>OY829898.1:2532500-5032500 GCA_963691955.1 Chloroclystis v-ata | reverse complement strand
GAAGGACATTTTTATCAAAACCTAAAAATGCAAAACATGTAGATAACTCTGTACGTTGTCCCAAAAAATTAATGAAATAAAGAACATAGAGTTTCGCCCCTCAATTATAACCAGCGTTTTAATATATTTAATAGAATTTCGATAACCAGCTATAATGTCTCTTATAATGTAGGTATGTGTTTTAAGTATATCTAGCACCCGTAACACAAGCTCCGAGATTAAAACGAGGCTAGACGTTGCTGTGTGAATTGTAAATAATATTTATTATTTTTTATTTAGGTATTTGATGAAGGAAAAACAAACGACTAAGCCACAGATAACCCTTTGTGGACTAAGCACACTTTTAAGTTTTATATTTTTTATATACTTATGTATTCTATAGAGATACCTACGTAGGTATGTTTGTTTCAGAGACCGTATATATTATTTATGATATTTCTAGGGCTATGCCTCATAGAGGCTGAGAGTTCGCGACAAACAGACGTTATCGGAGGTCCCGACGAAGACGGGTCTTTTGACTACGGGCTTTTTCAAATCAACGACAGATACTGGTGCAGCGCCGACGAAAGACCCGGGAAGGGATGTAATGTCACTTGTAGTGGTGAGTTTAACACTTACATAACAATCCATTTTACGTCCCGCCTTTGAGTATAAATGCGGAAAACTGAGCCATCTTAACTAACTAACTACATAATTATCACGACCCGCTACTGGAACGGGTAAATATGTAGGTTTAGACTACCTGTAATTGATAGTAATATTATACCTAGATCTGAAGAGTTTGTTTGAACGCGCTAATCCCGGGAACGACTGGTCCGATTTGGAAATTATTTCAATGCTTCTGATGCTTTTATTTAAAGAGGAAGGCTGTATGCTATATTTTAAAATACACGATATGTCCGCTGTTTTCTCGTGGTCACACTTGCCATCCGAAATCTTTATTAAGACTATTATAAAAGAAATCATTAAGGGAGGCCTATGTCCAACAGTGGACGTCTAACGGCTGACATAATAATGATGATAAAGTGTGTATTTTGTCCTTAAGTTAACATATATAATTCAATGATTATCCTTCAGTTTAACTTTTAAACTGATAAAGGTGTCTAGATGACATTTGTCAAAATGAAAGCTGTCAAGCTTTAAACTAACGATAACGATAACGTAACGATATCGATAACGTAGGAGGTTCTAAAAAATAAACCTGAGTATGCCTCTTTAAAATAACTATTAAAAATAGTAGGTAGGTATCTAGTCATATTGGAAGGTTAAAAGATTAAATTCTGATAAAGTAGATTTCTACTATACGATAAATTCTCGTTACTATTGCAATGATTCACGATTTTATGAATTATTTCCGGTTCCTACTTTATCTTTTTTTACTATTTTACGATAGTGTCGTTCGTCAACTCACACCAAAAATCTTGTCCCAACTGGTGTGAGTTGACGAATCGTAATATAGTGGAATAGTACCTAATAAATAAAATCTACTCTAATTTGACATTGTATAGTCCGCTAAGTAAGCAGGATTGTTGTCAATCAATAATTATCAATTAGAAACCTTAAATAGGTTTCTAATTCACACTCAAGTCAAGCCATCGAAAAAGTTTAATGGTGGTAAAAAATACCTTTTATTTTGTTCGACTTAAACTTTAACCAACTTATATATAGTATTTCCGTGGTATTTTCATACGGAGCCCTCATACGGGTTCCCTACGGAACGCTCACTCCTTCTGAGAAAGACTGCTTATGTGGTAGTCGAAACGTCGAGTGTTTAATTCATTCGTCAATACGTGAGTGATTCCTGTTATAAAATTAATTTAACGATGCAAACTAATACAAACGTTTATTTCAGATCTGTTGGTTCCAAACATTACTGTAGCATCGGAATGCGCAAAGATGATTTACAGACAACAAGGGTTCGAAGCTTGGCTTGGATGGAAACAACAATGCAGAGGCAAAGAAAAACTGAATTATTCTTGTTAACTTCATTTATTGAATAAATAGGTAGCGATATAATTTATACCCATGTATATCATGTCAACAAGGTAGCCTACTTAGTAACCTATCACCTTGATGACATGGCTTCATAGTTAAAATAAAAATAATGCATTATGTAAAATGTACCTACACATAATTGTATTTTAGTACTCAAATGAATAGTGCTTAGTACGAGTATGTATCATAATACTTAATACATTTGACGGAAAAAATAATACTGTAAATTATGTTATATTTAAAGAGGTTTAACTTGTCATAATCACTAACATAATCTTGATTCACAGTATAACAAACAATACAACACATAGTTTCAATAATTAATACTACTATTTCAATAGCATTATGATTTATGATGTCATGATAAAAATACCTATGTGAGATTACTAAAAGTCATGGCAGTTATTAAATAATATTACGATTAAGTACAATTCTGAAAAATAATAAGCACCTAAAGAATACACCAGATGCTAAATTTTATTTAGCATTTAAGTACTTAGATAATTTATAAATAAATCAAATAAAACAAAAACAATAATACCTAGTTGCTGTACCAAGTTCATAGTTATAAATAAAATATAATATTACATAAACTAAATAACTGGGTTGGTCATCATTATAAATCTTGTTGAAAACCATACAATAAAATTATATCTGGGAGAAATGTCTTTAAAAAGAGCTTAATACAAGACTGATGTTAATAAATAATCCCAATTAACTTTTTATATTCTGGAGGTTATACGAACCTACAAAGAAAAACAAAAACTTACATAATTAGGTGTTAATGTCAACAATTCAAATCTTCGAATACAACTTCTCAATATCTACTTGTTCATTCCTTTCGTCTTCAGTGTTGCCGCTTCTATCGCGTTTATCAATGTTGCCCTAAAACAATAAACATAATCTCATTATCACAAAATAAACATAATCTAACATCTAAATCTACATTCATCTTAATCTTTTATAATCTTTACTCAGTATAAAATAACTTAGAAAAGCGGCTACTGTCTCTACTTTTTCATACTATATCCAATAAATAAATATAAGTAATACATATTAGGCAATCAAATAAAATGGGCTTAAATAAGGAAGTGGTTTAGTGTCTTTATAGCGACTAAGGATTAATAATTAAAAAAAAGACTGCAGAGTCAATCTGTTTAGATCCTACAGAATGGTAATACCAATTTTCTGCAATTGGCAAGTCACAGTGATTATCTATACAAATATAATATTATAAAGCTGAAGAGTTTGTTTGTTTGACCGCACTCAAGTCAGGAAAAATATCCAAAAGGAAATGCAACAATTTGCTTATTCTTGTGGAATCCATTAAATATAGTCGTTCAAAATGAAATTCCCAATCATAAAACATATTGTACCTTATTTGTCCCTGCTCCAGCGCAGATACTCCGCAGATAGTGGAGCCCCCTGGAGAACAGACTTCATCCTTCAACAAGCCGGGGTGCTTGCCGGTCTGCAACACCATCTGTCCGCTGCCGACCAGCAGCAGGGCTGCGAACTTGAGAGCCTGCGCTCTGGGGACACCTTGCTTCACTGCTCCATCGGCTAACGCTTCCATTACTATGTACATCTGAAAATAATGACAGTGCAGGTTTATTATTATTATTTTATTATAGACGAGCAGCTTAGATGCTGTGTCATTGTTTATTTCTTGTTGTCTGAAGTTATTTGTGCGTAACCAGTAGTCGAGTCTGTTTTTAAAGCAGTTTAACAATTTCTTCAGTTTAATTTTTCTTCTTTAGTACAGGAATGGTAAAGTGTGCATATACTGGAAGCCTTAGTTAGATGGTTTGGGGAGACTCCCTTTTCCGCAGTTGGACTTGAATTCAGAACTTCGTGCATTGTAGGTTCACGGGTGACCTTAGTAGCTGGAGGTTGTTGTGGATGTTACTCCCTCCCATTCCAGAACTATGTGGGTTTAGGTTTAGTTGTACTGAACTACTTGTCCAGCAATATTTATTTATTTATTTTAAAAAATATACCTCTATATATACTTACAAAAGCAGGACCACACCCTGTCAGCACACCAAGACTGTCCATTAAGGGTTCTGGAACCTTCTCACAGACGCTAGAAGTACTTAACAGTTTCTCCAGTAGGATACAGTCCTCCTCAGTAGATTGAGGCTCGGGAGTGTACAAACAAATACCCTGGCCAATAGTCATTGGGGTGTTGGGCATTATCCTTATTATTTTGATTTGAGATCCAACTTCTTCCAACACCTGGAAATAATATTTGATAATCAATTACACTAACTATAGAATTATATTAAGTACATCAGAAATCTAGCACCCGTAACACAAGCTTCGAGCTTACCACGGGGCTAGATGTCACTGTGTAAATTGTCCAGCAATATTTATTATTATATACATATATAGTGATAAAAGTTTATAAATCTAGAAAACATTACATTAGCACAGAACACATAATTACTAAGGCATTAGTTAGACCCAATATTTAATTTATTTAATATTTTTACTATATAGAACCTACCTTCTCTAATTGTTTTAGTTGGGTGATATAATTTTTATTACAGCTAATAAGTAAGAATCTTACTCAGCAGGGTAAAAAAACATTACTGGACAATTAACACAGCAACTTCTAACCCCATGGTTAGAGAAGTAATCCCTATAGAAATATAATAGGAAGTCAATCAGGACAAATATTTTATTTGCAGATCATATAAGTATTTTGAGACAAGCAATTGAACCCAAAACTTCCTACATCACATTTGAATTTTAGCTTAGACACATACCTTTCTCAATGTCTGTAGATTCACACCAGCCAACATGGATACAAACAACTTTACAGAGTTACATTTACAATTTAATAACGATTCGGACAACATTGCAGGCTTTACTCCCAGTATAACTACATCACATTCATTTATTAGTTGGTTGTTGTCGGTTGTTACATGAGTTCCCATCTGCTTCCAATGATCCAAACTTTTGAGTCTTGGCCTGGACACCCATATTTTAGATGGAGAATGAGATTCTGAAATAGTTAAGTAATTTAATTAGAATTTGGAAGAATAAGTTAATGTTTTGATTTTATAAAATGCTGTAAAAGATGCCTAACCTTTTCCTATGATGCCTTGTACTATAGCAGTGGACATATTACCGCCACCAATAAATCCTAAATTGAAACTCATTTTGGACTTCTTTGGTTACTCAGGAAATAAACCGTAGATAGTGATTATATTCTCTTTGGAAATAAACTTGTTACCTACTAAAGGAAAGCAAGTCAGCTGGTATGGTAATTACATATTCCTAACCTCATAATAAATAAATACCTTGCCTAATAAATAATAATTAGATGTTCTGTGACGTAGTGATTATATTCTCTTTGGTTCTGTGGCATAAAATTTGTTTGTGTACATATTTATAATTTAAATTAAAGGGCTGGGTTACCATACCAATCTATACTAATATTATAAAGCTGAAGAGTTTGATTGTTTGTTTGTTTGTTTGTTTGTTTGAACGCGCTAATCTCAGGAACCGCTGGTCCGATTTAAAAAATTCTTTCAGTGTTGGATAGTCCATTTATCGAGGAAGGTTATAGGCTATATTACATTTTCAAAAAAATTAGGGATCCGTACGGAAAACCCAAATATGTAACCCAAGATGTAAAAAAAGATCCTTATATCGCATGCGCTGCAAAAAGTATTCATTTTAGAAATATACAATGTACTACAATTTTGTAGAACACATTTTTACCTACAAAAAATGTCGCGACAGCATATACTAACTATTATAGTTATGTCACAATAAGTGTTTTAATTTTCAATATAATTTATTTAAATGCCGCCGCTAGGAAAAGCTCTATATTTGTATTTTCAAATAAAACATTATCAAAATAAATTACATTGTAATTACGAATATTTCAATATCTCTATAAAACTTTTTAAATTATTCAATTCGGACATTCCATTCGAAAGATATCAGAGTTTAAAAATGTAAGTACCGAAATAAACCAGCCCGTTCGGTAAGGTATCATGCTTTGTACGGGGACTCCGTCAGTACCTACTAAAATAAAGTCTTTAAACGAAAGTAGGTATATGGCTATCGTTTAAGATTGATTCACTTTTATGATAGTAAAAAAAGTGGCCAAGTGCGAGTCGGACTCGCCCATGTAGGCTTCCGCAGCAATTATTTATATGAAATAGTTTATGACTTCGTTCAAACCAATTTTCGTTGGTAGTTTTTATGGTAATCTTTACTAATATTATAAATCTTTCTTACTATTATAAAGCCGAAGAGTTTGATTGTTTGTTTGTTTGAACGCGCTAATCTCAGGACCGCTGGTCCGATTTAAAAAATTATTTCAGTGTTGGATAGTCCATTTATCGAGGAAGGTTATAGGCTATTTTTTATAAAAACTATACGAGATAACTTAAGAAACGCAAGCGAAGCTGTCGGCAGGTCAGCTAGTACATTATAATCAGAATAGTCAAAATTTGCGCATACAAAGTTACCTCTATAAACCTTCCCTGGGCTACTACAATTTTAAAACCAAAAGCAACTAAATCGGCCCAGTCGTTCTTTTGTTATAAAAAAAAAACCAAAAGTGGAGTTACTGTATAAGAAATACGGGACGCTGTAGTAGTGTCTTCCTGAAATCTGAATACAACATAATATTTAATGCATACCTGTTGTTTCAATGGTCAATCAAATTCTTTATTTTTATTTTTTTATATGGCCTGTCTGTTACCTGTATGTAGTAAATGTTCGATTAAAAATACCTACATTTCTAATAGATAATGGTAGCGTGTTTATAATCAAAAAAGTTCACAGTGAGTTGGCCACATTTCTAACATCAATTATATATTTGGACATTGACATAACTATCTAACTAGATAGACGTTGACATACAAATGCTGAAAATATAAAAAAAATGCATTTTCATTTGTTCTATTAAAATTTTATTCGCCTTTACATCAACTCAGTATTTTGATATTATCTTTTCTTCTATGATAAGTAGATAACAATATTTTTATTTTCGTTAAATTTTTGAAAAAAGAACTTGTTTGACATGGCAATTTTCTATAAAATCATTTCTGTTTACTTTTTAACACTGGCAACATTGGCAGTTAGTCGCTTCGTTTTCCAGGGTGAGGTGCGGGTCGCATTTTTTCGATTATTTTGATACAATACCAGTTTACTATGCTGAGTTAGTGCTTTGATTCTGTCTTGTGATTAAATATGTGTCGTCGTAGTAACTATTTCAATTATAGTTCGTCCAAAGTGTAGTGTCCAACATGTTTCGATGTATACCTTTGTTCAAATGTAATCGCCAAGTGGAATGTGTGGACAAGCGGCATTGCTCGCTGCCAACAGTACCTGAAGAAATCCTACGATACTCCAGAAGTTTAGAGGAACTTTTTTTGGATGCCAACCACATACGGGATCTCCCAAAGGTAAATAAACATGGTGTCATAGTTCTCGTTGTTCGTGGGCGTTTACCTTATCGTTTACAACCACTGAGGGGTAAATAGTCAACACTGACTCTACATTCTTTAAACTTTTAAGGTTTCATGTCTGAGAATAGTATAGAAAGTTTTGTAAGTAACCATACAATAAGGTTTAGTTGTGATTTTCAAAAGTTAATATCTTCAATACTGATGATAAAAACTTTCATAATACTGTATTGGTTAGGGTGAATAATTTATTTTCAATAAATACACACATTTGACATCTTCTTTTTAATTAGGTATATAATATTACACTGTAGGTGTAGTAACACAGACTGATAACTAGCTGCATAAATGTACTGGATCACATAAAAAATTCTCAGTCCTGATAATGTGTCCTTGAAAAAAACCCATCAAGATACAAATATGTAACTGAATGCTAAAAAATAGTACCACCCCATATTTTCCTATAAGTGCTGCCAGAAGACAGACATTTGTGTGATAAAAAAAATATCTGTACTACTTAATTAATAATAAATCTGTAAGGCTCGGCCATGGAGAAAGTTAGTTTGTTTTCAGAGATATTGTTCTTAAAGGCTCTATAAATTTAATACTGAAACTAATTTGATTTTGAGATTTTTCTTCTGTTTGTTCTTCCATATATCCTTTAAAGCTTCAACCCAAAATGATCTAAATTCGAAATTTTGATTTTAAATTTGGTCTAATAGTCTGGGTCACAGGATTTACTATTTAAATTCTAGCTTCAGTAATGATAAGATGTGGCCCCCATACAAACATAATTAAACACAGATAGAGTCCCTGTGTCAGCTAGTACCCTAATAAATGTTAATATCGCACAATAATGCTTTCTCACAATAATTCATAAGTTCATGATATTTCCAATTAATTATTATTGGCATACTGTTTTACTATAACAATATCAGAGAAATAATTCACATACTTACATTCATGTAAAATCATTGTACCTATGTTCCATATTTTAAAATAATCATGTACCTATTTTTATTGATATCACAAAATATAAGAAAATCCATAATGATGTAGGCAAAGCATGTGAATGAAATAAGTGTGTGATTTTAGTAGGTTCAGTACCATTAAAGCATTTATCTTTGTTTCAGAATTTCTTCCGACTGCACAGGCTTAGAAGATTAGGCCTCAGTGACAATGAGATACATAAATTACCATCAGATATACAGAACTTTGAAAATTTAGTTGAACTAGATGTATCTCGCAATGGTAAGTCTTAGTTTTATTAATTTTCCTTATTAAAATTTATAGCATTGTTGTCCACTCAGTAGGTATTCAACATGTTTTTAAAATAATGTGATTTGGATTATTTGATGGAGTTACTTAAGCACCACCCATATTTTGAATAAGGATCTTAGCCAACAAACGCTAAAAGGGGCTAAAAAGAGTTGCCTATTTTGTCAATTGAACTAACTACCTATGTGCCTCAGCATCATCGACATGTTGCAGTCTCAGATTTTTACCTTATGCCACATCGTGACTGTTGGCTGAGACCACTTAGAGCTAACTTAACCATCGCTATTATTATGCGATATCATTTAATACATTTTATTACTTAAACTATGGGGATACTAATAGAAGACATCTAAATTTATTTATTCTGATAATTGTATAGAACGTAAATAAGGTTCGTGGATTGACCGTTTATCTCAATATGAATCATAATATAGAACTCATTTGTAGAAACTTCTACAAATGTTTCTACGAACCTGTTAATAATATCATCTATAGATGCGTAATCTTCCAGACAGTGAAAGCGATTTAAGAGCTCTATTTGAAGCTCGCGTGGTTAAAGGTCTGGACTCTGGACATGATTAGGTCTTCTCTATATTCAACTCACCATCGAATTTTTTTTCTAGCTTTGTATTAGAATCTGTCATAAGTAAAATTGCGAGTAATTTTGGAATGTATAGTTCTACTCTTACAGTATGCAGTAAAGTGCATACTTTTATGCTTAAATTCCTTATCCGGGTGGCATGAAATATATTAACTTTAAACATGTTAAGTAATTCACGTTAGTGTAACTCTGACTGTTTTAAATAAAAAAATATTAGACACTTAAATGAGACTAATTTTAAGATACACTTAAAAGGCTATTTTTTTTAGAAGAAATGTCTAATAAATATAAATACTACATAAGCCTTATGTAGTATCAGTAAATATATGTACCAGTAGTTTTGAATCAACAGGTTTGATTTAGTTCAGTGAAGCCTTTCAGAAAATCATACCTTTTCTAATCCTACCCTTGTAAGTCCCTGAGGATATGGGTGATTCGGCCGGACTTTAAGCTCCTTGTTAAAGAGTATCTGTAGATTGTATGTAAGGATTGAATATAATATTATACAATAGTGTCTATAAGAGTAGGTAATCAAGATCATACAATATGTATAATACTGTTCGCTGGGACCTCTGTTATCAAAAAATACTGATGGTGGACAGATAAAAGATAAAACGAACTTTCCGAAAGACCCATATTTCATGACTTATATTGCATCAAATAAGTAAGTACCTACTTAAAACTGAATTCAGTAATTATCTCAAAAAATTACCTCAAAGGGTAAACAAGCAGTATTATTTACCATTGACTTTAGTCTTAACTCGTCGTGAACCAGTTATTTTTAACATAGAGTGGATATATTTAGAACATGACATGGCTTTGTGAAATTTGACGAGGCTCGTTACGCAGTTTTAAAGGGATGTAATAGACAAAGGGTTAAAAGTGTCCTGAAAATGAAAGAAACGTTACGAGGGTTTAGTGGGTACACCCACGCTTATATCATTAGAAGCCTACTTTTGACAATTAACGCGGTTTTAATCAATATGTGCGTATTACGAAAGTTAAATCAGATGATCGTCAGATAGACGTTCTTTAGATAAAATGATGTATCAGACATACTTAAAATTAAAGTACCTACTTTTATTAAATAATAAAATATTGACAGAAGAACTTGATAAAATTTATTTGTATGTAATAATAAGTTAGTAAGTACCTATTTATTTACATTAACACTATCTGCGCCGATGACACGCTAGTATCGACAGTACGGTGTGGCGGGTCTGTACATCCCACCGGGATGCGATGCCGAGCTTTTGGGCATTGAATGTGTTACTATATAATGTTAATTTTAATTCTGAAACATCGTTAAATCGAAATAAAATATTGAATTAATCAAGAATTACCAAATATTTTATGTGTTTCTGTAATAAACCAAACACGATTATCTAACCGACTCACAGTCAGCGGGATTCGGGAGCAAATTATCAGAATATTTGCAATCGTAAGGTACATTGAAACAAACGTTCTTGTTAAAGTTAGTATCCGTTTCAAAAACACGAGATGTGTGTTACGATTGTATTCAGCGACCCGTGAAGATGGACTAGATTTCCAGTAAATCGGCACTGTGCGGAGAGTTTACCGCTGGATATTGAATGCATATTCTGTTAGCACCCTCTGTGTACTTAAGAAGACCTTGCTTTAAGTACTTTATATTGTACATATTGTTATACATGATTCCTTGAAGTACTGCTCATATCATTTGATGTGATAAAGCAAGAATAATATATGTTAGAAAGGAAGGTATGTTGGTCTCATTACCCTATAATATATTGTTCTAACCCATACCGATAGTAGTTTCTATTATTTAAAAGACCTGTGTTAGTAATAAAATGTTCCCAAAGTGTCTGGGTGTTATGTATAATACAAATTTTCTAATATTTAATTAAATTAAATAATTAATTTTAATATTAAATTAAGTATATTGGATATATGTATAGCACTCGTAACACAAGCTTCAAGCTTGCCACGGGGCTAAATGTTGATGTGTGAATTGTTCAGCAATATTTATTATTGTTTATAATGTTCAAATATTTGATTGTATTTTCCATTCATTGAATATTTCATGTTGTTACTTAGTTAATTCCACAAGTTTCCTTGGAAACCTCAGTTGGTTACCTGCTCGCTCTGTTTTGCATAAAATATGCTTTCCGGTGCTTCGGGTTCTATCGGTCCAGAAAATCTCAAAAACCTTGCATTTGAAACTGGATTTCTACCGTTGATTTGTTTTAGTTTGCGAACAATAACCTACCCAGAATTTACTACGTTCAATTACCTCGTTTGAATCCGCACATGTGTTATTTGATTTGGAGTCTAGCACGTGACATAACTCGTCTCGGGAATTCGTCGAGGTCGTCTGGGTCGTGGTGTTGCACGCTGCTCGATGCTGCGACCGTTCATTCGGTTGTTGAACCGAGCTTCTGGCCATCGGCATTGTCTTCTCCCACACCCAACCCTTAATGCTAGCCGCCATCTTGCCGCTCTCGTAAAACTAAATTAAAGTTTGTGAAAAGCTCTGACAAATTATTTTTGATTCCCTTCGCTTCTTTCACTATTGCATCGTTTTTGGCAAGCTTTTGAGTAGACGGTTTTGTATGTTATCATCACTTGGGTGACGGTTTGAAATTGCAATTAAGTAAAACTGGTTTCTTGTGACGTAATTTTAACATTGTAAAAGGTTTCTGGGTGTTGAACCATAATACCATCAATCTGAGGTCATAATTTAACCGGTTTCATTTGATATAATGTAGAATGTAAATGTTATTCAAAGCTATTTGAGTAATCCATATTCATATGAAAGTCTTTGTTCTGACTATAAGGTAAGTATCTGTTATTATTACTGTACCGACAACATAGATTGCAAATTTATCGTTTCTAGCCGTTGGACGTCCACTGCTGGATTTAGGATTAGTCCCTTCTCGGTTTCCAATTATTTGGGTCGGATGTCCTTGAATTCAACGTAAACAAACAGAGTTTATTAGAAAAGTAGTTATTTCGACTAGTAGAGAAGAATTTACCTTTAATAACCTTAAAAACTGTGGTAGGTACTTAGGTACATACCCGTTTTTACAAGCTACACAGCTTTAGTTACAGTAATTATTTTAGTTCACACCTGGTTACATTATAGAAATAACCATACGGATCTCTAACTTTTTGAAAGTTTTATAAATACTTTGTTCATCTAGAATAATCTAGATTATCCTAGGATATTGTATGATTCCAACGCAGAATATTTCAAATCATGTGTATTTCAGTAGTTTCTGGGGATACGCTTGAAACTAAAAATTTTCCCCGTTTATAATATCAGTATTGATGACTTTTACATTGTATATAGAGGTCGTAGGTACTTAGATTACCATTCAACGGAAACAAAACGGCTAGTGTTTGGCTCCGCTCATCCACGATAAATGAATTACCAGGATGCATTATCCCACAAACAATATTAACGGAAATCTGTGTATGGATCTATATTATAATGAATATTAAATACTTATCTTTATTATTATAACTTAAAGGATGGATACCTGAAAACGTGACACGTTAAACGATAAACCTTGTGATATTTGAAATATTCCTCTCGTCTTGGCCTCCTAGATCACATGTAATCACTAGTTCGCACTGTGTTGCGAACAATCTTTCATCGCTCAGCCGCTCGCTTGGCTAGTACTTGTTTATTATTTTAAATGGCCGCAATTGTACTGCTATTCAGTAGCATAGATTCCATTCTTTGTTGCCAGCTACGTGAATTTTAAATAGAATTTAGTTATAAAGCTATTCAAAGTTTAATATTGGCTGTATTCGTGCGCAACGTTCGCCGCAAATTGAATTTTACCCGCACACAGGTTTATTGTGGAGTCGTCGTTTGCAGGCGGTTTAGTGTCATATCACATACATACACACCCCGTTCATATTCATACGGATGTAGAGAACAACTCAATAACGCTATAATGGGATTCCATCGGTGGTAAGCCACGCGAGACCGCCAGGCAGCCCGCTGGGCGAGCACTATACCTAAGTAACTTTACTGTTCATTTATCGAAGCTCTATTGTTTATGCAGCTCGTGACCTATAAAACTTATACAGCAACAACCTCGTTTTTAGCAGGGTAGCAACACCAGTACTTTCGTTTAATTAACCTGAATGGAAATAAACAAGTTTATACGTACTGCTCTATATATTGGCTCTTAATTTGTGCAGACACAGCTGTGCCGCATCCACGACAGTGTAAGGCTTTTATGATACGAGCTACTAAGTGCTCTTCAGTTCTTCTCGTCTTTCCCATGACGTGTGCTCATTAAAGGGTTTGTTGCTCGTAATCTCCGCTGGCTGAAGATATTGATATTAAGAGTTGAGGATGCAAGCATCCTCTTGACACGGTGCCTATCTTGGCCTAATTACGTGTCTTGTATTCCTATAGTTGACTCTCGACAGCTTGAATTGATGAATGTGAGACCAAAATTCTTTGCCATAAACTAAGAAGTAAAGGCAGGTATGGTAAACAAATTTTGTTTATAATAATTTACTTACATTCATGCAGGTATATTTCTCAAACAATTCATGTTAACATAATAGAAATAGAAGTATATTGTTTGAATTGTTTTACGGTCGTTTAAATTGAAATGTATCTATCTATTTTCATTATCAATTTTGATAAGATTCGTAATATAAATAGCGTGGACACTTGTTTGCATGTGAATTCGACCGGTGTCTACGTCGTTCATTACCCTGACCCAATGAAAATCAGTGGTTCTCTGACGGCCTCACGTTGCATCATCTCTCAAAAATAAATTGATTGGCTGTTCAATAACTTCCATTATGACTGAGCGAGCGCTTTAGCATTCTTAGCGAGCAAGAGATAGGTGCTATTTATTGATACGAATGGATTCAATGAGAATGAAAAAGAACATCTGTGATTGTTTGCTTTAGGTGCTGGAGATAAAACATTTAACATTCCCGTTGAAATATCAGATCGTTCAGGATATCCTGTTACATGCGATTTATACTGTTGCTATCAGAAAAAAATATGTTGTATCAAATCTTATGAGCTATCGTTAGACACTTGCATAACATGGTGTCTCCAACGCGAACGCACGTTGAATTTGTAATGTCTATGATTCATGTTTATTGCGATTAACGTCACGTTGATCTCTACATACTGTGTTTTTCTTGGTGTCATTATCATAACCTAAGAGCCCGTGATGGCCAGACCTTCCTTTAATTCACAAGCGTGAAAATTCTTTCATGTGTATGTCTAACATAGGTAAGAATAACCCCCAAACATGAAACCTGGATCGCGGTTCCTTTGGGAGATAACAACCTTTTACCTGTTATCTCCCAAAGGAACCGCGATCCAGGTTTCATGTTTGGGGGTTATTCTTACCTGTGTTAGACATACACATAAAATAATTTTCACGCTTCAGAATTAAAGGAAGGTCTGGCCATCACAGGCTATTAGTCTACATTAAGAGCCCGGTCTGGCCAGACCTTCCTTTAATTCTGAAGCGTGAAAATTCTTTCATGTGTATGTCTAACACAGGTAAGAATAACCCCCAAACATGAAACCTGGATCGTGGTTCCTTTGGGAGATTACAGGTAAAAGGTTGTTATCTCCCAAAGGAACCGCGATCCAGGTTTCATGTTTGGGGGTTATTCTTACCTATGTTAGACATACACATGAAAGAATTTTCACGCTTGTGAATTAAAGGAAGGTCTGGCCATCACAGGCTCTTGGTCTATCATGTTTTAGATAACATTTTATATATGCAATCTGTAACTAATTGATCCAAATTTTATCAAGATGTCTATGACCAAATACCTATTATAACAACACCTTTTCATGTTTATGGAATGAATAATGTTAGTAGTTTTTATGTCTATATCCCATTTTGGAGTCAAAATTTGGACCATAGGAACGTAATGGTTGCATAGTAGTACTCCTCCGTTGTCCGCATTTTAAATAGTAAATCGTCAAGAATTACAAGGTACGAGTGAGTTCATCTTAACAAACAAAGAAAACTAAAAGTTGAAAGTCCTAAACGAATTGAGATGGCTTAAATAATCGATTTTGTTTCTCTACCATCGGCTTTTGTAGAGTTGATTATGTCATCAGCAAATCAAGTACCTACTGGTACTGTTAGTGTGCCTAAAGGCAGTTATGTAAATAAAAGATGGTTTGATTAGAAAGCAACTCACATAAACATACTTACCTATTTTGTTTTTATAACCTTTTTCGTTTTCAAATCGTAATTACTTACAAGCAAAGTTTCAAATGAAAATTCTAAATTTCCCGATGCGAAAATGTTGTTATACTCGCACGGATGGGTAAAGCTTTTTGTACACGTCACAATTAATTCAGACAGAGTTAAAAGTTTTGGTGTAAGGTGTGTACAAAACTCAAAATAATATAGTAAAAGTTATAGAACCCATAACGGAAGTAATATACGCTTAAACTGCTTAGACGCACCCTTATTTTAAACACTGCACTTAAACATAAAACCAAGCAAGTAACCACGCACCATTCCAAAAATAACATCACACGCACTCTAACCTTTCTATTCGCTTAGTTCCCTTTTAGAAAACTTTCAATGTTAAGAGAATGTTTACTTCTACTTTGTGGTGTTTAAAACACCTGTTCCATGAATTTTATTTATTGATTGAACCTTTACGAGCATATAAATGTTTGGTTAAGCTGTGCCGTGCGCAGAAACTAGCCGATTCATACTTGGCGTACCGTTTGACCTTATTGTGCTTATGCTCTAGTCGTTTTACTTTGTCCTATATGGATGTGTATCCTACGGCGTGGCTTGACAAATAAAATTGATGACGCCACACCCACTGGAATGCTCGCCTGCAAACCGGAAACCGGGGCGCACTACCGTTAACATCGTGAAATTAGAAAACCAGTTTAGAAGCACCACTAATGTTTAGCCACTCAACTTGTTACAGTAATAAATTAATGGCTGCAGTAAAACAAATATTTTGAGTCCTCATCTCATCCTCCATCTGTGTAGTGTAGTGATTTTTTATGTTGCCTATTTTTTGTGATATGTTTAAATTAAAATATTTTTCTTACACCTTATTCTAAATTAAATATCTATGTAATATGTTTTACTAAATGCTTCTATGATGATTAAAGCTGTTTAAATCCTCGGGCTGGCACCCGTTTTTAATTGCAATTATCTAGGTAGGTGTTCCGTGGCTCTAGACTAGGTAAAGTTTTAACATTGACTGACGTACGCCTGCGAAATTTGTTGAAACTTAGTGCTCGTTGCACGCCATGAACTAACTAGGTAGTTCAGTTACCTAGTTGATTACAGTAGACCGAGTTTATGACGTTCAACTCGAACACCTCAACCTAAAATAGTTTTCCAACGTACACTGCATTCTTGCTAAAACTGCTGTGGAAATTTTCATAAACATCGACCCTAGGACGATCGATGAATATGGCTAGCCATAGTCAAGTGTGCAACCGATAAATCACAACATTCAATGTTATGTTTCTTTGACGCACGACATATCCATTGAATGGTCTATTTGGCTTCGTCTGGGCGCTCTATGTTTTGTTTTAATAGCAACTAGTACAATTGATGATAGAGAACGGTAATAAGCCTCATCATCATCAACTCTTTTTACGTTCCCACTGCTGGGACACAGGGGCTTCTCTTATGAAGAGAGAGATTAGGCCTTAATTAGCTTCGAATGTGGTAATTAAAAAATAACAGCATTACCATTTTTAGCAAAAAATCTATTGTTATAACGTAGAATCGTTGGAACTAAAGTACCTAATCTGAAACGTTAGCCTGTTTTTGCATTCGACACAGCATAAAATAATACTGACAGTTGAAAACCACTAAACTTACCATAATTTATGATCTTTTGATCGCGTAATAATTTATTTCTGCGTTATTTAAAATGCGTTTATTTAACCTTGGTCCCGTACGTGGATCGAACACGTTTTGCTAAAAGTCTCGAAGTGAAACAATTGAAATATATGATATGATTTCTAAACTAGATATTTATTACCAAAATACTCGAGGGCTTCGTACTAAGACGCACGTATTCAAGCGTAATATTTTATTGAATTCGTTTGACATTATTTCTATCTGTGAAACCTGGTTACCAGACAGTGTTTATGATGGCGAACTTTTTGACGACAGATATGTGGTATGGAGGAGAGATAGAAACTACACCCGTACTCGAGAGAAATATGGTGGCGGGGTACTCTTAGCGGTACGCCGGGATTTACCAGCCGTTGAGCGGCCCGAGTGGCGCTCCTCGGCGGAGGATATATGGATTACGGTTTCTTTAACAAATAAGGATAGAAGTATAAATAGGATACATATAGGTACATTATATTTATGTAGTGAAAACCAAGGTAACTGTTTTAATACGCAACTCACTAATTTTACAAAAAATCTATCAGAGTTAGTTAATTCATGCCCGTACGATACTTTTATTATTATTGGTGATTTTAATTTAAGCAACGTTGATTGGCAATTGCATCGGGAAGTTTTAAAACCTAGCGGTATATCTGGTGAGTCTCAGATATATTTTTTCGATACAATAACAGAATGTAATTTGATTCAGTACAATGTCCATCGTAATAACACTAAGAATCGTATCCTTGATTATGTTTTAAGTAATAAACAAATTTTAGTTTCGCATTGTACGGATTCACTTGCACTACCCGAGGACCAGCATCACAAATCATTAATTATTAGTTTAGATACTACAGAGACTAAACCTCTTAAACATAATCAAAGGTTAAATTATCTGTATCGGTCGGGAGATTATAGTAGCATGTCTGAGAGCTTAGACAGCGTAAATTGGGATGATGTTTTGAATGGTCGATCATTAGAGGAATCTGTTAAATGTTTTTATTCTATTCTCTATGAAAACAGGGATAAATACATACCTCAAAGAATTTTCTCACCTTCAAAATATCCACCCTGGTATGATGCTCCTCTCAAAAAGGCTTTAAAAGAAAAGTTTAAATTTCTTACCAAATATAATATTTATGGCAATCAATCAGATTATGACACATTTTGTTTTCTCAGGCAAAAAGCTAAACTACTAGAAAAAAATTGTTATAAAATTTATATAGAACGCCTGGAACAGTCTATTATATCTAATCCTAGAATGTTTTGGGCTTATGTAAAATCACAGAAGAGTAATAGAAGCTCGATACCGTCATCAGTTGAGTTCAATGGAGAAGTAGCAGACACAGGTCAAGGGGTGTGTGAACTATTTTCAAACTTTTTCCAATCCACATTTTTATCTTCAACACCATCTTCAACAACCGTTTCCACTACTACTTCATGTTCCACCGCATCATTAGGCTCTGAATGCCCATGTTCCATATCTAATATTGATGTCCAGCCAGATATGGTATTTAAACTCCTTAAAACGCTAGATTTAACTAAAGGAGCGGGTCCAGATAATATTGCCCCTATACTCATCGTTAAATGTGCGAAAAGTCTAACTATGCCCTTAGTTCTACTTTTTAGACGTTCTGTAGCAGAAGGTATTGTTCCTGTTTTGTGGAAATCAGCATTCATAACACCAATACCCAAAACTGGAAGCAACAATCAGGTTAAAAATTATAGACCGATTTCAAAACTATGTCTTTTTGCAAAGATACTAGAAAAAATTGTTCATAAGCAAGTTTATGCAACCCTTTCTAGTAACTTTATATCGGAGCAACATGGGTTTCTTAAAAATAAATCCACAGTTTCAAACCTTCTATCTTTCATTGATTTTATTACGGAGAACATGGACGCAGGTGGACAAGTTGACGCAATTTTTACAGATTTCAGCAAAGCTTTCGATAGGATCGACCATCAGATACTAATAAATAAGCTCTTAAATGCAGGAATCCACGGAGACTTATTTAGATGGTTCACATCGTACATAGAAAATAGATCACAAGCTGTTGTTGTAAATGGTTATTCTTCAGGTTTTAAACAAATACCATCAGGTGTACCACAAGGGTCCTTGCTTGGTCCCCTTCTATTTAACATATTTTTAAATGATATCACGTCCTGTTTTTATTACTCAAATATCTTATTATATGCAGACGATATGAAGGTATTTAGGAAGATAAATAATCATAACGACAGCTTGCTTCTACAAGAAGACCTAGCAAGATTTGAACTTTATTGTGACAAGAATAAGCTTGACGTTAATGTAAGTAAATGTTTTTATATAACTTTTACTAGGAAACCATGTTTTAATAAATTTACTTACTCTCTTAAGAATACTTCGTTGGATCAAGTGAGTAAAATTCGTGATCTTGGTGTCATTCAAGACACAAAGCTTTTATATGACGATCATATTGACCAAATTGTAAAAAAATCTAGAAGTGCACTAGGGTTTATTATGAGAACTTGCTCAGTTTTTCCCAATATAAAAGTCGCTAAATTGCTGTACTGCTCTTATGTGCGAAGTACCCTCGAGTATTGCTCACAAGTCTGGAATCCTTGTTATAAGGTATATACAGACAGAATAGAGTCTGTCCAACGTAGATTTCTGAAATACATTCAGTTTAAATGTAAGCGATATGATAGTACGTACTTTGAAAGATGTAAACGATATCATATATTACCTTTGTCGGAAAGAAGAAACATAGCAGATATTGTTTTCTTGTGTAAAATAGCGCAAGGCCAAATTGATAGTCCATCCCTTCTAGAGCATCTTAGCTTGAAAGTCCCAGTCAAACCAGTAAGACACCAAACCCTATTAGCAGTTCCGTTCAGTTCGACAAATTATAGACAAAATTCTTTCTTCAGTAGAGCAGTATCCGGTTTCAATAATCTAGACAGTAAATTTGATATAGATTTGTTCAATACCACTCACCATTCGGTGAAAAAGTGCCTGGCGAATGATTGGTTCAGTCGTGGTTCTTAAATTTCAACCAATATTTAGTTAGATTTTAAGTTTTCACTTTTTTGTAAGGATTTTTGTTTTTGTAATATTATTTTCATAAGCAAGCTTTTAGTTTACATATGCGGGAACACATAAATGGTCCCTAGAGTTTTTTCTGTAATACTAATAGTTTATAAGGACTGTCTGTTCTCCAAATACACTAAAATAAATAAATAAATAAATATTTTGAGGACTGCAGTGTTTGTGTCCATGTGCCAATTATTCGTAGTCGACCTTCGACGGCCCTTAGTCGAATGCGATTGCGTTGCATACATATCCTTGCTTGGAGACAGTTTTGTACTCGTACGAAAACAACATCCATGTAAGGCAAATGGCTAAATGACGCTTCGTTTCTCTCTGCAACTTTAGTTATGGGCTGTGTCGAACACAGCACAGCCAAAGGTAATGGCATTTTAAGTGTTTCTTCTAACAGGTCCCTTATTAAGTGAGGATTGTTGTCAATGATACATTTTACGGTACGTTCACACGGAGACACGATTTTCTCTACCGAATCGGTTTTTTGCAGGATTCGGTTTAGTGGCCTATGTATTTCAATGAAGGAGTTCACACGAGCATTCGGTTTCAAGATACGACAAAAAACCGAATCCTGCTGAAGTTGACATACGATTTTGCGACTACAAACCGATCCGGTTTGTATATACTGATACTGCAAAATCCAGATCCGATGCAGTGGTATAGGGCATTCAATACATGCGTTCACACGAGGGGAAGATTCGGTTTTTTGTCGGATCTTGAAACCGAACGGTACGTTCACACGGAGACACGATTTCCCGAATCTTATTTTCATCGGATCTGGAAAAACCGAATGTTGTATTCGCAAGAGCGCGCTCACACGTTGATTTGGAAGCGATGGACGTGAACAGTGTTGCTATACTATACTGGTATTATCGCCGTCAGCGTCGTAGAAAAAGATTGTGGTTAAACCCAATAGTACAAAGAAGATCAACAGTTGGTGCCTTTACAACTCTAATGCAGCAGTTAAGGAATGATACACAAATTTTTTTAACTACTTCCTTGAATGATAATTTAATACTTTTAATTCCTATACCTACATTTGATAATCTTTTGAAAAAGGTGGAAAAAGAATTGAAAACCGGATCGGTTTGTAGTCGCACAATCGGATGTCAACTTCAGCAGGATTCGGTTTTTTGTCGTATCTTGAAACCGAATGCTCGTGTGAACTCCTTCATTGAAATACATAGGCCACTAAACCGAATCCTGCAAAAAACCGATTCGGTAAAGAAAATCGTGTCTCCGTGTGAACGTACCGCACATGAGAACACAATCGGTTTTTTCCAGATCCGATGAAAATAAGATTCGGGAAATCTTGTCTCCGTGTGAACGTACCGTTAAACGGCATGCCACCATCGAATTACTTCACAGGTTTTTTTTATAAACTCATCACAGGCACCAGTCTCACACTTGCAGAATTATCTTTGCAGAATAATTAATAATAAATATTTCTGGACAACAGCAATTATGTCCCGAGGCGGAAATCGAATCCGCAACCTCTTGCGTCACAAGTGGACCTCCCACAATTTGCCCGTTGTCCCACAATCATAAGAAACATTAGTCAGGAAATAATTACGTATTTATACTAAGCGGAAACTTAAATTGTTTAGAAATTAATTATTAAGCACTTTTCTTTCGGTATCCAAATTTCGTAGAAGTAAATGTCTGAGTGGTCAACAATTGAATTCTTACTTCGCGTCTTCCAAGAAACAATTTTGTAAGGCTTCAGGAATATTATTTCCACATTCTATATCTAAACTGTTGTTCCCAGACATTCCCGATATCCCGGAGGATATTAAGAAGCTGCGGGCGCTGCAGATTGCGGATTTTAGTAGTAATCCAATTCCACGGCTTCCGGCAGGCTTCAGCCAACTGCGGGCCCTTACGGTCCTTGGCCTTAATGACATGTCACTGACCAGCCTACCGAGCGACTTTGGAAGGTAAGTTCTGATGTTCTGATCTGATTCTAAAAATCTAAAATTTGGTTTAAACTAAAAAAAAATTTAAAGTCTCTTACATCTATACTAATCAACCATAGATGAGAGAATTTCGGTCGTATACCTGGTATTCCATGTCCCACCGTGATTATCAAGACGATTTAGGGAATTAAAGATTCGTTATTTACACTGAGAAATTATTATATCGAGCGACAGCAGTGGGTTCTAGTCTAATCCTGTCTGAGGTTTACTAAAAGTTTTTAGAACGTTGACGAGGTTTACAAAAGCGGGTTTTTATATCGGGTTTGTAATAATTCCTTGTTTTGATTAGATACGGCGGTTGTCGGTGATCTTGATGAATAATCTAAAGGAAATATCAACCAAACCAAGTCTAGCTTTGGTTTTCTATTTACGAACATGAGGATGGATATGAGTTTGGTTTATCTTTTAGCACTGAGCTCACTACTAATGTCGTTCCAAGATAAGATGGATACGAAATTATTTATTCAAACTTTTATTACGAACCTTGTAAATTATTCAAATATCATCTCAAAGGATCTTTTTACTTCGAGAGTATTCAAAGAAATGAGTTTTAATATTTCATAAGTCCATTATCTATGATGTAGCTGAGACGGAAGATCAGAAGTCGCAGAAAAAGAGGTTACAGATTTGTCGTGGAGTTAAATATGAATATAAAATATCTACTATTGTATGTTTAAGTACCTACTTACTCACTCAGTTGTTGCTGGGCAAGACTTACGCTAAAATATCGTTTTATTTGTTTCCGCGTTATATGGAATTTCCTGAGGAAATACTTTATTTTCTTTTCCGTTACGGCTAAATGCAAGTAGTATCTTTCCTTAGTAAATTGTTTTATTTTAATCGTCCAGAAAACCTGCTGATTAATAGTTTTGTGTTGTAGTTTTGATTTAAAGAGTACTTATTGAATATTGATGGAACTTTCGAACTGCGAAATTTCGTATTTTAAAATCATCAGTTACACTTCTAGCCTAGAGCACATACAAAGCAAAGCAGCTTAGTATGTTCAAGTTAAGCTACTATTTCATATCTCCATAAGAATGTTGTACGGAATTTGATACGGGTGCGAGGCGTGCCGAAACTCCCTTATCATTAATGTTATCAGTGCATCGGTCGGAACTTTACGGTGTTGTTCTTTGCTTATTTAATGGGAACACTGAATCGTCGTAACTTTCGTAAGGTTTAAAAATAGCCTTTAATATACTATGAAGTAATAATGTAATAAAACCTACCTTTACTCTTTTCTCCTGTTATGTTTACATATATAATTGCACATTAATATGCCGTTACTATGCTTCCGTAATACTAGATAGTTTTTAATTAACTGGCACAACTTTATAGCAACATTATTAGTTCCAATGTGGTAACAGTCATAATTACTTGTTAGAGAGCTTCCTATCCTGTTGGGAATACGATACCTATAGAGCGGACACGGTCACAGCCATTTGAACTTGGTTTTATTACACGCATCAATTATTATGCACCGTTCCGTTACAGGCACAGTCTCCGTTAAAGCTCAACACGCAAAATATTTACTTAAATTTTTCTCTCAGCTAAAACAGCACTAATAAACCTAATTCCATCGCGCCATTAAATTCATTTTGCGTTTGTTGCGGCTTCACACAGCGTAGGTAATTAGCAAGAAAACTGCTTTATTAACTTTGTATTTTGGGAATCAGGTCACGTACAGTCGATTCATTATTGTTTACGTTCGAATATTGACGCTAAAGCGTTACGTACGTTGAAACTACCGAATAGTCTTTGACAATCGTTTATGGTGATTCAATGTTATCGTTCTTACAGAAATCCTCGGTAAGTAGGTACTTTGACACCGCGCTGGAATGCGGCCTCGTACTACGTTCAATACACAATTATGACGTGTGCTCACTAAACTAAGTAGGTACTATTATTATCTAAAAGAAGAATTAATTTGCAATAATTTTTAAAACTTTTTGTGTATGTGTGTATAACATGTGTAATGATTCTTATTTATACACGCCCGATTTTTAATACCGATTATTTTAAGGAATTCTCATTTTGCGCTGTAAAATACAAAATGCGCAGTAAAAATTCTAAATCTGTTTGCTAAACTGGACAAGTCCTAACTGTCCTGTTATAATCATAAACACGCGTATCGTAACATTGATCCGGTTGGTTTAAACATAGCTAAGTACCTGTAAGTGTAGGGCATTTTATTACTTTAAAACTATAAATGCAAAGAGATTTCTGCAACATTCCTAACAGGATAATTGTCTCGTTTAACGAGTGAGACTGGATTGTGGTGAACTTCTGGTTACATTCTCTAGCACGACTTTTAATACAAACCACATTGCTACATTAGAGCCACTTTATATTAATTTTAGCCCTGCTACTTTGTATACGCTTTATGATCTTTCTAAATAACAATAATCAAGAATAAGATGTTTGCCCTAAAGGAAAATTAGTCTGTAACTTTTTCGATCAATGGGTTAGAAATTTATCCAGAAGACCGTCAATTTTGCCCGGTGACAAATAACAATATGATGCATTAAGATACCAAGTTAAAACATTGTTTAAACTCATAACCCTTAAAAGGGGAGGTAGGTTTCCTAAAGTGTCTATTATGACCCCATAATCTGTGAATATGCAGTAATAAACATGTGTCTGGCAATTAAACTTAAATGTACCCATCTAAATTCATTTCCTTTTTATGAGCACATGAAAAGTTGTTGAGACTTAGTAGGTATAACATTTGACGAGGTATTTCACGCTGTTTACGCAACGAATAAACCAATAAGAGATAGAAGTTATAGGCACTATTGCAACTATTGCAAGTACAGTTTTTCTCACGTTCCGGTTCTAAGTCAACTCTTTTAAAACAGATTTTAAAATGCTTCGGTGAAATACTTCAGCCCAGTATTTTGTGGTTCAATTAAAGCTTGCTATTTTCAGTAGGTGTTGCGGTTGTCTTTGAAATAGTTGCTCTATTGTGTTTCCACCTCGTTGGGTTGTCTCATCAAATTGTTATGTCACACGGTTTTGTGAAGGTTACCGTTAGCTGCACAAAACCGTGCTCAAAAACTGTAACTTCATCGTGATCTAGTATTTATAGCGATAGTTATTAATCATAACTCTATCAAGACGTTATTAAATTATTATGTGATATTTGTGAGCTCTTTGAAAATAGGTTAATTGTGTTTCCAGTTTGATATCACTCGAGTCGCTGGAGCTGAGAGAAAATCTACTCAAGTCGCTTCCGGAATCGCTGAAGAACCTCACCCGGTTGAAAAGGCTTGACTTGGGCGATAACGAGATCGAAGAATTGGTAAGAATTTATATAATGTATCGGTAAAATACATAGGTGCGATTTTGCTTTAATAATTTTATGGAATAATATTACAGCCCGGATTCGTCGGAGAGCTACCGGCTTTGGAAGAGTTATGGTTGGATCACAATAAACTACAGTATCTCCCTCCAGAAATTGGCAACCTGAAAGCCCTTATATGCCTAGACGTGAGCGAGAACAAATTAGAAAAACTGCCGGAACAAATCGGTGGGCTCATGTCCCTGACAGACTTACACCTATCACAAAACATGCTAGAAACCATACCCGACGGGACTGGAGATTTATCCAAGTTAGCTATACTGAAGTTGGACCAAAATAGATTAGATACGTTAAACGAAAATGTAGGAAGGTTAGTACTGTGTTTGATATTAAACTTATTCCCTACATTTCATTGCCTTATCCCCAGCTAGTACATCGATAACGCTTCGTTTTTCTTTTCCAGGTGTACAAATCTACAAGAGCTTATATTAACTGAGAATTTTTTATTAGAGCTACCTAAATCGATAGGGAATCTCAAGGAGTTGACGGTACTGAATGTAGATAGGAACGCTCTGGCGGACATACCCGAGGAGATAGGCAATATGTCTCTATTGGGAGTGCTGTGTTTACGGGACAACAAGCTGACGAAACTACCCAACGACTTGGGAAATTGTAAATCTCTTCATGTTTTAGACGTTAGCGGAAATAGGTAAGTCGTGAACTTTTATTTATATAATGTTACTGTTATTTAAATTTCCGTTGCGCAACTTCAGCAGAATTTTAAATGCTCTAGGAATCTTTCCGACTAAGCGCTTTCTAGGTACTTAGCCGCCGATTATGGTTGGCTCTCAACTTAATACTGACTTTTATCTTTTATGTTCCATTCCGTGATATCTAACTCTTACTATCGACTGTTTCCATGCGATTAAGAAACCTTTCAACTGGAAATGTTCACTCCGCTGAGTTTTATAACTTCTTTAAAAATATTCTTTACGTTTCAGGTTACAGTACTTACCGTATACTTTAGTAAATTTGGAGTTGAAGGCTGTTTGGCTTTCGGAGAACCAAGCTCAGCCACTCCTCACCTTCCAGACGGATAGAGACGAGGCTACGGGGGAAAATGTCCTCACGTGCTTCTTACTGCCCCAACTCACATACACTCAGCAACCTGGTATGAATGGAACATGCATTTTAACCATTTCTATATTCATTGTCTTTTGTCCCGCTTTTGGTGTACTGCTCGTTAAATCACTCATGTATTCTTGGCTCGTTTTTTTATCATTTTCCTTGTAATGACTTTTGTACTTTGGTTTATTTTATTCACCAGTTGACTTGATTCTAATAAGAAGGTACCGACAAGGTACTTTATATTTCCCATAAGACCGTATTTAAATTTGAGTATCAGTTTGAATATGGTTAATAAAAGCGGAATTTATGTTTAATTTTATGGTTTTTGCATATCAATGTTGTTTTGCCTATGCTTTTTGGGCTTAGTTTTTAATTCTGCCGATGTCTGTGATCAATTACTTTATTTATTTATTTAATATTAGGAAAACTAACAGCACAATCCATATGATATATAAAATAACTAGTTACACAAGGCTAATAAAAAGATTTATTACTAACGTATAGACTATAGACGAAAGCGTTTCCATGAGAATGTTCTCACATCTATGATAATATTTATGTTTTTCTTCAATTGTGAATGTATAAAGTTATTAGTAGTAAAAATTACATATCAGAAAAAATGTTTCTAATATAGTTGTACCGTAGATAAAAAATCTTCGAATAGGTTAGCGGGCTTGTTTTGTACGTCCTGCCACTTGACACAGTTCTTAGTAAACACAACACCAATCTGAATTGCAAATCATTAAATGAGTCACATAAAATTTACCTTATTACTATTGAGGTAAATTTTATATTTTGCATAAGTCCATATAGTTTGATGACGTTAACCTGATTTAAATTTACCTAATTAAAATATTTAAAATGCTTAATGACCATTCACACATACAGTTGACAAAATTATTGTCAATAAATAAAGAGTAAAATGAAATAAATATATTTAGATACGGAGATTTAGACCTTCCATGCTTTTATCAATACCAAAAATTTCTCACATGAATTCCTTATGTTCTTTAAAGGTCTTTACAATAATTCAGAATAAATAATAAGTAATTGGTCACAGATATGTTGTTTTGTTTTTGCTGTGTACATACTAAATGCACTTGTCACGTCACAAATAGAGCTGGATCACACGTCAGAGGTCGGCAGTGGGTACTGGTTCAACAAGCAAAAACACGTACAGGATATTGTTAACAGAGCAGGTAAGGTTTACTTTCAACTTATTTTGAATAGTTACAGTATAATCAGCTAGAAAGATAGATTAGTATCGGTGATATTATATGATATTATGATATGATAGTCCATAATTCTCATCAACACTTACATAAATTCACTTACATGAGAACACTTGCATTATATTTAAACATACGCGTATTGTGTATTATCTTGAATTCAGTGATTTAGATATTTTTTTACGTAAAACTCTCCACTATAGATGGATATTTACCTATATGACACATGTATATGAATATTAACATAGATGTGTCCTAAGAATTTTATTTTCTATCAATGACAAAACTTTATTATACTAGTACCTATAGTAAACACAATAAAATTCTAGGTAAATTGAAATGTAAAATAGACACAGTTCATAGATAATAGAGTCGTTAAACATAATTTTACCTTAGACTGGGGGACGTTTGTCCAAGGTTAGCGCGAGACATGTTATTATGGCAATTTGCACAATTATTTTCATAGCACAATGCCTTTTACAAACGCACACTTCCATCCAATTGTATTTTTTATAATGGTAAGAAATTCTTGCAATTCTTTATATGTAGAATGCACAGAAAAAGCTAATGTATTTATATTTTACTTATTGGTTCGTGTTTATGTTGTGTCGTCTGCTGCTATTTGTATTTCGTCCGCTATATTTTATCAACATTCTAAATATTCGTAAAACATTTATTTGGTATCACAAAATATATTTTATATTAAAATCTAAGTTCCTATTTAAATTCACATTGTTATTGTTGTTCTGATTTGAAATTAGATTATAACTAGTTGAAACCTGAAAAAGAAAATCAATGCTATATGATCCAATGTGCCTTAGGTACCAACTCAGCTCGATCACCTGGAAAGCTGATGATTTTTAAAATCCCTATGAACTTTGAGGTTTGATGATGATGATGATGAACTATGGGTTGGTATCGTTATGCCCAGTTAACTGAGATATCAGGTATAGAATAAATTCGAGCTCATGGCAGGGCTTAGTAAGGCAGTCAGTGCTCAACTGAAAGGCGTGTCCTCCCACTCGAGAACCAAGTTTACGTTGTGATCTTGTAATTTTTTCTATATAATTTTTCTTACATGATACAAGGTTCATCTTATACCTTTACATTTGTAACAACCATTTTAACCCTAAATTTACCACAGAGTCCAGCGTGAGCCGCGACCGAGATTCCGACGACGACTGGGAAGCGAAGGAAGCCTCGCGAACACATTCCGTCAAATTCACCGAAGACATGCCAGAGACTAAAGAGGTGAGCCTATACTGTTGTTTTGGAAGATATCGCCGGCGCGCTTGTGTTATAACTCCTATAAATACACGTTATATATGTATTCGCTTCCACAATGCTCGTACGGTTGTTTGGAATAGGGGTAGGGATGTGAGGGATTGGTTTAGGAATGTTAGCTTCTCGCGACGAGCTTATGCGGCTCTTAGTAGTATTATTGTGGCGGTAGAATGAAAGTGGATGAGTGTGCGTTCAGGTTATGGAAACTGATCCATTAGTCCGTCCAATTAGAAGATTCTAAGGGAAGTAACACGTCTTGGAATTTGAAAACGTTATTGGCGTTTCATGACGGTCTAGATATACGAGTATTATAACTTTTTAAACTATCATGGTTTTTAACTATATTTGAATATGAAACGGGTAACATACCATGATTTATTTGTTTTTGAGTTTTTTGTTTTGAGGAAAACTCAAAAACAAATAAATCATGGTATGTTACCCGTTTCATATTCAAATACGAGTATTATGTAGTTAATGTTAACATTATGAAGACTTTTTACTCTATTCAAAAATAGTGTTAATGAGTATTTAAATAAGAAATGTTTATTGCTTTTCAAATTACTTATAAGCCATTGTCTGAATTAAATGAACAGGTTGTGTTATTTTTTGTGTATTACTGTTCTAAACGATATTGTGTGTATTTTCGCTATCTAAGTGTGTTACATATTTAATCATATCAAATCATTACTATCGTGTTTATTTATTTATACAAATAAATGATTACGTTATGTTTCATATCTTTTATTTTTGTGATATGTTGATAACAACTCCAAAAATCTCGAAACGTGTGTGTTTCCTGTTTAACCTACGTTCATATTTTGTTATAGATAATTATAGCTCATAATGTATGTTCAATAATAATAATCTAAATGCTAAAGTTTAAAGGTGTATTAACGACACACTTATATTCTATAAAAATTATGTCAAATGTTTATTATAACGTCAGCTAAAACTAGATATAGGAGGAGATTACATTGGAGATCGAAATGAAATCACAAGTAAAATTTTAAATAAATTGTAGGTACTTATAATTATTTTCTAAAACTGATCGGAAATTACAATATCAGCTCATCATTGAAAACGTAAGTTGTACAGTAAAGGTTATTTCAAGGTACTGCAAGAAGAGAGCGATGAGACATCAGATACGTTCTGCACTCAACAGCCTCTGATGGCATTCAAGCGGCCTATTAACGTAGTTCGCAAGCTAGTCACTGCACCGCGCAGGAGTTCACTGCAACGTCTCTCCTCTTTGACTAATCTAACCGAGGTATACGGCAGTCTCGCGGTGTGCATTCACATAGATCCTCCTAAAACAATCAACCTACGGATAGAAAATGATATGGGAAAAATTACAAGATCACTACGTAACTCCTCGATAGCGCAGTGGTTAGCGCAACCAGGGCTAAACTGGGTGGCGTGGTTTCGACTACCACTCGAGGACCTAGGTTACGTATTGATCTTGTATTTCCCATACCATTTTCTAATAATTTATAAAACTTAAGTGAGAGTCATTCACTATAAAAATAGATATAATACCTTCTGATAGACGCAATAGACACATATAGCGTCAGTTCAAATCATTTGACAGTTAAAAGGTAGCCTTACCTTACATAGAAATGTACAGTCCTGTTTTGTCTTACGAGGATCTGCTGTAAAAGAGATAGAGGAATGTCGATGTGTCATTCTCTGATTAGCAAAGAATGATCGTAATGCATATCAGACTATTTTTATTAAGCGAGCAATGACAGAACTACGTCATTTATAAGTTTGTCATTGTGCTGATGACATTGTAAAGTTGCTCGCAATTTCTGAATGATATGCGTTATGTCCACGACAAAACCTCATCTCGATAAATTCTCTAAAAAGATTTATAAATAAAACAAAAAGCAAAATAATTGTTTATAATCATTGTGAATGCATAACCATAGAGTCGAGTTTGTACTGTCCGCCACTAAGCCTCGTCCCCATACCAATACCTAATTAGATTAGTTTATTTCGCTGAAAGTAGACTTATGCAACTAACTAGAAAACATATCACAGCTAGTATTATTTCTACGCCTTAATTACAAACAAAATCACACTCGTAAACCATACCACTCAAAAAACAAACCGAATCCTGGCATGGATATCAATTACAAAATTCAACAAAAAAAAACACAATCACATCCATTCCCACAAATCACCACAATATTTTAAATCTCAGCACAGTTTCGTCTCATATATTTGGTGTGACGCTTTATTTGAATTGCACTTAGTAGATAAGCTTGATATCACCTACGTCGTCGCATCACGAATGTGAAGCTGCTAATGATATCATGTCCTTGTGATTCACTGCGTATTACGGCATCTAAAGAGGTTAATTGACAATTATCTTTTTCGTAATGCGACCAACTGCACAGGTGGCGCTAAAAGATGATCCAATTTGTTTTCCTTAGCACTGTAAGAATTGAATTCTTGCTGAAGTAAATGTGTTAGTGTACAAAATTATGATATTATTTGCCTCTTCTGTTTTGCTATCTTGTCTTTCAAATGTTTCGATCATAGCATTAGTAATATTTTTGTACTGTCTTACTTACCGAGGTACGAATACAAAATCAACTTGAATCTATTTTACGTACCATCTTAACATTTATCACTGTTACATTCACGTATACAGATTCCAACTCACAACACAATTTTAAAACGTACCTTGTAATTTTGCTTATAACAACCAATTCCGCAAGTTTTTTAGCACTTTCGACATTTTATTCTAGCAATTTTGTCATTAAAACTTTATTTTTTCCAAAAGTTATATAGCATGAGCATCTAGCATGTTTTATTGCGATTGAGCTTTGGCTTTATCTCCGTCTAATAAACATTTAAAACGCTATAAACAAAAGTACCTTCACTGTAAATACTCAATCCGTCTCTTATGAGCTTGCAGAGTAATCAACGCATCTAAGCACAACGGTGACAGATACAGTTAGACGAAGATAAACTTATAGCAACTTAATTCCATTGTTATTGCAGAACTCTAATGTTTTATATTTTTCAGACGCCGTTCGTTCGACAAAACACGCCCCACCCGAAAGATCTAAAAGCTAAGGCTAAAGCTTTAATGGCCGGTAGATCGCCCGAGGTGCCTAGTAATCAGAATAAACCCGAACCTCCTACAACGAATGGGCTACCGATATCGCCTGAAGAGGTAACCCCGGTGGCAAACGAAGTAGAGGTAAGTAATCATATGCCATAACTATCCAATTGTATCATGTGGGTTGGTGATCATAGTAAGTTAGTACTGTACAGAGAACGACGCTGCTGGTTATTTTTTGGTATATAAAGCCCGTAGTCTGTTTGACAACTCCCACGATTTAAATGTCTATGTTCGGGTTGTTCTATTCTTAGTACTAGTTCTAGTTTTTATGATGCTCTCAGCCAATTACACTCACCAGTATTAAGTTAATTAGTGATTTTGTGCATCTAGTATTATCATCACCCCTATTTACGTTCCCACTGCTAAGAGATTAGGCCTAAATTCACCACGCTGACAATGTGAGGGTTGAATGATACATATCCTCCTATTCAAAGTTCTCAAATCATGCCGGTTTTCACACGATGTTTGCCTTTACCAAAACTTGACTTTTCAAGAAAAATCCAAAGGTTCGCATCGTGGTTAGGAACCACGACCTTCGGAATGAAAGTTGAGTGCTCTCGCTTAGCCATCATGGCTCATAGTTTTTGGCATCTAGTATAACTTATGTGATATTTCAGCCTGTGTTCGTGCCCCCCATCGACCTGTCGAAGGACGAAGAGAGCGACACGCAGATCGCGCTCGACAGAGAATCCGACCCCGAAAACGACGACAATGAAGATTCAGACGAGCTCGAGGTATTTATAACCAAAATCTCATTTATATCTAATAATCAAGTACCGGTAGTTTTACTAAAGTTTATAAGTATTATGTAGTGGGGAAGTAACAGCGCTTTGTCACACTAGGAATTTGCGAGCTTAGGTAAGGCGAGCAAATCTTGTAGTTTTTGCTAGTGATGAACTTTATTTCCGAGTTTTTAGCGTGAGTGTTAGTCCTTGATGCTAACTGGTTCCAAAATCGTAGTAAACAAGAATCACGAAGCATAAAACGATTTGCCTATGCTTGCAAGTAGCTGGTGTGATAAAGCTATAACAGCTATTTTAGTTTCTAAGGTTTATAAAGTAATAGACAATGATCAATTGTACACAGATTCCAGATGACACATTTGTTTATATGCCACTTTTATTGACTTATTCGGTGGGCACAAAGACAGGTAATAAAAATAATATATTTACTTTACCTCGGTCGTAGCACTCTAAAAGAAATATTTACCTGCTAACGCGGTGTGTATTTAAAAAGAAGCTTCAAAAATATTAATGTTATTTAAAAAAATATAAAATTTACTACCTACACCTTCCTGAGATAATTTAAATAACGAAGGAGAAACTGAACCACGAAGTTGCCAAATAATGGTTGTTGGATTGCGGAGATTTCGATCCAAGATATTACAAATATAAAGTTGATTATTTATTTATTTATTTATTTAAACCAGTAAAAATTATTTCTCTACTAATTTTTACACGTACAACGCCCCATGAATTGCTATTATGATGCTTTATGAAATTTACCTCTATGGCCTGGTATAAGTTTCATCTAAAAGGAAAATGTTTACTAAAATAGCGCGTGTTGTTCTGGACAGTGTACTTTTGTTCGCGGCTTATCTATGGGAAATATAACACGTATATTTATTAACATCAACGCTTAATGGGATTTTGCAACACTAAAAAGATTTGGTCAAAATATAAACTATTATAATTATCTTCAGTAATTATTACGTAAGAGGCCTGTGAACGTGTATAACGGGGTTTTACGAGTATAACACTAAGGCCTAATTTCACCACTCGCTGTTTGTGAGTTATCCCGTTATGTTTAAGGACCACAGATAACCCCCACTAGATGGTCCATTATAATACTTTTGTTCCGATTCAAACGCACCGAAATTGGAGGAAGGCGCGGGTTGCGGGGACTGGAACAAAGGCGTTGTGATTGGCTATTTCAAGGTCGCACTTAGGTCGCGGGTTGGGAACATTGAACGAATTTGTCGATAATTAATTTCAATGATTCGTTTTAAAATTTCATATTAAAATGAAAATAGCATCATGTAGGTAGGTAGATATGTATTTATTTTTGGAATACACAAATCTGTAGAACTTAAAAATTAAAAAATTATATTAGAAAAAATTATCACTAATAATTCATTTTACTGAGTAAGTACTCTATAAACATATTTAAACGGGTTATGGATTACTTATTTATTTTTACATACAATAATACCGAGAGACCCGCTAATATACGTCGTCTATTATTTTTAACGATATCGATTAGAATTTACAACACTAACGTTACACGTGCTTTCGCCGAGAAGGACAACGAATGCAATAAGCGCAATGCGGAAAAGAGACAAGTGAACGTCCTTCGTACGAGTAGCCATTATAAGCTGACCTCTTCACTTGCGTTAGACTATAGAAACGTATATGAAGTTCACGGGTCTGACATTTGGTCGCAACTAAAGCCGTGTTTCGAGGCGGGGCTTTAAATATGGTTGGTTTAACCATATGTTTGGCGGCGGTCCTCGCCTGTTAAGAGGTATCTGGTTGGTAATCTGTGTTAAGGACGGACAGTTTATGTATATTGATGTACTGTTAATATGCTTAATGGGATGTTAAACTAACAAACAGAGAGTGGTGAAATTAGGTCTAAAACTGATCCAAATAATAAATAGTCTCGTAAGCGTTTAAGTCAAAACCATAATCTTCAGTCAAATTTGAAATGAATATTTAATAAGGGTGATATATTTATTTATTACATAAGGGGTATGGTTGTGTTTCCTCCTTGTAACGGGTATTGGTGATGGTTAGCTTGGCGCGCGGCGCGTGGCGTGGCGCACCGGCGTGGAGGAGCGCGCGGCGGCGGGCGGCGGCCGGCTGCACCGCCGCGACACGCCGCACCATCTCAAGAACAAACGCGTCAACCAGATCGACGCCGGACGGGCGCGCGATCTTATAGCGCAGGTGCTTACAGACTCCTGATCACGTTTTGAACTCTTCGTTCCGTTTTAGATCAACATTGGACAATTGCTTCCGATATTTGGACATGAAACAGGTAGAGATAAACCATTTTTAAAATGAACGCCCCTCCACCGCGTTTACACGTACATGCAATAAGGTGTATAGATACAACACACATAAATTGATCTTTGTCATTGGATGTTCAATAACGAATAAGCAAACGGTATCACTATGACAGACAGATGAGCCAATGTTTTCAGTAAATTTGTAGCACGCACACAAGTATAGTGATGCAATAAGTATTTCCTCTCACACGTTGAAATTATCACGGTTTGTGGAGGGGAGTTCATTTTAAGAATGGTTTATCTCTAACATACTATGATTTAAATGGAAAACTATCTGATGGAAAATACGCCTAAGAAGAAGAAGATTAGCAAAGATATTTTGTCAAAATGTACATATTGAATTTTAGTAATTTGCAATAGTCTTAACCATGTAATAAACTTGAAATAATAAACTTGAAATTTAAATGGTATGTCCGTGAACACGGCGCTTGCAATAGTGTCGAGATATAGGAAAACTCAAAAAAATTTAAATCATTGTATGTTACCCGTTTCATGTCCAAATATTGTTAAAAACCATGATAGTTTAAAAAGTTATAAGTGCTTCCAAACCGGCCAACCACGGCTCATTCCGTATTGGTCTATTAAGCTGCATACGGATAGCGCTTTTCTGTGTTACGGGTAGTTGGGAAACATACCACGCGTAGATTGAAACGTGTAGTGTGTACGCGTAGCTATCCGTACGCAGTTTTACGTCGCCTGAATTCTTATCCGTCATGGTGGAAGCACCAATCAGATTGACTGACTGCTTGGTTTTGAAGCTCTTGTGTACGGTAGCAGTATTTTCCTGGAACAAAGAGTTCATAATAACTCTGTGCTTGTCTTGTCTTATTCTGTATTCAATGAAATGTCAAGATTTACAAGTCTACCCTCAATAACTTTTTTTCCGTGAGTTCTATAAACGAGGAACTCTTATACTCTCTCCGAGTATTGGTTATAGTTAGGTTCTTCGCTAAACTGTCAGTTTGCTCTGTCGGTAGCCTTGCGATCGACGGGCTATTAGTTCTAGAAAGCTGGCAGAAATTTTATGGAAATATATGAAATATGCAACAGTTTCTTGTTGAATTTTCAACCAGTACCTTTATGGCAAAATTATGTTACTTGTGTGTTGTGTATAATGTGTCACTTGTATTTATTTTTATTACATTCAAGATATTTTCATTGAATACAGATAATCTTACCTGCTTTCACGTCCGGATCTGTGTACCATATACTGACTGTCTGTGGCCGTTCACACATTAGAGCTCTTTTCAAATCAATTGCATATTATATACGTTATATCTGCAATTTATTTGTCAATAGACCTTTTAACTTGTTTTTCTACATAACGTTATGACTATTTTTACCTATTTTAATTACCCAGATTAAAAAATCAGTTACATTGAATTCGCGTAATCATACACATTGACATTGTATCCTGTTTAATTTCCTCATAATAATCTGACTAATTACCTAGTTATTATTGTTTAGAATGTTGACTGTGAGGTCATTAAACTGTATTATACTGATAGATTATTATTTAGATCAATTCTGCTTGTTGTAACTTGCTATGGTCTGAAATGGCTAGAAACTTATAAGGCTTGTAGAATTTAATTATTAGGTGAATGGGAACATTCACATTACTGTATGGTATTGTGCATGACTTAAGGCATGATGGTACGAAATCCCGACCGTGAATGATTTATCTTTATTGTTTTTTTTATTCATATGATTAGTTTAGACATATTTAAGGTCGACTCACGCTAGACCGTGTCGGGTCCGAGCCGAGTGTCGGCCGTAGAACGGTCACCGAGCCGGTTCCGTGTCTAAAATTACAAAGACGGCCCGCGACGTGTCGGGTCCGAGTCGAGTGTCGGCCGTAGCACGGTCACCGAGCCGGTTCCGTGTCTAAAATTACAAAGACGGTAGGTACGCGACGTGTCGGGTCCGAGCCGAGTGTCGGCCACCGAGCCGGTTCCGTGTCTAAACTGCATGAGCACTGTATAGCATCACTACCGACTGCTCGGGCGCAGCTCGGCGGCGCTGTATTCATGCAACGGGCCGTGGCTGAGCCGAAGCGGGACCGAGTTGTTTCCGAGCGATGTCCGTTGCTCGGGCGTCACTCGGTTGCCGCTCGGTATAACGTGAGTGGGTTCATACAAAATATATGTAATATTAGTTGACCGTGCTACGGCCGACACTCGGCTCGGACCCGACACTGTCTAGCGTGAGTCGACCTTTAATCTGTCCCTGTAGGAATTTAGTACTACAATTTATAACTTCATGAATTGTATGATAAATGTGAATCATCTGTTTGTTTTATGAAGTACTTCTGTGGAATTTTGTTATCAATTGTTTAGTGTCACATTAATGGTGTGTGTATATGTCTCATACAATAAATCGCTATATAATTCCTTCACATTCATTCGCAATTTCATTCCAAAATGTTCTAGTTATATGACTATAAATCATTTAACACCTAAGTTTATTGCAATATCGATAAATTATACGAATGTACGGTACACGTCAAAATGTATCCGGGATTATTTCCTTCCTGTGCTATCAATAAAAACTTATCTAGAAACTGACACGATGCGATAACCATAGGACTTGAAAAGTTGTTCGTAATATACAGCGTAGTTTTCTACTTGAAATAGATCGATCAATTCAATGGGCGTTATCTCAACTTTCATCTATTTATAGTACTAGGTTCTTTGAAAAGCTTTAAAGCATGTGCCGCAATTAGATCCAAAATACAACAAAGCGAACATGCATGTCGAGTTCAAGAAACTTGTTTGTAAATCAATTGCATGTTATTGTATCGTTTATTTCGAATGTACCAGCTATAAACGTTTAGATGAGTCGTCGTAAAATTACTCAATGATGTTATGGTTCGATTGAAGTTCATAAAGTGTTAGAAAATGTTCCCGCGCCCTATGATCATTCAATCACATAATTTACGAGCCTCTAAAATCTAAATCAATGTTGGTGCTTCGACTACAATGCGCGAAAGGGTAAAAGCTGATGCGCATACCTCGTCGGTGTCGGAGCATAAGAGAAACAATAGAGTCGTGAGATTCGATTCGCATCACATCTAACTGTGCGCGGAGCATCGCGAATTCACACCAGCTCAGATTTAGTCCTTCCTCAGCGGAGTTTAGTTGCGTTTTATGTGAAGTCGATCAGGTTTTAACGAAATTAAAACAAAAGAAAATGTAGGTCGGACGCGTAGAAAATGTTAGTTCAGAATCAGTTAGTTTCCGTCGAGGCGAGTTACCGTGGGTAATTGTTGGAATACCGCGTCTGTTCCGGGCTGGTGCGCGCGGGCCCTCGACCACGACGCCGCGCGCCGTCGTAGACCCTCCGCGGGACTCGCACAAATGAACGCCTTCAGCGCCGCTCGCAACAATGCTCCGTGTACCGCGATTAATCGATAAGTGAAGTGCCGCTTTCTCGATACCAGTGTTGTGTTTCAATAAATCAGCAACAAACATCGAGTGCCTATCGGGTACTTATTAAAATGAGATGCTTGAGAGCGGCCGGAGGATGGCTCGCCCGGGTGAGATGCGTTTGCAAGATAAAGAGACATCCAGAGCAATTCGACTGCATTTTTGTTTAGCTTGCCTCGCTTACGTCTAGTTATATCACTCCTTTTCACGGACTGTAGTAACTTGAACGAAGTATCCAATGGCTGAAGTTAATCCGCCTCTTTATGAACAAGTTTATAATGCCCTTATTTTACGCCTGTTCTGCATGCATTTCTCGTCTACATGTAATAAAGTGCACAAGTTCCGGAATTAAGTGATTGTCATTTTGCAGGCCATCAAGAAACGAGAGCAGCAAGAGGACATAAAGACTGATGACGAAGAAACAAGTGCTGATATTGGTGATGGTGAGTTTCCATACATTTCTGTTTAGATTCATTTAATTAAGTACATTTTCTAAGATAACTTCGTTCACGGAACGTGATTTGTCTATGAGATAAGTCTATGGTTGCGACACTATTCTATACATTCGTGACCATACTTGGTCGTCTTAGCATCACGAGCGTGAATCGAGCGGACCGCGTCTGTCACATCGCCATCACCGAATACAAAAGCATTCGTTTTTATGTGAGAACCTTACTCGTGACTTTCGAACTCTTTAACTTTAAACGCGAATACTTTTATTCATGTGCAACAGACGTTATCTCTGTAAAAATCTAGAGCAACACCGTTCTCGACCATTCGGTTATACGGTACCTACACTTGTTTACATTTTCGCAAGCATAATGTACAATAGCGTTTATACAGATTAATGGAATAGTAAGTAATGTTCGTATAAATTTCGTTATCTGCCTTTATCAGCTTATCTCCCGCACTTGGCGTGCCATTTCGGTCCGCTGAACGAGCCACGGCAGTGTATCGTTCACCTGTGAACCGACCACGTCTTGTGAGAAAATACTACTGAAATTCTATCGTGTGACATAGGATGTGATTATTTCCGCTTGAGTACGTAAAGGATCGTATGACTCAAGTCTCGGTTCGATCCTTCGATAAATCTTTTCGCGCAATTGTTGTGGTTTCCTCGTAGATTATGAAAATCAATACAGATAATCGCGTAACGTCAGTCGACTAGAGAACTGGGAAATAACAAGTGGTCTATTCAGTGTTGTAATATCTGTGAAAATAAATAACGTCATGTTTAAATCGTATTACGTATATTGGTGTTCAAGAAATATCACACTTGTGTAGCAAATTGTGAAGGTCATCTATTGTTATGTTCTTGTAAACGTTATGTTTTGTGGTCTGAAGTAATATTGTGGTACATGGTGGTTCACGGTCTGCTCTATTTACTCTAAAATTGTCGGTTGTGTACCCTGCACTTACATACACGTATATACCTGCTTTCTCTGTTGAGTGCACCAGCGAGATTGCTACCTAGAATTTTGTTTATGACTTAGTTAGAAATTCTCGTCGTAAACTGTTATGGTTGTAATTAAGCCACACTTTTCATATTATCTCACAATTTATCTGATAAACGGTTTGAACAAAACCTCAGTTTTGTTAAGTGGTAGGTACCTAGTTGTTACCTCCAGATAATAAAGAGTTTCTTAATACTTTTAAAAGTAATGGCCGGCGCTATGTCGAAAGGCCTACGTTTCACGCTCATCTGATACGCGATGAATCCGTGCAGAGCCCTACTGTGCTAGCCCAACCTTATCTGAACCGCAAACAGATCATAACTTTACTTGTTCGTTTTTTCGCTGTCATTTTAGGACAACTTTATAGGTGTTACGATTATCTGGGGCAATTATCCGGTCCGGATTATTTTTTAGTGAACAACTTGAAGATTTAATTGTCAGTTTTTTTTTTGTTGAGTCATATTTATACTTTTACTTTTTATTTCAACACATTTATAAAATTAGGGGCGATATATTTATGTTTAATCATTTAGAAATCCCTAACCCGCGTTCTCATAACCATGGCCTAGTAAATTTTCCCTATCGAGTGCTCAAGGTGACTTATTCCGATCTTGGAGCCTATCTTCCTTGATGCGCGTGAATAACATACCAACTCGGCACAAACAGGGAATTACCAAACAATAAATTCTCTACGGACAATAAAGGTCAACTCACGCTACACCGTGTCGGGTCCGAGCCGAGTGTCGGCCGTAGCACGGTCAACTAATATTTCATACATTTTGTATGAACCCACTCACGCTATACCGAGCGGCAACCGAGTGACGCCCGAGCAACGGACATCGCTCGGAAACAACTCGGTCCCGCTTCGGCTCGGCCACGGCCCGTTGCATCAATACAGCGCCGCCGAGCTGCGCCCGAGCAGTCGGCAGTGATGCTATACAGTGCTCATGCAGTTTAGACACGGAACCGACTCGGTGACCGTGCTACGGCCGACACTCGGCTCGGACCCGACACGTCGCGGGCCGTCTTTGTAATTTTAGACACGGAACCGGCTCGGTGACCGTGCTACGGCCGACACTCGGCTCGGACCCGACACGGTGTAGCGTGAGTCGACCTTAAGACTGTTGCTCATAAGGATATAGGTACCTTCTGTCAATTTAACCAAGTTATTGAACCAGCGACATTCATTTTTATCTTATCATCCTTTGTTATACAATTGCCCCTCAGTCGCAATCGAAGCCACGTTTCGTAGTGTCTTGTTGTGAATTTTCGAGTATATTTACTCTAGTTGGATACGTTTCGTTAACTCTACATAAAATCTTGTGTAAAAAATTTGATTAATGTAGGTATATTATGTTCATATAGTGTGAAGTTTAAATTGTAGGATGTCGCGTGCCTGCTCACCGTATAAATCACTTTTTGCATGTTTATATTTACTAACATTAGTTGTTTCTTATTTTGTTGTGCAATAATATCGTTTTTGTCATGGGCTAATCTACTAGGTAGGTGCATAAAATACAAGCTTTATTCCCATGTTTTTCACCTTTTAATCCTTCCCTGGGCTACTACGACTATTTTAAAACCAAAAACACCTATATCGGCCCAGTCTTTCACGCGTCAAGGCTTGACCAAGGGAAAAAGGGATTAATTTTTAAATATAGAGATTTCTTTTTATTGAATTTCATTAAAACTGTCAGTAGGTTGGCCTTTGTCTCTATTCACTTCACAGCGGCGTTGTTGTTCTCAACGTTGTAGTAATTTACAAATACATCAACAATCATTACTCATCATTCTTGAACACCAATAATAAGCGTCATTTACTTTCTATAGTCCACTACAGTACTTTGTTGTGTAATATGAAATACTGATGGTAATTAATGCCGAATAGAGCATCGCAAATTTCTAACGCGCCATTAAGATGTTATAGATGTGTGAATTGCCAGCGTCTATGATTAAGAGAGTGTTAATATTGTGTTCTCATAAATAAACAAAGCAATGAAGGACAAAAGGTTAGAAGTGAAGTTGAGCGTGCGAGGTGACGGTTCACTGACTCGAAACGGCACCAGGAGTAGTACTAGGAGCAATCGCAGTAATGCAAGCAACAATAGCAGCCTTCCTAGGAGTGAAATATTCGCCACAGATCGTTATTACTCTCCGTACCATCAACCATTCGATATTCTTGACAAATATCGCAGGCAACCCATTCAACAAGGCTATCCAGCGCAATCCCTTCAAGCCCTAAACCAATACAACGAACAACCAAGAAATACACCCAACAGAAACAACCCTTATGTCGACTATAATGAACCTTCCAGAAAGAGATATCCTCATCAATATCCTATTGAGCAAAGAACCGAATTACCGATAACATATTACCCGCAACAGTACACAGTTGACCAAAGAAATATTCCAAATTCAACTCAATATTCCATAGATGAAAATAACGAGCTTCCAAACGTGTACGGAATAGAGCAAAGGGGCTATCAATCAAACCCGAGTCGGATATATTACGGGAGCTTGCCTCGTTCTCCGCACAATGACCAACAAAGAAGTCATTCTTATGAACCCAATCACTATACGCTTCCTGCGAGGTCGGGCCCAAGACGTGTCCGCATCAGCGATCTTCAACCAACAGTCCACGCATACGGTACGCATTAAACTAGCAATAAGTATATTATCTATTCAAATAACGATAAACAACTCAACCCATACTCAGCGAATTGAAATAACATCGTGCATAAAGTACCAGAGAAATTGACTTCAGTTAGAAAGCAGCATTTAATAGAATCTAATCTGCCTGCAATATATCACGTTGTTAGCTAAACCAGCATCAATATTCACTTCCAGTTCAATCTCCTAGTCATTTCCATATTGCAACCAGCTTATTCAGGAACTATTTCTTAGTCAACGAGCTTGAAATTATAGCCGGGTTTTCCGCTGATAATTTAAGTATTCCTAATAGCTATACGGAGATATTAATTCAATTAAATAGCATGGTGTTCACAATGCTCACAAGATAAAAACTCGAAACAATATCAGGTTCCCAAGGCATCCGTCCGTGACTGTACTATTAACAAAACCAGTAGTCAGCCATCATACATTAATCTATTTGATTTCAACTCTTGTCAATCAAAACTGGGGTATTTCTGTAGGACACTGTACTTATATGGTTGAGTAGTGCGCGTGTGCTTAAATAGGGCGACATCTGGGCCAACCCTCCCGGGGATGGACAACAATAGCCTCAGTTGGCAGTCTCCCCGCGTTAACTGGTGCGCTCTAATGAGCCTAGCCGACCAGGTGCCTCATTCCACAGTACCTCATAAGCCTTTACGATACGAACCCATCTTTTTTAATCGGTTTAATTTGCGAAGGTTTTATATAGTACCGTGTAATATGGCGGTAACCAAGTCGGCAGTTCGTGGCATTATGTGTTCTATAATGGAGTTTACATTCAAAGCAAGTAAGATCAATGTTTAAATGTTTCTTAAAGCCTCTTTTCTAACTCTTGTTTGTTTCATCGCTGGTGTTCAAAATATTAGCACATTATTTTTATGTTTATGGATATTGAAGTTACGTTTTATTTATGGATGGAATGCAAATTGATTTGAAACGATTGCCATGAATAAAGTTACGAGCACAGTTTCATGGGAGGAAATCCTATTAATTCATTAATTTTCTAGAGAAAGTTGCAAATACGTTAGATCACTGTCTATGTATAATGTAATTTCTTTTATGTCGATCAGCATGAACGTTTTGTGCTGGAAAATCTATACTTATTTCAAACCTTGTTTAAATTTGTCAACCCCCATAAATAAAAATTACCTCGAGTTTGTTATGGTATTAAATTGTTAATTTATTATTGTAAACACCTAAAACCTTTAATTATGCCGTCAAATATTTTAATGGTTGTTTTCTCGTCTACTTATCCTGATAATGCTTGGTTTATGCAATGAAATATCAAAAAACATGTCTACTTAGATCTTGAATGTTGTATAATAGTTATTGCATTTATCTGATGGAAAGCAGCACAATGCCGCTTTGTCTGTTCGAAAATGCCGTTTGAGATTAAATATTAACTAGAACAGTTAGTTGTTTTCGTTTCTATCTCGAAATTGATTAAACGCATCCAATAGCGAAACTAAATTATGATATCTGTCATTTTGTTACTTGTCTTATAGCTGTATTATACTCGTGTTTCGCATTTTGATTTTAGTTCTCAAAACTATTTCTCGTTGTGCAAAAGGTTATTCAAAACAAAACATGGACGTTCAAATTTCAACTTCGTGAGTCGATTCCCGATAGAAACGGAGACGAGCACGATTGCCACTAGTGAACTCGCAAGTTCAGTGAAAATAACATTTCGAACTGGAATAGGGATACTGTTAGTTTTACCGAAATCTTATCGCAGAACATTCACTAGTTTCTTTGACATTTTATGCACTGTACAAAGGTATAAGTTCATCGAGAGTCATATAATGCCAAGTGTAGCGATTAACCCGCTCATCAAGGCAATGAACTCATACTGCCTTGGATATCTCTATCAATCAATCTCGTCATGTGAACTTACGAGCAAATTACCGGGTTTTACTTTCCCAACCTTTAATAGATAAATGTCATACTACGTAATTTGGCACTGTTATTACGTTAGACACAAAAACCTTTCTCTAAAACAGTAATTATCTATAGAGTACTGCACTCGTTTTCTTTTATATTATCAATCTTCGTGCATCCGCCTCCTATTGAACGATGTGAAAGTCCTTGTTATTGTCCGCGGAGGCCCCATGAGCCATTAATTAGTAATACTGCCATTATGCTTGCATTTTGAACCCATCATTTCTTAATAGGCGATCATTAGTTATGTTCTCTATGCACGGCACTGCGGAGATATCATCGCCATCAGAAGAGATTAGCAGCTATCTCGAGCATGTAATCTAAATCGAGGCTCGCTATTACCGCGCGATTGTTCCTTTCTGTAATTCATTTCAACTGTCTAATTCAACGTGAGCGTAATGGGTTTAGAGCTTGCATTCTCCCTTGGCGCTGTGAAACGTTGTTCTGGCTTACCGCAGGCTTACACATAGGCACAATCAACGTAGGGAAATGTGAATTGCGGTTAACATCCGTGCTGCGGGCTGAGATCTCGAAAGTGAACCTGTGAAATGAATTACTGAAGCAAATCGACAACACGATACTTTGTAAACACGATCCTCTATTAATAATAATTTATTTTGCTATCTTTATCTAGATGTCCATTAATTCTACCCTAGCTTGCCGGTCGTGCGCTAGCGATAGCTTTATTTCACACCTGATTTATATAGCTTCTTACCGGTAAAGTAGTTTATTGTGTTTCAAGGGAAACTCGACTTGCATTTAAATACATTAGTAAGGTGGTAAGTATATTTGTTCAATCAAATTGCACATTGACCGCTTGCACACCTACGACAAAGCCACGTCAAATTCTTTCCAAGGCTATGTCATTGGGAATACCGTTATATGAGACACAAACGTATGCGGAGAAAATCCTTTTTGAGAACAAGTTTATTAGTTATAAGTTGGTCATATCACCCATAATTATCGAGTTATCTGTCGCGTGCCGTATCTGATTAACATCCTTGCATGCGTTAGTCTCACATTGTAAGGTGTCTGTTTATACCTTCCCAGTATGTATATCACCAGTTAAACCGACATTCGAAAGCTGAAATGCGATAAGTCCTGTTCTATAATCCAGTAACTGAATCCCGGATCGGCAATTTTCTACTTTTCAATCTTTCAAAGGAAATTACTTGGCGCTTGTTAGCTGTCCTCTTAATTTGCTTTAATATATTACTTGATAGAGTTGTAATCTGCAAGATTGACGGCCGTTATAACTGCAAATTGATGCCTTATACTCGTAGGTGCTAAAACATTATACTCTTAGGATGTTCTATACATACTTTATAATGGTTTTATGTTGCTAATTTCCTCTGCGATAAAAGCATAGAAATACAAGTCTTTGATATTTTAATTCCTACCACTTCACCAATTGGTAGGTTACCTCACCAATTTTAGTACTAGCTACTAATCATTATGCGGTTCATAAATCACCTTCTAAAATGCCAGTGAAAATTATACCGAAAACAACACAACATTCCATCGCGTAATATAATAATCATGTCTACGCAACAATTTACTCATCACGTTGTCAGTTAATCAGTATCTACGACGAAACGAAAGTGTTTGTATCAAATGAAACCGTACACGATCTATCGTATAATAGGCAAGGGTAAAATAAAAGGAATAATGTGCATTGAGACTTTCTATTTTTAATCGGGTGGAGAGGTCGAACGCGGGCGCCACAGCCTCCGCGCATCTCGCGGTGGTTGCGCAGCGCATTCCGTCACTACATGCGCCCCGGGCTGCGCGCGCGACCGCGGCACTCAGACCCGTTCCCGTTTGTTTTGTTTTGCTCCTAACCCAACCGTAAACAAGCCGAAATCCTGCTCCGGCTTAATTTTATAGCTATAGACAATGACCCGTTTGGAATTTCATCCATAGCCGGCCGGTGTAGACTCGTTTGACGTCTGATAGAGTGAGATATTATCGTAGCTGAAGCCGGTAATACAACCTCCGTCTACGGAAATAACCTCCCCTATTCAGGAAATAGCTGACGACTAGCTTGTAGCGATGGGCGTGATAAGGAGGAAAAAGCGTAAGTTCACTTTCCTTTATTTGATTACATTGATAGTTTATTTTATTCTTTCTTTATTTGGAGCTGGTTCCCTGGAGTCCTAAATTTAAACGTAACAGCGTCTGGCTTATTATTCCATCCATTTGATGAATAGATAAAAACATATATTATAACACCTTTCCCATATTATCATGATCTTGGTCATCTTTTGTTTAATCATTAAAATATTAATGGTTTTGTTACCGAAATGAACCATTACCATTATTGAATATTTATTACATTGTTTAAATATAATTAGAACAAACCTCTAATCTAATCATAATTTACATGCGTCGCTAAGTTAAATATAAATTATGGTCGTGTCAATCTATATCCATTCTTATATAAATGTAGTCATCTTATCTATCTTCTTCTACCTATTTATTCTTTCATTAAGTCCTGTTGAAAAATAAATAATAACAATATTGTTATTTAGTTAGCAAAATACAGATAAGACAATTTAATTGTTGATGGAAATTCCGGAATTTCGATCCAATGCGATTAGGTACGCAAGAGCCCGTCATTTCAAGGTAATAAATGTTATTGTTTCCTATTTTATCAAGAAACTAGCTTTGCTTTCTAAATCTTAATAATTCCAATGTAATTTCCTCAATGCAAATTTATACTCTGAAAAAATCCGTAACTAATCTTATATCATGTCTTGTAACATAAAGTTAATTAAACCAATATAATCGGGACAAGTTTATCACTATGGTACCCATCAATCAATCATTTCGAATTAATTATGGCTATCAAAGTTAAATAAATATTACTCATTTGGCCACACTAATAGCAATAAACTGGCTGTTAATATTATAGACATATGTTAATGTCGGAACGGTTTTACGCTTATCGATTCTTGATATTTGGAGCAAGTAACTGGGCAAAGAAAAAAAATACTTTCAAGTTTCTACTGCCTAGAAAATAAGGTCTAATTGCTTATGGCCAATCAAATTGCCAAAAAATAATTTCACCAAAGTTCAAAGTCAATATCATCTTGGACACAACCCTTTGTGAATGGTAAACTCTAAAACATTAACATGATTAATTTCATGTGCTATTTTGTTTTATGATTGTGAAATCATCAGATTGTTTATATTTCATATATTTAGGGTTATTTGATTACAATAAATTTGTCAAATGTTTACAACAGCGCGATGCAATGAAGCACTAAACTCAAGTACCAAATCTCAAATGTCAATATTTTAACGACGCTCGTTCAATAGTTAAATTGTTATGTTTTGTTCGTTTCTCAAAACAGGTAAGCTCGAAGGTGAAGTGTTAGTTCGGGTATGCGGTCATCGCTCACGTATTTGGGTGGGTCATAAAGTAAAACTCATGTTCTACTTGTGTTTCGCAACTGCGTAATGGTAAACAAGGTTTTTGTTCAAGTAGCAGGCCCTTAGACCTCATGAGTTGACCTTTATCGATTGTGTCATCTCTAAACATAGGTGCCTAATATTGTCTTGATTAAAATAACACCTTACCGAAGCTGCCGCGTTCCGTATAAACCGTTGTTATTTATGCGTTACAACCTACAAGTATATCAAGTAATATCCTGATTGCTAGAAAGTAAAATCTGTAACATGTTTGATAAGCGCCGGCGGAAACAAAAATTAATTCGAGTAATATGTCTTCATAAGTTCATATCCTACCCCAGTTTTTGATAAAAAATACAAATGTCATTAAATAAATCAACAAAACCGGACACAATACCGCATTATTACACCTGTACATTTGTTTAACATATCTAGGTCAAACTATATGTATGATGTTGATCTATGAAGTCATGTTCATGTGGATTTACGGAGCAATGCTCACGAGGTCGACTCGCGGCTCCTGGTAGGGGCACACTTAACTCTACATTAACGCTCATTACACTTCGTATTACAGGGCAATGCCATTAAATTAAATTACCCCCTTTACAGGCCACCGCTTAGCTTTTACTTATCGCAATTTCTCAGGTTTCCACAATTTCTTCTAATTCACAACTACTTTAATACAATAATGCTCTCTATCAAGCTAATTATCACAAAAACAGCTAGTAGCGTAGGTTTGTCTCCGTCAACTCTCTGCATTACAAGTAGCAATTTGCCATATCGCGATAAGTATATTTACGTACTTTCTTGGACAAATTTGCCAGCACAAAATCACTCCATTTATAAAATTCAACAACTTTCACCTGCCCGTTTCGAATGGGATTGTAACTGAATTACCATTATTCCACGTAAAGTATTTTCCAATAAGACTACTGTAAAACAAGAGTCACGAGTACTGTAAACTATCACGACTCGTTCTAGGGTCCAACAATGGTTGTTGTTATTCTATCAGGGTTATCCGGGGGTGAAAGTAAATCGACTGATTGGCTATTGTGGTAAACACAGGACATGCCTTAGCTCCATTGGGATCATGATTTCTCTGCAGTCCATTCTTTGCTCTCCACATGTAGATTGTCGTGCGAACGTCACTCCCTCGCGATCATTTGTTATTCAATTCATTTCTTACATTGAACAACGTTGGAATTAGAAACCATGTTGCTTAGAAAACATCATCAATCTGTTGTCATATTGCCATTCGTCACAGTGCTGATGCTGACAAGAGTTATGGCATTGAGTCCATTGCGAAATTAATCCCTTACACTGCGATGCATTTCCCCGAAATTCACGGTGGTCTGTACATTACGCAAATCTGCCATAAGTCACTGTACTGCTCTGAGATACTAAGCACCGGTGTTGCAAATCAGTGTACACAAATAATGTCGTTTACTTCTGATGTGCAAATCGTGATGGTATTTATTGCTCGAGCTGTTACCGGCCTTGATGTACACGTGCAGCTCATTATCTTCTATCAATGCATTGTTCGTCACTTCATTGACGTTGTAAATGTTACACTTTAAAGTACGGACAGTTAATTAGCCTTGCCTGTAGTTCCGACAGTTCCCAACGCCTACGTCCAATTATCTTTGAACCTTGCAAAGTACCGTACTCTGAAACGCGATGCAACTCATCTATAGCTTTAAATAATACACACTTGACCTATTTTTTGCTGCTAAAGCATCTGGCATACAACATGCATTATTTAAGTACTTTAAATGTATTTATTCTACTAAAATTCATAAGAAGTATATTATATACTAGAGACCTTACACTTGACAGACTATCGATTTCGTGACGTAAGCAACTCATTAGTACAGAACAATGCGCATTATTATCGTATATTACTATGTACCTATCATCTAACATGTAAACAGTGCTTCATTTAGATAGTAGTGTCATTTATCGAGCATTTGGCCTTACACTCGATAAAGTATGAAACAGTCACTGAAACTCCACGTTTACGTTCAAGTACGTGATAGTTTATCTCTGCCTCACCTTAAAATCGATGATTCCAGCTACTGAACGGGACCTAGGAAATTCTAACTGTAAAATAACATTAATGTACGCATTTCTCCTACTATGTACTTAGAGGTACAGTCTAGATTACCTCTGGCGGATAAGGTAACGGTAGCGGGTCGTGCGTTGTTTCATTTTCTTGATTACATTATACGTTTCCTTTCCCATTTTGCTTAAAGTACGATCTTACATAGGGTGAGCGAACAATGCGGTTAAGAAATCTCGTTTATTTCACATCGAATTTTCCCTTACCAGGTATTATTGTTCCGAGACTATGTGTGATATCATCGGCTATCTCATAGAAAGTTCGCATATACGTTCCGGCTGAACGACCGATTTGTAAATTTTACGACGCACCTTTGCATTCGATATTTATAAGCTTTAAAACAATTTAGATGGAAATAAAATAGTTTCTGATTTCTTGTAAAATGATAAAAGGAAACTATTTATTGGTTTCGCACGATGAATGATTAATAGTTGCATAACTGTAACTATAATTACTTATCGTGTTCCGAGAAATGTAGACATTGTTCTAGGATAATGGGTTGTTCTCAGGTGAATCCGTGTCTGAAAGGGCGGACAGCGAGGCGCGAGTAGTGAGCGACCAGCGGGCGATAGAGGTGCGGATCGCGAGAGCGGCCGGAGGGCTGGGGCTGAGCATCGCCGGCGGCCGCGGCTCCACGCCCTACATCGGGAGCGATGACGGAATATTCATATCCAGGGTCACACCTAATGGACCGGCTTATTTGGCTGGACTTCGGGTAAGAATCTTCTTCTTCTTCTTAGTTTATGGCTTGCTGTTTTTTGTTAAAACAATTTAGCCAGTTTCCAAGTGCGATTAAGACACCTGATTTAGACACTGGGGAGTCAACACGAAAAATTGTTCTACGGCTAGAATGTGCACGGCTCAAAATGTCAATACGGACCGACAGTCTATTTGACAAAAAGTATGAACGTCAAAACACCTGCTTCATGACAACGAAACTACGTATACACAGACCAAATATCATAAATTAACTTTGTTCTGTGATTTAGTGTCGGCCGATACTTTGAATTTCGGAGAGACCTTGTGAGATTATCAAATGGCCCTTGAAGATAAGACCGTTATAATGTTTTCGGTTAAATCCATGGTTTCTGTAATATTCACTATAATCTTATACATTCCATTCATATTAAATTAAGAACGCAGTACCTAATCCTAGAAGCTTTTCTCCTAGATGTAATTTTACTAATTCAATTAAAATATGCGTAATAAACCTACTTCCTAAAGGTCACTGAAGGTCTAAGCTTAGTAACACACAATTAATTTATATAGCACCTTTTACGATCAAAACATATGAAGCGTCAACGGGTCTTGAATGGAAATTGCAAATTGCATTGTCTAACAGGTTGGTGACAAGGTGCTCTCCGTGAACGGTACATCTGTGGTCGAAGTGGATCATTACTATGCGGTGGAGGTGCTGAAAGCGAGCGGACAGACGCTACATCTTGTTGTTACCCGGGACTCGCCTAATTCTACCAGGTAAGATATCCTACTAGGTTTGCTGTGTAATACCAGTCTTAAGAAATACCACCTCTGATTAGAAAATGGTATGGAAAAATTAAAAGATCACAATGTTTTCTTGGTCCTCGAGTGGGAGTCGAACCCACGCCACCCAGTTTAGCCCTGGTTGCGCTAACCACTAAGCTATCGAGGAGTTACTTACTAAAAACTTAAGTGAGAGTTAATATCACTATTAAATAACAAATAGTAATATACCACCTCTTTTTCATCAATGTGTTGTGGTCCCCTGTAATTAAAAGAATTAAAGTTTCGAAGACCTTGTGAATAATGTTTAGAAAATAAATCAATGTATCTTTTGTTGGGAGTCCTTAAATAAATAATCAAGGCTAGATATTGCAGTGTGAATGGTACTCTCTGTACTCAGTGTCGTTCTTCAAAGAAAATTACATACCTTTATGAGGTTGCAAACAGGATATAAGTGATTTGGTAATTATCGAAAAATAGCTGTTACGTTACCTCTTCAAGGTTGACAAATTTGTAACCACAATTTGACCCATTTTGACGAATATTTGTCTACGTCATTCATTAAATTACACAAAAAAAAAAACAATTGTAAAAAGAAACGAGATAACATGTTCAAATCACGTATTTGTGATATAACGTCATTGACCGTTACGTACAAAATTCGGCACAAATATGCTAATCTGAATTATTCATACGTTTCTCTTAGCATGTCAAGTTGAAGGATGACGACATATAGTCGAACACAGAATAATTCGTAGTTTATTTATATTTTTAAAAACAACTTTTTACGTTTGGCATTTTATTGGAACTTTCCAATGCATAAAGACTTTTATTAGTGAGATTATAAAAACAAAACAACTGAAATATGTTTCTGATTGGTTCTTTATATCTTATTGATATAAATAAATGAATAAATACTGCTGACAATATTATAGAACAAGAGTCCATTACGCTGCCGTATGACATAGATAAAAACTCGAAACTTGTGGTACGGGTGCTAGATTTACGATATAATTAATATAATATGTATACATAGATAGATACATAAATGCTAATATTATAGAACACGCAATGGACTCTCCATTGCGCCGCCGTATGACATAGATTTTATAAAGATTAAAATTTCAGAACACACAGTCGAGCACCGAGCGGAGCGAGCCACCATTCCGTATCCAGTAATACCGACACAGTTTCTACTTTGGAAAATGGACGGGTAAGATGAGATTACTCGTAATAATGCAATTACACTACTACAAATTACAACGCTTATTAAACTATCAACGCATCGCTCACCTATATTGATGATGATAAGTATTTTTATAATAGCAGGGCACCTACTTGAGCTGAAACCGTTTGGTTACAGCTTTATAATTTCTACTGGAGCTAAACAGCTCCGGTAGAAATTATAAAGAAATTAAAATGTAAAACGTGTTTCTGTAATAAATAACAATTGTTACTTATTTGTTTTTCGAAAAGCTTCGTCTAAATGAGTCAATCATTTTAAAATTTGCAAAAGTGTAGTTTTAAGTAGGTAAAGCGTAAAGCAATAGATTGCTGACACACCTACCTAATTGTTGCCATGAGTAAATATAATTATTTCTTTTTTTAATTCATTTTTCAACACAGGTCTCAACCGGCCGAGGTATTGCATCAGCGATCGCCGGCAAACCGCTCATAATCGGCAACCAATACGCGCAAGAGTTCGAGCCCGAGTACAAAGACCCCAATCCGGTACAGAGTCCGTCACCGATTCAAGTTCCGACGGACTATCAGAGGCTGCAAGCGTCGCCGCCGCCCACCACCACGCCTTATGTCCCTCCAGGTATTAACTAACTTTAAAATTGATAGGCTCTTAATCAACCAATACCTGCGCGTAGTTCGAAGCAGAGTACAAAAATATCGACCCAGTGCAGAGTCTATCTCCGATCCACCAGCCAGTAGGCTGCAAGTTATGTCCCACCAGGTATTAACTCATCAAGTCATCATCGACATGACACCCTGTATAACGCACTTCTACTGGTCACGAGTCAATCGAATCCATTCAGTTTTGGAGGACTTTTTATAATTACATGGCAGTGTAGTGATCGCAGTATGTTGGTACAGTATACAGAATGACGGTACCCGTCTTCATAGCCATTCCTTTGTTCCACCACTGCTGGATGTTATGTTGGTAAATCTGCTATATTAAATCGGTCATTTCTCGTCTTGTGGTCAAGTTCTTCAGGGATAACTTATCAAAACTAATTAATTAATATTGTACTCAGAAACAATGTATAGGTTACCTGTATCAATTATCATTTGATGACCAAAATCCGAAACCATGATATCACATCAGCTTCCAATAACCATATAGATGTGTTTCCAGTGTACCAACAAAAAGTGCTAGTTCACACGACGCTGATCCGAGACGGCGCGGGGCTCGGCTTCAGCATAGCGGGCGGCCGGGGCTCGCCGCCCTACAGAGAGGACAGCGACGCCATATTCATCTCACGCATCTCCCCGCAAGGCGCCGCGGCTAAAGACGGCAAGATGCTTGTTGGGGACAAGGTTGTATCGGTAAGTTATCTTATCTGTATGATAGATATTGACTGTGGTAAATACAATCATCCGTGTAGAGAAAAAAAAAGCGACGCTATATTCAGTTCGCGAATTTCCCCGCAAGGCGCCACGGCTAAATACTGCAAGATGCAAGTAGTATTTGTGAGAAAAACGCATTCAGATAGTTGCAAGTATACTTGCTAATAGCTAGGATAGTAACAAACATATCTGGTTCACCCATACATGACTGGTGATAGCAGACGACACCAAGATGCTGGTATTATTTTAGCACCTAAGGTTCAATTAAATTAGTATGTAGGTGTCATAACTATTATTATTGTGTGTGTATAGATTAAAGTCATTAATATTTACTGACAAACATTGAAATCAAAAGCAGTTTTAACTACATCGTTTGCCTTTCATTCTGGATATAGATACTTCGCCGTGCGTTACCATTTAAAAGTACTTAAAAGCAATACTTAATTAATGAGGAATTTATTTTCTCTATCGTTAATACGATCGGGTTTAATTCGATATCAAGTTGCAAGTACCGATAATTATAAACTGAATGCTTCTTGATACTAAGCTATCCTTTCAAGATACGTAGCATCTCATGCAACTAATAAAGATCAAGTGCATTCCATACTTAGCGTTCCTGAGAACAGTTACTTGCTTTATACTTGATCCAGATGTTTTTGCAAATCATTGACGTTGTCATGTGAAAGCTACATTTGAGGTTTGAGTTGAAAGCTTGTTTATGACTTGTGAAGAAAATTATTATGTGTTAAATATACTCAATATAAGTAATATAATATTTCCTATATAAGTAACATTTGTAATTGGTTTTCATAAATCGTGTTTGTTACTTAATAAACAATAACAATATTTATTCAGATTTATCAGAACCGGTTTAGATTTTTCATTGTTTCTGTTTAGTATTTAAGTCTATTGTCTGTTTATATTGGTCAAGTGGTGCAAGTCTAAGAATAGTAACACACTATAAGTTTTATTACCTTCTATAGCTTGATGATTATACCAAATTCTCCAAAACCTTTATATCAGTCCTTTGCCCAAATAGTTTTATGGGTTGATTATGCTGTCAGTAACAAAAAGAGGATACAGATTTTTTATTGATTACAAAAAGTTACATGTCAATTACATTAATTAAATCATTAGTTTAAAAAAATGCTTGATTTTAAAATATACATATAGAAAGATTCCAAAAGCTATGTTACCTGTGGACTAAATGCCTGATATAAATGAATTATGTATTATTATAAAAACAGTACATAAACAGTATTAGTGAGAACCTATTAGTGGCTTTGTTTTTTTATTTTAGTTGATATCATTCATGTTTTAGCCGTTAGTTTTCCAAATATTGTTAAATAAATAAATAACTCCGTAGATCAACGGCGTAGACATGGAGCAAGCGCCGCACGAGAGCGCGGTGTCGCTGCTGACGGGCCACGAGCGGTTCGTGCGGCTCGTGCTGCAGCGGACCATCAGTAGCGATCAGGGTAAGACATATTAAACTTTAAATGGGCTACAACTTTTTAAACTATCATGGTTTTTAACAATATTAGAACACGAAACGGGTAACGTACCATGATTGAAATGTTTCCCTGTCTATCCATAAAGATGGCGCTTGTAACAGTGCTTAAATATCGGGAAACTCAAAATATTTGTATCATGGTATGTTACCCGTTTCAATTATACAAGGTGTACCATAATGGGTATATGAAGCCGAAGCAGGCGTGTTTACCGCAGCGAACAGAATACAACCCCGAAGAAAGTTTTCAAAAATCGCATTTTCAGATTTGCATAGAAAAAAAAAATATCTTCGGTAGTTTTCCTAATTGTTGACAACCTATCCAAAGAGTGGATGACTCTCTTTATACTAAATACTATAAATATAAATTAACTATAAACTTACATTTCAGCCGGCGACCTCCTACCCCGCCCGAAATCGACCTCCGAAGACATAAACAAAGCCGGCCTGAACGTGTCCGTACCGAAAATCCTCCCCCTAAACAACCACATAAGCAACCACACTCCGAACCGCGTCGACCTCACTCCGAACCGCGCCGACCACACTCCGAACCGCGTCGACCACACTCCGAATCGTATTGACCACAGTCCGAATCGCGTTGATACCATCGAACGGGTAAAGGTCACGGAAACGAACGCACGGGTTAAGGTGGCACCGATGCACGATGAAAGGGTGAAGTCACCTGTGAGCACGCATGTCATTGTCCCGCCGCAGCCGGCGCCGAGGCGGCTCAGTTCTACCACCAATGGACAGGTGAGGGGTTTCTATGGACTTTCCGCATCGGCTTTACTCGTAAACCTCCTAAATCCATAATTGAGGAATTATTACAGGTCATTATTGCGTAGTTTTATTTATTTACCATTCTGAGTTGAAGCTTAAAACGACGGAATGGTTTATATATTACGCGATATATCAATAATGTGTATAAAACGCGTAAATCAATTATTAGAAACAAGACAATATCTGTGATGCAGAAAGCGAAAGTCCGTCTGTGACGGAAGGTTGCGGTTTTTATTCCCGCCTTAGGAAGTATTTTTATGATCTGCAGATAGTCCCCGGTGCTTTCTGTGATTTATGTTATATTCTTATAATTAAGTATCTAGTTCTGACTTCTTTGGTACTTACTTATAATGTTATCTACGATGTTGGCTATTTATTATACAAGCTTCGGGCTTACCACGGGTCTAGATGTAGCTCTGCGGATTGTCCCGCAATTATAAAAAAATACATACGAGGTTTACGAGTTTAGCCGACGATGTTATGAGGTGTCTTAAAAGTGGAAATGTTAGTCCTCATTCTGCAATGTACATGGGTCTCATGTACAACAAGACAACGATCTAAAGACTTACGATATTTTTTTTGTTATCGATGTAAATACGCCCCTGTCTCGGATGAGGTACTAATTAATGGCTACATAAGGTTTACGAATGTAGTAGAATGAGGGCTAAAATATCTTGCCTTTAAACATTTTTGTCCTGTGACTTATTAGGATTATGATTCCTGGCGCTTCAAATCATACTTTTTAGACACCTCGTATAATCTACTTTGCATCCACTTACTTCTTTTGTCTACATCTTGATACTTGTGTTCGTATTTGCATTATTATTGCATTTCTTCATCTGAAATCTACTTGTTACACAATCCTAGAACTTATGGTGCTAGTTTTAACTGTTTATTTATTCTGTTACCCCTTTGCACTCACTTTATACTCGGACAGACGCCTAGTTATGCTAATATTTGTAAAAAATGTGTAACGAAACCATGATTCAACGGTTTAGTTTTTAATTTCTAATAAGGAATTATAATGTTTTTTTAGAGGTTGACATTTACGGTATGTCCCGGATAGCCATATCCGATCTGAAATTGCATTATCATCCTACGTTGTATAAATGTTCTTGCATGACAGAGCTATCACTATCAATATGGCAATTGAGATTTACCGTTAGGCTGTTGAGGCGACAAAACAGCCCAATATCAATAGTTATTAACCGTATTGTATTGTATTGTAATTTTACACTCGATATTTGTTTTCTTATTACACTTTAATATTCTAGCACTATTTTGTTGTTCGATCAAGTAGTGGGATTGTTGTAGTAAATATGTTGTTGGTATTTTTATTTGTGTTCCCTCTTTATGTTATAGACATCGCACAAAACATACATACCTTGCACTGGCTTGATTTGTGTTACTTACTGCCATACTCACAGACGATACTAGCTCTTATGATCATTTGCTCTTTCTATCCTTTCTATCTTTATTTATGATTTTAAATACGAGAGAATGACATAACTGTCACTCACCACCTTCTATGGTGAGTAGTTCTATACGACTGTGATTGTGGCAGTTAATCTGTAGTTACAGAAGTCATTCATTATTATCGACGCACACATTCTGAAAAAGAAACATCGTTGAAAATATAATGTACCTACCATTTTGTTTACATAAAGCTTGTTAGAGCATCGCACGCTCGCAAACTAAATCCCAATCATTACCACAGGCGAACACAAAACCGACAACTAACAGCGCGAGCACGCCCCTAACTCCAGGCGCGAATAACACGCACGGGTCCACAGACGACGTATTCGAAGATATCCAGGTAAGATCCGGGCAAAACCGGATAAATTAAGCCTAGCACGTAAAGCTCGACCGATTCAGGTGATGGTTACCGGATTAACACGTTCACATCCGTGCTTTAGTCTCCGCTTCCACACGTGTGCATTCACTATCCGTAGATTAGTCGTGAGTCGGGAATCGCATTCCGTCTGTGACAAGGCATATGGTACCCAACTGTACCGTGTCGGAATAAAGAGCTCATATTTCGATACGTTCGGGTTGTGGTACAATTTGCTGTTGTCCCGTGAAGGACGGTATGTGTTCTTTGTGCTCTCGTTTGCTACACTTGCGCTTTTGTTTCAGTCCATTTCAATTCATTACTGTTTTTCAAAACCTCCTTATCATTTTGTTATTGCAGGTATTCTGACTGTTGCCTCAGATTCGCGGTATAATTTTATTGATTCAATTCAACATGTTAAGTTTTTAGAACTTTTTTCATTGGTTAGAATTTGATGCAAATTGCAAAATAATGTAAAATTCTTCTAATTTATGCACTGCATTGCCAATACCTGCCAAAACACATGCATGTATTAAAATAATTATGCATTAGCAGTTTTAAATGAATCAGAACTCATTTATGAATAAAACGTATTAAGTATTAAAAACGGTTTAAATGTTTTTTTTAATCTCAGTACACCTAGAGCCTCTTCGGTTTTCTAAATAACAATGCCATCGGGAGTCATAATCATGGGGTCACGCAACTTGTTAAATAACTAATAATTGTTAAGAATAATTAACTTTAAACTAGTATAAAAATAAATTTTAGTTAGGTAGGTCAGTCTTTAATTTTATTTTATCCTACTTTCATATCTTATGATTATTTCTTAGTAGATTTTGAGTTCAGAACTAGCTTTCACATCTCCCCACAACTTAATTATTCACGAAATCTACACTTACTAGCTAAGATACCTTTGGTACATCTGATATCCATAGAAATGCTATAGTTTTCGCATATTAGATAGGATTTAGTACAGCGCACGATTTCCTGAGTTTACAAATATCGACGGAAACTGTTAAATACATACAGATTTTATGAATTATCGTTAGCATTTGCAATATAGATTTAAAAATTCCTAACATTGATTTCCATAAAACTTCAAAGTTATCACTTAGACAAGACAATTATTTTTTATATTATTTTTATTTATTTAGAAAGAAATAAATTTTATAAAAGTTTTATTTGTGTACAAATAACATCTTATAACACTAGGCGTTAAACACCAATAAATATGACACCAATAAATAAAGCCAACTAAATTTATATTCAATTATATTCGAATAAATTTTGACATGCACATGAACAGATTTATCTTATTAATAACATTAAACACCTGTCAAGTTAGTTAGTTATTACATTTAAATAGTTTTCTTGAAAATAAAATCAAACTAAAAGTCACACGAGTCCCATCAGATGTACCAAACCGTATCAAAAAAACATTACCAATCACTGATGCGATGTGAACGTGTTAAATCAGCCGTCGCGTCCGATCACAAACGAGGAGTTCCAAGCGATGATCCCCGCACACTTCCTCGGCGGCGCCCGCCCGCCGGCCGAGCCCCCTCAGAGCGGCGTGCGGGTCACCGTGGAGCGCCCCGCCGCGCACGGCGTGGTGCTGCCGCCGCCCCCCTCCGCGCTTGGCAGGGTCACGGAAACCATCACCAAGTCCACCTTCACTGAAACTACCGTCACCAGGATCACTGATAATCATCTCGCTGAGCCGCTTATTGTTGAAGTGAGTATAGTAGAGTAGAGTAGATAGTATACACACAGATATCTTTTGGTCGGGAGTTTGCTTGAGAACTTTGTCTGTCCGTCCGCGGGGACTAACCCATCACTAATTCCACCTTCACTGAAACGACCGTCATCAGGATCACTGATAATCATCTCGCTGAGCCGCTTATTGTTGGAGTGAGTAGAATAGATTAGATAGTACACACACTGATATCTTTTGGTCGAGAGTTTTCTTGAGAGCTCTGTCTGCCCGTCCGCGGGGGGCTAACCCATCGCAAATTCCACCTTCACTGAAACGACTGTCACCAGGATCACTGTGGATGTCGTTTCCGCTGAGCCGCTTATTGTTGAAGTGAGTATAGTAGAGTAGATAGTATACATACAGAAATCTTTATGGTCTGTCCGTGGGGGCACATAAACCATCACCAAGTCCACCTTCACTGAAACGACCGTCACCAGGATCACTGATAATCATCTCGCTGAGCCGCTTATTGTTGAAGTGAGTATTGTAGAGTAGATAGTATACACACAGATATCTTTTGGTCGAGAGTTTGCTTGAGAACTCTGTCTGTCCGCGGGGGCACTAAAACCATCACCAAGTCCACCTTCACTGAAACGACCGTCACCAGGATCACTGATAATCATCTCACTGAGCTGCTTATTGTTGAAGTGAGTATAGTAGAGTAGATAGTATACACACAGATATCTTTTGGTCGAGAGTTTTCTTGAGAACTCTGTCTGTCCACCTTCACTGAAACGATCGTCATCAGGATCATTGATAATCATCTTGCTGAGCCGCTTAATGTTGAAGTGAGTATAGTAGAGTAGACACACAGATATCTCTCTGTCCACGAGGGCGCTTAAGCCATTACCAATTCCACCTTCACGGGCACTGACACGGGGATCATTGATAAAATTGATTGATCTTGCTTAAAGTTGAAGTAAGTATCGTATAGTGTTTAGTTATACCCCACAGATATCGGTCTGAGTTCTGACTCTTAGAGAAGTTTACGCATATATCGGATCGGAGCATGACGTGATGCTGCTACCTCCGCCGTCTGTCATCGGATGGGTCACTGGGACACACCATTTGCACCGAAACGACGGACGGTCACAAGGATTGCTGATAAAATCATCATGCTAAGTAGCTTATTTTTGAAATTATAACTAGCAAAAGAATATTGAAGTTTGGTAAAGTACTCATTGATCCAGAAAGATTTTTATATTTGCTGACAATAAAAAATACTTTACTTTCATAACCTACGGGTATGTGATCAGATTTGTATCATTAGATGGCAGTGCCATCGCAAATATTTTTTCCTTTGTATAATCCCTATTTTACTGATAGAGGAGCTACTATCCGTAAAATACTCAAGTACATTAACCTCGCACACACATATATATTTTATTCTAAAATCAGTCTCGCTTGTTCCAGGAGGTAACGCTGGTCAAAGAGAGCGGTTCTTTAGGCTTTAGCATCATCGGTGGTACGGACCACTCGTGCGTACCGTTTGGAGGGAAGGAGCCGGGAATATTTGTCTCACATGTAAGTTTTGCTTATTTATTAAAATGAATGTCATTCAAAATCCTCGGTACAAAAATATTAATGTACCCGTAACACAATTTGTATTGTATCACCATTGTTGTTGTATTAGTACACCCCTGTCTTATTTAAATTATCATCTCTCTTTTCCATCCAAAGGTTGCCTGGACGACATCGCTTTTTAGCGATAAGGCCGCCCATTGCACGGGTAATATAATAATCAAGCGCTCATTCGAACAGGTGGTCCCCGGGGGCGTGGCCGCGCGTTCAGGCAAGCTGCGAATGGGCGACCGCCTCATCAAAGTGAACGGCGGCGAGTTGCAGGGCGCCACTCACCGCGACGCCGTGCAACTGCTGCTGATGCCGGGGCCCACGCTGGCGCTCACGGTGCGCCACGACCCGCTGCCGCTGGGATTCCAGGTCAGTTGTGTTTGGAATACGTGTACAGGGTTGCCAAATGTTTTGTGCAGTAATAAAGGTCCATGAAATACAACTATTGTATTTGTCTTCTATACCGTCTTGAGTATTTAAAAGTTTAGTTTAAATGCATTTTAGAGGGAGGACAATGACATTTTGATAGGTATTTATCAATATGTACATTTCAGGTTGCACCAAATTATGATCAGCACTGTTTTTAAGCGTTTTTGGTTTCTAATATTAAATAATGAAATAAATGATATCGTTAAATATATCTGTCAACGTCTAGCAATAAGGTACCTAATTGCTAGACGTTGGAAAAGATATTTTATGTTAAAATTTTGGTTCATAATTATCTTAAATAAACTAAAGTGTTTATATCGTCAAATTTTCAATATTTTGCAACCCTGTATCACATAATAAAACACCAATACACGTATAATAACCAGCATACAACTAGCAGTAATATTTGAAACGTTTTGTTGTGAGTTTAAACCATGTATTGAAACTACACGTACAGAGAGCGATGTTGCATGTAATGCAAGTTACCGAATATTGTGGATCATGGTGAGGGATTGAAACAGTCATGTGGAAATGATGAGTAGATTTGTCGCTTGAAAGTAGTCGATTGGCGTTATATAACAAGGCTCATAACGCTTCAGCACACTTTTAAAACGCATTTTAGTATATACGACTACTGCTTTTGCAAATGGATCGTGTAGTGTGAGTGAACATCTCTTTAAATGTGAAACGAATATATATTTAATCAGATATATGTCGTCGCTCTTAGACACAAAGCTCTCTACTTTTTTGTGTCTGGAAATTAAAGTATTCCTTTACTTTAGTGAATGTACAAAATGAGATATATCATAGACAATGACAAGCATAATACTTTATGTTGCATATAAGGTTGTGAATAGATTTGAGCTCCTTTTACGTTTAGTCGGTTCCGAATTTGGAAAACATGCAATTGAACAACAAACTGACCATTATTGTTCGAATTTAAAACTTTCAAGTGATCTGCATAAAAATATTTGAAGTGATTTTTGTTATCTACAACGTGCAATATTAAATTTGATTTGATTTCCCTTTAATAATTTCTATAAAATTATCTCTAAATTTCTATATAATCTCTAAATTGTTTAACGACTATATTATCGAAGTGTTTCCGATTAAACACCTTCCAATTACACGATCCAAACAGAAAAATCTATCAGCGATATGTGTAGATGATAAATAAACGTTGTTTGTTCCACACATCACGCTCGACCGGCCACGCCAGGGTCTCATTCAAGTTGAGATTGTTGATGCCACTGTAAGTGATCGGCGCCCCGCGATCTCTGATATGTGTTACTTTACCTAATCAGGCTCCAAACCTACCCCGTTCGTGTGCAACGCTATCGACGTTTTAATGGTTATTCTGAAACCCCCCCTTTTTGGCAATCATTTGACATCGTCACTATCAAACATGTATTAAAAACACGCCTGCATCCTGATTGGTGAATATAGCAATATCTAATATATAAAATTCTCGTGTCACAGTTTTCGTTGCCATACTCCTCCGAAACGGCTTGACCGATTTTGATGAAATTTTTTGTGCTTATCCGGTATCTATGAGAATCGGCCAACATCTATTTTTCATCCCCCTAAATGTTAGGGGTAGTCCACCCCTAAATTTTTTTTTATGAATTATTTATATGGCAAAGCAACGTTTGCCGGGTCAACTAGTTATTATCTAAACAATGTAATAATGTTTCCTGTAAGAATCTTTTAGTTAGACCATCATTATGTTAAATAAATATAATGAATATCATATTCAACAAGATCCACAAAGGCACGCTAGTTTTTGGGTTATAAAAAGTGGAAGTTTTTGGGTTATAAATAGACTTTACAAACTTAAAGTAATTTATTAGATAGCGGTCCTTTAACGATTTCAAATGATTGCGAAAGGATAAGGCTTTTTCTCCGTAGACCGCGATCCCAAGCTATAGCTTTTTATAGCTTTCTTTTTTATTGCAAATCCAAATTTAAATACAGTCTTCAACGATCCCACTTGCTAGGAACTTGTTAGATTTCTGTGTTCTTAGAAGAGGGCTTTGATTGCATGACACGAGCTTCGCATGATCGAATGTTTAGTGTGTTAGATGTTTTGTACTACAGTCTATATTGTATAATGTGTGTATTGCCGTAGTTTGAATAATCAACATATTTGTCCCTAATTGCGATTGTAATGTTTCCAGGATCTTACGATAATAAAGCAAGAGGGTGAGAAATTGGGGATGCATATAAAGGGTGGTTTGAACGGACAGCGAGGCAACCCTAACGACCCCAATGATGAAGGCGTCTTCATTTCGAAGATCAACAGCGGAGGCGCTGCTAAGAGAGAGGGTAGACTGAAGGTTTGTTACTCTTACTACGACATTCTTTTTAACATTATTTTATTGATCGCCGTAGTGAAATAATAGCTACGATGACTTAACATAAAGTCGATACCGTTGTATAATTATTTCTGCAACGTATATATTTGAGCGACTCAGAGCGTATTCAAAAGGCGTGTAGTGAAAAACCACGTTTCTGAACTATAATTTAATATCAATTACAAAAATTACATAAACAAAAAGATCAAAAATGAAATCGAACGCGCAACCTTCTGCGTAACCGGACTTTTTACCCCTACCTTAAATTCCTAAACATATTTATTATTTTATTTATTTATTGTAATTATAGTTGGCGTTCCTTTTAATAAATAAACATAATTTCCATATCCAGGTCGGCATGCGTCTTCTAGAAGTGAACGGCGTGTCCTTACTGGGCGCGACTCACAACGAAGCTGTCAATGCCTTACGTTCAGCTACCAACGCGCCCTTGCACCTCGTAGTCTGCTACGGATACACGCGCCCAGAGAAGTATACTGTAAGATCATCTATTTATTTGGATTTTAGTCTTTGAGAACGTGTGAGTTTTTATTATAGAAAGTTAGCCGAGAGCGCTCCTTACAGGTTAAGCTTTTGTGTGAACTATTAGATTATTTCGACTTTAGTTTAAAATTAATTGACACAGATGTGGATATGATTTTGATGATGCATTCTTTGTAAATTGCTATACTTACGGAAAAATTGATTTTCTGGTTTTTTGTTGGTGAAATATGTTTTTAATTAACCAGCAAACGCAAGAATTTAAACCGCACATTTATTATTATAATACACATTGACGCCGTTGGCTTTTAATCCAAGCAATGTTTTAAATATTAACTTACTGTGAACAGCCATTAGATGGCACAGTACAATTTACACCTAGTGGTTTCCATGCCAATGCAAAGCATTATTATTTAGCTCAAACGCAAATTAATGCTGAATCGAACTTCAGGTGTAACTGAAAATTCCACCTAATGTAACCTTACAATACAATACGATTTATTTAACTTTGCCGCAGCCCGAATTATGATACATAACTCAATTTACGCCTGTTTGACCTACCAACTTAGTTGTAAATATTTAAGAAAAACAAAATCCGCTTTGAAATTATCTAAAGCGCTCTAACTTTAATTGGCAAGTTACATAAACCGTATAGTCCTAAGCATGAAATAGCAATTCACGTTTTCATTCTGGCACGCTTGCCTTCATGAGGCGTTCTGGCTAGAAAGAGATAGACACATTCATGTTATGCACAGACTGGTAGCGAGAGCGGGACGGCGGAAACTGGCGGCTCTCTGTCGCACTCAACGTCAAGCCTGGACCGGGATGAGCCTTTGCACCAGCAACAGGTAAATGCACTAAAAAACTGATTATCGCATATCACTTAGTTTATAAGGGCTTTGCCTGTTAGGATAAAACTCTGTGTAAAATTTTGGCCTACAGACTTTGATAGGTACGCATACTCGTACTTATTTATATAAAAAGTTTTTTTGCGGCAATGACTTGTAATAAACAATTGGTTTATTTTACCAGGTTTATTGATTTAACATAAAGTTTTTTTGTATTATTTTCAAATAATCTTAAATCTAAAGGCAAAATAAATCTCAGTAATAGAACAATAGTAACAACAAATCAACTGTAGTAGTGGTCCACTTGTTTATGAATATTGTAAACTTTTCAGGAGTACCACGTCCAACAGGATCTAGTTGAGTATGAGCATGAGAAGCAAGTCGCCGAGCTCAGGGAGAAGTCGACACCAGAAAAGGTCAGTGATTACTGAATGACTTGGTCATGAGCATGAGTGATGACCAAATCCATTGTTGATCTTGAACTGTTGACTTTAGTTTAATATTAGCTTCTTAATCAGATTTAAAAACGTGTATATTGTTTTTGATTTAAAAGTCTGCATTTAATTAGAAAGTAGTTTCACACTAAATTAAAAACTTCAGTTAAGGAGGATAGTTTAAGGGGCAGTTGCATCTCATGTAAAACAGATAGCGAATGTCACATTGATCTCGTATGGAGATTGGATCAGCAAACGTAGGTAGCGTTCGAGATCAACCGAAACGGATTGATATTTTGGTAAATGTTGAACTGGAATTCTTTAATAGATGTCCATGTCCTATAGTAGATACCTTAACGGTTAAAGTAAAGATAATTATTGTCAATTCTCGCGAACATCAATGTAACTGTACATAACATCTAGGTGCTAGACATAGTTCACGCAGTGGAACACATGGCCATGGAGCCCGCGCCGACTTCGCCCGAGCTGCAGCACAAGACGACCACGGTCGTCATGTCCAAACACACGCTCCAACCTCAGGTTAGTTCTAACTACCCGCAAAAATAATTTCTATGTCGCTAATTCAAGTTAAAAAGGGCCGAGTATAATGGTTCCTTTTTATATAGTTTAATGCCCCTTGTCTAAGGGGCTATGAGCTATGAGCCCCTTTAATGTTTAATGTTTATGTAATATAAATTGATATTTATTATTTCAATTAGTAAATGGACAATCAACTGAATATGGGCCGATAATTCATTTACCTATATACATTTACTCAGCACTTTTTCATCGAATTTAAGATGCTAATTTTAGATTCTAGGTACAGTAAATATTTCCTTATAATAAAGCTAATTACTTGAATAATACATTTTTAAAGTTACTTTATAATACCTGCTGAGTTCTTTTGTACAATACTTTTAATAAAATATTTGATGCTTTACTGATATCTGATAACTTTCAGAGCATGTTATTTTAAGCGTGACATAATATAAAACTTAGCTTGATATCAAATAAAATATAAAGCATGAATTAGCTATTAATATTGAAATTCCTAAAAGGCCGAAACAATTTTAAAATTGTATTCTTGCACGTTGCATTTCCCCGTATATATTCTTATAGCATGCACTGTGTATATTTTGTAGATTTAATTATATTCTAAGCTTGCATGAAAATGAACGGTCTTCCTTGACAACGAATTACTGTAAGTAAGATTCTTATGATATGTATAATTTCTTCCAAAATAAATGTTGTAGTATTACTCGGGCCTTCTATGTAGATTATGTTTTATGGATCTGTGGATGGGTGGCACCTTACAATTACGAACACCTTACTATTTCTTGTTTCTTCGGCTTGAATATCTCATGATATTGAAAGATGTAATGCATGTACCCAACGTATAAGTGATACCCTGTAAAATGTACTGAAGGTTATCTTATAAGTACTTAATGTTTTGTTCAGATAGAAAAGGCATTAATGTAGCTTAGCTCGATGTCGTCGTGTGTTAGCCAAAGAAATGCCTTGAGAATATGATTGTTGAACAAAATATTGACATAGAGAATTAAATCCATTGCAGAAAGCATTCCAAGAAGAACCGGATGAAAACACATAACGTCTTAAATAGAGCAAATTATTGTAAATATATTAGTTAATGACAAAAATGTCCATTTGTTAAAGTGTTGTTTGAATGGAAATTAGAAGTTATAATGTTCGTTTGTCTCATTCACGTTATTCGAAGTAAAATTGTTAGGTATTTTGGACCATCAATAAACATGTTTCAATTCCGTTTCATGGTAATGATCAAAGCTGACAAATTACGTAGGTAAAACAATCTTATCTGAAACAGTATTGATACTTGTTCACACTTTATATCCATGTTTAATTTTATAAACTTTCAAAAGTAAGAAACCCGCTCATACAGTTGTATAAAATTAATCATTAAACTGTGTTCAATTGACGATTTATCTATGAAATAGCTTCTTTCAGCTGACTTAAGAATTCTTATGATATATAAAGACTTAACTTATTAACCAGATATTTTTTAAGGTTATCAATTACTTATTTCATAAAGTATACAGACTGTTTGAACGAGTTTCTATACTTCTTATAAAGTTATAACAGGCCAATGTGATTCGTCGTTTTTTTATTCGTTAATCCACGTAAAATATATTTTACATTGGAATAAAGTTTATAAATGTTGCTCAATATTAAGTCACTCAGTAGAGTATGATGAAAATCAACTTGAGAACACATTTAAATTAAGTTACCTGAATGCATTAACATGTCTTTGTAAATTGACGATAAAAATACAAATATATTTAATATTAAAACTGATATGAATGATATTCTAAAAATAGTTAGCACTTATCTAATAATATGTAATATTTTCTATGCGACTGATCTGTCATCTAAATCATTATAAACTTATTGCGATCATAGAAATATTTAAATGTATTTTGTCAGACTATATACCCAATTCTTGTTCATGTATTCACTTATAAGAATCCTGTCCAGTTTAATATTATACTCAAAACTTACATATAACACCAATACAATAATCTGATATTATTGACTGTAACCCAAAAAGTCTGTAAAAGCTTAGTAATCTGTAACCGAATTTTGTACTAGTAGTGTTTGTAACCAAACGACCAATTTTTATACCCATTTACCAGTATAACCTAAGTATTCGTCTTCACGCTTTGTTAAATTTCTAATTCTTCCAATATTTTTCATGTTTCGCTTTTTCTACTGAAACTACATTTTTGTCCCATTAAACCTTTAGTGAGCTCATAATACTGCTGAATGAATCAGTGAGCTAGGTACCTAACCTAACCTACTTTATTCTACTTTTCTGCACTTTACAAATAAGTTAGACTAAATTACTAGAGAAGTTCTTATTAGGTCCGAAATGAAAGACGTGTCAAAAAACGTTATAACTATCATTTTAAACTTTATTTTTTATGCGCAGTTTTATTCTTAAGTAATGTTAACTTGTAGTGAACTAAAACTGTTTGTTTTATTAAGTTTCATTTGAATGTAATTTAATTAAGATATGTGGCCAAATGTTACTGCCAATTTTTTTCCAATGTATTCCAACATTTACTGTTTATCTACAAATTGATATTCTCTACGTTATGTTTTAGTGTTGCATTAAATACATAATGTTTAAAAATGTTTTTTTCTTACTTTTTAGTAGCAATTTCTATAACATTTATTTTGGAAGATTTTTGTTCCTCGCTAATATAAGCTTTTTGATTACTTTATGCTGAAAAATGTTAACCGTACCGTGTTTATTTTTTATATATTTTCGTGCAAGTAGCTTGTTATTTTTACGAGTTGCAGTTGAAGTACTCGGCTAGTATATTGCCCCCTGATAATTGCAGCACTTTGTTTTGGTCTTGGTTTAGCAGTTTTGAGCTAAGTTAATGAGTTGCGTGCGATAAGTGCTGTATACTTTGTTGGTTTGGTTAGTCATCTAGTTTGGGCGCTGCGGCCGCGACCCCCCTGTCGGCCGCGGCGCCGCTCGCTGCGCTCTCCCAGCAGCGAGCCCGGACCCCCTCCACCCCGCCCCCCACACCCGCCGCCGCGCCGCCGCCGTCGCCTCAGCGCCCGCAACACCCACCGCCGCCGCCGCCCAAACCTAAACCTCAAGTGCCGCGCAAACCGCATACGAAGCGAGTTAGTTTCACCACCGACGAGCCAGAAATAACCATCCCAAACGATGCTCCATCACCCGATTTCTTGCATGTCGACGATGCGGCGAAACGGACTAACGATGCATGCGAGGGAGTCGATTCCTTACTAATACGCAACCGTACTCCGCCACTGGACTTGGAGATGTCGCGGCCGGTTATCAAGGCGACCCGAGTGCTCCCTGCCGACCTCATCATCCCTCCTCCGCCTCTGTTCGACACTGACGTAAGTGACGCTCTGTTCGCTGACGAGGGAGAGAGCGGTATCATCATGCCGCCGATCACCGTCGTCCCCGAACGGATCCTGTTACCGGAGCCAGTGGTGGCAGAAACATCCCTGCAGTCTTTGGCTGACTCCACCGAGAACGAAGTCCCTCCCGTAAATTACGAATCTTACCCGGAATTACACCGGCCCCTGATAACAAACACTCCCACTAGTTCTGCCATCATATCTGAAGTCCCTACAAGTCACGTCTTCCGTACGGGATTGCCTTCCACTAACGAATTCGTTCACGAACTCTCTGTCAGCCCCAGCGGAGAGCCCGACGCGCCCGCACTGTTACACGCTCAATACGGAGTTTTACCCTCCGTCTCCCACGTCCCAAACTCACCGTGCCATTTACACCCTGACGAGACATATGTAGATAATCACCAGCCCCTCCATAACTCGTTACGTGATCTAAGAGTTCAGAACTTTTCACCTAGTATGGTACATTCCAAAACTTATCCACCCATCAATCCATACCCCCCTCTGACTACAGTTGCAGGGACCTACAATCCATATACAACATCACCCGCTTCCCATCAACATGGTCAGAGAAGTCCGACCTCAGTTAGCACGGTAGAGAGGGACATTAACGCCAATCTCGCACAGACTTCCATTTCCAATAATAATGAAGATACGCCCATAAGTGTTCAATCAGAGAGAAGAGTTCGTTTCGGAGAGGTGACGATGGCGCCCGAAATGTTGTCGAACAGATCTGACGGGAGGGAAGAGCATTCGACACCAAGGAGCAGCGGTGTCAAAGCCTTCGCCCTCGGCGAGGTAAAAATCAGTGTGTAGGACACCTCACGATCGCACACACTTCGCTTCTTTTGATTGTGTTCGTCGACAACAGTTCCATATTCGAATACTAAAAACAATTACAGTCAGTCTGTCATCCATCCGTACACTATATTTTTGTTTCTCACTCTGGATTATGTTTATTACTTGCAGTTTTAATATATTTTGCATGTATACTTACTTAACGCATTATTTTCATATCAATGTTATTAACAATATTGACTGCATGGGTGTTCAGCCTGGAGATGGGATATATTATGGCTTGTAAATATCATGCAGCTTTTTTAACTCATTACTGTGACTGTTCATGATTATGTTAATGAAGGCTGGAGATTTTATTTTGCTATGTGTTCTCAGGCTTCCCCACCTCATTCTGGTAATTTTGTGAAAGCATCTGTCAGTGATAAGAAGAAATTCTTCGAGAATGCTATGGAAGAAAGTCACAAACCATCACCCAAGCCAGGTAATCTTATGAAGTGATATTACAACAAAGCTAAAATATTTGGTTTAAAAAATTGATTGTAAATAAATATTTTTCTGTATATCACATTTATCAGGCTAGTTGAATTATGTACTAATACAATGACAATATGACTAAACTGGTTGAATATTTTTTGCAGAAAAAGTATTCACATTCCTATCCGCGGATGAGGTGGAGAAATTGAAGCAGGAAGAGGAAAGGAAAATGGCGTCAATGTCTCGCTCCGAGCGGTCGTGGTCGCCCGAGGACCAGGGCGGCTACAGCTCGCACTCCGACGAAGAGCCTTACGAGAATGGACACAGGTGAGATCCAAACAATTACAGAAATACTGTTTGGGTATCTGTTTTATCAGTCATCTAACACTTTCTAATCAATTTCCTGACCACAATCTACGGAGACAACATTTTTATCTTGTTTTTTAACGTAACAGATTCTCATACTTAAAAAGTGGTGGTATTTCCATATTCAGATAAAAGATGTCAACTAGCTTTTTACATAGAACTAGCTAATTACAAGGCTTGGGCTACGTTCCATTTAAAAGATAATGCACACAAGCGACTCATAAACGAGATCCTTTTGCTTATTACCTAGAATGACTGGGTCTACGTTTCGATTCAATTAGAATGCTCACAAGCGGCTCATAAAAGTGATATATCAAGCCACCACTATTTTGTTAGTAAATGCAAAACAAGTTTTCATAATTTAATTATTTTGACAGCGTATCAGGCGGTGTCAGTCCGTCGGCCAAGTCGCGTCGTCGCGCGGGCGCCGAGAACGAAGACGCCGCTACGAGAGCCGCGCGCCGCGCCGCGTGGAGAGCGGCTAGGCTCCGCTCTTTGGAACAGGTGAGATACAAAGTTCTAGATGTTTCTACACGAGTCTTTGTTATTCCATACAAACATACATATAGACAAGGGATTGTGATAAATCAGTTAGTGATAAATTATGCACCTACAAGGTAGACTTTCTACCGCGCTTTCTTGCTGCGGCTTTGCCCATGTTAGATTTTTGAGAGGGGATGTGATTTCGCAATGTAACCTATGTGTCCTGGTGTAAGGATTATTAATGATTAGTCAAATACATCTAGCTCGTGGAAGAGTAACATACACATACTAACGCTCAAACACACCTTATTTTAGTTTGATTTCATTCATCAGTATATGCATAATTAAATTATAAACAATTTTCCTTATTGAAATAGACTACAATTCATTACAATGAACATATCTGATTACAGGAAGCCATCGAGTCGCAAAAGGCTATAAAGAATATGGTGGGTTCTGCAAATAATATTCGGGAAGATATGCCGCCTAGAGATCAATCTCCGTCCGAGGTAACTACAGCTATTACGAACATACATACACTATCCTCGTTTAGAAACCTTTAGACTTGTTAAGCATCTCTTCAATTAGATAATTTTTAGGCTACCCTCTTTTTATGTTACCTTCTAATTTTAGCCATAAATTTTGTTCACGTTTCATGAAATATTTCTTAAATAATAGATTCTAAATGCCTAATTTAAGAGTTGCTTGCAAGTAGTGCACTATGGAATGTCCAATAACTAACTGTCTGCCGGAGGTTGGAAATATACGAAATTATAACATCCTCCTCAGTTAATGTTTGTCTTGTTAAAATAATTGAGTGGTTGCAACTTGTTAACATTGTTATTAACAGTTATTTATTTTCTTGCTCTCATGTTATCATCGTAAATTAAACTTAATCTAGAAACCTTTAGATAATTAATCTAAAGAAAAAGAAACTACTCGTAACACAAAGATGGCATTTTTAGAACAAAATATACCAGACCAACACCACGCCTATTTAGGAACATCAGATATTTTAATCCTGAAAATGGTATTTCTAATTTAGACGACAGTAATTATTTTCTGTTAATTCAACTATATTTTGAGCAAAATTATTTCTTGGCTGCGTACTAAAATAAATTCATACTTGTTGTTCTACGTACATGGGATCTGTATATGTGTAGCTTAGCTGCATTACCTACTATGTTGTGTCTATGTGGGGTGTGATTGTCAAAATTGGCTTTACGTAATTATAGAAATGGCCCCTGCCACGTATCGCGTTACGTACAAAGCCCGGCCAGATTCTGGCTGTCAAGGAGAAGGAAAAGTTATTAGACGAGCGCATTACTCTTCGCACCGAGGAATTCGTCTGTCCCGCCACTGGCGAGACTAGACTCAGAACCATCGAGTACATTGAGAAAGTCATAGAGAAGGAGGTACTTTGACCGCGTTGTAAATGCTACCATACGCTGTACACAAGGCATTACCGTGTGTGGTTTTCTCGCTTAGCTTACGACGTGCAAGACCGGATTGACGACGCTGATTGAACACGACAGACTGAACCGTTGACTGACTGTTTTCGTGTAAAAACACTCTGGGGCAAGCACAAATTATGCAGCACACCGTGACACAAATTTATAGTTAGAATCACGTAGTTCACTTAGAAAATAAATATTGTGAAGGCTTTGTAAATAGAATTATCTTCGCCACTATATTTTAAATTGATGTTGTCCGATGTTTTATCTAAGTATTTACATGTATTTGTCTCCTGTTTCCCCACGTTTTGCATGATATTTTGGCATGGCATGCTAACCTATTTTATTGTGTATGATTTGTCAGACGATACCCGGATTCTAGACACGGAAACCTTCACCGAAAAGCAATGGTTTGTTGAGTTTATTATTCGTATCATTGTTTATTGTGGTGCTTGAGATATCGCTTATTGCAGCTGATGCTACTAAATCAAAGCAGTTATGAATTACTAACAAGATTTCACTGCATGTTCTGTTTGTGGTTAACCAACAATTTTTAAATAATCAAAGGTATGCTAAACGAGATATTTAACTAAAACTGGGTTTTATCCATCTTAAAACGCATTAATTTGGGCTAACATTAAACTTCATTGTTATTCATTTAACATAATACTATACATACCTAATGTTAATGTAGGTGTGCATTAGGTATACTATTTGGGTCATTTTTTATTGGACCTAACATTGCTTTATAAAAAGCTCATTTTCATTCTATACATTTTGGGTGGCTATTTGTTAAGTTATAAAATAGTTGTAAATAAGAGCTTGGTGGATTGATAACATTTTCACGATGATTTTCAATGACAATTTAAATGATGTTGGTTCACGTGGACTTGAAAATTCTTATATAGGTAGTGTAAACCTACTGTAAATATCTTCTGATTATGTGTCGATCAATGTTTCTAGCTGAATTGTAAATAACATCATATACTCGCCTTTGTACCCACCCGCTGCTTACCAAGCTGAATTAATATCATATTCTTAAACTAAACTCTCTGTCTAGGTGGAAACAACGCAAGAGAAAATTATATCACTAGAACTGACTACTAGTCCCAGTAGCGAAACGGCACCCGACTTCGAGGATGGCGGGATCAGTTTGGGCGACGCTGAAATGGAAGGGGAAAACTCTCTTCAGCCAGACATAGTTCAAGTAGTCAACCCCCTTTTAGACGGCGGTGCCGGCAGAGTCACCTCTATCTCTGTAGGCCCCGCCCAGAAACTCACCGCCTACACAGAACAACAGTAGATATAGACATGTCTATGTCTAACCTAGTTCTCTATATACCCCCCAATATCTCCGCTACAGGTAACCCATGACATTACAACTCGGCCATGTCGAGAATCAACTCTATAGTAGATTTCTTCAACGAAAGCGTCTATTTATTGCGGCATTGAAACGAGTTTCCATCCATACATTTTGTATTGTAACTGTGATAGTAAATTTAGTGTTCCACCGACTTATTTTACGTGAAGGCATTTGAAGAAATCCACCATCAGAGAAGCGTTTAAATGGCATTTTTACAGATCACAATATAATTTTTTATTTTATTTTGCGACGGAGATTTTAGTATAGCTTCTATTAGGTGTACTGTTTATTTTTGTGGTGATTTTAATTTTTATTCTTTGAGTACTTTATGTATTTAATTTTAATGACTTTCATTCCGTGCAAGTTTACAATTATGACTGAATGTTGATGCTGTACCTGTTGTGTGAATTATGTGAATGTGACTGGAAGATATGATTCATTTTATTGATATGAAATTATAAATGAGACGTGCAGAGTGAGACAGCATGTTTGTAAATACCATCGAGTATCGACGACGCAGTATTTATCTTGTAAATGGATGGCGTGTGTAAATGTTTGGCATCACATTTTTAAACATTCAAATAATTATTATTCATAATATTATTTAATTAAGCTATTCTTTATTTTTATTGTGGATAGTTCAGTATTTTCTTGTGTTTACGTCTTCTACCCAAGCAGTTGTGCTTGATAAGTGTGTTAATGTTATTTTGGTGCCTTAGTTTCTCGTTCTTCATAGCAGCTATGTTTTTAATGTTTTATAAAATTTTATCGAATTCAATTATAAATTTCATTATTTCCAAAATTTATTTATAAACATGATAATATTGTAAGAATAAACTTGATTAATGAAAAGTATTACATTTTCTATTTATACCCAATTGGAATGATAGAATGGGTTTCTACGCGCGTACTTTATACATTTTTAAGGCTCTTTTAGAGATATATCCTTTGTAAACTAATGAAAATATTGTATGTTTGTCTCTATTAAATGGTTTAATATATATTTTAATAAAATTAATTTGTTATTTAATTTCAAAGAACTTAGTTAATAAGAAACTTTTTAAACAAATTATACTATTTATTAAGGCAGGTAAAATATTCTAGTTTGGCTCATAACATAATTCAATAGATTAACATTATAGAATAACAAAAAAACTTAAAAAGCATTGCAGAAATCTACTTCTTCGGAGCGATGATGCCTTCCAGTTGAGCCTGAAAAAAGGTTGCGGATTAGCTAATGATTTATTCTGAATGAACACATAAAATAAAATTATATAAATACACATAGGTCATAGCTTTGTAGGTTATCACAAATCCAAGAGTACCTATTTATAACTTTGTCCCGTCAATTGAAAGTAAGGTACAATAATTATAAGATCCTATAAATAAGCCATGCCCGATTGCGTAAAAGAAACCAATGTTTGTAAAAAACCGTCCAAAATAACATACATAGGTGACATTTGTGCCCCAAAAAGATACATATAAACTGTAGTACTAAAACGAACCTTCAGCTGAGCATTAGTCTTCTTCAGCGCCAGTAGTTCCTCCTGGTGTCGTTTCTCCTCCGCGGCCCTCAGCTCGGCCGCGCGCCGCTCTAACTGCTCCGTCTTCTGCTTCAGCTCCATGCAGGTCTTCTCGAGAGCTGACCGCTCTGCCTCCAACTTCGCCACTTGATCCATCAGGTCGGACTTGCCTTGCTCAGACTGAAATGACAGGAGATTTGTTTGAATTAGATAGCTATATGAAAAACTAATTAATCTCGGCCAGCACCGCAGAACCCCAAAAGACTGGTAGCGTCGAACCGCCTGGTAAGCGTGATGACCATAGTTAGATACCTGTACCAAATCCTCCAAATAAAGTTCTAGGTACTGGGGGGAAACGTGCTTAGTTAAAAATTAAATAAATAAATATTGCTGGACAATTCACACAGCAACATCTAGCCCCGTGATAAGCTCTAAGCTTGTGTTACGGCTGCTAGATTTCTGATATACCTACTATACATGCATAGATAGATATTTTTTGTTATACATAGGTATAGAACACCCAGACACGCAAGATAAGACAAGACAAATAAGCGTGATGATTTAGGTACCTCAGAGACCTATATCAAACCCTCAAAATAAATATGAGAGTTTTATGGGGACACATGCTCAGTTAAGAGACATTACTATGATGGACATAAAGTAGGCATGTACCTGCAGAGCTTTCCTCATGCCGAAGGCGATAGAGCTGCAGTAGAGCGTCTGGTACGCCTCCATGGTGATCCTCGCCTCGTCGCGCACTCGCAGCAACAGCAGCCCTCTCTCGCCGCAGTTTATTGTTACCTGCAATGTTATGCAAGTAACTAAGTCATTTTTTTTCTTTGCTCTATTACCATCCAAAGGTTAGCGAAAAGGCCGCCCATTGTACTTATTTCTTTTGTTGTATTTGTTATTTTTGTTTGTTTGTTTTGGTGTACAATAAAGTGTGTTTGTATTGTATTGTAGGTATATGCAAGCAAACATCTCGGAATATGTCCGTAGGTATTATTAGCTCTCCAAGAGAACTACTGTTATACCTAATGCTATGCTTGATGTTAAACGCAACAACGTAGCAGAACTTTGGTGTAAAGCACCTAGAGTGAGCTATTGGGGTAAATAACTATAGATACTTAGGTACTTTAAGTTAGCTAACTTATAAATGCACCAGTAAGTAGGTACCTATAGCTTAAGACTTTAAAAAATTGTTATGTAAGAACATATTTAGTCTATGGTAAGAAGAAAACTTAGAAATAGCTTCGTTCCACTCTTGACTTTCAAATCTCCTAAAAGACAAGCGCAACCAAATAGATTTACATGTAGGTACCTACCCACCTAATTAGCGTGTCGCTAAACGGGTAACATACCATGATTTAAATGTTTTTAAGTTTTCCGATATTTCGACACTGCTTCAAGCGCCATGTTCACGGACAGACTCAGACCTTGAGACCTAATTTCACCACACTCTGTCTGTTAGTTTAACATTAACATACCGTTCAATTTAATGACTGTCAGTTTACGTATATTTATGGACTGTTAATTACTTAATGGGATGTTAAACTAACAAACAGAGTGGTGAAATCAGGTCTTAGGTAAGTTAGGTTCACAAACCTGTCGTATGAGTTCATCAAAGCACTGCGTGTACAGCTGCCGCCTCACAGGACAGATGCCCGTCTCTCGCGCCTGGCGCTGCTGCAGGCGCGTGTCCAGCATCTCTTGCAGGTTGATCACGTCCAGCCGTGTGGCGGGGGTCGAGGATATCTGGGAGTTTTAATGACGTGTGGTGATGGATTGCGGTGGTCTTGAATATTGCTATCGAACTTGCTATGTTATTTAGCTAAGTTGATAAAATAACAGAACTGAACCAGATAGCAGCGCATAATTAACAATTCATTTATTCACTAAAGACGCAAAGCATCCAATTAGTAAAATCTTCAAAGATCTGCTAGAAAACTGTTATTTCAATTTACCTAATTAGGTACTTTTGAACATCTCTAAATCTGTATTGTCTGTACCTGTACCTAAATCTGCAAAAGCGCATATCAGTCCTTTTCTTTAACTCTTCAACGCAAACCTGAATTTGAATTAGGTAGGTTCCATACTCATCGATCACTGTAAACCTATTCAAATACGTTGATTTACTACAAAATCTTAAGATTTAACTTACCTTCTGTGTCCAAATTTGTCCATCTTCCTCCCACTCTTTCGGTGGAAGAATAGCGTTCAAGATCTCTTCTGTCTCCCTCTTGGCTTCCGTGGGGACGCATGGCTGGATAGGCGGGCCTGAGCGGGGGGAACTCTGGACAAACAGACTTTCATTAACTTTATGATATATTATATAGTTTTAAAAGGTAATTTATTTAAAAAAATCCTGGGTTAAACATAAGTAACCTAAATTTTTTTGAAAACAGAAAGTATGTAAAATACTTTTTTAATTCTTATTATTATAAATAGATCAAAGCCGAATTATTTTGAAATTTATAGTTTATTGAGAGGTCGTAGGTTTTAGCTACAAAACGGCTGTTAAATTTATATACTTAAGTAACTTTGTTAAGTGCCCAGCAATTTCAAATATAACGGGGTGGCTATGGCTTGCTTATGTTAGAGAACTCTTCTTGCTGAACCCAGATAATTCGTCTGATGGAGGTTTGTAAATAGAACCTGTTATAAAAGTAGATAAGTACTTACGACTTTTTCTGGTTGTTTGGTGACAAGCACGGGATTGTCGTAGCGCACTAACGTGTCTTCAGATGATACAGGTGCCCTTTCAGCCATTTCTACCTAATTTTTATTCTAATCGCCTTGTTACTCCCTTCTAATCACTCAGGACATTTGCCGATTTGATGAGGGGAAAATACAAAAACAAACGTTTCTATGGAAACCGCGTTGCCAAGTTTTTGATGACGTAAAGTTGTATCGTATAAATTTTTTGTTGACGTCGTTGAAACGTCAGATATTTTCCTGCACATCCGACTCAGAAGAAGGAAACAAATTCTTCTGAAACATCCGAGCACTAAATACCGAACGCATTTTCTTTTCGCAATATTTATTTTCTATGAGAAGTGAATAGGCAAGTAAGTAGAGACCTACATCAAAGTTAAATATTTGCTTAATGAAAATGTAATAATTATAATACACTAACAAAGTGTGGAAACAGGCTAGAGATGATATTGTAGAAAATGCAACATTCAAGTAGGTATAATAAATTTATTTAAATTAGCACAGTACTTATCTACATTATGATAAAATACTAACCTATATAAAAAACTTAATTTTAGACATGTGACAACCAACACGCACTCAGCTAGCGCTACAGAGCGTGGTGAATAAACGCCTCTCTCAGCAAGACAGAAGTCTCTGTGTCCCAGCAGAAACTTATTAGTATTATTCATTTATAACAACGAGAATAACTCACGTATTTACACAGTTAAAACACTCGACGTTTCGACCACAACAAGAGCAGTCTGTTTCTTTTTACGTTTCGACCACAACTAGAGCAGTCTTTCTCTTTCTATTAGTGTTAGACAGATCACTGTGAATCACTTCGTCCCTGTGTCCCTCCATTAGGAACGTAAGGGGTGATGTAACCCAATAGTTATACATAACTTATTAGTATTTTTCATTTTACAACGTATTTACACAGGAGTTAAAACACTCGACGTTTCGACCACAATAGGAGGATTTTTCTTCTCTTTCTATTAGTTAGATCACTGTGAATCACTGCTGGAGCTGGAGCTGGAGTCAGTGGACATGACCTCGACGTCCTCCTGCGCGTTGTCCTTGGCGCGTCCGTCGATGGGCACGGAGCCGCCGCCAACCGTCATGTGCAGCTCGCCCGTCGGGTGCCACGTGAACTGGTTCGTCGCCGTTGTTGGCACCGCTGGAAATATAATTATTATTTTTATTTGCTTTTTAGGTGGTATCTAGCACCCGTATCCACAGGCTTCGAGCTTATACGACGGGGCTAGATGTTGCTGTGTGAATTGTCCGGAAATATTTATTTCTTTATTTAATATACAAAAGAATATCTAATTTACAAAATATGTCACCTTAAATAAAGATACAAACAATACTTGAATAATATTGTATTTAATTAAGTATTATTTAATGTGCGGTAATTTGACGTCTTTCACGTAACGCTCGTGAGACCAGTACCTACCTATAACGTCTGATCAAGGTGGATAAGAAAATAGGGATTATTATGACGAGCAGAAGGTTCTGGGGCCGTGTTGACTAAGTGGGAGCACCCTCGACTTTTATTCCGAAGTTCGTGGGTTCGAACCCCGCCGCGCAATTCTGTTTTACTAGATAAACAATTCATTCTTGCGAGGATTTTTTTAAAAGGATATTAATTGCCCGTCATTATCTCGGTATAGCGCGGTGCATGGTACCATTTGTCACAGATATAACCTGCGCACATATAGAAGCGAATTATAAATGGCGTCCGCTCGCATGCGTTCTCGCTCACTCTCTATCGCTGTCTATACTCACACAGTGAAGTACGCGCTACAAAAAAATAGTCAGTCAGGCCTAATTCGCACGAGAGCTTTTTTAACGTCCGTTAAAAAAGCGTTCAAATAGAACATAATAATTATGTTCTATTTGAACGTTTTAGGCATACCCAAGTACGTGTTCACACGTCGGCGATTTTAGAACGCGACGCTTTTTTATCGAGCAGTGTTGCATTTTCAACGAAAAGTGCTGGTAATAGGCCGTATGAAACTTTTTATTATTATTCACACTATTAAAAAAACGCCGGCGCTGCGATTAGTACGATGAGTATTAGTAGAAATATTCCAATAATTCGTCAAATCTTGTATACTTGTCGAATCTTCGTACAGTGTCACAAACTGTTATTTTAAGTATCTCTGTTCATTCAGAGGATGTACCCAGAATGTCCTTTTTTTCTTTCTTCTTCTAGCAACACAAATCGCTATAGCTAGTTATTTAGCAAAAAAAAATTCCCACGGCTTTCTAAAGCGAGGGACGAGACGAAAGTGATTTAAAAGCGTTCGTATGAATGATCACATTGAGGACCTTTATAAAAGCGCCGGGTTTATAACGCAAAGTTGTTTAAACTCTTTCCTTTACTAAAAAAATAATTTCATTTAAAATAAGTATTTTGTAAAAAAAACTCTGTAGGGACCTAGATAAAAATACTATTTAGATAATAATAATACAATAATACCGTGGAAATATGCTCGAATTACAAATAATTTTGGTATTATGTTTGTATGAGAAATTCGTCGTGACGCCGGCCTGTTTGAGAAATTGTTTTGCCAACCGTACCATACCTACCCGCCGCCATTTACAGAATTCACTTTTAATTGCGCAGGTTATACCTACTTTATAAAATTTATAGACATGTTTTGAAAAAATAGAAGTTCCTACATAATTAAATTTGCAACTTTTAATATCAGGAAAAAGTAGGTATTATTGGATAGGTATGATATCTGTCGGCATAATCAACACAAAACCAATTTCAATATCGTTATAGCAGTAGTTAAGACAAGAAATAATAATGTTTACGTTTTATAACAAGACTGGTCTAATATTATTATGAAACTAAAAAACTCAAAAAACAATCGATAAGGCACTAATCAAAAGACGTAAACATGTTTTTGTATGTTTTTCTCAAAGCTTCCGAGAATTGTGAACGAACTTTATAGCATGTCCATGTCGAACCCAATTATAACATGATTCATAAATCATAAAGCACGCGGCTGTCCAGTGATCGGAACAGGTAACTAAGACTATCAGGAAAACCCCTTACACAATGAATCAAACATCTTTAAGACCATAAAAGGGATAGCATCAACTCGAGGATTTCATTACGTCTGTTTACCTAATACTTGGAAGAAATCGAGATATGTAAATTCGTTTGAATTGACCACCGATATTTATTTATAACCGTAAAAAAGGTTGACACTTAAAAAAATGCTATTTTGATAAAAGATAATAAATACCCCCGCCAGTGTTAATTCTGTGCAGTTTGTTCATTGAGACCGTTGAGAGAAAGATCCCGTGATCTTGTGTGATAGGATTCTGTAATCTTCCCAGCATTCCCACTCACATTACTAAATTACAACTGTCTTAGTAAGTACTTCTTTGAATGGATCAACATAATATAAATTAGTTTGCATTCTGATAAAGAAAATAAATACCCAGGCCGGTGGTCATTCTGTGCAGTTCATTGAGAGGAAGATATAAGAATCTTTCCAGTCACTTTACTAAATTTCATTTCCTTAATAATTGGAAGAACTTGGAAAATGATTCCCATTTAAATAAGTTTACTTTCTGATAAAGAAAATAATTACCCCCACCGGTGGTCATTCTGTGCAGTTCATTGAGACCGTTGAGAGGAAGATCACAGTTTCCAGCATTCCCTCTCACTTTACTAAATTACATTTCTTTATTGATTGGAAGAATTATGGAAGTGATCATAATGTAAATTAGTTTGCGTTCTGATGTAGAAAATAATTACCCCCAACCGGTGGTCATTCTGTGCAGTTCATTGAGACTGTTGAGAAGAAGATCACAGTTTCCAGCATTCCCTCTCACTTTACTAAATTACATTTCTTTATTGATTGGAAGAATTATGGAAGTGATCATAATGTACTTAAACTAATTTGCAATCTGATAAAAAATTAAATAATTACCCCCGCCGGTGGTCATTCTGTGCAGTTCGTTGAGTGTGGAGGGAGTGTGTCCGTTGAGAGGCAGGTCGCAGAGCCTCCCGAGCATCCCCACGCGCATCTCCAGGTCTGTGGGGTACGGGCGACGCGGGTCTCCCGGCTGCCACGTCAGCGGCGCGCTCACAGCGTTCGACGCACTGATTCTGTTGATGTTATATTATACTGGTGAGTGTCAACATACGGTGTATATATGTATAATAAAAATATCTATGTATGTATATTATAATAAGTATATTAGAAATCTAGCACCCGTAACACAAGCTTTGAGCTTACCACTGGCCTGGATGTTGCTGTGTGAATTGTCCAGCAATAATTATTTCTATTAATTTTTTTTATGTTTACATTATTGTAAAAGTAAATTTCTGTATCATCAACAACTGTTTAAAGCCGTGGGCCGGTGTAGATTATAACTTTTACTTTGTTTGTGTTTAATATTGTTGTAATCATTTGATAGGACTGTCATGTAATTTTTTAAATCCTTCACACAGCAACATCTAGCCCCATGGTAAGCACAAAGCTTGTGTTACAGGTGCTATATTTCTGATCAAGCACAAGCTTAAGGTCTTACATTGATTTCCATAATACAATACAAATACAAAAATACAAAAAGTTTTATTTAGAATAAAGTACAATATTATAGGTTACATGTATAATGATGAAACTGCAAAAGTTAAGAAAAACTGTGCAGCAGTTCCATCGCTCGCCTCGAGGCTCTTTTTATATAATTGTACAATTTTCAAACTTAGGTTATAAGTTTTATAATATAAACTAATTTAAATTTAGAAACAAAAACAAAATCTTACAATTTTAACTTAAGTAATATGATTGGAAAAAAGTAAGTAGTAGGTTTTTACTACCTATTTGCAAAACTAGTGCTGTTAAAAGAAAAAGTATGTGTTGTGTGTGTTACATATTGTGTTGTGTTATAAATAAATGAATATAATTTATGTGACAATGTTTCCCAAAACATGGTTAGATAAACAAAAATTATTTATTAGGTAATTAAAATATACAATATTTAGCTAATTGTTTTTAGAAGTTCTTCTGAACTGTCATAAGATAGAGAGAGTAGCCATTTTGTTGTTATAGTTTTGCATTGATACAAAGGATGGGGATAAATATTAAGGATTCTGTTAACTTTATTGTACAATATGGGACTCAAGTAATAATAATGACGTCTAGCAATGGAAGTCCGATGAGGTTCAGTCTTGCACACAATATCAGACCTACGTTTTGTGATTTCATAGTCTTGTTCAAACACTAATTTAGAATGCTTCCTTGTTATAACAGCTAGAATAAAAAGTTGTCTGACAGTTAGGACACCACAATCCACATAATATTGAACTTAAGTAAATTTTAAAATAGATATTCATCAACATCATCACCATATCAGCCGTTGGATGTCCACTGCTGGACCCTTAATGATATCCAGTTGTTTCTGTCGGATGCACTGAATATTAAAATGTATTAACATACCTGTGAGCAAACTTGATAAGTTCTTCCGAAGGCACTGGTTTTTTCCTTGATTTCTCAATGGAGGCTAGTTTCTGTTTAGCTTGATAGAGTGAAGTGGCCAGAATTTGCTCTGCATCTTTTAACTGCCTTTGTAGGAGATAAATGTCTTGATCCTGGAATTTTTTTACCATATTAACAGTCTAAAATATAGATTTGTAGAAACATGATAATTTGTTCCAAACTAAAGCATGTTGGTTAGCAAATTTTGCAACAATGGTATTTAAAGGTAGGACTTATACTACCAAGATTACCACTAGGTTTTAATGGAGGATATCAGGTCTCACCTTTACCCATACTGTATTGGTGACAAAAATAAAAGAATTATATTGAATTAATTCAACCTTTTGATTATCATTTTATTTACACAAGAAAAACTTAAAAAAAAACAATCAGTAAGGCACTAATCAAAAGATGCAAACATATATTTCTCAAAGCTTCCAAAGATGAAGAAGCCATGGCTAAAATCCTCGTGGTGATAGATCGGGAAGCACTGTGTCACCATCAAGGGGGAAAATTACTTGGTTAATGAATCTATCTACTAATGACATATTCCAGCATTTGCCAGTGTTTATCTGCTTATGATGAGAAATAAGTAAAGTAAGAGTTCTTTTGTAACCTTATTTTCAACTTCAGCTTTGAGTTCATTCATCTTCTGCTGTATCTTTGCCTGCTCATCGGCTAATTCCAAGGTCTTTTTCAATTCGGCATCTTTTGATAGGAGCAAATCTGTCAGCTGCGCGTGGTCGGCTGCCGATAACTTTTGAGGTTTCGGAGCAATGGACACCTCGACCATCTCTCTAAAAAACACATAAGATGCATTTAGACTTATAATAGATATGTTAACCCATGTATTTAATGTAAGAAAAGTGTTCGCTTACTTGGCAATCAACTCGATATCGTCAATTAACGAAAGAAGCCGGTCTTTAGTGCTGAGATGAGATGCCATCGGGAAGCCTTAGGAATGCTCCAATTATATATAATTTCTGACAGGAATTACAAAACTTTTTCACTGATTATCACTAAAATTCAGAATCTAATTTTGTTTATTTGTAAACCTAGAAAATAGTGTTGACCAAACATTATTCTAAAATTAGTAGATTTAACTGACACAAACTAGTAGATTTTTCTACGACTATAATGTGATAGAAAATTTAAGAGCACACAATACATCTTAAGAATAAGATTTATTAGTTAAATTTAATAAATTCTAATATAAAAAAATCAAGGTTCAATTAGGTTATTGTATCATTTTTAATATATAAGGTCAGTGGAATTTAGTATGTGTATAGTATAGAATTGCTTTGATGGTTGGTCACGTCAGATCCGTAGATCTACTTTGCCGTTAGGTTGATGTTGATGTGGCAACATTAAATGACAAATATAATTATTGACAATGACATTTTCTGAATTTTGACGTCTTGTTAAGTAGAAGGAGTTTAGCAAGCAGAAGCAACTAAGAAGAAGCTTTTCTGGTTTTAAATATAAGAGGGAACAAAATAGCGCGAAAAGTAAATAAATAAATAAGTCGCGTTACATATAGCTTTTGAAATTGCTTTTTTTTTAAACTCGTGAATTTGTTATTAATTATAAACATTGTATTAAGTAATACTTTTCTGAAATGTATCAAGGTTAATGTTGTCCCATTTAAAGTACCTAGTACCTCCTTATCAACTTTTTCATTACTTTACACATTGTTTTTACACTAAATTCTCTCAGTACCTGCATATTGATTTCAAAACAAGTTTCCTGTTTCACTTACCTCACAAAACTTACCCGCATTGTATGGGTCGGTCATACATTCATAATTCATAAAGTGCATTGCATGCGAATGCGATTCTACAAACAGGTTTGAGAGCACGCGGTATCTGCGTGATCAGCTGTTAGAATGTCGTGGGGCGGAGCCTTGCTACGAGCATGCGCTGAGCGCGTGGTCGGGGCCTTTGTTAGTGTGCGTCGATTATACTAGAAAATGAATAGAAAGTTTGATTGTTACAAATTATAAATGTAGGTATTATAAAACATCTTTTATTGATATTTTAGGTGATAATTTGAAATAGTAATGTACCCAATGGTAAACATTATACTTATTAAATAAAAATTAAGTTGATAGCTAATCTCAAAAATTGGGACTAAATTTCGCAGTAAAGTATGTAGGCACTACATACAAAGATCCGTAGAAGGATGATACAAAAAAATTTAAGTTGTGTTATGATAAACGTGCTTCACTCAACTAGGATTAAATAATCAGTGTAAAAGACTTCAACGCACACTAAGTACAACGAATCAGAGTAGATTACTTATAGTCCGGGATCCGTAGTACATTGGAATCAAGTGATTACTAACAAGCTAATTTTTCGTGAGTAGCTTAATTTTAATGAGACGCCCAAAAATATCCTATACTCAACTTTTGATTGTGGTAGCTAACAGAGATATCGAGGATTAAATATGTCGATTTGATGATCCAAAAAAATTGATAAGTAACCGGTTGTTTTTTAGTTATATCGTAAGATAATGATCTAAATTATATGAAAAAATATTTGTCCTACAAAACCTATAGTTTGATCAAAGAGTCCCCCATTTCCAAAATGTATCGAAAACGAGGTCAAAATAAATGATTACTAACCAGCTGATTTTTTGTTGTATACTTAATTAATATTTATAAAATCTAACGGACATATTGTCCGACAAATTTCGTGGTACGTTATCCCGGTCCTACGCCTAGACATTGTTAATACCACAAGACCAATTATCTCATTAGTAACTGTAGGACAAAAATATTACTGAATAGGTTAGTGTGTTCCTTGCCCAAATGTAACAATGTCCTACAAAAAAACAGGTAGGTATCGCTAGTCCGACAAGAATTGTAATTTTTAAGTTTGCCTATTTGTAACATAGAAAGTTAAGTCGGCGTCAGTGTAACAACACACCCGCAATAAAATATAATTTGTAATTATATCGAAGACATATTTCGTCTGTTATCGCATCTACTCAGTTGGCGTAATGGCAAGGATCGAACTCCTGTCACTGACTGGTGACTGTGCGTCACCGAGTTCGATCCTCCGAAAGAGAGTTCTTTTTGTGATTATGGATAAGATAGTGATTTTTTTAAATTTAAATAACTTTATTTTATAGTTATCTAGGTAAAAAAATATTGTAGGTATTAAGTATTTATATATTTATTTATAGTATTTATATATATATATAAGGAATTGCACGCTTATTGGGCGGTAATTTAGACATAATCCAGGTATTGTTTGCTAATAGAGATTTATATTCTTCATCCATAGCCTCTTGCCATTGCTCTTTATCGGTACTAGACATCGCTTCTTCAAGCGTTGCAGGGTCAGTTAACTGTATGGCACACATTTAATTACATTGCTATCTTCAAATGATGAATTCATCGCATTCCGATTTATTCTTCTATTTTTCGTATTTTTGAAGTTGGAAGTTAGTGTACCTACCCCCCACACTCATTTTTCCTTCACAGAGTCTCTCGTGCGAATCATTTAGTTTAGAAATAAATGCTGTTGGAAACTTCAATATGATTTTTAAAGACCTTTTCATAGATATATAGTTTTCTTTATATGGATTTTTTAAATATTTTATTTAAAATCTTAGTGCGGTTCACACACTACATCTACGTAACAATTTGAACAGTTTAGCTTTTATAGTTTCGAAGTAAAATGGCTGTGACATACGGACGGACGGACAGATGGACGGATGGACAGACATGACGAATCTATAAAGGTTCCGTTTTTGCCATTTGGCTATGGGACCCTAAAAATAAGTTATTATGACTGGTTGGTAATAATCTATTGTGACCTCGTTTTCGATACATTTTGGAAATGGGGGACTCTTTGATCAAACCATAGGTTTTGTAGGACAAATATTTTTTCATATAATTTAGATCATTATCTTACGATATAACTAAAAAACAACCGGTTAGTAATCATTTTTTTTGGATCATCAAATCGACATATTTAATCCTTGATATCTCTGTTAGCTACCACAATCAAAAGTGGGGTATAGGATATTATTGGGCGTCTCATCGAAACGAAGCTATTCACGAAAATTCAGCTTGATAGTAATTATTTTTACATCGAGGATGTGTACTACAACTTTGGACCGTAGGACCGGGATAACGTACCACGAAATTTGTCGGACAATATGTCCGTTAGATTTTATAAATATTAATTAAGTATACAACAAAAAATCAGCTGGTTAGTAATCATTTATTTTGACCTCGTTTTCGATACATTTTGGAAATGGGGGACTCTTTGATCAAACCATAGGTTTTGTAGGACAAATATTTTTTCATATAATTTAGATCATTATCTTACGATATAACTAAAAAACAACCGGTTACTTATCAATTTTTTTGGATCATCAAATCGACATATTTAATCCTCGATATCTCTGTTAGCTACCACAATCAAAAGTTGAGTATAGGATATTTTTGGGCGTCTCATTAAAATTAAGCTACTCACGAAAAATTAGCTTGTTAGTAATCACTTGATTCCAATGTACTACGGATCCCGGACTATTACCTAGGTACTAGGTACCTTGTTTTACTTAATTATGTTAGTGCGAGGTAACTTTATAAAAGTATGTAAAATTTTAGTCTAAACTCCAGTCCTGTTAATAAAGTAGTTTTGCACACTAATAAAGATCCATCTTACGCTAACTGCCACAGTGCACAAACATCAGAAGGTAAACTAAAATTATACACATGTCTAAATTCTGTTCAATACCTTAAACAACTTCTACTTACGTCTTCTATTAGTAAAATTTATTCTTGTCTACAACTGGAACTAAAACCGAAATTACCATTTTATCCACATGACTACCAAAATCAACATTAATTAATTAATTACCGAAATAATATCATTTTTACGTACCATACCTATCATAAGCACGCTAAAGAACTTTAATTATGAGAATGAGTTTAATTTTGGTGTGAAATAAATTGATTAATATTAAAAATTTAACTGAATCCTAAAAAATTCATACCGCAACACAATTCGCCTGTGAAAATGCAACTTAGCGTACTGCCAAGCTCAATGTTATTATCCACACTGTGGCGTTGTTATTTGTATGGCGCATGGTGGGGAAGCGGCGCGGGGGGCGAAGTTAGCCAAGCAAAAGCAAAGCTGTTGATTCGATCGAGTAAATTCGCTGGCTCTCACCAGTCGTTCCATCGCGAGCTTGGCAGTGTAGGTCTCCTTCTGCCAATCTAATGGAACATAGCTTCTTCTCATCTTCGATCGTATTTAAATCCACCATACGCCACAAACGGGACAGTTGTAGGAAGAGACAGATTTTACTCCTGCTGCTATGTTGTTTAAACGGTTCTTCGAAAGAAAGTCTATGCTGAACGAAGGGATCAAGCCGGACAAATGTTCCAGAAGGATGTCTGAATGCGATGAATGTTTTGAACATTCCACGTAAGTATCTTGAAATTTAAATTACCTATGAGTATTTTGAAGTTACAACGCTATGGTTCGAAAATAAGTTCTAGTGACTTGGTGTAGGTTGTGTTTTAGTAACGTAGCCTTGAACCCACCGGTTGATACGTAAGTTGATGGTTGTTTGTTTATTTACATCTACGGTACCTACTTCAGGTACCTACTAATCTACTAATCAACCGTAACTACCATTGACCTACATTGCTGCATCTGCGTACATTGTCGACTGTTATGGCCTATTACAGCATTGGGTCATTGGAGTATTTTTCTGAAAGGTTATTACGATTCAAACGTTCCATACGTTTGAATCGTAATAACCTTTCAGAAAAATACTCCAATGACCCAATGCTGTAATAGGTTCCCTTCGGTATCCTTCACTTTCTACAGAGTGGCGTAATAAAATGTGAAGGTTTTCTTTCTTTTCCTTTAAGGATGCATTGCTCGTCAAGAATAAGCCTTGTGCACAACTGGTATGGTATATACTGGTAATATTCTGTTTTCAAGTGTACCAGATGTGCTTTACCTTTATACACGAAAACGAAAAGGTAAGTAGGTACCTATTGAGTTTTCCACCTGAGATGGAAACATGTGAATGAAAATTTTTTTTATCATTATCACAAATTAATTACCTATATTATATTCCATAGGTGTCTATAGACTGCAGATTATCATTAAAAATATTTTATAAAATCTTGAAGATATCTAATTACCTAATCTGAACGAGACGATACGGAAAACATGGAATGACCATGGTGCGTCATTTACTCAGTCATACCACTTATTAACAACAATTATGTACTTCCACGTTCAAGTAAATATGTACCCACTAGTCGAACACGTCACACAACAATGGTCTGACGATTTCGTAAAACAACTTCGTGTCACTGCAACCAATGCAACCAGTTTCCGACGTGCAACCACACTGACCATAGACACATTGGTACGTGCCTCCTATTCTTCTCATTTTATAGGTAGTCCTACTAGCTATGGTAGTCCTCTTCTTCCTGTCTCAAGAAAGTAAAAGTATGAGACGATAATGAGAAAGAGAAATCTATCACGCACAGTTACTCTACTCTGTTTTGTTCCGGAATGTCCTCTTAGTTAACCCTCACTTCAGACACAGAGCTATTGGCCCTTCTTTTTAATTAAACTGACCTGATAACGATTATTTTTTAAGACCATTAACGTTGGATGTACATCATTTCTCCAAGGTTTAGTGAATTGACCTTTTTTAATTAATAGACCGTAATTTTTCCCGTAAACCAATCTAATTATTTTATTACGTCTTGTTCAGAAAGGCTCAATGTGCATGGCCAGTGTTCCATTTGCAGTGCATTTACCTTGTCAGGCTTTGTAATGACCATTCTGTTATATAAACCAGTTCTCTTTACAATGCACCAAGAAGGTTTTTCTGAATACTGTAATCCCTCTTCAAGTCTTCAATTCATAAAAAAATATCAAGGCTATATTATTACGCCGCAATTTATCATATTAAGTAATATTGAATTAATATCCTGTTAAACTACTTTGGTAGTACACGTATCTTATTGGTAGCTTATAGGTCCAACTATTAAAAAGTATTTGACAAAGGTCTTTAAAATTTATGTAATTTAGCTTAACGCAAGCTTTCGCTCACTTTCTCACGGCAAATATATGTTATGTCATAGGTGGTTATTTTCTGAATTAGATAATTAAGTGGGCTTATTGACGTAGTATTTAATATATAGTATAGCGGTTACTATGCTTATTTATGTGCCTAATTAAACCGATAGTAAAAAAAATAAATAGACCTACCATCAACCACTAAACACAGACTAAGACCTAATTTCACCACTCTCTGTTTGTTAGTTTAATTTAACATCCCATTAAGTAATGGTGAAATTAGGTCTTAAGATATTAGGTAATAAACTAACCGGCCAGCCGATAGCTTCTCTTGCGTTTTTTAACGTTATCTATTAATAGTTTATACATATAGTTAAGGCCTTTATATTATAAAGGCCTTCCTCGATATTAAATGTACCTACTATCCAACACTGAAATAATTTTTCAAATTGGACCAGCAGCTCCTTTTATTAACGCGTTCAAACAGACAAACAAACTCTTCAGCTTTATAATATTTGCTTCGTTACGCGGCGGATTTTCGGATCTATCCGAGGATCTTCAAAATCAATTCTTCATCAATTTATATGTTAATCGATTCATAAATTAACAACCACCGTTCGTGTTTATCTAAACGCATTAATAATAGTCAGTCGACGAGAGTCAATACTCTTGGCTGATTGTTTTTGTTTTTAAATTCCTTGTCTGTAAACAATAATCGAGTAGAAATAGTTTTAACACCAGTAATAAGTATTAGTATTCCTAATAATCATCACCTAACATTTGCGTTGCATTATTATCGGTCCTTTTAAGGTTGTTAAAGTTTATTGAACTTAGTTTACGTGAATACAGTAGGCAAACATTAAGGTACCTTCTTGGGTAAGTAATATTTTCTTTGTTAAATGATCCAAGGACCAAAATGTTGTAAATGTAGGTACCTAACTGTTTTAAGTGTCTATATTGTTCCTAATATTACAAACATAAAAGTTTGTTAGTTATATTATTTGCATGGATGGAAGATTGTTACCATTTACAAGAAAACTACAGAACATATTTTAATAAAACTTCATAATATCCTAAATAATATACTCGTAGGTACATCGGAATTTGCGGTTTCACCTGTAAGTTTAACCATAGTACATATTTAATATTTGTTTAGCTAACTGTACAATGTAGGTATTGTTGTTTATTGTTGGCCTTCCCATAGATAATAAAACATTATCCTTAAAAATAGAACTATGACTCGGTTTTAAAAACGTATGACTAATTGTCTATGTATTGAATGACTGCCTCATACTAATCAATTTTATATTTTTTCTTAAAAACCAGTTAAAAAGTTTCATCCTCAGTGATAAGGATCACCTTTGACACAGATGTTGTTATAACAATTAAAAACAAGTGTCAAGGGGGCTCGTCCATACCGGACGTACCCAACGCTGGCCATTTTATGACGAAACATGTTTATCTACTTTAGAGGCCAAGCTATCAGAGGTCTCAAGCGATACCCCCTACTAGGTCCTCATAAAACTGTTTATTCCCCGACTTATTGACCAGTACGCCTCTAAACTTAACAGATAGCACAACTGGATCCACGGTTAGTCATATCTTGAATCTCATTAATATTAAAAGAGGTTTGTTATTCTCCACGTGCGCTATAAACCTCTTTTCTCTCCCACTCGAGGAGCAAGGCTACGTTGTGATCATAAATATAAGAAAACCTCTTTTGTTTCAGTATTCTGGAAGAAATGACAAAGACGGTGCTGCTTGGTGTCGTGCTATGGGCGGGATTGACGTTCGGGGGGCACATTGCCCCCTATCCCTTGAACCTTATCGTTTCAACCGGTAAGCCATTTCAACCTGGACAGCTTAAAGTTGATATTTATTAGGATTTATTCGGTCGCTGATGAGTTATTTTTCAATTGTATGTTAAGAAAAGTTCTTCTTTCAGATTTAGCCCACCCACCACCGATGTACGATTTTCCATTCCCAAGCGCGGACCAACTAAAAAGACTACCACAAGTAACGGTAGCGCATACCAACAAGTCTATTGAAATAAGTAGTATGGGAGTGGCGATGATGCAACGGTTTGAACTGAACTTGCAATCTGCTGGGATTACTCCGAACCCTGGATCTGCTGCGGAAGCGTTGGCTATTCACGGCCTCGCATCCCAAGATGCCATGCGTTATGAAAAGTCTTCGTATACCATCACGAAGGCATCGCAGAACTTGGCCTACACTAGGTGCCAAAGGTGAGTTAAGAGGCCTATTACGTGAAATCGCGAAATTGTTCGGTTTTCTCGTCCTAATTCTATGGTTTGCGTTAGTTGTTAGATATTACAATTACATCTTTATAATAGTTCGTTTTCTCCTCTACAAAAGTAGTAAGAAACATTTTAGATAACTTGTTTATATATTGAGTAATAATCATTCTCCGGATACATGTTTCGTAAAAAACGATCGAAGACCTGTTTTCTCAGCTCTAATTTGTAGATTCTAATGAATATGGGCGATAAAACTATTTTTTATTATGTTACGTATATCCTATTCTTCATTTAGAGTAGAGTACATTTTCGTTAAATGCTTTTATTCTAAAGATATACCGAATTTAATATCGACCGAAAATGCTTCGAAACAAACCTCAATAACTCCGAAGTTCTAAATCAATGGGACGTCATATTTATATCAAAATATTTATCAACATTTGCTTAAACTATGATATTAATTTTAATTTGTAGAACGGTTTTGGTAATTTTTTATGAATAAAATAAAACTACCATAATTTAGTAGTTTTTTCATTCAGCCGGCTTTTTCCATTTAGTACCGCGCGAGCGCTTGTCGAGGTCGGACCTATGTCGGTTGTTCTTGAATAAAATATAGAAATATTTCGTAAAATGTCAGTGTGTGGGACTGTCAATTGCTGTAAAAACGCTGTTAGTGTGCGTGTATGTGTTATTGCGATACTACGACCGACATAAGTTGATCCGTTGATAACGATCAATTGTTATTTTTATTGATAACGGTCAATTATTGTTGTTGCTGGCCTAAGAATTGTACCAAATGTTGCTGGCCTAAGAATTGTACCACATCATTGTCATCTTGTTTTACCTTATTTATTTGGAGGTTATGCTGTAGGATGTGGATTGCATATCTAAAGTTATCTATCCTAATTAAAAAACAACAAGGCAACTTTTTTTGGTGAAACCGTCCAACGACTAAATGTAATTATGCCTATGATTTTTTTAGATTATGACTAACTTGCCGACCCGCCGACAGCTGCGCTTGCGTTTTTACGTTATTTACTAGTTTATGTTTTATAGCCTTTTTCGATCATTTTACTATCCAATACTGAAATCATATTTTAAATCGGACCCGCGGTTCCTGAGTAGCACGTTCAAACAAATAAACAAGCAATCTCCTCAGCTTGATAATTGTAGTATAGATTTCCATAATATTTATTACAAAGAAAATATTCCGTAATTTTTTGTTCTTATTTTTACCGAGTATCCAATATGTAAACAATAAATAATGTACCTTTCTAATAAATATATTATTTATTGTAAACATTAAATAATTGTACCTTTCTAATAAATACAGGGCGTCCCAAAGTTATGGGCCATGGAGGGGAAGAACCTTAAATATCGTAGATAGTGAATTTTGCTCAAAGAAGACTTCATTTTATTTTTAAAAGTAAGTAATTCTGGATTCATAGATTTTCTAAAAATTACTTGCTTTGTCTGGGAATCGAACCGACTTACATGTAGAAAAAAAAACTCTATTTTTATGATACCAATCGAAAGAATAGCTAAAAAATAATAACTCTGCTTAAGTAACATAGTATTTTAAAAGAAAGGAACAACGTGAAATTAATTATTTTAATCAAATAAAAAACATGAAACATTTTTTTTGTAAATTAATTAATTAAATTACTTACTTTTTAAAATAAAATGAAGTCTTCTTTGAGCAAAATTCACTATCAACGATATATATGGTACTTCCCCTTCATGGCCCATAATTTTGGAACGCCCTGTATATAAAATAACACCCCTATTCACGTTCGCACTGCTGGGATAGGGACTTCTCTCTTGACGAGATAGATTAGGCCTTAATTCACCACGCTGGCCAAGTGCGGGTTGGTTTTTTTTAATATCAAAATTAAATATTTTAAATAAGTTCGTAATAAAATAAAAATAAATAGTTTATCAAAATAAAAATATAATGGGAATTATTCAAGATGACATATGTAGATAAATGGATATTCTACATCTGTGTATGACATATGTAGATAAATGGATACCAATAAATATAAAAATAAATATAAAGTTCGAAACTACAAAAATAATACCTAAACATAATTAAAACCTTCATTAACGAAACTTTTATTTATTCAAACACAAATATACCATCTAACAAAACAAGCAACTTAAATATAGGTAATATAATTTATTTGTTTTGTTATAATTAGAATTTGTATTTAGTACGTTCAATTTAGACTTTCGAACTTACATAAAGTCCCAACATTCGACAAAAAAAAAACATTTAATTACAAACCTACACACCAAATTTCAGAAGAATCGGTTTAAAAATGAGCCCATAAGATGAGATGAATGAGGACATTTAACTTCAATAAGACTATTTTCAGTTTTATTCTTATATAAATAATTATTAATCATGAATGTTTTAATTTAAAATTATGTACCTACTTAATTGATTTCAAATAATCAATCAGATTTAAAATAAATATTGATATTATTAAGATAAAACATAATTGATTCAAATATTGAAATAAAAATATCCACCATTTTGAATTTAGGAAAATATATTAAACACCTATCAATTAAATAAAAACATTAATATAATAATTATTTCGGAATGAAACTGAAAAAAAATCCACTCAATAAAATGGAATTTATTCGATGCCATTTTCTACAGATCTAAAATAATTATTAGTATATTTGTATGTTTTAGATCGACGAAGTATCAAGATCATTTAGTATTTTTCATAGAATTCGCGTGACGCGCCGGTCACGTGGTGCATAAAATATCCAATTTCGCAAAACTTCGTAAAGTCACAAGGCTCTTAAACAAATTTTATTCTTCTTTATTAAAACAAAAGACTCTATATAATTCCCAAATGAACAGTTTGTTTTGAGAGCACTCTGAAAGTTCGTAAGAAATGACGTCACTTGTTTTCGTTTATCTTTTGTTGTAGAATTATTGGAAACTTGATAAGTACTAATTTGTTATTGTTTTAGATACGGTATACCCAGCGATGAATGCGCTAGTTTCATCAGCACGCTGAATCTCCGAGATGGTCCTTTTGCTGCTGAATGTGCTTCCCTAGAACGGTTCACATGCAGGACTAACAAGAAGTCGAAGTACAGGACATTCGACGGGTCTTGCAATAACCCTGTGAGATCTTCTTGGGGCCAAGGTTTGACTGGATACAAACGCCTGCTTCATCCAAGATATGCTGATGGAATTGAAGAGGTAAGTTAACAAAGATAGATACTAAGCCTAGAGTCGAGAGATAAAAAACAATTAACGCCATAATATCTCACAAATATTATCGTGGCGAAAAGTGTTTATCAATGCGTTTGCGTGCTGTATTTTTTACCTTGAAAGATGAACTGAAAACTATAAATTATGCAACGAATAGCCTAAAAAAACATGTCATAAACCCAACAATTATTATTGCGCGAACAATCGAGAAGAAAAACAATATCAAACATCGTCTTAAAAACTTGACCTTTTTTTAAAAACACTTAGAAATTAAATTATTTAGATATGATTTCTGAGTGATCATTGATTCTAATAAAATAATTAAAAATTACTTTTTCTTTCAAAAATAGAACATTTTATTTATTAAGATTATTATTTATTAAGATACCATAAGCACTAGGTCTTAGCACTAGGGTAATTTAATTTAACTCATAAATCCATTGCATGCAACTTGATTCATGTTTCTATGCAAGTAACCTACTTCTTCCCTATATGTAAATAATGTATGTACCTACATTATAATTTTCTTTGTTTTATCGAAGTGGCTCCTACATAATTTATTCAATTATTAGTTACCTACGCAGTTTAGGTACTCATAGGTTCGTGCATTTCTTTGTTTATAAAAAAACTCATTAAATTTGCATAATTAGGTACCTATTTGCATCCAAGCTTGTTTATTTTAAAAAGAAAATGAGGTTTTAACCTCGTTTATAATTATTCAGTTTATTTTTTTCATAAATAACCTAAAACTCTCATATATTTTGTTTATTTTATTATATACTTTCTATTATAGCTGTTCTTTTAATCTATACGAGAAATAATAAACCTGAAAAGGTCGGTCATAGTGTTAGTTATAATTCAGAATACTGAAACTAATTTGACGATTTGGCGGACGGAGTCACGGGCACAGCTAGTTTTCTCTAAAAAGCTATTTTCAAATTAATCATGTAACTTAGAATATTGGAATATTCTTTCCTGATCATAATCTACATTCTTAAGAATAAGCAGGAAGGAAGCGTGCATACATTGTCACACATTAATAATGATTTAATTTTGAAATAGCAGGATATGCGAATTTAAATTAACTGATTTAGTTGTAAATGTTTTTTCGTCTTTATAATATTCGCATGGAATACATGTTTTTACTAAGATAGATTTTTCATGAGCACTTATTATTTTGTTTTTTTTGTTGCTTTTACAAAGTAAAACTAAAATACCTACGGATTTTTCCGTATCTTTTTATGGTTAAAACACGTGCAGTGTTTATTGTCACAGTCACAATATTTTTTAAATCTTAACAAAACCAACTTTTCACATAAAAATAAGATATAGGTAAATACGAACATTTTGTAATTTATAAATGCTTATAAGAGACGTATACCTACTAATAAAAATGTTGTTATTTTCTAACAGCCCCGCCAATCTGTGAGCTTCCAAGATCTCCCTTCAGCGCGCTTGATCAGCATCAACCTGACGAATAACCTGGACCGCCCCGAGGACTCGAAGACCATGGCTGTTCCTTTGTGGGGGCAGTTCTTCTACCACGACCTGGTGCATACGCCTCTGAGGAGAACTAGTGAGTTTTATTTAATTATTATTTTAATTTAATTTGTTACATACTTAATTTATTTATTTTATTATTATTTTATATAATCTATGGAAACATAACAGCACAATTACCTAAAAAAAGAACTAGATACGTACATTAGGTGAATTAAAAGTTTTTACGCACTACACAATAAAATAATAAATATGTGGCATGTTAGTAGGTACAACTTAAAACTAAGAAAAAACACTGTTATGTAAATCTAAACATTAAAAAAGGAAAAGACAAATTTAATTAGGTAAGTACTTACCTACCAAAGAAATCTCGGCTCAGCAGCCGCTATATTATGAATATTATTTACAGCAAAGGGATTATTCACATTTTAATAAATAATTATACGACCACATTTTTACATCACAATTACTATCGGTAATAAAGATTGATTATTTAATCGTAATAAAAATACATATAGACGTAATGAGGAAAACAAACATTATTATTATTAATGCGTCTTAACAAGTTTTTGTATGACTAACCAATCTGATATTCAAGGATTTATTCGATTGTATTCGAAGTGGACAAAATGTAAATTGACCACAAATGCGCAAACAAACCAATAATTATTTCTTTGTATGGAAGTGTATCTAATAATCGATATAACTACCTAATAAATAATCATTATTACGAGGGGTTTTAAGTGGACGTAAACTCCTTTTATCAATCATCATAACAAACCATATAACGAGTGCGCGTCGCGGAGAAACTTAGTTCTTTATCTTGTTTTCTGTAAAGGCACCTACTTGGTATCATTCAGAGATAGACGAACGCATGTTGAATAATAAGATAGAACATTGACTGCTTAGCAGTATTATCAGTAGTTGTTGTGCTCGGAGCCATTTATAGATAAGCAGGTCTAAGTAAATTATATATGCACTGTAATACAACTACTTATATAAAAATTTGGTTTATAATAACTTGTACCTAAAATATATTATTAAGCTAGGTATCTATTATTTATATAGCCAGTTAGAAATAAAATAAAAACAATCCGCCAGATTACTTAAGTAATAATAGGTGGTACCTTTGGTTGGAGATGTTTTAATGCATTAAAATATCTAATATTCAGATCGTCATCACAAACATTAACATTATTTCTAAAAAAACCTGGATTACTTTTGAAAATCGCGAAAATAAGACTCGTAAATCACCGTCAGATCGGATGCCATATCGGATTTCTAAATACATGTAACAAAAGCTTCGAGCTTGCCACGAGGCTAGATGTTCTTATTCCTTTATAGGCCGGGATCCGTAGTACATGGAAATCAAGTGATTACTAACAAGCTAATTTTTGGTGAGTAGCTTCGTTTCGATGAGACGACTAAAAATATCCTATACCCAAATCTCGATTGTGGTAGCTAGCAGAGATATCAAGGATTAAAAAAAATCAAGGATGTAAAACCGGGATAACGGACCACGAAATTTGTCGGACAATATGTCCGTTAGATTTTATATATATTAATTAAGTATACAACAAAAAATCAGCTGGTTAGTAATCATAGTAATCATTTAAATTGACCTCGTTTTCGATACATTTTCGAAATGGCGGACTCTTTGATCAATCCATAGGTTTTGTAGGACAAACATGTTTTTATATAATTTAGATGATTATCTTGAGATATAACATATTGTCCTACAAATTTCGTGGTCCGTTATCCCAGTTTTACATCCTTGATTTTTTTAATCCTTGATATCTCTGTTAGCTACCACAATCGAGAGTTGGGTATAGGATATCTTTGGACGTCTCATCGAAACGATGCTACTCACCAAAAATTAGCTTGTTAGTAATCACTTGATTTCCATGTACTACGGATCCCTGACTATTATAGAGATATCGCTAGAAAATTCACTGATTTTCGTTCCTTTGTCACAAATATAAACAACAGAAGAATCCCGGGTCAAAATCGAAATATAATTGACGGATTTTTCACAAATAAACGAACCTACAGTCATGCTTGACCTTTTTTGATTAAAATAATTCTCCAACTTTTTTATATTTATTATTATTTATTAATTCTCCAACAGTTCACACGAACAAAGCGCTCCGCTGTTGCGACACCAACGGCATGTCTCTCTCTCCTCGCTACCAACACCCGAGCTGTCTCCCCATCGCCATCCCTGACCAAGACGCATTCTACAAAGGCCAGTACACCACCTGCATGGAGTATACCAGATCTGTAACCACTTATAGAGGAGACTGTACCTTCGGTGCTGCTGAACAGGTGATCCACATAAAAACCTTTAACATTACACTAGATATCTACTATAGTTGACGCATATTATGAAATTCATGTTAGTCTTTTGTTAGTTTCTTTACTTTGTTATCTATGATTGCATTATTATGTGCCTACTTTTTTCCGGAAGTATTTAGAGGGGTCATTTATTTATAGCAAACAATAGCCAAGGAAGTTATTACTAACTGAAGATGAAACACATCCGATGTGTTTTCTCATGTTCTGATTTCCTGGCACCAATTAACGTTAAATGTTTAATCATTGTTCATCTCGTACACAGCTTCAAGCTAAGTACGGGGCCAGATGTTGCTGTGTGAATTGTCCAGTAGTATTTGTTAATTCTTTTATTTATTGTTAAAATCATCATAAGCAATCCAAACTCATCAAACAATTTGTCATCAGCTGTGTCAAAGAGTTGTGCGTAAAGAATATTCCCGACTGCAATGTTTTATTGAGGCCAAGTAATAAGTTTAGAGTTGACGAACTCACGTGAAAGATATTGACTTTCCACGTGACATCTTTTAGTGTCGTTGCATATTCAATAAATAGGTTTACATTGCCGATTTTTATCATCATCATCATTATAGCCGTATGCTCTAGTGCTGTACAAACATTTACCAAACTAGGTACTGCAAATAGTTTTCAAATTGTTTCGATTGGAAGATGCCGGCTTCCAATGTGGTCAAAGGGTCCGGGGTGGTTCTAACATAATTACTAGAAATAACTCGTATCCAGTTAAACGATATTTTGTCACTTGTCCTTCTTCGTATCTCTAAATAATGATTTGATCCCGCAAAAAGATCAAAATAGTCACTGAATTATACGAGTTATAACGAACCTACGTACAGTCTTACGTAACCTGATAAGACCAATTAGAAACAAGTCATTTCCAATTCCAAGAATTAAGTGGCCAGTTCATAGTTTTGTTTACCTGAAAATTCTAGATCGACCATTCTTGGTAGGATTATTCTGACTAGAAAGTCAGATTGCAATATGAGCTATAAATATTATGTATTTCCTCAGTTTAAGTTTATAAGCGTAGGGAAGAATGGTTTCTATTTTATTTGGTAAAGGTTCGGGGATATAAAAATGTTGAAGTGAAGAAAGTGACGTTAAAAGCTACGGGTTAAAACAAATCGTAAACAGCACGAACTCTCTTATTAGCTAGTTTCTCGTGGTAGTTGTAAATTATTTGAGATTTATGCCTAGACTATAAGAAGACAGACTTTTAGCAAGACCTATTAGTAAACGTACCACTGTGTGCTATTTGTTGTCCCTATACTTAACTCAGTCAGTTCATTATTGGCATAATGAGATAATAATATGACCATCTTGTTTGAGAGAGACCACAAAGCGTTTCTCTCCATAATAACACAAGCATTATTTATAACTTATAAAATACATTAATTATGGATATATATACCATTTTATTCAATTTGTTAACGATGGCTTCCTAATAAGATGCTCGTGCAATAACTTGGACTTTAGATCTGACGTAGTTTGTTTATAGCTTGACATAGATACATACAAATAGATTTTATTTACGATGTTGAAGTAAAATGTAATGGGGATAAGGATGATCAGTGCAATATTGTTTTTCAATATAATAAACCTATAATAGAATTATGTAATTGCTACAATTACGTGATGAAAACTCATTGAGCGAACGTGAATGGAACATTTTTAATAAAAGGAGATGATAAATGATTGCTTATCACTAAATAGTAGTGTTTTTTCATTGTTGTAGTTTCAAACGTGACTGACGTCTTTAATCTATCTTTTTATATATAAAAATCAATTGCTGTTCGTTAGTCTCGCAAAAACTTGGGTACTGCTGGGCCGATTTATCTAGCTGATATTAGTTCTGAAATGTAGTAGTCTAGGGAAGGTTTAAAAGGTGAAAGCGAGCAAAACTGCGCGCGCATCAGCTAGTGTTGAATAGGATAAGCAAAACAGGCTCAAAAATTGTTCGTTTTAGCGGATATTGAATAACTTACAACTTATAAGACCTTGGCCTTCAAATTACTTAGTATAACTTTGTAAAATCCTTCCGGAAACTTAAGGTTCTAGCTCACTAACATATCACAAGAATTTGTCAAACAGATATTGTGCACGTACCTAGCTCTTTACAAGACTATGATAATTGATGCATTGCCATGTTAGGCGATTTTTATGCTACTAATTAGTTGATAAAACTAATTAACTGCCTGAATTAATTGATAAATTAAATCCTGTTTACTTCTTCTATCAAGTGATATTGTTGCATTCGCTTTAGTAACAATACTATTTAACATTTTATTTAATTAAATTGATACTAATGTTTATTGTGTAAAACCTCAATTTGATATCTTTTCCAATAATCTAAACAAAAAAAATTAAAAGAGATTTGCCTAAGATTAACAGCTTAGCTGTATCTAATTTAATTTGTTATTTCCGTTCTTTTCTAGATGAACCAAGCCACTCACTTCCTGGATGGATCGCAGATCTATGGCTCTGACAGCAGAACGGCTAATGCCTTGCGCGAAAGCACCGGTGGTCTTCTGAAGATATCGACCGTGGATGGTGAAGAGCATCTACCCCTTGGTGCCGCGGAGAATTGCGTCAGTTCGTCCACTTGCTTTAACACTGGTAAGTGATCATCTTTATTACTTAGGTATAGCGATGTTTTAGCTATCGGAGGGCAAATATTACGTCTCGCTATGGACACGACACTCCATTATAGAACCCATTAAGTATAGGTCTTGGGAATTTTATTTACTTAACATGAATACAAAAAACAAAATCCACAAAACCAAATATAGTAATAATATAAAATAAATATAGGTGTTGAAATATTTTGTTGTCTTGCACTTAAGTGTGTAAACTTGTGTAAAAAGGATTCTGAGCATGGCGTCATGTAAATTCACCCGGGATATATCACACCGCAACTTCGTGCGAATATTATAACGATAAACAAGCCTACGATTAAAACATTCTGCAAATATTTAACGGCTAAAATGCAGTTCACAAGGACAAACACCGAAGCTATAAGCGTGATGTAAACAAAAAGTAATCTTTATCACACCATGTGCTAATATTATTCTGATAGCGCATTGATAAGGCTAATAAGAAGATTAAATAGGTTTTTATTTGGTGATATTAAGCAATCAAATGAGTCAACAGAATGCATGCAGTTTACTTGTGATGGAATTTTTTGTCATCGAGTTTCTTGATTAAATCTTATCTATTGTGATCACTCACGTTAAATTAAAAACCAATGTTTAAAGCTTCCATTCGAGGTGTAAATACGATACAAAATCAGAAGAACTTAGAAGATTTAAAAATATTTTCTCAATTTTCTATTTTCCAAAACATGTATCACAAGTATTCATGGAAATATATTGTCCTCAGGTGATGTCCGTGCCAACATGAACCCTTGGCTCACAAGCCTCCACACCTTATTGGCGAAGGAACACAACCGCATCGCTAAACACCTGGCCACCCTCAACCCTGCGTGGAACTCCGACCGGCTCTACCATGAAGCGAGGAAGATTGTCGTTGCTGAGCTACAGCATATAACCTACAAACAATGGCTCACTGCACTTACTGGTAAGTTGTCTGCAATATACCCCAAAGTGCTGGCTAAGAGGGAGCACAATTGACCTTCATTCCAAAGGGTTCAAACTCCTCAGTGCACCTCGTAGAGTTGTCTTTTTGAACAAAATAAGGTGTGCATTAAAAATGTGCTTAGCAGTGATGAAATCGGCTTGTTCAGAGAACTTTGTTTGAAGGGCTTGTGACATTCATCCTCTTCTGGCCAAAGACCTTGGTCAGTATGAATTAAGAGCCAAGCTTTCTCTTCAAGAGAGAAGTCCCTGTGACTTAGCAATGGAAACATTAGGTGCACTTAAAACTTTGCCCAAAGTTACTTCGTAAAAGAGTTTTATCCTCGAGATTTAGCTACACCCTAAGTGAAGATACATTAGCTGTACCATGAACAAGGCAAGGAAGTAAAACTCTCTCCCTTTTGTACAAGTATCTCTATTTCCAATATTTTCAGTCACAAACACCGTATCAAAAATAACTAACGGCAACAATAAGTGTTATGTAAATTTACCTTGCCTTATTGTTTACATAGGTTATGTTAGTTCACCATCACGCGGCTTGTTCGTGGAGTTCAAAGTCGTTATTTACTTGCACGACAGGTTTCTCGACTTGTTTTTCTCCATTGCTGTCTATTTTGGTACTTGCATAGAGCTACACTACAATGTATGTATGCATCAATTTAAACACGTTTAAAAACTCCTGACTTGATCTTATGTTACGAAAGTCTGGTAACGTTAAGCCAATTCGTAATTTTGATAATGTTTTATTGGTTAAGGGAGTATTACACCTTATTATAAAAATCCATTAGTAGCTAATGAAAATAAGCGCAGGTAGATTAGCGCTGGTATTTAACTTTCTACGAATTGATAATAATTTTTATTAAATCTTCAGAAATCGAGCGCACTGAGATATTGTACGACTGAGATGTGACCTCTATTTGGCACCTTCTTAAATATAAACGATTTCACGTCGTGATATTACTTATTGTTAGTAACTGAATTCTAATTAAGTCTTCTATTTCCAGGTAAAGCGTTCGACGTACACTATGAGAGCTATGAATTAGGCTACAATAGCGATGTAAATCCAACCATCACAAATTCCTTCGCAACGGCTGCTCTTCATTTCGTCAACAGTCTGATGGATCAAGATATTGAACTAATTGATGGAGATAACAGCAAAACCACTCAGAGACTTAATGATAGTTATTATAAGCCAGAGATATTAATGCAGAAGGGAGGTTTGGAGAAAGTCCTCAGAGGAATGGTTAACCAGAGAAGTCAAGGCATGGACTTCAATTATGATGACGCCGTAAGTTGATTTTTAGAACTATTTAAAATTAATTCAACTCAAAATACTACTAGTATTATTTGATGATTAATTTTGCAGCTCAAGTTATATGCTGATATACACATATAAACTAAACCTAATCACACCAGCAATTAAGCCAATCGTCAGATGAAATTAATTTCATGATGAATCGATTCAATATTGTTTTCGCTAATTCGGTATTGTTGTAATTATTTACAATATTACCTTTATAAAAATAATTTACAATACTACCTATTATCTGAAATCATTTAAGCCACTCTAGAATTAATCGGATGTAGGTAAATGCAAATAAAGGCTATAAGCGAGCTCAACTCGAAAACATTTACTCTGTAGGTATAACAATTGCATGTGTTTTGAATTTGTATCACCCGTTTTGCACTTTTTAACCTTCAACAATAATGTCGATGATTCTCGTCTGGTAATACTGTTGTTAATCATTGGCATGGTTCCAGTTTTAAATAATTACGAGAAGGATATGTTATCATTATATCTTTATTTATTTATTCAATTGTTGAATGACATACAGAATAAGTCCAAAGTGTCAAACATATGCAAGTGAATACTTAATTTTATTATGCGTTATATGAACTTTTCGAAATATGCTAGATTGACTTATAACTCAACAAAAAGATTTGAATGGGTCATTGTACATTTGAATCATATTTCATGCCGATAACTCAAAAATCTTGTTTATTTCTATTTCGTGCTTATTTAAACGTCATGATGTTTATATTGTTATGACACGTTTATTATAAAATAGCATTTAATTAATTTATCTGATTATACATATATTTTATTAAACCTCAATCTGCTAATAAAATAATTATTATCTTTATTACTGAATCATGACACTATGACAGCATTCGTGAAACATGCATTAGCCATTTATATGTTTTTTTATTTGAAGAGCTAGTTGTTAGAGCTAGGGTTGTTATGGTGATAATATTTCTAAAACTTGTTGAACATTCTCTTTCTTTTGTAATTTCATTATAGTATTTACTTTTAAATGTACCTAAAATCACTTACTTTTTTTATCATTATCGTATTTACTTATAATCTATATATACGTAGGTGATTACTGGGAAAAAGATTGTGCACCAATTAAAACTTGCAATTAAAATTATGCTTAAAGTTCTTTGTTTAGACTCCTAACCTAACCTATTACCAATAAATTAAAACTTGCAATTTAATTATGCTTAAAGTTATTTCATGTTAGACTTACCTAACTAATTACCAATAAGATAATTTATATAACTTTTAAATGTAATATTTTTTCATCAGCTCCGTCACCAATGGCTCGGAGGTCTAGATGTTCTAGCCATCGACATCCAGCGCGGCCGAGACCACGGCCTGCCCGGCTACGTGCAGTACAGGAGCCTCAGTGGCCTTCCCGCTGCTACTACCTTTGGCCAATTGACTGATGTTATCTCTCAAGAGGTAAGAATTGCTTTTCGATTGTTTATTACATTAGAAAATGTATGTATGTCCTTCAAGTAATTTGGAAAATTTTATTTCATGTACCTAGTCCAAAGCCTAACTCAAGTCTAGTAAAAAAAAATCTTAATAAATAAAATTGAAAAATGATTTAATTGTTTGCCATATTTTAGGTCAATATGTTTGTTTTTAGGTTTAATAATGATAATGTTGTAACCTATGTTCAAAAACTTATAAAATACTACATATTAACTTAAGGTTTATGATTTGCTAAGGCGCTCTAAGGGGACCCGTAACATTTTTGCTCTCTCTGTCTGCTCTACCATTATTAACATTAAATAGACATCGTCAGTATAATAACTTTATTTATTTATATTACAGATTGTTGATAAGCTTTCTAATCTTTACGAGAATCCTGGAGACATTGATCTGGTGGTTGGCATGATGGCCGAAAATCCTTTACCCGGATCTTTAGTCGGACCCACCGCCACTACTATTATCAGTAAGTATTCATCATCATAATAATATTTATTACTAGCTATGTCCGCGACTCCGCCCGTGTTAAATTATGTTTGAATTGGGGGTCACGTCTTATCATAACTTAAGCAAGAATTTAAATATTAAATTGTTCAGATAAACTTTTTAAAAGAAATTGTTAATACAGAGTTAATAAAACAAAACCTCTCTTACAGTGGAACAACTATCGCGGACTAGAACAGGAGACCGTTACTTCTACTCTCACACCGGTGAAACCGGAAGCTTCACCAAACAACAGCTGAAAGAAATCAAACGCACTTCTCTCGCCAGAATCATTTGTGATAACTCGCAAGTCGCTAGCTTACCGCGGGATGTGTTCCGACCACCTTCTGAAAGGTAATTTTATTTTTTCCTCATTTCTGAATATTAACCCTAGAGTAGGCGCGCTTTTGCGTGGAACGTCAGTGGGCGCGTGGGGAGCATTTTGCCGCCCTAGTTTAACTAACTATTTTCCGAATATGCAGTTAAAATTTACATTTTTTTTCTTTTAGGGGTTTAAAATAAATCATTAGCTGTTAGAAAAATAAAGATTTATTTATTATAAATAAATAATTAAGAGGCACTTTGTATTTAAATCATCTTTGGAAGATAATCTTAGTTTTTAGGAACAAGTTTGTCTTTATCTAGATAAAATTAAAATTAAACATAAAATATAATTTAATTATGTGCCATAGTCTTTGCTAGGATATTTTTCATCAAAACAGACTTGGCACAGGTACACACAGTGGTTATTGCACAGCAACTCTTGGCATATATGACACCCTTTTCTGGTCCTCCTATTTTTCTTAGATGGACGTAATAGCGCATATTCCTTGCCTTTCTGAAGATGAGGGTTGGTCTTCTGGAGCTATTTGGTTCCTTAATGGTAAATTCAATGTATTGAGGCTAGATCTTCTGGTAAAATATTCATCTTTCATTTGGTCGAACACCATTAGTTGCATTGTAAAAAGGTATATTTTGGGTTTCCCAGCGGCGCCAGTGGTTTCATCGGAACTAACATATGAAATTAGTATCAATATTATGATTAGTAACAATATGATTAGTAACAATATGAAAATAAAAACAAAATAATTTCTAGTTGTAGTAATATTTTTACTTGCGCAAGTAGGCGCGCCGTGACAAATTTGCCGCCGCGCGATTCCCGGTGGCAAGAATCCTCTCTTCCTGCGGCTGCCCGTGCACTGATTGAGTTCAAACTTACGACACATGTAGATGAATAGAAGGGGGGCAGCTACTAGACAGCTTGACCTTGACACGTAAATATTTGCAAAAATAATATCGTTTGTTCACCAAAGGCGGCAAAATTGACATAGCGCGCCCACTCTAGGGTTAAAACATGGTATAGAAAAATTACAAGATCACAACGTACCTTGGTCCTCGAGTATTAATATAATTTTTTCTAAATGTAGGGTTAATACTTTTAATTTTTTGAATTTCCTTAAACTCTTAAAAAGATCAAGTTAATTTATAGGAACATAATTATAAAAAAAATCTAATAAGATTGTTTTTAAACATGCCTTATTTTTTACAGAAGTATTTTCCCCTTATTTTCTGTATAATAAAGTATTTTTTTTAGAATATGACGATTTAAGCATATTAAACCACGCTTAAATAATTATTACTAGACTAGAGTGAAAATAACCAAGTGTATCAAAGTGTACCTACGGTGTAAATAAATACAAATACAAAAAATACAAATACAAATGAAATACAGTAGTCCTTATAATCCAATTTCTTTGTTTCAGCAATCCCACCGTGCCTTGTGACGTCATAAGGCGAGTAAACCTCGACGCATGGCAAGACGGCTCCCAACAACCGGACATCCTCACGCGCACCAACAACTGGATCAAGAATAAGGTCATAATCGGCAAAAACGGAACCAATTAGCATATAAACTTTTTAGAATGTTCTTTAAGGAGGTTTTTATAATTTTACAAACATTTTATGGAATTTTTTAAGAGAATTTGATCAGTTCGGTTTATAGATAACTCGGAAGAATTTAGTGGGGCAATAAATTGAGGAAAGTCATCGTGTTGCCAGACTTAAATTTTGAAAACGAATTTAGAATTTTATACGTAGCGATATGGAAATGAACACTTTCTTGGAGATTGTGATTTGAGAAGAACTGTAAACGTTAGTATTTTTATAATGTTTTTTCATCTCTCTTTGAATAACAGCAAAGGTGTATTATCTCATATCTCCAAAAAATGTGCTTCTTTTAATGATTAGGAAATAAAAGACTTGAAGGTAGCCGAAGAATTTGCAATTATGTAACTTAAAATAATATGTAAATTAATTTATATTAATGATTGTTTAGTCGAATGAATCAGTATTTACGACGCAAGTTTACCGGATAATGCTAAGGTGTTGTTATACTTAAAATATAATTTAATACATTGCAGATTTAGATATATTTTTCAACATCGCTTAAAGAAAGGAATTTATTAATTTATTGTACAAGTTAGCCAAGTTCCTATCTCCTATTAATACTTATACCTATACTTAAAGCGTTTACCTAAGATCTGGTAAACTTGAGTCTAAAATAGGGTGAATCTATAGTTTTAAGTTACAGCGTTCCTCCATGCTTTTACTTGATCATATCACACCAGTTTTCTGATTTAAAGTAATAAGGTGAGAAAAAATGCAGCTGATTTTAAATTCCTGTGTTAGCGATTTTTGTGAGTTTGTCGTATAAATAAGGTACCATGTTGTACAGTGGCTGTGATAAATATCAAATTGCGATTTATATCATTATAAGTTAAATGTTATTGGCATTTTGAAAAAAAAACATAAGGAGTTTCTACACTTCATGGCGATATTTTGGCGAAATACGTCTTGATTTCACTGTCGATACTTTTTATTTCAATTTTTGTTTTGTCAGATGAAATTTTACTTTTGATAAATATAATGCGCTACTTATATTTTCAAAACTTAAAAATAAGTTGTTTAAAAGCTCAAATATGCGTAGATATAATGGTTTGATCATAGCAATTACTTTAAATCTATTTTTAGATAATCTTTCTATTTATCATGATTTTTTTGCTACGGTTAGTAGAAATGCCACGAAAATTTAATTTTTAGCATTATGTAAAGATTTGTATGCCATCAGCACCAAAGAATTGAAAGCAAGTGAATGATTATGAAATTTTTATGTCTCCAGAAATTTGGATGATTATGCAAATGTAAAGCTCCTCTTTATTTTATATTGTTATTATAATTAGTCAGACATATAACCAGTCTAATACTTTTTTATTTAATAAACTATACTTAATTGTAAACATGAAAATGCTTATTTATTACCCGGTCTTTCTAAACTATATGGAATGTTATGATGATGTATTTGCAGCAGCTTTGTCGTGTAAATAAGAGTTATTTTATTTCACCTTCTTAAATAACATTGAATAGGAACTAAATTAAACTATACATATTTTGTATACCAAACTAACTTCCTACTATTTGATTACTATTAAATTATTACTACATTCTTTATTAAATTCTTACAAATAAATACAAAGTTTAGGAATAAACTATGGAAATAAACACACTAAATGCACCTACCTTGTACGCAATCTGCCTCGGGTGAAACGAACAGGAAAATAATTTGTGTTCCCGAGTCAGCTAAATTTACAAAGTGATTTTACGGAGAGGGAACTGGCATTTAGTGAGCGTGCAGATGACAGGCAAACGACCAAACAATGCTGTTTACTTCGTCAGGTAGACTTTCGGAAGGAAATTATTTCTGTTGAGCTTTGTATAATTAAGGCTTACAAAACTTTAGCATGTTAATCTTCTTTTAATGCACGATGTTCACATTATGAATGTTTATAATAAATAATCTGTAAATAATAAAATATAAAATGTAAGAATTGCTGGACAATTCATACGGAAAGTGAAAAAATTACTTAACATTAGTAGTAAATATTGATGTCTCCTGTTTTTATGTTCTAGGAAAAAACCAAGATTATCTGCGTTATTTGAGGTCAAGTGATTTACAGCTACTCAAGTCGCCGAAAATACAATACAACTAAATTCTCTATGAGGTACCTACAACACTAAAAGTATTATAATTTAAAACAATAAATAAACAAATAAATACCAACTTTAAATGAATTCTACTGATAAGTTAGTCCTGACAATTATTAAATTTTTTATAACTTCTTAATAAAATTCACTTCACTCGTTCGAAGTACCTTGATTAAGTATAGGTGCGTATCATAAATTGTGTTTTAGATATAAAATCTGACACATTCCGTAAGAGCCAAAAAATATATTTAATAGCAAAAATAGTTATTTGAATTAGATTTTCCTGAAGAAATGTCGTTTTAATGAGATTAACGAGCGACCCGCGTCACACTTCACCCAAAGGACGCCATTTTTCTTGTAAAAAGGTACTTATGTACTGACTAATAATCATGTTTAGTAAAGTGGGTGGTAGGTAGGTATAGTAAAACCATTTCTAAAATGAACGCCCCTCCACCGAATTCTGTATTTTTTTTTCTGTGTATTCTGTTTTTCTGTATTTCCTCTCACACGTTGAAATCATCACGTTTTGTGGAGGGGAGTTCATTTTTAGAATGGTTTTACTATACCTACTTACAAAAACGATGGGAATTCCCCAAATTAAAGTTATGGTACCCATCTATAATCATTATCATAACAACTATTACGATCCACAACCTGAACTGGGGTCGCGATATTAGCCCAAAATAAAATTCAAATAATTATTATCTTCCCGGTCTTGGGGAATATGGTATAATCACCACGATTAGGTAGATAATGGGAAACGTCTGAATCTACAAAATTAATGCCCTTTTTCTACTATATAAGTCCCCAAAATAACGGTTTAACCCAGGGAAAGAGTTAAACAATAAAGTAAAACTTTTTTATTACAGTTAACTACCTGAGTTAATCATATCTTTATGAATAAAAAATGTTATAATAGGTATGAGAATCCTGACAAACTTTTACATATCGATATAGTCAATTGATATTTATGTAGAAAATTCGTATTGTATTTTCGAAGTCATAAATACCGTTTGAATAACGTTTCGTAAATTTGATTCGTTTGAAACTAACAATAATAGCCTGTCTGGCCTTATGTATATCGTCAAATCGAATCAGTCATGAAGCTTTTCATAGTCGGTTTAGTTTTTATTAAAGCCATTAATTTAGCCGGATACATTAAGGGACAGATTTTGCCACAACATGACGCGAAATACTAGATTAACGTGACGCTGAAACGTTGCATTAATTAGTTAATCATAAAGTTCGTTGTTTTATTTTAGAGTTATTATAGTGAACGCAGCACAGAGCAGGACTTCTGCAACAATTTTCACATTATTTTAAGGGCATTAATGTTATAATAGATGATTAATTCTCTGACTTGCTTATTTACTTGACTGAATAATAAAAACCTCACCGCTGACAAAAAAACTTCTATAGGAAATGGCATTTGTAAAGTGTTTAAAAATCTTAGTAAAATGCCTGCATCCGAAATTGAAAAGGTAAAAAATTAAGTAGTTTCCCTTTGCCTAGAAAAGATAGTATTAATGCTAAAAAGTTTAAAATAAAAAAATCTAAAATTTATTTATTCAAAAACAATGAAATTAGTGTTTAATCAATGACGTTATTAAAACAAAAGTAAATTTTTCGGTAAGTACCTATTTGAAAATTTGTGTTGATTTTGTTTTTGGCTAAGTTTCAACTGTCCCGTGTCACGTATCAATCTAACATTCGATTCTAGGTAAAGGTTAGAAGGAAATTTCACCTCACCCAGGCGCAATATACATAATTATTATGCCCATGTGGACCGATGATTTGGCCAACATTGAGTCCACACCCCTAATAACATACTATATAACTACATGTGTAGGCGTCCAAAATCATAATAGCTTAAATCAACTAGCATACCAAAGGTCGGGGTTAACTGACGTAAAATGTTGGTTGAATAACTACTTCAACGATTGATTATTAATACAAACTCGACGTACTAAAATGGGTTGTTAGGTCTTACTACGGACTAAACCTTAATCGTTTATCGGCGGTAGTTTACAAGTCAAATCCTGTAAGATATATTGACAAACTTGAGTAGGTACTTTGCTTAAGCAAATCCAGGCAAATAGATATTTGAATTCAAGTTAATAAAGTTAGTAATTTGGTTTAAAGGCTAAGCTCTATATTTTCCGCCTAAAGACTGTTATTTTATAAAAGTAGAATTGGAAGGTTTTGTAATTGTTTTGTTTTAGGGTAATCTTTTAGTTGTTGAAGACAAATTAGATTTTGGTATGTGAATTTGTCCAGCAGTATATTTATATATTTAAATAGGTACTAAGTCGTAATATTTTCACATGATATCAGCGTTTCTTACCTTTCGCTCATTGCCGGCAAGGGAGGACGAATTCCAACAAAACACTTACCTATGTCCACATTCCTATCCTATATTTCCATTTCTATTGACATGCCATCGGTAGGGTCGAACTACAATGGAAGGTAAGTGCTTCCTTATCGATGGTTGGTTTAGTTTAGATGGAGTTATAAGTTCCTACATTAAAGGCAATATAAGGGTGTACTTATGTTAACAAGTTTACCCAACTCTGGTCTTATTTACCGTGTCCGGAAATACTTGACTGTCGAACTTAATAAACAAGGTCAGGGTTATATCGATTAGGGAAAAGGTGATTTTTTTGTAAAATGTCATTTATTAATCTAATTCCCTCAAGGAGTGGAATAACAATTTAAGGATCAGAAAGGTACATGATATTCAAAGTAAAATAAACTCATATTAGAACACCCATGTTGTTTTTGAGTTTCCCAATTTTTCGACCGAAATATCGGAACTCAAAAACATCATTTTTACTATGGTATGTTACCCGTTTCGTGTTCTAATATTGTTTAAAACCATTATAGTTTAAATAGTTAACATAAACTCAGCTCTTATTATACCACTATTAACTTAATTAGTAGTCAGCCTTTTCTATCCATATTTAATACTGGGCCCTCATTTGTTGATTTGAAATCAAACACAAAATTATGACTAATTATCGTGTATTGATTTTACTGGGTTATTAACTATTTTGGTCGTCGCTATTCGGGGGGTAAACTAATTTATCGATTAATTCGGATCATTTACTTGATACTACGGAGGTTTAATCGGATTTCGCTAAAGTATTTTGGTTTATACCATATTACCTTAAATAACACCACTAAATGAAAAAGGAATTTATTACATCGATCTAATAAATATTCCTCGTTTTCTGAAACATGTTTACCTGGGATAAGCGACCAACTACTTTTTATTTTAGGCTGAAGGTTCTATTTTACTTATTCAGCTTCAATAAGTTTTACTCTACTATCTGGGACGGTTGTTAATGCTTGGGACTTTTATTGAGATCGATGTCCCTTCTTGTATTATTGAAACAGATGTCATTACCTTCTGATGTACGTACGAGTACGTATCTAATCCAATCATCATTAAACCGGAAGTTATAATTTGAATGAATATTTTGACAATTAACAAACCTTGTAGTTTTAATTACTGATTAGGTAGGTATTTTCTATATTATTTTTTGGTTTTAGTTTTGAATAACGTATTGTATATCTTAAACCAGATTAAAATTGTTGATACAAACATGTAACTAACATCTCTATGTACACAATTTTATAATAAAATTTTCTTTATTTTCAACTAAATCTGCCCTTGTCAAAAATTTATATAGATTTGGTTTCACCTAGAAATTCTACCTGAGAGATGGAGAAATAAATAACGTAACCGCGAAGCGAAAGAAATGCTGATGTTTAAATTATCTGTTATAGATGTAAAAGCGTTCAGTTCGGCATTTGTGGATTTTTGTACATGATGATTACCTTATTCAATCTTTAGATGCTGACTATATAACGTCAGCAAACATTGAGTCATAATTTTATAGAGAACGATGTTTCACATATAGACCCATCTAGTTTCAAGAGTCAGAATATTAAAAGCGGATTTTAATGAAAAAAATATTTATTTAAATTATGTATTCCTATCATGTATCGACACTGCAAAAATTTGTAAAATCTACAAATATTTGTTCTGAGTATCTGGGTGTTATTTACGTAAAATATATATCTATGTATGTATATATTATATTAAGTATATAAGAAAGAAATCTAGCACCCGTAACACAAGCTTCGAGCTTACCACGAGGCTGCATATTGCTGTGTGTGTCCAGTTAATAACTGTCATATGAATAAAAACTCGAGCTGAAACCTAGGTACTATATATATGTAGATATAAATCATGCTCATGGACCTGCTAATTATTCCAAGCGCTGCCTATTATGCACAACAAAGCGTTCAAGTATTTCACGCTGTGTCCTGAAGCGTAAATCAATTGTACGGCCTAAAGTAATTTGTTGCCTTGAATTGCGCCAAGATATTTTCCATTTACGACTTCACAGGATTAAGTTGAAACGATTCTTATAGAAACAATCGGGTCCTCAAGAGCTTTATTTTATTAACACATTATGGGAGCGATATTTCGATACCTCTATTTTTTTTCGAGAGAGAGAGAGATGTACACAGGAATAGTAATTTATTTATAAAAGAGGGTGATATGTATTTTTTTTATAACTACAACTACACTTCATTAAAAATAACTTTAATATTTTTAATGATTAACATTAACCTTATTACATATATACATTTGAATATAGAGTAGGTAATTTAGGTAAGCATGTATGTATGTATGTACCTATACCGTGAGTAAGAGAATAGCATGTACCTACATATACAGTGTAATAATAATAATGTGGTTGTAGATACAAACTAGGAATTGACTCAGCATATTAGCAAACTGGATAGCTTAGAGAAAACCTTTTGAATAACGCGTAACTGTATAATAATGACGAGTCTAGATCAATATCTGGAGGTGCGCTTAATCTAAGCCCCTTAAGGAATTCAGGCAGTTAATCTTTATGAATAAATCCAGACTAATTAGTAGTTTCAACAGAGCTGTTTGGAATTTTGATAGAAACTAGAAAGTTTAAGATAACAAGCTGTTATCAATATTAATTATACAATTTTCATTTTCAACTTCTTAGATTAGGTACATACAATTAAACTATCTATGGAAATTGTTAATAGCGCTTCAGGGTTCCTATAAAGTTACGAACCACTCCATCTTTTAGGTAATATGCTTCTTGTTTCCCAAATGAATATATAAATATATATTCGTTTTTTATTAGGGAAGAACAGTGATCACTTAGGTGGTCGTAATACGGGGACAATAAACAGTTTGGAGAGCAACTCGAATTATAACAAAAGTTTGCGCATCATTCCATAATGATAACGTAATGTCATACGAAAAACTGTGCTCATGAAAAGCCAACGACTTTTATATATTTTATACCTCAGTTTTTTAAAATTGAATTCCATAAAATGCTGTCGAATCATTTCAATATGTTCTCTGAAGCGAACGATTGGTGTCAAAAGAGAGACGTGAGCGTCCTTAAGTACAGCCTCTATAAGGTAGTTCCTATTCCACTGGCGATTCGTGATTGATCCGGGATTCAATTCAAAGAGGCAGCTTTGATCGTTCATCTCCCTGCAACACGTAACGATCTTTAAATCTTTAAAAAATATCAAAGAAACTGCTGCTTAGTTATTTGATTTTTGTGCAACTTTACGGAAATTTCCCGGGATTATGAGCTACTATCCTTTCTTGCCAAGTAATAGCTCTAAGCTTGTAAGTATATTCAGTGCACGTTCACTAGGGAATTCATTTTGGTTTATCTGTGTAAGTAAAATAGAAAAAAATATTCATAATAAAATATCTTTTTCGAATATTTTGTAACATATAATGGGTTCTATTAAGGAGACTCGTGTCCAATAGAAATATGTATTATGGGTTTTTATGATGAGTAGGTTAGTACAGGAAGACTGTTAAAAATCTTATGTTTTAAAACACGGGAACGTCGGTCTGATTTGGCTGATTAGATAATTTTGGTCTTGAATTATTTGTCAAAGTCAAATTTGTCCAAGTAATAAAGTTAATAAGGTAAGAAAACCATAGAAAGAAAACGAAGCCGCGTGAGGTTCAACTAGTTTGTTATAAAATCACATTGTCGAAGTTTCTTGTTGACATTTTCCAGACAAAGTAAACCTGTGATCTAATGTCCAAGGATCGCCCTACCATTAATTAAATACAAACCAATTATTAAGTTTACAAACAATATTGATCAACGAAATTCAAACAAAAACATATTTAGGCTCTCGAAGTTTCGTGTCGTTAAATTCAAAGGGGACAAAGTTTGGCGAAGGTAGACCAGACAATGGTTCAAGAATACGTCAAGTGGTACTGGTATTAATTTACGAGTTGAGAACTTAATTTGAAAGGACAAGTCTGGAAATTACGTAATTTACGCGCTTCCGCTACGTTCCGTCTTTAGGTCACGCTCGCTTTTAATGTCATATCGAACCTATCCCTTGTATAAAGTGACATATCACGAAAATTCAGGAAAATAAATGTGGTGCCATTTTAGGAATAGCAACGCAATATTAATTTAATTTACCTAGTAAATCATAATATTATACCCTTACTGGTGCACGCTTTCTGGTTTTTACATGCAAAGCAAGGCCTTAATATCAGTAATATTTGAACAAAATTTAGTTAGATCTGCAGATATTTCTTCTGAGTTTTATTGTATAAAAATATGTCTACTCATGTAAATTAATAAAGTATATCAGAAATCCTCCGTGGTATATTATATGTACATGGCTCAAATGTATATCAGAAGAACTGAATAACATAGACTACTTTTAACGGGGGGAAAATTTATTCAGCGCTGGCGAAACCACGGACAGAATGCAAGTATTTTACATAAAAAACAATACACGAACAGAACAACCAGTTGGTGAACCTTCAGTTAATAAGAGTTCTAATAACAAATGCTTATCTGAGAACTTCCGTCCATATCATTCCTAACAGACAGCAATTTTACGCACCATTATACACACGCATCGGAAGTCAAAAGTAAAAGCCCACCCAAGAGATCTTCCAAAGAAAACGAGATAAGATTTTCCCAAATAATATTAAAATTTCTGTCAAGAAAATGTTCTTTGTTGTTTGTAATCTATAAAAATATCTGATTACGATGGAATATAATTTCTCGGATTTCAAAGAAAGCACGCAATCATCTTTTGACTTGTTGATTAAGTTGATTTGATAATAATTGTGTATCAGATCAGAATTTTGATTGTATAATTCAATTTTGTGATGCGGGTTATTGAATTGTGATAAGTCGGTGTCTAACCTCATGGAGAGTCAGTTTGATTCCGAGCGCGACGCTGGCAGCACGCGACGCGACGCGGCCCGCGCAATTCCTGCAACTCCCAAAGTTACTCTCCCAAAGTTCATTATCTTTGAATTTCTATTATAGAATTTGTGAGCACTCGTTAAACTTTTCTCGAACTCTTTATTGTTATTGTGTTCCTGGAAAAAGTTTGCAAAAGTTTTAAAGGTGAAAAGTTTGTTTCTGAAGGTAACAATTTAAATTTGATTCCGTTTAACATTTGATGAAGATTTTTTTATGTGTGATTGTCCTTAATGAATGAACTTACCTTATATTTGATTTTATTCATTAATATTTATTTTAACACGAGATAATATTTTATTGATGTAATTAACTTGTAAGAGTAGAAAAATAGTAGCTTAAATTTTGCTTTGACATTGAAAACCTTGTTGAGGAAACAAATATTTTCTTTTGAAATTGATCTTTAGCTTCTCGTTGTTATTAATCGCGCTGCGTTGATTAAGATTAATCCTCTTTGCCTCAACCTCTCACCGCACCTGTGACACGGAAGACAAACAATTGAATTGATTAGTTCTTGGAACACTTCAGCCACGGTTCTAGTTTTACCTTACCGCATTGAAGAGTGTTTACCATGACGTGTTTAATTGTATTGTAAAATCATATTTTAAAAACGTCTAGTTTTCGTACATTCAAATAACTGAAAATTTAAATCTTTCTGATCTAACTTTTTATTTTTTTATTTGTAATATTTTATTTGTTGTATAACGTTGTTTTGTTATGTTACAATATCTCTGCGAAATTACGTTTGTTACGAGAAAAATGTGCATAATAAAGATAGAAAAAAGTGCCCAATAATTAAGAAACTTCGCAAAGAATCACAGAAAGAACATTGACTTCTCAATCATAAAAGTTATTGGCCTTATACTAAGTTTTCATTTACGGTAAAAAAGCTATCCAGGTGGCCAGTTAATTAGTTTTGCCCAAGTGGTAGGCGGTAATAAAAACTTTATAACGATACCCCAATCTCACCTGAAAATAAGACCTGAAACAAGATAAGAAATTAAATTTATTACATCGAGCTTGCTTACACCCTCATTTAACGTATCTTGCAAATTAAACTTAATTTACATAGGGCGCAGGTACAAAGCGATAAGACTTAAATTAATTTATTCCACTTGGAATATTCAAGTTCTGGTTCTAGGTAGTCTTATTTTTGTATAACTCAAGATAAATGTAGGCTCAGTGTGGGTTGAAAACTAAGTAATGAGATGAATAAATAAAAGAAAATATTCGTATATATGATTATGATTGTCACACGGTATTTTGTTCATCATAAGGCTTAATCATTATCACGCTAGTATACACCAGTTATTTTGAAGCGATGGCTATCCACAAATCATGTCGGATCTGTAACCAAATTGTATTAAAATCTCATAAATTATGCGAGTGTGCAGAAACACAATATACTTATACAATATTACTAAAAGCATAATTGATCATAATATTCTACTTAAATACCTGCACATTCCAGTTAAAAAGTTTCATTTATTTATTTAGGACCTTCAACAAAAAATACACAAAAATTATTATAAGTTCTAAGTCAAATGATTTTTAGGATGAAGTCCTATAAATAATAATATATAAATATATTTTTAAGAAATCACATCATGATTATTTATTATCAGATTAAACTTAATGATTTAACAAACTTTGTATAAGTTAATAAAAATAAAACACTTAAAGTTCAATAATATGGATGGAAGACCATTGGAATGTTTTCCTTTTACATTAATATCGTAAACAATTCTGCTACGAACTAAATAGAGTGCTACGCCGTAGCGCTTCTTTGTCTACGGTGCGTAGCATAGCGACAATTACATAATACGCTCTGTCTGTAGCGTTGTCAATGAATAGGATTTTCAGATTAGTTCCGTGCATTTCCGATGTGCAGCTTGTGACGTTTTGTGATTGTTAAAGTTTGTTTCAGACTCGATAAGTAATATTTATTCTTTACAAGTATAACAGCGTCTCTAATATCATGGGTTTATAGTGACTGAAGTTGTGTGTATAATTATTATTTATATTGTGTGATATGAAATTCTTAATGTCCTAAAAGTCTTTGTTATTTTGTACGTAGTTACAGAATTAAGCAAGCCTTATGATTTAAGTAATAAAAACTAAATATTTTATTAATCAAACCTATGTTACAAAGGGATAAAGTTAGTAGTTCTGATTTTCATAACAGCAACGATTTGAAAAAAATATCATAAAATAAAGAGGTTTACTTCTTTGAGTACAAAGAAGTAAACCTCTTTATTAAATATTACTATTGAGGCTACTTATGTAGCAACATAAGTAGCCTTCATTAATACTATATAATTATCATAATCACCCCTATTTACGTTCCCTATGCTGGGACAAAGGAACTTTCTCTTGACAAGAGAGAATATGTCTATATTCACCACGCTGGCCAAGTGCGGGTTGGTGGATGACACATGTACTTCAAACTTTTCAAAATTCTCAGAGCACGCCGGTTTCCTCACGATGTTTGCCTTCATCGTTAGAACACGTGTTTTTAAAGCTTAAATAATTATTCAAGAAGAAAAATAAGAGGTGCGCGTTCTGGTTTGAACCCACAACTTGCGGAACGAAAGTCGAGTATGCTCCCAATTAGCCAACACGGCTCACCCTTTACTGATCATCGACGCTCAATTAAACTTACAAAACCATCTTAACAACCACCTGGTTAATAAACTTCCAAGTATCAGGATGATACTTAATTAGTATCCTTTGATCTACACCTAATTTGTGCCATGAGGCATAATTACATAAATATACTTTAAACAGATACCACTAAAAGTAAAAGTTTTTATCAAAGAGAACATCATTAAAAATCTAATTATAAAATAATATGAGCTCTTCTTTTGAATGGAATATTTTCACATTTAAGTCAACATGAAATTTTACGTAAAAAAATCACTTAGATTAATTGGCTTAATGCCACTTAACCCCAAAAAAAGCTTCCACTTCAACCCCAAAACGTTTTTGAAAATTAATTTTATCGAAAAAATGTGAGAAGTTTTTAGCTGTTTGATGTGGTCCATTCATCTTTAGTATTCAAATTAAATATATTATCATGATGTTGTCACCACTATACGCTGAAAATTGGTTCATAGAATTATCTTGAATAATTGAAAGAATCGAGAAAAAATGCAACGCCGTCGAAAACATGGAAATAAAAGACAGCATGCTCAACCCCAAAAATGAAAGAGTAATTTCATAAAAGTAATGTGATCTCAATTGCCTCAAAAGCAGTCATTTTATTTTTAAATCAAACCGACAAAGAAATGTTAACTGATCATACTTAATCCAGCCCCGGGACAAATGTTGCTACGATCTTCAGATATTAAAATTTGTTCCGGGTGTTCTGGTTGTTTCGTGTGTACCTACAATAAAACATATCAATCTATCTAGTGTATTGTTAGTATATCAGAATCTGATAGATTATCTGATAATCTAGTACTCGTATCACAACGTAGTACTTGGCTTTGCTGTGTGAATTCTCGAATAAATCTTTTTCTATATTTACAATAAAGTGTTCGCGGAATCAATCATACAAAAAGCCTAGCGTTGTTCTCCGCATTGTATCAACTTTTTTATTTTATTTTATAGTGCTGGAACATTCATACAACAACATTTTAGTCCCTACACTAATGTGTAGGGACTATAATGTTGTAGTCCCTACACATTAGTGTAGGGACTATAATGTTGTTGTATGAATGTTCTATTCTATATTAATATATAGAATACTAGCTGACCCGGCAAACGTTGTTTTGCCATATAAATAATTTATAAAAAAAAAATTTAGGGGTGGACTACCCCTAACATTTAGGGGGATGAAAAATAGATGTTGGCTGATTCTCATAGATACCGGATAAGCACAAAAAATTTCATCAAAATCGGTCAAGCCGTTTCGGAGGAGTTTGGCAACGAAAACTGTGACACTAGAATTTTATATATAAAGAAAGATGTAAAACACCCTGACACCCGAAACAAATATTTGCAGATCATACAAATTGTTGTCCCGAGGTGGGAGGGAATCAAACCCACAACCTCTTTCGTCGAAAGCGGACCTTCGCCCGTTGCGCCACAGAGTTACTTATTTACTTCGTAATTACGTTACTTTGGGCGGTCACCTATCCACATAGTGATTATAACATACCATAAGACTTATAAAAGGTTCTATTGGAAAGATCCGTGAATAGAAGTGAGACGTAATATTGTAAGGTTGTTATAATAAAGATGAATTTAACAGCAATATTTCTTAGTCGTTCGTAGTTTCTTTGGTCAGATATATTTCTTCCAGTTTATCGATTATCCCTTCTAAAATAACTCTTTCCCAACACGGTAAACCCAGTTATTTACAAGCGGTATTGACAGTTCGATAAGAGGTAGGTACACAAACGTTACATCGAGTACACTCGTATTATTCGTTTACGTAACAAGATACTCTTACCAAAACGAGATCCTAATGCCTCCTGACAAAAACTGAACATGGGTAACCATTTGCAAACTTTACGAGCTATACATTTCCTAGGATCCGCTTTTCAAAACTTGAGCTTCGGCAAAAGGAATACCGTTCACTTTCTTGATTCAATGAGACACAAGGGTCCAATAAAATTCTTATTTATTTATATATAAAAATCAATGCAATTTTTCGTTGTCGCTGATTTAGGCGCGTTTGGTTTTAAACTATTTGTAGCCCAAGGAAGGTTTAAAGATGAGAAAACCAAGGACTAAAGTTTTTATATAAATAGTTTGACGTCCATTGACCTCCATTGAATCCATAATTTCCTAATTATAGATTTCATATAGATTTCCAGTTTTTTAAGTTTCTTATTATTACGGATCCTAAAGTTTGTACCTAAGCTTGTTGTTTTTGCTTTAGATAACATTTTGTACGAATATAAAATGCAAGAATATATTGTGGCCAGTTCAGAACGGATAATAGCTAATTCTGGTAAATCTGAAGTTATCTAGAAACGTTTCAGCACACAGTATGATTTCACAGTTTTTTAAGTAAGATTCACAGTAAGATTTCCCATATCAGTTTATAGATATTATTTTATTCTTGTAAAAAGGCAGCACTAAAAGCCGAAATAAAAATTCTATGATCATATCCACTTATCGTAAAAAGATGCCTAGTAATGTGATATGAGAGACGGCCGGCGTTAGGCCGGCCGTCTTCAACTTAATGGAATGTCTAAGGTTGGTTCAACACTTGAACATTTATGCTACGAGCTTTTCGATACTTTGCCTGCGATAAATTGATTTTTAGGTGGTGGTTATAATATATTTAAAAATCAATGCCATTTTTCGACGTATTTCTATATAGTATTTTGTGATATTAAAAACTGATGTGTTATAGATGAGCAGTACTTTACACAGATTAGAAAAAAAATGCGCCTGTCTTATATGTAGCCTCTTGAAATTCAGAAAAAACATTTGAATTTTTCACCTTCTATAAGGAAACGAAAAGTAATTGAACACCTTGGTATATTTTTCCAATTTCTCGGGAATTTACTTTAGAATCAGTCGAGAAATCCGATCCGTTGAAGAGATTAACCAGACCGGCAAACAACCGTTGTTTTGTAGAGTTTAAGAGAGCTTTGAGCAAGGGCAGTTAGTTATTTTTAAGGAAATGTAAATATTCTTCATCGAATGTTACACATACATCAAAACTTTATTAGGCATAGAGGTACCTACATGATTTTTTGACCATAACCCTCCTAGGTTTAATAAAAAATATAAGAGATATATAGACCTTTAATAGGTCCGATAAACGAGCGAACTGCCATGAAAAAAACAACTATGTTCGAAATAATTGGAATTCATCCATTAGCTCGGTCTACAGCCAATAAATATTGTTAATTTGCTTACTATATAGATTTCTGTAGCGATACAATTTTATGATTTAAAAAATGGCTGTTTTTCTAGTCGGATACAAAACCATCGTTTGCGTTTCACAGATGGAACTATTAAAAGCAGATAGTCGTCTGTGCACGCGTCCAAAGCTTTTATTTTTCTTGTTGCTTTTAGTTTCATTATTTTTAGACATTTATTTTTTAACCACTATTTGAATTTTTGGAAAACTTCAACATTATTTTGAACAACATGATTATAACATTAAACTTTTGATATGAATGTTATAATCATGTTGTTCAAAATAATGTTGAATATTATAATATTATGAAGATTTATCGTGATTGTGATATTAAAGCTAAAAACGGAACATTACTCAGTTGTGATATGAAAATAGTATTGACAATCATTTTGTAATTTACTGCCTCCCGGAAATAGAGGATATTTTTCCTCTTTTATGTCTTTGAGGAAATTTTACCCAACAATGATACCAATGCCCTCAGGAAATTTATAGCCAAACTCTGTGGGTTTTTTTATACGTATATCTACAGTAGTAAAACCTTACCGTTACACTTAACCTTCCACAAATAAATGTTGCTTTAATTTGCCACTATTTGTTTGCATCCTAAAAAACTCTTTAAATACAGTTAGCCTGTTCGTTTTAAGTAGATTTACTTGTGATTAATGCTTTATGGAGATATAACTAAGTGTACAATGGTCTCAAGTGCTTAAGTGCTGCAGTGTCAGTCTTATTCTGGCTTAGTTATTTTTAGATCTTGAAAATGATCAATCTTTTTCTAGTCACTTCAGATTCGTTGAACTTTATATTATCAGATTCGTTGAACTTTATATATAAAAAGGTTAGGTATATAAAACTATAGTTTTCGAGTTTTGACAATATAAAAGGACTATTTATTAAATCCCTTAGAATATACTTATTACTAGTATCTGATAATTGTGACTTGCGTGCTCGCCATTTTTGAGATTCTGTATTATCTAGTTGGCGGCATGTCAGTTCACTTAAAAGCATTTAGGGTTATTTCTAATATCACTCATAAACGTTCCTTTAGCCGCAGACTATGTATAAATTAACCAAAATAATCTTGAAGAAGCTGATAATATATGAGCCGTAAGACCTACGATGTGGTGTACCGCATCAGAGTAAGGCAATGCATTTAAATGTGACATTTCATGGCGAACCAGGTTCCTTAGGAAACCTTACTGGCATCAGTTTATGTCCTTCACTAGGTAAGGTCTATTTTGACAAGTTAATTTGGATTTAGTGTAATCGAAATCATACATATGTCTTCGTAACTTCGTACTCTTTTACGATATTATCGAGTTAGTTTTCTTGAGTACATTATATACCCAGATAAACTGTCTGAACCTGTGGTATATTATTTTTGGCGCTTTTTGATTCATCTCGATTTCTAATTATTATCATAGGAAAACAAAATGCTTTATGAAAATAAAAACTTGTAGATTTCCTAACTCTGCGGTGTCAATGCTGAATTCAATTACTAGTCAGTGCATTACGAAGTTTTCATTTAGAAATGGTGTATTTCAAACAATAATCTCAGTCAGTATTTTATTATTTTATAAATCCAACTAGTTGACCCGCCCGCGGCTTCGCCCGCTTTCTATAGTTTTCTCTAAAACCTTCCCTGGACTACTACGAACATTTCAAGACCAAAACCAGCTCAATCGGCCCGGCCGTTCCCGAGTTTTAGCGAGACTAACGAACGGCGATTCATTTTTATTATATAGATAATTTAATGTAATATTCTGCGCTACGTGATGCCCTTCGGCTACTGTGAGACACGTCTCTCTGCAATACGTGTTGTGACACGACATCCTTTGTTTTCTGCCAGTATATTATACTTGTATTAAAGACAGGAATAATAATAAAAGCTTAAGGAATAATGCGGTTAGGTAAGGGAAGAATTACGTGCAAGTAAAGAATGCGTTTACTTTAAATATATTTTGCAGGCTTCCAGTTTGCAAATTTCATTTCACTTGTCCAAGTAATCTTAAGACTTGATGAAATTAAGACATATTTTTTAATTAAATCAGGCTATTTATTACTTGATGAGTATGTTTGTGACAACCTGAAATTTTGCAAATAATAATAAAAAAGATTTAGACGAATTGAGAACCTCCTCCTTTTTTCGAAGTCGGTTAAAAATGTCTAAGATTGTAAGTTAATCACATATTTAAGATATAATATAAATGCGAAATTCGTGTGTAAATTATTATTCGAAGCTGAATAACTAAACGGATTTAGCTAGAAATTTAAATACATAATTATAGTAAATTTCCGGGACCTGGGGTAACAGATGGGCTATTTCATGTTTTCGTGGAAATATAAATAATATTGCGGGCTTGGATCTGCTGGATGGTAATTAAGCATTACCTTGGTAAAATATAAATCTGTATTGTAATTTCAGGTTATGCGTTGTATAAAATATATATTCACAGTCCAATCAGTTTGTTTTGGATTTTTATAAAAAATAATATACATGCCACAATACAATACACACACATTTTGACATCTTTCTAGAATTACAGTGAGGTAGAAGTAAAATTATTCTACATCATTTCTAAATCCTACATACCTATATTTTAATACGGAAGTTAGTAACAATTTAAGGATACCTGTTATAGATGTTATTTTTTACGCAGAATACCGAATGCATTTTGATGAAACTTTGAGGAACACCAAAATATGTATATAGAAACACAAATGCTACCTAATAAAATAAAATGATACTCACCCACGCCTAGATTTCACCGTCCAGACATTCGTTCTCGTAATATTTATCTGCAAATTGTCCCCTATTCCCGCGAATCCATTTGACTGGACCTTTATAAAAGACCGGAGTGACGCGCTTGGCTACTTTGATTACGGTTTTATTACGTTCCGACTTATTTTTGGCGACCAGTTTATGGTTAGGTTAAGGCAATGTTTTGCTGAAATGCATTTAACCGTCATATTTCAGCGAATCAAGACATTTTCACATCGTTATACTACTTAGCTATACTATACTAGCTCTTTGAAGTGGCAATGGGCTGGTCATATAGCGAGGAGAATGGATGGCCGATGGGGCTGAAAAGTTCTCGAATGGAGACCACGGATCGGCCTAGAAACCTACCTAGTAATACCTAGTGGTACCTAGAAATTATTAATTATTACAAGGGAGGCCCATGTCCAGCAGTGGATGTCTCATGGCTGAAATTATGATGATCATGATACTACATAATACTATATGAATTTACTACCAGCTTTATACAAATCGTGTTCATTGATATAGGTGCGTTCATTGAGATTATGGTAGACTTTGAAGTTGCTGCGTGGTTGAACTCACGTGGGGCTTTCACTTTGACGAGTTCCCCTTTTGAGGTTGAGAACAACCCGTGTTTTGTATATGAATTTCTTTTTGTTGAGTGTTTAAATATTTATGAACGCGTCTACTCTACGGTGTATTATTCTGTGTACTGTACCAGCTTACTGCGATCACTCGCCCGCATGGTTGGCGTGTAGATTACATGATACCGATTCCCGGATATTAATAATAGGTTCCATCGGGATAACCTGTGACTAATAGTGGGACGTGATATGGGGTTTAACGTAATGGTCGTTGGTGTATTTTTATATTATTTATATTTGAAACAAATCTTTTGGGTGCACAATGCTAATTTAAATTATTCTTATTTTCATATAACAATCAATCAATTCATATCCATAATGTTAGTAATTTCTTATCCTCATGAAAACGCTAAATAAATTTAATTATTCTGAAAGTTTGTCTTCGATGCGTAGGTATTTGACGTTGACTGTGCATTAACGCAACTCAACAATCATTCAATTCAATACAACTCTTACAAGCCTCCTATTTTTTATGGGATCTAAAGTTTGAGATATTGCTTTACGCAAGCCTAGCAGACTTCTGAAAAATTTAGGTTTTCTTTACGGTTCATCAGGCAGGAATATTGGTATAACATTTCATCTTAGTCTGTATTCGAATAATCTATCATCGCAATGTAATTTTTGTGACTTTGTAAACATTGGTTAGTATTAAAAAATAAATAACTAACCAAAGTACCTACAATTTGAAATTTCCAATAATATGCATGTGCATCAAAGATTTTATTAATGTAATTTAAACATCAGATCCGTGGCCATGTTAACAAAGTGGGAGTAAACTCGACTTTCATTCCGAAGATCAAGGATTCAAACCCCGCCGCGCACCTCTAAATTTTCTTCTTGAAAAATGTATGTGCCGTTTGTGCTCTAATTAGAAGTCCCTGTGTCCCAGCAGTGGCAAAAAAATGAGGGTGATGATGAATTTAAATATCACTATTTTTAAATGATTCTAAATAAGCGGAAAGCAACTAGCTTGGGTGTTAAATGTGTAAAAAAATCTCAATTTTACTTACAAAAATATAATTATTTAAAATTTCGTAGTTTATAGATATTGAATACTCTTTAATTCTCCAAACATTAAGTTCACAGATCATGTCTTTCTAACCTAACAACCAGAAGATAAATATTTAAATCAACAAGTTACTTAAAAGACTAATTGGTTGATTTGAATATCAAAATTTTACTGTGACCTTGTGGGATATAATAAAACCTTTGAGTCACAACGCTATGTTTAGAAGCTTTGTTTCAGGCTACACAATTTTCAACAGCCAATTTCCGATTTTTATGTCCTTAATTCAGTTCCACTTAGGGAATATTTCATGTTCTATTAAATTCGTATTTTGTTTATATTTCGCCTGCGGCCTTGCTGGGGTTGTGTGGAATACCTGCTCCAATAATAGGTATTTAGCGGTAACACGTTTTTTGAGTAAATTGCAGAACTCATTATAAACTTTTATAGATTTTCCTGAGGAACCTTTGATTATTCATAAATAGGTCAGCCTACTGTCTCTCACAGTTATTTTTAGTTTCAAGTAATGTTTTGTGTAATAAAGTGTAATTTATGTTCTATTCCCGTAACCTGGCATCGTTTCTAATAGTAGTGAATTATCCACAAACAGACGGGCCGATGTTTATTTAATACCCTATTGACAAGAGATGTGGGTTGACTCTTGATTGGTCTTATAATGGGGTTTATTTGTTTGTCTCTTTAGGGCAAGATTAAGTCACAAAAGATTATTTGGTACCATAAAAGTACTTTACTTACTTCATATTTCGTAGTATTTGTTCAAAAGGTGTCGTGTAATGTTGACAAAACATCATAATACGGTTCGACACAGATATTTATTTATTTACGTACCAATAGATAAAAATTGGCTTCGAGACAAAGTTGTGAGATCAACAGATTTTTGTCTTAATGGATGTGTTCATGTTACAATAACATTATTTGTAAGGAACCGCCTCTAATTTTTAACCCACTACACATGGTTTTCTGGGTGTTTTTTATGTATCAAAAGAAAATATATTTATATGTAATGCAATAAGATATCTAGTACTCTTAGCACAAGCTTCTGGCTTAGATACCACGGGACTAATAAATTGTCCAACAATATTGATTAAGACGAAAAGCAATTCAAAAACATTTTAAGCGTTTCCTCATCATTTCATACTTTACATTTAATCCTGTAGATTTTGCGAAAATGCAAGGAGCTTTTGATTTTTTCCCTTGAAAAATTGCGGCCTATTGACTAACAGATTACTTTTTCAGCTTTGTAACTTTTTATAGATATTGCCAAGAGCATTGAAACTTCGATAGAACATTTTCTAAAGCGGCTAAATAAAGCTATCATAAATCACTCCCGCCGCTTCTTGTTTTTAGGGGAACAAAATTAGATGGGATTTTAAATTAAAGATTATCGTCGTTGGGGAATTTACATAATATTCCCAGATTGGCAAAGGACTTCAATAATGAAGCTAATAAGGTGTAACGGGCTTATTTGGTACTAGGATTTTGAGAGGATTTTCTTACAGATTGGTTCCAATTTTCTTTACAGTGTTTTTTAACATAAAAGATTAGTTTAAGTTATTGATGTTTATGTATCCGAGGATCGAAACACTCTTAAGGTTCTCGAGCTGTATCGTATATCCAATAGGCTTTTCTAAAATTTATTGAAGAGGCTAATCTGAGATTTGATCTGCTTAGGTTTCTAAGGCAAACAAAAATCCATTTAGCTTATAATCAAAGTCTTTTATTTTAAAGGGTTTTTATTTTTATAATGGCTTAGTTCAAAACATGTCACTGTCAGAGGGCACATCTACCTACTTTAATATTTTGTGTATAATATAAATCCATAAGTCGGGTTGACGACACCTACGAGATGAGATCGAGCGGTACTATTCTTAGGCCACCACACGGAATATATTTTATACACGATCAGATTATAATATTGATATTGTTTGTTTCAGATTACCAGCTCATGCCTAATTCTTGGTAAACAAGGCTCGCCGACATTTCGGACGATTTTTTCGGCCGATTTTCGTCCGAATTATCATTTTCAATTTTTGAAGGTGATTCCAATAGTGCTGTCAGTGAAAAGTGAAACCAAGAGTGAAAAGTATAAATCATTTTGGAATAATTTCGTGCGTATTATATATGAATAATATAAGATTATGACCGTAATTATAGTACAAAGTGCAAGATAAACAGTGCCATGGACTCTGAAATAGATATTCAAAACTTCATAAACTGTACTCAAGCTATACTCGGACGGCAAAGTGCTTGGGACCACTTGAATGTGACGCAAATCCTGGATGTTCTCTCCTCGCAAATCCTCGAGGACATCAACTTGAAGTGAGTACGATTAACTACGTCAAACTACGCTGAACTACGTCAAACTATTGAGTCTAGCCAGCGGGTGTATGTTTACCTAGCTCAGTTTTGATGAGAAATTGATTGTCTCAGTCTAACTATTGTAGATACTTATCGAGCATGTTTAGATTATGTTTGTCTTTAGTATTCACTGTTTGCTTCATTACATATTTATATTTATAAACCTGAATAACTTGTTGGTGAAACGCTCTTACCTCAAGAATGGTTCTATTTTCAAAGCTATTATTATGCGTTTGTATAAAGTGAAATAATCAAATAATCAATTTATCGGTAAGATATATTATTATATTATATTATTAGTCATTGATTATTTTGATATTTATTGGCTTCCTCAGAAATAATTGCTAAATCCATTATAATACAATTTTCCCGGGCAAAATTATAAATACTAGCAAACCCCGTGATAGTAAATGGTAGTTTTACAATCTTCCGTGATATTCTTATTTATATTAGACAGAATTAATCGTTTGTGGAAGTTTAAAAAGATCCAATTTCTTGTAAATATTAGCTTATTCGTATGTTAAATCTTTGGAGTCAAATAAATATTTATGAAATAGTCATCAAAAAATGAACTTCATAGTAACCCATCAATATGCATAAAGTTCTTAGAATAATCCTACAATTAAAAGATAACCAATTAACGCTGACAATTTCGCAAACCAAATAAAAGGAAAATAAACAAATCAGCAGCTTATAAAGCTTTCAACGTAATGAAACATGTGTGTTTCCATCCTCCGGTATTTAATTCGTTTGTTTTGTGGGGGTTTCACTTTTTACGTTCACCAAGGGTTGAATTGAGGGTCAAAGGTCGTCCCAAGGTCAGTGAAGACATAGACCTGTAAGAAATAGGTGATTTCACGGACAAACCCATATACCCATTGGGAGGCAATTTTGTAGCCAAATTGACGGGTCTTTGAACGGACATAAATTGGGCAATGACTGTCGGTGTCTCTGTAAGGAAATTTCTTTGATGCGACGATTTCATTCTTTATTATTAGTGACGGATGCCTCGAGTGCTATAATCCGGCCGTGACCAGTTCATTCCTCCATAATAAACTTTGGAGCTCGTAGATTCCACTTGACCTTTTGATTATGGCCATGTTGTTCTGTGTCACTTTACCGCTTATAACCTTATCTACATTAAAAAGCTATTAATTTTTGTTCTGTTTATTTCTGATTAATGTTTTAAAAGACTTTTAGTCTAACATTAATTATAGGCAATTCATAAAAGATTTAGACTTATATGACTCAATACAAACCTGCAAAGAAGGTTTTATAACAGACAATGATGGTGAATAGCGTTCCTTACTATTGGATTACGTTGGGATTCGGATCTTTGAAGTTTATTTTGAATGGCATTCCATTTCTTTGATAGTAACATGACAACGCTATAGTATATATTTAATGGTAACATTATTGTTATAATACAACATACATCATGCTATTTGGGCTCTGATCTTCCAATAAAACCCATCATCGTTACAAAAAATATTTTTAAAATTATTATTAACAATTTCAGCGAAATACAGATCCATCAAAGCATGACATTAACTCCCAAATTTTTGGTATATTGTAATTTTAAATCGATTGGTTTGTGAAACGATTGATATTTTAACTGTTTTGTATTAACGACTTTAAAATATTTGTAGCCGAGAGGAAAAAAACCCTTCCAATTAAGTATCGATGAGAAAATGTCTCACCAGTGACGCATTTACAACACGGCTACATGAAAGGAATTTAATCGCCTATGCGATATTATTCTTTTCATGTAGGCGAGTTTATGTGGGAGCAGACTTCACTTACATTTCGAAGGTCGTGGGTTCAAACCCCCAAGCACCTCTGGATTATGCCATTTTGGCAATCTCTATATACCTACGCTTGGCCAGCAAGGTAAATTAAGGCCAAAGACACGAGGACCTCTTTCGTTAAAAGAGGAGGCCCTGTGTCTCAGCTGTGGAAACTTAAATAGGATCATTTGCTACTTAACCAGACTCAAATTAAAGTTACTTCAGTGCAGGAATATAAACGAAATATTTTGTTAAAAATAACATGATTTCGTTTCAGCGTAAACGATCAAGGGGCTCCAGCTTTTAATTGGACTGTTTTGATTCAAGAACTTTAAGATTGTTTTATGGAGCTGAAGTTTTAATCTCCAAGTACCTATTATTATACTTTAACGATAACACATTTTTCTTCATAATACTATAATACTTAACACTATCAAATTGCGTTCTTAAAGCTCAAATCCATTTTAAAAGATCTGAATGAATCTCATTGACCTACTTCATGAAGTTGTATTATTATTATTATTTTTTAATTTTACCGTAAACTTGTAAAGTAACGGCGTCGTTCAGTGTCTTAACTTTTTACGAGAAGGGACGTATATCGTTAGATTTAACGGCTTTTCATAAAATGTTTTTTCCAATAAAATCTTTGTAACGCCTACTCAGTTAAGAACTTCCGATACAAATATACACTTTCAAAGGACCTTGATCGATTCACTGGCTTTATATATCTCTACCCGGATGAAGCATATAATGAAACACTATCCTGATTAAAAACGTAGGTCTAAGCTGTTTTGGGATAAGGTAGTCTGTACCGGAAAAAAATCACAGACTTCAGAGTCTTGCCAATAACAGGTAACTCAAAATTACTATAGTGATGCTTAAGCCTAAAATTAAGGTATTTTAGATATTGTAAATTATACAAAATTAACAACTGTCGTGCTTTGCTTTGAGACACGCTGAGGACACCTGGGATAATGTCCAATATTGGATGGATAAGCATGGCCCAAGGCCACATCCATCCCCTCGCGCCGGGGGATTCTCACTATGTTTTCCTTCACCGTTAAAGCGTACATACCTATATCACACATTAATAATAAACATACATAGACAATAAGACATGTGCAGCATCCTCTAAGCCTACGCCAACACGGTTTTGGGTCTATAAATAGGGTAAAACTACAAGCAAAATATAGATAAAATAATTAGTTTATAAAAACTGGTTTCTGACTAAGCTCTGCTAGACCTAAAAATAGGAAAATAGGTAGACATAAAAGATAAAATAAAATAACAAAGTTCCTAGAACTGTGGCCAGAACTCTAGGATTATTTTGCGGGAAGAAAAGGAGAAAATAACTTTTATCGTGTCTATTCTTCCGAGGAATAAATTAGGTCTTAGGGTTTAGGCATCGATTAGGGCAAGCTCCCAAGAAATAAAAAACTCGTAAAAAGTAAGAAATGACGTGCGACGACTCATGATTTCATCTAGATTTGTACGAAACTGTGTTATAAATGTAGACTTTTTCAAACTTTTTGTGAAACGTCAAAGAGAGGTCGTACCAATCAACTGATTGAGAGTTTTCTATTTTAGTTTACTTTGGTTTTCAGTTTGAAACAGATAGAAGGTTTTAATATTTTACACGAATTACTGATATTCATAAATTGATCTTTATTTCTTTTTTTTTTTACGAAAGATTGAACATGACACAACAGTAACAGGTTGTAACTCATATCATTCAGTAAAAATTTAAACCTTCCCATATTTGACATTATTTATTCCACGTAAAATCAAACAAGCAACACTGATTCCTGTTAAATAAATTACTCGGGTGTGTTGTGTATCCGACGGGTAATTAATCCTTTGTTTGCAGGATCACGCTTGGGAATTGCATGGGACTGGGTGAAAGGCCGTACAGTCCGCCATGGTGGGGCCAGCTCGCCTGGTTCATGGTGTTCGCGGTGATGCTGCTCCTAGCAGTGCTGGGGAACACGCTCGTCATATGGATTGTACTAGGTAAGATCATGAATTTAGTCTAGTTTTAGAAACCTACAAAGTTACCGGCTTTACCGATTTTTACCAAATTTTATATGCGTATTCAGTAGGTCTGAGAATCGACTACTATCTATTTTTCATGTCCCTAAGTGATAAGGATAGTAGAAAGCGTGCGAAGCCGCGGACGGGTCAGATAATGTATTTAAGCCAGTTCCAATATTCTTAAAGTATCTTAATTAATAAAATAATTGAATAAAAATATTGCTGGACTTTTAACATAGCAACATCTAGGCACCGTGGTAAGCTCGAAGCTTGTGTTATGGGTGCTAGATTTCTGATATACCAATGATATACTTACATAGATAGATATATTTTTTGATATTTTTTTTTAATAATGAACAACAATGAATGATTTGTTCCGATATAAAAAATCTAAAACTTTTAAATTAATGCTTTTCGTTTACAAACATGGGAAAGTGAACGCTACCTTACAGAAAGTCAATAGTATAAAAATAAACTACTAAAATGATAGATACCCGTCTGATTATTACCCATAATGCCAAACGTTCCTTTGAGAATAATAAATGTTAATGTAGGTTCAGTTTCGTGTTTTACTGTTTTTCTCATTTCGTATTCTACCGCAGTAGATGCTATTGAAAGTTTTCATCGGAATTCGCTTGGAATGTAACTTTATTACCGCAGGTTTGATTTGCTCTGGGCAATAAAGAAGATTTTTAGTGCGATTTAGACCTTGAAGTGAAGGGAAAATACCAGTGTTTGTACACGTATATGTACGTGTAACTTATAATGGCAATGCATCCGAAAATTACATGCCTGACTTGACACAGTGTTACGTGTGTCATATTATAACCTAAGAGCCCGTGATGGCCAGACCTTCCTTTAATTCACAAGCGTGAAAATTCTTTCATGTGTATGTCTAACATAGGTAAGAATAACCCCCAAACATGAAACCTGGATCGCGGTTCCTTTGGGAGATAACAACCTTTTACCTGTTATCTCCCAAAGGAACCACGATCCAGGTTTCATGTTTGGGGGTTATTCTTACCTATGTTAGACATACACATAAAATAATTTTCACGCTTCAGAATTAAAGGAAGGTCTGGCCATCACAGGTTATTAGTCTATACTAAGAGCCCGGTCTGGCCAGACCTTCCTTTAATTCACAAGCGTGAAAATTCTTTCATGTGTATGTCTAACATAGGTAAGAATAACCCCCAAACATGAAACCTGGATCGTGGTTCCTTTGGGAGATAACAGGTAAAAGGTTGTTATCTCCCAAAGGAACCGCGATCCAGGTTTCATGTTTGGGGGTTATTCTTACCTATGTTAGACATACACATGAAAGAATTTTCACGCTTGTGAATTAAAGGAAGGTCTGGCCATCACAGGCTCTTGGTCTATTAGATGCCATTCCGCTACAAACCGGAATAAGTGAATATTAGGGTGACCTATGTTTAAACTTGGTACAACTGAAATTATAATGAGGAAATTTGTGAAGAGGAATCGCGCCTAGTTAGTTCTTCAAGCTAGGCGTATTTTTTAAAATATATATGTAAGTATTTTTATTATAAATAACTTAACAGAAAGTTAAATCGACGTTTCATTTATTTATTTATAAAGCTTTTATTGCCAATAGTTGCACTATATATATATATGATGTAATTTTTCTAGGTTTCTGGGTTTATTTATTGGTGTGTCCTTTAAACACAGGGCCTCTTCCAGCATTATCCAATGGTTTCTTTCAGAGGCGATTTAAAACTATATAGGACCGAATGGCTTCTAATTTTACTTTTTTCGAACATCCGTGAAATAGCACTTTCCCTCATAAAGCCTGTAGGTACTTACCACATATGGGTAAAAACCTTTGACAGAGCTTTTAAGTACCTATTTTTTAGGGTTCCATGTGGTAGGTATACCTATAGGTATAATATTTGGAGATCTTCAATGGCTTTTGAAAAGGAAATCCCTGTAGCTCCTTTTTACGTTACTTTCTAATACTTTCGTTTTCAAAAAAATCTAACATAATAATTTACAGCCGAATTTTCCAGGGTGAGAAGTGTCAGAGGAAAAGACAGGGGATAGGCAGGGAAGATTAGATTATGTTAAAAGCCTATTATCGAAACTCTACGGGCGCTTGAGGATCAAGGTCTTACACGAACCCAATTTAGAAAGCGATGCCCAATCAAAACAATCTGGTTATCGCGCCTGTGATAAGTAATTGAATATATAAAACTCCTATTTATAGGCGGTACCTATTATACGTTTTATTAGAAGTGTTTTTGTCGAAGGAAGTTATAAAACGAATTTAAAATGGAGCGACTCTCGTCCCTACTGAAAACTAATTCGATAACATTTTGTCAGTCATGTAGTTCTTAGCATTTTTTAACATTATGTATGTACGTATATGTACGTGTAACTTATAATGGCAATGCATCCGAAAATTACATGCCTGACTTGACACAGTGTTACGTGTGTCATATTAGATGCCATTCCGCTACAAACCGGAATAAGTGAATATTAGGGTGACCTATCATTAAACTTGGTACAACTGAAATTATAATGAGGAAATTTGTGAAGAGGAATCGCGCCTAGTTAGTTCTTCAAGCTAGGCGTATTTTTTAAAATATATATGTAAGTATTTTTATTATAAATAACTTAACAGAAAGTTAAATCGACGTTTCATTTATTTATTTATAAAGCTTTTATTGCCAATAGTTGCACTATATATATATGATGTAATTTTTCTAGGTTTCTGGGTTTATTTATTGGTGTGTCCTTTAAACACAGGGCCTCTTCCAGCATTATCCAATGGTTTCTTTCAGAGGCGATTTAAAACCATATAGGACCGAATGGCTTCTAATTTTACTTTTTTCGAACATCCGTGAAATAGCACTTTCCCTCATAAAGCCTGTAGGTACTTACCACATATGGGTAAAAACCTTTGACAGAGCTTTTAAGTACCTATTTTTTAGGGTTCCATGTGGTAGGTATACCTATAGGTATAATATTTGGAGATCTTCAATGGCTTTTGAAAAGGAAATCCCTGTAGCTCCTTTTTACGTTACTTTCTAATACTTTCGTTTTCAAAAAAATCTAACATAATAATTTACAGCCGAATTTTCCAGGGTGAGAAGTGTCAGAGGAAAAGACAGGGGATAGGCAGGGAAGATTAGATTATGTTAAAAGCCTATTATCGAAACTCTACGGGCGCTTGAGGATCAAGGTCTTACACGAACCCAATTTAGAAAGCGATGCCCAATCAAAACAATCTGGTTATCGCGCCTGTGATAAGTAATTGAATATATAAAACTCCTATTTATAGGCGGTACCTATTATACGTCTTATTAGAAGTGTTTTTGTCGAAGGAAGTTATAAAACGAATTTAAAATGGAGCGACTCTCGTCCCTACTGAAAACTAATTCGATAACATTTTGTCAGTCATGTAGTTCTTAGCATTTTTTAACATTATGTTTTTAAGTCATTATGTTACGTTATAATTATAATTGAACACTCCACTCAAATCATCCTCCGAAAATTTTATTAATAATAAATATGCTCAACAATAACGTGACGCAAGAAATCATAACATTTTTATTTAGATACAATACAAGGTATCAGTTTGAAGAACCTACAAATGTTGTTAATTAAAAAACTAATATTCCTCATTGTTCGCAGCGCACCGACGAATGAGAACAGTAACGAACTGTTTCCTCGTAAACCTGGCGGTGGCTGACCTTCTAATGGCGACACTGAATGGCGCTCCCAACTTCGTGTTTCTGGTCACCGCTCATTGGCCGTTCGGGACGTACACCTGCATAGCTAGCAACTTTACCGCGAACCTAACTGTGTCTGCCGGAGTGTTCACTTTGGTTGCTATTACTGTTGATAGGTAAGTTTAACACATTGTGAGTGCTCACTACTCGAAGCCGAGTTGGGAGGGGGGATAAAAGCGGTGCCGGCCACTCGGATCCGAGCGAGCAGCCTATGATGCATTTTGTAGTTGTCAGTAAGAATTTGGCTGCTGGCTAATTATTTTAATAAAATCATTGGGAGTAAATGTGTTAAGAATGCTTCTTACACTTCTATGTTTAATACTTAAAAGTTTGTATATTCTGAAATGGGTGTTATTGAGCCCACACAACACACATGTGTTGTTATGATGATGCTGTAAAAGAAACTAAATTTAATACTAAATTTGAACACTATATAGGAAAGTTAATATTTCAAATTCATCTGAATTCTCATAGGTTCACAGGTGCATGAAATGTCCAAAGTTATTGGCAAAGTCTTTAACAGAGTTGTCTAGTTTCCTCTTTATACACAGAACTTCTAAACTTATAACAACCTTGCATCCAGGACATCTCTAGATTCGCAGAGCGGTTTTCGTTATTTATGTTTTGCGGTAGATTTTTTTTATTTCAATAAAACAAACTTTCAGCCAAAGAGGAACTTGAACTTCAAACCCAGTTGAGTTTGTTACCTGCAAAACTGCATACTTCTTGCATAGTCGTTATCCTCTAAGCCTAAAACAATAAAAATAGTTTTAGTTTTGCCGCCACTTGCTCCATACGGACGTGGAAGATAATAATTTTTTACGGAGTATTCTCTGGACTGACGAGTCAAAGTTTGACAAGGAAGGAATTGTAAATTACCACAATCTCCATTACTGGGCACCCAGAGATCGAAACCCGAGAGTGAAGAGACATCCCAGCCATGAACACATTTAATTTTCATTAGTTGAAATTTTTGCTTAAAGTGCCCTGGTTGCGGAAATTAATTAATAACTTGTGAACTAAAAGTGATAATAACACTTTTAGCATATCGTTAGAAAGGGCATGGACTGAGGATGTTTTAAAAAAATCAGAAGAATGCCAAACCTGTTAGTTTTTTTTTAAACCCCATAGAAAGTTGTCCTTAAAATTATTTCTTTACCTTACCACGGTACTTCAGGCCCCATAACTATTCTTCTCCACAATTTTCTGGTGTAAAATAATATAAATTTTTTGCAGGACCCTAAGACTCTAACGATTAAAACAAGACCATTAGCAGACCTGTCCTATGGATAGATTTTGAGCTACAGGTAGTTTTAGTCAAAAATTCACAAAAAAGTCAAATGAAAAATAAAAATAAATTAAAAAAAACCTTGAGGCCAAGGTCAATATAATAGGCAGGGGTAGGTAGCAGACTATCCCTAGTTTCTACCCTAGGCGTATCTACAGCTCCCTACCAAACACCCTGTATATATTTTGATATCTTTGATTTTGTCTTTATTTTTCGTCGATACGTGCCGAAGCCGCGGGTTTTCTCACGATATTTTACGACCTTATAAAAGAGAACACACTATGAATATCAATATTATTAATGCATTTCAAGTAGATAAACAAAGAAGCACATTCCGTGCATGTACTAACACCATTTCTCGCTAGAGACGTATCTACGTAACTATTTGGTATTCCCTTCAAACACATTCCTTACACTTCCGCGTTTGCAAATACCTACTCAACCGTAACATCGACTGGGAAATCATTCCAAGAAACACCCAGAAACCTCCTTTTTTATGTAAGGAAAATTATTTTGGCACCTATAGTCGTGGTACCGTTCCACTGTGATTTTCCTAGACCTTGTTCCTTCTTTGTACGAGTATTTAACATCGTTGATAAAAGTATTTTGTTTTGCTAAAAAATATTAAACAAAACACAAAAGCCATATACAGGGTGTCCCAAAGTTATGGGCCATGGAGGGGAAGTACCTTAAATATCGTAGATAGTGAATTTTGCTCAAAGAAGACTTCATTTTATTTTTAAAAGTAAGTATTTCTGCATTCATAGATTTTCTAAAAATTACTTGCTTTGTCTGGGAATCGAACCGACTCACATGTGGAAAAAAAAATTACTCTACTTTTATGATACCAATCGAAAGAAAATCTAAAAAATAATAACTCTGCTTAAGTAACATAGTATTTTAAAAGAAAGGAACAACGTGAAATAAATTATTTTAATCAAATAAAAAACTTGAAATATTTTTATTTGTAAATTAATTAATTAAATGCTCAAAATGTGATCCCTCTTGTCTTAAGCATCTTCGCCAATCTTCTTGTGACCCGGCTGCCTGTTGATTTTCTAATCATTTTATGGTGAACACTCAATGTGATATGGCACAATTCTGTTTGCAAGTCGATCATTTGACCTTGACTCAATTATTTTATGTTGTTCCTTTCTTTTAAAATACTATGTTACTTAAGCAAAGTTATTATTTTTTAGCTATTCTTTCGATTGGTATCATAAAAGTAGAGTAATTTTTTTTCCACATGTAAGTCGGTTCGATTCCCAGACAAAGCAAGTAATTTTTAGAAAATCTATGAATGCAGAATTATTTACTTTTAAAAATAAAATGAAGTCTTCTTTGAGCAAAATTCACTATCTACGATATTTAAGGTACTTCTCCTCCATGGCCCATAACTTTGGGACACCCTGTATATCGTGGCGTAGGAATCTTTTTTAAAGTAGCCAAAAGATTAATCTATTAAGATAGGTTCGGCTGCTTGACTCTTATTTGGTTCTACGAGTACGTATTTTTCTTATTTCAAATTCATTTTCAGAAATCATGGTTTTTACGTCTTCATAGCAAGGCAAGGCTTTGACTATAATTTTGGTACAATGCTCGTATTAATAAATTATATAAATAAATTAGGTAAAAATGGAGCAAATAAAAAGTAAATTATTTGTTCTATTTTTACTTACAATGGCAGCAGTTTACACTAAATCATTCGTTTATCTTTTAATCTAAAACTTTGCAAATTCTGTGTATCTTTAAACAATTCAGTCTGATTCATATTGCAGTTGTGATTTTGTTCAAAGATATAAACAGTAAAAGTGTTGTTAACTTCAAATTGATTGTATTTACAATCCCGGTTGCAGCAAAAGTTTTCTAAGTTCTTACTAGTTCGAGCACGTCTAGGAACGTGATCACAAAGGACTAGGTATCTATGATTACTTACCTAATAATAGAAATCATAAAACATTTACTGTAAGTATACTTTTTAGAAAGACTGTAATCAGGAATAAATAAGTCAAAATCCAATATAAGCATTACTTTTAAATTCCAAGTCACGTCGCCTCTAAAGCGATAGAAACGGATCTTATTTGACTTATTTCGTACTTGGACTTCATTACATTCCGAGCCCTTTTGAGACTTAGATAAATATTTTTCCATCTCCATTTCATATATTTCTACCGCGTATACGCGTATAGCTTTGATTTGGTTTATTTGAATGTTGGTAATATTAGTGACAAAATAAGTATTTGCGAAATTATTTTACTCAAATGAATATTTTATCGAAGTACAAAGTAATATTATAAACATTATTTAGTTTAACCTACAATTGTACATTTTCCTAAAAAAAACTTATTTTTATCTTTTATAATATTCTCCTGAGCAAGGACAAAATATTTCATTTTCAATCCCTTGCGGATATTGCCACTCTACTTCAGACGGAAATACGGCGGAAAACTGAACTCAGTCGCTCTTAGGTGCTTTTGTGGCAGCTGTCATTAAGACTAGTAGACATGTGTCTAAAATCTGATAGACCAAGAGCCTGTGATGGCCAGACCTTCCTTTAATTCTGAAGCGTGAAAATTATTTTATGTGTATGTCTAACATAGATAAGAATAACCCCCAAACATAAAACCTGGATCGTGGTTCCTTTGGGAGATAACAGGTAAAAGGTTGTTATCTCCCAAAGGAACCGCGATCCAGGTTTCATGTTTGGGGGTTATTCTTACCTATGTTAGACATACACATGAAAGAATTTTCACGCTTGTGAATTAAAGGAAGGTCTGGCCATCACGGGCTCTTAGGTTATGACTAAACTTATTACCAAACAAATTCTCATATTGGATTGTGCGTTTTATTTAAAATTCATATTAGTGACACTATTTATAACTCAATAAAAGTTGAACTGATTTTTCTGAAAATCGTTGGGGAAGTAGCTTAAAAACAAGAAATTGACTCAATATAATATTTCCGCAGGTAAATGTCTTAAAACGCGGTAAAGCTGCGGGCGGTAAGATAGTGATAATTATATAAAAAGGTTAATTTGTACATATTGATACTTGATAAAGTTCATATCCACACAGATCAATGGCACACAGGAATAGTATACTCCGCCTTTCGCCTCGCCATCGCCGCGGCATCATATCGTCCCAATTTCAAAATCAATTATTGTCACAAAACGCAAAACTTAGTTTGTCAGAAAACTGTTTCTAAGGCACCATGATTTTTGCTTGAAATTAATTAACTCTAAATCATAATATGAGTTTATATAATAAAATGACTGAATAGCTGAAAATTCAGCTATTCTTATCAGTCCGCGTACCGACGATTCAATGCGTGTGAAAGGAAAATACATATACATTCTACTATTGTCTGATTTTTGTTACGCTTGGATCGAGGCAAATGGACTCTTCCGGTACATTAGACGGATTGTATTGGCAAGTCGTCTTTTCTGCTAAGCATTCCTTATTGTCTTTTTCGGTGAGCATACTGTTCATAAAGTAAGCAATCAATGGACTGGATATGAGATACAATTATGCGTGGAATAAAGGCATTGAATAGAAAAAATATTTCCTTAAAATTGGAATTCTTGTCAAAAAAAAGTAATATTGTTGTACAAATACCGGAATTGTCAGCCGTCATATCTACACTCACTCCTTTCTTACACATATCATCTTTCACACAGTCCATCCATCTTTTCTTTGGCCTACCTCTCCTGGCATACCCATCTACTCTCATACTTAACATCCTTCTCGTCACATGACTTTCATTCCTTCTCATAACATGACCATACCAAGATAACCTATTGCTCATCACCTTATCCGTAACTGGCGCTACTTTTTACAAAATACTAACTAAAAAAATTAATTTCATTTAAAATAAATATTTTGTAAAAAAAACTCTATAGGGACCTAGATAAATACTATTTAAATAATAATAATACAATAATATCTATATTAAATACGAGATGTCCATTCGACTTGGACAAAAGTTCGCCTTTCTGTAGCCTTTTTTACGAACACCCTTTTAAATAAAATACTTTTGTATTGAAACAAAATAATTCAGTTGACGAGAGAAGCTAGCGGAGTCAACTGCATCTTACACCTTTTGCTTTTTCTGTGTTAATGAGCACTAAAGCCCGACTTTAAGCCAGAGTAAAAGCATTGAAAGTTTTCAAAAGGGTTACTAATGGGTAAGCAAGAAATCTCGCCTGACTGTCTTTAATCGGCCGGATTTCAGGCAGAGGCCTGAAATCCAACAGAGGTCTATATGCCTAATCACAGACTAACAGCAATTACTGGCAGATGTTCTGTCGTCGACAGCCGGTTTAATTTCGAGTTTAAAATCTAGGCACGAGTTTCGCTAGCGAAAATACGTAATGAATAGAATTGTATCTGTCGTTTAAGAATATTCCTCGTTTATTGGGTTAATGATTACATAATGAAAGCTAAGACATTGTTTTGAAGGGAAACGAAAAGCCTTTCAATTTTGATATTACAAGTTAGCTTTATCATAAAGTATGAAATATTGGAAGACAAATTTTAGTAAACATCTAAGTTCCTAAGAAGTATATTTTGTGTATTATTCGAATAAAATCTGTTTACATTATAAGGTCTGTTCGTTAAACTGACATCTTCAGCATATTATCAGTCCATCATGTTAGTGGACGTCCATCCCTGCTTTTGTGACTTTTATTGTACTGCATCTATAAAAGTAAAGAACACAGTTTTACATTTCTTATTTAAAAACAACGAATAATTAGGGTTCCGTAGCCAAATGGCAAAAACGGAACCCTTATAGATTCGTCATGTCCGTCCGTCCGTCCGTCCGTCCGTCCGTATGTCACAGCCGTTTTTCTCCGAAACTATAAGAGCTATAAAGCTAAAATTTGGTAAGTAGATGTATTCTGTGAACCGCACTACGATTTCATAAAAAAATCAAAAAAATAATTAAAATTTGGGGGTCCCCATACTTAGAACCGAAACTTTAAAAATAAAATTTCATTGAACCCATACATACGTGTGGGTATATAATAGGTTTTCAAAAATAATCTAAAGGTTTCTAACATCATTTATTTCTAAACTAAATAGTTTGCACGAGAGACTCTTCCAAAGTGGAAAACAGAGTGTCCCCCCCCCCCCTCTAACTTCTAAAATAAGAGAATGATAAATCTAAAAAAAATATATAATGTACTAGCACAAAAACTACCAACGAAAATTGGTTTGAAAGAAATCTATCAAGTAGTTTTTTAATAATAGGTCATAAACTATTTCATATAAACAATTGCTGCGGAAGCCTACATGGGCGAGTACTACCTACTCGCACTTGGCCACTTTTATTTTTTTATCAAACTCTTTTAAAACTGTTTTAAGTAGGTACAATGAAGGTCTTTACTTCGACATTTATCTGAAAGATATGAGTGTCAGGTCGTGTTATTTCATAATGATCTTTATGATAAGATAAAAAAACCGTAACAAAGCTCTTAAGTAACACTTAATGAACTGTTTTTTTACAACCTGTAATATTTCACTTTATAACGTAGTGCTTTTTAATTTATGTCAAATGAAGGCACAAAATCACCATCAATTTCATATCGACCCTCTACTAAATCCAGACTAAGTAATAACCTACAATTTCTCAGTCCCAAGTCCGTAAGTTTGATAAGTGACCATAATTTTGTATTGTTAGAGACCTGGCGAGGCTTTACCAGGTCCAAACATTGAAAGGGTGGACAGTAATCTTTAAAGCCATTCCACCTTGACTGATGTGAACCTAAACTCGAGTCGTAAAGTAAACCAAGAACTAAGAAGCAAAAGTAGGTAAGCTACGGAAAATGTGGTGACGTTGCCCTATTTAATTACTACGCAACCGTGTTCTGAGTTAAGCTCTCTGTAAGGACACAATGTGTGTAAAAGGTATTTCCACTTTTAATTTAAGCATAGGCAACTTTTCAGTGGCTAGTTGTATTGAGAAACAAGATAGAAAGATTCTGGCTCACTGCACTTCTCAGTTTCAATACACGTTAGTTTTAGTTTTTTAGTTGCAATTTCTGAGTACCTGCTTGGTATACAATACAATACACTTTATTGAACACCAACCTTATAACAATAATTAATGGTAAATATAACATTGGGATTACTTGCAGATTATCTTACAATTTTAATAACCGATTTTGTCAACCATAAGTGACAATTTCCGGAGGAATATTAAAGTCTATGACATTCACTCTTTCTACTGGTGAGTGAATGTTTAAATGGTTCCAGCAATTTCTGGGAATAATCCCTACAACCTCACTTACACAGTCTTAGAAATGTATAGTATCTCATTATGCTTTTAGGTTAAAAGTAGTAGTTTGGTATTTATATTATGTTCTGAACTTGTATTATCAAAGTATTATTTGTTACTCGCTTTCCACCACGACTTCGTCTGAATTATAATATTTTCTCAGGATAAACTGTATATCAATCTCATGCTTCACCATTCAGCCAAATCAGTGTAACCTTTCTGGATTAATAAATAGTGTAATTTACACGACTTTCTTTTATATATATACAGATACAGAAAGATTTAACTTTATAATCAATTATTTAAATACGATTACGTCAAGTCAACACACAAAATATCAGCAGAACTTTACTTATAAAACTCCAACATCATGATTTATTGTAAAAGTAATAAGTAATTCGGGTATTACAGGCTATCGTAATCTCCATCAATAAAGCTATTGAACATCAAGTCATTTATTAAATGTTCACAATACTTTTCGGGCAGCCGATGACTAACAAAATCGAGTAAAAATCGTGCTCAATGACCGAAAAGATTCAATTTAAAGATAGGACGAGCAAGCACATTATTGAAATATTTTATTTTTTGTCTTGTTTGGTGTTTACCTGACGACCTTAGGGCGATAAGTCATAACGTTTCGGGTTCTGACATTGATCGCGCTTTTGATTTAAGTGCATTGTAATGTAATTATATTTTTAGCAGGCAGTTGAGGTTAAGCTATAAGTTATAAGCTTTAAATAACATACATAAGCCTTCCGGTTGCCCTGGACAGAATATAAATATAGGATTCAAATAAGACATTTATTTAACTGTATTTTTTATGAATATATGAGTTTGTAGAGATTTATTTTCCATTATGACGTCAAATAGACAATATTTTTTTGTAAAACATTCAAGCATCACTAGTCGTTTGAAAAAAATTCAGCGAGTTGATTTCTATAGAAGAATATAGCTGAGTTTGCCTTGCTTTGTTATTATTGCATTTCAAATTCCAATTCTTATTTTATTCATTTCAGAAAATGAAATTCAAGAGCTATTAAAAAGTCGTTTTATTGCTTGAAGCTGTTGGGATGGCGAGCTTAATATCCCCGTTTGTCTTCCTTCTTTTTCATTATTCATCTCTAGATATCTTTGTATTATTAAATGAACTCAAATCCTTAGTATAACTAATTATTACCAAATTTTATTATTTCACCCAATATCAGGTATAATAAGACCGTCTATCTACCTATTTACCGTGTAGGAAACATCATCATCATAGCAACCCAAATTAAGTCAAACTACGGGTCTGGGTCTCCCGATAGAACCCATACTTATGGATATAATGTAGTTTAAACAGTACACTTACTAGGCATGTGCTTAGTGATAAATTACCAATTGACTGTGATGTCAATTGTACAAAATGTAAGGTAACAGTGCACAAAATACGCAGCTGTATTTGTGTCCTTTCGGTGTATGACACCCTCGGGAGTATGGAGTGGTACTATAATATTATACTTGCAACACAAAGATCTCTAAGCTTCTAGTGGTGTCCACAGGTAGCCCGCATAGTGGGCTTGTATTTTAGTCAACGAATTAGCATTACTATTCAACGTAGCAATGTCGCAAACCACCTGGGACTTTGCCTTCTGGTGACACCGTAAGGGAATTTTGTATTTTTATAAATGTAAATAGCATTAGCATAAGAGGACAAGAGAGATAAGGGCTTAATATACCACGCTGGCCAATAGCGGGTTGAAATGACACATTTCCTTATTTCAAAGTTATGAGAACATACCTGTTTCACACATGCACGATGTATGCCTTCGCCGCGCGCCGTTAAAACAGGTGAAACAAAGCTCACATACATTTTCAAGAAGTAAAATCCAGAACTGGGCTTGAACCCACGGCCTTCGGAATAAAATTCCATTGTGCAACAGCTCAGCCAACACGGCTCTTCTTTCTACAATTTTTTTATAACATTTATTGTTCGGACAGGTATGTAGCAATAGTGAGGCCCCTGCAGCACCGGCTGAGCCGGACGATGGCGCGCGCCGCCCTGCTCTCCGTCTGGTGCGCCAGCGCGCTGCTGTCTCTACCGAGTCTACTCTACTCCGACACTTATAAGAAACAGTAAGTATTCATACAGTACACTAGAAGTAATAATAATAATATTCAATTATTTCAATCACAATTCGATTCATTGAAAATAATCATATTAAATTAATTAAATTAGGTTTACCTAATGGTAGGTATATTGACCACTAGTAGATGACCGATGTGATCTCTGCACGCTGATATGATGTTGACGATGATATGACGACCTCTGTGGCACGGGTGAAGGTCCGCCTGAGACCCAGAATGTCGCAGGTTCAAAATCTTAAATGTAATGTTCAGAGTATGTGTGCGCTAGCCAAGTGGATTAATAATGTATGTTCTCTCGCTGAGCACAGGTAGGGCTGTGTATAATAAGACAAATGTGATATTATATCTCTGTTTACTTTTGTAGTTAAAGATTTGAACACAATGTTATGAGACTTTTAGTTAATATACTCGTATATTCATAGTCTTCCGCCCTATTAGGCGTTCCTACTATTGTAGGACGTAAAATAATTTATTTGAGGATTTGGGGTGGGTTTTCAGTAAACTGTTAATGATATCTGTACACAAAACGACGCCGCTGTCCATCTTGGTATATATTTGATGACGCTCACGAGAAGAGATGGGTAATACTATTTTAGGCCAGAGCACAAGACTACGTACAGAATTGTAATTTACTTAATTCATGAAACAGAAGGAAATAAATGAACGTCTGTCTGCGTTTTACACCCACGCATTTTGCTGAAACATTTCCCGTCAAATTAACAAACACATTGTATTACAAATCGAGGTCAATAATTTCTCGTTAACAGTATGCTAATTAGCCAAAACTGCTTGCGTGATATAGTAAAATTACTGTGCAGTTAAACATTACGTTTACGAAGTACTTATACTATAAAAGTCTAAAAATGCCTTCTCTATTTGGTAATTTGAATAGGGCAATCTGAAACCTATTTTAGTAACTGATTTTAGGGTACTTTTTGCGACGGTTGACGGAACCGGTTTTTAAATAGCGTCGTGTGCGATCATGTAAGTAGTAACGTCAAGTAATTCCCTAATAGCTCTTTGTGGGGACGGCCTTATAGGAAATTGAAAATGAACGCTACACAATATAGGATATTGTAAGACACAGAGAGATACATTTTCAGACCAGTTGCTTTGCTATTTTTGTATCATTAGGGTTCGTACACATAGAACATCCGTTTTACAGGTCCGTTTAAACGTATATGTTATTAGCGTATGTAGTTGTATGAGCGAGTTCATACAGAATACAGTATTCCGGATCCAGTAAAAAATACCGATCCGACAAAATAAGCAGCAATCCGTTTTACAGGTCCGTTTAAACGTATATGTTATTAGCGCATGTAGTTGTATGAGCCAGTTCACACAGTATTCCGGATCCAGTAATACTATACTAATCCGGATCTGTTAAAATCGGTCCTGTAAATGCTGTGTGAATATTACCTCCAGTAGCGTCGGATCTGTTAAAATCGGTCCTGTAAATGCTGTGTGAATATTACCTCCAGTAGCGACGGATCAGTTAAAAAGGATCCTGTAAAACGGATGTTCTATGTGTACGCGCCCTTACAGTTACCAAACAACATTTTCAGACCAGTTGGTTTGCTATTTTTGTATCATTACAGTTACCAAACAACATTATACTCAACAAGAAAATCTACTGCTCCAACGTTCTAATTGAATCTGAACTGAAATCTCACAAAGGAGCAATTTTGAAAGCAAAAATAGTTGCTTTAAACTTTTTAATTTTACTCTTTTGAATTGAAAATAAGCATTTAATTAACTAATCAGAAACGAAATCGGTCGAAACACAAAACACTCCAAATAAATAAACGTAGCACTCGCGTCTAAATCACAAGTCTTGAACTTAGTTAGAGCGAGGAGTCAAAACTAAAATGTGAAATAGGTCTTTAATATAACTAAAAACATGACTCTGTAATATCTTATGTACTAAAACCCTTACCTGAATAAAGATATTTTTATTTATTTATTATTTACTACTGAGGAGCATCTGCCGGAGGCTCAATCAAATGTGCTTCAGTAATTCTCATTAGGTACTTTTACAAAAGCACACAAACATTCGTCGCTTGTCTCTGTAGTGGCGAAAAATCGCGACCTTAAAGGCTGTATTACACCGAATCATTTGCTATATACATGACGCACACATGCGACTTTGTAGCGTGCCAAAAGGTGCCGCATGCTAAAAATAATAGTGTGTAGCATGTGACACTGTCGCACGATGTTGACTCGGCGTAAACGAGCCTTAAGACAAATAATTTATTCATCCAACAATAAACAAAAGAAGATCATAAACATGTGACTCAACTTCACGCTACACGTAGGACATCTAAACTTAGCCTTACGTAGCACTAAACAATACCTCGAGTTAACAAACAGACTGAATTAACATTGAAATGTGTGTTTTATGAATCCTTTGTTCTAGGTATATTAACGGTGAGAGGGAGATATGCTTCATAAAATGGCCGGACGGAAGCTACCCTACCTCGAGGGCCGACTACTGGTAAGGTTATCTAATATTCCCTTCTTATCTGCTTTTAACGGTTAGCGGTAAACCCTGACCCTGTTAGCTAAAATTGCATTGGTACGAGCGCAGTAATTATAATGTTCTGTGGTACGAGTGAGAGGATGTCTTTAGGAAGCCTTGTTGATAACCGTTGTGTTCAGGCATCATACATTTTTAATTTTCTTTATTGTTTGCCTTATTCTTGCATATATTATTTGAAAATAATTTATTTTTCATTTTCAACCTGCACACTTTACAATAACACCGCCAAATATACAATTATACAGGGTGATTGGTAGGTGAGTGCAAAGCTGCTAGGGGATGGTAGTGTGGACTATTTGGAACCATTTAAGCCATAGTTGTCTTAACCGAAGTCGGACTATTTTTTTTTTATGAATTTTTTAAGGGATACAAGGAAAATACCCAAAATTTTACAGTTAGTTGCTAATAACTGCCAGTTTAAAAGGCCAGTTAATTATTTTTTGTTTAATTTAAGTTAAGCTATGTGTAAGCAATCTACCAAAACTTGTTCTTAGGTATCTGAGTCATTAGCCATTTTTTTACAGACATTTCAAACTTACGAAAATGTTCTGCGATTTACGAAAACCATTTTTGACGTTGTTTAAAAAAAAAACTAATGGTGCTATTTTTGTTCAAACCTTTTTAAAAACATGTGTGGTTATTACTCTTTCTTTTGAGGTATCAATTAAGCGAATATCTCAAAAAATATTGAAATTATGATCCAAAAACCAAATTGAGGGAGAAAATTCAAGGCAACTTTAATGAAAAAATAGGCAGATTATCGAATTGCTGAAAGTGACATACACCACGTGGAATCTGGAGTCAACCCAAGTAGACACAATCCTAACGTCAGTTGGTCAGTTTTAAATATTAGGACACCTCTACGAGCATTGGAAGATCGTTTTAAAGAAATCCCAAATAATTATTACCATTTAAGGTATCTGGTAAGAAGTGGGGCCCAATCAAAGTTCTGCCAATTACTCCAGCCCACACACTGACAGAGAATTTCCTCTGTACTGACACCTGCTTTTTCCAGTATGGATTTCTGCCCTTGTTGGCTTGCTGTTGGTGAAGGTTGTAAAAGTTTGTTATGCCCTCTCTGGAAAATTTACTTTTATTTGTCCACAAGATTGATTTTAAGAATCACGCATTGAAGATGCGTTGATGTCTCTGTTGAGGAGAAAACGGCAGAATTGGATTATTTTCCCGGTATCTTGCTCTTCCAAACCTGGCAGACCCGGGCCATGGAATAAATACTTATCATTTTTGTGCATACTCCACATACACATCTTCTATTGTGAAATTTTAAGATTTTGAGCTACTACGCTAGTGATGGTAGTAGGATCCGCTAATAATGCTGGCAAAATCTCTTCCTCGACCTTAGAATTGTGTCTGCTTGGGTTGAATCTGGAGTCATACACACATACACCGCGTGGTACCCAGGTATCACGCGGTGTATGCCATTTTCAGCAATTCGGTAATCTGCTTTTTATCATTAAAGTTGCTTAAAATTTTCTGCCTCAATTTGGTTTTTGTATCATAATTTCAAATTTTTTTGAGATATCCTCTTAATTAATACCCCAAAAGAAAGAGTAATAACCACACATGTTTTTAAAAAGGTTTGAACAAAAATAGCACCATTCGTTTTTTTTTAAACAACGTCAAACATGGTTTTCGTAAATCGCAGAACATTTTCGTAAGTTTGAAATGTCTGTAAAAAAAATGGCTAATGACTCAGATACCTAAGAACAAGTTTTGGTAGATTACTTACACATAGCTTAACTTAAATTAAACAAAAAATAATTAACTGGCCTTTTAAACTGGCAGTTATTAGCAACTAACTGTAAAATTTTGGGTATTTTCCTTGTATCCCGTAAAAAATTCATAAAAAAAAAATAGTCCGACTTCGGTTTAGACAACTATGGCTTAAATGGTTCCAAATAGTCCACACTACCATCCCCTAGCAGCTTTGCACTCACCTACCAATCACCCTGTATTTTATGACTTATTTAACTATCATCGCTTTTAATAATTGAAAGAGCGAATCACATAATAAATAATTTTTATATTAATTTTTTTAATAAAAACCTACAAATAAACTTTCTGACTATATATCACATAAGTAACAACTTTATAATTTTGTAAATTTAAAAAACACTTGACAATGGGAAATTGTGTTTTCAACTAAAAACAAAGCCATTAACGAAGAAGAAGAGGCAGTTTGTATCAGCCTGTAGCCGATCTCAAATCAATCATGGGTTTTTAGGATTTTTCTGAGAAAGAATGAATATAATTGGGCATTGAGCATTTAGTTTAATAGTCCTTCGCAATCAATCATGCGCAAAATTGCCTACCATTTCTTTAATAGATTTTCTGAATTCTTTACAATTACCTTCAGCTGTTTTGACTGTAAATAAATAATAATAATAAATATAAGATTAGAAAAAATTACAAGATCACGACATTACCTTGGTCCTCGAGTTCGAAGTATAGGTAACGTTGTGATATTATATTATTTTCTATTCCATTTTCTATAACTCTAGAATTTTCGTAACAATGAGGTACAAATTAGGAGGCTTTTTAAGAACGAGACTTCCAAATAGAAAACTCCTATGACCAAAAGTGTTCGAAAGAATTTCAGTAGCCTGGCAAACCGACTACCTACCAACTACCGCTGTCATAAACATAAGTTTTAAACTCACCTTGTATTACAGGTTATACGAGCAAATCTCATCTCGTATAATAGACCGCCTTTGAGTCTAAGTGCGGAACAGAGCCATCTTAACTAACTAACCTTGTATTACATAACCCTTTATATATATTTATTAATAAATAAATGGTGGACAATTCACACAGCAACATCTAGCCCTGTAGTCAGCTCGAAGCTTGTGATAGGGGTGCTAGATTTCTGATATACATAATATAATATACATACAAAGATAGATATTTTTACCACTGCAGCTTGTACAAATTTTTGTTCCGAGATATTAATAAGTATTTTTTTTTTTTTTTTTTTTTTTTTTATACTACCAAGTTGGCAGACAAGCATGCGGCCCACTTGGTGGAGAGCGGTTACCGCAGCCTATGGACGCCTGTAGCATCAGAGATGTTACCTGCGTGCTGCCGAACCCTTTAAATGCTTCAGAATACCCTTTTTGAATAAACCCATGCTATAGTCCTTTGGGAAAACCTTGGAAGGAAGATCATTCCACAACCTGAGTGTTCGCGGTAGGAAATTTCTTGAGAACCTGACAGTCCGCGAACTGAATGGCTCTAAAGTATGTGGATGAAATCCTTCCCGACGGCGAGTGGTGCGATGAAGAAATGTAGCCATTGGCACCAAGTCAAACAGTTCATCAGAACAGTGCCCGTTATACAGACGGTAGAACACACACAGAGAGGAAAAATCCCTTCTGAAACTCAGTGAATCTATACCGTTTGAGAGCAAAGTATCGTCGACAATTCTCACAGCGCGTCTTTGAATTACGTCGAGAGGCTCAAGTTGGTACGCTGGCGCTCCTGCCCAAAGATGACTGCAGTATTCCATGTGCGGCCTTACTTGTGACTTATAAAGTAACAGTCTATGGCCCGCACTGAAATACTTATATATACGTATATAAATATTTTTTCCCTCGCAGCTACAACCTAGTGTTTCTGAGCGTGACATACGTAGCGCCCATGCTGGTGATGGTGTGGGCGTACGCTCGCATGAGCAACGCGCTGCGGGGGCGCGCCATCGGCGAGTGCACGCACCATCAGATGCAGGTGGTCAGAGCCAAACGGAAGGTGAGCTACCTGTATACTTATTTACATGACACGTTGATCTATCTTGTAGCACATTCGTCGCCCGGCCGCGGCGTGCAGTAGGTATTATAATAATACGGCGAATACTAATCTTAGCATGAGTTACTTGATATTATAAAGGAAAAATTTGTAAGTTTAGATTAGACGTTTGTTGCTCTATTATGGGAGAATAGTTAAGTTAAACTGTTGAAAGGTAGTACGAGTTGGCGAGGCTACTTTGGAAATGTTATAATAAGAAGAATTTAGAATCAAAGTTATACGCGTCCATAAAATTAAGTAAGTTTGTATTGTGCTTCTGTTTTTGTGGTGTGCAAAAAAGTATATTCTATTCTAAAAAATAATAACATACTTGGCTTTAATCTGGCAGCAAAATTATTATAACATTTTTAACGCAGCGAATGGAAAACTGTTAAGCTCTAAACAACAATACGCGTGATAAAAAAGTTTTATTAAATCCTAAATTTTATTTCGTTCAAATGAATGCTGTAATGTATACTGCACAATAAAGTTATTTCATCTATACCTGTTAAACTTGTAGATCTAGTTCATCGACGGAATTAGGCCAAATTAGTGCTACGATGCACAGTGAATCACGATTCAGGAATGTTGGACATTCTCAGATTTAATTACGTTTCCCAAACTTACAAAGGCTGACTTAACCTAAGGTACCTACAATATTCTGTCTCGGTTAATTAATGCTGCACTAGCTCAGTATGTGACCTCAATTAATGAAACGCTGGTTCTCAGTTCTATTATCTTAAAAAATACTAGCGTTTGATTTTCCCGCCTTATCATTTTGATTTTCAGTTGTATAAATATTTTTCAGTGGTGCTTGGAAGAAACTGGTTAAATTTTGAATGTATAAGGTTTTTATAACTTTCAACTAATGTTTGTTTACAATAGATTTTCTAAAACAAATCTTAATACGAAAAATACCTGTAAACTGTTTTCTAAAATAAAGACTCCTTCCTCTTTCTCATAACAAGATTTTAAATACAGTTTACGAAATTTTAAAACAGGAGATATTTAGAAATAATAGTTGTCCCCATCGTCAGCTAAAATGAAAAGAAACCTCGCATATTTCTGTCGGTCCCATTTGTCCTCGGAAACTTGTGGCCGCGTCCATTCGTCCCCTCAAAAGTTTGCGGCGTTGGCACGACTCCCGTGAGCTTTTAAATTTTAATGACGAGAAAAGCTTGTTATTTTTGAGCAATTTCAAAATAAATTCCATTGTATTACAGTATTGCTTTGAGCTCTTCATTGAAACCCAGTGACGTGAATACAGACAGCCCAATTAGGTGGCTTTGCAGCGTTAATGGTATTGTATAATTAAATTATATAGCTATGAGGTTTCTTTGAATTATTGCTTACGCGTGTAAATTACCAATAACTATTGTTCCTTAAGCGAATACGGTGTTATGATACTTAATGTTCTGTTATCGTATTGAGAGGTAATTTAATCATGGGTCATTCATTAATTTATTTTTTCATAATTTCTTCTCTCGTACGTCTTGAAATATTCATACTCGTAATTCTCAATAAAGTCTATCGCCAAGTATGTTTTGTGAAATCGCCAAACGATTTATTTTTAAACGTTTTTTTTTAAATATATGCAATAATATAATAAAATACAGAAAATGCTTTCCAATCATTCAATATGAAAAGGAACATGGTTTTTACATTAGTGATTGATCTTTGCTTCAAAGAAAACTATTATGTTCTTTAGCTAGAAAGGTAACGCACCAACGCATTCAAATAAAGTGGAAATCGGGATAACAAAATTATCCCAAGAAATAGGACCGAGAACCTAAAACTTTTCTTTTTATACATTGTAAAGCCTCTTTCATAGAACTGATATGAAAAAAGTTCGATGGTTTAAGCCAAAACGAATATTGGAATATCAGAGGTCAATCAATTGACTGCGCCGTATTTTGAAAAACCTTAACTTTGTATTTTTTTTTTCAAAAGGACCGTGTTGGCTTGGTCTAGTATCAGTAGTCCGATGATGTAGTCCGATTATCGGACTACTGATACTTAAAAAGTATCAACAGTTCGATTATCGGACTACTGATACTAGCCCGTTGGCTTGAACATTAAAAGAAAACATTAAGTTCAAACACATAACAAGAGCTTATTGTTGCTGACGTTTTATAAGTATTTAAATAACCTGAAATGTTTCATAGAATGATTATTTATTTAATTAAAACAGTTGTATCATTCCTATCTATACGTTACTATAATTATGAGGCTAGAAGAAATGTAATTTATAATATACTACGTAGGGTAGGTATTCAATCTCACATAAGGAATCTTGTGGTTTACATGTATGTTTCAGATGTGTAATTTGCTCCTCAGAAAATCTAATAAGAATATCAGGCAATTTTCACTTAGATGCATTATATTTATCTTCGTCAATGTCAGGAGAATCTCTACCACTTAGTAGGGCTTAAATATTTCATGGAAAGCAGGAGATTTGGTTAGTAATCTGTAAATAATTTAGGTAGTAAAATTATTAGTGTGTTGTTGTGGATTTTCCACCTTTACTTTTAGGGTTCCGTAGTTTATTATAGTTATCTTTTTTTCGGCGGATTAAAATAAATTAATCTGTAGAGTCGCAGAGTCGTAATGCATTAACTCACCTCGAATTTAGGTGGCCACGCTACCGCAAAGATTAATCACAGAACACGTTTATAAAGTACTTTTGTGCTTTAAATTTTGACGTACCATTCTACACCTTTTAAAAGAACCAAAATAATCTTTGTATTATTTTTCAAAACAGTGAGATTTAAAAATAAAACTATAAAAATAAAAAACAAAACTATTTGAATTCAAACGAGTATCTACTTAGATTAGGTACCTAGATATTATATTATTTCGACGCAGAGTTCATACTGTCTATTTCTATTTATATGTATAGAATACTAAGGATGATAGAATATATTGAAGTTTTTAACTGCAAAGCTAGTCTCAAGACATGGATTAAAAACATTGGACTAGTACTTCAATAAAATCAATGCCACTGATCGTTGTTATTTTAAAACATTAGTGGTTGGGCCCATTAGGTGTTTGGGACAATGTGTCCCAAGAAATTTTGTCCCAAACGTCAGCAACTCGTTTTTGGTTCTAAAATAGTCTTAGTTAAAACATGGGAATTAAGAAGGCGAACTAGTTATTTGTAAAATCATAGTGTTACCTACACTATGTTAAATGTCCTTATTTCCATAGCTCAAATCAGACTTATCTTAAGCGCATGTAATATTACCGCAAGATCCCGCGATTTTATTAAGTTAAATAAGTAAAAAAAGTAGAATTACGTGTCACTCTAGTCTAGAGCTCTGCGCTCGACTGTTCCCTGGGAAGTAAAAACTTTTAATTCATTTTAAACAGGAATATCCAACTAAGTTCAGACAAAATAAACTAGTTTTCAAGAAATACATACTAGTTTTTTTCTGTTTTCTCATTATTCTCAAAATTCGGTATTTTATTTTTGGCTAAGAACATACTAAGACTACTAGAGAGAACATACTAGAGAAGTATATCAGTAAGTCTTAGTGAGGTTAAAAACCTCTTTAATGTTCTGTATCACATTTGAAAAATAACTGCAAAACCATTTCGATTAAGAAAATTAAAAATATTTTTACAAAATTGCTATAAAAGATCAAAACAGGATCTTAGAATTTTCTCTGCTGTATACAAAATTCATAGCAACTTTGAACTTAGGTACTATTGAATTTCTCTAACGAACCGTTGCACCAACCAAACCAGCGAACTCACAAAGAATCATGCAATTTAAAGTACTTCCACGTACGTGCGGCTCTCGGCTACAAGCACCATTATAATCTTATATCACAAAAATAATCACTTTGAGTTATCTTTAAAATAATTTCAAAATCTACCACAATTTTTCACAGGCATTTGTGTAATACACAACCAAAATAAGGGAGTGTTTCTATTCCAATGGAAAATTTTGGTTTGCATGTTAAAGTATCCAATCAGGAAATACGTGGGAACTCACTCAAGTGTACTTAAACTTGAGTTCGGGAAATTGACGCAGGTGAGAGGATATTTATTTTTTACGGAAAAAAAGTATTGCTTGTTTTCAGCAACTGTAGCATAGAAGAGAATATATTTTATTACACACCACAAAAAACAGAAGCACACAATACATTATAATTAATAAATGTTGCTGTAACTAGACTATCAATGCTAAACCTTTACTTTGCATATATTATAATATATATTTTCAAGTTTCTGACAGTATAAGCTAGGGTTAACCCAAGCTATGCTACATTGCTGTGTTTTCTGTGCTTGACCCATTCCAAATTAGCTACTTATATGACTCATATTTTGTAAAGAAGCGCACTTATGTAAAATATCTATAAATAAAATAAATAAATAAATATTACTGGACAATCCCCACAGCAACATCTAGCCCCGTGGTAAGCTCGGAATTTGAAGGTTGTCTATGAAACAAAAAAGCATAAAACCTCTCATAAAAATAAACCCTACGCATTCTATATTAGACTAAGTATTTTTATGACCTAGATAAGCACACAAAACAACGATCCAACCAAAATAGATTTCACTTTACATCATTGAAAAGAACTTTACACAAAACATGCCCTTAAAATAACCATTTATCTACGTGTCATTTCGGCGACACCGGAGGTGGCAGGGGCAAAAACGACAAACGAGAGAACAAAGCACGCTGCCATATTAACAGACAGCTATTCAAACCACATAAAGCCAGCCGGAATATTCAAATAAGGCTGGCTACATAAAAACGGAAAAGTCAAGCGTCTTATGCCGATGCGACGCGCAAGGTTGTTAACGTTTACGCGTGGAATTTCCTTAACTTTCGAAATAAGAAAGGAATAGAATTTATAAGTTCAAATTAAGGTATTTTTGTGATCATTTTTAGGGATCAAGCAATACCTAGGGGAACTCAGGGTATTAAGAGAACTCTTCTAGTGTCTATTATAATGATCTTATAATCATTCCAATCCTTTATAGGCACGATAGGGTAGAAGCTTGTTCAGCGCACTGTTTCTTAATTACTGCAATTCCGACCCACCTGGGAAACGTGATGCTTATGCATGATCCCCTAAGAATTATAATGTGTTTTATTGGACCCGTACCTTATAGTGGCAGGTAAAACAGGTTGTTATTAATGATGATGAATATAGGGACATTATTATTTCTGTGGCTCTTCTATACTATATTATATATTTATCTAGTTTGACATTAATAAAAACAACCAATATTAATAAAACCCAAGGTTGACGCTTTGAGTGTGGGTGTGGTTTTAATTTCAACAAAACGCAAATTAGTGAGATTGAAAATGTGGGCCTAGCCTAATATAAAATTAGATATAAATACGTCAGCTACAGTAAACCTATGCTTTTCGGAACTCTGTGGTGGTCGGAAGGTATTAGTTAAATATGAATTGCTGAAGACCAGATTTCTCAGTATATATTATTGACATTTCCTAATTTAGGTACATAATGTTCGAGTATCTGTGTGGAATAATAAATTACAATTACATCACCATATCCAGACCACAGCCAGAGGAGAAAGCTTTATAAATACCTATGTATAATTACACAATTAGCTACGGATTTTCTCGGTTGGTCTGTGAATGTTCGTCAAAATATTCCAAAAGTGGAGTTGCATAAGAAAACAACTTTTTCATTTACTAAAATTTTCCGTCTCACAAGTTCATGCAAAATTCAACAGTTTATATTGTACCCGGGAGTTATTTAACCATTAATCGTAAGGTTGATCTTCATCTTCCAAGAATAAGGTAATCGCTTGGAAACACCTTCAGAGTCCTGTTTCCAAGGAAGGAAATACCCTACTTCTCACGTTTCATTCTCTTTGTACAGTCACTGAGAAAAGCCATTGAAAGTGGTTAAGTGTTGTAGATTCGTGGGCGTGTTTACACGATAGTTTTGCAAGGTTAAATTACCCATTGTTAAACTATTTGTCATTGGAAATTATTGGGTTGGTCACGGTTATTGACGCTGAAATTGAAAGTTCAACGGCTTTGGTGGCGGTCATTCAGTTATTCATGTGTTGTAGGGTATTCAGCGGAATCCAATGTACAGGTATTTATTTATCAATGAATGGAAACTTAAACTTAGAAAAGATAGATATAAAATATGTATATGTTACGGCTAATACCCGAAGTGCGGCTACACCTAGTTCTAGCCGGTTAGAACTAGGTGTAGCCACTTGCTCTTGGTTAAACCTAGTATTAGCCGATTATTTTCGGGTAAAACTAGGTCTAGCCTTCATCATGCCGGCTACAACTAGGTCCAGCCATTCCCTGTTGGATAAAACTAGGTCTAACCGATATCACTCCGGCTAGAACTAGGTCCAGACAATCCCTGTTGGATAAAACTTGTTATTCTAATAAATAGTTTATGTTACTTTATAAAAGTGTGATTTATAATTAAAATAACATTCTATAAATTATAATATGCAACTACTTATTGTCTGTTGTTAAAAAAATGTTCCTGATTGTTTCTATTATATTAAAAATTGCACACTATGTACAGCCAATCCCTGCTAGATAAACTAAGACACGCGCCGCTGCTGCAGATAGTGAGTCACAATCGCTAGTAGACCTGCAGTAGATCAGCAGCAGCAGCGCGTGTCTTAGTTTTATCTAGCAGGGATTGGCTGTACATAGTTGTAGCCGGCATGCTATCGGCATAGCTTTTTTTAGATATTAAAAAACATCCAATAAAAAGAAACGTAGAGAGTTTTTTTATTCTTATAAATCACATTGTAATAATTAACATAAATTATTAGGAGTGCAATTTTTAATATAATAGGAACATCAGGAACATTTTTTAACAACAGACAATAAGTAAGTATTTGCATATTATAATTTAAGGAATGTAATTTTAATTATAAATCACACTTTTATAAAGTAACATAAACATATTTATCAGAATAACAAGTTTTATTCACCAAGAATTGTTTGGACCTAGTTCTAGCCGGAGTGATATCGGTTAGACCTAGTTTTATCCAACAGGGAATGGCTGGACCTAGTTGTAGCCGGCATGATGAAGGCTAGACCTAGTTTTACCCGAAAACAATCGGCTAATACTAGGTTTAACCAACAGTCAGTGGCTACACCTAGTTCTAACCGGCTAGAACTAGGTGTAGCCGCACTTCGGGTATTAGCCGTAACATATATACCGAAAAAGGTGAATGGTTGGTTGATTGTGCTAATTTCAGTTCCTCACTACTTTCGTAGTTTAAATTATTTTTTCGTTCGTTAGTATATTTTTTAAGGAAGGTTAATAGAAATTTTATCGTGACAAAATATTCGTTTTCTCGGAAAAATCGTAAAAAAGATCAAAGACGATAGTGTCAGACTGGTACGAGTATAATCTAACATGTAAGTTTCTTACGGCAATTTCTTATAGCAGACACAAAATATTGGTTATTTTGATGTAATAATTTGTTGCGTTGTTTGTTGTTGACTGTACCTACCTGCTATTTAATCAACACGCACGAATTTATTCTAATAGTACCTATTATAAATGTAACAGTATACGAGAAATGCCAATGTGTTTTTCGCACACCATTTAGGTATTTTTAAATTTTTTAGGCCTGAATTCGGTGAAACGTTTTAGGTAGGTAAATCACGTTTATGTGATATAAAAATTTCTAACAAAAGATTCCTAACCAAATTTTAACCATTTTGGGTAATAAGTACACTGTATTAATTATCACGCGTGGGAAATCGGTGCAAATCACACTCAAGTCGAATTCTGAAAGTCTATCGATGTGATATTTTGGGCCTTATCGGCAACCTTTTTTACGTACGTAGGCTATCATAGGCACTAAGATTTCAATGATTCAATTTACCAAAATGATCAATTTGACTGATAAAAATGATTTATTTTTATTATTTTGTTGATCCGATTAAAAACAAACCAGCTCTAAGCCACTTTGTTATTGATATTTCTGGACAAAGGCATCAAAGTTAATTAATTGCGCAGAGAATTTTACCTCTGAAAAGCTATTTATAAAGCCGTTTATGAAACATGAAAATCAATGTTTCAGTGTAAAACTGTTTTAAATTTCACGGAAATTAAATGTCCATCATGGATAAAACAATAGTCTTAATTGAATCACAACAATAAGATATTAATGATCCTCGGACATCCCGTAGATTATTAATTGCTTTGATCTCTAAAGAATAATATAATTCTGGTGATTTAAGTGTAATCGTTTAATTTTTTATGAAAAGGCAGTCTTTTATAACAACCTATTCCTATTCTATTAATATTATTTCCTGTGTATTATTATGACAAATTAGTCTCGGTCCGCATCAATAGAACCTATTTTAGGTCTTGTTAGATTTGATAAAATTCTTATCATTCTTACCAGGCTGGTTGGGGGTAGCTGTAAGTGGAACAGTACACAAAACGACGCTGCTGTTCGACGTGTTCCATGGACGTTTTTCATGTACATATCGATGGGTAACGGCCAAAAAGGGCTAACCGCCATTTTTTGCGAAATCGACTTATATATATGGTTGGAATCGGCTTTTTTTTCTGCGTCGTTTGGTTCAAGTATCGTGGCTCTACGAAATACTTTTTGGCGCTTAGGCAGTTTGTAAATTGAGGTCCTAAGCCTGATTTCTTCGTCGTAAACGACACATATTTTAGTGTCTTTTTTATTTTGGTGGTTATAAGAAAAGTTGAATCTGGAAAATGACACTTAAGCTATTTTGGCATAAAATAAAAATTACTATTTTGGGCGTTAACCTGTTTGGGCTAGATTTTTTTTTTCTAAAATTCTGGTTGGGATATTTTGTCCGTTTCTTAAAAAATCATAATCGTCGTTTAGTATGTTTAGGCTGCATTTCCGAGACTTTTTTTGGCGCTTAGCCTTTTTTTTCCTGTCACTGTTCAAATTCTATGAGGAGCTTAACACAAATTGTCCTAGTGACTCTCACCAAACATATTGTCGCTTATCCTGTTTTTACCTCCCGATTTGCAAACGAATTTGGTGGTTAGATAATAAAGTAAAACATAAAAATTCCACTTACGCTAATTTCTTGTTACGGCATTTGTCAGTTACCTTGTGCAGCATAATACTTAAACGTCGGTTACCCTTTTCGTGTGTTCAAAACAAACGGCGTCAAGAACCGACATTGAACTTTAGTGCGTAGGCGACTGCGGTTTAAGCGCCACGCATGCACACGAGCCATTTTGGCGCGCAAAGTTTGGTGAGTGCTAGAACTACAATTTATAAGGTTTGTTTACAATAATAATGAATAATAGTTCATAGAATGGCATCCAAACAGTTTAAATACTGGATTGGTATGTATAGATACACACACAATTATGGTTAGTGTCTTTGTTACTTATAATAATAATTATTAATAACATATTATGTTTCAGGAAGTCATGGCCCAAAAACAGCGGGCATGTGATATCATTGGAAAAGCATTGCGCTTTTCAAAAATAAACTTACGGGGACGAAGAATAAATTTTGAAAACCCAGACGAGGTAAGAATAAAAATAATTATAGGTACCTACCTACTTCAATTGCACATTCATAAATCTTCAAGTAAAATTAAGCGTGTCCAGCCATGGGATGTCTAACATACCACGGTTGAGCACCCTTCATTACACTTTAACTACACTGTTCTTGCTGTTTCTGTTTTTGTTGAAAAAAGGCGGGTTCGAGTCCTTCCGTGGGTTGTGGAAATTTCGTATTTTTATAAAACTGCTGCGCCCGCGGCTTTGCATGCGTTGTTCCTAAGGAAACGTTTAAAGGTAATTTTAATCCCGCAGGAACTGATTTATGGGATAAAAATTAGGTAGCTTATGTTTTCATGGTAACAAACATCCATACCTATTATTCGCTACCTATTATAAAAAGTGTGATATAATATTTTAAAATAAGTACCTAGTTTAAATTTGACAAAGAAGTTTTTAACTAAATACTTTTTTCTTTTTAGGAAATAAATCATCGCAATAGAAACATTTCATCATGCTCTGTTCCTGATCAAGCAGTCGACGAAGAACAGATTACTCACGAAGGATTTTATATAATTATTAAGATTTAAAAACTAATAGTAGTGTTGTTGAAACTATTAGTTCAAAGTAAAGTGAATTTGTGTCATTTTTAATTAAAATAAAGACTGCTGATTGAGTATAAAAAGTTTTTATTCTCTGAAATGAAGTTACGAGTTACTTTTCTGTAATTTAAAATACTAAAAGACACAGTGTTTCATCGTTTACAAAAAAACCGAATGTTTCTTTCAAGAATTTTTACTTCGTATCAATTTCTCGCCCGTCTTTCAAAATTCAATAACCAGTTATACCATAAATGCCCCTACTTCCTGTTATAAAAAGTCGGTTAAGCTGATTTTCTTCGACTTAAATAATACGAAAAGAACTGTTAAATCATTTAGTCTGGAAGTAAATGAATAAGAGTTTTTCATTTAAGACGTTCTGGCTGTTTGTAAAATCAGGACCATTTAGGGGTAAGCGACCGTAAAGGGTGTTTACAGGACGATTTATTACAAATTAATAATGCCATTTTGTAGAGTGACAATCAAAAGCTAAGTAGTTAAATTTTCAAGGTTTCGGAAGCTTAAACAGAATTTTTATGATTTTTTTTCGTATATTTTCAACTTTAATCCTCTCTACTGTAAAGTTTGTTACATGTCGGTTATCCTTTTTTGGCCGTTAACCATCGATATTATATCACTTTATATCAACTATGTATAGAAAAAGATAATTGTTCATTATTATTTCAAGAACTCAGCAATTGTAACAAGAAAAACAACAAGAAAAAAGTTGAATTATAAAAATCCATCTTGTCTTTGCGTCGGCACGTTCTTTTATCAGTCTCAGAGCAGTTTGCGCAACGGTGATTTATATACGCGTCAGTATTGGAAAAGCATTAAAGAAAAACTACTCTATATATTTTAACGAAAAGAATCAACTCTTTTATAAGGTTTCAATTTTGGTAACTTGAAAAAGATTGGAGATTTTTTGTAAGTATTAGTCTCCATTGAAAACCGAAAACAATCACTTTTAACGTAGAGCCACGGAGCAAAAGCCAGTTCACCCCTAAATAGTGCTGGGCAATTTACACAGCAATATAACCCCGTGATCTAAGCTTAAGCGTCTTACGGGTACCTACTAGATAATCTGATATACTTAATAGAATAAACATACATAGATATATTTTTATTATAGGTACATAATACCCGGAATAAATATCTGCAGATCGTACAATTCGTAAAAAGCCGCAACCAATGCGTTGCAAGCATCTCTTTTGTTGTCCAGGTGGTGCGAATGTTCGTGTTGGTGGTGATGGTGTTCGCGCTGTGCTGGCTGCCGTACCACGCGTACTTCGTGCTGGTGTACCACCACCAGGCGCTGGCGTCGGCTCCCTTCGCGCAGCACATCTACCTCGGCTTCTACTGGCTCGCGATGGCCAACTCCATGTTCAACCCGCTGATCTACTACTGGATGAGTAACAAGTAATTACAATCTCTTCATTATATATTTAAAAAAAAATGTTTCTGGCGACATTTGTCTTTTTTATCTGCCTTACAATAACAGCCCACCTTTTACATAAGTGCCGCCAAGGATAAGGGGATTTAAATATACCATAAGATGGGCAAAAGAGTCGTTCTAATTTTCTAAACTGATAGATTGAGATCCTGGCATCTTTAGAAGAGATAGGGCAGTCATAGGCCGGCACCAAAATGTCATTTTTGAATGCTCATGAGTAAATATACTTACTGCCATCCAAGTTTTTATTGCAAAATGCCTCAGCTTTGATGAGGAAGTAATCGTCTCAAAGTTCTGTATTCAAAGATAAATTTTACTTAGCTTTGTCAATTACCCCTTATGTTTGCTGATTTGCAATCGGGTATATTATTTTTTTATTACTACTTGTAGGTTAATAAAACTATGTATAGGTCTACTGTTGATAAATTTTGCGTCTCCTTTGAATAAGAGTTAAACTTGTGCAGTAACTTATTTCATATTAGAGCTAACTCAGAAATATTATAGGCAGGGTAAGTAATATGAAACTTTACCTAAGTTTTAGTTCTAAGTATTCTCACACACAATATTTGGAAAGTTTTTGAGGCACTCTAGCTCGTGAGTAGAATTTACGCATGAGCTAATTATTCACGTGTGCTAATTGATGTTTCTTGTACTAAGTTATAAAATCTGTTACATCAGAAGAACATTTATTACTTACTTGAATACGAGTATACCGATAAATGTCAAAAACGATATTTCTGTTTATTTTTAGAAAATTTTGTCTTTTAGCTAGTGGTATTAAAAACTAAAACATAGAACTGAATGTTACCAAATGTCAGTTTCTTAACAATATTTACGGTTGAAAATTAAATAAGCAAAAAATTTTATTTACATTTTATAGGTACCAATCGTACCATACCTACCCGCCGCCATTTACAGAATTCATTTTCAATTGCGCACGTTATACATGTTTTTCGCTCTTCAATTTTATAGATACTGAATCGGATTTGATTTCTGCAAAAGGGAAATTGGAAATTGCTCAATTTTTAAATTTTGTTTTCCGGAAATATGCTGATATATATTTATAAATATAAAATGAGTTACATTTTATTCAGAATCGTCATGAAATTACGAGCAGGTCTTCTCTTGTCGTTGGAATTACATAAGGTATATAAATAAGTAAAGATACTTGATTGAGTTTTTTAAGACAGTGATTTTAACCTTTCCTTTTAATGGTTCGAGCGATTTGTACGATCAGTTATTATACATTTAGTGTTCATTATAATAAGTTATATTTACCAGTGGGCCTAGCCAACCGGCATTCGCTGAGGCATCTTGGTGATTGCTGTTAGTTGGCAAGAAGCTGCTGCCTGTCTCTAAAAATCTAAAGTCTCATTGACGACACCTATGTAAAGAGATCTCGGATTCAGTTAATGTTATTTACGCAATGGAGCCACAATTCGATATAAATCAAGCATATTTTTGTTAAGTCAGGATTATGATGTGGCCTTAATTATAAGGCTCATTATGCTTAGGTTTACGCATAATTATGTAAGGATATAAGTTTATGTAGATGTTCGGTAAATCTAGGGTTGTGGTACAGGAACTTTATAACAATCATGATTAACATAACAAACGTCTGTGAGAGATTGTTAGCTTTGAGAAAGTTTATCGGGTAAGTTTTGATTATTGTAAGGAGCAGAATGCTTAATATGGTATCAGAAGTAATTTACTTTAGTTTTATGAATACATACTTTCATGTTTGTTAAAATAACATAAAATAATCTAATGGTATTTAAATGTGGTTCTGGGTTGTTCATTATCTCGCGTGAAAACAAATGATAAAATCCCACAAGAAGATTGAAATTGTTCATATTTTTGTGTTCACCATCTTTTACCCGAGTAGAACACGATTTTGTGATCATTAACATTTTCAGTAGTCATATATTATGTGTATTCTAGGAAGTCCACAGTTAAAGCACATGTCACGAACAATATATTCCACAAATATCATATTCACCAAATAGTTTTTTATGCTAATAGTTTTCCTAACGCCTATTGTTTTCACAGGTTCCGGATATACTTCCGGCTCGTGTTGTGCTGGTGTTTTGTCCCTAAAGTTGAAACACCAGAGTTGAAGAAACTAGAAAACAACAGATCATACTCAGGTGAGTGGTTTTATTTGTTTATCTTTGAATATGGTTTTATGTTTTGCATGTAATATTTCTTTTAGCTATACCTGCACTAGGTAATCTATTTATTTATTAACATCCATTCTATTTCAATAATACATAGAAGTGTATGTAAATTGAAAAAATCAGGTCAAAGGTTATTATTTATTTCTCATATTTTATGAATAAATTCACTCACATCAGATAACATTAGATTACCTCGTACATGAAAACTCTTTTTTAATAACAACATTATATAAAAAGGTTTTAACTCTTAAAATAAGAGTTCAGTACTTATGTAATTTCAGTTTGATCAGATAGAACAATATTAGGGAAAATCCAGTGTTTACTATACCATAAGTATACTATATAAGTAATAAAATACTTCGCTCGAAGAAAACGTTTGCTAAAGCACAGATACAATATTTTTTTACCACAAGTAACATACGGTTAGCTATTCTTGTCGTAAATCTCCAAAGGGTCGTCACGTCATAAGAGTCTGAATATTGGTCAAGCTATAAAACTGTGGCAATGTACAAAGTTTTCCCAATACGGATTATATTATATCGGAATTCTTAGCAAATATTGTTCTATGGCTTCGAAAAGTACAAAGCGGAACTTCTTCAAAACTTCTCTCATAACTTAGCGCCTTTGTTAGAATTCTTATGAATGTAATCAACGATCACTCTAAGTACTTATTACTAAGTCATGGTTGGATGTCTGAGAAGGTTAAACAGGATTTTATTTTAATTTTTTTGTAATATATTTTTCTATTTTTAAAATTAACATTTATAAAAAGAAATACTAATTAATTAAGGTAATCCATAGTTATGTTATAAAGCTGAAAACGATACCAGTTACCAGGCCCTACATACCCATTTTATGAGGCACTTTATATTATTTTAATTCCTTTTGAATATCATCAACATTAACAAACTAGACTTATCATAACAAATTTTCTAGCAAATATTACGATTTTAGGGTGGTTTTGATGTATTTGTCTGATTGATTGTTATTTTAGGCCACTACGAACGGCAGAGTCCATTAATCACAACATGAAATGGTCATTTCCTGTTATTGTTGGATGTTAGAAGTGCTATGTCAATATTGGTTCAATTATTATTAGATATGTTTATTGACATAGGAAAGTTGATTACGCGCGTTACAAAAGTTGTTAAAATGTTTTGAAAGTTGAAAATGTTTGTTAAAAGAACGTCTCTAATCATATTTATATTGATTTTGCAATCTTTAAAATATTTGAATTTTAATATTTCAAGAATAAATTTGTTTTTGGAGCATTTTTGGACCACAATTTTAGGTTTATAAATATATTTTTTATATGGCAAAAGCAATATGAATTGCCATGATAAAACGCATAGGTTGAATTTATTTTAACATAAATTATATTAATAACTACTATTTTGCAGACTCTGATAAATCCTCAAAAAGGTTAACAACATCAAACAACTTTTCAAAAGGTTACATTTTATCTTAAAGAGTCAAGATTTTGTGTGTCTGATAATATATGACTATGCCTTAAGGCAGTTGAACAGAGCGGTGTAATATTGCTCACCTAAAAATCTACAATTGATCATTAAGGGCGTGTTTTTTATCGTGTTCAAAATATATCACCGTTTTGATTCCAAACAAGATTTATAAACATATTATCTTTATAATAATAATCGTGATGGTAATTTTAGTTACTGCGTACTTGCTACGGCGTAGCTTTTGCTACGGCGTAGCAAAATAAACGATGGCAAAGCTTTAGCCCCGTACTTATGTTCTTTCTTTTCGGTTATTTTTTAGTTTGTATTATTATAATATAGAAAATATAAACTTAGTGTCAAATCACGTCAAGTTTTTAATTCTGTTTTGATAATTTGAAATTCATGAATTAAGGTCTCGTCTCTCATCAAGAGAGAAGTCCCAGTGTAATAAATAAGGGTGGTGATTTAAAGACAGAGCCAGAAAATTCTACCTCTAGGTAAACCATATCCTTTAATTTTGCTCCAACCTTCACATAATCGAACGATAGTGCGTTCAACCAAACGTTTCTCTTAAATAAGGTGGTTTGTTAATGAATCTAGACGTGCTTAACCTCAAAAGGATCAAGTGTAGTGCACTGAACCCCTTAAGTCAACTAAATTGTACACTCATTAGTGAAGATTTTGCTAATCCTGTCGGATTAACGAACAATATTGTTTACAAATATCTTGTTATTATAGATAAAACTCCTTCGATCGATCTTGAAAAACAAAGATTTTGTTTTGTTTGATAGAACAGTGAGTTGAAAGCTTAATTATAAAACTCGTTGTTTTCTTGTGTTTATTATTTTTGTGTTTAGTAATTTTAAATATAAGTATGTTAAGTGCCAATAAATGTATTGCTAATCTAATTTTTTTTTAATCGTATGAGACCAAAGTAAATTGCTTTTTATTACAGTATAAGTGTATTTTGCTTTATTATGAAAATGAATTTTAAAATCCAGGTTTAACAGTTTTATAATTGTTACTGAGAATATTTCATGCATAAAATATTCACTATAGAAAAGCAATTTAAAAGTAAATAAGTTTTTATACATTTACAATGTAGGTTATTTCAACTTTGCAAAGCTACGTGACGTATACTTTATTGCATAAAAATCGAAATTTAATCAATTATACAACGTCAGACACCTTAAGCTCATGCTACTCGGGACGCGCCGTAGATAAATAAGAAGTGCTTCAGATCAAAGCCATCAAAGTGTCATCTTCCATTCTCAGTGAGAGAACTATTCAATACTACCTTTAAATTTTCCCTCATCGATAAAGCACTTTTTATATAAAAAGCTTAGAAATACACGGGGTAATTTCCACAGACTTCCCCACTAAACCAACACGGCCGTAAAGCGTGACGGTATAACCCGCGCAGATAGAAAATTGATTTGAAAATGGCGGCGGGTACGTATGGTACGATTGGCAAAACAAGGATAAAAGTATAGACAGCGATAGAGAGTGAGCGAGAACGCTTGCTAGCGGACGCCATTTATAAATCAATTCTTTAAGTGCGCGGCTTATATTTATTGTGTCAGTTGCTAACTCTTTATTTATGTTCCAGTGAGCCAAAGACACTTCGCGTCGTCATTCAGCAGGACATGACATTCGAAGCGACGCAGCTTTCAGTCGCGATCCACGCCACAACGCGGTACGTGCCTACACACTTCTCTCTAATAGCCCTTGTACACATTGGCCCGATGTTACGACAAGGCTAGCCCGAGTATGTAAGGATGCTGGTTACACATTGGTTCCTAGAAAGAAAGAGGTTGACATACAACTCCGTGGACGTGCCATGATTTTATAAGCGCCAATTTTAAAATACTTATATGTATACTAATACTAGCGTTTATAACATCAAGATACCATGTCAAGTAGGTATTTTTATTAATTCATTTATACAGTAATAATTTAAAGTTTTATAAATAAGTATTGAAAGTATTTTGTGTATAATTGTTTTATTGTAATGTACATAAGTTTTAAATACACTTCATAAGTAGACCTCTACTTGCTCGGATACCAAGCAAAGCCAAGTCTGGGCGCCAATGTGTACAGCGGCCCTTAAATTCTATCCCTGAGCTACCTTATTTACGACGGTTGACAAGATGATGTTGCAGATTTATGAAACTCTCATTACGCAAATGGCAATTTTATTCATTTTTCTAAACTTCCTTTAGGGAGTTTTATTATTTTTTACTGTTCTGGAATTTTGGTGGATCACTTTTTTTCTGTGAGAAGAAATAATAACTTGAGATAAGTTCTTATAAAATCTACGAGCAATATAACAAAAAGATTTTTTTATGAAAATAAAGATTTGTCTAGTATTTAAGTTCACGCCGCAGAAAGTACCGTATAATATTAATTAGACAATTATTTCTCTTATGCACTTTAATATGGCTTGTAGTTGTGATGTCAAATTTACCATTTTACACGGTACTCCATCTAGGTCAACTAAATTGCATTTCATTCAACAACCAGTCAACCAGTTGACTTAAAAGCATATCGTTTCATTTAAGAGTTTGAAATAATAAAAATTGAGTTGGATAGATCAATATAAGATTTTACGCAGAAGACTTTCAGTAACTGATAAAGACTAACCTAACAAGAGCTTCAAGTCGTATTAGTAAGTCGTATCAGTACTTCGCTTGAAGTAATCAGTTGATTGATTGAGGCAACCGTTGCCGCGTTGAGCTAAATTACTGTGATCTCAAGCTCACCTAGCGTTCCACAGATAAGCTAAATTACATCGCTGCTTGGACAAACGTTCCCTTTGTGCTATTTTCAGGTACTACGGAATCAAATTTCTTTGAAAGCGAGAAATTTTTGTGACTTGTCGGCATTTTCATTACGTAAAGATCTGATTCAAATAAGTTCAGTTAAGGTTCTATTTCAAACTGTTTTTAATTAAGTATATTGTAGTAGTAGTAGTAGTTTGTAAAACAATATTCGTAGTTGGTAAAATCATAACACCCCTATTCACGTTCCCACTGCTGGGACACAGGGACTTCTCTCTTGACTAGAGAGATTAGGCCTTAATTCACCACGCTGGCCAAGTGCGGGTTGGTGAATGACACAATATGTTCTTCAAACTTTTCAACGTTCTCAGAACATGCCGGTTTCCTCACGATGTTTGCCTTCACCGTTAGAGCACGTGTTTTTAAAGCACACATAATTTTCCAAGAAGAAAAATCAGAGGTGCGCGGCGGGGTTTGAACCCACGACCTTCGGAATGAAAGTCGTAGTTGGTAACCTAACAGTAAATTAAAATTGTCCGGCAAGTTTAAATTACTTGACAACCTTAATGTAGCGCCCCCAGCGTGTTACCAAATATAAATAACATTACTTAAAATAAACATTCTCAAACAATTGACTGGTTCTAATTCAATGGCCACCGCGCCATTATGCAGTAAAAAGAGAACTTTTATCAAGACACGTACAAAACTAGTAAAAACAAGCGCCAACCAGGGTTGTTTACTGAAATTTATTACTTTTAATTCTTGGCCCGTAATACTTTATTCTACCAATAAATTGCCTGAGCAGGCTGTTGAGTTTGTATCGTAAAGTGAATTTTCGTTTCCAGAGCATTCGAACGCGACTGAGATGCTGACAAACGGTAATGTGGTGAGAATGAACCCCAGCGGAGAGCGCGACGCGAGGCCTCATATGTGTGACGATAAGTTATAACGCGACGTCAAATACTGTGTATATACCGGTTTTCTACAAAGTTACAGTTAGGTGTGAGGGTGACTATAAAGTTGAGAGAATTTATTTTTCCCAAAGCTACTATGTTGCGTGGAATGGAGAGCAACAAATTATCTTTAGAATTGTGAATGTGAAATGTGATGAAAATACTGTGTTATTATCAGTTTTATACTGTTTAAAATTCAAATCTAATAAATCTATTTTTAATTAATGTAATTTATATAAAATATGTGAAATCATTAAAATAAACTTAAATTCAAAGGGTGCTTTTCAGAACACTCAGGTGAATATTTTTAAGACCCAACATTGTCATATAAATTCATAAACATGTTTTGCTATTGACCATGAAAGTTGTGCTTCATCATTAATCCATTGTTTAAATAGATTTTTATTTTCTTGTTTGTCCTTTCCATGTTTATAAATATTGAAGTATATTTTTATTGTTTCGTAAATAAAAAAAGTAGATATAAATTGTAAAAAACGACCGCAATCAATAAATTAACAATAATGCAAAGCAGTTTATATTTATGTCACTTTCCTTTTGTCATCAAATTTATGTTTTTATTCATATACTCGTACTGATTAAAAAACAAATAAACACCTGATTATCAGCGTCCGCACATTGTTCGTGAAGTTATTTACCGAGTCATGGCCCACAAGCATGCAATGCACACATAAAATTGTTGTTTGAGCAAATTTTGCCTTCTTTTTAAAAATCACAAGGGCGCAAGGTATTTACATATTTTTGTTATTTGTATGGTAACCTATTAACTTCATCACCATCATCGTTATTTCAGTCCTCGGACGTCCACTGCTGGACATAGGCTTCCCTTAATGACCTCCAGGTATTAAGGGCGGATGCAGCCCGCATCCACCTTGAACCAGCAGCCTTGACAAGATCATCTGTCCATCTTGTTGGTGGACGTCCAAAGCTGCGTTTTCCGATCCGTGGTCTCCACTCGTGAACTTTTCGGCCCCATCGGCCATCCGTTCTCCTCACTATATGGCCAGCCCATTGCCACTTAAAAGAGCTATTTACTTGATTGTCACTTATATTTACAACTGTGATTAATTTATTGTTAAAAAGTTAATCTGGCAAATGTAGGTAAGAATTCAAATTGAAAATAGTTTTATTTACCCAAACTACTTAAGCAGTTGAAAATAAGACGGACAAAGGTACAGCAACGTATTTAAATACTATAGATTTCGATAGAATATTTATATTAAAACTCATTTTTATGTTATAGAATCAGCTCTGGAACACCAGTGGCATCTATTCTATATATTTTATATTTTAGTTTACTAAGTAACTGCAATCCTGAAAAAAATTCACTCAAAGTAAAAGTAGTGCGAGTTGCAGAACGAAGAGTATAGCTTTCTACGATTCGTCAACTCACACCAGTTGGGACAAGATTTTTGGTGTGAGTTGATGAACGACTCGAAAAAAGGTTGATAGCAATACATTGCGTGCCGTGATAGTTACACTGATGATACACAAATCGTGTGCCAAAACAATATTATTTGGACAATAATCACCCATTAACATTACCAAGTACCTATATAATATTATTAGATATATAATATGAATCTGATTAAAATATTTCTTTCAGAATTCTACCATAGAAAGTACGAGTAAATTATAAATTTGATAGTTACGAAGAAAAGTGCGGACAGTGTTTCTGTGTGGATAAAATAAATATGTGCCTTTGTCCTTTATTTCTTAACACTTTGCATAATAAATTGTTTATAGGTATGTCCAATCAGATCTTGCTGTGTTGTCCAGCAATATTTATTTATTAATTCAACATAATAACTCTCTAAACGTTGTGTAGAAAAAACTGGTTTTCAATATGAATAAAATTTAATTTGGGACGAAACTGTTGACAAAAAATTCAACGTAAAAAGGTTCGTGGATTGGCCGTTTATCTCAATATGAATAAAATTGCATTGTAGATTTTATAAATAAAATGTTAAACTTGCATCAAAGTTGTTAAAATTGTAAATATGAAAGTGTTTTTCAATAAAATTTGTTGTGGTTCAAATCGTTTTTCAATATTAAATCAAATTAAAATGGTTATTGTGTGTAGATCAGACTTGCACGCTTATGCGCTTTGGCGCTCACTATTTCCAGCAAGGGGAAGTCTATGTCCAGCAATTGGCTGATGATGAATGATGAAATACATAATAATATCTTAAAGAAAATTTTAGTATAATTTTGACTTAGATGATCCTACAAAATACTTACTACTTGACATTGACTTTGATGATGATGAATATAGAGCTAGTCAACCAGTATCATTTTTCCACCAAATAGGTTTCATCATCTCGTAATAATGAAGTAATTTCAATAGAATATCTTCCAAATAACACCTGAATCCATTCATTAAGAGTAGATATCAAATTTCTAAAACCCAATATCCAAGACAAAATAGGTCACTGGAAATTCCCCATGACCATTACCTTTAGAGATTGATTCTACGAGGGCAAAAGGATCGTATTAACTAGGTACGCATTGTTTTAACTCTATCGTATAAAATGAATAGGAAAATGTGAACAAAAGGCCTGTCAATGGAAACACGGGACTTATCGGTTTGTTGTTTGTAGAATTGAAAATACTCCTCTAAAATTGTTATTGTTTTGTACGTATTTGGTTATTTAAGAAAGGAAAATCATAGTTTGGGTAAATTCTACGTAACTTCATTAGTGTTTAGTTACTCTATCAATTTACATTTTGTTGATTTATCAAGAGTTGGTAGAAAATATTTTGAATTAGGAGGTTAAAAAGGTCTAGTTACATCAATAATACACATATATATATAAATAAAAATTTATAATAAATTATGGTTATTTTGTCTGCTTTTTCTATTTTTATCAAAATGGTCAACTCTGGCCAGTTTTAAGAATAAATAATAAGAATAAAATAAGTTTATTTGTGTCATGAAATGAAGAGAAAACAATAAGTACAAGTAAACTTAAGAGCTAAAATTACCCTAGAAAGATAAACTGCGCCTCAGAGGCGCCCGCGAAACAGATATATTGCTGTATTTTTTTAACCCGCGCGAGTTTAAACCTGTGTTTTCGAACCAACTCTGTCGTCAGTCAACACGGCCGTGGGACGACCGCTGCTGCCCGGTAAATACTTTAGTTTCGCCGCTATGACATTGTGTTGCGCTCGAGAGGCGCAAGTTTATCTTCTGTGTAACTTTCGCACATATAAAAGAGATTTAGATTTTTTACTTTTTACCTATTATTATAAAATATAATGTTATTTTATTATTACTACATTAATTTAAATGGTTTGTAGGAAAGTTTTAACATCTTGGCACATAGAAAACGGTTGGAAGAAACTAAAATTGCTTCTTTTTTGATCGAGAAAGAGGAAGTGACCGAGGATTGCAGTATGAGTATCATAAGTACTGCAGGCTTATCTAGAACTTCCTCAAGAAGCTGATGAAGAAACTCCAAGTAATGTGCGGTGTTATTGTAGCATTTGTACAACAAAAATAAAAGAGGATGTCTAAGATGACTTGTACCAAATGTAAAAATACAGTATGTGGAGAACATAAAAAAGATGTTTGCATCAAATGATGAAAACATAAGATTTTTTCAGTAATTTTTATAATTTGAGACTGATTATATAGTAACTTAATAGTTAATAAGACAAAATGTTATAAAATGTTAGCTATTCATAAAAAAAAACTTAAAAATTGTTAGTACTGTAAGAATGTTTAGTTTTTGTGACGTTTTTGAAAAATTGACATGATTTCTATAAATAAACAAATAATAATACCTATTTGTGTTTTTTCTATTTAATAATAATGTAACTTTAAATTCATATATAAAAAAAAGTATTTTTACTTTAATATTTAAATAAATCAGTACTTAAAATTTTGCGCCTCTGAGGCGCCTGTTTATCTTTTCTGTACAAAAAAATAAGTTTATCTTTCTAGGGTTAAAACTAAAGACACAAATTGGTCACCACTCAGCATTTGCTGCAGAAGCTACGAGAGCAACTACAGCGCTGAACAGAACAAGAACAGCTACATACACCCCTTTCGTAAGTAAAACTTCACTAATTATATATACCACTGATCATCTGAAAAACAAATAGGCTACTTTTATCACGGGAATATCTATTCAAATAGAGGCAATGCTGTGGGTGGAAAGCTAGTAGTAATATATTTTCTACAAGAAAAACAATCTAACAATATGAACATTAATATGAATAATTAATTCTGAGAAATGTATTCACCGATTTATTAACATTATCTACAAGATTTTCATTAACTACAAAGTTCATTATAATTATCTATAAGAGTAAAACTCGTTAAAAAATTCATTAATTATTACAATTAAGCATTGTATTTGGGGTGGGAGTGGAATGAATGTATGGAAAAGTAAGTACTAAAAAGTAGAGTTTTGGGGTTGAGTGGCATAAGCCGTTGTATCGCCGCATTGTAACAAGTTATTTCGTAAAACCCGATTCAAATCTACTTTTGTATTTTCTGCCATGCCCATAGCCATTGGTGTCAGTATCATAAGGAAACACTTCGCGTAATCGAGAAGGCTTTCATAATTACAGCTTCACGGAGAAAACGATAGCATTAAAGTTTGTGGCTGGAGGCATTTCCCTGTTCCTTGTACAATTAACCACAGCACTTTCCTTTTCATAATATGTACAGACAGAGTCAAAAGTTACATAATAGACATTGTAGAATATGAAAACTTGTAAACTCTTATTTTAATCCCGAAGGCCAGGTAAGAAAATGCATTTAATAATAGCTAGGGCTAAGCTGGAACGCGTGTGGGCTCGACTCTCACTCGAGGACGAAGGTAACATTGTGTTATCTAGTAATTGTTTATACCATTTCTTAATACATTTAATAAGTTTTAAAACTGATCATTTAATGTTAATTTAAATTTTCTAGCCAATATATTTTTGAGCTTAACTGTATCTACCTACTATCCATCTTATAATATCAGGAGATGATTATTTATTCTCTATCACGATGGAGGAGTGTTATAGGCTATACTATAAGATGCGGGTTTCTCTAGGGGCTTATGGTTCAGTTTGTTATATTTTCATATTTTGTTTATTTTTAGTTAAACGCCTCTCGCAAACCCTTACTATGTTTACGAAAAAAGTTCTGGCAATTTGTTTCTTTACCATTTTCTTCGGGAACTGGTTAGCTTTAGACAAAAACTTTGCGTTCCCTCACGATTATTTTCATTTCACAAATTCATATTCATATCATTTTCACTAAACCACGTGTTATATTTATACACATTTCATAGCATTGAGAATGTCATACGTTTGTCTCAATAAAATATCTCTTGAAGTTTCAAATAAATGTGGTGCTGGCTGATTAATTGTATCACCTCATATCTTTCCGTAGTCGGATGTCGTCGAATCGGCAAATAATATAACACTAGGTAAACACGGCGTGGGAAGCTGTACACAGTTTCACACTGTTATAAATAAATAGTTGCTTTGTTATTCAGTTGCCATCTAACTTCTACGTAGGTACTGCAGTTTACCCACGAAAGTTAAATTGTTCGTTGACACTTCCTGAACAAGGAGACACAGAAAGAGATATTTACATTCTTATAAACTCGCCAAAATACAGCGAAACTATAGTTTAATTTAAAGTTCTGATTCGTGATTCTTCAATTCCAAAATTCTTTCAATAAAATTTTATTGGATATATCTAGTTTCTAAACCACTATTCACAAGTTCTGATAAGTTTGAAAGGGCGAATTAGATCTTTTGAAGAGATACTCAGCTTTAGTTGAAGATAAAGACCTCCAAAGCAGCCTTTTGTTAAATAATCTCCTGGGTTCATACTGATTTCTAGGTTTGAATAAATATATGTTTATTATACATCTTTAGATCCTAGATATTAAAGTACAGCCAAGAAATAAATGAATTAGTTAATGAAATTAAATTTACTTGTACACAGATTTAATAACACTATTAAGGTAACTATAAATCTATAAATCAGCAGATAGCCTAAAAGTACAGTTACTTTAGCACATTAAACAAACTTCATAATACGCCGAACTCGATAGGTCCAAGACACAAGCAAAGCACGCCTAGTTTGGACCTAGATGATAATAAACGCATAAAGTAAATTAGTAAAAATATAAACTGCATGTAATTTGTAATACCTTATGGAAATAAAGTTATTTTTTTATTTTATAATGTTTTAGAAAGTGACCTGTAATAAAAGGCACATCTATACCATTTTAAAAGGAAAAGCCATAAGTAAGTGTTTTACAACATACATAGGAATAAATTGTGTATCTACTTCTAGAACTTTTACTAGCAACCACCTTGAAATACGTTGACTATTTAATTATTTAACATTGCGTTCACGCATTGTCTGTGCAGATCACGTACCCACTTCCACAAACAAAAAGTTCTGTTTAAAAATGCATTACATTCGTATCTTTTTTCCTGCTGAATCCAGATTGTGTGAGTTTTGTTTCGAAAAATTTCTAGTTTTTTGAAGAATGTATTAGATTGTGTGTTTTGGTAGTGTATAATTTCATCCATCGGACGTCTACTGGACATAGGCCTCCCTTAATGATTTCCAGGTGTTTCGCTCGGATGCAGCTAGCATCCACCGTTAACTCCGTCAGCGTAAACCGTGTAAGTTTTGACAAGATCATCTGCCAATCTTGTTGGTGGACATCCGAAGCTGCGTTTACCGTGCGTTTTTTTTTAATTTGTTAGTGTTTAATAAATTTATTTATAGCTTATTTGAATTCGATAACAAGTAATTGAACTAAAACACCCTAACAAGCTATGTAGAGTACAGACTATATTTTAGTTTATAAAATAAACTTCTGCTTAAAAATAATACAATCATCTTGAGATTTTATTTAACATTTATTTTAGTAATCTCAAAGCGTATGAATCTTTGTTAACATCTATGTTTATGTGCATAATTAAGACACCTACTGCCAGGAATAAGCATTAAATCAAATGTAATCTTGATTGTTTTGTAAGATCATCGTTCATAATACACTCGAGAGCAATGAATCCGGGTCACTCAAAGAATCCAAAAAATCTCGGAAAGTAAGAATGCTAGGTTAATGCAATAAATTGTATTTAATAGACAATTTAATACTCCTTAAATGAAAGTTAAAAAAATATGAGTCACCATACATTTTATTTACACAAAATTACATAAAGAAAAAAAACTGCTGATCTCTCCTTAAAACAAAAATAGGAAACATGAAATTTTTGAACTTTATGACGATTTTCTTGAATTTCAATACTTCGTATTACCTCCTCGTGCTTCCATTACTGCGTTTACGCGGTTTGGCATGCTGTACACCAAGTTCCTTATACGATTTTGGGGAATATTCTCCCATTCCTCTGTGAGAGCAATTTTGAGCTCAGGAAGCGTGATTGGGGGAGGGTTTCGTTGTTTTACGCATCTCCCTAGCTCGTCCCAAGCATGCTCGATCGGGTTGATATCCGGGCTGCGCGCTGGCCACTCCATACAAGTAATGTTCATCTCTTGAAGGTAGTCATTCACAATCCTACCTGTATGAGGTCGGGCATTGTCATGCATAAATATAGCATCCTCACCCAAATTGACCATAAATGGACCAACGTGTTCGTTGAGGATTTCTTCCACATATCTTACGCTAGTTAAAGAGCCGTTTTCTATGATCACCAGCTCTGTGCGACTTTCAGAGGAAATTCCGGCCCACACAAGTACAGACCCACCACCGTAGGCTACTTTTTCTTCGATGCATGCTTGCTTGAATCTTTCCCCTGGTCTTCTATACACTCTGTGTCTTCCATCGTGCTTGTAGAGCATAAATTGTGATTCGTCGGAGAACATAACTTTCGACCAATCTTCAATACTCCAATTTACGTGGTTCTGGGCATATCTTAGTCTTGAAATACGATGGCCACGCTCCAGTTTAGGGCCGTTTGCAGGTCTAAGGGGTTTTAAGTTAGATTCAGCAACGAACACGTTGGTCCATTTATGGTCAATTTGGGTGAGGATGCTATATTTATGCATGACAATGCCCGACCTCATACAGGTAGGATTGTGAATGACTACCTTCAAGAGATGAACATTACTTGTATGGAGTGGCCAGCGCGCAGCCCGGATATCAACCCGATCGAGCATGCTTGGGACGAGCTAGGGAGATGCGTAAAACAACGAAACCCTCCCCCAATCACGCTTCCTGAGCTCAAAATTGCTCTCACAGAGGAATGGGAGAATATTCCCCAAAATCGTATAAGGAACTTGGTGTACAGCATGCCAAACCGCGTAAACGCAGTAATGGAAGCACGAGGAGGTAATACGAAGTATTGAAATTCAAGAAAATCGTCATAAAGTTCAAAAATTTCATGTTTCCTATTTTTGTTTTAAGGAGAGATCAGCAGTTTTTTTTCTTTATGTAATTTTGTGTAAATAAAATGTATGGTGACTCATATTTTTTTAACTTTCATTTAAGGAGTATTAAATTGTCTATTAAATACAATTTATTGCATTAACCTAGCATTCTTACTTTCCGAGATTTTTTGGATTCTTTGAGTGACCCGGATTCATTGCTCTCGAGTGTATAATCAATTCCAATTTATTAATAACGATAGATAACAGTCATATTAGTACAATATTAATAATAAAGTGTTTGGTGCTATCAGACTGTGTACTAGAAAATAAACAACTCATGTATACAATAAAATAAACAATCTAATAATAAAATTAAAATGGGTTTATTTATACAAATAATTTTAATTTGTTTTTAAATATTTGTAAGTGGGTTTATTTATACAAATAATTTTAATTTGTTTTTAAATATTTGTAAGGGAAGTTGGACCATTTCAAAAGGTATTTTTTTACATTTATGCCTTCATACTGATAATACCCTTTTGAAAAATTATTTTAATATTAGGTAATAGATTTATCGACGAAGGCTATAGACTATATTAATATAATAGTCCGGGATCCGTAGTACATTGGAATCAAGTGATTACTAACAAGCTAATTTTTCGTGAGTAGCTTAATTTTAATGAGACGCCCAAAAATATCCTATACTCAACTTTTGATTGTGGTAGCTAACAGAGATATCGAAGATTAAATATGTCGATTTGATGATCCAAAAAAATTTATTACTAACCGGTTGTTTTTTAGTTATATCGTAAGATAATGATCTAAATTATATGAAAAAATATTTGTCCTACAAAACCTATGGTTTGATTAAAGAGTCCCCCATTTCCAAAATGTATCGAAAACGAGGTCAAAATAAATGATTACTAACCAGCTGATTTTTTGTTGTATACTTAATTAATATTTATAAAATCTAACTGACATATTGTCCTACAAATTTCGTGGTCCGTTATCCCGGTCCTACGCCTAGACATTGTTAATACCACAAGACCATTTATCTCATTAGTAACTGTAGGACAAAAATATTACAGAATAGGTTAGTGTGTTCCTTGCCCAAATGTAACAATGTCCTACAAAAAAACAGGTATGTATCGCTAGTCCGACAAGAATTGTAATTTTTAAGTTTGCCTATTTGTAACATAGAAAGTTAAGTCGGCGTCAGTGTAACAACACACCCGCAATAAAATATAATTTGTAATTATATCAAAGACATATTTCGTCTGTTTTCGCATCTACTCAGTTGGCGTAATCAAATGGAAAGGATCAAACTCGGCGACTGTGCGTCACCGAGTTCGATCCCCCGAAAGAGAGTTCTTTTTGTGAGTATGGATAAGATAGTGATTTTTTTTAAATTTAAATAATTTTATTTTATAGTTATCAAGGTAAAAAAATATTGTAGGTATTAAGTATTTATACAACTACTTAATACTTATTTGAATATTATAAAGCTGAAGAGTTTGTTTGAACGCGCTACGCAGAAGTATTAAAATAATTATTATTAAAAACTAAATTGTCTAAAATAATATCAGAAAATGACGCGGACAAAGTCGTGGGTAACATCAATAATTATAAAGCTAAGGAGGTTGTTCGATATTTAAAAATAAACCACCTACATGACTTGAACATACTTAATGACCTGATTCCACCATCTCCTTTCCACTCCAGGACAAGCAGACGCACGGCGAATTATAACCCGTATTTAGTGGATAACTGGATATATCTCATACACCCGCACTATGCGATTCTCATCCACCTTTATAGTTCGCACCGCTAAGGTCTAAGGTACGGACGGACAGACGGACGGACGGACAGACATGACGAATCTATAAAGGTTCCGTTTTTGCCATTTGGCTATGGGACCCTAAAAATAAGTTATTATGACTGGTTGGTAATAATCTATTGTGACCTTGTTTTAGATACTTACATTTTGGAAAGGGAGGACTCTTTGATCAAACCATAGGTTTTGTAGGACAAATATTTTTTCATATATTTTAGATCATTATCTTACGATAAAACCAAAAAACAACCGGTTAGTAATAAATTTTTTTGGATCATCAAATCGACATATTTAATCCTTGATATCTCTATTAGCTACCACAATTGAGAGTTGGGTATAGGATATTTTTGGGCGTCTCATAGAAACGAAGCTATTCACGAAAATTCAGCTTGATAGTAATTATTTTTACATCAAGGATGTGTACTACAACTTTGGACCGTAGGACCGGGATAACGTACCACGAAATTTGTAGGACAATATGTCAGTTAGATTTTATAAATATTAATTAAGTATACAACAAAAAATCAGTTGGTTAGTAATCATTTATTTTGACCTCGTTTTCGATACATTTTGAAAATGGGGGACTCTTTGATCAAACCATAAGTTTTGTAGGACAAATATTTTTTCATATAATTTAGATCATTATCTTACGATATAACTAAAAAACAACCGGTTAGTAATAAATTTTTTTGGATCATCAAATCGACATATTTAATCCTCGATATCTCTGTTAGCTACCACAATCAAAAGTTGAGTATAGGATATTTTTGGGCGTCTCATTAAAATTAAGCTACTCACGAAAAATTAGCTTGTTAGTAATCACTTGATTCCAATGTACTACGGATCCCGGACTATAAACTAAAGATGTAATCATCATCATCATCATGTCAGCCGTTGGACGCCCACTGCTGGACATAGGCCTCCCTTAATGACTTCCATTTATTGCGGTCGGACGCGGCCTGCATCCACCGCGAGCCAACCGCTTTCACCAAATCATCTGTCCATCTTGTTGGTGGACGTCCGACGCTGCGCTTGCCGATCCGTGGTCTCCACTCAAGAACCTTTCGGCCCCATCGGCCATCTGTTCTACGTGCTATATGGCCCGCCCATTGCCACTTCAAAGAGCTAATCCGCTGGGCTATGTCGGTGACCCGCGTTCTTCTACGTATCTCCTCATTTCTGATTCGATCCCGTAGAGAAACCCCGAGCATAGCCCTCTCCATAGCTCTTTGAGCGACTTTGAGCCTGTTCATGAGGCCGATGGTGAAGCACCACGTTTCGGATCCATAGGTCATCACTGGCAACACACACTGGTTGAAGACTTTCGACTTAAGGCACTGAGGTATTTTGGACGAAAAGACGTTGCGTAACTTCCCGAACGCTGCCCATCCGAGTTGGATTCGGCGAGTGACCTCCTTCTCAAAGTTGGACCTACCTAATTGGACTGTCTGTCCTAGGTACACATACGCGTCAACAACTTCAAGAGCCGAGTTCTCAACCATAACAGGGGAAGGCTCTACATGAACATTGGACATGACTTTTGTCTTATCCATGTTCATTTTGAGACCAACCCGTTGGGAGACTCGATTGAGGCCTTCGAGCATTGTGCCGAGTTCATCCATCGAGTTTGCCATGACTACGATATCGTCAGCGAATCGAAGGTGAGTGATGTATTCGCCGTTGATATTGATGCCCAATCCTTTCCAATCCAGAAGTTTGAAGGCGTCTTCCAAAGAGGCAGTAAACAGTTTCGGAGACAAAACGTCTCCCTGTCTTACGCCCCTTTTTAAAGGAATAGCCTCCGAACTCTGTTCTTGTACTCGGACGGACATGGTGGCGTTTCTATACAAACACTTCAACACTTCGATATATCGGTAGTCAATACGGCCCCGCTGGAGTGACTCAAGCACAGCCCATGTTTCGACCGAATCGAAGGCTTTCTCGTAGTCCACAAACGCTAAACAGAGCGGCAAGTTATACTCTTCAGTCTTCTGTATAACCTGCCGCAGCGTATGTATGTGGTCTACGGTACTATAGCCTTTTCGGAACCCGGCTTGTTCGGGAGGCTGGAAGTCATCAAACCTGCGTTCGAGTCGGTTAGAAATGACCCGAGAAAACAGCTTATAAACATGGCTCAAAAGCGAGATGGGTCTGTAGTTCTTCAATAAGGCTTTATCACCTTTCTTGAAGAACAAGACCACCACGCTTTTGTTCCATGCTTCAGGCGTGGTGCCTCCAAGCAAGGTGGAATTGAAGAGCTTCTGAAGGACTTTAAGTACCGGTGATCCACCCGCTTTCAGAAGCTCTGACGTAATTCCATCCTCACCTGGCGCCTTGTTGTTCTTAAGCTGCTTCAGGGCCATCCTAATCTCGTACAGGCTGATGTCCGGGATATCTTCGGTGTAGTGCCGGGTCAGTTTGGCTCTTGGGTCAGTAGCCGTACTGGTAACAGGTTGAGTGACCGAATCGTAGAGCTGTCCGTAGAACTTTTCGACTTCCCTCAACACTTCCGCTTTCGTCGACGCTACACTGCCATCATCCCTCTTCAGCTTCGTCATCTGGCTTTGCCCAATAGACAGATCTCTTGCGAACACCTTGGAGCCTTTATTCCGCTCTATCGTGTCTTTAATACGAGCAGTATTAAATACACGGATATCGCGTCGCAAGGATTTATAAATACGTCTATTGAGCTGCCTGTGGGACTCAGCGTCATCGGGAGACTGCAGTCTTAGCGAGCGTCGTTCAGCCATAAGGTCGAGGGTGTCTTCAGAGAGTCTCTGAGTTCTACTAGTACGAAAAAAATGAAAAAGATGTAAGATAACGTAAAAAACGCAAGCGAAGCTGTCGGCGGGTCGGTTGGTCTTTGATCTATGAAGTAGATAAGAAAGGTTATTTATTCATTTTAACCCCTAGGGCTACAGCGTCCAGATTAGCATAGAATTACAGTTTCTAAGGTAGAAATATAAATAACTGGATAATATTAAGAGAGGCCTATGTCCAGCAGTGAACGTCCGACGTTTGAAATGATGATAATGTTGTAGGCAACCTTCAAATTCAAAGGAAACCTTTATGAAGTAGGTGATTATAATTATAAATTCAGTTCTGTTAATGTATTGTTTAACAAGAGTCTAGACCGTAAAGCAGCGGTCCTTTACCGCAAAGTTACAATAAGAGCGAAGTGTGGCGCTACTTGTGGCGTGGTTACTAAACTAAACGATCAAAATCTTCACGAGTAATTGTATATTTAAATTACAATAAACACATTTCTGCGCACAAAAAAAATGTTAAGCTTGATCATTGCTAAAACGAATAATCTTGTCTGTCGAGCGAATGAAACCGAATTTTAATACTATCCTGCTGTTATAACATCATTTATTTAAACGGTGATATTTTATCAATGAAGATAATTTTAGGCTGTGTTCCAAAAAGTGAACGTACTAATATTAAACCTTATTTTATTTTAATATATTAAATCAGATCAAGGCAGTTATTCTCCCTAATATTATTGAAATAAATAAACAAAATATTACAGTTACATTAGACACGGCTCAACTAAAATGCTTTAGTTAGATTAATAAAGATTTATAAAAGCTATAAATGTTAAAAGTTAATATATATTTGATAAGTTTAGATTTTACTTAACTCTATTCTTCTTATCATTGTAAATATAGCTATCATGGTATAGATTTATGTACCTACTTAGTTCCCGTTGATTTAGTCACTTATCTATATAAATCATTTATTTCTGTTTGATAATAGTGTTCCATAAATAAGTGTATATTTTTAGGTGAATAAGGTTTATGCTGCCTAAATATAAATATAATAATAAAAAAATACACAAAAATAGTTCATTAGCATTCTAATATCACAGTTATTTAAATATCTCATACACAATATATTTTTCCGAGATATTCTGAATAAAAAGTTGTGTAGGTTTAATTTACCAGATACATAAACTAAATTAATTTGTATTTCTTTTATCTAATTCCTTTTCCGTTGAGTAAATACAAGATCCTTCTTAGGAATCGAATCTTCATTTGAATTGCGGCACATTGCTGGATACCGTTTCTAGAATTGGTTGTGGATAAGCTCCGTATATTTGAATTGTAGTCAGTGTACTTACTTATACAAATGTGTCCGTAGCAGATGTAGAATATTGAATTCGCAAGCCAAACATTATGTTTAGCTGTATTTCAGGAACTGAAACTTACCAAATATTGGGAATCGTTGTTGATCTGCAGAAATCCTATTTCAATTAATCATCGTCATATGATTCGAAACATTTCTGACATCATTTTATTTTATTGTCTGATATCGCATCAAATAGATTAAGTGCCTGTAATGAGGTTTAGATATGGATAACGTGTTAGCTATAACACGGTTTTTAATACTATGTTGGCTTAATTAAAAGAAATAGAAATGTATTTATTAAAAAAGATAAATTAACATGTTTCGAAATAAAAAAAAACAACATACCTAATAGGAAATTCAAAATGTTTTAAATTATATAAAAATAGCGAATTCAAACAAAGCGGCTTCGCCCGCGTTATATTATATTTTCCGCGGAAAGATAAAAAGTCCTATGTCCTTCTCCTGGCTCTAAGCTACCTCTCCACCAATTTTCAGCCAAATCTATTCAGCGGTTCTCGAGTTATAAGTGAAGTAACTAACACGACTTTCTTTTATATACACTGGTGGTCATATAATTAAGAACGCTAATATTTAGGGAAGATTTTCTCAAACATAAGACGCAAAACTATTTGCATGTAATTTATTTTATTTATCTCAGTATTGTAAAACGTTTCTATAATATCACCGTGCTTATTGGTATACAATGATTAGCTAAAAATAAATTGTAATTTTTTTTACTCTACTTCAAAACATAGCATTCCTATTTACTGGTTGGTCATAATTATAATTAAGAACGCTTAATCGTTAATTCCTTTTTTTATAATTTAAGAGGCCTTTTACCGGAAATCGCGAAATTGTTCGGTTTTCTCGTCCTAATTCTATGGTTTACGTTAGTTGTTTGATATTACAATTACATCTTTATAATAGTTCGTTTTCTCCTCTACAAAAGTAGTAAGAAACATTTTAGATAACTTGTTTATATATTGAGTAATAATCATTCTCCGGATACATGTTTCGTAAAAAACGCTCGAAGACCTGTTTTCTTAGCTCTAATTTGTAGATTCTAATGAATATGGGCGATCAAACTAATTTTTATTATGTTACGTATATCCTATTCTTCATTTAGAGTAGAGTACATTTTCGTTAAATGCTTTTATTCTAAAGATATACCGAATTTAATATCGACCGAAAATGCTTCGAAACAAACCTCAATAACTCCGAAGTTCTAAATCAATGGGACGTCATATTTATATCAAAATATTTATCAACATTTGCTTAAACTATGATATTAATTTTAATTTGTAGAACGGTTTTGGTAATTTTTTATGAATAAAATAAAACTACCATAATTTAGTAGTTTTTTCATTCCGCCGGCTTTTTCCATTTAGTACCGCGCGAGCGCTTGTCGAGGTCGGACCTATGTCGGTTGTTCTTGAATAAAATATAGAAATATTTCGTAAAATGTCAGTGTGTGGGACTGTCAATTGCTGTAAAAACGCTGTTAGTGTGCGTGTATGTGTTTTTGCGATACTACGACCGACATAAGTTGATCCGTTGATAACGATCAATTGTTATTTTTATTGATAACGATCAATTATTGTTGTTGCTGGCCTAAGAATTGTACCACTTGTTGCTGGCCTAAGAATTGTACCACATCATTGTCATCTTGTTTAACCTTATTTATTTGGAGGTTATGCTGTAGGATGTGGATTGCATATCTAAAGTTATCTATCCTAATTAAAAAACAACAAGGCAACTTTTTTTGGTGAAACCGTACAACGACTAAATGTAATTATGCCTATGATTTTTTTAGATTATGACTAACTTGCCGACCCGCCGACAGCTGCGCTTGCGTTTTTACGTTATTTACTAGTTTATGTTTTATAGCCTTTTTCGATACACTAAAACCTTTTATGAACATTCATATACTGTTCAAGCTATCCGCCTCTGGAATGCTCTCCCACTGGAAATTCGCAAAGCTGAATCTCTTCCTATTTTCAAAAAGAAACTGTATAATAATTATTATAAATCTCTATAAATATTTAATGTAAGTAAATAGTAACTAAAATTATAAAATTATTAGTGTTTAGTATATAAGTATATTATAATATATTATATTCATATTGTTTTCTTCTCAATTTATGTATTTAGTATATTTAATATATATTATGTATTCTTATATATTTGTCTATGTTATATTATGTAATCTATTATTTAACACCACTGTCTATATATTTATAACTGTCCAGTCCATACATCGGTTGCCTGGAAGAAATCGCTCACAGCGATAAGGCCGCCCATTGTACTCCAAATGTTTAGTTTTAAGTTTGTTCTGTATATTTCTATTTATGTGGTGTGCAATAAAGTATATTCTATTCTATTCTATTCGATCATTTTACTATCCAATACTGAAATCATATTTTAAATCGGACCCGCGGTTCCTGAGTAGCACGTTCAAACAAATAAACAAGCAATCTCCTCAGCTTGATAATTGTAGTATAGATTTCCATAATATTTATTACAAAGAAAATATTCCGTAATTTTTTGTTCTTATTTTTACCGAGTATCCAATATGTAAACAAAAAATAATGTACCTTTCTAATAAATATATTATTTATTGTAAACATTAAATATGTACCTTTCTAATAAATACAGGGCATCCCAAAGTTATGGGCCATGGAGGGGAAGTACCTTAAATATCGGTGATAGTGAATTTTGCTCAAACAAGACTTCATTTTATTTTTAAAAGTTAGTAATTCTGCATTCATTGATTTTCTAAAAATTACTTGCTTTGTCTGGGAATCGAACCGACTTACATGTAGAAAAAAAAAACTCGATTTTTATGATACCAATCGAAAGAAAAGCTAAAAAATAATAACTCTGCTTAAGTAACATAGTATTTTAAAAGAAAGGAACAACGTGAAATTAATTATTTTAATCAAATAAAAAACATGAAACATTATTTTTTGTAAATTAATTAATTAAATTACTTACTTTTTAAAATAAAATGAAGTCTTCTTTGAGCAAAATTCACTATCAACGATATATATGGTACTTCCCCTTCATGGCCCATAATTTTGGGACGCCCTGTATATAAAATAACACCCCTATTCACGTTCCCACTGCTGGGATAGGGACTTCTCTCTTGACGAGATAGATTAGGCCTTAATTCACCACGCTGGCCAAGTGCGGGTTGGTTTTTTTAAATATATAAATGAAATATTTTCAATAAGTTCGTAATAAAATAAAAATAAATATAAAGTTCGAAACTACAAAGATAATACCTAAACATAATGATAATAACATGGTATATTTGTGTTTGAATAAATAAAAGTTTCGTTAACGAAACTTTTATTTATTCAAACACAAATATACTTTCTAACAAAACAAGCAACTTAAATATATATAGGTAATATAATTTATTTGTTTTGTTATAATTAGAATTTGTATTTAGTCCGTTCAATTTAGACTTTCGAACTTACATAAAGTCCCAACATTCGACAAAAAAAAACATTTAATTACAAACCTACACACCAAATTTCAGAAGAATCGGTTTAATAATGAGCCCATAAGATGAGATGAATGAGGACATTTAACTTCAATAAGACTATTTTCAGTTTTATTCTTATATAGATAATTATTAATCATGAATGTTTTAATTTAAAATTATGTACTTAATTGATTTCAAATAATCAATCAGATTTAAAATCAATATTGATATTATTAAGATAAAACATAATTGATTCAAATATTGAAATAAAAATATCCGCCATTTTGAATTTAGGAAAATATATAAAACACCTATGAATTAAATAAAAACATTAATATAATAATTATTTCAGAATAAAACTGAAAAAAATCCACTCAATAAAATGGAATTTATTCGATGCCATTTTCTACAGATCTAAAATAATTATTAGTATATTTGTATGTTTTAGATCGACGAAGTATCAAGATCATTTAGTATTTTTCATAGAATTCGCGTGACGCGCCGGTCACGTGGTGCATAAAATATCCAATTTCGCAAAACTTCAAAAAATTAACAGGGCTCTTAAACAGAAAACACGGTGGAAATTTTTACTGTTTGTATAATAATTGGCAATATTTAGTGCTGTAAAAGATAAAAAGGCATTGCTCAGTTAAAAAAAATAAAGCTTTTGATCTATCAACACAGGGTAGAATACCGGCACGTCCGGCACAAAAGTAAAACTTCGCCTGAAGAATTGGTATTATAAAAAGATAGACAACCATCTGTAATGTTAAGAAACGATGGTTTTCGACGCTTTTGAGCATTTTACTTCGTATCATATACTTCTACGGAGTGTTCCACATGTACCTAAACAGAGAAAGACAACTCCTCGAGATGACCAAAACATCACTTGTATGGGCTACAATACTCTTTAATGGGTCCAATGTGCTGAGACAAGAATATTTTGGTGAAAACTAGCCTTCAGCTATCTCAGCACGCACTGTTTGAAGACGTATGGTAAAAGAAAAATCGCACGGAAGGATATCAAGGAAGGTACTCATGTTGAAACTTTGCTATAGTCAAAATCAGCTTGCACTTGAGATAAAGTATGAAAACTGGACTTTGCAACAATGAAAAAATTTACATTTTTTTCTAACGAAACGAAAATAACTAGAGTGTTTTCTGATGGAAAACGATATGTTGTACGTCTTCCGAATATAGCATTCAACCCTAAGTACTCGAAAGTTACATTAAAGCATGGTGGTGGAAATGCGAAAATTTGGGTGTGCTATCGTGGTTTTCTATCTTAGACTGACAAGCTAACAATCTAAATCAGAGCCAATAGAGAATCTGTAATTTAAAATAAAGAAAAAGTATTCAAATACAGAGTGTGGGAACACAAGAGAGCTTTTTTAAAAGAATGGAACAGTATTTATCTTGCGAACTATCAAAAATTAATAGGTTATGCCATGCAGGTGTAAAGCAGTGTTTAAAGGCCGTGAATATGCTGTTAACTCTTAATTTAGTTTAAAATGTATTAAATTACTTTTAAAGTTGTCTGCACTGCATATTATTGTGATTAAGATTTCATGTAAGTGCCATAATAAAACAATTTCCCAGCAGTTAAATAAATCGTTCTTAATTATATGTCCAGCTTCATTACTATAAGAGAGTGTCTCATTTCGGTAAAATAAAAATTTGAGAAATATAGTAAATGATTTTATTGTTTACTCTATAAGACACTCTGCTCCATTAGTATGGCTATTTTTTAGCATAATAAGTTGTTTTTCAGAAGGTACACATCTCGGTGTATGAGAAGATTAAAATAAAAATGTTCTATAAATTCAAATCGTTCTTAATTGTATGACCACAAGTATAAAGATTTTGTTAGTACTTATACCTACAGGGTGAATATTTGGGACGGGTCTGCTTCCTGCGGGAAGCGCAGGAAGCAGACCTTAAAATTTATAGTTACAGGAAAATGTTTATCTATTAATTTTTAAGATATGTTGACATCATTGTAACTATATAAAATAAAATTATACAAACTGTATATGATATATATAAACGTTAACATTATGTTTCATTAAATAGTGTGACACTTTAACTTACAAAAACTTAATAAATAATAATAAGTTTCCGATGATGCAGGTAGGGCGTCAAAACGAGTAATGGTTTTTGCGACTCCTTATTCAACCAAATTATATAAATTTAGTTCTAGGTTACTTTAAATTAGGCAATTAACCCTACCTTTCTTTTATGACTGCCCATTTAATTAGGGAGAATACAAACGGTGAATAACAAAACGTAAAGATCATCACGGCTGATCCGAATAGCCGACATTAATATAAATTACACCAAACCTGTGCTCATGATATGAATTGTTCAAATTAAATTAATTAATGGTTTGGAATGAACTTGCAAGATTTCAATCGCTATTTATCATGAGTTTTCATGAAACAATATGATAGCCAGTTCCATAAGTCTGAACTTGGTGTATCGTGATACCGCGTGCTAGATTTTGCTTTCTATTCAATGGTTCCAAGCTTTGATTTAGAGCTTGCCAGTCTCTTTATCTTCTGGCATGTTTTATTTTATGTTTTTAAGTTATTAATCTTTGTGGTTATTCTTTTTCTTCTTTATGGGTAAAGGTGAACCATCACGATTATATTTTTTTTCTTTTAAAATCTTGCCGTCAAGAAGGTCTTTGTCACTGTCATTATCGAGAATGAGTTCATTATTTTCACCGGTAATAGTTAGGGAGTTTATTTTTTTCTCAAATTTATCTCTTGCTATCATAAAATTCTCATTTTCTTGATCTATGTTGTTTATAGCACTTGTTTTCTTATGTTTTTTAGTTACATTTTTTGTTTTATTACCTTCAATTTCATCGGCATAAGTACCATCTTCTGGGTGATATGGATTCTTGTATTTCATACCTAATTTGATGATTGACCTCAATCGATCCGATTTTATTAAAATATCTGCTTTAGATATTTCTTCAATTACTTTTAAAAGATCATCACTATCAATTTCTAGCTTTATTATTTTACATTCAATTATTAATAAAGTGCATAAAGAAAAAAACACAACATAATCCATAGTGATATAGATTATTTTGCATTCAAATGATAGACTAGTGGTTGGCAGCTTTATAGCTAAAATATGAAAATATGATGATGTTGAACAATTGGTATTGCAACTATCATAAATCTTCGCATTGTTAATCAATATGTGGTCATGGCAATTAATTTAACGGTTTTATCAATTATTAATTCCTTACAGCAAAGCAATTATAAACACCAAATCCGGAATAGATTAGAATCCAAGCATAAAAATAAAAATAATACTAGACTTTCGTTTTATAAAAAAAAAATTCTGTGAGAGCAGATAAAATAATAATAAAGAGGTAATTAGAAGATACAAAATTGTGGAATAGAAATAATTTCATCTTTAATAATCTAATCATACTTGAGACTCCACTGTCACGTTTGGCCTATATAGCTATCTCATAATAACAATCCATGAGAAATAGTTATCCTTTACGTAATGAAGAGTAAATAATAATTCCAAACACGTATCGTGCGAACAATATTCGGCAGATGAGCGAAACTTCCTGCGAATGAAAACGAACCATAAAGGTCATTGTACATTGACTACTCCGTGCCGCAGAATTAGAATATAATTGTTATATTTACAAAACTGCTTATTGTAAATTATTCTACTTTGTGTTGGGAGTTAAGTGACTTTGTTCGGTCGACTACAGACGAGTTATCCATTTGTCTGCCCGCTCTATCCAACATTATCTTGAATTATATCTCTTTATGCTTGTGTCATCCTTTAGTCAAAGCCACCTCAGAGGTTACTAAGACCTTCGTGTTACCAACAGGTAGGCCTAACCTAATACCGAGGTAAATCACACAAATGGTTTGATAATCTATAATAATTTTTATAGAATTGTTCTACCTTTCTAAACAAGTCACATTTAAACCCATTGCGTTTTAAAAATTGAAGCATACATAGGTACGGACAGACAGCGTTAGAGACTTAATTTTATATTATCAAGTGAATATTTAATATAACGGTTTATTTATATGAAAATAGTAAACCAAGTTTGGATGTTTGTGTAATTCAGCGTCTTTTCAATAAAGACAATAGTATTTACTTGTTTTCTACCTTGTTTCAATTTGTAATTTGATAGCTCTATCTCTTTACAAGGTCTAAAAACAATTGAAATTAGTTGTTTTTATCTCTGTGAACTACTTTTGTTTTTATCTTTGAAATGTATTTGTTCGTCTAACTAATTAAAGTGTTTGTTATGTGACTATCAGAGTATTTGCTCTTTGTAAACTTTGTCGGTCTAATAACTGAACATCTACTTATTGACAAGTTAAGTTTAAAACTCTGATTTTTACTATGTTTTCATAGGAAACCCTATTTTTTATCAAAAATATTCTGATTTTTTAATTTTTTTGTCATGTAGCAGGGTTAACGTTCCTTAAACCTCATTTAACGTACCGACATTTTTAAATATTATGAAAAACTAGGTATTAAACATAATAATTTAAAAATATGATAGGTAATTAGAAAACCGATAACTAAATAGGTGTACCTAATAATGTTAATCATGGGTAAATATTAAGGTATTATAATAAAGTAATATCAAAAATAAAAAACCTTTATTATTATGCAGTTTACAAACATAAAACTTACAAGTTAAAACAAGTCAGTAATGTTTAATAACGTCAGTTATTTGATAATAATTTATTTAAAAGGAAACAAAGAAAATTAAAACTTTTCTCTCCATAAAGAAAGGTCTATTTGTGGTAAACTGCTGCAATCTACGATAGGGTTCCTGAAACAAATATGTATTTTGTTAATACGTTTAAAATAATAACATTTAGGCATTTTCTTGTATTCAATATAAATTACGCTAGTGAATTTAATATTTAATTTATAAGTTATCTAAACAGATAGCGAGGTATAACAACGAAAAATAAAACAAAATACCTTTACCGTTACACGAGAAAAATAATTATCCTGTGGCTTTATCATACCGATCGAAAGGCTTCAGCATAAGGAATATTTTTTTCTTAATAACGTAGTGTCAAAAATAAAAGGAGGACCATTAATTTTAACATTTAATGTGAAATTTAGTTCAGGAAAGCTGGCATTGCCGTAAAACAAACAACTGACATTCACCACTTGAGGACTAATAAATTTCACATTAAATGTTAAAATTAATGGTCTTACTTTTATTTCAGACACTATGTTATTTAGCAATAAAAAATCCTTATGATGAAGCCTTTCGATCGGTATGATAAAGCTACTGGATAATTCTTTTTCGCGTGCAGCGGGTTCGATTTCCGGTTCAACCATGTAATTATTTAAATATCTATGAATGCAGTTTAATTTGTTTTTTAAATTAAAATAATGTCTTCTATCAGTAAAATGTTCAATCTACAATATTTAAGGTACTTTCCCTCCATGTGGCATGGCCGTGGGACGCCCTGTATAATGTAAAACTAACATTGGAATACGAGCCCCTATTGTTCAACTTTGTAACCAATACAACTCCATTAAACTAAGTAAACAGCTCCCTTATTTGGGCATCTTCAGTGATAACCTATTTGAATTTAAACAAACAGTGCTGAAACATTTTCAGCACACAACAAATCATGAGATTGATTAATTCTAAGATTGATTGATTCTAAGACCTCTTTACAGTTAAGTACATTATTTATCTTATTTAATTTTTTTTAATTATAAATTATTTTTATCTTTCTCATTACTTTAATATAATTTTATTTAATTTAATACTTAATTTTATAGATTTATACGTCAATGTTATAGTAAATGTTGTGCTAGCCTATTATGGGCACATGTTATAGAAAATAGCCTTAATTAAAATATCATTTATAAAAATTTGTAATTATGTGCTGTTGGCTGTGCCTGAAATAAATAAATAAATAAATCTCTCTGTAAAGATGGCGCTTGAAACAGTGCCGAAATATCGGGAAACTCAAATACATTTATATTATGGTATAAAGGATTAAATATTTATATTATTTATATACAACCATAACTGAAACCCAAATTTGGTGAGATCTCATAATAAATCTTACGTTTCGGATATTTTTTCAAAAGCGTTCAGCTGCATCCGCTTCACACATTTGACGGTATCGCAGAGACAGCGTGCCAATGTTACTTTGCGTATGGAGTTTAATTGTGCTGCAAAATAAGAACAAATTATATAAAATATTATGTAAAAACTCATTAAAACTATAAATTATGAGGTTAAGGAGAGGTCAATCAATATTTTTCCTTTTATTTTTATTGCTGGACAGTTTTCAGTATCTAGCCCGTAATTAAGCTTGTTTTAAGATTGGCTAAATTAAAACAAGTGTGCTGGTAAAATCAATCAATAAATTGTATCTTATGAAAAATATATGTATTACCTGTAAAACATACATTGAAGTAAGTCATTATAAATTGTTGACACAAGTGATACAAAATGCATAGTTAATGTGCATGTGTATATGTAGTTGCTATGGTAACATGGCATTAACAAAGACTTTATTATGCCATATGCATTGAACTGCCGCATAAAGCCGACAACCTCGATCCTCTGTAGGTTCGCGGTAGGCGCAAGTCAAAAATCAAGTCATAAATCAACACAAATGTTATGGAAAATTAATATAGTATCTATTAAAAAAAGTTAAAAGCAAAAAAAATTATGTAGACTTAACAAACAATATAAATGAATATCAATTTATTATTTCCATAGAAACACAACAAATTACAGCAGAGAATTAGCAACAGAAACCACTTCTAACAATTATAAGGGTTAATCCCCCATGTAGAAGTCGCTCTGTGACACAGCGGGCGAAGGTCTGCTTGCTACGCAGGATATTTCGGGTTCGATTACCGCCTCGGAACAAAATTTGTACTATCTGCAGATTTTTTTGTTCCAGGTGTCCAGGTGTTATATATTTTATGTATAAGAAAATTTATCTATCTACGTATGTATATTATATTAAGTATGTCATAAATCTAGCACCCGTAACACAAGCTTCGAGCTTACCACGGGGCTAGATGTTGCTGTGTGAATTGTCCGCCAATATTAATAAAAAAATAAAAAAAACTTACGTAATGTAAAAGCACCATCAGTGTTTCCGTGCTCGAAGAAATACCTGTCCCCGAGTCTGGTCCTTCGGAACTGCTCTGTCATGATGCAGAGGAATGTGGGCGGGGCCAGGGTGCCTTTCACAAGAGTTTCCAGAGCTCCGCCTATGGATAGTTCGACATCGAACACAGATCGATACATTCGCCTTAGGTATTTGACACGCTAAAAATATAAATTAAGGGAAAATAGAGGAAAATACATTGTAAGTTACCATTTATCGCATAGTGCTAAAAATTGGTGGAGGTCTCATTGACACCAATTAAAACTTAATATCAAAAGTCCTTTCCGATACAATAATGTGCAATTTTTTTGCAAACTATGACCTAACTATGTATGATTGAAATATAACTAAAAGTTCAGAAGTTTATTGATACATATAACTACTTTTTCTCGATCCGTTAACATAGTTTAAATGTTGTAATAATTATTGATTGAAAATTCTCACTGCAATATTTAAACCAATTACCATCGGTTCTGTGTCTGCTATTAAGGTTATTGAAGAGATTGCTCGTGAAGATATTAAAATATGGAGCAATCTCCATATTCTAATATCTTCACGAGAAACTAAAAAAAAATTAGAACATCGTATTGTTAATTCATTATTTTTTATACCAGAGTTGTTAAAATTTATTTCTCATATATTTCGGGACTTTTAAGAACTTGTTGAACTCTTTGTTCCCTATAAAGCTTTAGACCTGTTTGCTGTGCCATTAAGGTCCTTATTTTAATCAGATTATACATAAACCTCGGCAAGGGTTTCGTAACAGATCCGTACCTCCCCATAAATAATGATAGAAGCAAAGCCACCCTTATCATATCGTTAAGAAGCAATTTCACTGCTTGCACTTTCGTTTAGAACAGACTTACAGCTGGCTCCGAATAATATCAAAAGTATTTTTCCATTTGTTTATTTCAGACAACAAAAAAGGTTTTTCTATATAATAATGCCAATATAGTTAATATCCATTCAGCTGTGTTTTATTGTTTTAGGAATAAGAATAACGCGGACGGAGTCGCGGGCAAATCTGAATGAAACGAATGAAAGTTAGTCTTTCTACTTACAGCAGGCGTTATGTACAGCTCCAGGTCTTTGAATGTCTTGGGGTCAGAGAGTCCACAGAATCTGAGAGCATTCACGTAGGTGCCTATGCCATGGTCCCGCGATCTCTGGATATCAATAGCGCGTAAATCTTGCCCAAGACTCTCGTTCAATGGCCTGTACGATTAAAATCATATTTCACTCTATGAATTGCTGACATAATTGCCCATTTAAATTTGAGTGTTATGAACAATGCCTACGAAAATAATGTTGCCCTGTGTGTATTTTCAGAGCAATTCGATAAATTTAAACGTTTAATTTGTAGGTTGGTTATTTCGGGATTATTTTACTGATCGACAAAGGCTGTTTGTTTATTTGAAGTAAAACGAAACTGAATTGAGAGGAATATAAAACTCATGTTTGGAAATTACAGACTTAAGGAGATTACTAAGTTATGATGTTCTGTTAGATAGAGATATACGGAATATCATCTAACTGAGTCCCTCTAGACTTGTAGGTAACAGGTAACATTTGGCTAATTTAACTGGAACATATAAAATAAGTTACTCGTATCTTTGATATTTAAATGGATTAAGGTTTTAAATATGGATGAAAGGTCAATGATTTCGTAATTTAAAAATAACTGTACAAATAATAATTTATATCAGTAAATTTATATACATTCGAGTTTATAAAGGATAAATTAATCCTAGAATTAATTTACTAGTCCAGCAACTTTCAGCGATGACGATAGAAAAAACCAGCCAATTTTTAGAAGCCTCACGCAGTTTTGAGCAATTCTAGAAGCAATGTTTTTTATTAATAGGTAAACTATCTCTAACTCTTCGACCTTCGCTGCACCACAAAGGTCGTTAATTTAGTTATAAGAATACCTACTTTATTCAAACGGCCAAATACTTGTTTCTCTGAAAATTCATCGTTTGATTTCGAATTTGATGTAGCAGCGGCGAATTGCCCATGACTAGTCTACTGGATTTAAATCAATATTTAAACAAACATGACTGTGCAATTTTGTTTTGTCGTGTGACCTGCATTCCGTGTGTCAATAATTAATTACTATCTATTGATTCAGGAAATCCTTGAATTCACATTCAATAAACTACGATAACTCCCCTGTAATATCAGACCTGTGACATCTAATAGCGAATAAATTACCTATACTGGTAGCTGTCTTTTCATGAATATTGAAACAGTTAATGTTCCTAGGGGATTGAAAATTTATAATAGATACTAGCCTCTACCAGCAATTTAAATAATTATGAGATCTTGTTTCCTTGATAGATTACATTTTGAATTGAATAATGTTCAATAACATACGTTCATCACAATAATAATGATGGTGAGCCTTGTTGGAATAATAGTTATGCTTATAAGAAATATCGCATGTAAATTTATTTTAAAATTTACTGACTTCTGTTTCACCTTTAAACAACTGCTTATGTAGGAAAATATTGTTGATTAAAATTAAAAATTAACGACTTAACCACAACTTTTCTAAACAACCTTTGTAACAGCTGCCACGCAATAAATATTCTTGATTCTGTTTTTTTTCTGTATTATAAACAAAGAACCTTATTGGACAAGAATTAAGTCTCACCTGAAGAAAAATTGTGTGATTTCATCATCGAAATATCTGTCCACTGCGTTCTGAGGTTGACTGGCCAAGCCGTATGTGAGTTCACATGTGTTGTTGTCCTCCTCGATAACGGATGGCCGATTGAACCAATCGCTCAATCTGATCTGTCCAGTGAAACAACGGTCATTGGTGAATTTCCTGCAAGAAATTAAACTTGTATGTTTTTTAGGGTATTCGCATGATTATAAAAATTTTTACTGCACGAATATCTTAAATCCATTTTTTGTGTCCTAATTTTTGTGATATATAGGTAGTAAAATATATATAACAAAGGGTAAGTAAATATATACAAAAAAAACGAGATATAACAAATGATGATGATTTAATAAACAATAAAATTATGGCCTAATTTTTATATATTTTACCTACAACAATATCTGTTGACATTAACAGCCCACAATAATTTGGCGACGGACCATTAGCGTAAAAGCATAACTATAAAGATAAATGAAGATAATCTTAGAAGCTTTTTGCTTTCACAAATACAAGATGTTGTTAAATACAAGAAAAACTACTTAACTGCTCAGTAAAGAAATTAAAACAAGCTCCGTTAAAAACGCAATCATTTAATAAAAACGCCAAGTTCTAATTAATACCAGCACTTAAGGAAATTCCCTCATTAAGACAAGACCTCACAAGATAAGATCGTCTCTTCAGTTTTTCACTAGTAAATTAAAATAGCCGTTTTCTTTTATGGCAGACCTTTTTTCAGTTGAGCTCAAAAATGTCTAGATCCAATCATTTTATTAATTTGGGAGCCACAATAGCATCATTTTATTAATTATTTCAAAAATAAATTTCTATTTACTATATCTACCTACATATAATTTATGTGAATTTTTAGCACCAAACGGAGAATATGTAATATAAAATGTATGTGTGCTTTAAAACACGTGCTCTAACGGTGAAGGCAAACATCGCTAGGAAACCATGTTCTGAAAAGTTTGAAGGACATTTATGTATGTCACTAACCCGCACTTGGCCAGCGTGGTGAATAAAAGACTAATCTCTCAAGACAGAAGTCCTTTTGTCCCAGCAGTGTTAACGTCAATATGGGTGATTATGAATTAAATAATGCGGCTTCAAGGGTGTAACATACAGTACATACTTGAGTTCTCCAGCGATTTCCGTGTGGTAAAACCGAAAGGCAGATGTGGCATGTTCATTGAGAATCTGCGCATCGACGTTTGGGTCGTAGTCATTGATATAGCCTGATGCGTTTGGGTACCACAAACCATTTCTTATCACATTTTCTTTACCTGTCAATGAAATTAACATATTGATAAGGTGCCTCATTTAGAAAACGGTATCGCAATGCGCTACAATAGCACCTGACTCCGATTTTTGATATTATAAAATGGGTATCGGAACAACTCGACATGTAAATTGAAAACTTCCATTAATTAGTCTTCCAATTAAAACAGAGATAAAATGGATAGTTGTTTTCCTACAACTCTTTAGCACAAACTTATGAATTTAATAATGTTTTATTGAATTCTTATGTTTGCAATAAAAGAAACAATTTCCCTTTTCCACAAAAATAATCAATTTATAAAAGTAAAACAAAAGTCGTTTCCCTAACACTCTTGTATTTACTAGCTAAGTACTTGTGACTAAAGTACCGGATTAGGAATCCTCCACAAGCTCTCATGGACTTAGCAAAGTGGAAAACTTTCCTTAGGTTTTTGTTTTAAGCTAATCTTAAGGGTTCTTCAATTGGGTATGGATGTGGGTATTTATATAACAATTCGATTTATTTATTATACAATCTGTAGTTTAAGTTTTCATTTTTTAAGGGTTGTATTGAAAAAACCTTACCTGAAATACGTATTTGTTGCATGCTCAGTACCCAAACTTTATTGCAGATCTATGAGTCATCTCATCATTTCAGCCATCGGACGTCCACTGCTGGACATAGGCCTCCCTTAAACATCTCCAGTTTTTTCGGTCGGATGCAGCCTGCATCCACCGTGAACCGGCAGCTTTGATCAGATCATCTGTCCATCTTGTTGGTGGACGTCCGACGCTGCGTTTTCCGATCCGTGGTCTCCACTCGAGAACTTTTCGGCCCCATCGGCCATCCGTTCTTCTCGCTATATGGCCAGCCCATTGCCACTTCAAAGAGCTAATCCGCTGGGCTATGTCGGTGACCCGCGTTCTTCTACGTATCTCCTCATTTCTGATTCGATCGCGTAGAGAAACCCCGAGCATAGCCCTCTCCATAGCTCTTTGAGCGACTCTGAGCCTGTTCATGAGGCCGATAGTGAAGCACCACGTTTCGGATCCGTAAGTCATCACTGGCAACACACATTGATTATAGACTTTCGTCTTGAGACACTGAGGTATTTTGGACGAAAAGACGTTGCGTAACTTCCCGAACGCTGCCCATCCGAGTTGGATTCGACGAGTGACCTCCTTCTCAAAGTTGGACCTACCTAATTGGACAGTCTGTCCTAGGTATACATACGCGTCAACAACTTCGAGAGCCGAGTTCTCGACCATAACAGGGGAAGGCTCTACATGAACATTGGACATGACTTTCGTCTTATCCATGTTCATTTTGAGACCAACCCGTTGGGAGACTCGATTGAGGCCTTCGAGCATTGTGCCGAGTTCTTCCATCGAGTTTGCCATGACTACGATATCGTCTGCAAATCGAAGGTGAGTGATGTATTCGCCGTTGATATTGATGCCCAATCCTTTCCAATCCAGAAGTTTGAAGGCGTCTTCCAAAGAGGCAGTAAACAGTTTCGGAGACAGAACGTCTCCCTGTCTTACGCCCCTTTTTAAGGGAATAGCCTCCGAACTCTGTTCTTGTACTCGGACGGACATGGTGGCGTTTCTATACAAACACTTCAACACTTCGATATACCGATAGTCAATACGGCCCCGCTGGAGTGACTCAAGCACCGCCCATGTTTCGACCGAATCAAAGGCTTTCTCGTAGTCCACAAACGCTAAACAGAGCGGCAAGTTATACTCTTCGGTCTTCTGTATAACCTGCCGCAGCGTATGTATGTGGTCTACGGTACTGTAGCCTTTTCGGAAACCGGCTTGTTCGGGAGGCTGGAAGTCATCAAACCTGCGTTCGAGTCGGTTAGAAATGACCCTAGAAAACAGCTTATAAACATGGCTCAAGAGCGAGATGGGTCTATAGTTCTTCAATAAGGCTTTATCACCTTTCTTGAAGAACAAGACCACCACGCTCTTGTTCCATGCTTCAGGCGTGGTGCCTCCAAGCAAGGTGGAATTAAAGAGCTTCTGAAGGACCTTAAGTACTGGTGATCCACCCGCTTTCAGAAGCTCTGACGTAATTCCATCCTCACCCGGCGCCTTGTTGTTCTTAAGCTGCTTCAGGGCCATCCTAATCTCGTACAGGCTGATGTCCGGGATATCTTCAGTGTAGTGTCGGGTCAGTTTGGCTCTTGGGTCTGTAGCCGCACTGCTAACAGGCTGAGTGACCGAATCGTAGAGCTGCCCGTAGAACTTTTCGACTTCCCTCAACACTTCCGCTTTCGTCGACGCTACACTGCCATCATCCCTCTTCAGCTTAGTCATCTGGCTTTGCCCAATAGACATATCTCTTGCGAACACTTTGGAGCCCTTGTTCCGCTCTATCGTATCTTTAATACGAGCTGTATTAAAGATACGAATATCGTGCCGCAGAGATTTGCTAATTCGTCTATTGAGCTGCCTATGTGACTCAGCGTCATCGGGAGATTGCAGTATCAGCGAGCGTCGTTCAGCCATAAGGTCGAGGGTGTCGTCAGAGAGTCTCTGAGTTCTACTAGTACGGTGGGTCTTAAAGAACTTAGACCCCACCGTATAGACAGTCTCTACGAACCTGTTATTTATCTCGTCCACTGATGCGTGATCATCAAGAGCTAGGCAGTCAAAGCGATTTGAGAGCTCGAGTTGAAAGCTCTCGGGTTTTTCGATTTGGGCACGAGTAGGTCGGAGCGTGGACTTCATCAAACGGGACCGCTCAAGTTTAACGTTCATATTCAATGTGCCTCTTACAATCAGGTGATCACTGCCGGTTTTCACCCTGTGGATCACAGAGACATCATTGAATATCCGTTTCTTGTCGGTCAGGATGAAGTCTATCTCGTTTCTCGTGGAACCATCGGGGCTCATCCAGGTCCAGTTCCTGTGAGGCGGCTTCTGGAAGAAAGAGTTCATCATAAAGAGTCCCTCTTTCTCCAGGAAGTCGGCCAGCCTCTGGCCCCTGGGGTTCCGTTGCCCATAACCAAAGTTCCCCACCTTCAACTCATCACCGCTTTTCTTGCCTAGCTTCGCATTAAAGTCCCCCATAACAACATTGAAGTGAGTTTTGTTGGTATGTATGGCTCTACTAATGTCCTCATACATACACTCAACTTCATCATCTGGGCGTGCCGAGGTCGGCGCATATACCTGAACGACCTTAAGCGAGTACCTTTCAGATACTCTGAGTGTTAGGTAAGCAACCCTGCTCGACACACTGTCGATGGTAATAATGTTGTTGACGAGGGACTTGTGGACGAGAAACCCGACACCACCTTGGGACTGTTGGTCGCCCTCCCGGTAGAAGAGCAGGTTACCCGACTTCAGGGTTATCGTGTCCTCTCCCTCTCTTCGGACTTCAGATAACCCCAAAATATCCCAACGTAACCTGCTCAACTCTTCTTCCAGCTCAACGATCTTTTCGTCTGTCCTCAACGTGCGGATGTTGTGTGTTGCCAGGGCCAGTGGTCGTCGTGAGGGCAATCGATCGGAATCCATGTTGCGAGCCAAGGTCGTTCGACAGTTCAAGACCCTCGCCCGGAGATTCACCTTGCCCCTGACCCTGGGAGGTCTTGGCCTACTGTCATCAGCCTCACCCCCAGTGTCGCCGGGCACTTGGGGACAGATAATTTGTGTACTGTGCATGTTAAAGAGGTTTGGACCATAACCCGCCACGCTGGTCCAATGCGGGTTGGCGGGTCGCCATTTTCCTCGTTCGTTGTTCAGCAGGGAGCACCGCGGGCAGGTGAGGTTGGCTTGGGCGCCGAGAGGTGGAATTGGCGCCCCTTACTCCCCTATGAGTCATCTAGTAAGTCAATATAAATTGTTGTACTTATAAGCAATATAGAATCAATACAATACCTTATATACCTACGATAAGCAGTAGTAAGTATAGTCTGCATTATATGTAATACAAGCGAGACTTACCAAGGAATATATGAAGAAAGTCATTGAACGTAATTTTTTGAAAGATAGCGATAAGGATTCTCCTGGTTTCCTGGTAGCAGCGTTCGTCGTCCCAGTGAGGGTTGATGACGTCACACAGTTTATGAGCTATGAGATTGTGGTACCTCATCAGAAGGTTCTGGAGCAACGATAGTTGCGGGTTTTGGTTCACCCGGACATCACCTGAGGAAATACCATTCCCATTATTATACAAAAATATTTACGTTCCCACTGCTATATTATAAAAACTAATATCTAGTTGCTTGAGGTCATTACTCTTTCTTAATTTATGTTCTTATAAAACCTAGGTTACATTAAAAAAAATGTTTAAATTAATTTCTACATAAACAGTTGCTTATTAAGTTTAAAATAACCGTGTAATTAAAAAACAATTTTCTAAGATAAAGATTCTGGATTAGCGTTTCTCAGAAATTTTAGTTTTGAAACCCTGAGGCATATTTACTTTAATAATTTTAATATCTACTTAATGCAAGAATAATATTTACATATTTACAACAGTTCGGAGAACTATTTTATTCGACCTTAATTTATAGATAAGTTTAAAAACGTTTATATGATAGTGAGTACCCATATAGCGAAGAGACAGAAGGCCGATGGAGCTGAAAAGTTCTCGAATGGAGACTGTGGATCGGGAAACGCAGCGTTGGACGTCCACCAACAAGATGGATCACGAGATCTTCCATTACAAATATTACAAGATCACAACGTAACCTTGGTCAGCGCAGCCGGGGCTAAACTGGAAGGCGTGGGTTCGACTCCCACTCGAAGACCAAGGTTACGTTATGATCTTTTATTTTTTCTATACCATTTTTAAGATTAAAACTTATCTATATCTCGTAGTTGGCGTGGGTTCGACTCGCAATCGAGGACAAAGGTTACCTTGTGATCTCTTATTTTTTTCTATACCATTTTTTAAGATGAAAACTTATCTATATCTTGTAGAGACTGTAAGATACTTCACCTGCATAATAACATGCTTCATGCGCATTTCTCAAATTATCGCAAGCGAACGTGGCGTTTGGGTCCTGAGGGAGCCACGACTGTCCGTTCCGTTCAACAGACTCCAACCTTCCCCCGACATGGGTACGAATTTCATGAGCCCGTTTTTCATTGTTACCATAGACTAGGGATAAGTCGACGTATGATGTTACTGCAGAAAGCTGGAATACAAGTGTTATTGTTAGCAAAAGCTATTAGACTTAAACCAAACACTTGGGTAAAGCAATTATTTTAGATTTTTACCAAAAATACTTTGCAAGAATTTTATAATAAGTAAAACAAAAAAAAGAATTTTATTTAAAAAGAATAAGAATAAAGAATAAAATATTTTTCTGTCTTAGTAAATGTACAAACATTGAAATTTAAAAAGCAGTAGATACATTGTTTTCACGAGCACGCATAATTCGCTTGACGAAACTCATAATCTTTATAAAATGCGTATATGCAACCCATTCTAAGAAGACGATGTAGTATATCCAACTACATCCCACGACTGGGCATAGGTCTACCCAATCGAATCGTAGTGAATGGAGGACTTGGGTTAGTTAATCACCCTGCGATGAGGTGTTCAGTACATTGGCACAGAGCTTCACTGCTGCCCCTCGTCTGATAGTTATATAAATCCCTGAGTTGGTCCGACGACACCAACGAAAAGAGACAGGGTGGTAAAATTGTATGGTAAAAATGGTAAAATGGCATAGTAAAATGGCACATGGTATTAATGGAAGTTAACCAAAGTTTCGAGAGCAAATAAAGAGAAAATAATTCGCGGAAATTCACCTCTTCTGGATAGGGTCTTAGGTAGTAATGCAATTAACACCTAAGTAGATCACTATCGAATCGAATTGAGGGGCTTTCCAAGTGTTAGTAACGACATTAGTGAGTTGTCCCGCGGATTAATTGGATGTAGGTAAGTGTTTGTGTATTTTGCTATGTAAGGTAACGTTTTACCGTTTTACGAGTACTATGTTATGTTGATTAGATATTAGATTTATTATTATTTAGATGTATTCACAAATATTAGTTTTAATTTAGTTTTTGTTTATTCTACTTAAATTTCTATTTGTATCTAGTTTTAAGACTTATTGTATCTTTAAAATTAAATTAAGTATCTAAGTATGTAAAATGTGTCGTGGCAAATAAATATTTTCATTTCATTTCATTTCATTTCATTTCATTTCATTTCATTTCATTACCAATGATCACAGTTACTAACAGATACTGCAATTTCATTATGTTTGTTAATTTGATATTGGGTTCTTTCGAGTCTAGCAATAAAATGAAAAATATGTTAGCATGATTTAGAAAATATGTGCACAAACTATTTAAAGCTTTTATATTAGATTATCTAGCAACCGTTACACAAGTTTCAAGTTTACAACAGCGTTAGATATTGCTGCGTGAATTGTCTAGCAATATTTGTTTATTTCATTTGTAAACTCGAAGATTGTGTTACGGGCACTAGATAGATAATCTGTTGCACTTAATATAATATACATACATATTAATATAACTAGGTTTTTTGTATTATACATCCACCTAGGCACGCGGAACAAATATCTGCAGTACAAATTTTTGTTCCGAGGCGGGAATAGACCGCAACCTTTTGCGTCGCAGGCAGACATTCACCCGTTACGCTACAGAAGGCGTCAATGCAAATAATGCAGATGGTAAGAAAAATAATGCTTCTTACCGGTTGTATCGTTCTGCCTGGCACAGTGCAGTTATTTTCTAAGTTATTTATGGTTCGGACGAAGTTGATACATGTGTTTCCTTCTGGAGCGTTGTAAGGGTCATCTTCGGGGAGAGGTATAGGCGCACATCTTGGGTTCGTCGCTGATCTCGGCGGTATGGGCTCGCCGTTTGTGCAGCAATTTATAGCGTCGACGTCTTATGAATTAATAAAAGATCATATTAATCTCTACTAATAATAGTTAATTAATTATTATAATAATAAAAAGAATTTGTTTGGTTAATTAATATTTCAATTATAAGATGAAGAGTTTGTTTGGTTGTTTGTTTAATTTAAGAATATGGCTGACGAAATAAAACAACCTAGGCCTAAAAAACTTTGTTAACTAAAGTAATATTCGGTTTTCTTACTTTATTCTGTTAAAGTAGGTAAGTTGCAAATAAGATTATCACCATATAAAACAGCATTTGTAACTTAGCTAAGCTTTTTCATTTAAAATTTGGAAAATTTAACTGCATCGCCAACATGAAATGAATATACATACAGTACCTACCTATAAAACGTGTTAAAGCTGGAAGACTATATTACAATCCAAAAGTTCAACGTTTTGTTTGATCTACTTCAGTTCATCCGGTCAAATTGTATTTGAAATAGAAAAACAAATCTAAAGTTTATCGGATGTTCGGTAACAGGGTGGTTAATTTACGTACCAGTGCACGTTTTAATAAAAAAATACTTGCTTGTTTGTGGAACGCCCTTAGTTAAGGACATGTCATGTGCCAATACTTGTCCCCACTGCATCGTCATGAGCTTCCACTCAGGGTCCTTGGCGACTACGTCAGGGAACACATTCAAGCTGATGTCCCGCGGATTCATCAAAGGCTCTCCGGTTATTGACCGGGGAAATGCATGGACACCTAAAATGATGGTATTGTTTTATGTATATTGCAACAGTATATTGTTTATTATCTATACCAGATAATAAATTTGTAAGGGTCGGTCATGGAGCAAGTTAGTTTGTTTTCAGAGATATTGTGTCTATAGGCTCAATATACAGGGTGTCCCAAAGTTATGGGCCATGGAGGGGAAGTACCTTAAATATCGTAGATAGTGAATTTTGCTCAAAGAAGACTTCATTTTATTTGAAAAAGTAAGTAATTCTGCATTCATAGATTTTCTAAAAATTACTTGCTTTGTCTGGGAATCGAACCGACTCACATGTGGAAAAAAAAATTACTCTACTTTTATGATACCAATCGAAAGAATAACTAAAAAATAATAACTCTGCTTAAGTAACATAGTATTTTAAAAGAAAGGAACAACGTGAAATAAATTATTTTAATCAAATAAAAAACATGAAATATTTTTTTTTTGTAAATTAATTAATTAAATGCTCAAAATGTGATCCCTCTTGTCTTAAGCATCTTCGCCAATCTTCTTGTGACCCGGCTGCCTGTTGATTTTCTAATCATTTTATGGTGAACACTCAATGTGATATGGCACAATTCTGTTTGCAACTCGATCATTTGACCTTGACTCAATTATTTTATGTTGTTCCTTTCTTTTAAAATACTATGTTACTTAAGCAAAGTTATTATTTTTTAGCTATTCTTTCGATTGGTATCATAAAAGTAGAGTAATTTTTTTTCCACATGTAAGTTGGTTCGATTCCCAGACAAAGCAAGTAATTTTTAGAAAATCTATGAATGCAGAATTACTTACTTTTAAAAATAAAATGAAGTCTTCTTTGAGCAAAATTCACTATCTACGATATTTAAGGTACTTCCCCTCCATGGCCCATAACTTTGGGACACCCTGTATATGATACTGAGACTTGACGATTTTTAGATTTTTTTTCTGTATGTATATACGTATATATGTACGTATGTTCCGCCATAACTCTTAAACGAATAATCCGATTTTATGAAATTTCGTAGATATACATTAGAGATCTGGGACACGGGATAGGCTCCCATACAAATGCGGACGGAGTCGCGGGCACCACCAGTACTTTTATTTGTTGCGAACTAAATGTTAATCTTACCTGACTACTTTTGAAGCAAATTTAACCGGGCTACAAGGGTAGAGGTGATCTTTGTCTTATTTACTTAATATTAAAAAAAAAATCATTTTAAATTAAACTTAACATGCTAATCAAACACTATATAAGTGAACTTTAGCTATACTTAATTGAGTACAGAAACTACTTATACATAAAACGGATGTCAGTATTTTGCATTTGTAATTACAACTGTTGCTGCAGTTAATGATAGTCAAAAGCGAAGCGCATCTATCATTTTCGTCACTTGTATCCTGTCTTTGTATTTATATGTACAGCTTGTATACTATATTGTATAACATAACATAACACCCCTATTCACGTTCCCACTGCTGGGATACAGGGACTTCTCTCTTGACGAGATATATTAGGCCTTAATTCACCACGCTGGCCAAATGCGGGTTGGTGAATATAAAGATTTAGGCCATTGTATGAATGGTAAATATAAGAAACTAAACATTCACCGATATAAGTTGGTTTCGACAGAAATAAAAACCAACCTTAAAAACCATGTCATAGCGTTTATTTCTATATGTACGATTACATGGCCAAGTAAAAAAAACCTAGATAAACATCATATTTTAAACTCGCTTCGCTAAGGGTACCTGTTTATACTTATAAACCTATTTCTAAAATATCACTCTATCTAATTTAAAATACCGCATCAAAACTGGTTGCGTAGCTTCAAAGATTGAAAAAAAAATTGATAGATTGAAAAAGAAGGATTGAAGCAAATGGACAGCGACAGCGATTTTGTTTTATACAATGTAAAGATGTCAACTTACCGTCAGAATATGATGAGGGAATTAATCTATTGTATTCCCTATTGGCTGATCCCCAACTCGGATTGAAAAGGTTGTTGCAGGAACCATCATAGCTCCGGAAGAACGACCTCCTACACTGAGCCGGATAGCTTCCACAAGCCTTTTGGTTCCTTTCATAACACTGTTCCCCAGACACAATCACTACTACCACTGATGTTATAATAATCAACCCCTTCATAATGCACCTATGGAGAAAAAATATAATTACCATCCACTCGTCCCAATAACAGTATATAGGGGAGAGCGGGGTTCAAAGTTACCGGGGCACGTTGTTCCGATGCAAATAACTTTCGAAAGAAAAGAGATAGCAATACGTGTGAAGTACCGTGCAAGACGTCATACCATGGCGCTATCGCGTCAGCTATTTTAGTGACGCCTCGGCAACCGGCAACTATGGTAATCGAATGGAGGCTCATAATTGTAACGTGAGTAAATATTTTTGCGTTGAAACTTTTTGGTCTATTTTGAACAGTTTTATAGCAATTAATATCTGACTTGCATTTAATTGTTGGAAAATCTATTGGGGATGTTTTATTATTATCCTTATTGACGTAATAATACTTATTTTTAAAATAAATTTGGTTTGCTTTTTTATGAAATTTGGGGCTCTAAGTTCCGCTTGACCGGGGCTAGTTGTTCCGCGGAACTATGAACCCTGTGCTAAAGTAGTACTTAAATTAATAAAAAAAAATTGTTTTAGGATGCGAAACTACAAAAGAAATACGGAACGGGGCAAGACTTCGGAATAACTATTGCGGCGGGGAGTTGATACTGTAATGGAAGACGGTCGGAAAATCAAAACCGTAGCACGGGAACTAAAAATATGCCATATGACATTATTCTGATAGAAGAATAGATATTAGACTGATTAAAGACTTATAATAACTGTTACTATAAATTTTAGTCCTAGTTTATTGATCTTAATGTCCTAAAACAAAGTTCCTGAGTTAAAAATACATAAATTATTAGTAGGTACTTAGTTTTGATGATTATTTGCCAAATATAGTAATTTTAATCATTATTTTGAATAAATGACTTTTTAATTTTTGGCACAGTACTTTTGTGTTTCATTTAAAAATATTATATACACTACATTTGCAACTTTAGCAATTGAAGTTGCTGTCGGAACAACTTGCCTCAACGATGGAACAACCAGCCCCATGATGGGGTCAGTTGTTCCTTGTCAATTTTACACAGAAAAAATGTCCTGACGCTAACACGTTTAATCATTTAGTAAATACGACCAAATCAAGTAAAACTAGAATAAATTCTGCGTCTATGAGCTCCTTTAAATTTAATTTCAGTCTATTTACTGACGGTCTTTTTGCGTGTTATTTGAAAATCGGAACTTCGAACCCCGCTCTCCCCTAAGGAACTAAAATAGTACGACGCTACCTTTATACGTTAACTGGCTTACTAAACCTAGAATACATTAGTCGACTTACTTAAATTAATGTAATCATCACACGAAGCTAGTGGCACTATCTTTACAATGTAGTTGTTCTAGTGTAGTCTAGTTTACTGATAAGTACATTTGAATATCGTGAACCGCACAGTGAAATTCTAATTAAATTTGTCTTCAGCGTCAGTTATTTGTAACCAATTTAACAATACCTAAGCCACAGATATATTGTTTCAAGCTTAGTTCAAATATATATTAACATAATTTATTAGCAAACTGCTAAAAGTTTATTTTTTACGGAAAATTCGGCGAGCAAAGCGCGTCTAAATTTGTTTTGTTCCATTAATATCATTGTACTTTTTCAAGCTTTGACGAGCTCTGTCAATTGTATTTTATAACTCTTTATCAGACTTTTTATGGCTAGCAATGGTAGCTGTCATTACTTGTTTTGAATACATTAAATTTCATTTTTATCACATTGATGAGCGTACACAATCTTATCAAAGTGTAAATCAATACTAGTCATCCCTGGGTATATATTATCCTGGCTTAATAGCCAACTCGCCTGGAAAATGTCGCTTCGGCCGCGTACGAAACCGGAGTCTCGTAACCAGTTACGGTAGAAGAAAAAATCCTCTTTTTACGAAACCAGTTACTAGCCTTGTAGGTACTTCTTTGGAGGGTTGATTGATCGCAAATTTTTTGTTTAGTACCTTTACAGAATTACTCCGCTATCTGATAGAAATTCCTCTTAGTCAATTTGACTACAAAACCTGTGCGAAAAAACGGGCCGACACCAGACGGGATTTTTAGGCTATTTTTGAGAAGAAGAAACATAAATCAATCTCTATAAAAATGGTGGTATATATTATATTATTAAATTCTTTAAAAAAAAAAGTAAGACACTGAAAAATTTAAATGAATTATAACCTGATCATGTGAAGCTCGCTTTATCGGCCTATGATGTTTAGACAGTTGTTTAAAATTAATGATATTACTAAGGTACGTTCACACTGATTAAATTGATGTTTTTTGCACAATTAAACATCTACATACCTGTTTGTTTATGAGTTTATAATTTATTGATCATACATGATGTATTTGTATACGGCCATTGTATAATAACTTGTTTTATGTATAAGTAGTATATAAATTACAACACTGACAATTAAATGTATGTATTAATTTACTAGTGAACTGCCCTCGCTTTGCCTTGGGTTTCTTTTACACATCAGGTTTATATTATTAAAAACCTTTCTTGAACTACCCATTAAAAGTAGCAGGAAAACCCATTGAACAGTTTTAATGTCGTGATCATATATAGGGACAGACAGACGGCGGAGAGATCTTTTTTATATTATGTAGATATAAATTTCACAAAATATTTCAATTAACCTTGCGTTAAATTATTTAAAGTAGATAAAAATATAAATGTTGCTATTATAACTATAATAAAATAAGGGCACGGATTTATACAATACATATCAGTACTCAGTTCCATTGGGGAGACCTATGGTTAGTATTGGGGCAAAATATAGGTTTTTGATGGTGAATCTAGCATATTACTATGATATTGCCTCATTAAGCGGTCTACAGACCAAAGCCGGCGGCCCGCCGGCACAGCCCGGCGGCCCAACCCGCCGGCCTTATTTTGTACAATCATGCCGCCGGGTTGGGCCGCCGGGCTGTGCCGGCGGGTCAGCCGCCGGCATCCCTCTCCACTCACTCAGTCAGTTGCCCGCCGGCTTTCATAGAGTAGTGACGTATTTGGCAATAAAGAATGTTACCTAATTTTGATTATTAGCACTCCATATTCTATGTCAAGTATAAAAAATACTAGTGAAAGAATTACTTCGATACATCAATTAGTTTCCGATTTAGAAGTAAAACAAGTTGTAACCGTACGACGCGAGCCAGCGGTTACGGTGTGACGGCATAGTGGAACACGATCAGTCTGGTTCACTCAGTCCGCTTGCATTGGCTTGTTATTGTGACATAACTATAATAGTTAGATATATGCTGTTGTGACATTTTTTGTAGATATTAATGTGATATGCATGCATGCGATATAAGAATTTTTTTTTCATCTTGGGTGACAAATTTGGGTTTTATCGTACGGATCCCTACTTTTTTTGAAAATTTAATATATCTAATAACCTTCCTCGAATGAACTATCGAACACTGAAAGAATTTTGTAAATCGAACCAGCAGTTCCTGAGATTAGCGCGTTCAAACAAACAAATAAACAAACTCTTCAGCTTTATAATATTTATTAAGTATAGATAAGTATAAGTATAGAAGCGAATAAACATGTTTTAAGGCCTCACGCATATTGTAAGTAAAATAAATACAAATAAAAAAAGGTTTAGTACATCTGTAACGTTCAGCTACTACATTTACATCCTAAGTATCCTACTTCCTACTAATAGTATAAATGCGAAAGGAGTGTGTGTGATTGATATCTTTCACGAAAAAACTACTGAATGGATCTGGTCTGGACGAAGTCTAGAATAACACATAGGCTACTTTTAATCCTATGAAAATGTACAGTTCTTGAGGAAAACGGGGCCGAAGGCTGGAGGAAGCTAGTTTGCAATAAATCAATATATTGTTCATTTAAATTTACTAAGAAGCTAGTTTGCAATAAATCAATGTATTGTTCATTTAAATTTACTAAGAAGAGCGGTACCTACCTATATATAAATAAATACTTACGTACCTACCAATAGCAACAAAACTTTAATACATATTTAATGTCTTTAACGTCAAAGTTTAATGGTAGGTACTTCTACTATTTGAGTTATCTTCATCCATTTTATCAATCGAATAATATTTAAGTACTACTATTAAACTATTAATTTAATACGCGGACGAAAACACATCAAAATACTGCGCAAGCTATTGCACTACTACTATAATCTGCTGGCGATACTAAGCGGGCCGTGGCCCGCGCGAAGTTGTGGTATGACGTCACAAGCGCTCACGTGACTGTTAGCGAGACTCGATATTTTTCGAAACTTTGAATGCCTATAAAATCAAAACTACTAGGTACTTTTTAACTAAACAAAAACTAGTATATTTGTATACATACAGGCTTTACTGATACAACATTTCAAGCGATTTGGCATACCTAGTAACATTCTTCATTACTAGTACACCACATGCCGGGGCTGTCGTGCCGCCGGCAAAGTCGTTCGGCTTGGACATTCTGAAGCCGCCGGGTTAACCCGCCGGCACTAAGCCGGCGGGCTGTGCCGCCGGGCCGCCGGCTTTGGTGTGTAGAGGCCATTAGACTCAAAAGTATTATTACCTACCTAATAATTTTTAGTAATGAGACTTGCTTAGTAGGTCACTCACCTTACGCACCTTGAACTTATTCCACAGATAAATAATAAATAATTAATTCAATAATTTTATTTTCCAAGAATATACTATGTATATTTACTTGTATATTTTTATTTAAAACAAGATAATGTAAAAAAAACAGGCTATTTATCTGAATGTAAATAGAAAACTGAATGTATGTGTATGCAAACATTATAGTCTATTTGTACTTGTTGGTAATTGCGGAAAAACTCGGCAGTTTATTATCATTATTTATTATCATCTACATAATTTATTTCAGCAAATAATTTAAGTAGATTGTTGACCTAATTACATGAATTATACTTAACATAATCAAGGAAAACTACTAAGCACTACGGTACTATAAGGTTCTTATTGACTTGTCTGAGGATTCTTTAGCTTTTTACGGAAATAATTAATTATTTTTCAAAGAAAACCGACTGCAAACTACCTCTATAAAATTTTAAGAATTCCATGAATTCCAGTTACCATGACCACATCATGACCTTTGATGACTATGGGACCACGTGCAAAGTATACTCTATCAAACAAAAAAAATTGAGTAATCGGTGAACATATACATATAAAAGAAAGATTATGACGAAACCTCCTCCTTTTTTGCAGTCGGTTAATAAATGACATGAATCTTTTTAATCATTACAGCATGAGCAGGTCGATAGCAGGTAGTCCTTATCTGCCCATGCTTAAATTTACTGTACTGCTAAATGTAATTATGCTATGCTAAAATGAATTAGACATAAAACATAAAATTATTTATTTACCAAAAAAAAAAATAAGTACAAAACTTTAAAAAAACTTCAGTGTTGTCACATATAAATAATCAATTATATCTACAATGTACTCGTAATGAGACACCCTTTATATTTCAACAGTCAAATTGTTTAATGATTATAAATACATTACACAAGGTAAGTTAATGTTTCACTATATAGGTAATTACTTCTATTTTACATGTGAAATTGGTAAAAACAACAATTAACCTTGTGAAATGTTTCTTCATCAAATTAGACTTCCTTTATATTATTTAAACTAGCTAGCACTAGCTGACCCGTCCGCGGCTTCGCCTGCTTTATTCCCATGTTTTCCCACCTTTTAACCCTTCCCTGGGCGACTATTTTAAAACCAAAATCACCAAAATTGACCCAACCATTTCTGTGATAAAATAACAACGAATTGTGGCATTCATTTTTATATATAAATAAATACTCATTATAACCCTTCCTCTTGAATTATTACATATTAAAAAAACGCATCATAATCCGTTGCGTAATTTTAAAGATTGAAGCGTGCGGACGGACAGACAGCGGTAAAGAATGTGTTTTATTATGCAGCGATGAAGAGTTATTTGAATTTGAAAGTGTCAACTTTTATTTCTTTTAAACATAATTAGAACACCTTAAAAATATGTTTTTTGTAGCAAATAATTCGCAATGGTGTACTCGTATAATGATCTAGGAAACTGTTCTGTTGTTAGTTGGGTGTTTTTATGGGTTCGTATATTTGAATACAGAAACATTACAAGCGATTTTACGAGCGACGTAGAATAGAAATTCAACGTCTATTAATTGCAGAAATAAATAAAACAGGCATAGAGATAAAATTCTAAATATTAATATAAAAAAATGTACCTACTTAATAAATCTATGACAAATGAAATAAATATCATTAAAAATACATTAATCACAAACCAATTTATGGGTATAAACGAAAATAAAAATCAACGTTATTAATTCTATACGAAAAAGCATCCGACGTTTGGTTTAAATAAAGAAAGATCCACTTGAGGTATTTCACTACAGGGCACTACAGGGTTCCTGCAAAAAAAAACAATAGGTATGTAATTCTATTTTAATAATTTCTCGTCACTTTGTTCGCGATATTATTATATTTATTTCGCTATGAGAAGTAATTTATTTTAATTAAAAAAAAACAATAATTAATAGAAAAATAAAAATAATTTATTCTGATCAATTAGATTAACGTAGAGTTTTAGTTTGAAAGTAGAGTGAAAGAGCATCTTATCCAACCATCCCTACTTTAATTTAATCTTATTTTTTAATCTTAAGCGTTAAAGTGATTAAGTCCACATACGTCCCGTGATTATCGGCCCGCATTATTAGTACCTAACAAGAACTTGATAAAATTGCCCAGCCAGCCAGGGTTAAACTAAAAGGCGTGGATTCGACTCCCACCCAAGGACCAAGGTAAGTTCTGATCTTGCAATTTTTTCTAAACCATTTTCGAACTATTGGGCGTGGTAGAGGTAATAACAAATCGGTAGGTTTTGTCTAAGATAAATTAATTAGTGAATGCAAGTGTTTGTACTTACTCGTCCGATATAACGTTGAAGGCGTTCTTCGTGACCTTATCAACCGCGTCCCCGCTGTTACAAATAATCATAGCCGCCGTCGCCGTCCGAATACTATTTAATTGCTCTGCAAATCAGTTACATACATTATTGTACAAGATTGTTGTTATTCAAAAACAAGAATTAAATAGTTCTTTTCCTTTTTTTATGCAGTATACTCGTATATTTCTTCATAAATTAACAAGTATTTACATTTAGATGTCGGGAAAGATGTTGTTGTAAATGTTTTTGGCTAGAATTACATGGCCAAGATTACTTGCTGGTCTGAGTATGACCAATACAAGGTTTCACGACGTACTGTTTTAGCTATTAACGTTCCCACTGCTTAGACAAAGTGACTACTCCCTTAAAGAGAGATTAGAGGTCTTAACTCACCATGCTGACCAAGTTTAGTCTGGGTTGTGAATGTCACACACCTTTCATGCAGGTTTCCTCACGATGTTTTATCGTTAGGTCTTGTGTTTATATCACACATATTTTCTTCAGGAAGAAAATTCCAGACGTGCTTAGCGGGTTCTGTACTAAGCCTAAACGGCTCGGCATATTGTATAAATGAAGTTGAACTCACCAACTGTAAAAGGCGCTGGTTGTTTACCATTCTCGTAGAAATACTTATCACCAGTTCTAGTATTGTAGAACTGATGAGTCGAGATGGCCCGGTTGGTGATCGAAGCCGTCGTGTCCGGCACGTTGGGTTCAAGACTGATCCCAACAAGTAGCTCTACATCTTCAACGTTGTCATATAATAACTCTAGAAGATCAACATTCTGAAAATTTTTAGATTTTTTAAAACTAATTGACTGCTTATACCACCATGCCAAAATTCAAATAACTAATAACGTCTGTATCAAATTAAACTACTATTCTGAAATTTTATTTGTTTAAGACCTAATTTCACCACTCTATGTTTGTTAGTTTAACATCCCGTTATGTTTAATGACGCACAGTTTATGTATTGATGAACTGTGAATTACTTAATGGGATATTAAACTAACAAACAGAGAGTGGTGAAATTATATCTAAGTCTAATATTTGCGTCGTTCGAATAAGGAAAACGAATGCACCATAATGTGTCACAAATTTGGGTAAATATAATGAGATCGTTCCGTATCCATATCGTACCGTATCTTACCGTGCCCTTTTTCGACTAGGCTTCGACTATTAATCTGGCAGATAGACCATAATATACCTACTACACTTTTTAAATACAGTTTTATCAATTTATATTCATTGACAATTAAAAAACTCGAATCAAATATTTGCAGATCTTACAGACATCATTTGTCCTGGGTCGAGACCGAATCAAACCGGCCGCGCCATAGAGTCTAATACTTACAGCATCTGGCATGATCGCCCTAAGATCATCGAAACTGTTGCATTCAGAGATGTTGAACGCTCTTAGAGCATTGCAGTAGGTTCCCACGCAGTGGTCACGTGACCTTTGAATATCGATTGATCGGAGATCTCCGCCGAGTGGCTTACCGTTCCTGTTCATAAATTTTCAGTTGTAATATTCTATGTGGTGGGTGACGATCTAAGAATTATAATATCATATTATATTCTGAATTACTGCGCCGACCTGGTATCATGGTTATTATACAAAATCCCCCATTTTTCTTACGTATTGACAAAATATTTCCTACATACAACCGATTATATTGAAAATATGACTCATGCCTCTTATTCTACTCACTTGAGTTGAGTAATATTGGACCAGGCACTACCATGCGTGTTTTATCATAGGTTTGTAGTTGCTGTTTTGTGGTTCTTCCATAGTAAAACATAAAAATAAATTCTTTCAATACCTGAACAACTTATTTGTAATTTCCTCGTCATAATATTGGTCAACAACGTATTGATGTTGGGCGTAGAGGCAGCGACTGAGACCTTCGGCGTTGTCTTCCTCTTCTATGATTTTGGGTTTATTAAAAAATTCACTCAGTTCCAAAGACCTTGTCACTTCTAAGTCTTCTGAGTAGAGGCTGGAAAAATGGATATGTGTTTAATGATTTACATATTAAAATTAGTTAGGCTGTTTCATTATACAGAGAGTACTTATAATAATAACTTTTAAATATATTAAGTTAGTAGTAATTTTATTTTATGAGTTTCATTTTTTAACAGTTTTATATTTAATGTTTCAATAACTAAGAATCAATAAAAACAGACGTATATTATTATTTTTAAACCGACGACTGAACCGATAAGATAACGATGATATTGATATAATAATAATCGAGTAGTTTGATAAATTCATATTGGGATAAACGGAAAATCCACGAACCTTTTTACGTTGGATTTGGTCAATAGTTTCGCCCTAAAACATGGGACTTCTTTAGGATTAAAACTGCAAGGATCACGACCGCTCGCCGGTCCGCAGTACACACGGTGTGCACTGCGAGCGGTTATAAAAAGTTTTGTGAATTTCACGATTATCATATTATAATTATAATCGAGGATAATAATAATATTATGAGAATAATCGAGTAGTCAGTGAAACATACTCAAATTCACCAGGAATGGCAGAGTGGTAGTTCCGGAAAGCAGCTGTAGCGTGTTCCACAGCCACAGATGGGTCAGTATTAGGGTTGTAATCATTGACATATCCCGTCGTTGTAGGGTAGATAAGTTTCTTTTGAATCATATAATCTTCTCCTGGAAATATTTAAAGTTTCACGTTTTAATATCGTTTGAGCGTGCTTAGTTTAGAAGTGAGCGCATTTCAGTGAAGCTTTCAGTAACGTCTTTTAACGGATTTAATATCGCATGGCCAGTTGTGATTTTATACAATAGCTTGTTACTTATTTGAGGTAAAAATGAGTAGTAAAATAATGATACCTACTAAAACTTAAAAAAAAAGTCTGACAGCATTAACTTATAATTATCGATCTTTAGTAAATCATTAAAATATATCATAAGGTTTACTTACCGTAAAGTATAGGCAGATATTCATAATACGTAATATGCTGGTAAATTGCAATGAGAATTCTTCGTGCTTCCTGGTAGCATACCTCGTCCTTGAATACGCAAAAGATAGAGCCACAAAGTGCCTCAGCAATGCGATTGTGCTCCCGCATGTATAAGGTTTGCATGTACGTCAGACCAGTGTTCTGATTAACTCTCGTATCACCTAAAACAATGCTTTTTATAGTACAATAGAAGTAAAAGACCCGTAATACAAGCTCCTTTCTTATCACGGAACTAGATGATGCTGTGTAAATTGTCCAGCTATACTTTTAGTTATTTTTACCTTTCGACGTGTCACAATGAAAACTTTATATTTACTTTAACAACTTGTTGTTTATGATGATTTATGATATGCTCATATGTTGTTGTTGACGAAACAATTATATAGAATAGATAGACCTTACCTGCGCGGTAGCAGGGATCGCCGAAGGAGAAATCGGTACACGTAGAACTTGGTGTAAGGCTTTGAGGTAACCACTCCGCTCCATTTCGCTTCGCAGATTTCAGTTTACCGTAACCATCTCGCAGACTCAGTGCGTCCAGTGTAGAGCTTCCGTACGTAATGGATATGTCCAACCAGTGTGTTACAACTGTGATCTGAAACAAACATCCATGTCTTCACAGAGTTGGGCTGGTTAGGGTTAAAATGGTATGGGGGGGGGGGGGGGTAATGCACAATACGCTCCACAGCGAGTTGGCAGTGCAGATGGTTCCCCAATACAGAATTTGAATTAGAAACAAGTGGGCATGAGTATTCTAATAAAACGATGTATCATGACAACCATTACAGGGCACATCTCAAAAGAGATTTTGGGGTATTAAATATAATCACCGCACTCGCCAGGCGGTTTGGCCATTGCAATAACTAGAAACAGTACATACACAGAACGCTCAACTCTGATGATAATATTTTGCGAGATTATAAATGCGAGAGAAGAGAAAAAGTTGTGCATTTCATGAGCCGGCACCACGCAGCAGAGTTTAAATATAGCACAGATTTTTCTAAACAAAAACAACATTTGTTAATATATTTAGAAATGTTGTTTTTTTGCCTAGAATTTTGTAATGGCAAAAGAAATAGTTTTAAACCGTAGCTTATTCTTCAACTTCGCTCAAAATGCAAATTTTTTAAAGAGGTTCTATTTGCTTTAATAATTGGACAATGGCGACTACAGGGTTTAACCGTGGCCCTTGTAAACAAATTCAGTGTTTGTTGAATCACTTCATTCGGTATTCATAAATTATGATAATTTGTGTGACCGTTGCTTGGTTAAACGATAAGCATTTATCTTTTTCTGTGTAGAAAACAAAGAATAAAATAATATACAATTTATTCACTGTTTAATTTATTTCAAACTGATTTTGAAAGAGAGTTCCGGAGTTTTATAATGTAAACGAGTACATAAATTCATCTGTACAGGCTTGTATTTGGTGATCTTTTAAGAACAATATTATCCCAAGTATCAAAGGTTATGTTAGAGGAATCTGTTCTTAATATATTTAATTTATAGACAGGTTAAAATCATGATGACGAATCTAGACTCACGTACCGGTTGAATAGGCTTCGTCGGAAGTGCAACAGTGCGTGTAAAGTCGAAGCATTCATTCCCAGCAGGTCCGTTGAAAGGATCATCTTCAGGGATGGGAATAGCTGCACATTGCGGATACGTCGATTGAGCCAAGGTATACTTTCCATCCTTACAGCATTGAACTGAAATATTATTATCAGACAATAAAAAAAACAACCATTTTATTCCAATATGAATTTATCAAACCACGACGAGTCGAGTGTGCTCCCACTTAGCCAACACGGCTCTTATGTTCAGTATGTTATTACATTTGAAAAAAAAAACTTTAATCTGAACATTGGAGAAAGATGCAATATTAAAATTGACTCGCGTCCTTCGCATTCTGGGCAGCGCTATAATTAGCTTTTCTTGTTTAGCTTAGTTTATCAATTTAGTTTCGTTAAGTATTTGGACTCTTTTAAGTCATATTTTTATAATTTTTAGTTAATCCCATACATTAAATGTTAAAGTCGTGAAAAATATCACCATGATGATTATGAAAACTAATGAGCAATAGTTTTATAAGCTAAAATTTTACTACGGTATTTTGCTACGGAAAACACCTCTTTTTATGAGATAATCAATTCAAACTCACATGGTATCTAATCCTTAGTTAATTTAGATGTATCTTACCTATATTGCTGTAACCTTTCAACAATGACATATCATGAGCTACAGTTTGCCCCCACGCCACGTTCAGTTCGGACCATTGTTGGTCTATGACCTCGATATCTTTATATATCAATAAACTTATCTCTCTGGCACCGGGTAAGGGTTTATGAGATTTAGAACACGGAAATTTCTTTACACCTATAAAAATATTAAAACATTACATTCCTTATCTTTATTAATACTATGTATATTATAATATATGTTCTATATGTATAATAAAAATATCTATCTACATATATATGTCTATTCTATTAAGTATATCAGATTTTTAGCGTCCGTAACACAAGCTTCGAACTTACCACGGCGTGTGAATTGTCCAGCAATATTCATTTATTTATGTAGGCATAACACAAAATCAACTATAAACAAGGAAATCCTTCCTTTGCATAAAATCAATTTAAACTTAGACCAGCTCGTTATTAAAATAACGGGTTAGTTATTAGTTGTGGGAGCAAATGTAATCTTTGGAATATAATGCGACTAGCTTCCAGGCTGTGCCTACGTTAATATATTGATTTCGATGTAACCGATGGTTTTAGTTTTTCTCTTATTCGCACGAAAAAAAACATGAAAATCATATTCTTGAGTTGAAAGTGTTCGAAAGAAACTTTTGATAAAGAAATAATACTTGCCATCACAACAAGAAGCCATCAAATATCTTGTATACGGAGTGAATGCAGATCCTAAGTTAGAGTTCTTGAAGTTATTGCAAGTACCGTCATACGATCGGTATCTCTCAGTTTTGCTACAAATACGCAGAGCACGCGCTTGGGGATTCGCATCATCAAATTCTTCTTCTTGACCACCAATTCCTAAGTAATGCGTAAATAAAACAAATAAAATGCAAATCTTCCACATTTCCAAAAAATAAAAGTACCTACTTAAATGTGAAAGTAAAATTTATAACGTGAAATGCGTTTGCGCCTAAAATATTTAATGACAATTATTTCAAAAGAAGTACTTTTATACGTGATGTATATACATTAATTTATTATTATCTTTATGTTTTATGAATTCAGCAGTGTGCATGTTACAGGGTGTTTAATGAATGCGGCCACTGTGAACAATGCCCGTGATGAGTTTATAAGTAGGTACCTAGTATAATTTAAGCAATATAGGTTAAATTATTTTTTATGTTTTAAAAATAAAGTTATAAAATAAATATTCATAGAAATGAATAAAAGGTAAACAAAATTGTCTATGGTGTCCCAGTGACGGTGGTAAAGGCAACGATTTTGCGGTATTCCCGGTCACATTTTATTTAATGTAATTTATAATTTAATCCAAATAAATATAATGAGCAGTGTACCTAAATGTTCTAATAAAAATAAGCAAATGTTCTAGTTCTTAGCATGGGGCTAAATTTTGCTGTGTGAAATGTCCATAAACACTTTTGAATGGATAAAAATGAAAATATATCCAGTCAATATACAGAAAGCCTGAATAAAAATATTTTCGTCACAATTAATACATGTAGTGATACAGACGGGAGTTTATTTGTTCATAATATTAGCATACTCGGTGTATTGACCAAAAAGTTTACAATCTTACAACGCTTTACTGAATGTTATCTTATCTTACTGATAAAACACAATATTTAGGTTAATGATAACAACACTATTTATTTATATTCTTCATTAAAATAACGTTAAGTGGTAATAGTATGAACTCAGCCCATCCCATCCTGGGGGCCTACCATGATCTCTTAGAGCAGTATTATTCTAATCTTATTTTGTGATTTCGTACCATAACCTCTTATAAACCATATAAAGTACCTAATATTATTGTAAGCTTACTCTAAGAATGTTCGGAAACATGATAGTTTTTAAAAGATGGTGGTTGGCCCCCTGTTCTCATAGGAAATACACATCAATTTGGCATCTCTTGCTTCGCTTCTATAAATCAAGTGAGTTTAATAGTAGCTCTTGACAAGATTTATGCTCACTAGGTACCTAAGGCTTCATATGTCTATATTAGATGATTTATACATCTGTAAACCTTCACAGTTCAGTTGCAGAGGTTCGAAGAAATATATATCTATTTATATTTATTATATTAAGTTACTCAGAATTCGAGTACCCATAGCTTCGAGATTACTACTATTGAGAGGCTATTGTTGTGTGAATTGCCCGGCAACGGCAACGGTTATTTATTTTATTTATTGTATACATAAATAATCTATTTATAGCAAAAACAGCTTCAAATACATAGGCTGCATGTCAAAGTAAATGTTTGGAAATAGAAAAATGAGGAAAAATTTATCCATAAGTTATTGTAGAAAGGATATAATAAAAAATAGGGTTCTAGGTGCATAGTTTTCTTGTTTATATAATAATAGATCCCTAAAGGATGTCATTTATCAATAACATTAAAAGACATAACATATAAACTCAACTTTAAAACTCAAGAACTTTAGGTTTTGGAAGATTTAGGTTTAAAAATAGTTGTAGTAAGGGAAGGTTTAAAAGTTGAGGAAACATGGGAATAAAGCGGGCGTAGCCGCGGGTGGATCAGCTAGTACATCAAAAATAATCATTTCGGCATCCATTGCATAGGTACATAAAGTGTAACAGAGTAGGGTACTTTTAGTATATAGAAGGTAGTTGCTTATATCAATGTAGATATATTAAAGGTTTATAATGTAGGCATTTACGTTGATAAGTGGTTTAGCAAACTTAATTAAAAATACTCGTTATCAACAAGGTATGTATTTAGGTTGTTTATAACAAATATTGTAGATAAGTTGACAATTTGAAATATCGCATTATCGGCCCAATTAAACAACTTCTTATCGCAATATGTAAAATATTCAATTAAAAGGCATAAGAACGGGAAAAGGCCTCGGAACAATACCTAAAAAAATATGTTTAGTTTACAGAGTAAACCTTTGGGGACCTACACGGTACTGATAAAATAAATATTTTTTAATTTTTCGAATAATACCACAAGTAATTTACGATAAGGATTAATTTCATCCAAGTATTACTTACTCTATAAAAAAAACAACAGTATAAACTTATTCTGTAGAAAAGTTTTTATCATTGTATTTTATACAATCATTGGAAAAGCACAGAAAAAGCTTTAAAAATAGCAGAAAAAAATGATTTCTGTGACACACATTGGTCATCTGGCTTAAATAGTGAAAGATCCACTTGAGGTATTTGACTACATGGCACGATTGGGTTACTGAAACATAAAAAAAATTGATGTAAAAAATGAGAAATTGACATAAATTATTATTCTTTAAGTCTCACACTGGAGAAGCCACTGGCTCCTGAAACAGTTTATACTTGTCAGGAGCCTATTGAAGATGGATGCAGATTGCATCCAACGTGAACTGGCATCTTTGATGAGATCACCTGACCATCTTGTTAGTGGACGTCCTACTCAAGACAGACGAACAAACTGTCACACATCTACTTTTAGAATATTTGAATCAGCTCTAAAAATACCTTGGTGAAATAACATCGAACGCCTTTCTTGTAATTTCTGTTACTCCATCGCCGTTGTTACATATCATAGCCGCTACTGTAGCCTTTCGAATACTATTCAGTTGCTCTGAAACCAACAGGTTTTTCATAAGAAAATGTCTAAAGATTTTTACATTATATATTTCACTTGATTTAATTATGACTCAGTGCAAAAAAAAATGAAACATATTTTTATGTCAACCTTGTTTCCATTGTATAATTTAATGTTAATAATGTATTACTTATATTTATTGTCTTGTCCATGTGATCTTTAGACTTTTAAGGAAATAAATGACATAAATCTTTAAATATTTAGAATAGTACCACTCTGTACTAGTACTGTACCAACTTACTCTGATCACCAAGCCATAGTAAGCTCTATTCCCCGCGATCTATAGGGTTCTATTGGGTGTTATGATAATGATAACTTACCAGGAGTAAATGGTTTCGGTTGATTACCATTCTCGTAGAAATATCTGTCACCTCGTCTCGTTGCAAGGAACTGCCGAGTCATGATAGCCCGGTTGGTCGGCCCGGCCATCGTATGAGGGAAGTTAGGTTCAAGACCAGCGCCAACAGTGAGTTCCACATCTTCAACGCTTCTATATGACGATTGAAGAAGTCTGACATTCTAAAAATTATAAAAAGACATTTTTGTAAGAGTATAGTCTTACACTCATATTCTTAGTCGTTTTCTCCACTCAACTCAACCTCACTTGAGCAAATTCGTACCTGAGAATACGACAAAAACGTCCAAGACCACGAGGTGTAAGACTCTGCTCTTTTATATGTTTTTAGTTTAGAAGGATTCATTTTAATTTTTTGCACCATTAGTATAATTATAAAGGTCATTCAACAATAACGTACTTCAGTTTAGTAAGTAACTTTCTTAGGCTTAGGATACTAACTTCATCTGGCATAAGTGTTCTGAGGTCATCAAAACTGCGACAATTAGACAGTTTAAAGGTTTTTAGGGCATTGCAATAGGTTCCCACACCGTGGTCACGCGATCGCTGGATATCCGTTGCCCTAAGATCCGTGCCTCGTGGCATAGTATTCCTGTTGATAAATATAAAGATATGAAGAATTATTTATTGTACATAAAACTGTGTAGGTCAAAGTAGGTCTTAAATGTAGGTTTAGTATCAACAGCCTGCCCACTTGGAGCAAAAAATAATTATTTTATTAAAAAATAATTGATAACGCCTACGTAGGTATTGTAGGTATTTCTTTTTCGAATTCTGTATTCTATGGCACAGGTAGTCAGAGGTTCAATTGCTTTTTATTTACTTACTACTTTTTATCCACGTATACTCACCTAAAGAGTAAATTTGTAACTTCAAAACTATAAAATTTGTCAACCATTTCTTGATGCTGGGTGTAAAGGCACCGCGCCAGACCAGCAGCATTGTCTCCTTCTTCTATGATAGCCGGGATGTTCATATATTTACTGAGTTCCAAGGTTTTTCTTTTATTCGGATTATCTGGGAACAAACTGAAAGAAATAATAATAAATAACTCATTAATTCCAATTCTGGGAATTCATTATATTTAATAAACATTGTTTTAAATAATGGGCACAAAACCAAAAGTCAGAAGTGTTGGCTAAGTGTGTAACTCAACTTTCACTCCGAAGGTTGTGGTTTAAATTAAACCACGCACCTCTTGGATTCTTCCACTTAAAAAATGTTTTAAAAACACGTGAAGTAACGGCGACGTCCAACATCTAAAACCGGCATGTTTTAAGAATTTTAAATAGTTTGAAGTACTACGCCAGCATGGTGAATTAAAGCCTATTCTGTCTCGTCAGAGTTAAGTTCCTGTGCTCTCATGTGGAGTTTGAAAAGAGATGTAATTTTTTTAAAACCCGTAGAACTGCTTAAAATAAAAAGTATGTTGTCTTGGAATATATAGATTTATTCTATTGATAGAACACAAATAACACAATACATACTCAAAATGCCCTGGGATTGATGAATGCAGACTTCTGAAAGCAGCCGTGGCGTGTTCCACGGCGACAGATGGGTCGACACTGGGGTCATAATCGTTGACATAATCAGTCGCGCCCGGGTATAAGAGTTTATTTTGTACCATATTATCCTTCCCTGAAAATGAACTCTGTAATTTATGTGTCCTTCAGAATTCCAGCGGCCTGATAGTATCTGTACTACCAGACCATTTACGCTAAGTGATAACCATTTTCGTATTTATATCTCGCTTCTGACAAAATTCTTTGAAGTTTGTCGGGAGCGATATTATGTATAGGTATCGTTGTGGACAAACAGTATTATGTATAGACAGCTTATGTATAGACAATATAATCTATAGTGATCTTGTAATTTTTCCCATGCATTTTTTTAATAATTTAGAAAACTTAAGTGAGAGTCTATCACTATAAAATAAATATAATCAATATATGTATGTTAATTAGGTATACATTATTTCGTTTATATCAGATATACATTTACATCTTAAGATTACAATTTGTAATCTTAAAAACAATTACTGCGCTCGCCTTTCTGGTGGGTAATATTCAATTCTTGTATTGCAAAACACATACCCAATAAAAGTGGCAGGTATTCATTGTAGGTAATGTGCTGGTACATCGCTATGACGATTCTGCGAGCCTCCTGGTAACATTTTTCACTGGTGTATTTGCATAATAAGGACGCGCACATTTGAGAAGCGATACGATTGTGCTCGCGCATAAATAAAACCTGCAAGTATGTGAACGGCGTGTTCTGATTTACTCTTAAGTCACCTGAAATGATTTTGATATTATTCATGATTAGATGACAGGAATGTTATTCCAATAACAAGATGGCTGATGAACAATTATGCTGCAAGTTCACGGTGGATGCTAGCTGCATCCGACCGTATAAATAGTTAACACAAGGTTTTTAAACAGATTTCATAAAATATAATTAAAAACAATGTCTGCGACGCAACTGCAAATATTTGTTTCGAGTGTGTGTATAAGTATCGTACAAAAATTATCTACGTATGTTTATTATATTAAGTATATCAGAAATCTATGACCCGTTACACAAGCTTTGAGCTTACCACGGGGCCAGTTGTTGCTGTGTGAATTATCCAGCTATATTTATTTATTTAAATTATATTCCCAAAAAATATTCTACTCCAACATTACCTTTATAGCAAGGTTGGCCAGTAACATGTAGGAAGCAATCAGAATTCGGCTTTTTGCTTTGTGATAGCCACTCAGCTCCATGTCGAAAGGCAGACTTTAGTCTACCGTTGTCTTCCCGTAAACTGTCCGCCTCCTCATCACTTTCACCGTATATTATTGATAAATCCATGAAGTGTGTAACAGCTGTTATCTAAATCAAAATTTAGCTCATTAACCAAGTTAAAATTATAAAGAACTTCCTAATACTAATGCTTTTCTTCTTATAACTTCCTTGAGCTATAACGACTATTAGCCCAGTCAAAATATAGATTCAAGGTTACATTAATTCGCACCAAGCTGAAAAATGGCGTGAATGTTGGAAAATCTATTACAAACAATTTGTCAAATGTCCACATGATACTCAGGTGCGGAAAAAAAGTTATTCAAATTGGATTATACTTTGGATTAGGACAACCGTTTTTCGCAATACGTGGGACACCTTTAAGACTGCACTGCATTTTTTAAAAGTAGGTACTTAATGAGTAAAATCCTGTTGCTATAAAAAACTTTAAATCCTACGTAAAATAAATAAATAATGTAATACTTACAGGCTGATTAGGTATGTTATTAGTTGCATTTGTTCGGAAAAAAGCGATACATTCATTTCTGATGTAGGGATCGTTAGCAGGAATCTTTATGGCACATGTAGGGTTTCCTGATTGGCCCGGGGTGTACTTGCCACCTTTACAGCACGCAGCTGCAATAAATCACAAATACAGCTAAGGTTCGAAATAAATGTCAACCTCTGTGGCGCAGCCGACGAAGGTCTGCCTGCGACGCATGAGGTTGCCTCTTGCGGCAAGGCTTCGATTCCCGCCTCGGGACAACAATTTGTATGATCTGCAAATATTTGTTCTGGGTGTCTTTTTATATATGTATATGTTTGTCTATACTATTAACTCTATCAGAGATCTAGCACCCGTAACACGCTAAGAGTTTATCACGGGGATAGATGTTTATATGTGAATTATCCAGCAATATCTACTTACGTGTATAGCCAATTGCTGTGAAGGACATATCATGAGCGATAGTCTGCCCCCATGCCACCGTTAGTAATGTCCATTCTTGATCCAAAACCTCATCATATTTATAAACTTCTAAACTAATTGCCCTGGGACCCAATAAAGGTCCACCTAATTTAGACTGCTGGAATTCGTGAACTCCTAGAAATACATAAAACAATACAATTTACTTTATTGCACACCAAAAAACAAAATTACGTTACAAAAAATATGGGTAGGTAAGGTACATATAAAAGTGTTACAATGCCTTATCACTAAAAGCTATTTTTTCCAGGCAATAATTATTAACAATGAAGTTACCATCATCATTTTTATTACTGGTTTACACTTATAAGTATTAAAGGTATTTATTTAATTTGTAAACTTGTGGTAGACATGAAATAGTATTTAGTAAATATTTTGATTTACCTACTTTAAATAATATCTAGGTAAGTAAAATACGTGCACTTAGGTACTTGCCATTAGAATAGGAAGGTTTCAATAATCTGGTGTACGGCGTCTTAGCTGATCCCCAAGTTGGGCTGTTCACATTGTTGCAGGTTCCATTAAAAGATCGATATATATCATTTCCGCCACAATTACTTATAGCGAAATTTTCATGGACCTGCCACGCAGACAGAAATAAATGGAATAATATCTTATATTTCCACATTTTTGAACAGGTGGTAGTTATTGATTTTTTTTAAGAATTATTCGACTGGGATTTATGAATTCAACACATGTTTCCAAAGCCGACCCTAAAATAAAATTAATACTTTTCGGCATAAGACATCGGTTTTTAGTTCCTATTATTAAACATTGGTATTTACTTTAAACATGACGATTTGATCAGATGGTTTTTATTTAAATAAAAAATGACTAAGAGCTATGAATTGCTTTTTTCACATATAAAATGATATTTTTGTTACCTATTTCAATCTTCATAAATATTGTATAATTATAGTTAGTAAAATACATATTTTTTTTAATGTTGGTACCAAACACAAACTTACTTCACGTGAGCCCAAAACGATGATAGGTAAATAAAGTACATATCGAGAAAAATTAAGGAAATTTGCTCATGATGCAAAACGGTGTAAAATATATAATTATGTTTTTTTTAACATGAAACGGGTATGATACCGGGAAATCAAGAACATAATTTCATGTTCAAATATAAAAAAATGCATACATTTCGAAAATAATCTAATGTAATTCACAATGACAACGACAATACGTAATTAAAAACATATAAGGTAGAGTAGGAAAAAACACTGCAAAACTGTATAAAAATTTATTTTATCCAAAGTCAACTTATAAAAAAATCAATATTTATAAATGTGTGGTCAGCATATTGTAATTTTTTTTTTGTCAAAAATGTTTTATCTGTTATATCGAACACTTTTACACACTAAAACAAATATTTTTTTAACTGCTGTGTGTGGGCTAGGAATTGTACCATCTTCGCATGTAGGTTTAAAGACATTTATTACTCATAAGAACAAGGTTCACTTAAAATGAGATTAAAATTAACTTACATACTAAAATTGTTAAAGTATTTGCACCTCAGGGCCTATATTATAATCAAAATATACCTTTTTAACTTAAAAAACCAAAAAGAAAAAAAACAAAGTGTGGGTATTTAAAAATATACAACAGAGGTTTTTGAACTTTAGAAACTGAAACAAGTGATTAAATAAAATAAAATATAAAATAAAAACTACTTTTATAATCTAAACAAAACAAACAAAAACAACAAAACAATTTCTATACTCTGCATAAATTGATAGATTGACCAGATCACTAAAATTGAGTATGAGGGTAGTTGTGCAAAATATTACTATTTAAACAAAAGAATAAAGAGAATGACTGACCTAAGTAATTGTTGGTGTGTGGTACAAGTTAGAAGCATATTAAAAATTAATTTAAGATAGAAATCATAATTTTAATCATCATCATCATCTTCATAAATTTAGATCTAATGATTGGATATGAGATTTGAGTTTGTTTATATACATATTAATGTTGTTACATTCTTTTATATTATTAGGTAAGTTATTAAACAATTTTGCTCCTTCTGAAAGAATAGTTTTTTTCCCGCTTTTTGTTCTTGTATCAGGTATTTGTATTTTGATTTTATTTCTAAATTCGTATTTGTTTTCTTTTAATTTTAGTTTTATATTGGATTGCAAAGAATTTGACATTATGTTCTTAACTAGAATGCATGTTTTGTAGATGTAGAGTTGTTTTATTTTGAACAGTTTACTTTTTTTATATACTTCGTTTGTTGCTAAGAGGAATGGATAATGAAAGAGAACTTTTATTATTTTGTTTTGTGTTCAAAAGAGAACTTTTATTATTTTGTGGGATCATGTTGGTTGCTGCCGCTGTACCCCATATCTCTATCAGGTACTCAAGATGTGATTTCACCAAGGAGTTGTAGACAATATAACGGACTCTACTTGGAATACATTTTGTGACTTTCCGCAATGCTCCTAGCAATGATGTTAATTTTGTTCTGACATGCTCAATATGCGATTTCCAGGTCATCTTATCATCTATCCACAAACCTAAATACTTTTCTAAATGTGACTGGTGAAGTATATCATTATTTATAGTTAGTGGCGAGAATGTAGGAATTTGTTTATTTTTCGCACAAAATATCATAAAAGATGTTTTCGATGTATTTACAGTAAGCAAATTATATCGAAGCCATTCGCTTATTTTATTTAGATCTTTCTGAGCATCATTTATAATCATATTTTTTTTTATTATCATGGATATTTTTGTCAAAATAAAATAAACATGTGTCATCGGCGTATAATGTCAAATGACCCGTTAATCCTATAGAAGCTATATTATTGATGTAAATATGGAACATTAATGGACCAATAATTGATCCTTGAGGAATGCCGTATGTTACACTTTTGACAGAGCTTGTGCATGTTGTCAAATCGGTGTTCTTTTAATGCCTTTTTATATATACCTTAAGCTCATCTTCTGGTAGGTATATATTTATTTATATTAAATTATGGTTTACAATAAAGGAATTATCTATCTATAGTATAGTATTTTTTCAACTTATTGAATCTTAACTAAACACAATTTGAACTGTTTTGAGACTTTATATCACAATAACTAACAACTTAAACAAAATGTTATTTTATAATAGACTTACAAAACAATCTCATAGAAAACTCTGTTAATATTTACAAAATTGGTAACTGTTGGTGACTTAATAAAAATCATCATAAAACTGGTTTGGCGTGTACTAAGTACTTAGTTTCTATAATAAACCTAGGAGTTAAAAACCTCTTTTTACGTCTTGCCATAGTGTAAGATCTATAAACGGCAGCTGATTGCAGGGAACAAGTTCGTTTCTGTAAAAAAAATAAGGCAAGTATTTATAAAGTGCAATGATGATATAAATCTACATCTAATGTTAATAAAAATAACAAGTATCTTTAAAAAAATCATAGTTTTTTTAAATCATCATCACTCCTATTTACGTTCTCAATACTGAGACAAAGGGACTTCTATCTTGGCGACTTCTATTAGGCGTAAATTCACCACACACTGGCCAATGAATCATGATTTTTATTTTTCTTCGGTCTTTTACTCTTATTTTTAGTTTAATAATTTTTGAAAAAAATGACCTCAAAATTACTGTAAACACTCACCCTGCTGTTATCAGTTGGAATCCTTTTGGTTGCATTAACTTAATTCCATCTGAGTTGTCGCATAGTAATCGCGAAACTGATGCTCCTTGACGGATTGACTCAAGTTGACCTGAAATAAGGAATATAGTCCTATATTATATAACAAAATTGAACAAACAATATAAGTTATATCTGAGTTAAATAATAATCGCATTCATCCTAATTTCTTAGTGTTACGTTCACACTACAATGGGTATTTAATTCAATGTCTGTACTCCAGCATATGACGAGGGGTCGATTAAGTATATCATGATGCTGGTAATGTAAACAAAATTATAAATGAAAATATTACCTACTATAAACGAGAAACTTACTTGGCGTAAAAGCGATCTGGCGATCAGCTCCGTTCTCATAGAAGAACCGATCTCCAGCTCTAGTCCTGAAGAACTGCTCTGTGAGGATGCAGAGGAACGTGGGTCCGGCCTGGGCCCCCGGCACATTGCGTTCAAGGGAGCCAGCCACAGTCAGCTCCACGTCTTCCGGACTCTGGTATAGGGATTCCAGGATTGGGATGTTCTAGAACAATATATGCTTATTAGAAATAATTATGAATAAAGAAATAAGAGTGAGTGAGAACCTTCTAGTTTGCCTTGCGATCCATCTGCGGCCACATCGACACTTTCCATCAGGTGAGATTGTGGTCAAGCAAGGGTCTATCACCAATAAAAAAAATGTATACCTCATCATATTAATCTATAAAAGTCTTGTTTGTTACACCATTTATAACTCAAGAATGGCCAAATAGATTTGACTAAAAACTGGTGGAGAGTTAGCTTATTAGAACCAGGAGAAGTACATAGGGTATTTTTTTCCGTGGGAAAATCTAATATAAAAGGGCGAAGCCGCGGCCGGAAAGCTAGTTCATTATATTACGTCCACAACAAGATCCAGTATTAATAATATTACTAATATTGTATTTGCGTAGCCTGTCTTTGCACACCTTTGATTTAGAAACCTTGAATTAAATTAGGAGTAAATTAAATATATTTCCGCGCAACTGTACTAACAAAAGAATGCTTAGAATTTTATACAGCTGAAAGTTATTATTCCTTCTTCATTTTTTTTTCAGGCAACCTTTGGATGATGATCATTAATCATCATAAAACCATCGCCACTTGCTTGTAACGCGACTGGCGATGGTTTCATCATAATTATTTTTCATGTCGTCATATAAAAATTGTAGTTACCTCTGGCAGTATGAAGTCCTGCATATCTTGGAAGGTCTTGGGCACAGGCAGACCACAAGCTGCCCTGGTGGCTACATAGGTGCCCAGCCCGTGGTCACGGCCACGTTGAATATCCATAGCTCGGAGATCTCCACCGAATGTGTTGTTGCGCCTAAATAAATAAATACAATAATTATTTTAATTGGTGCTAAGTCAAAAATTGACGATACCCACTGGAAGAAATGGAATGGTTGTATTTTTAGACCGGCACCACATGGCAAACTTAAATAAAATTAAATAAATATTGCTGGACAATTTACACAGCAAGATCAAGTAAGCTCGACGCTTATGTTACGGATGCTATATTTCTTATATACTTAATAAAATATGCATACATAAATAAATATTTTTTTTATTTTAGACATATAGAACACCCAGACACTCGGAATAAGTTATTAAGAAATAAATATCCATTGTAAAATATTCCATAGTTCCACGTTGTACCCAATGGCGTTGATTTTTTTCAAGAAATATGCCAATACAAAAAACGATTTTTCAACCATCTATAAATCAACGATTAACTGCATTAGTTATTCATTAATCTATTGCTCCGAGCTAAATCATAAACTTTACAACACTATCAAAAGCAAAATTCATGCTAAATTAATCTCAAAAAGAAAACATAAAACTAGAATCAGCTGGTATTCATTTGTCTGGTCATAAAAGTATACTAAAACTACGCACAATTTGCCAACTGTGACGAGGTATCTAACCTAATAAATAAGAACTGATGAACCCTCCCTGGATGTCTCTACAACAATTTATAGACCCTTTTTGTCCGAGTAACAAGAAGAACTTGTAATCGCTTTAGTTTATCCAAATTGAGCTCATACGTTAGAGTGACTTCATGAGACTTTCAACATTTCAATTGCTGTAAAACGTTCAAAATTCAAGTCCATAAATTCTTAAAACTTTCCGATGCCAAATTCTTGTAAACTGCTGGCAGCTTCCGTGACCCAGATTTGGTGCAGTGTATATCTAAATTTTAAACTCGCGTACAAAGCAAAACCTTCTGTGAAGTTGTAAAGATTTCCGGAAAGTGTTGAAATATTTTGTGTTTACATTCAAAGCAATTTATCGGATAAACAATCCGCATTTTACACTTCTACTATATGTATGTAGTTTTAGTTAGTGTCGTGTAGTGGCATTACATACGACACCAAGCGATGAGCCTAAAAAGTACCATCGCATCATTTTCCGCGGGAGTTGTCAAACCGACTACGGGAGTTGACTTTGAAACAGTCAGCAGCGTGTAGTTCTGTGTAATGTACCAACATACTACGATCACTTACCAGTCTGGAAACCGTGGTGATTATACCAAATCCCTCAAGACATTATAAATGTTTTATTAAGGAAATCTGTGACAGTGAAGGGACGTGTTATTATGATGTCATCATCATGAAGGAGTAAAATATTTGGATCTTGATCCAGAGCAACAATAGAATTTTTCTTCATGTTTCTGTTGTGTTTAGGTTCTACTGAAAAGATCCTGACCTAGTAATGGGACGTAATAATTGATTTAAGGTTGAAAATTTGAGTCGTTACTCTCTTGAAAAAAATCGTCTTGGAAGAAATCGCTTACAGCGATAAGGCCGCCCATTGTACTCCAAATGTTTTAGTCTTAAGTTTGTATTGTATGTTTATGTTTAAGTGGTGTACAATAAAGTATATTCTATTCTTGGCAGAGAGATCGTGGTCGTCATATGAGGGGTAGTGGTACACTCCACAATCAGGCGCAAATCCTAGCACGGTTGCTTTTCTAGTACACTCATGAAGAGGACCGTCAAACGCAGCTTTGATTTGGTACAGTGAGCCAAGAAAGTGGTCTACCAGTTTAAACAAAACTTTCTGTGAGATGTAATGATCGCAAAGACCTAATTTCACCACTCTCTGTTTGTTGGTGTAACATCCCATTAGGTAATTAACTATCCTTCAATATACATAAACTGTCCGTCATTAAACATAACGGGATGTTTAACTAACAGACAGAGAGTGGTGAAATTAGGTCTAAGGTTGACTTTTCTAACATAATTTAACTGACGTACAAACGAATCACAACCGTAGAGTAGACCACATTAGGCTGACTGTACACAGTTGAACACTTACTTGAATAGATACTGAGTCATCTCAGAGTCCCAGTACTGGTCGCTGAAGTCCTGCTGCTGCGTGCTGAGGCCTCTGATGAGGTTGTTGAAGGAGTCCTCCAGCTCGAGGATCAGCGGCCGGTTGAACCAGTCGCTCATGCGCACCGCCCCCACGGTCTTGCGGTTCTCGCCGATCAGTCTGTTGATTGATAAATTTATTTTATTTAATCATCATTATTTCACTTTTGTGAGTTACACTATTCATTATCCCTCCTAAAAATGTCCGAAAGGATAACTGATAACTACACCACTAGTTAACTAAAATTCCTGGTAATCGCCCAAATCTTAAAAATATGTGTTAACTTAAACGGGTACGCAGTAACTCAACTCATAAACATTAAAATTATAATAATAGTACCCGTTTCATGTTCAAACACTCCTTTGATTTGACTCCTTTTTTTATAATAATGTATTTTTCCTCTTAGAACCCATTCGACTGGTAATTATTACTTTTTACCTTTGTACAAAGGTGAGGGTTACCTTCTTACATTAGAGTTGGTAACTGTTTATTGTTACTTCTCATAAAAGGAAACTTCATAAAAATAAAAGGCCCGTTTAACAGGCTCTTTCGCGCTAGTTAGTAAGATTTTTAATCAAGTTTTGCTTGTTTAAAAGATTTTTTAAAAACTACCAACAAACAAAAAATACCAATACGAATATCTTAACAAAAAATATCATGGATAAATAGTATCTACCCATGTATTTTTTTTATTAATAAGAGCAGATTTCTAGTAGGTGCCTGTAACAAAAGCATCGAGGTAACCATGAGACAAGACAAGACGCGTGAATAGTTCAACAATAACAACATTATTTTTAGTCTAAGTTAAACCAATTTATTGATAAGCCGCTAGTTGTCTTAGCACCCTAAGGCCAGGCGCGCACTAGGCAGCCAGGCTACGGCAGCCAGGCTGCGGCAGCCAGTAAAACATATGACGTTGTATAGGAGCCCGCGCACTAGGCAGCCACGAAATCTCTGCTGCAGCAGCCAACAAAACGCGCCTGTTTGCACGGCAGCCAGCTGGCTGCGCGCAGCCAGAACGTGTGTAGGCGAATGTATGTGGCTGCTGTCAGTCTCCGCGCACTAGTTGTAGCAGCCAGACGTATTTTGCTGACAAGATGACTTTCGATACAGAGAAATTTATTCGGGAAATTGAAAGCCGTAAAGCAATTTGGGATATATATAATGGACAGTCGTTGATTGGCTGTTATAACTGGCTGCGCAAATATTCTGGCTGCCGCAGCCTGGCTGAGCAGCCAGGCTGCCTAGTGCGCGCCCGGCCACACACATCAAGCCTCGGTATAAACAGCCTACATAATTTTGTATTGTTTTCCTTACGCCCTGATACTCTTTTCGCAGAATAAACTATTGCCTTGACGAAAACAAATACTTTAAATTTCAAATTTAGTTAAAAGTTGATTGTTTACAAACATGCCCGTGAAATAAACTATAAATGCTACTTTAGAATATATAAGTGAATTTGAGTTCACTGTATACTTTAATTATTATTTATAAGCCAATAAACCCTTATTATAAATAAACGTAATAATTATTACTTCAATAAAAAAATGCTGTTATCTGTTTTCATGACGTGCCTTCAACGCACCAATCCATTGTACCTACAGAAATCCCAAGCATTATTCTTAACTGGTTAGTATTGGTGTATTTATATTCCTATAATATGTAGGTACTTTTAATTGTTAAATTTCTTAGAGTAGGTACGTGTTAAAAAGTCGCGAAATTCAGGTGACATCAACACAGGTACTTATACTAAAAATATTTTAACGGGCTAAGCCAACTGATGATTATAATAAAATTTGCGTTAACTTACTTCAAGTAACCGCGAATGAGTGTGTGGAAATGCCTAAAAGCCGCAGTGGCGTGTTCATCCAGAACCGATGGGTCTACGTTAGGGCTGTAGTCGTTGATGTATCCCTCCGCGCCAGGGTAGATGAGGCGATTCTTCACCATGTTTTCATAGCCTAGAAGAAATATAAATATAAATATTGCTGGACAATTCACACAGCAACATCTAGCCCCGTGGCAAGCTCGTAGCTTGTATTACGGGTGCTAGATTTCTGACATACTTAATACATAGATAGATAGATATTTTTATTTAAATGTAATAACCCAGACACTCGGAACAAATATCTGCCGATCGTACTAATTTTTGTTCCGAGGCGGGAATCGAACCCGCTATCTTCCTGCGTCGCAGGCAGGACTTCGCCCGCTGCGCCACAGAGGTCGTCGTTACGATGATTCTTTCCTTACGATGTTTACCGTCACCGTTAGAGCAAGGATTTTGTAAGCCCACATATTGTTTTCAAGGAGAAAATTACAGAGGTGCGCTGCGGGGTTAAAACCCACGACCTTCGGAATAAAAGCCGAGTGTGCTCCCACTTAGCCAACACGGCTCTCAAATAAAAATATAGGGTGGTACTATTCTAAAGCTGGCCACAATGATAGCGTAATAACAAAGATAAATAAATCAAAATATCAAGTCGGTTGATGTCGTGATAGATTGAAAGGTCATCGATAACACCATCGCTCGTGACTCCGCATACAAATTATATTTACTTAAAGCATTCGAATCGTTTTTATAATATTGTGAGAACTTGAAAAAATAACAGGATTGGATTTTATTTCACTATTTTCTTCAACTCAACATCATCGTAACAACCAATAGTAAGTAAACAGTACAGGCATCATCATTTTGCTTCCCAAAACTGAGCACAAGCCTCTCCAACATAACTATAGGTCTTGGAGAATTTAGTATAATTACCACGCTTACCAGGCGAGTGCTGTTGCAATTCGTTTGGCATATTGCAGTGACATAAACCCACAGAGCTGCATAAACCATACTGCAGTTGTAACTATAAAAATTAAATAATCTTCTAAATATATTACTAATTCATCCGTGCATCTAGTAGGCTGACGTCCAACGCTGCATAGTCTCCACTCGATAACTTTTAGGCCCCATCCACAAAGGTACAGTAGGTTACAATAATACAGTGTAAAAAATTACCGAGTAAAATCGGCAGGTATTCGTAGTAGTTGATGTGTTGATTCTGAGCGACGTTGATGCGTCTGGCCTCTTGGAACACAGTCTCGTCGTTCCAGTGCGGGTTCAGCCTCTGGAGAGCGTCGGCCAGTCGGTTGTGCTCTCTCAGCAAGACAATTTGGAGGGCAGTTAGCTGAGGGTTCTGGTTTACTCTGACATCACCTGTTGAGGGAAAACAGAGTTATTAGCTTTAATAATTTCATCATCAGTACTTTATATCTACTGGATATAATAATAAATAATATTAAGTATTGCTGATATAAAATAAAAATAAAATTACCTATGTATGTATGTATATTATTATTAAGTGTATCAGAATCTAGCACCCGTAAACCAAAGTAGCAAGCTTCGAGCTTACTACGGGGCTAGATGTTGCTGTGTGAATTGTCCAGCAATATTTATTTTATTTTATGTAAAATCGTAAACCATAAATATAATATACCAAACGACATCATTATACGATGAAAAAATATATAAAGAAAATGTTTATAAAAACAAGTAGTATCGGTGTTGGTTCTGTTTGAAAAATAGCTTTGTTATTCTCTTAACTATACTCCAAAAGATTCATATGGGTGGTCGACCTCTTTCTTGAGATTTTAGTGTCCTGTTAAGTTACGACCGAACCCTATTAAAAATCGTTTACAAATATATTCCGACACCTATTCACGGTACAACTTATTTATGGAGCTCCCGGAATAGACCCCTAACCTGTCTTCCGCTTATCACCATGAAAAGTTATGGTAATGATGCTGTTGAGAAAATATACGACTCTAAACGCCTCTCGGTCTAAAGTGGGCGAGATATTTCTGGTGCCTGCCTTTTTATGTAAATAATAAAGATTTTATCTAGGAGATAGTGAATTGCCAAGTCTTAGGATTTGAAATCACTGAAAGAGAAATAGCTATTCGTGAAGTCAATAAAAATGGCATGGGGCTTTTTTATCTTCTTAGTATTAAACATCAAACTTCTTTAACCTGAAAGCAATGAGGCTTATAATTCAACTAACAACAACCATTTGATGTTTCTTTATTAAGATATTTTAGATATTTTTTTTTAAGATTTATGGTTCCAAATAAAGATTTTATTTATTTAAATAACAAGCAAGTTCATCATCAAATCAACCGGTAAATGACCTCATCTGGATATAGGCCTCGCTTACAGATTTCTTGTTTTTGCCTGCACTTTTTATTAATTTATTCATCTTGAACCAGCAGTATTACTTTAAGTAATAATTGGTGGACAAATAAGTTGAGTACTACAAATAAAACCTTACCGGTCAGATAACAAGGTTCATTCGGCAGCTGAGCGCTCTCGCAAGTCAGGGTAATATTGGTGTCCTGCGGTGGCCACTCGCGGCCCCCTCTCACAATGGTCAGCAAGCGGCCTCCAACGAACGTCCTGAGAGGATCAGCTTGGCCTCGGCTGTTTCCGTAAACCATAGACAAGTCTAGGAATGCCGTAACCGTTGATAACTGCAAAAAAAATATCTTCAATATTAACTCTTATCGTATTATTATTACCATATTTAAATATACTCGTAATATCATTTACAATAAATAAACAAATTTAATATTTTGTGGTCCAACCTTGCAGCCGAGTTTCTACTTTTATTCCGAAGGTCAAGAGTTTCTTTTTTTTTTTATTAATATCTTATTATACCTTAAACAAACATTTTCTAGGTACTTGACGATATAACTTGAATCAAGTTATGAATTAGAGTGGGAAAAGAAATGTGCGATTCAGCAAACCGACCCGACCGTGACGATTCAATTTAATTCAGCCAGAAAAAGTCGAGAACTCTTATAATAAAAATTTCACTCCAATAAAAATATTCGAATATCTAAAATCATAAACCCGAACTAAGTATTATGGAGATGAGCGTTCCGAGGGTACATTCAATTATAATCTTAATACAATACGCGAGTGTAACGAGATGTCAAATTGGGCTGAATTCGTAAATACGACGAAATTCAGTATGTTTCACGATCATTCAATTCCGGAAATAGAATTTCAAACTGGCACGGTTAATTTCGCTGAGCGAATAATCGTATTTTATCGTTCCTACTAATATTTAGAGAGATACATTGGCGAGGGATATTAGTTTCAGGAATTACTCGGCTCATTACTTGCTGTTAGTAAGCCTTAGGTTGCTTGAAGAGACGTTCATTAACACAATAAGAAGGCAGCCGGTTTTTATGGGAATAGATCATAAAAAAACTATTTTTTATTACATATAATTTCTAATAGGCGACACATTTATTGTATTAGATATGAGTAGTAAACAAAATTCTCGCAAGAAATACAAATATGTAAATACAAACTCTGAACTAACAAACAATAAATCATCCCTAAACAAAAGCGACATACCAGCTAGAAACGTTTTCATTTGTATGTGTATAAAAGTTGCTATAGTTTTCTATGTTAGATACACAGACAACAAACCTATAGCAAATAATAAAAAATGGGATTCTCGATAGTTATTGAATAAATAATACAAATAAACAATTCGCCACAACTTTTGAACTTTGCTTCACTGCGCCACAGAGGTCGTCAAACAAAATAAATAAATATTACCTGACAACTCACACGCGCAGTTAGATGTTGTAACATCCTCCTAGATATTCGATAAATTTAAAACAATACACTCCATGATAGAAATTCGTAATAGAAAACAATTAAAAAATATCTATTTATGTATGTGTATTATATTACGTATATTATCAGATTATCTAGTGTTGCGGCGGGGTGCACTCGGTTGAGATACCAAGCTTCCACACCCGTTCGCGGGGGGGCCGAGGGTCAGTGCGACACGCCGAGCTATGCGATACGCAAGCTCAAGGCACTGACGGGTGTCACACGTGGCACTCGGCAAATGCGGTCTGCACCTGCTGTCCGGTGATGTGTCGAGGGGCGTGAAGTAGATGACTTACAAGCAGCTGACTTACCAGCTGCCCGGAGCCGTAGCGGGATGGTCCTAACCACCGTGGTTTCAGGAGGAAACAGGAGTTATTCTCAGAGATCTCTGAAGATGCAGCGAAAATCCAGCGTTCCACAATAAACGTTTATTATTAACACAAAACACTAACACTAGATTTATCTTAATAGCACTTAGCACTAAACTTAAACACTAAAGTCCTAAAGCACTAAAATACTACTAAGTCACTGCACTATTTCACTATTCACTACACTAGAGCGGGTCGGTACTTTAATCGCGTATTTACTTCCGAAATGATCAATGAGAACTCCAAACAATAACTGACTAAACTGTCCCTCAAAACAGGTATTTATACAATGCAACTTGTTAACTACGCATTACTATAACATTCCAGAAATATGCGGCGCCTAATACAAGTAAACAATAGCCCGTCCCGCTCTTACAACAGTACGCTTGTTGATCTATCTCGCTCATTAGTTTTGCGCGTGATTCATTGTTTCTAGAAGCCTATTGCTATCTCTCTTACACTTTGATGTCCTTGTCTTTCCCTTCGATTCATTCATGTGACTTCTGGAACGTTCAATGAATGGGTCGTAAAAACAGGGCTTTGTTTACGATTCCTTTTGTTTCTAGAGCTACTTTACTTTACAATGCGAGACTGACAAAGCGTATGAACATAAACTTATTCCTAGATTAATTTAAATATTATCTTAGACATAAGCTCGGTCGCCAACATCCTCCCTCTTTGTGTTTTACACAATCACTTGTCTTGGCGACTCTTCCCCCGTCGTGAATGACTCGGTGCGCTCCTGCGATTCCATGATGCTCCACAGTTGTCCCGTCGTTCGGTGACCGCAGTCCTGTAGAGTTGAAGTACACGTTCCTCGTTGAGTCCGTTCGTTTGTCACGACGTTTATTTCCGGTTTTCAGCGTTTTTCCTGGCCATCTGTATCTCGTTGAGCGTGCCTTTAGCCAATCATCTTCTTTTCCAGTAGAAAATCCCATTCCTTCCCAAGTTCCGTAGTGATGTTTCACCATGGACTTATCTTCTTGTCTGCGTGCAGTAGCTTCCCCCGTTGCAGATTCCAGTCGGCCCGATGCGGTTGTCATGAGTGAGGTTTCCTGGATGCATTTGTCTCCCCCTGATGTGGTTAAAGAGGAGACATGCATCTCCCCCTTGGTGACGAGTCGTTTGCTTCTTCGAACCTCTGTTGTCTGCGCCTTTTGTGAACATTCTTGGGGTATGTCGTTAGGCATAAGGATTGTCTTACGAGAGCTATCAACATCCTCAGACGTTCGTCGAATGGTTTCATTCTTCTTCGTAAGGCTGTGCTCTTCTGCATGGACTTGCGATCGATGAGATTCTCTGCACGATGAATCAGTCACGAAGTTGTTCCCAGTTTGCTCATCGTCGTGATCGTCGCTGATATTGACGTATGCGCACGATGCAGTCGTTGTACTGAGAGAGGGTCTCCCATCCACTCCATGAAGCACCCATCCAAGGTTAGTAAGGGATGCCACTGGTTGGCCTCTCTTGCCTTTGCGCGTCGACTTCGTAACTATCAGCTCCCAGTTGTCCTGACCGATGAGCAGCTTCGGTGATTCGGCTTTGTAGTGCAGCTTACTTGCAATTTTCCTCAAATGAGTAAACTCATCTATCAATGCTCTGTCGATCTTCTGAGGCTTTATATTTAACGCCTCTACCGTTCGTGCTCCATTGATGGCTCTTCGCTGACTCGTATGTAGGCCTCGTAACTTCAGGTTGATCTTCATAGAGTCTTCGTTCTTGATGGTGCTCTTCCCTACAGTCTCAAGGGCCAATTTTTCTTTCGGACCCATGAGTCCTACCTTTTCTGCCACCCGGCGATCTAATAAGGTGACAGTAGATCCTTCATCGAGAAGAGCTAAGACCTGAATTTTTCCTTTAGGTCCGTATATTTCTACCGGAACCATTTTCAGGTACGTTCTCTTTTGATTTTTCAGGTAGCAGCTGTTGGTTACCTCCTTCTTCTCTAAACTTCCTCCGGATTGGTGAGACTCCCCCGTGCGGTCCTCATGCAGAAGTCGATGATGCCCTCTGTGACACCTGTTGCACGGTGGTTTGCGGCACGTCTCTCTTCGATGCCTACTTTGAAGGCATTTGAAGCAGAGCCGCATCTTCTTCACTATGTTCCACCGTTCTGACACCGTAGCCTTCTGGAATCCTTTACACTGATCGATGTAGTGGTCCTCGTTGCAGTGCGGGCAAGTTCTACGCTTCTTATCTCCAATCTCCGCAGCAGCATGCGTAGCTTCGTGCTTCACCGCTGAAGTGCGTGTTGGTACTGGCGGTGTCGCATATGGTCCACAACGATCAGCTTCCCGGTTCAGGAACTTAGCCATAAGTGTCAGGTCTGGATCTTCGTGTTCTACAGCGTAATCGAACCATCGATATCTCAGCAGCATGGGTAGTTTCTCCATAATCTCTCTAATCATTTCCGGCGAGTTCAGATAATGCATCTTCTTCAATCCTCTAATTGCAGCGACGGTGTTATTAACGGCACTGGCAAATACACACACGTCATGAGGATTTTCGGAAATCTTAGGTAGGTTCTTCAGCTTTTCCAATTCTGCTAACACCAACATCTCCGGTCTGGCGAATCTTCTGCGAAGTGCTTCCATTACATCTTCTGGATGACAGTCGGAATACAGGACACTCTTAACGGCTTCTAACGCAGCTCCTCTTATAGCTTTCCGGAGGCGTGCCATGTTCTGCACGTTGGTGAAAAGTTCCTGTGTATCATCATACACTGTCCTGAATGGTAGCCACTCTTCACAGTTGCCATTGAAGATAGGTAACTCTTCCATAAATGCTGGCGTATAGCTCGACCTTTGTGCAACACTCAGAGCTTTGAGAATTGCACTAGCTAACGCATCCGTTCCATTATTTTGCGCTGGTACTTTTGTGCTGACGTCCATCTTCATTCCGTTTGCTGGGTCTGGAGGTTTCACAGGAAATATTCTGGATGAAATATTTTCCTGAAGTTTCTGCTTGGCAGACCATCCTTCCTCCTCTCTGTGCATTTGACTACACGCCCACTTGCTGACGTCTTTTTCTCTTTGTTCAGGCTCTTCCGACGAGTTTTCAGCTTCACCTCTGCATATTTCCAACTCTTCTTCTTCAAGAGCGATTTTTCTCTTTTCGAAAGCAATTTTTTGTTTAAGAAGAGCTATTTTTTCCTCTTGAATCGATTGTTCTTCTTTTTCAAGCGCCATTTCCTTCTCTAGAATTGCTTGAATTTTCCTTTCACGGAGTTCTCTTTCTTGATCAGTTCTCGATGAACACACTGATGAAGGACGACTTACACTCCTTACAGTTGTTCTCCCTGTGTGTGATTCAGTGGTGGTATCCATCGTACCTGTGGGAATCGATGACTCCAAGGTTGTCACCGAATTTATCTTGGCCTCCAGGCCAGAGGGCTCCTCCTCAGGTACACGATGTGACGTGGCTTTAACGCTCCTCGTCACTGGCATTCTTCTCAAAGTCCACCAACTGTCACTCCGCTTCTCAATGCAGTTCACTGTTTCCTCTTCACGGTGGTCACCACGGCATCCACCTGAACACGTCACTGGTATCCAGTGATGCAAATCCGGCTCTCCGAAGGACCAGATGTTGCGGCGGGGTGCACTCGGTTGAGATACCAAGCTTCCACACCCGTTCGCGGGGGGGCCGAGGGTCAGTGCGACACGCCGAGCTATGCGATACGCAAGCTCAAGGCACTGACGGGTGTCACACGTGGCACTCGGCAAATGCGGTCTGCACCTGCTGTCCGGTGATGTGTCGAGGGGCGTGAAGTAGATGACTTACAAGCAGCTGACTTACCAGCTGCCCGGAGCCGTAGCGGGATGGTCCTAACCACCGTGGTTTCAGGAGGAAACAGGAGTTATTCTCAGAGATCTCTGAAGATGCAGCGAAAATCCAGCGTTCCACAATAAACGTTTATTATTAACACAAAACACTAACACTAGATTTATCTTAATAGCACTTAGCACTAAACTTAAACACTAAAGTCCTAAAGCACTAAAATACTACTAAGTCACTGCACTATTTCACTATTCACTACACTAGAGCGGGTCGGTACTTTAATCGCGTATTTACTTCCGAAATGATCAATGAGAACTCCAAACAATAACTGACTAAACTGTCCCTCAAAACAGGTATTTATACAATGCAACTTGTTAACTACGCATTACTATAACATTCCAGAAATATGCGGCGCCTAATACAAGTAAACAATAGCCCGTCCCGCTCTTACAACAGTACGCTTGTTGATCTATCTCGCTCATTAGTTTTGCGCGTGATTCATTGTTTCTAGAAGCCTATTGCTATCTCTCTTACACTTTGATGTCCTTGTCTTTCCCTTCGATTCATTCATGTGACTTCTGGAACGTTCAATGAATGGGTCGTAAAAACAGGGCTTTGTTTACGATTCCTTTTGTTTCTAGAGCTACTTTACTTTACAATGCGAGACTGACAAAGCGTATGAACATAAACTTATTCCTAGATTAATTTAAATATTATCTTAGACATAAGCTCGGTCGCCAACATCTAGTGTCCGTAACACGAGCTTAGAGCTTATCACGGGGCTAAATTTTGCTGTGTAGATTGTCCAGCAATATATATTTTATTTAAAGTATTTATAAGTGAACTGTATGACTCACAGGCTCAGCAGGAGCATTGAAATCTGTACATCCTCTGTCTCTCGTGCTGCCAGTCCTTACGAAGTTGAAGCACTGAGTTCCTTGAGACGAGTGGATCGGGTCGTTGCGAGGGACCAGGATCGGAGCGCACACCGGGTTAGAAGCCACGTCGGGGGCAAGGCGCCCGTTGTCGTCACAGCATGTTACTTGATCCTTATCTGTTTAATAAAATAGATAGTCACAAGTTAAGCATTAATCAAATAGATGAGGAAGAAAGAGGAAGGATGAGGACACGGGTCACATGATATACGAGTAAATGTTTTTGAGTTTTCCCGATATTTAAGTACAGTTTTAAGTTTTGTCCAAGTGATCTTTAGGATTTTGTGGATATAAATGACATAAATTAAAAAAAAAACACCATCTTCACTGATAGATTACACACTACAAGACACTGACGAGTAGGCACAGCGTTTTTCACAAACGAACTAACCTACCCTCATTCTGAGTATTTTATTGCGATGTGGGTAGTTACTAGTGCTACTACCACCTGTCTAATTCTCAAATGAAAGTCGATCCCGACACACTACACTGACGTATTAACATAACTCCACCACAGGTTTCCACGTCCCAGACAATTTGAAACCATCTTCTAGATTGAAATTCCTGTGTTTTTGATAATCACAATGACCTCGGTTACAATAGAGGTTTTACGAAAATTACTTACGAGGAAAGCCCGTAAAAGCTAGATTTCTTTGATGATTATTTGTCCCATGTCGGATTAATATTCCGGGGTCATTGATCTCTTAAAGGACATCGCTCTTTTTCCTGAGGAATTGGATAAGAGCCAACGAAAAGTATTATTAATGAGATGCCATGACATAGACAGATACTTTATTAAAATTAATGACTACAATCGGAATGATTTTTATACCTTTTAGTACGTTTTATTACTTTCCCTAGTTTTTTTAGATAAATTTTCATAGAATTCTTTATTTATCAAGTTTGTGGGTATGTAATCATAACAACATATATTACGTCCCACCATACGACTCAGGTCTCCCTATTAGAACCAATTTAAACATTTCGATAGGTTCGGAATAAACACCACTGTAGCGTACCACCACTGTGGGGTAGCGACTGTAGTAATTTGAAATTTCAGACAATTAGCGGTTTAGTTCCAAGTTGATCCATGAGTCAGTCAGTCAGCCATTGCTTACAAAGGATTTTATATATTTATAAAATATACCTGTACCTACATGCAAACGGCATGTATGTATAATGTGACCATAAATTAAGGTCTTTAAACTTTTAAATAGTTTACATTTATCACTTACATTTCACATTAAAATCCATCCAACAGTTATAAAGTTTCATAAAATGTAATAGGATTTGTAAATGGCTCCATAATCTTACTCACCTGTTGTACTCAATCGTTATAACAATATAATAAAGCTTTATAATGCCATTTTCTTTGGTTCAACGATGCTATTTCAGACTTTTCAGGTTATCGAACTCTTTCTTCGAGCATTATTGCATCCGTTATATTAGTTCTTGTCCGTTTGACAATCAGCTTTTCCTTATCAATCTACTTTAAATATTCATGAAACTTTTATACATTTAAACGAGCTTCTAACTTTTTCTCAGTATTTTTATTAAAATTCTATCAAATAAAACAACATTTCAATGTAAAGGCTTTTAAACTTGTTAAAACCTTTAGGTGTTTGAACTAAAGTAAAAGATATAATTTACGAAAGATTTCGCGCTAAAATCTCGTTCATAAAACAAATAAGACGTCAAAGCTTACTAAATCAAATAATGATGCTTATTCGAAAAAGATTTGTTTTATTCCAGTATAAGGAATTCTCGGATTGTTATATTACGATGCTTTCAGCGAGGGTAAGTTTATGAAAAATAATAGTGTAAGTAGATTTTATATTTTAACAGCTTCGTATTACATTTATGAATATCCCTGACATATATATACCTACAATTTATATGCCGATCGAATTATCTTTACACCTATCTCAATACTACCTTTTTCATACACTTTTTAGGTACCTAAGTTTATACCATGTTTTCATTTAAAATTTTAATTCAGATTTCATAGTCATCAAATGTTGTGACGTAAATACAATTGTTATCTTGAATTTGAGGACTATTATAAAACTTTGCCGTAAATAATAAGGCCCCTGCTAAAAGCGGCTAAAAAAAGTGGGGTGATTGATAGTGACGTGAACAGGTGACTTATCCAAGTTAATCTTTGTGATTTTACGGACAAATCAGAATCAATCAATCAATCAAAAATCAAAAAGAGGTTACAGATACTTACGAGACTGGGCAACTCCAGCGGTCAGCGACATGTCGTGGGTAATGATCTGTCCCCACTGCTGCGTGTTCAGAGTCCAAACTGGGTCAATTAGCTGCCGATCGGGGAACAATCGGAGACTTATCTCCCTTGGGTTGGGGAGAGGGAGGCCGGACTTAGAACGTGTTAAGGCGCTCACACCTGAAAAAACATATGAGGACGTGCTGAAGAATATTTTTCGTCATACTTAAAAACATCCAAATTTCTTACAAGATCTTTTTTATGACTAACGCAAACAACAGCAACAATGGGGTCACAATTTGGCCAAATAAATAAACTGCCCCAATTGTCGCCAATCCCACAATTCAAATAATTTTTACAATTCTTCTATCGTATTGATACTAAAAACACATGTTCATTCTAAAATACAATCCAGAATTTTTATTGGTTTGCCAAACGGTGGAGAAAATTATTCATAGAAACAAAATGAACCGAGAAACCAAAAGGTAAGACTTTATTCATACCTTGTTATAGAATATAAATAACATTTGTGTTTTACGTGACCAGTGGTTTCAACGTAGGAAATAGCTGTTCTGTAAGGTCCTCTATGAGTTATGACGAATTGTAAGAAACCATGTTTTCGGTTTATTTTCTAGATGTAAGCAGATTTAAGACACACTAGTTTATTACTTTAGTTTACATAGTTATTTTAGCGCAGTATGCGAATATTGAATGTCTGCTTGCGATTATTCATTTACATTAATACTGGTTTGAACCTACGACCTTCGGAATTAAAGTCGAGTGTTAAAAGAACCTATTTAAGAACTCTGCTTCTTTTAAGAAAAGTAAATTGAAAACACCGGCCGGACTGATCAACTAGAAACTCACGCATGAATTCGGTCGCCATTTTATTTAGGTCCGTTTCCGTCCTTAACAAACACAATGTAGGATTTGTTCGTGTTTAATTAAAGGTCTTTACAGAAATAAAATGAATTTTATTAAGGTCCCCATTTGGATTTGCTTTGTTCTATAATAATTTTTCAATTAAAATACAACGGATCTCCAGATTGGTGCTAAAAGTTCGTATTAAATTACAAATTGAATTTTGACGAAGTTAGCAGTGTAGGTAAAAGAAAACATCTTAATTACAAAACGCTGGAAATTCTATTACAAAATGGGACCTAGAGTCTAGGTCCCATTTTGTACCACCTTTTGTACCACATTAAAACACACACGTGGAAGCATTGTAGCTCAATGCTTTCTCGACACAATTCGGTTAAGGTTTAAGTAATGTACGTCGTGTGTAGTTTCAGTATAAAATCTATAATTGTAGGAAGATCAATAAGTCAGTTAAAAACTACAATCTAAGTTTTTCCGTTTACAATAACTTTGCAGCATGCTTTCTTACCATCAGCATAGTTGTAAGGTGCCAATCGGCCATAAGGTGCCTGAGCGACGCCCCACGTGGGTCGTACCAGGTTGTTGCAGCTACCATCGATGCTGCGGTACCGGCTTTGTCTGCAGAAAGGGGGGGCGAGACCACAGCTCTGTGTGGCAGGGTCAGTCCCTGCGCCTAAGGGGGGAGGAGGGTTGCTGAAACTGGAGATAATACACGTGATTACTACGAGTTTCACTTCTGTATTCATTAATTGTTATTTAAGATTTTGTCTGCAGAATCAAGAAGATTGTAGACTACAACTTTCTCAATTCGTTAACATAATAAAGGAGTTAAAACAGGGCTTTACCGCAATCAGTTATTTGACTACGAGAAACTGCAAAGCGCTTTGAAACGTCGGAATGGTAAATAAAATTATTTGTTATAACTCCTTTGATAAGCGATATAATGCCATGCACTTTTTGGTGTTTAGATGGTATGATGCAGTTTAAGATTTTTGAACAATATTTTAGGGTAAGATTTTAGGATTTTAATGATTTCAGTTTTCACTTTGTAGGATAGGTAATAGGTTTTCCACTGAAATTGATTAAATTTGTTCTTAAAGATTTTTCTTATGCGAGAAAACAAATAAATTAACGAAAACACCTCATCAATAATGCGAATAAGCAAGCCTCCAACTCGGTCCTCATTTAGTAAGAACTTTGTTTCGTCTAATTTACTTTCTAGGATAATAAAACAAGAGCCTAGAATTAGTTTGTTTCTAGAATTACTAAATTTCGTTCTGAAATGGGAGCTACATAAATAAGGATAAAGTTTACTGGCGACGTTCCACTTTTGAAATAGTGGCTTCATTACAAATACAATTAACTAAACATAAAAACAACCTTGTGGTGTGAATAATTAAAACACATTAACTGATGTGCAACTAATTTAACTTTTCCATTTTAAAATTAAAATCAAAGCATAAATGTAGAAAAATAAAAACAAAATTTGAAAGGCTAAAGTTTACACTTTGTTAAAGTTACAGTTTAACTGCTTTGAAAGTTTATGAAACGGAAAAAAGCAAGAGCTCTATCGGTGATTTTTTTAATCTTAAAGAAAAGGAATCAAATTTCTATTATGATATTTTCATAAACAAAAGGCATGAAAGGCCATTTTATACTACCTATCTGATAAATTATGCAAATTAACCTTCATCCTACATTTTGTGTCTTTTCCAGATTCATTCATAACATTACGTTCATACTATAACAAACATCATATTCTTGGCTAACAAAAATATGTTGATATAAGTCGACAAACATCATTCATATTTTCTCAATTATCTTATAGAATAATACAAATACTTGCTCACGAAAATGGATATTCAGAAATTGTTGATGGTGTTTTTATTTTCGCTCACAAAAATCAAATAGGGAAATTCATAGAGTATAAGTTACTGTAACTTTTTTTACTTTATTGTGTACTTAATAGATCAGCTGTAGAATACTTTTGCATATTCTACTTATTTTAAATTGACTGTTTGTCTTATATTAGGTACCCAATTTTATACCTCAGAAATTAAGGCGAATCAAATCCAATGAGCGAAACGTTACCAAATTTTGTGCCAAAATTATAATTATTATTTTGTGCTAAACATTAATTAGCAATTAGGTTTAGGCCATATTCCGAGCGCTCCGTGATATGGTGCAGATGTATTCTAAAATAGGTACTTAAGCACCGACATAGGATTAACTTTACCTATTTATGATTTTTCTTTTGAGATTTCAACGCATGAGGCTTTCCTAGATCTATCTACTTAACTATAATAGTGACTCGTAATAAGATTTTTCAGAACAAGTACCTAAACCTAAAACAGTAGGTATATTATCTAATAAAAGATCTAATTATCTGAGCTAAGCTTAATAAGTCTCGAATAAAATTATGTTTCTATGAAGATGTTATTTTAACACAAATAAAGTCTAATAAGTTCGTTTGACAAGAAAAACTTGGAGAACTTCTCCGATTTTAAATCTAAACTAGTTGATTGCGCTTCTAAGGGGAAATTTATCTTGTTAACCTAACTCTATGATTATAATCAGAGTACCTATTGAAAATCAGTATCAAAAGAAATAAAAAGTTTGCATAGATCGGATTAAACTTCAAATACCAAAAGAAAAATTCGATAAGGCTATTAAAAGGGGTTGAGAAAAAAAATAAGATAAGCAAAGGAATATATTTATCTCAAGTCATGATGTTGATATAAACCATCCTTCATCTTCACCCCTATTTACGTTCCCACAGCTGGGACACAGGGACTTTTCTCTTGACGAAAGTGATTAGTAGATATTTAATTTCACCACACTGGCTAAGTGTGGGTTATGAATGACACAATGTCCTTCAAACTTTAAAGTTTAAAAAAATCCAGAGGTGGGCGGCGGGGTTTGAACCCACGACATGAAAGCCCCCACTTAGCCATCACAGCTCCTAAACCATTCTTACATAGCATAAACCTTATAAACTAGTGCAAAGCAAGCTAATATTATACTAATTAAAAAGAGGTTTTAAGGAACAAGGGTAAGCGTATTAAACACATAAACAACAATTAACCTTTCATCGACGCCAATGAACTGTGCTGCTTCGCCTGGGATGCTGTGGACAGAATCAGTGCAATTTACACACACACATGCATTAGAAACAAACAAATTGGTACCTATTAGTACTACCAGGATTGTGCACAGTCTATTTGTATAGAATAGACTTAGGATGATGAGATAGAGGGCAATACAGCAGAGGTATCTTTTATGGAAAATAATATAATACTGGACAATTCACACAGCAATTTGTAAGTAACTCAATGTTTGCTCGAAATTTGCGTTACGGGTCTTAGATTACTGTATAGAAAATACGTACATCGATTTATTTTTTCTATAGGTACTTAAAAAACACCCGGTTCTGTAGATTCAATAAATATTTTGTTTGAAGAATTAAACGAAATCATTTTAATGAATTCGTTAAATTTATATTAGCAAGTGACTTTTCTTCCATGCTTCAAATAAAGCCTTCATTTTTTCTATTTGTGGTTGCATTACTTTAAAAAGATTGTATCCAAGTCGATAGTAGAATTTTCATTCAGCTTATCCTCTGCGGTATTTGCCCTTTAAAAGATCACAGTATAGTTTTATATCTACAGTGAATTCTGTACAAGCAAAATGATATTTCGCAGCATAAGAAAATAAAACAAATCTACTTTAAAAATTGCGTAGGTTTCACATAATATTTGAATGAATTTAAATCGGTGCAAAAACCTCAATTTTGCTCAAACAAAACGGTCAAGATCCTCCGAGTTTTAAAAGGGGTTTATTTGCAAAGGAATATCAACCTTCCCATAGCGTAAATAAGGGACCCACCCGCAAAATCCTATTTATTTTGTTGGGTGCTGAGAATCTGTTAAAAATAGTCTGTGAAATAGAACGGGGGTGCTGTACTGTGCTTTATATGAAAGTGTGAATAAGTTCATACCCCATAATACAATAATTATAAAATTAATAAGAGGGTTTATGTGGTCCATTTCCACGCCCAATGGGAACATTTGTGGAACAAAAGTTCAGGTATAGAAAAGTTAAAGATTTATCTACAGCATTCAACTTACCTCTGGGTTTTTTTTCAGGATATTATAAATAAGTAATAATTATCAAAAATAAATTAACGTATTAATGTATGGCGCTTTTTGACCTAATTATTATTTAAACAATAACTTAAACATAACTAAAATATATTGATATGCTTCTAAAATTGTATAAATATTATAATTGGAAGATAGTAATAAAAATGTTTTGGTTACTTCATTAGATTTTAATTGGGTGCAAATTGTGAGCATACAATTTTTGATTTTTAAGCAGCGTCAATATTGTAGTAGATTTTGATTAAATTTTGGCTCTGCACATTTAATTATTCGTTTTTTCATTAATAGCATAGCTGAGTCGTGACATGTTGAATGTAATTAATTACATTGTCCAAGGGTTATTGCTCTGTTTAAATATAATTTACTTTTTATATCATAATATCATAACACCCCTATTCTGTTCCCACTGCTGGGACACAGGGACTTCTCTCTTGACGAGAGAGATTAGGCCTTAATTCACCACGCTGGCCAAGTGCGGGTTGGTGAATGACACATGTCCTTCAAACTTTTTTTCAAAGTTCTCAGAACATGCCGGTTTCCTCACGATGTTTGCCTTCACCGTTAGAGCACGTGTTTATAAATCACACATAATTTTCCAAGAAGAAAAATCAGAGGTGCGCGGCGGGGTTTGAACCCACGACCTTCGGAATGAAAGTCGAGTGTGCTCCCACTTAGCCAACACGGCTCACTTACTTTTACTTATTTACTTTTTACTATTGACAATATCCCACACTTATAAAACATAGTTTTCTTACGTGTCGATTTTAATCGTTTGCGTTTCAAAGGAAATAAATATTTTGACTGGTACAGCCTATGCCTAACAATTCCTACAGTCTCACCCAAATCCATTAACAGGCAGCCTTTGCGCCGGCAACGCATTCAGTAGGAGATCAGCAAAAGTTGACACTGGGCTATACTGCTGTTGATGTGATATAGGGGTCTGTGATGGGGAGACGTAGAACACCTGACCAGGTGTCGTCTGGAAGTTCAAGTTGATGCCAGTCACCGCGCACAACAGCGAGACTAGCGCTGCCGACTTCAACATTATGTCTGGAACAAACATAGAAAAATCAAATCAATTTATTTAAAAAAAAAAAACAAATAAAATACTACATAATTAACGTAGTTTTTAGAATACACTATCATAACTTTACATATTAGGTCTTTATACTGATCTTCGGAATTTGGTATAATCACCAAGCTTGGTGATCGCAATAAGTTGGAAAAACACTGAACGACACACCTTCTGGCTTACTGGTACTTATATAATTATTCTTTACTCATTGTTAACCTAAGCTACTGTAGAAATCAAATCTTCCTAACTTGGCGGGACGCTCACTCCTCCTGATAAAGACTGCTCTTGTTGTGGTCGAAACGTCGAGAGTTGTTTAACTCCTGTGTAAATACGTGAGTAATTCCCGTTTTATAAAATGTAATAGTATAACTCACGAAAATTTTGAAAGTGAAATACTTCCTACCTTGTTCTATATTTCATTACCTTTAAATTGCGTTGTGGTATATCTCTACATAATATAGAGACGTGACGCTTATTCCTGAATAAATATATTAATTAGAAGAACCTACTTCCAAGGTGAAAATTATCTTATAAAATGGGCATGCTATGAACCATCATTAGCATAATAAGTTCGAACTTAATTGAATAAAATTAAACTTATTAGTTCGCAAGAAAACAACAAAACATTTTTCTTTTAGTGAATGACATAATATCCTCAAAAATTATTACTGTAAAATTGTGTACATCGAGTTTACATTTTTATCCAGCTAAGGATATGTCCTTAGCCATAACAATATCTTAGTTACATATTTAAAATTATAAAACAAGCCGGTTTAGATATTATTATAGAATTCTAAATACAATACAAATAAGGAATCTTGATTCAAGGTTTGTCACGCTAATACTGCGCGTATGGAATTCCGATAGATCGAATTTCACCTGTGCATACGTTACTTAGGCCACCTAAGCAAATAACGGTTTTTTTTTATATTTAATTAAGTTTAGTGTCATCACGGATAGTGTACGCGGATTTAGTTCCGATAAACAGTAATGATCAGGCATGACAAAAAATTTTAAATCGTGTTCCATTACATAGTCCTTTTAGATAGTTCCTATACAAATATTGACTTCCCAACTAACCGTAGCAAAGTATTAATAAATTACATTAAATAAACATAAAACCTAAACTTAATTACATATCGACTTAATACTTAAACTAAATTGTGGTCTTAATAGCATTATTATACTCTGCCTACAACAATTTATTAAACAATCCTCGTTTGAGATCCTTCTTCATTATAGAATCTTTAGAAATGTTAGTTAGGTAATCTCTGATCAATTATGAAAGTTTCTAATTACCTCCTACCTGGTATTAGTTCAAAATAGTTTAGCGTCTATCCAGCCCTTATAAGTACAACGCTAAGACAAACTTTCTGATAGTGTTGTATTGTAACTATAGAAGTAGTTTAATTATAATTAAGTTGTAGGTTTTCTGATTTGAATGCTTCCCCTTAATCTCTGTAATATATATGAGCATATTGTACTTGATAGTTTGTCCGTCTTTTACGGCAAAACCGAGTGACGAATTGAAATATTTAAGTGGATATAGTTGAAGGGATGGAGAGTGAGTAGGCTACATTTCACCTCAGGATTACACGTGTAATACTGTTACAATATTATAGAGCTGATGAGTTTGTTTGTTTGAACGCGTTAATCCAACCAGAACAGCCGGTCCGATTTAAAACATATTTCAGTGTTGGCTAGTACATTTACCATAACACCCCTATTCACGTTCCCACTGCTGGGACACAGGGACTTCTCTCTTGGCGAGAGAGATTAGGCCTTAATTCACCACGCTGGCCAAGTGCGGGTTGGTGAATGACACATGTTCTTCAAACTTTGAAAAGTTCTCAGAACATGCCGGTTTCCTCACGATGTTTGCCTTCACCGTTAGAGCACGTGTTTTTAAAGCACACATCATTTTTCAAGAAGAAAAATCAGAGGTGCGCGGCGGGGTTTGAACCCACGACCTTCGGAATGAAAGTCGGGTGTGCTACCACTTAGCCAACACGGCTCTGAGTACATTTATCGAGGACATAATGTTTTATATAATATGGACTAAAATCATATGGACTTTATTAGTCCATATTATATAAAACAAATGTAGATAACATTAAAATTAAAATACAGTCTTTTTTGATAAATTATGATAATTTTAAGATTAATTATAAAAACTTTTATGACATAACCAAGAGTAACTTAGTGTACGTACCTACAGTAAAAAATAAATATTTTTTCTCGCCGAGATATATGAAACAAGATATTTGACAGAAAAAATAAAAATAATAATTTTCGGCCACGACAACCGCGTTTATGCATAAAATATGATCTAGCAATATCGCTTTCAACACTATCTTAAGAACTTTTATCTCGTCTCAATAGCTTAGTTTCATTGTAGTTTTAGGTAACGATGTAGTATCGGCAGTTCGTCACCTAATCCTATATTGTGGATGCTATAAACTAGATCAGTTTATAGCCTTCCGACAAGCCCACTCATAAAATCTATCCTTCGAACGTAAGCGTTTATCCGGAAAACAGTTTACTCAATCTTTTCCAATAAAGTAACAGTTTTTCGTCTTATATAATACATATTAGACTTTAAGAATTTAATTTCAGTGGAAAACAACAGACAAAACGAATTAAATATATTTTTTTACCGAAGCTTTCTTTTAATAAAATAGTTGAAAACCAAAGAATAAACTCACAGATGACTTTCGGGTTTAAATTAGCGAAACCTTTATCCAGCGTTTTCACAAAAGGCTCAAAAACTTGTGATGAAGTCTGAATAGTTTGAATTATGTAGATGTTTGACAAATGCTATTAAAGCTAAAGGCTTGTGAGTAAAAAGTTTAAACTATCTCGAAATCCTGCTCTTTAAAAACTAACAAGATTCATTGGACAAATGGATATAAAAACCCTCAAAAGTTTTAAAAAGTATTAACTTTAGCACTTTGCCAACCCTACCGATGCTCTATTATTTCCACTAATTTAGTAATAAATTACTAGTTTAAGTCCATTATTAAAATTGTATAAAATTAGTGAAGTGAGTGTTGGCTAAGTGGAAGCACACTCGACCTTCATATTGAAGGTCGTGGCCGCCGTGTAAGTAACTCTAATATTTCTTTTCATAAAAAAAATTTGTGTGCTGCAAAAAAAACACGTGCTCTAACAGTGAAGGCAAACATCGCGAGGAAATCGCTATGTTCTGAGGACTTTGGAAGTTTGAAGGACAGTGTCAATAAATAAATATTGCCGGACAATTCACACAGCAACATCTAGCCCTGTGGTAAGCTTAAGCTTGTGTTACGGGTGCTAGATTAGAACATACATTTATAGGTATTTTCTATTAAACATAGAAACACACACATGCGGAAGAAATATGTGCAGATCGTAAAAATGTTTGTCCCGAGGCGGGAATCGAACCCTCTTGCATCGCAGGCGAACCTTGACCCGCTTTCCACATTATCTAGGTACGAGTATATTTAGGTTGCCTTAGAGATAAATTAACGCGTAAAACAGTGTAATCATAACAATGTCTTGATAACGCCTAGACCCTAATAGGGCAACAAATTACTTCCAACGCACTTCCGGTCGTTACACCCTACTAAATTTAGCAACTCCAGCAGTATTTCAAGAGGATTTAATTAATTTAGTGAACCTAAGCATCTCAAGTCTAGTTTCAGTTTGTTTTAATTCAGTTTAAGTGGAATCAGAGTTCAAGACCTTCGAATTTAACTTTGTTGTTTTCATTCGCTAAGATTAAATGGTGAAATTGGCTCATTTTATGTGTTTTTACGTAAAGGTGCAATAGGATTTATCATAAATGTATTCCTTGCTTTATAATTACCATAGACTATAATTATAGTATATTGCCCCTATTGTCAGATGCGAATCTGAATAAATAAAAATAGAAAGGATGTTTTCAAAGTGTGTAAGACTTTAAACATCACATTTAACAGACACACACATGCAATGTTAAAAAGTTCTTCCTATAAAAGACAAACCATCATTTGCCCGTCTGCCTCACTCTGACCTTCTCTATAACATTTAATTAAAATAATATAATTGAACCCCGTTATAAAGCTGTGACCCACAAACTGCGACATTTTCCCTATCAATGAAACCTCAATCTCTACCCGTAAGTGGGTAGCCCTGAAGTGAGGTAAAAAGGTCGGAAGCACATTGTTGGCCTGCAATATTTTACCGAGCAACTTACCCAGCCACTTGCTCGCGCCAATAAATAGGCGACTTTATCTAAAGACACAAATTACTCCTTACGTTTAATTGTGAACTAAGAAATGAGGTTGCATTCAGTTAAATGGGGTAAGGACAAACATTTAAAGAATATATATTTGTAATGGAAAATATTTAAGGGTCGCATATGTTTTGCAGCCCAACGGCTGAAATGTATTTTACACAACATCAATGTCATCTATATAACATTACATTATAGTAACAGATCTCCCCAATATAACCCATTGTCAACTTGTTGCAGAGCTGATGATACTCGTAGAAGTGAACTTAGACGCGTTTAAGTTTACTTCGATCATCAATCGGGTTTTTTCTTTAAATTATAAAAAAATAACTTGTAAACAAAAAAACGAAAATGTTAAAGCATCAACCTCAAAGCAGTCCTTATTTTCTGAAATCTTTCTCTGAAATATGATTTATATCAATCATCTCACTGACCGAGATTATACTCAAGTTTAAGCAAACAATGTTTTTATTCACAAAGTAATTGGATGGACAGAACGTTATCCTTTTTACGCCCACGATGAAGAAAGCTTGGAAACAAATACCTACCCTCCTTTCAATACTCGTAAAACATTCATTTTCTTTAGGCTTAATATTTTCAGAAAATTAGATATCTATCGTGATTCTGCAGGCTTAAGGAAATAGACCTTCTTAGAATTAATTGAGAAATAATAAGTTATGGCAGTGAAATATATTTTTATTTAAAACATTTATTTTCTATAATATTGATCAAATTAATCCGATTTCTTGCCTACTACTAAACTAATTAACGTAAATAATATTTGTGGTAGTTAGGCATTGCCATTAAGTTAATGAAAAATAGTAAATATATATTTAGTTATGTACAACGATTAGAGACAATTAATACAGCATTAGCAATATTAACTTAATAATTAGCTGTATGTCCATTATATTAGGGACGCTTCTGTGAATACAAATGGCCCCGATAAAATTATAATCTCATTAAACCATTCCTCTCTATGTAATAATCAGCCGTATCTTAATGAGAGACCTCTTCTATATTATCTGTTTTGGCTAAAAATAGACAACAAAAGGATTTACTTAAATCGCTGATTCACGAATCTAATTAATTCATGTCGAGCTCCAATTATTTGTCTCTCATCCGGAAATAGAACTTGTCTTAGCTACTAATCGTCGGAGACGTTAAGTTGGACAATTTGTTAAGAGAAAGAACATTATTTGGTATTATTTAACACATTATGCGGCGAAGTTTGTTATAGCCTGACATGACTATTACTGAAACTTTCTGCTAGTCAACTTTCGGCCTGACACGTACTTTACCGCTTTGATTTCTTCTTTAATCTTTTCTATTTCAAATTAAGTGAATAGACATCCAAAATTAATAATTAAAGTTAATGAATACAAACCTATAATCAACATTTTACAAAAGAACTTGAAACTACAAAAACGTATGCGTAATGGGTGGTCTGATTGCTTAAAACAATTTCTACCAGACAACCTTAAGCTGGAGAGAAAAAACCGCAAAATGTAACCGGAAGGACAACATATCATCGTGTTAAGTTTATTTTTCATACATGCCAAATGCTTTTAAAAATGCCATTACGAAGCGGGTAAACACGAAATTGGTTATAAAAACTAATAACAATACTCTTATCTGTCACCGAACATACAAACTCAATGGTTTGTAGAAGAACTAAAAGGTAATTGAACTGGAAAGGCAAAGGCAAAGACCTTTTAACGGTTTTAATAAAAAGTTTTCTTTCATGAAACACCTTAACATATTATTTTTCGATAAGAGCTGCTCAGTTTTCATTTAACTTATAGGTATCTTGAGGTTGGATTCGATTAAGATATCGGGTATTTGAATTCTAAAGCTTTCTTTCGGATTGCAACTTAATCTAGCAAAAAGCTTATTGAATAATTTCTCCGCCTTTTGTAGATTATACTACCGTATATAAATAGCTTTCTTAAACTTTTATTATAGAGGTGTGTTTGTTATGTTTCACTATGCCCTTTATATTCTAAACAAATTTTGATGAAATTTTAAAAGGAATGGAATTACATAAAGGTTATACGTACCTACGCTATAAATAATAAATAAAATTGCTTTAAGACTTTAAAATGGCAATAAAATATGTATGAAATGTTTCAGTTCCTAGTGTGATTTACTTAGCCACAATTTTTTCAAATTATTTTACTACTTTCTGTAATTTTATTACTGGTGTATAATATGTTAGTTATTCAAGCAAGTAGCGTTGGTGATGTTGTGAAGTTTTGGGGGACACTTATGATTCAAGATACTCAACCGATTTTAAAATTAATTTAATCACGAGAAAGTTTCTATATTGACATTAAATCAGTGGCTAGACAATTCATACAGCTACATACATTTAGCCCCGTGTTAAGCTCTAAGCTTGTGTTACGGGTGCTGAATTTCTGATACCTTGGTTTAAGGCCCACTAAGAGCTTAGTAATTACGATCAAGTGTTTCGTAATTTGCCAACAATTAGCTGTTCTGACTTTAGACTACGCTATAATTTACTTTAATTTGAATACTAAACCATGGGAATTAAAAATGAATACCAAATACCAGTAATTTGCTCTATATATTACAAATAACTGATATTATATGTAAAGCGCTCTACACACCGCCCGCCGGCACAGCCCGGCGGCCCAACCCGCCGGCCTTATTTTTTACAATCATGCCGGCGGGTTGGGCCGCCGGGCTGTGCCGGCGGGTCAGGCCGCCGGCATCCCTCTCCACTCACTCAGTCAGTTGCCCGCCGGCTTTCATAGAGTAGTGACGTATTTGGCAATAAAGAATGTTACCTAATTTTGATTATTAGCACTCCATATTCTATGTCTAATATAAAAAATACGCGTGAAAGAATTACTTCGATACATCAATTAGTTTCCGATTTAGAAGTAAAACAAGTTATAACCGTACGACGACGATAACACATAGGCTACTTTTAATCCTATGAAAATGTACAGTTCTTGAGGAAAACGGGGCCGAAGACTGGAGGAAGCTAGTTTGCAATAAATCAATATATTGTTCATTTAAATTTACTAAGAAGCTAGTTTGCCATAAATCAATGTATTGTTCATTTAAATTTACTAAGAAGAGCGGTACCTACCTATATATAAATAAATACTTACGTACCTACCAATAGCAACAAAACTTTAATACATATTTAATGTCTTTAACGTCAAAGTTTAATGGTAGGTACTTCTACTATTTGAGTTATCTTCATCCATTTTATCAATCGAATAATATTTAAGTACTACTATTAAACTATTAATTTAATACGCGGACGAAAACACATCAAAATACTGCGCAAGCTGTTGCACTACTACTATAATCTGCTGGCGATACTAAGCGGGCCGTAGGCCGCGCGAAGTTGTGGTATTACGTCACAAGCGCTCACGTGACTGTTAGCGAGACTCGATATTTTTCGAAACTTTGAATGCCTATAAAATCAAAACTACTAGGTACTTTTTAACTAAACAAAAACTAGTATATTTGTATACATACAGGCTTTACTGATACAACATTTCAAGCGATTTGGCATACCTAGTAACATTCTTCATTACTAGAACACCACATGCCGGGGCTGTCGTGCCGCCGGCATTGCCGCCGGCAAAGTCGTGCGGCTTGGATATTCTGAAGCCGGCGGGCTAACCCGCCGGCATTAAGCCGGCGGGCTGTGCCGGCGGGCCGCCGGCTTTGGTGTGTAGAGGCCATAAAGCACAAAAGTAGTAAAGCACCAGTCAAAATTTAAAGCTATTAGATTGGAGATGTTAAAATTGATGCGTTAAAATATTGTTAAAAATTTGTGACATAGGCTTTATTCGCGTAAATAAGTCACTCAAATATAATATTTGTGAAATTATTTTTAAAATCTAGATATTACCACGGGCCTAGATTTTGTTGTGTGAATTGTCCAGCAATATTTATTTATAAACTTCATGGCATGCTCATTGCACCGCTTATAGGACCATATTTGAGTATAATTTTATGCGTATTTTGTTTAAGAGCCGATGTTTATAGTGCTCATAGCAATTAACGTGATCTGTGCCTCTCTACATTACTCACGTAATAAGTTCAGCGATTTGAAATTCAATAAAAAATTAATGTTATTTTCATTATTTTTTTACCATGCCAAGTCATAATTTTATCTGTTGACACTAATATTTTAATAATTATTTTCAAACTTCCGTAATTAATATTCGGGTTTTTGTCATATACTCTCTCACGACTGATTTTTAAAGGTTGTTGCAAACATAAAATTCTTTTTTTACGGAAATCTGAAGCAAAACTCAAAGATCACGGACACCCAATCACTTATACAGATGTCTTAGCTTATATTTATGAAACTGAAAAAAGAAACTGTCTGAATACAAATACCATGCCTTGAATAATTAAAGACTACCTTGACGACCCTGTGGCGCAGTGGGCGAGAGTCTGCCTGCGATGTACGAGGGTTCGATTCCCACACCCGAAACTGATCTGTAGATATTTGTTCCGGGTGTTCTGGGTGTGTTAATATATGTGTTAATACATGGGCTGCCGACATCGCTGTAAAATGTGATTCCTATGTGTTTTCTAAAATATTTAGAATAAATTTCCGTTAAATTCAGGTGGTAACGCCTATTTAAAATCATGTAGCAATCTATTTACAATTCTTTAACCATACGGCAATACTATACAAAAGAATAACGCAGTCCATAAAAAACATACGTACAATAATTGTATAATTCTCATAGCGCTTGTTCCCAAAGCCTTCCAAACATTTATTAAAAATGGTTTGCCAAATGTGTAATTTTCATCTACCAGATATTGCGGGAGTAAAACCAAGAGCGTGGTGTGATAAAAATGTGGATATTTCATTTGTGTAAGCACACATAAACCTTTAGGAGTAACGCGTGGCGACACGGCCTACGTGCCGGGTATTCAGTTTAGCGGTCTAGCCTAGTCGCACATTTTACCCTTAATTTTTCATCTTTTTATATGGCCTTAATTCTACAGTGCTGGCCTTGTTTCGATATACACTGCGAATACTGTGATGGTTATTCTTAGGCTAAGAATAACTACGGAAATCAAAATTAATCATTTACTATCCATATTAATAATTACGTCAAGGGGTACGGTAGACTCGATCGAAAACTTATAATGAATAACAAACAATAAAAAAATATTGATTTTGAGTCGTCTTTGAAATTATTGACATTATATCCGCAAAATTTGGATTATGGAGAATTTCGTCAAATTTCACCCGAGCGAAGCTGGGTTTTCATCTGGTATACTATGACAGGATGATAATCTAACAGTAAAATAGTTTTATCATAAAAACATTAAAAGTAGATAGGTACTTATAATTTTTCAATCAACCAACTATTAGAAATATTATGGGCTGTTATAATTTATTCAACAGATACGAAATTTGAACATGATCAGATAGATAAATTGATTTGATTTTGCGTTCATTGAAGAATAAATTTATAAAGAAATTAATAAGGGATCAACAATCTTCAATCTTGTTTCTAGGTAGTCAAGTATATTCGAATTGTGAAGATTGGTTCGAATTCTGTGTATTGAGAACCTTGTACTCCATTCAAGTCATATATTTTCTATGCAAATACCCCACACGTATGGGTTCGATGATTTTTTTTTAAGTTTCAGTTCTAGGTATGGGGACCCCCAAATTTTGTTGATTTATTTTCAATATTTTTTTGAAATCTTTGTGCGATTCACAGAATACATCTACTAACCAAATTTCAACAGTTTAGCTTCTATAGTTTCAAAGAAAAATGGCTGTGACATGCGGACGGCGGATGGACCGACATGACGAATCTATAAGGGTTCCGTTTTTGCCATTTGGCTAAGGAACCCTAAAAAGACAATTAACATATTAAATAATAAATATTACTGGGCTATTAATAAAGTCATATAGCACCGTGGTAACCTCGAAACTTTTATTATACGTGAAGATAAAGCTAAGTCATCCTCAATGACAATGGCTTCGTGCATTGATTTCAGGTCTCTTCGGTCCAATTTAGACTCTACCTTTATACTATACATAACGGTCTAAAAGCAATAAGCCGTTCCTTTGGACAAAGGAGTGGCCTCTTTCGTACTGATATCAAAGTTTATAGATATTATTTATTTATGAATCAAATGCCTTTCTACATTATTGGAATTTGGCCTGTTGCATGTTGGTGAAGAGGCGACTACCTATTTCTGTGAAACCATAAATTTTTATTGCTTAAGAAAATATTTTCTTCGAGAAAAATAATCAAGAGTCCTTGCTATGAATAGGTTGATGGCACAGATTAATAACCAACCAGATACCTCATAACAGGCGAGGACCGCGCGCCAAACATATGGTTAAACCAACCATATGTAAAGCCCCGCCTCGAAACACGGCTTTAGTTGCGACCAAGTGTCAGACCCGTGAACTTCATATACGTTTCTATAGTCTAACGCAAGGTGAAGAGGTCAGCTTATAATGGCTACTCCTACGAAGGACGTTCACTTGTCTCTTTTCCGCATTGCGCTTATTGCATTCGTTGTCCTTCTCGGCGAAAGCACGTGTAACGTTAGTGTTGTAAATTCTAATCGATATCGTTAAAAATAATAGACGACGTATATGAGCGGGTCTCTCGGTATTATTGTATGTAAAAATAAATAAGTAATCCATAAACCGTTTAAATATGTTTATAGAGTACTTACTCAGTAAAATGAATTATTAGTGATAAATTTTTCTAATATCATTTTTTAATTTTTAAGTTCTACAGATTTGTGTATTCCAAAAATAAATACATATCTACCTACCTACATGATGCTATTTTCATTTTAATATGAAATTTTAAAACGAATCATCGAAATTAATTATCGACAAATTCGTTCAATGTTCCCAACCCGCGACCTAAGTGCGACCTTGAAATAGCCAATCACAACGCCTTTGTTCCAGTCCCCGCAACCCGCGCCTTCCTCCAATTTCGGTGCGTTTGAATCGGAACAAAAGTATTATAATGGACCATCTAGTGGGGGTTATCTGTGGTTGATGGCGACTGATGGTACTTGATATCTGATTGTAATAATTAAAACAATTAATTACATTGAACCCGGACATATATTTTTTAGAACGTACAAACAAGTACCTATTCCAGAGCGGGAATCAAATCCGATACCTCTTGTTAACTTCACTCGCCGCGCCACAGAGGTTATCAAAAGTGCAAAATATGATTTTTTTGTTCACACTGACCAGATACCAGAAAATAGTGGTAAAAAAATTCGGAAAACCATTCACCGAAAAATCATCCAACGTTAAAAATTTGTTAAAGCTAGTGGAAATTTTTCACTGAAAATTATTTTTACTCCAGAGAGTATTTTCACAAACGAAAAGATTTAATTCAAGCTCGACTTTATAACATAACTGTACAAATCGTATTTCGTCGAAGTTGATAAAGCCTAAAATTCTCTGAAAGAGCATTACGAATTCCTTCAACGGTTGCTTGATTGGGTAGATGTTCTTGTGAGCGCGTCTAATCAGGTTTCCGTTTTTGAAAATCGATACGAATTTGTAAATGAAATTGCAAAACAAACACAAAGCGAACGACTAGCAAGGCATGGTGCTACTGTGAAGTGATGAGAAATGCTACAGACGAAGACACAAATACAGATTTACTTTTTTAAATCGTAATTATTTTTTAGTTTGTCAAACTTTGTGCTCTCTATTATTGGTCGTTGTTCTCGCACGCTAGATCACTACATAGTATAAAACAAAGTCGCTGTCGCTGTCTGTCAGTCCCTTTGTATAATTAAATCTTTAAACTACAAAAAGGTAAAGTGATTAATGAGGAAGGTTTATAGGTATAATTAGGTACCCAAGTCGAAGTGAGGGTGGGTTGGTAGTACCTACTTAATATAATATTTTAAACTTCATAAAAAATTACCATTAATATATCCATTGTGATTATTTGACCAAGGAAAAATATAAATATTTTATAAGATGTAATGTCAAATGTTATAATAGTGTGAACAACTTGGTTTAACTATTAAGAAATAAATCAGTTTTGGTGAGTTCACAAGTTATGTAAGTATGACATATGTATCAATTTGTTAACTTCACATGAATCATTAATTTTATCATAAAATCTTTAATTTACCTATGTTTATTAACCTACTAATGAACAATGTTCCCTCATGAGTAGCTCTGTGATTACCCTTGCCAAAATTAAATTATCTATGAAAATTTGCGATTTCCTGGTCACCTTTTTCACACAAATTTAATACTCCTACACCTTTTTGTACCGACTGTACCTTTTTTGACGCGTTATTCTGTAGACCTTCCTTTATTTAGCATAATTTTATTTCCAAGGCTACCAACACAACTCGGATATATCCCGTAAGGCTAAATATAAATTGTTTCAAAATGGGAACAAATATACAAATGTAATGAAGATATGGGGCGTGCTTTGTATGGCTTTCTCCATATTAAAATAAAGGGGATTTGATAGCTCCGAGATTTTACTAAGTCTACTAAAAGATATCTTTGTAAGTATCAGCAATAGAAACGATTTCGTAGCATTATGATTCTTATTAACCTTTAATGTTAAGCGCTCTACACACCGCCCGCCGGCACAGCCCGGCGGCCCAACCCGCCGGCCTTATTTTGTAGGCCGCCGGCTTTATTTAGTACAAAATAAGGCCGGCGGGTTAGGCCGCCGGGCTGTGCCGGCGGGCCGCCGGCTTTGGTGTGTAGAGGCCATTAAAGGTTTAAACTTTAAAATTTATTAAAAAAGTTATTATAATATTGGTTTTTGTATATTTTTTTAATTATAAGTAAGTATTTAAATACTGGATGTAGGTGTCATAATTATTTAGTTTTCTACTTATTTGCATTATAGTTATGGTATAACGCAATCATATTTAGATAAAATGTAAGTATACAAAATTTATAGATAACAATAAATATTCTGCATTTGGTGTTGACGCGTGTAATTGGAGTAGGTATTTTATCAAAATATGCTAAATAAAATATTTTGTTATCTTTAACTTGGATGATCATTTCCAAACACAATAATTTTCATCAACTTGAAACACTTGTTGGAGACTTCGCTCTATCTCTAAAATTATCATAAACCCAACTAAATCATACAGAACGTAACCTAAGCAAATAACAATACTTTAACTCTATTATAGGCCCATTAGTCTTTCAATAACAAAGGAAATACGGACAAGAAACTACAATGTTATAAAAACAAAGTAATGATCAGAGCCAGCAAATTACTATTGCAAAAGCCTTGTCGTTCATATGTCTACATTCTAATAATGCTATTGTTACAATATCTGCCATTACAAATGAACATTACACTAAATCTGACAAGTAGGTAATTTATTTAAGTTCGTACGAACATAATTCTCCATTAGAGTACAGACTTAAACAATATATAAACAAAGGTACAAAAAACTCTAGCAATGTTAACAAATCAATCCTGGTACACAAATATAGGCCCCAAGAGATATTGTAATGCTCTTTATGTTAACCAATTAAATGCTCGATTGTGCAATAGGCTGTTGTATACGTAATATTATGTTTTTGTGAGCGACAGTACTTTGTTCACGTGTAAGTCGACGGTCAAATACAATAGAACACCAATTTAGTTCTCAAATATCTACTTCCATCGAGATCAAGGCTCGATAAAGGTAGTGGTACCCACATTGGTAGGTAATTGTCTTGGGAAAATGTTTGATATAGCTTGTTACAACGAAAACAGGTAAAACCTGTTTTCTTTGTAACAAGTTGGTGTAACCATACCTAGATTATATTGATTACTAGCTCTCCGCCTATGGCTTTGCTCGGTCTGTAACGAATATTCCCGTGGTAAAAGGTAGTCTGTGAGTCATTCTTATGTATAAGTTAGCTAAGTTATTGTAAAGTTTCATGACAACCTTTTAGTTGTTTTTGTGTGAAAGAGTAAAAACATCCATCAGTTATTTTTACAACACAATTTGTGGATTTAAATTATATACTTAGTAAAAATAACTAAACTAAGGACTAAATAGCAATACCATTTTTAAAATACACATTGTATGTAGTGTATGGTAGTGTAGGTAAAGGTATTTTTTTTTTAATTATAAACTTTAGGAAAATAAAAAGTTTTGATAAAACGCAACTGTGTCTTAACAGCATGATTTGAACCCTCGGAATGACCCCAAAGGCCATAGGTCTTAGGGGTGCATGACGGTTTTGAACCCTGCCGGGCTAAGACATTTTACGCCGTGTCAAAGTGTCTTCTCCTCAAAGGAAGTTTGAAACACATTTGTAAAGGACTAAATCCTCCTGGATTTAAAACCTGTTTTTCACATAAACGTTACCTTATTGCAGGCGCTGCTTGCAGCTATTGTCAGCAGAAAATTCAATTTAGTGTCTGCGAACTTTTATGGGAACGTATGCTCAGGTCAAATACCTCTGAGAACTATCAGCTTTAAGGTGCAGAATCGCATGGCGCCATACCTGTGAACAATTATTGGCTTATTGAAATATATTGGCCAAGACTCAGAGATGGAATTCTATTCAGTGAAATACTATACACACGTTTTAGGTAGTAGACAAGCAAGGTTAATGAGTTTATCTATCCCTTAATGAGTTTATCTATCCGAGTAATATTTTTAGTTTTCACTAAGAATAAAATAGGTACTATTCTTTATTAACTACTTAACATCTTAAATTTAAAGCCACTGAATAGAAAATTGATAAACATCAGATTGTTTGATGTATCGCAAAAACCGCTTGCAAAAATATGAATTTATTCTGAGATAAAAAGTAATAAATATGAATGTACTTGTTCACGGTATGTTAACACGTACAATCATTATACATACAGTAAAATATGCCACATAATAAAATGTTTATTAATAGTGTAATTTATTTCTTTTTTTTTAATTCCTGTATATTTCCTGCCAGATTATGTGACAAAATAAATTAAAAAATACACATAATTTTTTAATTTACTCACTACGCTCATTTATTAATAACTTATAATTTAATACGCCTTTTAATACGCAGGTTATATATTTTTTATGTCAAGAAAGATCATAAAAAATATAAAATCGTTTAAATTAAAGCGAGAAAAAAAGTGCTATGTCGATGAAGAGCATCTTCAAAATTCTTAAATAAATGTTAAAAATATACAAAACAACGATACAAATTGTTTTACCCTTGTATCAATCACATTAATGTTTCGCAATCAAAACGATCCTCAACATGCTGTTCCGGAAAGTTCAAAAGTCACAATCATTTATTTTCATGTCGCAGCTTGAGACATACTTTTGACAGATAATTTTCCTGTTCATCCACTTGACGCTTCCCAACGGGGTATTTATGCAAAAACTGAAAAACCACGTTATTTCAATGGTTTTCTAAGGTTTTTCCTTATCAAAGAAAATTCACTGATCGCTAATAAAATTATGCTTTATAATTTTGACGTGCTTGAACTTTAAATTTTATTTAATTTTGATCTAGGAGAAAATAATTAAAATGTATATCATATTGCGAATTGAATTTTAATAATTATTCTCATTATCAAATAGTATTACAAAAAACCAGGTTCTGTTATTATTAGATACATATTTCATCAATGTTCTGTTGAATAACTTTAGAGCAAAAAGAAAACTTGGTCTTGCAAAAGCTTTACTTCTAGATCATCAAAGATTAATCACAGTAGTTTTGAAGGAAAGTTCTTCTGAAAGTCATTTATCAGAGCACCTCTTTATCCTTAGTGCAGTATTGCTAAAGTTGGAGGCAGTGCACGAGTATCGTTTATTATTGAACATATTTTTATGAGTTACTGTGGTAGAGTCGGTAAGAGATTAGTTGTTATATAATATTGTCATAAGTTGATAAAAATAGATTTTAATAAATTAAACTACAAAACATGGAGTTTATGTCACTTACGTGGAATTTAATTTTATAAATGTTTACGAACATTGACTTCTGAGGGAAATGAAAACATTATGTTGTGTCAGAATTTTGATTCCTTTATCGCAAAATGTTCTTTTATATCATAATTAATTCCCAGGAATTTGAAGGTTTAATTGTTGTTTAAAACGTGGGAGCGTATTCCGCGTTCTGTCGTGACAAATAAAGGTCGACTAAGGAACTTTCAAAACCGAGTAAGTACCTACAACCTTTTATCACAAAGTTCTTACCTTTTGTTGTCCTAATCTCCGTAAAACAAGTAACAACTCCCTCCTTTTAATTAACGCTAGAAACTACCTAATTAAAACGAAAAAGTAACGTATTTTAGCGAGTGTTATGAAAAGGTGCTGCGGGCATCATGTTGTACTTACATCAATATTCAACCTACCTAGGTACCTTATATTTTTTTTGTATTTGTATTTTAATAAATTGAAGTAATATATTTTTCTTTTTGACATGCTCTAATTAGGTTAAGAAACTGAATTTTGTTACATAACATGTAAATTTTTAGCCTTGTATATTTTTGAAAACAAAGTAAGGTAAGGCCATGAGAAAAATTAAAAATCTGATAAAATATAATATCACTATCACAGGCAGGATATAATTTGTAAGCCTTTTTATAAGTTATTATATTTGTTCGTAAGTAAAGATAAACATGTAACAATTGCAAAATAAATATTGTACTTAAAGCCATTTTAATCATGTTTTACAGATAAATATTTAATGTACCTACCAGGAAAATCAACGTTTCTAGGGTTTGACCTAGTTTGATCGATTTGTATGCTGAAGTAACTAACAGTTAACTAATCGTCAAATAACAAGACAAAGCCTTTGCCAACATAATACCTTGTTCTCAGGGTCATGTTTCTTTATGGGTAAAGTTGTGTAATCAATCAAAATATATGGGAACCTATGAACACGGAACAAAAGTGATTGGCAAGTTTGACATGAAGCGTGTGTGCATCGACCTTCAACCACCATCCATTAAACAATTGTAAAGGTAGATCCTTTAAGGGGTTGCTTTTAATCATTCTAGGAAAATGTTACGACTTGTGAATGAAACACCTTAAGACCTCTAAATAGTTTTCAATACAAACAAACAAATCAACAGTTTTAAATTACTAGAACGTTTTTACTATCTTATTATAACAGATATAAGATAGTAAAAACGATATATCCTAATATCCCATTAAAAGTCTGTACTAAATCCAACTTCTAGACGTTATAAATGTACGCAATAAATAATACCCAACAATTTATTGACATTTTGCATGAATTAAGTGGAAAATTTAATTTGATTGCCTGGTGATGAAATGTGACTTGCTTCCGTGTCTGATTACCAAGTGGCGATGTAATAAGGTAATTTATTGATAAACTACACTAGTTAGGTACTCCTATAGTAATTTCCTTACTTATTTAAGTTTGTAAAAAGGTTTCCGCACAAACACTGTAGAATGTATGGATGGATTGTACTTAAACTTTTCATCAAAATATAGCATTTATGTCTATTTATATCTACACATCAATATAGCATTTATACCTACAGAATACATAGGCTATTAAGGGGATTTCTAGACTTTTAGTCTAATAATCCCCTGCCTCAGCAAAATCCGATTGTAAGGGGATTTTTAGACAAAAAGTCTAATAATCCCCTGCGAAGGGGAGTCTCTAAGGGGATTATTAGACCAAGCCCTACTTTTTACGTAATTCAATTTATCGTGGTCAAATTCGCGGGCCAGAAGCTGGATTTAGGTCGTAACCTTTCTAGTCCCTACTGATGACTGTAGGTTAATTTGTGTGGCGCGAAAGTAAATAATAAATTATGGGTAAAGTAGCTATCGATGTGAATATGCACACTTATCGATCACCGTATTGAATTACGATAAATAGTGGTTCAGTTGGCGTTCAATTAATATCTACTGATTGATTGATTACTGTATTAAATAATAATGGAGACCAAAATTACGGTCATTTTACTGTAGAGCGGGTCAAACTGGGTCAAGAGCGTGAAACAAACGATTTGCCGTGCCTTTGTTTTTGTATCGGAAACCGGTTAAGCGATTATCCGATTACTTATAGTAAAATATTCTATATATCCATATAAATAAGCATAACTGCCCCTTTATACCTACCCACTGCTGGGACACATAGACTTTTCTTTTAAAGACAGAGACCCCTTATTCACCAAGCTGGCCTAGTACGGGTTAGTGAATCTCACATGGTCTAAAACTCTTCAAAGTGAAAAGCAATGTGATATACATATACATATAATAGAATAGAATATAATATCAGTAGTAATACAATAGAATGTCAGTAGGTACGTTTCAAAACTATTCTGCCGATTAAAAAAATTGGAATGCTGCATTGAAAAGCTAACCTTGAGTAACATTGCATGGTATTATGGCTAGAAAAGATTAGGGATCCTTACGCAAGTTAATAGCTTGTTAAGAATAATTATACTAATATAATCATATTACGTTGCAACTATTTTTGATGTGAAAAATGCGCAAAAGTCTATAAAATGCGGGCAAAGCCGCGCGCGGAAAGTAAGATAGAAGACCAGCTATATCCTTTATTTCTTAAAATTGTACATCTACCAAAATGTCCAAATAAAGTGCAAAGCCTCACCGTTATCCGTCAGCGATAAATAACTGTATCTAAATTACTATCACTAGCAATTCATTGTCTACCTGGAACTGAAGGCACGTTCATTACCTAATCCACAGACTATGCAAATGCTGGTCATTAATCGTCATTGGTTACTGTGACAAACGACCCTATGAATATCCGGGCTGTGTTCCTCTAGGTAGTAAAGGTAAGGTAGGCTTTATTTATTAGATACAATTATCTAACTTACTGCGGCTATTTGCCTAAACTTTATTTTTGAGTTTTCCTTTCTTATAGAACGACCAATATGCTGAGTATTGTCCTTATTTTCTATAAACAAAAGCTATTTTTTAACTTACTCAAATAACCCTATTAGGTATGCCCGTTTCATACATAAAAATTAAAATAATTTTCGTATCCATCGGTCTCGGTTTACAAACTCATGAATCTAAAAATACAACTTGAAGAGCTATAATTTCCAAAACCGGAGCTTGTACAGTAAAATATTTTACTAAACAGCAGCTTTCCATACTTATAACCGAAAAGATAGAAACAATAACTAAGCCCAAACGATGGTATAACAGGCCATGCCATTACGCAGACCATTTCCTGTGCATTTCCCTGATTTTATTGCCAGATATCAGGAAAATTATGTTGTTTATGTGTTGGGGAAAACTGCGCAGATTACAAGACTTACTGGTGCAATGAATGAGATTTATGATAATACAAACTTGCTTGAACTTGATTTCTCGCATTAGATGAATTGGAAATAAACCGACATGAAAAAAAAAAAGTTGAAAAAAAAAAGAAAAGTTGGAGGACATGTGTCATTCACAAACCCGCACTTGGCCAGCGTGGTGAATTAAGGTCTAATCTCTTTTATCAAGAGATAGTCCCTGTGTACCAGCAGTGGGAACGTAAAAAGGGTTGATGATAATAGAAGCCCACTACAAAATGATCATCATAGTCACAACAATCCATATTACGACCCATACTTCATTTTAGTTTCTCAAAACATGAAACTGAAGTTATAAAGATAAGCTACTTAGGTACATTTCTCTTGTTTCTGCAAGGAACATCTTTTAACCACAGATAAAAATAATCTCCCAAGGTACGCTCACCTGCCTGTCCCCTGTCTTATAAAACATCGTTGAGCTAATTTCAGGTCGGGGATTTTATTTTAATTAAAACACAAAAAGGTATATTCTTCGAAGGAAAGGCATTCAAATAAAATGAACAGCTGTTACAGAATTAAAGTAGAATTAGGTTCATACCTAGGGCCCTCTTTGAAAACCTCTGGTGTGAAAAATTACACAGGTTTAATTAATTCTATGTAATTATGAATCCAATATTTGACTAAAGAACTCTGCAATGTTTTAGGTATGTCCATATTGAAAATTATAAAAAACAGTCATCATCATCATTATTTCACCCCTCGAACGCCCACTGCTGGATATAGGCGGGAGGCCTATGACCAGCAGTGGACAGTGTTAATGATTTCCAGGTATACAAAAAACAATATAATTGTCATATCGTTGAAAAGTAGGTAAGGCAATTGTGTATCGAATACAAAAACAAAAAACCAACAACATTATTGTTTGTTTTGCTTATTAATAGTCATACAAAAATATTCATTAATAAATTATTGCAAAATTAAACAAAATAAATCATGGCTTAATCCAATTATTTCCAATTTATTACAAAGAATCAAATAACTCAGAACGAACAAAGTCGTGAGTATCAGTTAAAATGTACCTATAACAAATAATTATAAAGGCAGATACCTAAAACCTACTAACAAAAACATTCCAATTGTGAAATTCACAACTTTTGTAAAACAATTAATAGTGTTGGTGAAATGACTTACCCTCTTCAAAATGCAAAGAGTAATTAATTCAACATCCTGTTTTGAGTTAGAGGCAATATAATCTGCGCAACACAAATTTTGTGCCTTGAACAGGGAAAATTGAGACATGCATTTACAATTATGTACTGTATTATGTAAAACATCCAAGTGGCAAGTTTTTGTCTATTTATAAAGATTGAACACTGCATTTTCTGTGGAACTGGCTTTAGAGTCAGCTCAAATTAATAAATTACTATTTGTATTGTAAAAGAAAGTCGTGAAATTCAACTTTGATCCCATTCCAGGTATCATAAGACCTAAGGATTAAACCAACTTACTAAGCGGGATGGTGATGTCAGTATGTGAGTTGGTAGGGGAGAGCGGGGTTCGAAGTTCCGATTTTCAAATAACACGCAAAAAGACCGTCAGTAAATAGACTGAAATTAAATTTAAAGGAGCTCATAGACGCAGAATTTATTCTAGTTTTACTTGATGTTGTCGTATTTACTAAATGATTAAACGTGTTAGCGTCAGGACATTTTTTCTGTGTAAAATTGACAAGGAACAACTGACCCCATCATGGGGCTGGTTGTTCCATCGTTGAGGCAAGTTGTTCCGACAGCATCTTCAATTGCTAAAGTTGCAGTTGTAGTGTATATAATATGTATAAATGAAACACAAAAGTACTGTGCCAAAAATTAAAAAGTCATTTATTCAAAATAAGGATTAAAATTACTATATTTGGCAAATAATCATCAAAACTAAGTACCTACTAATAATTTATGTATTTTTAACTCAGGAACTTTGTTTTAGGACATTGAGATCAATCAACTAGCACTAACATTATAGTAACAAGTAATTATAAGTCTTTAATCAGTCTAATAGGTATCTATTCTTCTATCAGAATAATGTCATATGGCATATTTTTAGTTCCCGTGCTACGGTTTTGATTTTCCGACCGTCTTCTATTACAGTATCAACTCCCCGACGCAATAGTTATTCCGAAGTCTTGCCCCGTTCCGTTTTTCTTTTGTAGTTTCGCATCCTAAAACAATTTTTTTTAAATTAATTTAAGTACTACTTTAGCACAGGGTTCATAGTTCCGCGGAACAACTAGCCCCGGTCAAGCGGAACTTAGAGCCCCAAATTTCATAAAAAAAGCAAACCAAATTTATTTTAAAAATAAGTATTATTACGTCAATAAAAAATTATTATCATTATTGACGTCCATAACACCCCTATTCACGTTCCCACTGCTGGGACACAGGGACTTCTCTCTTGGCGAGAGAGATTAGGCCTTAATTCACCACGCTGGCCAAGTGCGGGTTGGTGAATGACACATGTTCTTCAAACTTTGAAAAGTTCTCAGAACATGCCGGTTTCCTCACGATGTTTGCCTTCACCGTTAGAGCACGTGTTTTTAAAGCACACATAATTTTTCAAGAAGAAAAATCAGAGGTGCGCGGCGGGGTTTGAACCCACGACCTTCGGAATGAAAGTCGGGTGTGCTACCACTTAGCCAACACGGCTCCATATACGCCATATACTGCTAGGTATATAAGTCTCAATAAGGTAAGTACTTCTAAATAAAACGGTAAAATACGATATCTCGAGTTCCGCTGTATTAACTAATTAAACACCGGTAAAGCGTAACATTATAAAAGAAAGATCAATCAAAAGATTAAACAACCTAGCTATACGATTTAGTAGAGTGTATTGAAATGTTTACTTTAATATTTTAAGCGGAAGAGTTGTTCTGTGTGAACGCGCTAATCTCAGGAACCGCTGGTCCGATTTAAAAAATATCGAGAAATATAACTAGCGAGGAAGGCTATATTATATAAACTATACAAGTACCTAGATAAGGTAAAAAAATGCAAGCGAAGCTGTCGGAGGATCGACTAGCCTATAATTGACTTTTATGTTATGTATTTTTGTGCTAGTTATTAAGTATGTAAAGTTGTTGGTTTTCCCTTAATAAATAAATAAATAAAAAGATTAACCGCAGTAATTGTTAAATTTTTGCGTTCCGAGCACCACTTTGCCGTTGTGTGCGTCAAAATGTCGAGCTATTGTTTCCCAACTCATCCATCATTTCTTTATCACTGCTTGGAATATCTGCCGGATTTTATTATGATTTATTTATTGCTTGTCCAATATTCCTGATACTCGTTAAGCCAATAAAGTCGGGATCTCAGTGACTTTGAATATTAATTTGTTTTGGGGTTCCACTCTACGTCTTGTCTACTTATCTTAGTCCACGTCTTTTCCTAGCGGATACATCAGGTCAAACCGTTGCTTGCAAAGATTTGAAAGTTTCATGGTTTGTGGCTTGGTACGCGAGAATACAATTTTGAATATTTGGGATATATCTTTTTCTTTTTAAATTTAATATGCCTACAACTACTCATACATAAAATATTTATTATATATCATAAGTTGAATTAAACACGAATGAAATGAAGCAAATCACAATTAATTAATTAATGAAGTAATTGTTTATATACAGGGCGTCCCACGGCCATGCCACATGGAGGGAAAGTACCTTAAATATTGTAGATTAAACATTTTACTGAAAGAAGGCATTATTTGAATTTAAAAAACAATTTAAACTGCATTCATAGAAATTTAAATAATTACATGGTTGAACCGGGAATCGAACCCGTTACAAGAAAAAAAATATTATCCTGTAGTTTTATCATACCGAACGAAAGGCTTCATCATAAGGATTTTCTTTTGCTAAATAACATAGTGTCTGAAATAAAGGGAAGACCATGAATTTTAACATTTTTAACACAAAACGCACTTAAATTATAATAGGGAAATGATGCGTACTTCTCAAGTGGTGAATTTTAGTTGTTTGTTTTTACGGCAATGCCAGCTTTTCTGAACTAAATTTCACATTAAATGTTAAAATTCATGGTCTTCCTTTTATTTCTGACACTATGTTATTTAGCAAAAAAAAATCCTTATGATGATGCCTTTCGATCGGTATGATAAAGCTACAGGATAATATTTTTTTTCGTGGAACGGGTTCGATTCCCGGTTCAACCATGTAATTATTTAAATATCTATGAATGCAGTTTAAATTGTTTTTTAAATTCAAATAATGTCTTCTTCCAGTAAAATGTTCTATCTACAATATTTAAGGTACTTTCCCTCCATGTGGCATAGCCGTGGGACGCCCTGTATAATAGAGTTATGAACACAAAATGATAAAAAACAATTAAAAAACAACAACATTATGTGAAACAAATAACGGAACCAGCGCAGCGAGGCGTTTTTGTGTTTTTTAGTTTAAAATATTTGGAGATAATATTCCTTAATAAAAATAAACTGACTTCATCATCAGACCCTTTATGACAGTAACAACCTATCTAGATGTAAATCTCTCATCAATACAAATTGATCAAGCCCAAACACAAGGTAGCTACTGTAAACGGTTGAGAAGTTCCCTTAACTATCTTTTGTATCCATCCATCATCAGGTTGTCTTCAGATGTTATTAAAATTGTAGGGTATTAAAATACCTAATGAAAATATTAACAGACACGCAAGTTGTCCCTTCAGTTTTTGAACGTTCCCTTCGATCTCTCTGGGATTCCATCATCAGATTCTGGTTTCCTTACCATGATACTACACTTGGAATATATTTTTTCCAAAACTCAATACTTTCCTTTATAGACTAAGAGCCCGTGATGGCCAGACCTTCCTTTAATTCGCAAGCGTGAAAATTCTTTCATGTGTATGTCTAACACAGGTAAGAATAACCCCCAAACATGAAACCTGGATCGTGGTTCTTTTGGGAGATAACAGGTAAAAGGTTGTTATCTCCCAAAGGAACCGCGATCCAGGTTTCATGTTTGGGGGTTATTTTTACCTATGTTAGACATACCACCACCACCATAACACCCCTATTCACGTTCCCACTGCTGGGACACAGGGACTTCTCTCTTGGCGAGAGAGATTAGGCCTTAATTCACCACGCTGGCCAAGTGCGGGTTGGTGAATGACACATGTTCTTCAAACTTTGAAAAGTTCTCAGAACATGCCGGTTTCCTCACGATGTTTGCCTTCACCGTTAGAGCACGTGTTTTTAAAGCACACATAATTTTTCAAGAAGAAAAATCAGAGGTGCGCGGCAGGGTTTGAACCCACGACCTTCGGAATGAAAGTCGGGTGTGCTACCACTTAGCCAACACGGCTCTGTTAGACATACACATGAAAGAATTTTCACGCTTGCGAATTAAAGGAAGGTCTGGCCATCACGGGCTCTTAGGTTATTATCGGTTGAGATTGCCTCTCACTATAAATCAATTTCATCCAATTAATCTAGATTTGGCGAAGCCCACTATCAATTCCTTGGGCTTGGCACCTATACTTTTTATTAATCGTCTAATGTTATAAGAACATTATTTATGGACGAACTCTCCCTTGGAAAATCGTAAGTGGTCTTTGATATTGATAATTCTGAAGGTCGCAATACAATTGTTATGCGCCCTTTTCAGCGTTTTGTCCCGAACAATCCCGATTTGCGAATAATTTATTTCTAGTCGATAGGTACTTAAATACGTTACATCAGGGATTTTCTGATCAGCATAAGGCTGAGTTCTTTTATGATAAGTAGGTACGTATATAATATACATCTAATAAATATTGCAGGACAATTCACAAAAATAATACTTATCTAAAACAATACAGACTTACAGAAGTACATACACATACACGAAATCTTATATACTAAAGTAACTTTCGTATAGGTATAAGATTTACTCACAATGTTACATCACAATATTAATATCTAATATATAAAATTTCCATCAATGTTAGAATGTTAGTTAATACTCCTCCGAAACGGCTTTACCGATTTTTACCAAATTTTATATGCATATTCAGTAGGTCTGAGAATCGGCTACTATATTCATATCCCTAAGTGATAGAAGGTAAGGGTAGTAGAAAGCGTGCGAAGCCGCGGCTAGTCTTTTTAATATATAAAATTCTCGTGTCACAGTTTTCGTTGCCATACTCCTCCGAAACGGCTTGACCGATTTTGATGAAATTTTTTGTGCTTATCCGGTATCTATGAGAATCGGCCAACATCTATTTTTCATCTCCCTAAATGTTAGGGGAAGTCCAACCCAAATTTTTTTTTTTATAAATTATTTATATGGCAAAACAACGTTTGCCGGGTCAGCTAGTTATTTTATAAATTTGCGCAATAATTTGTTTTCTTGTCTGTGTTCGTTTTGTGAACTGTCACTTGTCGTATAAGACCACAAATCCAAATAAGCCACTCTAATAAACCCGCTATCGAAAGTTTAGTAATTTATTCGGACAGCAACATGTAATTTCCGAACCTTATGGGTTCTTAGGGAATACTGTGACCCCGTAAACTAAGATGAACTGTTAATTCGAGCCGAAAATTTCGACGTTGGCCTCATTTTGGTGAGAAAAGATCACATTACCCTCCTTTACTATCGAGGATGCGGATGCGTGATAGTTACATGTCGTATTGATAACTTATGCGGACAAAACCTTCACATCTCTGGATCTATACTGTTTTATTCAGTTACCAAATAAAAAAAATGCAAAGGAAAGTATGAGCATACATTGCGTGCAACCAGTGTTACAATGTACCTATGTCGAGCTACGCGCGAGTGAATTAACGTGAATTGCTGTGAAATAAGTAGACAACACTATTCATAGAATAGTTCATATCGGAAGTATCAAGTAGGCAAAGTTTTATAAAGTAAGGTGATGTAACAGAAGCGCATAGAATTTCACAGAAAATAAAAATGAATAGGCTATTATCATTATGCCTACAAATACTTATCCAACGTGTAATTATTTTCTCACGCAATGTACATACGCGTGGTAAAATATAGAACCTCATATATCTAACCAACGTAATTTGTATCTATGATAACGTTGTGGTAAGTAATTAACTTGTTGTAAACGATTAAAGTAAGATTATATATGGTTTGTGGGGGCAATGTGCCTGCATCTAGATAAAAAGGCAAGTAAGTTTTACAGTTAAAAATATTTTAAAGCGAAGAGTGTGGCGTGTTATTGACACCAGTCTTTATAATTTGAAATGTGATATGTTATCGACTGATTGAGATTATATGAGGATCTGGTTTTTGGCAATATCAATTTATTTATTGTCCTCCTAGACGCTACTATGGCGGAGTTACGAATAAAATGAGCGTTGTAATTGCTGTTGTATAAACAACTTACCAACATTATTTAAATCATTTAATTCACAATAGGATAAGATAATTCTTTATTACACACACCAATAATCAACATTTACAAAAGAACTTAAAACTACAAAAACGTATATGCGTAATGTGCGGTTTTATTGCACAACAATTTCTACCAGACAACCTGAGGATGGAAAGAATACCGCAGAATATAACTGGACGGTGGTGTTAAAATTTGAATTACTATAAAGCTCAGTACTCACATACGGTATTACTCGATAGTTTTACTCGAAGTAAAACTATCGAGTAATACCGTATGTGAGTACTGAGCTTAACAATAACTTAATGTTAAAATGCAAAGACTTGTAACTATCTTAAAAAACTATTTACAATTTGTAGAAATCGACACCTATTTCTAGGAGCACAATAAAGCAAAATTGGAACGATCGTCTTCCCCCCCGGTCGAAATGGGATTAGTTTCAATTACCCTCATTGGATCCCTGTATCATGAAAACGGATATTGATAGCCCTTAGAGACTTTACACACCACGTTTTTACACTCTCACTTGTCCGTAGAACTTAATTAGGGTGACTCGGTAAAGAAAAACGAAAAGAACTGGAACAAAATGACCCCAGATTACTGAGTTTAAACTTATAGAATAATACATGGACATAAATGATTTTTGTTTTTAGATTTTTTGTCGAGACTATGCAAATCATTGTATATATGGAAACAAATATTATCTTGACTTTGAAAAGTGTTGATAAAAATGCAAATTTAGAAAACCTCACAAAACTAGATAATATTTTGTCATATTTCGACGTACAGTATCGAATCTGAAAATGACCACTTTTCAGGACGGCCATTTGAAGTTGCTTTTTGGAATATCTTTTTATTTTAAAGAGGCAGATCTACAATTTTTTCAGGATAGCGGCTTCAATTTATACTTAAACATTGGATATTAACGGTAATAAGAAATTACGGTAAATTAATAATTATTATTCTAGGATTTTTCAGTTTCAATAGCTTACATCGTACAAATTAGCCCTCAAAACATCGAAACTACCCATTTCGACAGTATACTTAGGAATTTTACCATATATTTTTATCGAAAGTGGTAATTTCATTAGTTTACGTGGTAGAAATCTGCATATTCGATTGTACTTCTATCATTTGGTCAAAGATAATATACTAGAAAGTTAATAAAAGTTCATTATTTTCATATGTCATATGTAGTACAAAGACAGGAATGACTAAATAATTGATTATATGGTCTGATTATTACTAAAATCGACAAACAATCAAAATAAAATAATATATTTCAACAAAAATATACTTCTAATCAATATAAGCACAGACAATTTGAAATCACTTATCAGACGAGATACAAAATTAGAACGAATTTAGACTTAGTTAAAACTTAGTTTGAGTCATCATATTTATTGGGTAAATTTTCTCCGTGTTTAAGGTTCTGTGATAATTGGTGATGTTCTTAAGGTAATACCCCAAAATTACACATAGACATCAGGTGCTTGTATTTAGCTTCGGGCAAAGGTACATACATCTCTGTACAATTTATTTATTTTAATACATCTTGCTCCTCTCTGACCCTTTGTTGTATCTTGTTACGTATTCAACAAGTGACTGTAATTATTAAAATTATATTTTAAAAACAAATAGTTTGGGTCTTCTTTTCTTAACCTTAAATATCCCTGTGTTATTTCAATAACGTCTTACCTTCAACTTTGGCCTATCTGACCAATGCATACCACAGATCCAGGATGTAAATGCGGATTCCGAGTGTAAACGGGCGAACCGTATCACCTTCATTTTGGGCATGGCCTTATTCAATAAATATGTGTGTTCTGTCTATCCATAGCTTCACCAATTGCTGCATTGCACTCTAACACGGTACATGTACTTACATAAAGCAATCTACCACTTAAGCTTAACATTGTAATATGTTTATGTATGCAATAAATAAATAAACTCTGTTCATGTTATGGCCTAAGCAGTTATCTAAGCAAAATCAAAATTTCTTACCTCCCCTTTTTGACTATACATTCTATAAAGTACATCAGGCAGCTCGACTCTTTATTGCCTCTATTTTAGCCTTGCATTTTGTCCTCCAAACAAAATGCCTCTTTTGTGCCAAAAAAAAACAAAGGATTAACTTTCTCTTGTAGTAAAATAAACCTTTAACTCCATGAGGAGAATTCAAGATTTTCTAAATATCAAATGTTGCGCAAACCACTTCCGGGTACTTTTCCAGCTGTTTATAACTCTCTTATGATTGGCTTAGATTCTCTAGGTAAAGATTAATCTTCGTTTTACTGTCACTGTTTAGATTTTTGTTTGGTTTAGACACAATAATGCTTGGCGAGACGTATTTCGTGATGGGTTATCGTCGATCATTCTTTCCAATAAAGTGAAATCATCTAAAGCATCTCTGAAGTTACAGTTTAGTGGTAGGTAATGAAGATTCAATTAGTAACGTGTATACGTTCCTATTAATCACTAGCCACACTGATAAACGCAACCGGTAATGTCACTAAATATTTTAACGTTGATATTGTCTTGAATTCAGCTATCAAAAGTAGACGAAATTAAATAAATAATGTTGTAAAAACCACATAGCATCATCTAACCCAATGTAAACAGAGTTAGTGTTATGATGACTTATTTACATTATTATATTTATAAGATTTTCTTTTAAAGGAAGGTACATAGATTATAATCTATAAATCGTATAAACATTTGTCCTAAAGGCGGGAATTTTACCCGCAATTTTCTCCAGCCGAACTAGATCTCTCGCCTTTAAATTATTTATCTATTAGGTTGTACTTTCGGTTGTATTTGAATTAATATAAGATAAATAAATTGACATTCGATAGCATTTATGCACTGTTAATACGTGGTATACTATTGAATGTGGCAATTTCGATAAGAAAATATTTTGAAATTGCAACGTAAACTGATGAAACTGCTACATTCGATGCAAAAGTCTCTTACTGTCTCGACGTAAAATATTGAAACGGTCACTATCAATACTTTACGCGGAGATCACACAGTCGGTTTTTATGAATGTTTTAAAAACATTGTTAAACTAGGATTATTATTACATTAAATAACCGTTAATTATTTCAGTAATATATTTTTATAGCGAGCGACGCGACGTATACTCGCGAAAGCGGTAGTTTCGTCTCGCTTGCATAGTGATCAGCACAGCGTATACGCTCGAAACTTAATTTTCGATATCCTACGTCTGAACAAAATGTTACATTCGATTGTATACGTTTCGCTAGAGGAGAAACTAATGAAAAATATAAATTTTTCTTTTCATCCAATTAAAGAACACATAAAAATAAGTCATTTAAGCAAATAAAAAAAAATTGCCAATTTTCATTTTCGATACTGTACTTAGGGACAGTCGATTTTTGTATCTCGTTTTTGGTTTCAAACATTATTATGTATTATAGATCTGCATTCTTTCTGCTTTTTTGTTGTTTTATAATTTAAAAATTAGGTTTTGGTTTTATAATTTTATTTTTAAGAGAGAACTGAGAACACTGCTCGTCATCAGAGCTAAAAATTTGTGGCGGCCAAGAACCCTAAAGTGCATATGACCCCTTAAAACGCCAAACCTAATAATTAGCTATATAATTTAAAGACCAATCGATGCTGTTCAAATCAGCACAAGACCGAAACAGATGGCATTTACTCGACAATGGGTGTCAGTGGGCTGACCAAGATGATGATGATAAAAAATCCCTTGATAAATTGATATATTTTGTGGTAATAACTATCTATTAAATTACGTGAACTATCTCTTTAAGAAAATTTCCATTATATTTCAGGAAATATTCTAGTAATCTTATTCATTCTGTAAACTAAATGAATCTGTTTAATATTACAAGCCCACTCACTTTTTTATAAATATTAATTTACAAAAAACTTCCTATACAATTATTGTTACAGCTTTTGGAAGGTCAGAAAAGTCAGTGACGTGGGTGAATCGTGCTCTCTCATTTGAATGACTTCATTTCAATAAAAATAATAAGTTAGTAAAAATTTCAATCAGAAAACTTACAAAACAGACGTTTACAATAAAAGTGACGTGAAACTCTTTTAGTTATAGGTTTATACATCTTACCTTATGAACCTGTAAAATTTTTCGAAATAGCAGGATAATACAAAATAAAATTAAGTAACTTAAGATCATTTTTTTTTTTAAATATAATCTATTCAAGATTCCGTTCTTCAAATACGTATCAGAAGTCTAGACCAGATGGCAAACAAGTAGCAATCTACAAAAATGGAGTTTCGGAATTTTATCTACCATGAAATAAACGCCTGTGGATACAAGAAATGTAATCTTCTAAGTATGGTACTCGGCAAGAAACCCACACTTTTCTAGCCTTTAGCCTAAAAGGTTCTTAAACTCAATGATATCGGTAAAAAGCCAAAAGGCTCTTCATCCACTGTTAAATAAGTTTATTCTTGGATTTCCGTATAACAATACGACGTAGGCACCGAAAATAGTCGTGTCCGTAGAATAAAAAGGTTCTAAACTGTGACATTTATAATACAAATAAATTGAGCTAAAATACTATAATAATAAAATCAAGTTTTATTGCATAAACTAAGGATCTACGGTGAAGTGCAGTCAGATTAAATACAGAGCAGAAATCTTATCTACATAAGTAACGCAGATATAAATGTAATTATGAAAATAATGATCTCAACATAACACAGTGTGACCGTGATTTTTCGCAGTAAACCTAAATTAAATAATAATATTTTAAGTTTTAATTAAGTGTAGACATGTATTGTGACATTCACCTATTTCCACCACGGCACATGGTGCTTATATTTAATATTTAATAAGTCGGTAAAGAGAAGCAATAACTGAATTTAATATAAACCATATATACAAAATCGAACAACTATATAATTTTAACACAATAATTAAGTACCAATTCCGCAATAAAAACACACACTTCCCTAGATAGTGTAGCAAGCTCCTCGAAATCACGTCTTGTCTACTACATAGTTTCGCCTTTTCACGAAGTATCATCAGAACCACACTACGTATGATCAATTATATTAAAAAATTACACCCACACAAGAAAGTAAAAGCAATCTTCGATAGCCACAACCATTGATACAATTTCGGTTACGAAACAATGTTTTGCAACTTTAGATATCTTGAACTCCGGTTTCTTTGGTAATTACCCACTTATTACGTGTCGTGCTTTCAGTCAACGTGCATTACAAGGACAGGTTCCATTCGGCATGTGACCGACCCAAGGTGATATAAAGAAAGGAGTAATACTGGTCCGCCATTATTTTGCGCTGGCGCCGGTGAATGAAAGCGAGTTGCGTCATTGCAACGGGCGAACTACAACTTTATTGACTTTGTTACGGTTATTACGCGTGCTATGCGAGTAAACATAATGTTTCATATTTTTTATACTACTTTTTTTTAAGTCGCGTGTAGGAAAAACAAATGTAGTTACTGTTAATCTATTAATTTATGAACTCTTAGGTATTATTCAACTTGATTATAATAAATGCATTTAGCATTATGTTTAAACGTATCATTATGATATATTATGACAATCGTGTTTGTAAGATAATAACAAGATTGATTTAAATAGAACGGGCAATTTGCGATTTATTTTTCACAGATCAACAAACAAAAAATGTTAAAATGTTTCATCTACATCAGATAAATTAATTTATACAACGTCAGAAACTGTTAACCCCAACAAAAAGTTTAATAAATCCAGCAGTTCGAAATACTAAATTATTTTCACGTAGTCCTTAATAACACTGATTCAATATTAATCATAGACTCGTTTCGAATTCAATAACAATCAGTCAAATATGTTCTAGAAACCAATAGGTTACTACAGTTTGTAATCCAGTCATTCTCACGTCACGCCCTTCATTAGTATGAGCATACGAAAGATACTCCTAAGAAATCAGCCAACGGCAAAATAGAAATTAGGAATTCATGAAACTATCTGAGAAATAAGTGAACAAACCTCGACCTTCGAAAGGCATTGAGCGCCAGCTGAATTAATATTATTCTCATCTAGGGCCAGGCCATTGTTATTGTTCTGTGATTGCAGAAATCAGTACAATATCTACCATAGGAAGTGGGTTTTATGTAACAGAGTATAAAATCTTCGTTTTAAGTAGGCGGCTAAAAATATAATTTCTTTGGACGTTGTGTTGTGATATTCTCATAATATTTTATAATATAAAGTCCTACTTATAAAAAAATACAATCATAAATATTTTTATTCAATTTATTCATAAGTTATCTATTTTAATGTTACTTAAGTTTTAAGAATAAAAGACTTTATTATTCAATTTTATTATTATACAGAAATAAATGAATAAATTTTAAGGCCGGTAATTAATATTTCCAAATAAGTGCGATAAAGGAAAAATCTCAATTGGGTCTTCTGCAACTGCTAATTAGATACGCTTGATAAGAGTGTACCAATAATTTACCTCATTAGGAACCACAACAGCAATTTGTTACAAAACTTCTGAATAAACTGCGTAACATACAAACAGTAAACATTAAGCGCTCTACACACCGCCCGCCGGCACAGCCCGGCGGCCCAACCCGCCGGCCTTATTTTGTAGGCCGCCGGCTTTATTTAGTACAAAATAAGGCCTAACCTAACCCGCCGGGGTTAGGCCGCCGGGCTGTGCCGGCGGGCCGCCGGCTTTGGTGTGTAGAGCGCTTTAATATTTAGGTCTTAAAACAGAACTGCCGACGTCATAAAGCTAAAACAGGCTCTATGAGTATTTTCTACGTTCCACAATCACAGCTAAGCTAGAATCTCTGTTCAAAATGGACTCTCCTCAGTAACAGCCCTTCAAATAAGATAAAGGAACGACTATGTCGATCGTCATTTGTTATGGGCCCTACCACAATGGTCGCAATTTACAATGTCGTACAAAACAGTCTGACAAAAAGTCTTTGCGTTAAGACAAATGTGTGGGGGCTACACTAAAGGTCTGTAGTTAGTTACATACTTGCGTTTACCTTAATTGCCTTTACTTTAGGATAATCTTTGTAAGAAGGGTTATTTTAAAATTTTCTGTTTACTTAAATTACAATAAATTTCATTGATAAATTTAGGGAAAGAAAAACAGGTGTGATTGATAGTGATGACGTGTCCAAGTTAATATTTGTGATTTTACGGATAAAATCTGAATCAATCAATGAATCAATCAACTTCTGCGCTAGGCTTTGTGACTTTTATCTGAAACTATAGTCCGAAAATTTATGTCTTTTCCGTTTGTGATAGTAATTTGCTGGCTTAATTGCTACCTCATCGATTTTATGTTCAGATTTGTACTTTTTGCAAATAATTGTCGTTTAATTACTATATTAGGGTTACAGTATACTAAACATAGTGGGGTGCATATGCATACCCTATGGGGTGTAAACTTCGGCTGTAGGATTTGTCAAGAGTTGTCTTGTACAATACAATTTCATATAAACTACAAAGTAATGGAAACCCGTATGGTTAAAGAAGCGTTTCCGACTTTTCAACACAAGTTATGAACCAGATAAATGCTCTATTACATCGCATAATAAGAATGCATAATGTTACTCAATTTACATACACCTACTATGTATGAGTTGTATTATAAAACGCCAATCATTTTTACTCGGCGAGATTTTTATGAGGCTGAATAATTTAGATCGTAATAATGTGATTACATCGAAACAAATTAGGCGTGAAAGTAAGGATACACTTGGATCGAGATTACAGCTTGAAGTTATCAAATTACAAATCTAATTATTCGTGCTATTATGTCCACATTTTCCGTGTTATCATTAAATGGGCCGTGTTGGGATAGGAGCACACTCGACTTTCATTCTGAAGGTCGTGTGTTTAAACCACGAAGCGCACCACTGGATATTTCTCCTTGAAAAATGTATATGCACCTTAATAACACGTGCTTTAACAGTGAAGGTAAACATCGTAAGGAAACCGGCATGTTCTGTGACATTTCAAATTGGAAGGACATGTTATTCACCAACCTGCACTTAGCCCTTGGCCAGTGTGATGAATAATGGCCTAATTTCTCACGTCGAGAGATAAGTCCCTGTTTCTCAGCAGTGAGAACGTTAATAGGGGTGATTATGTACTAATTGGTAATGGTTGGAATTAATGTCTTACGAGTATCAATGGTTACACCGTCATTTCAAATGAGTTAGGTACCTATTTGCAATGCTAAATTAGCTGTTTATGACGGAAAGCACAACATCGAGTAAAATGGAGATAGAAGTTCCTGGTTGTTCTACTCGCTAGCCAGTAATTGGAAGCTGTCGTAATTGAAAATCTAATAACCCAAGGTTTTACTTCTTCTACTTCTAACGATTCAATTCAATTCGATGTAATACTCTAGTCTTGTTTTTTGGAGGAAAATTATTCAATTTAATGATTTAACATAAAAAAAATTGTCATTGTACACGCTTTATTGGTTATTGTTATAAATTTTATTAGATAATTAGCTGCCTATAAATAGTTAGGTATCATTTTAAGGTTGTTTTAATTTTGGTGGGCCAGTTGTAAAAGTAAAAGTGAAAAAATGTAAGTAGATCCGGATTCTGAAAAAATCTGTGTTCTGTGTGGTATAAATATGCTACGGACCACCACGGAACCCTAATCTAGTTCAATGTTTTATCGCGCGTTTTTGTAATAGTAAAATTTGGGCGAAACTGGGATGATAAATTACACTAAAAATACTTAACTATTTTCCTATACTGAGGAAGATGCTTTAGCCACGCGTTTTGTCGCTATAGCATTAGTAACTTTGATCCATATACCTCACTATCATTTAGACAAGGTTTAGTCACTTTTATAGTACTAAAATATGTTAAGGCTCTGCACATTTCGAAACAATCGGCTTTTCCATTGAGCCGTAACAGTGTCGAGGAAAAACGTGCGAGAATGAAAAATAATTAGTCATTGTGGGTCTCACAAAGAGAAGTGAGGTGTGACTCAACTACCAAACAAATCTTATTAACTAGGCAATAAAGGTGATAATGCTAGAGTTATGATTTTTGTGACCCCGTAATAAGAACAGAATAACATTGTTTTAGTAATAAAATACCGGGTGTCATTATCTTCTAAGTAGTTTAGTTGTAATAGTTGCCTGGTCTTTGTTAAATTCTACTCTAGAGGAAGTACCTTCGAACCTAGAATCCAACTTGAGTTGAGCAATATAGTGTTAGAGCGAGTGCATTGTTTTGTGAGTTTGTAAGCGCGTAATTTTAGTTCGTGGTGGTTCGGTGAATACTTTTGCTGTAAACGTGTCGCCACTAAACATCATCTCAACTCTAGAAAATGTTTTAAATAGGTAATACCACAGAAAAGATTCTCAATTTCAATATAAAAAACAAAAAATTAAAAACCAATACAAATGTTTAATTACTTACGAAATTCTTATATTATCATATCATATCACTTATATTTTTTGTAGCACATATTTACTTTATTGAACTTTCCTCAATGATTACTATATAAAATCATTGACTTACCTTAAAACCTTTTATTGTAATGATCGTCGATTACCAAACTACGTATCTATTACTCGATATGGATGTTTATTATAGTTGTATGTACATGTATTTACGTTGCAATCAAGTTCATATCTAACATTAACTTTAAAAAGCATATTTCATTGTGGTTGTAATGTGTTTTGTACAATAAATAAATAAATAAATAGAAAATAAGTCTATACAAAAAAGGTTTTTCTTCGGACCATTAAGTACAACTTCATTGTTGGGTTGTTCATTAGCTTGGGTACCTATGTTTTTCTAATGTTTAGAGTCATAGAAATTTATAAGTACTACTGTTTAAAAGTTATATGAAAACCCTTTATAGTGAATAATAAACTTTTTTTATATTTTTTTATTGTAATTAGATATGTCTTTATTGTCATGATGTATCTATTTATTGTATAATTATAAATGTGCTAGTTTTCCTATGGTTTAACAAATAAATTAGCAAACCTGAGTATGTTTCTAAGTACTTTTTATAAAAAAAAATGCTAACATAATTACCAATTAAATGCCATCAAACTCACAACATTACGCCCCGCCTGGGCCTACCCGTTGAACAGTTTCGTCTAGGTACGTAAAACCTTTTAGTAGGGTCTTTACGATCTCTCCAATATCCTACTGTAAACTTGGTCATCTTATTTTAGGGTTTATTAAACGAAACATATCGTCAAATGAGATGAAAAGTTTATTTCTTGAGAGATGTTTATGTCCATGTGACTTTTATACAGACTGCGAAAAAGGAGTCGGTTATGTTTTTTACTAGCGGACCTGCCAACAGCTTCGTTTGCGTTAAAAAATATTATAACACAAAAATAATGGCTTCTATAATCTTGCTCTTTTTTATTTCTTGGCACATTGTAAAAACCTAATGTTTTATTAATCTACCTATCATGTACAACTTTTATTAATTAATTAGGGTAGACCCGGAGCAATTGTAAAACTTTTTGGTTTTCGGACAATTGTACTATATAAACTTGGGTATTTTACTATAATGATTATGTTTCTAGAAACCTAAATTCAATAGCTACAAACCATTTTGTTGAATTTTACGTAGGGCTTACAGAACATAGAGAAAATTAGGTAAGAATGATGACAGGGCGAGTGCTACAATTGACCCCTTCCCAGGGTCACTTGTACCAAAAATTAAAAAGAAAATAAAAAACAAACAAATTATCGAATCATAACTATAGTATCGTATATTTGTTATTTTGGCATTTATTAATCAGTCACTTTATATAAGAACGTAGGTTTCAGGAACAGTCCTACAAAATTCACAAGATAAAACTAAACAAATTTAAATTGAGTTTTCTCCACTTTAAACACAAATAACTCAAATTCTTATAGTTTAACATAATCGCTGTGGTCTAAGCTTTGATTGAGAGTTAACAAATAGCGTATATATCCAAAATTGATGGAAATAATTGACAGATATTATTTTCTATGGAGTTACAATTGACCCTGGTACAATTGCCCCTGTTAAACTTTAAGTTAACTTTAAGTAAAATCATTATCTATCCAGTAACATTGAATGCAAAGATGGCGAAATCCACTAAATTATTTGTTAAGACGACAGAGTGTTAAAAATAACAGTATGAAACTATTAATTACTATTTCACCTAATTGTACTCATTTTTGTAAATTATATCAGGGGCCATTTGTACCACGGGGTTAATTGTACCGTTACAATTGCCCCCAGAGAAGACGGTACAATTGTCCCCAAGTATAGATTTTGGAGAAATAACTAAATATCTCGGAACATTGTTGTGCTTTAGACACACAATATTGGGAATTCTAGAACTGGATACCTAGGTAAACGCGTGGTTAATATATAATTACATGAAACACAGTAACCACTGAGTGACAGGGCAATCAAAATAGCAAAAAAAATTACTTTGGGTGCTTGAATACAAAAAAATGCTCCTACAGACGTCCGTTTCGCAGCGAGCGCGCTGCCGACTAGTGAGCAAGTCGGGACACTTAAGGCGCGTACCCCGGCTAACGCACACTCAGATAGGTCTCCTAGAAGTTGAGATATTCCCAATGGTACTATTGCCCCGTGTTACTAGTGACCCCGGTCTACCCTACCTATCTCTCTGAGTAAGTATCTTCATCGACTATCGTGTGAAAAAAACAAATACAGAATTCAATAAACCTTGAACTATATCTTGACATTTTAGTTTTTGACATTTAAATTCAGAATTCCTAATATTAAATAGTTGAATTCGTATGTTTTCCTTAAAATTATTTTAATTAGGTAATAACTCACCATCTAGACATTTGAGTCTACACAAAATTTATTACATTTACATGCGTAACAAATGTTGATAAAAAGTGAATGTGAATTTATAGTCCTTCATAATATGATGTCAAAGTTTTAGTGTGTTAAACCTCGGTAGGTAGATCATTTTACAACCTTGTTGCGATAGGATAAAATTAACATTGAACTTGTGAACTAGTTATTAACTGGCAACACAATATTCTGGCTAAGCTTGGAGCTAAAACTATACAAATGTAAACGGAAGCATACACAATGCTTTTTATCCAACCAAACCATGTTGAAAGACTGAAAAACTCCGAAGCTCCGGACATCAACTACCTAACCAAACATGAATGTAAACCATTCTTTTTATGAATCATTATATATATAGTTTTAAGTTTTATTATATATCGTATATTGAAGTTATCGGTTTCGTTTACATCGATTTTTATCGTATTAATTAAGAAAGTTAATATATGTGTAATATATGAACTAGTGGGTAGTTTATATGTAATACATTAACTTTCATTTACCGAAAAAAACGCAGGTAGCAAATTGATAGGTACAGATTATTTTACGATTATTTTATTTTTATTATTTAGTTACGATGTTATGATATGGATCAAATTTATCAATTGCGGATAGATATTGTATATCCATTATTAGGAAACATGTCAATCAAGATCATTGTAAGTAAGGTCTTACGTCCGTTATGACACCATGATGTCTCCGCAACATTTATATTTTCATTGCGAATGTCGCTTAGTATTGTCGATAATTTTTGAAATTAAAAAAATATAGCAAGATGAAACCCGTTTTATATAAGGACGAGAAAAGAACAAAATGAATGCGAACGGGCGGAGGGTTGAGGTAAAAAACGGTATCTACATATAGATTTCCGGCAAAACTAGAGAACAAGTCCTATGGAAAAAAATTGAATGACAAAGTTGTAGGTAATAAAGAGACCTTTGTGTTAACACATTTTTCACATAACCGCAAAATGTATGTGAAAAATTCAAATAATCAAGTTTTGAAAACTATAGCAATTTCACATCAAAACATTGCATGTTTTTCTGGTCTAATTATATTCACGCGACGCTTGAGTGTGCCACATCTCCCTCAATGTCCTGGTCTGTTAATTTAGCCGACTATATTCCATTTCTGATGTAAAGAGCTTGCATGTGTGACTTGCGGATGAAGTGACACTGTAAATCTTATCTGAAAACCTAGACGAACGTTGGCGGTTTTCATTAGGGGAATCAAGTGTTCTACGACCGAATTCTCATAAGTAATAGGAGCCTCCATTTTCATTTCAATTCAAATAACTTCACTCGAGGAGTGAGAGAGTGCAAAGTTTAACTCAGTGGTTTCGGTGGAGGAACTTCCGGAAACAATTTTCGGATCCCACATTCTCTTAATCGGGTTATAATTCTTATATGGGACGGTGTTTTGCACTTCTGGTTATTAAGTGCACGAACTTATGTTTCGAAGGAAGTTGCGTAATATTTTAATAAACGATTAATGTTATTAATAAATGCTAACACTGATGCCATTTAAAATTTTGTGGGTATAAGATCAGTGTTTATGTATTTTTTTAACCATAGTATATTTAAAATGATGATGTTCTAATCTCAAAACTTTATTTAAAATAATTTAGTCGTATCGTCTTGGCCTTAAAATTATCTAAAAAATAATGCAGTAGATAAGTAAGTAAATGTTTCATTAACAATAACCTAGTAATTTTGAGGTTAGTTATATTTTATTTACCAGTTGTAGATAAAAGAAGCTTGCAACATAAAAATTAAACCTGAAATTAATTTGTGACGATTTTAACTTTCAATGAGACATAACCTACTTCAGCTTATTTGAAACTTCCAAATAAAGGAATTACTTCATACCTGTTGCCAATTCCTGACAGGTTCTCCAATCACATTCACCGTCCACTAACAATGCATCGGAATTTGAATTTCGAAGTGCGCGCGCGCCTCAGTACGACAAGGTGAACTAAACCAATGGAAGGGGGCACAAAACACTTTATACTGACTTTAAAGCGGGGATAAGTTGATTTTTGAAAGATTTATTTCATATACCAAGGATCATAGGGTGCTTTTCAACAACCTTGTGGCTGCATAACAAATTAACTGATTTAGGTCATTATATCAGTATCGGGTTATGAGTTATGTATGACCTCAGTTATTTTTATTAACTCCAAAACACGTACCGTAAAACACTCCAACATTGCCACCGAGGGTAATTTTGCCCGAAGACCAATTTTTAAGCAAAACTTTTAATAGCAAAAATATCTGAATACTATGGTAACATTTATTGACTTTGGTAGAAAATAGGTTTTGTGTTTAGCACCACTGTCTATTGGATGTAACGCTAACGTCACTCAGTAACTTGTTGGAACTCGTCAAAGACAGAGTGTATTTTTGCGGGCAAATTTTGGTGAAAATTCAAAAGTGGATTGTGCGTGATGAAGAAAACACAGATGAGTTTAATTTATATTATGTTGTACAAAAAACTTAAGGTATTATTATACCGTTATTGTCACTGATGCAGCTCTTGTATAACTAAAGTTATAAAGGTGGGCAAAGTTATCTAGTATTTTTGCGATCTACTATTGACAACATTGCCCGCAGTCAAAATAAGCTTAGGGTTGACACATCCGAGTTTTTTTTTTTTTTTGCTAATTATTATTATCTTGATTATTTAGATAATTTATTTTTATTATTTCTTAAAAGCAAGAACAAATCTCGAATTCGTCAAAGAAAGTCAAGACGAAAGATTGGAACCAGAATGTATTAAAAATAACACGGAATAAATGTTAATACTTGCATGTGAATCTGTTGAATCAAACATGTTACTTGAAAGTTTTTTAAATAATTCAATAGAAGATAATCTTGTTTTTTTATTAACATAAAAAGAAATAAAAAGTCAAGAACAGTTTACTGAGATGTACCAACCCTATCACTTTACTAAAGGCGAAAAGCGAATTGTATGGAAAATGCTAACAAGGTCAGGGTAATTTTGCCCAACTAGCCTAACATGGATTTTGGTAGGAAACCTGTCATGGATTCGCTTTAGTTTTAAAGTAATGGCCAGTTTTGGTCATAATTCTTCTACAGGTTTTGCTGTCAGCTGATTAGAGGCCGGAGAGGAGATATTTGCGTCAAAAATCAACGTGGGCAATGTTGGCAATAAGTCGAGATAACATTGCCCGCCTTTAAAAATAATAAAATACTTGATTTAATATTGACGAATAACAAAATCTAATAAAATAATACATGCAAAATATCCTATAGTTGCAGATGCGAATAGAAAATACTTGTGTCCCCATACAAAAAAATAACAAAAATTGTAATTATTCGAAAAATGTGGGCAATGTTGGAGTGTTTTACGGTACCTAAACAATATTCACGATGATGTATTTGACTAATATAGAGGGAAGACCATAATTATCGACTTGTTCATCTTTAAGTTTTTATGGAAATTAATTTAAATAAAAAATTAATTTATACTTCTTTAATCTGGTTACGCTTGGATAAGTTTTGACGAAAATGATTGTGTTGTGAGGATGACTCTTGTCCTAGTTCATCATTTCAGCCGTCGGACGTCCACTGCTGGCTATAGGCCTCCCTAAACATTTCTAGTTGTTCTGGTCAGATGCAGCTTGCATCAACCGTGTACTGACAGCTTTGTCCTAGTAAGGCTAATGAAAATCAAAGGCTAGTCTAACAAAGCCCATGTTGTACGGGACACTTTTGTAAGGCCTCGTTGTGTTATCTTAGGAGACAAAAATTATACAGTATCTGGATAATGTATCTTCAGATCATATTTTTTATTTGACATAGAAAACAACCGAAACAAATAACTGCAGATCTAACTAACTTATTTTATTTTCGCTAAGGGCGGGAATCAAATCTTTCTTTCTTTCTTACCTACCCGAAACACAAACTTCGATCCAAAGACAACACAATATATATTATAAACACATAGGTATACCTACATAGGTAAGTACCAAAATTTATTGTCTATTTCTGAACGTGTAAAGTTCAACTACAATTTTGTATTTGTAGTTACAGAATAATCGCGATAATTTCTTTTTGAATGTGGTGCGAACCATAATTGCAATTGAGTCATGATCAATCAGCTTACTTTGGCTGATGCAACGAAGAGGATGTGAGTTGCTCACTATTACTCAAGAAGAAGACCCGTATTGGCTAAGTGGGAGTACACTCGACTTTCAAGCCGAAGGTCGTGGGTTCAAACCCCGCAAATACTTAAGAAGCTGCCGTGAATGTTTCTAGGTATTAAATCTTGACAATACAAAAAATTAGTAAAAATTACAACAACTAGTATTCTGTAAAACGCGGACAAACATGCTTGGCTAGAGCAACATAGAAGACATACCTATGTAGAGCAAAAGTGACTTTACATTATATAATAATGATTTATATGACATTCAATATGCACTGGAGACCTAAAAATATGCAACATTCAACTTGCAACATTCTCTTTCACTGTTACTTTCATGGGCTAGTATCAGTAGTCCGATGAATGTAGACATACATAGGTCATAAGATAACCCAATAAATACGTAATACCACATTCGATATCGTGTAGTAAAAAGAAATATTTAGTGGTTTTTAAACTAAAACCAAAAGCAAGTTGTGTAGTTACCACCACTGTTTGAAATTACTGTCACCAGGAATATTTCTGAGGAAAATCTAAATGCTTGGATAAATCTATACTATAATATTATAAAGAGGAAAGATTTGTTTGTTTGTTTGTTTGTAATGAATAAGCTCCGAAACTACTGGACCGATTTCAAAAATTCTTTCACCTTTGGAAAGCTACATTATCCCCGAGTAACATAGGCTATAATTTAGCAAAGAAAATTGCGGGAAAGTGTAAAACGCGGGCGAAGCCGCAGGGCGGAAAGCTAGTATAATATAAAATGGGTTTACATTATACAATCATTTAATATTATACCTACTAGCTTCCCGTTTCACCCGCGTTGTAATATATTTTCCCGCTGTAAATTTAGCCTATGTCCTTTTCATGGTTCTTAGTTATGTCCACCAATTTTCAGCCAAATCGTTTCAGCCGTTCTCGAGTTATAAATAGTGTAACTAACACGACTTTAGTTTACCTACATGTATAGATTATTTATATGTGTGTAAATTGTTGTCGTTAACAATTTGGTCGAGAACAAGAATGTAGAAGTGTGGATGTAGTTCACACACTTCATTAATTCATAAATTTGCACCAAACCAACCACCAAAGTCTAAATTGATTTCCGAGACACCTAATGAGATACATAAATATTTCAGCTATCTCGTATATCCATTAATGTTAAATGGTATTCATATTAAAAAGGCAAGTAATTTGGACTAATAAGAATTCGAAAGTTGATCGTGTGTGGCGAATATGAGCCATTTACCTGTACCTATTTACCTTTGTATTTCCTTGACAGCATTCTGATTTCGGAGCCATTCTTTTCTTGTTATTTAATTGTCTAAAAGTACGTAGTTCAAATAAGGCTCTATTTGAACTACTTACTTTTAGACAAGAATAAAGATAGTTTGTCTGCCTGATTTTATATAAATCAGGAAATAATTCAGGAAGTCGAAATGACAACGGAATAAGAATAGGTAAATTGTAAATAAGTATTGTTCCTGAGAGTAATCAAAGTGAATCAAAGCGAAAAATGTACCAAAAAAATTTCAAATTACACTGTAACGGAACCGCGTAAAGGTTAATATTTCTTTTGGAAAAAATATAACAAGTTCAAAGGATTTCTGAGGATAAGGTAGGAATTGTGATGGCAGGAGAGTTACTAGAAACTCGTTGGTGAACTCCAAATTGTTTTAAAAATTATTCAAAGAATTTTTATATAACTGGGTACCTAGTTTTTTATATTTTTACTAGCCGACAGCTGCGATTGCGTTTTTTTACTTTATTTACTACATTTCTATAGTCTAACACCCATATTCTTAGTCGTTTCTTCATAATATTCCTCCACTCAAAAATAAACAAGCGTTGATCGTCGTGGTCTTGTAGTAGTTTCAAGGTTGGTTATGAGGTAGGTACCTTACGTTTGACAGTTCCCACCTTATCTCGAACTTCAAGCTGAAAAAAAATCTCAAGTGGAGGACGTTTTTGTCGTATTCTCAGATACGAATTTGCTCCAGTAAGGTTGAGTTGAGTGGAGAAAACGACTAAGAATATGGGGTGTAAGTACATATATAAAAATCAATACTACCTACTCTTCGTAGTAATTTTACAACTCAAGAACGGCTCGGCCGATCTACATGCTTTATGCTTTAAATTATCGCCCAGTCTCCCAGTGAAGGTTTACAAGATGAAAAAACAGGAACATAGGTTATATATGTCACATGATATTCAAACTTATCAACGTTCTTAGAACATGCCGGTTTCCTTTCGATGTTTCCCTTCACTCATAAAGCACGTGTTATATTAGCGCTCATATTTTCTAGAAGCAAATCCAGCGGCGGCTATTTGAACCCTTATTCTTAGGAATAAAAGTCGAGTGTGCTCCCACTTAGCCAACATGGCTTTTTTTTACCTAATTTATGACCCAACGCGCAATGAATGACGACGATGCGACGTGAGAATGAAGCAATAACTTTATTTCAAGCGTAATTTCTGGCGAAAATAAGCCACAAATGGGCCCGAATGAAATGTGCTTATTGCACACTTTCTATATATCCAACATTGTTCTTATTTTGTAGAGCTGTTTTGGGCGTATGAAAGGAGACCCTTTGGAGGTTTCACTGGTATTAATGTAATTGATACATAGGTACTGAATCGGGTCAAACAGTACCTACGTATAAATAGGCCCTTATAGTATTATATCAAGAATGACCCGATTCTTGGCCCATTACAATATGGACACAACGGAACTGTTGCAATAAGGGTACCTACCTACTAGGTATATAAGTAACTAGCAGCCCCCGCGAACTTTTTCTCGCCATATACTTTTATTTGCAACTATCTACATACAAAATTTCATCGAAATCGAATTTTCCCACCTAAGCATATATTTTTCCGCGGTAAAAAGTAGCCTATGTTAGGATTAGGACATTACATTACATTGACTCCACCCCGTCACCCGTCCCCCATACCCCAGTGACGCTTACATGGAGTCTACATCGCATGCTGGCTAGCTGAGCGCGGTGAGCGACAACCTCTTAGACTTTTTTCTAATACTTGCATTTTTAAACTCGTGATATCTTCCGAAGTAAATGTCCGAATTGAATAATTCAAAAAGTTATAAAAAGGTATTAGAGCCGTCTTGAATATAAAGTAATTTATTTGGATAAGGATTAATACCAAGGTACAAATGAAGACCCTTTCAAGACGCGGCATATATAAATTATTATTTTAGAATAAAAAACTGCTTACTGTGACATAACTATAATATTTAGACATATGCTGTCGCGACATTTTTTGTAGATAATGATGAGTTCTGCAAAGTCGTAGTATATGATTTTGTTCTATCATCAATAGTTTTCGCAGCGCACGCGACGTAAGACATTTTTCAGGTCATTTTTTTGCACCTTATGTTACATTATTGGAGTTTTAGTAAGGATCCCTAATTTTTAAAAAAATATAATATAGCCTATGTTACTCGGGGATAATGTAGCTTTCCAAAGGTGAAAGAATTTTTGAAATCGGTCCAGTAGTTTCGGAGCCTATTCGTTACAAACAAACAAACAAACATACAAACAAATCTTTCCTCTTTATAATATTAGTATAGATTTAGTAGGTTTGTATTGTATTGTACAGGGTGATTGGTAGATGGGTGCAAAACTTCTAGGGGATGGTAGTGTGGACTATTTGGAACCATTTAAGCCATAGTTGTCTTAACCGAAGTCGGACCATTTTTTTTTATGAATTTTTTACGGTATATAAGGAAAATACCCAAAATTTTACAGTTAGTTGCTAATAACTGCCAGTTTAAAAGGCCAGTTAATTATTTTTTGTTAAGCAATCTACCAAAACTTGTTCTTAGGTATCTGAGTCATTAGTCATTTTTTTACAGACATTTCAAACTTACGAAAATGTTCTGCGATTTACGAAAACTATTTTTGACGTCGTTTAAAAAAAAAACTAATGGTGCTATTTTTGTTCAAACCTTTTTAAAAACATGTGTGGTTATTACTCTTTCTTTTGAGGTATAAATTAAGCGGATATCTCAAAAAATTTTGAAATTATGATACAAAAACCAAATAGAGGGAGAAAATTTTAAGCAACTTTAATGAAAAAATAGGCAGATTATCGAATTGCTGAAAGTGACATACACCACGTGGAATCTGGAGTCAATCCAGGCAGACACAATCCTAACGTCAGTTGGTCAGTTTTAAATATTAGGACACCTCTACGAGCATTGGAAGATCGTTTTGAAAAAATCCCAAATAATTATTACCATTTAAGGTATCTGGTAAGAAGTGGGGCCCAATCAAAGTTCTGCCAATTACTCCAGCCCACACACTGACAGAGAATTTCCTCTGTACTGACACCTGCTTTTTCCAGTATGGATTTCTGCCCTTGTTGGCCTGTTGGTGAAGGTTGTAAAAGTTTGTTATGCCCTCTCTGGAAAATTTACTTGTATTTGTCCACAAGATTGATTTTAAAGAATCACGCATTGAAGATGCGTTGATTTCTCTGTTGAGGAGAAAACGGCAGAATTGGATTATTTTCCCGGTATCTTGCTCTTCTAAACCTGGCAGACCCAGGCCATGGAATAAATACTTATCATTTTTGTGCATCACATCTTCTATTGTGAAATGTTAAGATTTTGAGCTACTACGCTAGTGATGGTAGTAGGATCTGCTTAGAATGCTGCTAAAATCTCTTCCTCGACCTTAGAATTGTGTCTGCTTGGGTTGAATCTGGAGTCATACACACATACACCGCGTGGTACCCAGGTATCACGCGGTGTATGCCATTTTCAGCAATTCGGTAATCTGGTTTTTATCATTAAAGTTGCTTAAAATTTTCTCCCTCTATTTGGTTTTTGTATCATAATTTCAAAATTTTTTGAGATATCCGCTTAATTAATACCTCAAAAGAAAGAGTAATAACCACACATGTTTTTAAAAAGGTTTGAACAAAAATAGCACCATTAGTTTTTTTTTTAAAAGACGTCAAAAATGGTTTTCGTAAATCGCAGAACATTTTCGTAAGTTTGAAATGTCTGTAAAAAAATGGCTAATGACTCAGATACCTAAGAACAAGTTTTGGTAAATTGCTGACACATAGCTTAACTTAAATTAAACAAAAAATAATTAACTGGCCTTTTAAACTGGCAGTTATTAGCAACTAACTGTAAAATTTTGGGTATTTTCCTTGTATACCGTAAAAAAATCATTAAAAAAAAATGGTCCGACTTCGGTTAAGACAACTATGGCTTAAATGGTTCCAAATAGTCCACACTACCATCCCCTAGAAGCTTTGCACCCATCTACCAATCACCCTGTATAATAAAACTCCAGATCGGATATACATTTTTTGTTGACAGTGTCGTTATCAAACAAACAAAAAATAGGCAAGGTAAACATAAAACTTATTGTTACATTATAAGTTTACCTTGCCTTCTTTTTACCCCTTCACTGCAAAAATAACTTTATTTGTAGCAATATCCGATCTGTTTATTCATCATCATTGAATAAATGAATAACACTTTATTGTACCTTCTTAATTAAAATAAAGAGTTTTAAAGAGTCCAGAGTTTCAAGAAAACTTAATACTAACTTAAACGTACAAGGGGCGGCCTTATCGCTGAAAGCGATCTCTTCCAGGCAACCTTAGTGAAGATAATTAATAAAAAATATTACAAAATATTTAATACTTATATATTTATATATATATGTTGGGGCAGACAAGAACATCGTTTGAAATATGACTCAGAACCTGTTTGTACCGCGCGCATCGAACTACGGGTTGCGGCGCGCCGACGACATTACTTGTAAAACTGGTTCGGTCGTGCTTTGTGCCTTTAAATACGACCGTCGGCCGAGCTAGCATGACATTCTTGTTTGAGCCGTTGGACGGAACAGTGCTTTGTTAGTAATAAAAGGTATTCTTGTTCGAGTAGTCGGTTGGAATAGTCCTCTGTTGGCAATAAATTCATTTGTTGTTTGAAGTGTCGGTTGGAACAGTCCTTAATTAATTAATAATAATAATCTGTTGGTAATAAATTGTGTCGATGGACTGAAACATTGTAAATTGGAATAAATAATGGACGTTTCGTTGTGGTTTTATTATGAACATGAAGACGACTGTGACGTTAGACCTGGTGACGTCATAACCAATTAGAAGCCCTCCTGATAAACACTCGCACTCTTCGACATCTTACACATCTCTCCACGACATCAGAAGTGGGATAAGAGACCTGAACAAGTGGGATAACAGACCTGAACAAGTGGGATAACAGACCTGAACAAGTGGGATAACAGACCTGAACAAGTGAGATCCGAACTTCGATAGATCTGAACCTCGATAGCCTTGAGACTGTACGCTGCCACAAGACCAAGACAAAGAAGAAGGCAAACCATACTGACGTCAAATTTTGGAACTACCTGCATCTTTATAAAATGATGCAAAAACCGACCCAAGAACAAGAAGAAGACTTAGTTAAACCATACTAACGTCAGAGTTTTGGAACTACCTGCACCTTTATAAAATGATGCAAAAACTGACCAAGAAGATGGCTTAGTTAAACCATACTGACGACATATTTTTGGAACTACCTGCATCTTTATAAAATGATGCAAAAACTGACCTAAGACCAAGAAGATGGCTTAGTTAAACCATACTGACGACATATTTTTGGAACTACCTGCACCTTTATAAAATGATGCAAAAACTGACCAAGAAGATGGCTTAGTTAAACCATACTGACGACATATTTTTGGAACTACCTGCGTCTTTATAAAATGATGCAAAAACTGACCCAAGACCAAGAAGATGGCTTAGTTAAACTATACTGACGACATATTTTTGGAACTACCTGCGTCTTTATAAAATGATGCAAAAACTGACCCAAGAACAAGATGCCGAGCAAACAAACAATTGACGATCATACTGACGTCAGAGTTTTGAAACTACCTGCATCTTTAAAAAGTGATGAAAACAAAATTGATGAAACGCAAATCGGTCAGGACTTAGCCGAGCAAATAAACAATAGATGATCATAGTTTGAAACTACCTGCATCTTTATAAAGTGATCAAATAAATGATGGAACGCAAATTGATCAGGGAAAAGCCGAGCAAATCAATAATTGGATCAAAATTCCAATGAGAATTCCTACGAACCCCTTCTATGAAATATTCTTCAAGAACTAATTAAGTTTCTTTTACAGATTCACTTCCGCACTACGAGTACTTGATGATATACTCCAAGAGGCAGATGCATAGCACGCACTGCCTGTCAGTAGGGCTGTGTCGGTGGAAGAAGACGATGCACTAGGCCCTCAAAACACTACTGCAAGCGAGCCCGTGCCATCCACCTCCCATGCTATACTGCCTGAGCAAGACTCCGACTGAAACAAAAGTTAAGTTGATCATTTTTATAAATTTTCCCCAGAACTCTTACCCTCCGAGACCTTACCTATTCTTCATTAAAACTTTGTTGCAACTCGATGGAGTTGTAAACAGATACCAAACTCAAAAGCAAATCTCTTTGTTACAGACAGTTGCAGACCAGGCAGGTGCAGAGCGCCCACCGTCTGTCAGTCATTCCCGCACTACGAGGACCCCTTCGAGGCAGATGCAGAGCGCGCACTGCCTGTCAGTATGGCCGAGTAGGCGGATGAATACGATCCTGTAGTTCTACCATGCAACACTTCTACCTAGGCAAGTACCGTAAACTTTAAGCAATGTGCAACCAGAACAAACAAACAAAAGAAAGAAAAAGAAAGAAAAGAAGAAAAAAAAAAAAAAAAAAATTTTGCGAACTGTAGATTTTACACAAACTAGACTAACAAACTAAGTAATAAAATACGGATTTATGATCTTAAACATCAAATAAGAAATCAGTTTGTGTAACTGAGTCAAAAACAATTTAAATAACTGTATGTCCTAGTATAACATTTTCAGTGCCTCTGGGGACCCCAGCATCGACCTTTCAAATTATCCTTTATCCCCTGTGGACCACGGTGTAGTATAGCCGCCCAGACCACAGCATCGACCTGCCCGTGAGATTATTAACAAACACAAAACAAACAAACAAATAATTTTATTTTTCCAACACACAAAAAAAAATAAAAAAAAATAAACACAACATTACAAAAAAAAAAAAAAAAAGACTATAGAGAAGGGACATGTTGGAAAAATTAGTACTGCCTCAGCATGTGTTAGACTCTAGCAAGAGTCCAACGCTGATCTTCCGACAGAACTAAATAAAAGCTGGCGTTACGGAAGATAACCAAATTTAAAAACACAAAACTACACAAAACACAAATTTACATTTTATTTATTTTCCCCTGTGGACCACGGTGCAGTATAGCCGCCCAGACCACAGCATCGGCCTTTCAAATTTTCCTTTAACATCCCCTGTGGACCACGGTGAAGTATAGCCGCCCAGACCACAGCATCAACCTAACTAACATTATTTTATTTATTTTCCCCTGTGGACCACGGTGTAGTATAGCCGCCCAGACCACAGCATCGGCCTTTCAAATTATCCTCTATCCCCTGTGGACCACGGTGTAATATAGCCGCCCAGACCACAGCATCAACCTATATACCATGCAAGTACGTGGAGTGCAAGCATTGGACATAAAAATTAAAAATTAAAAACAATGTCATTGCGTGGAGCATAAACATTGATAAAAATAATAACATAACTCGCTCACTGTCCGCTTTCGTTATCCATTATCCTAATAAACATTTTAACTATCATGTTTTAAATTATCGCTGATAATTTGGTGTTTGAGATCAACTTCCTACCTTCTACTAACCTCTAAGAAAAATTCTACTTTATGAGAAATTCCAAGAGTACCTTAATAACCATGCAAGTACATGGAGTGCAAGCATTGGCCATAAAATTATAAAACAATGTAAATACGTGGAGCATGAACATTGATAACAATAATAATAACTCACTCACTGTCAGCTTACCTTATCCATTTTTCTAATAAACATTCTAAGTAACATGTTTTAAACTTTCGCTGATAATTTGGTGGTTGAGATCCAATTATCAGAACAAATAACCTTGCACCAAATTATCAGCTAGTGTACCTTTGAATGGATACCTAGCTCAGAGAAACTTTTCATCTTTTTCAGAAAAACGACTGGTGCAGAGCGCGCACCATCTATCAGCATGGCCGTGTCGGGGCAGACAAGAACATCGTTTGAAATATGACTCAGAACCTGTTTGTACCGCGCGCATCGAACTACGGGTTGCGGCGCGCCGACGACATTACTTGTAAAACTGGTTCGGTCGTGCTTTGTGCCTTTAAATACGACCGTCGGCCGAGCTAGCATGACATTCTTGTTTGAGCCGTTGGACGGAACAGTGCTTTGTTAGTAATAAAAGGTATTCTTGTTCGAGTAGTCGGTTGGAATAGTCCTCTGTTGGCAATAAATTCATTTGTTGTTTGAAGTGTCGGTTGGAACAGTCCTTAATTAATTAATAATAATAATCTGTTGGTAATAAATTGTGTCGATGGACTGAAACATTGTAAATTGGAATAAATAATGGACGTTTCGTTGTGGTTTTATTATGAACATGAAGACGACTGTGACGTTAGACCTGGTGACGTCATAACCAATTAGAAGCCCTCCTGATAAACACTCGCACTCTTCGACATCTTACACATCTCTCCACGACATATATATATATATAAGTAAGTATATATATATGATTATAACTATTAAACTAAATTATTAATTTAATTTTTTAATTAATTAACTACTAAATTATAACTATTATAACTATTAAACATGGTTTTTAATAATATTTGAACAATACTTTACTATTGGGCATTTTGTAGGTACATACGAGTAGGTATCTTACGTAGGGAAAAAGCCGGCTACATAACCACGCCAATAGTGATTTTTATTTTGTTTCAAAGTCAGGGATTTAACAAACAAATTTGTTCATGGTCTTTTATATGTAGTTGATTGCCTATTCAAATCGTGGGCCAATCGCCAACGGTTATAACTCTTTGTTATAAGTCTGCTTCTGATCTTAATAGCCCGTTCTCCATTTGTATAACCACCTTTATTATTAGGCTATTAATCAGATAAAGCCATTAAATTTAGCCATTCATAATTACATATTTTTTACATGAGCAAATCTGTATTTGTGATTGAGCTTTGTTTTAAGCTTTTTGGGTATTATCTAATATGAAGTTTCTGGGATTTAATGTTTTTAAAATTATAGTGAAGTGTGTTACATCATCATTATTTCAGTCGTTGGACATTCACTGGTGGCCATAATCATTATCATAGCAACCCCTAGTTACTAATACCTATACGTTCCTATTCCTACTGGCGGTAAATAGAGGCTCTTTTTAACGTGCGAAATTAGGCCTTAATTCTCCAAGCTACTCAAGTGCAAGTTGGTGAATGTTGAGGACATAATATGGATCCCTTAAAGACCGATTATTCTGGTTGATTGGAACCCATCGAGAACGATAAGCTTTCACAAAATCGACCATCTCGTTGGTGGACGTGCGACAATGCTGCGTTTGTAAACGGGCTAGGTGTTTTACGCGCTATAGGTATAGCTAACCATGTGAACATGATTTTTTAATTTTGATAAAGTGCTGTAGAAGTAAGTAGGTAGGTACTAAATATAATTACAAAATAATATGTGGGGTAAAACTGAACCGGTAGATAACGATCATTAACAACAATCGGCTTAACATTGACCTTATTTTATCTGGTTAAAATTTTTTAATAAACTTACGTATTATACCTATAGCTAACCTACATAAAGTAAAATTATTTAAGACATAAGTACCTACCTATGTAAGTTAGAGCTTTATATGATGGGTTAGATATAGGTACTTAGTTAGAATCCATAAGATTTCATGTAGGTACGAACTGATAGGGATTTCTTATCTGTGCCTTTGTATTGAAATACATAACAATCAAGCCTCGTGCAGACCGGATGCGTATACGTACATGTACCTAAGCGTAGACGGGCACGTACCTACCACTGAGTTGTACTAATGTATGGGAATGTATGAGACAGGACACACTGCACGCGCACGTCACGTCACGCAAGCAGTGTGTCCTGTCTCATACATTCCCATACATTACAACTCAGTGGTACGTGCATAACGCATCCGGTCTGCTCGGGGCTTAATGCAGCCAGCGATAATTATTAAGAAATTGTCCATTTGACGCATAATGTTGTGTGAATTTCAATGTTACGGCGAAACCTTCATAAATGATAAAATATGCCTACAGTAAAAAATAAGAGAGGAAGCGGGAATTTTGCATGCATATTTAGAGGCTATGTATTTAGCATCATACCTATAGTCTTCAGTCCTAGCATTTGGGTTAGTTTCGTTCTCACCCAGTCCAAATTTGCTAACCTATTGCTTAAATATGCAGAGTACCTACGGATTATGAATGTGTGGTAGAATGTTTTATTTAATAAATTACTTCTTCCAAAAATTAAGAAAGAATTATTTTGTCGTAAAGACTGAGAATTAGGCCTTTATTCACAACGCTGGCCAAGTGCGGGTTGGTGAATGTCACTTTTGAGCTACTTGTTGGTAGGTACCTACACGCTTAACACTAGATAACTCCTAAATACTAACATGTTTTTGAATAACTTTTTAAACTAGGTATCATGGTACCTAAAAGACGGAACAGTTCAAAATATCGGGAAACTCAATTTCATGTTCAAATTATGGTTTCGAATGTTATAAATTGCTGAACAAAAGTAACTTAGGGTCTCATAACATAAGTAATTATACAATCACCGTAAATACTTTTAATCACCTTGAATGTGTTCTACCAGTTGGTAGGTATTGGACCATTTATAGTACTTTCACACCTTGACACGATTATAACTGTTATCTTATTTATTACTTACCTACGTAAAATCGACTTATGAAAGGGTGATACCTAGTTAACAACATTTAATTATGTAGGTAACTATTTGCAGTTTTATTATACTTACTATGTATGTCTGTAGACTTGGAGACAAGTCTTTACGGAATGGCAACTTAGTACCCCGAAGTACACCTCTTTTCACGAGCATTTCCATAAAATACACACGGTATCTTTAGTAGGTTCCTACTCAGATACCAAAACATAAAGGTACTTACCTACTAATGTAACATAGAAAAAATGTCCTACAATATTTTCATAAATTAGTGGGAGTCGAACCCACGCCACCCAGTTTAGCCCTGGTTGCCACTCGAGGGCCAAGGTTACGTTGTGATCTTGTAATTTTTCCCATAGGTACCATTTTCTAATAATTTAGAAAACTTAAGTGAGAGTCAATCACTATAAAATAACAAATAGTAATATTTTTATAGTTTTCAGAACATGGCGGTTTCCTCACGATGTATGCATTAACCGTTAAAGCACGTGTTTTCAAAGCACACATAGATACTTACATTTTACAAGAAGAAAAATCCATAGGTGCGCGACGGGATTTGAACCCAAGACCTTCGGAATGAAAGCCGAGTGTGCTACCACTTAGCCAACACGGCTCGGTCTAATAATACGTGATAATAATAATAATTAGGTATATGGTATCTAGATAGTGAGGTCTACATTTGTAGATATTTTTTACTTTTGATCCTTTTACATAGATAGACCTTTCTCTACTTATTAATTCATCTTTGGTTTGTCAAGTCTTAATAATTTACAATATGAGACAGCTAGTATATTCTCCATTCAAAAATTTTCCCATCTTTGTTTGCAATCGGTTGGAATTCCATCTAATTTCCTAGCATTACTCGAGTCAGGAAACACGGAAATACGAATCTGTCATTAACCTCGTACTTCCTCCTTACCTTCCATAGATTAAAGATTATTGTGCCTATGGCACAGAATCTGTGGCCTATGGTTAAACCGGAGTATTCCGACTTACAGTAGATGTTTAAACCTTATACAGACGTTGCTATATTTATAGATAGATATAGGATACTTCGCCCAAAATTAAGAGTTTAATCAAACTAAGTACTTACTCAAAACAATCTTTAGTAGGTACTAAACCTTTTAATTCATGAAGCAAGCCCGCCATCTAGTAGTTTTGCGACTAACTACTTTCTTCAAACTCAAAGCTTGAACCAAATTTTTACGCGCCCATGTCAGTAGATGGCCGAGCCATGACGTTGTTAATACACATCTAGCGTCTATGGTAGGTAATAACCTAGGTAACTACCATGTCCGCTAGATGTCTATCACGGAAAGTTATTATAAAATATTATAAGTTATCATTTTATCTTCTATTTATATTCAATATTATAAAAATCAATAACACTTTTAGTTGTAATTTTATAACTCAAGAACGGCTGGGCCGATTAAGGTGCTTTTGGTTTGTCGTCGTTGGCAAAATAGCAGTCCAGGGAAGGTTTAGTAGGGTCAAAAAACATGAAAATAAAACTGGCGAAGCCGCGGGCGATTGAACTATTAAAACAAACGAACTCATTTTAATTTTTATTTTAAATACAATTATCTAATTAATAAAGTCTATCCTTACAGGACAATTAAATACAAAACTATAAATTACTTAAACCAAACGAAAAACACAGTGTTTAGAGATATCAATAATTTAGATCTTACGAATATGTTATTATGGAATCAGCTGTAAAAGTTTGTTATAACATCATATAAAATTGACTATATAAATATATAATATTATTGCTCCTATCACAACCGAACTAAGTGCAGTGAAGATAATATTAGCGAGGTAGGTAGGTAATTAGCGAAAAACATTACAAAAATAAAAGTACCTAGGTAAATGGTTCATAGTTGGCTCTCTAAGTCTTGAAATTCAAGCGTTGTTGTGCAGAACTTAAAATTACCTATTAAACTTATTATATCGTGTTGTACTTTAATTTTATATTAACTAACAAAGCTATTTAACCCATTCACTGCCAAAGCACGGTAGTTCGCTTAGAAGTCATCGTGTAACATTGAGACATCGGCACAAAGAGTATGAAGTTATTTATATACAAAGACCCTTTTTACACCAAAAACATAAGAGTACCAAGATTATTTAACTCCAACTACATGTACAAATGTACTTCATACATTTATTGTTGTGTGAATCGACTGGAAATAAATATTTCTTTATAAATATATTTTAGTTTAATTGTCATTTACAAAACTTAATAAGATAACAGTATCTCTCTATGCTCTAAGTCTATGTAATTCTTTAACCTTAAGTTAAGGCTGCATTAATATTATATTATAACTCAAGAACGGCTGGACCGATTTAGGTGCTTTTAAAATATATATATATATATATATATATATATATATAATAATAGAATCTACTGTTATGGCTACCTGACCCTTTTCCCACAATTAAATCAATAATCGACTTATTCTTATAAAACGATAATAATTACAATCGCATAGAAGCGTCGCAGAAATATAATAGAACCAAATAGTGTCCTCTATTATACTTTAGGGCAGAAGCTAATCTGAGATCTACATAAACAACCGTTAAACTTTAACACTATGTTCCGTTACACCATACAAAATCAATTTTACAACAATAGTAAGCTATTATGTACACAAATTACTAAGTGATTATTATTTGGGGTTCACTTTCTTAATTCTCATGGAACAGACAATATTAATGATTTTCTGGTAAAATAAAGGTACATATTTTATTCTTTTACAGAAATATACAAAGTAAAACGTATTTTGTGGAAAAACAATGTTATATAATAGCCTACCAATGGCAATTCAAATTGATTTGTTTAACGAACTTTATATGAAGCGAATTAGCTAGGTGTCCTGCTCAGATATTGATGATCTGAGCAGGACCGCTTGTAAAAAGTTTGAAGTTAGTAAATGAAGTATTTGACCTGATTCAAACACCGTGTTTTTATTTCAGCAATTTATTTTTGAAGTGCTAGAACAATATTTATTTTAATAAGTGTACATCCTTTGAATATAATTGGATGACTTAGTATAGTTTTAAATTTATATTTTCATTTTTATTTAAGCCTCATAATATATTATTTCGAGAAAGTATTTTTAGATGGGATTACAGAATGATTACGATCTAGTCCTGTCTCTTTTTAATATGTTTCAGCTTAAAAATAAAAGAAAGAGATAGAAACACTAAACAGACTTGACTAAGAAACAACTCCCAGGCTGTTAGTAATCATTAAATTTTCAATTTTTATTTTATATCTAACAATAATTATACAAAATTAATTTAAGTACTATCAGATATTCAAGCTAGCATCAAAACCAAATAAAAACAAGCAACGCGACTCATATCGAAAATAAAGTAAAATCTGTCTGAACCCTGTTTTTTTTTAATGAAATTCCACTTTGATTTGAAGCGTAAGTAAAACATAATTATTTAGATCTATACGCTAAATTGCTCAACGCCCATAGCTCAAAATACATTTTATCAACGAGCTTTACAATAGAATGTACATTTATAAGTTTTTACTTATTTATTTAATATTAGGAAAACTAACAGCACAATCCATATGATATATAAAATAACTAGTTACACAAGGCTAATAAAAATCTAATAAAAATTTTATCTCAGCATTTTTCAATCATTTTCTTAGAAAAACTTGCCTTGAGGTCATACCAATAACATAAATTTAGTATACTTTTTTAAACAATCATGATTTCTAAGAATGTTAAAACGTGGAATAGGTAACATACTTTTGTTTCTTCTTGATATTTTGATAGAATGTTAAAAGTAATAAAGATTTCGAACATTGAATCATTGATTTAGGAATAAAAGTACGTACCAAGGCAAAATTTCTTATATTCCTCTTTCAAATGTAGGTACATAAACTTGTATTTATTCGTTAAAGTTACTGAACATAATAATCTATATTTTTGGATTATCACCTATCAAGGCAAGATTTCTATTCAAGCTTCCACTTTCACTACCCGTTCAACAGGCTTATGTACAGTTCCAATAATCCTAATAATACATTGAATACACTAGTATATAATTTTGCTCGGAGGCGCGGATGAGTTGGTGCTCATGGCTTGCTCGAGCGTGTCCAGACGCCGGTAGGCGTGGCCGCGGCTATTTCTACGGCGACCGCTCTGTCGACCCTCGAGGATCAACCCGAAGAACTGAAATAATTTCAAGGTCAATAACATCAAAAAGAGGTTGCGGGTTCGATTCCCGCCTCGGAACAACTATTTGTATGATCTGCAAATATTTGTTCCGGGTGTCTGGGTGTTATATATGTATAATAAAAATATATCTATCTATAAAATGTATGTGTAATTTGTCCAGCAATATTTATTTTATTTATTTTTATTTATTTAAAACATATACGGTACACGGACACTGTGAATGATTATTTAACTTATCTAAGTAAATTAGTATTTGAGTTGATCTATACTTTTTTTTTACACAGCGACATCTAGCCCCGTGGTAAGCTCGAAGCTTGTGTTACGGGTGCTAGATTTCTGATATACTTAATATAATATACATACATACATAGATATTTCTTATTATACATATATAACACCCAGACACCCGGAACAAATATTTGCAGATTGTTCCGAGGCGGGAATTGAACCCGCAACCTCTTGCGTCGCAGGCAGACCTTCGCCCGCTGCGCCACAGAGGTCTTCTATACTAATAATATAAAGCTGAAGAGTTTGTTTGATTGGTTGCTTGTATGAACGCGCTTATCTCAGGAAACGCTGGTTCGATTTGAGAAATTATTTCACTGTTGGATAGTACCTACATTTATCGAGGAGGGCTAAGACTATTATATAACCTATAGGTAAGTAGATAACGTTAAAAAGCAAGCTATCGGCGGGTCGGCTAGTATTAATATGTTTAGTTCATTAGATGTCACAACATGCCACAGTAACACAAAAGTTAATAAGAAATAAATGCTGTATTTTTAACAATGTGTAAGTTAGTTCGTGTTCAGATTAAATTGGTACGCTCTATGCTCCGACGTAAAGCGAGCTACTTTCTTGTGTAAACAATACCGATAACGCGTGAAAATAACCACATGACCAGCACAGGTTGGTACATTGGTAAACAATCATACTTTAAACTTAATATTATATCGTATTGAAAATGTAGACGGACATGAATTTCTACTCTTAATTTTATTAACTAGGCCATCAAGTCTATCCATGCTTTATTGAATTAACAAGAGCTAATCATCTATTCAAAATATGCAATTAAATGAAATACTACTTACCACTTTGACAACTTTATTCTTATTGTGATAGAGAATGTAGATCACCACTACGAGGATAATCGCCGTCAAGAAGAATGAGAAGAAGTGGTCATCATCATCATCAGAATACGGGTCCTCCGGAAAAGCTCCATACACACCTGGAACTGATAAAGGTATCGGTAAATATAATTATCTATCATTATTAGCGGGTCACCGACATAGCTCACCGGATTAGCTCTTTGAAGTGGCAATGGGCGGGCCATATAGCTCGGAGAACGGATGGCCGATGGGGCCGAAAAGTTCTCGAGTGGAGACCACGGATCGGCAAGCGCAGCGTCGGACGCCCACCAACAAGATGGACAGATGATCTGGTGAAAGCGGTTGGCTCGCGGTGGATGCAGGCCGCGTCCGACCGCAATAAATGGAAATCATTAAGGGAGGCCTATGTCCAGCAGTGGGCGTCCAATGGCTGACATGATGATGATGATGATGATGATCATTATTAAATCATCAGATCAGCCGTCGACATTGGCCTCCCTTAGGGCTCCGCACACGAGCCACCGGCCACAACCACAAAACGCCGCCACTAGCATATTTCCTGTAATTTTCATACATTTTATATGGACTCGCCGCACACGGTTGGCGCCGGTGGCGGCCACACGCTTCACGCTTCTCGTGGCGGCGTTTGTGGCTGAGGCGAGTGGCTCGTGTGCGGCGACGCTTAAAGATTTGCAGTTGTTTCCGTGAACCAGCTAATTTTGCCAATTCATCCATACACTTGGTAGTCTTCACTCGAGATTTTTTCGTCCATCTGTACCCCGATCTATTAGCCTGTCCATTGCCACTTCAAAGATCATCAATCTTAAAATAATTCTTAACTAAATACAAATACAAAGCTCCGTATTGACATAGTAAAAAAATACAAAAAAAAATTTGACTGTATTACTGAAATATCTCCTCTACTACCGTATAGGCATCATTGTCAAAATTTATCTTGACCCATGATAACGAAGACAGCATAGTTGCTTGCTTATTTTATTAAGGATCATTGAGACCTTGAAATGGTATCATTTATAATTTTAGATTTACATAAACACATGGTTGTGTTTATTAATTGTCTGCAGTTTTGTAACATGTGTTTAATTAAGAAATTATGCCGAAGTGGATCTGTGGTTGAATGAAGTTCATTGACATCAGAATGTAAAAAAAAAATTAGTTGTTTAACAGAGAGCAAAGTTGTGCCCACATTCCGAGAAATTTATGAAAATGTATACAGCTAAACCATTCGTTGGTACCTACTTTGTATTTTATCATCTTGTTAAATTATATAATTTACATCCTTATTCACCTGTTTCATACCGAAGTTTTATAAGCATTTTATTACATGTCCTTCAAAATTTTCTAAGTTCTCAGAACATGCCGGTTTCCTCACGATGTTTGCCTTCACTGTAAGAGTACGTGTTTACAAAGCGCACATACATTTTTCAAGAAAATAAATCCAGAGGTGCGGGCTTTGATTGAACCCACGACCTTCGGAATGAAAGTCGAGGGTGCTCCCACTTAGCCAACGCGGCTCAATGAATTATGTAAGTAAAATACAACTTACACTTTAAAACATTATACACAACGAACAAAACAAACACCACTATCAACATGTTATAAAAACATTTAAACTAAGTACCATATTCTAAAAAAATTGTATGAAGATTTTTATCTACGAATATCGTGACTTAACAATCAATAAAATGAATGGTTTAAAGACGTTATTACCTTAAATCGTTCACAGATCTACAAGGAGTTCAATATTTACCTTTTCAAGCACCTGTGTAAACTAGATCTTAATAAGAAAGGTTAGACTTTGTAAACTGTGCGACTACACTCAAAATACGATTTAGCAAGCGTCAATTCACATCAATCACGTGATTTTTGGTGATGAAAGAAAGATTAAAAGGCAAATCATTTATTGAGATACCATTCCATTTTTTTCATTATTAAAATGGAATAGTTTTGTGTGATTATGACGTTATTATGATCAGTTCGATTTAGTTCCTAAGTCAAACAGAATAAGTGGGTTTTGTGGTACTTACTTATATTTATTGACTTGTCCAAGTGATCTTTATATAAGTATTATAAAAATATCTATGTATAATATGTAAATTCTATTAAGCATATCAGAAATCTAGCACTGGTAACACAAGCTTCGAGCTTACCTAAAGGCTACGGTTAGATGTTGCTGTGTGAAGCAATAATAAATATAAATATTTCCAGCAATATTTATATTTATTTTTTATCAATTACGTATTTGTTTATTTTTAGTTTTAACTAGCTTTCCGCCCGCGGCTTCGCCCGCATTATGTTAGATTTTCCCGCGGTAAAAAGTACCCTATGTCCTTCTCCCGGTTCTAAGCTGCCTCCTCACCAATTTTCAGGTAAATCGGTTGAGCCGTTCTTGAGTTATAAGTGAAGTAACTAACACGACTTTCTTTTATATATAAGAAGAAGATATACTTTACTTACTTCTATCACCGCTGGTAATATCAGGTGAGAAACTCTTTACAGGGCTCGGTGGTGCCTGGTGTTTATCTTTCTGCTCATCCAGTTTGGACAACTTGTTCAGATCATCGATATTTGGGTCATCACTATCATCATCTCCTTGGATATCACCTAAGCCGTCTTTACCATCTTCAGAATCTGTAAAAAATAATTGCTTTTAGTACTAAAAGGGTTATATATTTTTTTACATTGAATTTTGATCAACCGTTTCATCCCAAAATGTGGGACTTCTTCAGGATCAAACACTGTAAGGACATGCATCATGACCGCTTGCCGGTCCTCAGTGCACTTTGTGTATTGCCCGTTTATCTCAATATGAATTTATCAAACCACAACAGTTTCTATGGTTTAATATTACTTTACTCATTGTTGAATTAAATATTATTGGAGCATAGAGTACTTTAATTTAACACTTATCTTTCTTATTGATAACTGTTTAATTAATAGTTAGGTAAGTAATTATATAAATAACTATATTTTGTGTGATAGCTTGGCATCACAACTAACCAATTGGTTACATTCAACTCATACATTATGTGAGGATGCCAATTGGAAACTATCCTTGACCAACTAGTTAAAACCTTTAAACAATTTTGATGAACTTTTTAAACTATCATGGTTTTTAACTATATTTGAATATGAAACGGGTAACAGTTTGGGAGGAAACAGTTCGGAAACTGAACTTATGTTAGAACATCTAAATGGCATACACAGCAAGATCCGGTTTACATATGAGTTAGAGAGCAATAGATGTTTACCTTTCTTGGATGTCATGGTGAGTGTGCGTGGGGACGGAAGTTTGGGTCACAGTGTCTATAGGAAACCGACACATACAGACAAGTACCTCCATGCAACTTCACACCACCATCCGAGACATCTGAACTCAGTGGTGACGTCGCTAACAAACCGAGCGTACGACTTATGTGACAGTGGGTATTTAGCCGATGAACTGGCTCACATTAAAGAGGTCCTTGAACGAAATGGCTACAAGCGACGTGCACTACCTCCACGGTCATCCCCCGGAGTGCGCAGGTGTATGGTAGAACGTAGACCAGCCTTTCTACCATATATCAAAGGTGTGACGGACAGAATAGCAAATATTTTGCAGAAGTCGTCCGTAAAGACAGTTTTCACACCACTGAAAAAGATATCAAATTTCCTGCGAACACCTAAAGATAGATTCCCACTGGATAAACCGGGTGTATATAAAGTTGACTGCAGTTGTGGAAGTTCGTATATAGGTCAAACAAAACGAACTATTGCCTGTCGGATAGGGGAACATATAAGAGCGGTAAAAAACGCAGACGTCCACAAGTCAGCTATCGCTCAACACCTATTAGAGTCGGGCTCAAATCACACTCACTCTCTCTACTCTACTACTGAACTATTATCGGTTAGGAAGCTCTATACTCTACACGTAATTCTGAGGCTCCATAAATCCTTAAATTTCAATGCTATCCAAACTGTAAACCGAAGAAGAAATTATAGGGTAGAGTCTCAATCGTGTAAGTCCAGCTTTGCGCAGAGACAATACAAATCCCAATCAGCTTTTATATACAATTCAATTAATAAAACCTTAAATATATATCCACTAAATCTATTTGAAATTAAAAAACTTATTACACAATGGTTGCTAAAGAAAAGTTATGAAGAGACGGAAACCCTAATGAAAGTAATATCATAATTGATTAGGTTCTGTCGCTGCCTAGACTCTTATGAGCCTAGTGTCCTCGATGAACCTAAAATTATAAGCCCGTATTTTTGTACACCATCTTCTGATTTTAATTCATTTGAACATAAGTATAAGTTAGAATACATATTAGTTTATATGTTTGCACACCTTTGTTTAATAGTACCTACTTCTAATAGATTTATATACATTTTGATTAGATTAATATATATTTTGACTAGGTTCTGTCGCTGCCTAGACTCTCATGAGCCTAGTGTCCTTGACGAACCTAAGATTATAATCCCGCATTTTTGTACACTATATTTTAGTTTAATTCATTCGTTAACTAACATTAGCTTAAGTAAGAATACATTTTAGTTTTATATACTTGCATAACTTTGTTTGATAGTACTTGTATTAGATTTATATACTTTTTCTAAATTTTAATCAACCTAAAACTAACTTTAATCTAATTTAACTAATTTAACTAACCTAAACATACCAAAATAAACTATTAATAAATTTTTGTCATAGTATAGTAACATTTGTTATAGAAGAGCGAGACTCTCTAACACAAGTTTAAAACTTAAATGAGGGTCTCAACAACTGAATCACATTATTGTAAATTTGTTACTGAAATAAATATTATTTTATTTTTTTTTTTATTTTTATCACTGGATCGAATTGCATAACCCCCAAGTAATCTCAACAGAGAGATTCTATATACCAAGATTGGTTCAGGAGGCCATTGAGATTACCAAACACAGGAATTTTAATCGAGAAGATGGCTTCCAGTTGTCTGGGACGTGGAAACCTGTGGTGGAGTTATGCAAAAATCATAAAAGTGTATTGCCGGCCACCCGGCCAGATACGGTGAGTGTAGTATGTCGCGATCGACTTGCATTCGTGAATGAAACAGGTGATAACAGTGACAGTGACATTCAAACTCGCAATAAAAGACTCAGGAAGAGGGTAGATCGTTTCGTTTGTCAATAACGGTCTGCCTACCCGCCGCCGCCGGTGTCATCAGTTTGTCCGTGAACATGGCGCTTGCAACAGTGTCGAAATATCGGAAAACTCAAAAACAATTAAATCATGGTATGTTACCCGTTTCATATTCAAATATAATTTTGATGAACTATGTATGTAGTTCATACTTTTGGTATGTTTAACTGATATTATAATTGATGCTACTATCAAAAATAATAATGACTATGGTTTGCTTAAGTATGTTAATTTTTTTTTAGAACTAGCTATTCGCCTGCACCTTCATTTAATTAGGTTAAAATTCAATTTAAAAGTTTAATTTTTATCATTTCAGTAGTTTTGTTTGATTAGCTATCTAGCAGATAAATAGAGTTTTATTTTCGTAACTCTTTATATTTAATAGGATAAAATCTAGGATAGTAAATTGAGATTTACTAAGTATACATTCATATTTTATACACATTCATCAAACATTATTTGAATAAATCTGCATGAATATAATTTTTTTACTCAACTAGGTAATATTTTTGAATAAAACAACTTCTTGGCATTGATAGATCATGACTTAAAAGGCATTGTAAAGTGAATGTACTATGATCATCTTCCTATACAAAACCAGTTCCAGTGTGTTAGCATGCCTATCACTTTTGAACTGAGTTGACCTTTCATATAGGTGGTATTGTACGAATAAACTGTTACTAAAGAAAATATGACATAATGCTTTAGATCATTAGTTATCTTAGAATTTAGAAGGTAATTTGTATTTTTTTGGTTAATCACTAGACACAGCATTTATTATCCTAAGCTATAAGGGAGCCCAGAACCCATTAAATAGAGAATAATAGAAGTTGATGTGATGATGATAATGTGACGCAATTAACTACAGTGTATTGTAGTTAACATATACAGATATTGTTACAGACTGGAGAGAGGCCCCTATACTTTGGGACATAAAGGCTAGTTCATTATTAATTCAAGTAAGACAGTATAGTTAATGCAATAACATACCTTGATAATCATCATCACTTGGGTCTTTAGCCTTAGGTTGGCCGGCATCCTCAACGGGGTCCTTTTGCTCTCCAGTTAGTGGCTTCTCTTCTTTATTAACAGTATCAAGATTTGGAGGATTCAAATCAGGTTTGCTAAGAGAAGGTTCTGGTATTTCAGAATGAGGTTTATTCTCAGTCTCACTGACTTTGGGCTCTGACTCCAACTGGTTGTCAGTTAGTTCACTGGCAACAGGTGGGTTCTCAGCAATTGGTTCCTCGACTCCTTTAGGACCCGCATTCTCAGGGTCCACAGCTACACTTGACGGCTCTTGGTTATTTTCTGAGGAAGCTTCTGGTTTCACAACTTCAGTTTTAACAGCCTCATCTGTCTTGGGTTGAGCAAGTTCTGAAGGGACATTTTGCACTTTGGATGTTACAGCGTTCTTGATTTGAACATCTTTCATCTCATCAGAAGCGGGCTTACTCTCAGTAATTACAATTTCTTGCTGGGGAGGAACATTTTTTGTTGGTGGAATGGTTACCTGCTGTTTCAACAATTCTGCCCCCCACTTGTAATATTTGCAAACATATGTAGTATCACTGCTGAGTAAATTATCTGAACCACACATTTTCTCACATGTCACAGGGTTTGAGAATATTTTTTTGACTGATCGTATGTAATCTGGGAATTGTGTCATATTTGTGAAGGCCCATTCTTTAGTAATATCACATAAAACTTGTATACCTTGTTCTTCATTGATTTTTGCAGAGTAATCTTCTTTGATTGCAAGTTTTGAAGCGCCAACAGCAGAGCAGAGCTGTGTGTTTATATCATAGAACATAAGGCACTCAAGCTGACTCTTTGGTCGCAGGGAACCGGAACAAACATCCCTCTGAGCTTTAATGTGATTAGATAGAAATGTATTTTCACAGTTAGTTGCTAGCGAGGCTAGTAAGCTCTCCAACGATACAGTTGAAGTGGTCGGAAGAGGAACTCCTAGGCCACGATATGATGCATTTAGTAGCAGCAGCACAAATAGAAAACGAAACATTTTGTAAATGTTTGACAAGTCCGGTCTTTGCTGGTCGTTTAAAATAGTTACCTATGTTCTATTTAGTCAAGTGCGGCATTTATTCAAGTTAAACAAACAACTGTGAAATGATGCAGTCTTACGATACACAGAACAAGGTGAAATTAAAAAAATATTTCAGCAGAGACTCAGAGCAAGGAATTTAAATGGAGAGGCCATAAGTACGAAATCAACGTGTATACCTACGATTCATAAATTAGTGTTGTACTAGGTAGGTAGGTAGTAATAATTGATCGATAGAGTTTGTTTTCAACTGAACTTTTTTTTATGATAATGTATTTATTGTAAATTGAAGTCCGTAAATATTAAATTATATAATTATAGAATTAATACAGTTATAAAACCAAGCAAAAAAAAAACATTTTAACTAGAACAAAAAAAAAATACTTAAGTAGAACTCAAACATTCGTTTAGCGTTTAGTTATATTCTGTGGGCATATTAATATATGAAAATGAACTTTTAACCTTATTTTAACTAGTTTGAGTTCTACTTAATGTTTAAAGTTCATTTTAACTAAATTAATATACCCACAGAATATAACTAAAGGAATGAAAGACCTGAATAAGCCAAATGTTTTAGATAATTATAAAACACAATATACTTACTTATATTTAGTGTATTATTATATATCAAAATAATTTATATTTCAAAATAATATAATATTGTATACAAAACCTAAAATCTAATCCGTCATTTCATTCTACGATTCATGCAATTCTGCAAAAACACAATATATAATCAACATTTATTCAAATTATCATGGTCTATAATTTTTTACCTAAGTCTAAAATCAAAATATCGATAACTCGTGCAATATACAAGAACACCACTATCGATGTAAACAAAACCAAAAAGTGACAGTAAATGATATCCAAAGTGACAGTAAATGATATCGAAGGCATCGAAGCAAGGCACGTGCATGACGTCACGATAAATATTGGCAACCAAGCGAAACTGTGGTGTATATAGTTAGGCTCTTTTTAATTGCATACATTAGACAGAGATGTCATCATTTTTATTTTAGTCATCTTATAAACTAATTCCATAGACAATTTTGCAACAAATCTATTGGTAATAATCTAAGAGCAGAGACTAGACGAGCGAGACGAACAGCGACAGTGACTTATGCGACTTTACATGGCATGACAGTATGTCACGTTGACAATGACAGACTTTGTGTCATCACACCGACGTTGACTTATTTTTAAAACATTGTAAGTCACGTTCGCCACTAATTAAAAGAAGAAGAAAAAATCTGTAACTTTGCTTAATATATAGCTTATACTCCCGCCGCTGAATGAATGCGTTCCTGACACATCGCGATTGAACTGACAACGTAGCTTTGTAATGGCGTTGCAGTTACAATTTTATAATTTTGTGCCAAACTGAGTGTCAAATAGCTTAATCAAGCTGCAAGATTACTTTGAGCGGGAGCGGCTAAATGGCGGACCCCTGTTACCTGTCGAAAAAGTACAAGAACGCGTCTCTCAGGCGATTGGAGTTAGCAAACGAACGATAACAAATATTAATAAAGAAAAGTTCGGCTCTATTGGCACGGACGATAATATTTTACGTAGTCCGAAGAAGAAACCTAGATTTAAACCATAGATGAAGACACCACCTCCTCAAGTGAATCGGAGTCTGATTAGTATTCACATTCAATTCAATGTACTTTATTGCATAGAAATATAGAATGTAACTCTGTATCAAAGAATAAATAAAACTATTTTATTATTATATTAATATTAATTTTTTTTGTTTCCATTTTAATTACTAAAAAATAAATTTTAAATTATTCCGCCACTTTAAAACGAAAATAATCTTAAAAATAACGCGGCGGTTCATTTTGGAAAAACGGTTACGAACTCAGTGTTATGTTGTGCGGTTTTGCCCATCACTAGTCTTGTCTAACTGACAGCTATCCTAAACGCATTGTTATCGCGGCCAGACTATAAGTTACATATGCAATACTGGTAAAATATCTAAAATTTTAATGCTTCTATTGGGAACAGTTCGAGATTATAAATTGGGGAATATTAACCCAAATTTAAAATCTCGAATTGTTACGGAACCCCTAGAGCGAGAAGGCGAACTTGGCCGGTTTTTTTTTTAATAATGGATCTCCAACGGAAGAATTCGAAGGTTAAGCTCATAATGCAATGCTCATAATAGTGTAGGTACCTAATTTATAAAAAAATATGAGTAGCAACGGTCTGGTCGATGTTTTATCGAGATCGAAATTGTCCAGCCACGTACCATTTTTACGACAAATTGGTATGAACATCTAAAATGATAGAGAAGTTTTTAATTTGCTAATTTTGTATTTCAAATGTTCGCTTTGAACTGGTAATGTGAACCTTTCTTATATTATGCATACAATTTGTTTAAGAGATTTTACTCGAATGAATAATTTCTTTTCAAATCTATGATGACTTGTATAGATATAGTAAGTACTTACCTACTCCTGATGAGGCTTTTACAGCAAGTGCACTCGGTAAAAGTGAAACAAAAAATATAAGAGAACGAGAGCAAAGTCGCTCGTCTTACAGAACTCGTCCCAGCTATGTAAGAGTGAGGAATGCATCTTTTGACAGGAGTTCTTCTGATCTTAAGACCTAATTTCACTATTAAGTACCTAATTAACAGACCATCAATATAAGTAAACTGTCTGTTATTAAACATAACGGGATGTTAAACTAACAAACAGAGAGTAGTGAAAATTAGGTCTTAAAGACTTAATAAGCAATAACACTATAAACGATGTAGTGTAGGTAGGTATTCCCATTATTTTCTATCGAAGTATTTGTAGTTTGCTCTCCACTCCTCGATGAACGCATCCCTGGGTGAAACTTAATTTTCCCACGTCCGTCGTAACGGAACGCTGCGTGTTTGTGAGTGGACAATAAAAATAACCTTTTACAGCGAGGAAACAAACCAAACTGCATTATTGGTCTAGCTATTTATTGTTTAACGCTCGAAAGGGTTCAACCCGGAACGTAATTTATCATTTTCAGTGAGACTTATCATGATTCGTGTAATGATAACATATAAAGCTAGATATAAGTACATAAGTACCTAAATGTTTCAACATATTTAACTCTTGGTAGGTACCACCTCAAGATACCTACATCTTACAGTAGGTACCTATGTAGTCATAAAATATGTTAGAGACCCCTAACAAATTAGTCACGTAGGTATATACTTCGTTAGGTAGGTAGGTACCTACAATTACAATGTTATGTTTAGATTAAGTCATTGGTTTGGTTGGTGATCTTATTTTTAATAAATAATCCCGCACATCGTATTAATTTATAATGTAAGATCTAGTTTGTTCTTCTTCTAAGGAAAAAATAACAACTTGTATTGTTGCATAGTGTTTAATTGGAAGACATTAAAAAACATTAAAGTTTCCACACTAGGTTATAAGTACCTATCGTATCTAAACCATCTGAAACCAATCCCATTTTAAAAGCAAGCTTACGCAGAAGACTTTAAAAGTGATCAGGTTAAAAGCTGTACCGTAACACGCCGGGCTGAACTCATAATTAGCGCTCGTCGTAACGATAATAAAAGTCGATATTCCGCACTCCGGCAGACGCCTCTATCCAAATGAAAGATGCTTTGATACATGTGTATCGCTGTAACTGCACTGCGGTAGTTTTAAGCAAAAAAAAAACTACCCACGCCAAAGCCCACTGTTTTCCATTACCGTAATGGAGTTACTTTTAAATTTTAGTCGCAATATTTTAGGCAAGCCGCTTTTTGATAGAGCATTGAAAGCCCGCCGATACTTTCAAAAATATATAACAAATCACAAAGGGAATTCCGCTAAAAATATTCCAAACAGCTTTATCATATTTCCACAACATAACGCATCCCTTGCTGTCAGAAAACTAAGCGAAACAATGATTTAGATGAAATGATGGCGGAGGTGGGAAGTAAAAGCTATAAATCTAGACCTAATTACTGCCAGGTGTCAGCAGCAAAGCCACCACGCCACTGCTCCAGAACAACTTTACGCCATAAGTCATGTGCGATCGAGAGATGAGCATTCGTAATTATAACACCCCAACCTCCTTCCTCTGTAGGTACAACTGCCTACCTCAATTACCTACCTACTTCGTTCTCATTATACTTACTTCATTTTGCAGCGTATCATCAACCTCAGATCTCCCACACAATGATTTCTTAGAAGCAATTTCTTAACAAATGAATACCATTACATTGAATTGTCATTAGATTCTAATTGAGTCTAAATTATAGAGGCGGCGTTTTCAGTGATCGCTTCACGATTGCAAAAGGTAACGTAAATCATTCTGTCAGACTTGATTAAATCTGAAATACGAGGCGCCGCGGCATCTATTGAGACAAGCAAATAAATAGCCGGCGTCAAAGTTGTCGCAATGTGCTAACGGGCGAAATATATCTTTAACTGGAACCAAAAGCGAACCCACCTTCGAAACAAAAGAAATACAAACGACCGCCCTGGCGTGAAATTAATTCAAAGCGATGGGTCGACGAAAATGTATACAAAGGTAAGCGAAAAATAAAACGAAAGAGCTCAACTAATTTCCAAGGTCCCTTTTTAGATAAAGGGCGCAATTGATGCCCTCCAGTAATCCCCGCCGTCTACAATGTCTTCGCTGCACCCTCAGTCCCTCATCATTACAAAGTTTTCGAAAATTACGAAATATTTTTCTTAATGCTCGAATTATGCCGGGATCGTTTTGACTTTGGTACGGTTCAAAATTTTATGGTTAATAAAATTTGTAAGTTGATGGCTGGGAGATAAAATATTATAGATATTGTGTTCTGACACGTTAAAGTCGACTGCGTATTTAACGTTGTGAAGGTCTGCCGATGATATAAATGTTGATAACCGGAGTCAAATAGGGCTATTAGAGAAATGAAAATAAAACGTAATGGGTCATTAGGAATGGGTATTACCCGATGAAGCGTTGAGGAGGCCACCCTGTCTTTCTCACGCACTTTTCTTCAACTTTACGTGTTTGTGGAAGCGTGAGGCCTTTTCCTGAACCCTTCACGTGCAAACGAAAAAATAAATTACTATTATTTTGTTCCATTCGCTTGTCTATATTCGTATTTGAAATCCTGTGTGAATTCATGCTGAAAGCATGCATTTTTCATAATTGTTTTGTTTTGTGTTTCAGTTAAATACATTTTGCGAATTTAGGTACCTATTACCTAACGTGCGATTCATTTAAAAACAGGTTGTTAAAGGACAGATCCATTTAATCAGATCATCGATAATATTTTAAAGTCAACTCTGTTCAAAAGTATGTATTTTAATAGTTAGTAAATAGTTTGCAAAACAAATGTCATTCTTATCAATCAGTTTGTTTACCGACCGGCCGGCGCGGTTGTAAGCGTAAGCGACGTAAATGGCGCGGAAGAATCGTGCGTTGCGTGACGATGTTTCGACCTACGAAAAATGATTTCAGTAGGTTAACTTTGAAACCCATTAGAGATATCTATGGTTAAAAAGAAATTGGGATTAAACACTCTATCTGAAAAGGCAGGGAGTTACTGTAACTATTCCTGCAAAAGTTAAAGTAACTCCCTACCTACCTAGCTTTTCGATATTTAAATTGGTATAGGTAATAATGCTGTATCTTTTTGTCTATTGTGTGTTTTTCTGTTTTTCTTAAATAACATGTTCTTACGCTATATTTTTTTAGATAGATGTTGCTGTATCAATTTACCAGCAATAGTTGTTAATTCTTTTTTTTAATACCAACGAAAATTTTATATTAAACTTATTTAATTACTGAACTCGGTACAACAGTTACCTACATCGAAATGTCGACTGCGTTTGCGAATGGGTTTAGTTTTTCAGACAAATCCAGCCTGTCGCAACCGCGGTTGGATTTATTCGACAGCAAAGGTTTTAAGTGGATTTTCAGCTCCTAAAACAATCCCAGCATTCGGCCCGTATGGTAGTCTATACTATTAATCATTTCGTAACCAAATTAAGGTGAACATAATCCACAAATTCGAATTTGTCTAGCGCAGCTGTCGTCTCATAATCCTGAATTACGCAAGTCTCTTGCAAATTTATTTTTAATGCAAATAAATACAGATTCGTCGCACCTGCTTGTCTAGATGTAGCGTATAATTAAGCTGAACATGAAGCGAAATAATACAAATTACTTTGAGACTTAATTCGAGTTTTACGGGAACATCTACATTATTTTAATCAGATTAAGCTCTTGACGCACGTGTACGGTTATTTGTTGATATTGTAATGAAGAGTTTGTTGGTTTATTTAGGTGACAATAATCATTAACGATTTTTATTTTTACAAACAAAACATAATAATTAATTGGTAATTTTTGTATTTTATCATTTAAAAATAAACAGAGATCAATAAAGTAGTTGTATCTAATTTATCAAAAATGAATTATATATGAATAAGTATTACATGATTTCGACGACGAATAAAACGAAGATACACACAATATCAGACAGAGAGGTGGTCAAGCGTTCTGCGTTCGAGCGTGGAGTTTACATAAATTACTTGACCGCTGAAGTCAGATGGCCTCTTTTTTTGTTTAAATGACAACTTATGACAGGATTTCAGAAATAAACCAAAGCAAGTTCTTCTTTGCGTCGATTTTTAGTAGCTATTTTAGTAGATAGCATTTTTTAGTAGTATTGCAGACAAGTTTAAACACTTAGATAGCTGCAAAAAGCATTTATTATTAAACAACTTTATTTCCAAATGACAAACAGAGAGCAAAAGCGGAAAAAGAGCTGTCCATTTCAACGTAATATTCTTGAGAATTAAATATCTAAATCGTTCTCGCTGCTTCTAGAAATATATCGTGATTGCAAACAACTCGGGGTCGTAATTGCTTCTTCCGGCTCTTGACATCATTATCTTTGCCATTATGCAGCGAGCTAAGCTGTACCACAAGGGAGATGAACGTGTTATGGAAGTGGTATTGTTATTGTTAAGATTTTCTATTGTTTAACTTTGTTTTATTTTCCTACCACTGTCCACTGTCTTGTTATAGAACATAAGTACCTGATTTAAACAATTATTGGGATGTTATTATGATGATGATAATATGAAAAAGGAACGTCTAACGGCGCAATGGGTCGACGACATCAACAAAGTTATCGAACCAACATACCTACTGAGAATCGGAGCGAATTGCTGAAAAAAGGGTTGATGGTGAAGATTCATATAGGCTACGATTGAACATTCTTATCTAATTATGATCATGTTCATAATATCAAACATTTGACTGAATTTTTAAAATTCTGTAAATGAGAACCTTATTCTTTTATTTATTAAATGTATCACATTAAATATATTTACATTCTGTAGGAGATGAATTAAACTCTGCGTATTTTACTCACCATTTTCTGCACCTCTGCCATTAACATATTATTTCTACATTCACCTTACTCTGATTAGACGAGCACACATAAATAAGAAGCTAGCTGTGACTTTACAAAAGCTCTTACATTACCTCAACATCAACTTGTTTTTACAGAATGTTCATTAACTGTAACTGTAACTAGGCTGCGGTGGCAACCCCAACCCAATAACACGTACTCTCGAACTATTTTTCTTATAAAAATCCAAATCTACTTTATTTGAAGTAACAAATACGGAAAGTGTCACCTTAGTTCCGGGTTAGCTGTGTGTGTGTTTTCCGAGTGATTTTAGCTGGATTCTTCGGGATAAAAGCGACCAAGAAGTTTATATTTTGGTACTGTTTGTTTCTGGAACTACCCCAAAGTTGCATTTAACACCTGTCAGGTACAAATCTTGACAGCATCAAGGGAAGTTTGAAACTTCAAACTTCAAACTCAAGTGACAGCTGCCAAATCATACTTCAAACTCAAGTGACATCTTTCAAATTGGTCTTGACAAGAAGAAAGGGTTACCAGCTCAAACCGCTTGCGCCACATTACGACACATTTGCAAACAGCTCTAGTTGACGGAGATTATTTACTGGTTCTTTTTAGTTCTTTTACCTACGTATCAACGATGTCTCAAAGCAAAGGTATGTGTGCTAGTTGCCTTAATGCCATTAACTTAGACGAAGAGTCAATTTCGTGTACTCGGGCAAACTGCGAAAAAATGTATCATAAAGAGATCTGCCTAGGCAGAATGGCTCCAAGACTAGATGAGATTGCGTCGTGGTTGTGCCCGCACTGCAAATGCGAATCTAAGCGCGGAGGAGATAACTCAGGAACGCCAGTGAGGGGATCTTCACAGCAACTATTATCGCCGGATATTAATGTCACAGTTAGGACAAAGAAATCACCTGCTGAAGTTGATTTTCGTGCACTCACATCCGAAATACGCTTACTTAGAGAAGAGGTTTCGTCCTTTAATACCAAGCTAGACAATGTCTCGTCTGCAATGAATAGCATGAGAGAACAAATGGATTCAGTTGTTGCTCGAATGACTTGCACAGAGGATAGGGTTCTGGAATTGGAAGATCGTTACATTCAGGATACATCTGCGCTTAAGGCCCATATAGAGAAACTCGACAGTCAACTCAATACGCAGGCTCAAGCGTATCTTCGCAACGAAATTGAGATTATTGGTGTCTCCGAACAGCCACACGAAAACCTAGTTCATATCGCGCTTGTTGCTGCCAAAAAAATAGGTGCCGACCTTAAAGAAGCTGATATAGACTGGGTACTGCGAGCCGGAAGTAATAAAAAGACGCCCTCCCAAGCAGGAAATAGTCTGCCCCGTCCTGTCGTTATGCGTCTTTTAAGACGTTCAAAGCGTGATGAGTTTCTTAAAGGGGCCAAAGCAAGGAAGTCAATTACGACCGAAGATCTCGGCATCGATGATCAAGCACGAAGAGTCTACTTCAATGAAAGGTTAACCCGAGAAAATAGACAGCTATTTCGTGAATGCAGAAGTCGCGGAGCAGCCGCCAGTTACAAGTTCTGCTGGACCAGTAATGGGATCATCTTTCTCCGAAAATCTGATGGCAGTCCGGCGCTGCGCATTGTCTGCCTTGCAGATTTGGACAAAATTCTGCCTCCGATCCATAACACTCCTATATAGGGAGCAAATATTTAGTTCATTCAAAAACGTAATCTCAAATCATCTAGCTTACCTTCAATTAGTTTTTAGCATATTTTTATGTAACATAGTTGTTTTTAGCATGTTTTTGTTTAACGTAGATTTTCCGTTTGTAGTTTTTAGTTGTGTTAGTGGTCACCTCCTTTCCTTTTCTCCTCATATTTACAAGATCGCAAGAATAGACGTTTTGTGCGGCCTACGATTTCCACCGATTGTTGCTGGTGAATTTCACCTATGGCCTCTTTAGAGTTGTTTGACAATATTGATCAAACCTTTCAAGCAAACAGCCGCATCTTTAACAATCCAGAGTCTTGTACAAATATTCCATGCAATAACACATATTTTAAAATACTATCATTAAATATAAGAAGTCTACAGAAAAACTTCGACGAATTTCTCATAGCTCTAGCAAGGTTTCCCTGTAAGTTCGACGTTATAGTCTTGACCGAGTGTCACCTGGGGACATGCCCACTCATCAGGTCTATGCCGGGATTTAGTCATTACAGTAGTTCTAACAATAACAATAGGGCAGGCGGTGTCGTGGCATACATTCGCTCCGACATAAGTGTCACCGTAACAGAACCAAGCATTATTGACGCTGACGCTCTCCTTCTGAAGTTGCCAAATTCTTTAGTTGTTCTAGGTCTCTATAGGTCTCCCTCGTTTAGCAATATTCACAACTTCTTACATTCAATTGACAACGTCGTACGAACATACGCACACAAGAACACAATATTTACAATAATTGGTGATATTAATATAAATATCTTACAGGACTTAGACAACAATAATAGCCGAGACGAGTACTTGTGCCTCATGGCTGAGCTAGGTCTGAAGTCTACTATTGATGTTCCTACTAGAGGTTCCTCTTGCCTTGACCACATCTTTGTTAGCGCTAGAACCGTAGCCTATGGGTCCGTGTGCAAGTCAGGTATAACTGACCATGACATTGTTTTTGCCTACCTACAGGCTCCATCATCTGTTCCTAATAATTGTCCGCGCTCCAAAACCTTCATCGACTATAACGCCATAGTACTAGAACTAAGCAATACAGACTGGACTGATGTCTTTCAATCAGATAATGCGTCTTCTGCTGCATTAATATTTACAAATAAGATATGTAAGGTTGTTGAACTTCACACAAAAACATCTAAATTCAATAGGCGGTCGATTATTGTAAAGAACTGGGTAACGCCTGCTATCATGAAATCCATGAAACACAGAGACGCCCTGCACCTCAAGTTTAGAAAACACCCATATGATACATCTATTAAACAGACATACTCCTTGTTTAGAAACAAATTTAAGGCTCTTATGCGAGACGCTAAATCGACCTATCAAAAAAAACAGTTATTAGATAATAAACATAATCCCCTCAAACTTTGGAAAACTATTAAATCTATTTGTGAACTCCCGGTAAAAAAGGACCCAACCTCCGAACTTCTTAAAATTAAACCGATACCAGAAGACGCATTGGACTCATGTAATGATTATTTCGTCAATGTTGGGCCAAAACTGGCAAATGCCATCTTGGGTAAGATTGGCATCACTCAAGAGCAATTGGCAGCTCAAGTTTCTCTCACTAGTCGTCTGCCACACTCACTATTTTTCACGCCAACTTGCTGTTCAGAGATCTCTTGCATTATAAGACAGCTTAAAAACAATAGTGCTCCCGGAGTTGACGGTCTTTCCAATATTCTTCTCAAACGAGCAAACGTGCATATTGTCGGTCCCTTGAGTCATATCTTTAACTTAAGTATGTCGTCTGGTGAATTTCCCTCGTGCTGGAAAATTGCTTCTGTTGTGCCTATCCACAAAGATGGCTCTAAATCCATAGTCTCAAATTATCGTCCTATTGCCCTGTTACCAGTTTTCTCCAAGATTCTGGAGAAGATAATTAACAACAGGCTCACCAAATTTGTGGATAAGCATGTACTTCTGTCTCCTTGTCAGTTTGGTTTCAGAAGAGGAGTTTCCACCGAGGATGCCGTTCAGCTCTTCCTTGACACCACTGTCTCTGCTTTGGACCAAAACAAAAAATGTATCGGTGTCTTCTTGGACTTAGCAAAGGCGTTTGATACTGTGTCTCCGAGTATTCTCCTTAATAAATTAGATTATCTAGGTGTGAGGGGCATCCCCTTGAGTTGGTTTAGGAGCTACCTAATAGGCCGATCCCAGTGTGTTTCTGTTGCTGGACACTCAAGTGGCACGAGAGACTTATCTTTCGGGGTGCCTCAGGGCAGCATTCTCGGTCCACTGCTTTTCTCTATATACATCAATGATATTATCTCCATCTTTGACCAGTCTGACGGAGTTAAAATCCTCTGTTACGCTGATGACACGGCTATCATATTCCAGGGTGACTCTTGGTCTGATGTAGCTAGATCTGCTGAAAACGGCCTATCACGTGTAGCTCGGTGGCTTGACTCCAATCTCCTTACACTCAACGCAGCCAAAACAAAATACTTGTGCTTCCACAAGACTAAGCCTTCAGGTCCTCCTCCGTCACTAAGCTTACAGATTCACAAGTGTGTACCCAACATGCAAAATTGTATATGCCCCAAAATAGATAGATCTCACACCTTCAAGTATTTAGGAGTTCTACTTGATGAAAACCTCTCGTTTAAATACCACATCAACGCGGTGGCGAGTCGGGTGAGAAAACTCATTTATATAATGAAACTTTTACGGGACAGCTCAGACCGCGAGACATTAATGATAACATATTCTGCTCTATGCCAATCAATCTTAAGCTATTGTATTGGTGCCTGGGGTGGTTCACACAAAACGTCTATGATAACTATTGAACGGGCGCATCGGGCTGTTTTAAAAGTTATGTTTCGTAAACCCTTTAGATATTCGACAACGCTGATCCACACAGAAACAGGAACGTTATCGGTAAGACAACTCTATGTTCTTCGCGCAATTACTTCTTACCACAAAAGCAATTTCAAGTTAATACGAGACAGAAAAGAGGAATCTTGCCATCGACGTCTAAAGATTAAAGTTCCTCCTGTAAAATCTGCATTTGCAAGGCGTTTCAGATCCCTCTTGTTCCCATTTATATACAGACGGGCACTTAAACTCTGCGATCCATTGTCGTGCTCTCTCTACGGAGTAAAAGAGAAAATACGACAATGGCTCCTCACACTTGACTACGATGCTACTGAAAGACTTCTTCATCTGGTTAAGTGAACTTAACAACCTAATTAACATTAAAAAAAAAAATATATATATATAACAACAACCACCCATCCCTTATTCCCTTCCCTTTCCTTGTTTGACCACTTCACTATCAAGTTTATTTCTTAGTTTGCTGCTATTTTATGTATTCTAACAACTTATTTCACTTAATCTCTGGGTTGCCATTATAATTATAAGTTACTATTTGTCTAAATCGTACCTGTTCATCGGTTTCCCGCGATACGGGTTTATTCCTAGTGCGGGGACCACAAGTAACCTTAATTGTACAGTGTTAAAATACCTAAATAAAGTTATTTTGTATTTTGTATTTGTATTTGTAAAAGGTATTACGTTTTTTTCTTTTCCATTGTCTCTATCTCTTGTATGCGACGACGCAGCGCCCACAAACGTCTCATAATTTATTATTATACACTTAAACTTATGGCCCTCGGCTGTTCTTGTTATTACTCTATTCTGGAATATTTTGGTTATAATATGGCAGCAATTGAAATATTATGTTTTACTCTAGGGCCCTGGTGGCATGTGAGTATGTGATACAGGTTTTTGTAAGCTTTTTCGGGTACCAGCCACAAATAGTTTAAAATACAAAATCCTTATCCTTGTGCAATTTGTTGCCAAAGAGAAAGGAACAATAAACGTATTTGTTATGTAAAAGGCTTTTGTTTAATTGAATGAAGAACGAGAAAAATGGCCACCAAACTCAAAAATCGACTATCTATGCTCCCCGGCTCTGACATTGTGACACGATAATTTTATATATATGACTAGCTTTCTGCCCGCAGCTTCGTCCACGGTATGAAAATAGATATAAGCCGATTCTCAATCCTACAAAATATGTTCACAAAATTTCATAAAAATCGGTCAATCCGTTTCGGAGTAGTATAATAACTAACGTTGTGATACGATAATTTTAAAGTAAATTAACTGTTGTAATTAACAATACAGTAAATACGTGTCATACAAAGTTTCGCGCAACAATGATGAGCCACAAGTTCGGCGTACCTAAGCTGAGTTGAATCGTACACAGGAGTCCCATACAAATGGTTAATGGTTTGATTGCACAACATCTGAGGTTTTCAGGATATTACAACACACCATTATTTACTTACTTGTATGAGATTGTTGAACTCATTTATACAGATTTATTGTCACAATCCTTTAGTTTCATACCGCGTACATTGTAATGTTGAATTGTTATTGTATGTTACTTATTTTTCAGACTTTGTAATATGTAATACTAACGTAATTTTTGTTCCTATTGAAATAAATATATTGACTTTCATAAATTCTTTCGTACCTACATCATGCATGACAACCTTATTTTTCCGAGTGTTGCTTATACTACGAGTATTATGAACTAATTATCATTATAGAATCACGATTCACGACTACCATCAGCTAAAACAACATTTTCCTAACTCTTGGGTCTTCCACATCCTCTCTTAGCGTTGGGTGACTCCATTCTACGGTGGTATTTGCCCACAAGTCGCTAGACATGCGGCTGACGTATCCAGCCCAGTTCCATTTTAGCGCGCCGGCTTTGCGTCGATTAATAAATAATAGAATTTGCTCACCAACCAAGTGACTACTTAAATAAAAAACCCGATCATTTACTTATTTGGTGTTTTATAAGATCATACTCATAAATCAGCTTGTACTAAATCCGCACCATGTTTCAGGCTATCCCAGTAAGCACTTGGCAGTTATAGTCCAACAAATACATCGTAACAATCAGAATTATTACGGGCAGGGCAATAAAGGGCTTATCAATAAGGGCGACTATTGTTGTTTCTTTACGAGTTCAATGGCACTATGAAACTGTTGAATGTTACAGTAATATTTAGCTGGATAATACAGATATCGCTTTATCAGGGTCTGAAGTAAATTTACCTCAGAGGAATATATCTCTGTTTAAGGTTAATAGCCTAAAGATAATATTTCGGAAAACGCAGCGTCGGACGCCCATCAACCTGGTGGACGGATGAGTTGGTGAAGTTAGCTGGTTCACGGTGGATGCGAGTCGCATCCGACCGAAACGACTGGAATTCATTAAAGGAGGCCTATGTCCAGCAGTGGGTGTCCGACGGCTGATATGATGATGATGATGAATATTCAGGAAACTCTAGCTAGGTGGAAATAAATATGTCGCAAAATATTTTGTTTACGAACATTTATTAATGTGTCATTGGGTGTTTGTTACCCTTCGGGGGGTTGTTCGTCATCTCGCGGGAAAACAAAAGATGGATTCCCGCGAGTTGGCACATTGCAATTTTTCATAGTATTGTGTTCGTCATCTCGCGGGAATTTCAAAACAAATGAATTTATGTACAGGCAACTCAATTAAATTGTTGTAATAAAGGAAATGTATATATCTATCTATAAGTAGGTACTAACTCAAGCTATAAAACTGTAAAAACTTAATAGCTATAGATATTTTGCTATAGATATATTTATTTATTTATTTATTAAAGGAACACCAACAGATATATACATAGTTTGCACACTTTGCACAGTTGTGACAGGACAAAATTATTTAGCTATGTTTATTAAATTATAATATGTATGTATGTATTTATAATTTGATTAAAACATACTTATAGATTTATTTTAATTTTTCATAATTTCAAGACGAAAGTCTGCAATCAGTGTGTTGCCAGGCCAGTGATGACTTATGGGTCCGAAACGTGGTGCTTCACTTTCGGCCTCATAAACAGGCTCAGAGTCACTCAAAGAGCTAGGTCGTAGTAGTAGAGGTCTATCTATGCTCGGGGTTTCTCTACGGGATCGAATCAGAAATGAGGAGATACGTAAAAGAACACAGGTCACCGTGATAGCCCAGCGGATTAGCTCTTTGAAGTGGCAATGGGCAGGCCATATAGCTTGTAGAACGGATGGCCGGGGGGGCCGAAAAGTTTTGGCTCGCGGTGGATGCAGGCCGCGTCCGACCGCAATAACTGGAAATCATTAAGGGAGGCCTATGTTTAGCAGTGGACGTCTAACGGATGACATAATGATGATGATAAAGTATGTATTTTGTCCTTAAGTTAACTTATACATATAATTCAATGATCATCCTTGAAACAGTTTTACTTTTAAACCGATAGGTGTCTAGATGACATTTGTCAAAATGACAGCTGTCAAGCTTTAAACTGCGTTAACTCCGAAACGGCTGGGCCTAGAGATGCCGTACATAGCTCAATCGACGGTGTCAGAGAGAGCAACATTTTCGATGACAGCTGTCAAACTTTAAACTGCCACAACTCTGAAACGGCTTGGCCTAGAGATGCCGTACTAGGCGCAAATTATTGGTGTTTGAGAGAGCAACATTTTCGATGACAGCTGTCAAACTTTAAATCGCCACAACTCTTAAACGGCTGGACCTAGAGTCTAGTGTTTTAATTATGATGTTGCTTTCTCTAACATCTGTCGATTGAGCTTAGTACGGCATCTCTAGGCCAAGCCGTTTCAGAGTTGTGGCAGTTTAAAGTTTGACAGCTGTCATCGAAAATGTTGCTCTCTCTAAGACCAATCATTTGCGCCTAGTACGGCATCTCTAGGCCAAGCCGTTTTAGAGTTGTGGCAGTTTAAAGTTTGACAGCTGTCATCGAAAATGTTGCTCTCTCTATCACCAATCATTTGCGCCTAGTACGGCATCTCTAGGCCAAGCCGTTTCAGAGTTGTGGCAGTTTAAAGTTTGACAGCTGTCATCGAAAATGTTGCACTCTCAAACACCAATCATTTGCGCCTAGTACGGCATATCTAGGCCAAGCCGTTTCGGAGTTGTGGCAGTTTAAAGTTTGACAGCTGTCATTTTGACAAATGTCATCTGGACACCTATCGGTTTAAAAGTTAAACTGTTTCAAGGATAATCATTGAATTCCTTATGTTGACCCAAATATACATACATATACGTCATCATTATAATGTCAGATGTTGGACGTCCACTGCTGGACATAGGCCTCCCTTTAGGACCTCCAGATATTACGGTCGGATGCAGCCTGCATCCACCGTGAACCAGCAGCCTTGAAAATATCATCTGTCCCCATTGTTGGTGGACGTCCGACGCTGCGCTTGCCGATCCGTTGTCTCCTCGAGAACTTTTTGGCCCTATTGGCCATTCGTTCTTCGAGCTATATTGCCTGCCCAATGCCACTTCAAAGAGCTAATCTGCTGGGCTATGTGACCTGCGTTTTACTACGTATCTCCTCATTTCTGATTCGATCCCGTAGAGAAACTCCTAGCGTAGACCTCTTCATAGCTCCTTGAGCGACTTAATTAAAAAATTAAGTAGGTATACTAATTCATATTGAGATAAACGGGCAATACACGAAATATTTCAATATGAATTTATCAAACCACGATAGTTTTTATAAGTAGGTATACTAATTTATCTAACTGTACTTTTCAATTCCCGCGAGATGACGAACACAATACTATGAAAAATTGCAATGTGCCAACTCGCGGGAATCCATCTTTTGTTTTCCCGCGAGATGACGAACAACCCCCTTCGGGCTGTAACGGGTTTACCGGGACAATTAAATTTTTCAGTGGAAAACATTTTATTTTCTAAAAGTGCGGGTGGGAATCTATAGTATAGATTATACATTACTAGTACATTAATATCTATCTATACATTTTAATGACGGTCAGGGATTTCAATAACAATTTAAATTAAACGACTACTACATCATTACCCGTATTTACGTTCCCACGGCTGGGACACAGGGACTTGACACACACAATGGCTTAAGTTCAATGTCTAAGTGCAAGTTGGTGAATGAAATGGCGGTTTCCTCAAGATGTTGGCCTTCACCTAGGATTAGGGCGCGTGTTTTCAAAGCGCACGTAAATTTTACAGGGAGAAAAATCCAGAGGTGCGCGTTAAGAGTTGGAACCATCGGAATTAAAGTCGAGTGTGCACTTAGCCAACACGGCTCCTACGAATGCTACGGCGACGTAGTATTTGGTTTTGCTACGACGTAGACATGCTACGACGCCTAACTGCCAGTTCGCATCACACTGCACAACCAGAAAAAAACATCTACATTATAATTTCTCAACCATTAAATATTAAGTACATTAAATAGATTCCCCTGAAATTTTTTAAACATTTCTAGACGTCGATTCTATCTTCTCTATTACATTATATTGAATTCATAAATATTAATAATGGACTGAAACTCTTATGATTTTTTTGAATTGAAATTAGATATTTATACAAAATATACTATCATTAACAAAACGTAATGCTTGATAATCCCAGATATCCTGCAAGCTCTTACCAAGTTAAAGGACTTTCAAATTCACAAACGGAGTGAGGTGCACATTAATGAACGCTGAAAGTTTTCGAGTAAGTCGCGGGAAATAGTTGGCCAACTTCGAATGTATTCGCAAATAAGTTTTACACAACTCCTGTTTGGTAGAATATGGGATTATCATAAACAAAATTTTCGTGTAGTGCTTTAGAATATCTATATTTGACGACCTCTGTGGCGCAGCGGGCGAAGGTCAGTCTAAGGCTTTATAATATTTGTATTTATTATTACTGATATGATGATGTTATCATAAGAATAGAAAGTTTCTTGACTTTATTCTTCATTCAATTTTACCACTGATGTTAAGATACAACAGTTAAGTAGGTAACGTTACCTGCAGGACCTAAAAGAACCCAACACACCCATTTGCATCATAACATAAAAATCATACAAATCACGCTACCACGGCTTTCCTGTGTTTAAAAGCTAAAAGAACAAAAGCTAAAATGACACTCCCGTATCCTGTTCCACAATACAGTGATTTATATTCGTGACGCAGGTAAAACTTGAACTTTCATGTGTAGCCCCTTCAATTTGTTGGCTAAGGGTTGATTTACAGCGGCATGGTTCATGAACATCCTCCATTATTGCTGTGTAGACCTTTTAAAGTTCAACCGATGACATTTGCGACGAACGACAAAACCATTATGGGGGCAATTGGGTTTCCTATTGCAGTGATATGTTAATTATGTATGGAATTTGGCTCAAACATAGGACATTGCCTCCAGTGTTTTCACGGCTTTACTCGAGGCAAAACTGAGCTGGAGTTTTAAGTATTTAGATCTCAAAGAATACCTATTATAAACTTTAAAAAGTTATTATCGTTGACGTCTAGAAATAAAAGCTTGTTGAGGCAAAACTGAGCTGGAGTTTTAAGTATTTAGATCTCAAAGAATACCTATTATAAACTTTAAAAAGTTATTATCGTTGACGTCTAGAAATAAAAGCTTGTTTTGTAAGCAAGCCCAAAAAATGTGTTGGTTTTAATTCAAATATTGTGTTTATAGGCTCAATGTGTTTATAAGTATGATTCTGAAACTAATTTGTCGGTTTTTAAATTTTTGTATGATAATATAAATGTTCTGCCATCTCTTTAACCAATGATCCGAAATTCATTAAATTATATTCTGTGTCCCAGACCTCTAAATGTTTACGTACCATATTTCATTAAATATGGTACAATTAAATATGGTACAGTACCATATTTCATTAAATATGGTAGGTAAACATTTAGAGGTCTGGGACACAGAATAGGCTATTTAAATTTTTGCTCCAGTTATGAAAATACGTGGCCCCCATACAAACATAACTTAACGCGGACGAAGTCGCGGGAACGGCTAGTATGATACAAATAAACTCATTATGTACATACCACAACGTTTTGTTAACTGTCAATACCATTGACGGTAATATAATTTAGATTTGTTCAGAATCCCTCTATGGTCATTAATTTCAATTATAGTTTCGAACCACGCCGTCTAATAATACCATTTATTATTGCAGAACGATACGCACTAATAGACATCATTATTTAGACAACCATTGGCACTAAAGCTTTATTAATGTTCATTACCATTCCCCCCAACAAAAACAACAGTGAATAGTTGTTGCTCTTACGTAAATCACAATTAAATCATTCTTTATTATCACCATCATAACATCTCATATTACTCCTACTACTGAGCACTGATATATAAAAACCACTTTATCAGATTTGGATAATCACTTACCAGACAAGTTGGTGATTAGAGTTAGTTGGTAACTTGGTACATACATTGCTGCCCGTTTTTTGGTATATTAATTTCTTAGTTTGTATGATGACACTTGATAAGTTGTTACTATACTTTAATTAACCCAACACCCACAAGGTTACATTGATATTGATAAAAATCATAAAATGTGATATTTTTTCCTCGATACGTTTACGGTCAAACAGCGTTTGCATAACAAACAAAACAAAATGAATAGTATAACTCACGAAAATTTTGAAAGTGAAACAAAACAAAATTTGAACAACATTTATGGCACAAACCTCTTCAAAATATTAGCAAAGCAGAAAACGGTATCGCTATAAAAAGCGCAACATCATCGATATTGTAAACGCTGTATTGCTTATTTCATTGTGTATCTATCATTAAATTATAAGCGGTTGTAGAATGTGGTAGACAAAGCGATGAGGTTCGTGGTTGTTGGCATTTATCTTCGAGCTAATTAGACATCACAGAAAATTCACACCGAAAAGTATTACAGTAAATAGAGATGGATTAGTATTCATATTATTAATACTTTATTGTTCTGGATTGAAGTACCTTTAATTCAATAATAATCCAATTACTTGTTTTAGTTAAACAGCCAAAGTTTCTATTACATTTTCAAAGTTTAACTTTTATCAATGGTTTACGTAATCCAATGTCCGCATACAGCTCGACCTACTAACTGCAGCTACGGATAGCGCTCATAGAAATTTGAAATTAAAGTCAAACCATCTCAGTGTAGAACAGTTTTTTAACCCGCGCGTGTTAATGAAGCTAGTGGGCGGATGTACTGCTCGTAAATACTAGTCCGTTTCGTTTTTCCGTTTCCGGTTAAGTGTTGCCATTACTTCACCGTTACATGTCTTATTTTAACTGTATATACGCCTAATTCGAAGACGTATTCATGTGTGGTTTAGTATATTTATTGGCTATAAAAATGCCTGCACGATACCAGGCTTATCGTCTTATCAATTTGATATATGACCGGTGTTGGTGTTGAGTTGTAAATTTTAGTTTTCTTTAGTGTTGATTGCCATCTGTAAATATTAAAATTTATGTTTTATAAACAGCTTGGTTGATGTTTTATGCCATTTTTTTTTTCGAAGCACAGAAAATCTTAAATTGTTGACTCAGAGGAAATTCCATAATAATTGAATATTATGAATTATAAAATCATCAATGTTTCCCTTATTTCCAGACCACAAAATAATTGTAGCAAACTTGATGCATCTAAACCAATTGTGTGTTACATTCTGCGGTAGTTTACAACAAATTGTACTCAATTAAGGAGTCAGACACGTTTGCTATTTCTAGTACGGAGCTGATAGCATCGCCGACTTAACTACTCGTTACTACTGCTTCGCTTGCCTTGATATGTGATTACCTTATACATTCGAATTTCTAACCAAGGAGTTGGAATCTATTTTTAATTTGTAACAATGGCTTGTGTAAGATAAGATCATTATTTGTAAATCAATTAATGATCAATCAATCAATTATCTAACTATTGCCAGAAGTAGGGTCGCGACTCGTGGTCCCACTAATTTGACCCACTGGTGGGACAGTGTGTCGATTTAAAGTATAATGTTATTGAAGTATATGACAGAAAGATTAAAGGTACGGATGGTTACAGATAACATGAATACGAAACGATTAGACTCAGTACGATTGAATGGATTGATTGGATCAATAAATATGATGGATAATCTGCAATTAGCGGGACGCGGCGCAGCTGCCATTCAAACCTCCTGAATGGTGGTGAGCAAGCGGATACCGTGATAATGGCTTTTGTAGCTTGTGTCATACAAATGTAGAGCTTTGCATTCTGTAATGATAATCTAATGCGCATTTGGCTTGTATCATTTCGAATTGGATATTTGTTTTCTTTTTGTAGATTGGGAGATCTGGATGGGGTGTACAATAATTACATGCATTGAATTTTCAAACGTATGATTATGGTAGCGGGGAGTCAAAGAAGTATTCTTTATTTTTAAGCCACAGCGTGTTGAGACACGATATTCTGAGCATTTATTCTAAACAAATAATTACTTCTTGATTCAACCTTAACATTTTACACATAATTGTATTAAGTTTGTCTTAACTATGAATAAAGATTTTTTCTTTCTTTCTTTCTAATTGGCCAAAAGGGTATCATCATCAACTGTTTGACGACATATGCCACCTTGCATTATGCCTCCCATGAGATTTCCAGATGTTGTTTGGTCACTGTGTCGGTGAATGACCTACGTAGCGCTTGCCGAACCACGGTTTCCTTTCTTTTTAATGTGTCCAGTGTGTGAATCTAGTTCTCTGCATTCCCACTGCCTGACGTTATAATCTGCCCACCTTTCAGAATCTCTGCCTCAGAATAGGTTCTATAATTGAAATTGACTCCTTCCCGATAGTCAAAACGAACAGAGTGCTTAGAATAGTCATTCGCTCTCATTCCTAACTTTGTAACTAATCGTAATTAACATACAAGTAAGAACAGAAACTGCGTTACCCTTGAAGTGAACATTGATAAATCACCATCGTCAAAACAACCCACTACTGGGCATGGTTTTCCTTAATAGAACCCATTATCATCTTGGGGATAATATAATCAAACTCACGTCTGGTGAGATTGGATACCCCAACTTAAATCCCTTATTAGTAGATATTTTGACGACACCGCTAAGAAAGTGGTACTATTCATATTGAAATAAACGGGCAATACACGAACCTTATTTACGTAGACTATTGATCAACCGATTTCGTCCCAGAACGTGGGACATCTTCAGGATCAAGGACACTGCAAGCACTGCACTGCGGCGAGCGGGCGTGATCCGTGTCCTTGCAGTGTCCTTGATCCTGAAGATGTCCCACGTTCTGGGACGAAATCGGTTGATCAATAGTCTACGTAAATAAGGTTCGTGTATTGCCCGTTTATTTCAATATGAATTTATCAAACCACGATAGTTTTTATAGTAAAGTGGTACTATTCTTAGGTCGGCATCACAGGGCAAAAAATACGTGAAATGTCAGTGAAATTTATTAAATAGAGGATTATTTATCATTATTAGAGCGTATCAAATGACATAGACCACGAATACCGATGTAGGCATTAGCGGTCCATAAATTATCGAGACGAGTATTGCATCTGCGGCTCTGTGGCCAGGTGTAATCAACCGGGCCACATTACTCTAATAATAGTTGTCTAGTTATTCATGAAATAATCATTTTGTAAAACTTTTCTCAACATACATACACACTGTAATGGTGGGAAAAGTTTTGCCAGATGTAAGTCCCAGTTCGCCACAAAGGCAGTAAAAAATCTTGATATATACCCCCAAAATAATTGTATGGCAAAGGCACATTTGGACCCCGAAACTCTGAAAACAAAAGAAACTCTGTTTTAAAAATATCTAATATACAGTTTTATTGGAAACTCACCAGCAATACGTATCTCGCTGTTTGTTTCTGATTTTTTACCCTATATTTGCAGGCTTATTTTTAGTTCAATACTCTTTAGAAATACTCATCGTTTTTGTATTTTTAGTACAACATCCATCTCAATTAAGCTGAATGTGAAAAGTCCCCTTCAATACTAAATTTACATTCATCCATCAGTGGTCAGTGCAGCGTTAAGGTACACGTCCATCAGTTTGCCTATGCCACGCGGATCGTGATGGTTGGTAATTACCTTTACCTGTGATACCAAAAGATTTTACAGTTTGTTCTCTATACTAGGACCAGAGAAATAAAGCATCTTAATAAGAAAAACCAGATAAACGATTCATTGAATTTGTAACATAAAACTTGATGCATGACATCCAAGAACATGGCAAGAATGTTCCTCCCTTATGTCAACGACGAAACTACGTGATGCCTAGTTTATTACTTCCCAGTACCAACTGATTGGATAACTGACATCTATACAAAAACACATCTTAACCCTCGTAAAACGTCCTAGTAAAGTTGTACCACATCACCTTTCGAAAAGTTGTTGAACGAATTGGGTACCTAGTTTAAATTCAATGGGAGATTGGTGCTACATTTCATAGGCATTATTTCGTTGATATAATTTTTATATTCAATTAGTTAATTGTTATTTTTCATTTATGTACTTGGTTAAGCTTAATTTAACATTTATAAGTTTCTTGACATTTCAGCACTGTATCGAGCGCCATCTTTACGTGGTGACTAATGGCATGGTATGTCACCCATTACATATTTTAAAATTGTTGAAAAACATGACAGTTTAATTTAAATAGTTAAATAACGTTTTTGTTTAAAGACGTTTAAAATGTTAAAATTTTTGGGGTGGTTCACTTTTAGCATATGCATCACCGAGTTCGGAGCAGGACGAGTATTACGTGACTTTAGCGTTTATGGTAGCTCCAGGCATTGGCCGAGCTCGGGCTAATCTAGCTAATAAAAATATCCGAGTACCCTACATGGTTTCACTGCCTTTCACGTCCTGAGCGTAATATGCTGTCGGTACTCTGGTGAATTACAGCACTGAATAATCGCAGAAATGTTCAATGGCCTGTTTACAGTTTGAAGTGATGTATAGATACTTTTTTTTATATTACTTGTATTGCTTAGCTTTATTTGTCTTAATCGTAAAAATAGATCGAGACTGGGACTCATCTCGATAATACTTTAAGTCGAAACATAAGGAAAAAAACCATGTCTATCTTATTCGCATTCGGGAATTCTCACATTGTATACGTACTCACAAATACTAGTAAACTGAGCGCGTTTTAAAATCTATCGCATAAATCGCTTCTAGTGATATAAATAATCTAACAATAAATAAACATAAATTATGTTTGGCAGACCTTACTTGTGGGCATTTGCCCAAGTAATTCAAATGGCAAGTGTCGAAAAGCTTTCAAATTAAATCTCCAACTTTCGCAGAGTAAGTTAAATATATTTTCGTACCGTGATATTTTAAGCGCGGAAACGGGTAACAACTTTAGTAATGTGATAATGTAAATTTTCTTTCCTTGTTTTAAATGTCCTTCTTTGGGAAGTAGAGAATGGTGGGGAGTTTTGTGCAAAAGTGGGGAGGAATTGTGCGAAAACAGGGAGTTGCACGTACAAGCCGTCTTATCTTGAAGCACGTAGGGAGCTTGATGCCTGCTTTATTGCTGCTGGGTCCTGGGGGCTGCATCCTGCACTTCACATTCTGTCGTTTAATTGTGGATGCCAATGAGCTCATGACCGCCGTTTCGCATTCCAGCAGAATTAAAATTTCCTTCGCTTTGGAATATTCCTACTTTTTTGCGTATATTTTCCTTTATTGAAACTCGGACTTTATTTATTTATAAAAGTTTTTTTCGTTTAGTTTTTCAAGGATTTTTTAAAACATTTTAAAACAGAGTTATTATTATAGGTAAAGGTTCTCGTATTTCTAGATCTCAGATATATTACTTCTTACATCTTATAAAGCTTAAAGTACCTAAACTAAAAACTAGTAAATTGGTATTTTCTGACCTGATTAGTTTGATGCTGATCAATTGATACAACTTTAACAGATCTTAGTAATAAACTGCATTTAAACATAAGGCCTGCTCTCATAACCGTAAATAAATCTTAAAATCAGATAAATGCTGTAATAGAAGCCTTTTCATCGGCTGAATGTATCAATTTGAAATACCTGAGCGTCAGGAATGCCGAGCACGTTTCCCTAGCCGGGGCGATTCCTCAAATCCTCTCATTGGAAGGGGAATAAAAACATCAAGAATATCGGAGACCAATCAAGCGGAGGGCGAAAGCTTAAGTGTTGATCGCAAGTTCGATTAAACAAAATCGCCTCAAGATAATATTGAAAATACGTTTTATCGCATTATTGATTACGTTAGATTATGCCTTTCAAACGCAGTTATTGCCTTGCATATTTTTTGTCTTATAAGAATAGGTAGGTGATTAACTGGTTTATGTTCACTAATAAATATTATTTTAACTATTAACAATACAAAAGAAAACAAATCCTATTCGGAATAAGTAGGTACTTTAATAATTCAGAAAAGGGTCAATATATACGATCCTTTATAATTTTAATTTAGAGAGTTTATTCAAAAAGGCAAAATAAACATTTTTTGCTTCTATCGAGCTTCCCCCTGTTTTAATTGCGTAAATCTTCCTTAGACGGGTCGCCTGATGAAATCTTTTTATTTAGTCTACGGCAGCGGAATAAAGTACTTCCTCAAACAGATATCTGGAATCAGCTTTTGAGACTGTCATTTAAGATATCCATTTCGCTTTACTTTGTCGATGTGTTAATAATTAATTTAAATATAAGTATATAAAAATCAATGCTACTTTTCTTTGTAATTTTATAACCCAATATACATATAAGAGAATAATATTTATATACAAGAGAAATGTAGAAAATATATAATTAATCCGTAAACAATCGTAATTCCAAATCATCTTAATAATGAGTCTTTTATTCACAGGTGGTCGCGTGCAAGAATGTGTACTTCTATAAAACATATAATCTTGGCCAACAACACCCTTTCAATATAATTTTAGTCTATGGATGCGCTAAATTTCTAAGCAAAACTGTCATAGAATAAGCAAACAATGTAGACAGTCCTGATTTACAACGCTGCTGCGCTGTCTAGAGCACCGTTCGCGGCGCCATCTTGGAGGTTAGATAAGAACTTATGCAAAACATCCCAGCACAAAGGTGTGGACGTTGTTTTGTTTACCCTGTTGTACTCTCAAGCGTTTTTCTTTTCCCTTTAGTATTTATCTTCTCGTTTTTGTTATTCTGATTTGATTAGATATTTTGATGTTATTGTTATTTTAATATGTAATTAGTTCTATATTTTGACACATTTTATGTGGATTTTTTTTTTAATGCTGCAGTTTTAGGTGAGTTAATATTTTTATAACTACCTATTTTTTTGTACATGTTTGTTATTGGTAGATATATTTATTAGTCAAGTATCATTTGAAAACGTAAAATTTATGTTTCTTTAAGCGTGTGAATACTGAACGCCATAAACGCTTATAGCGCTACGATAAAGCTTCAGAAAACACAAACGTGAATGAAGATTAAGTTTTCAGTCTGTTACGGTCGGCACATAGACGCAGACACATATTTATGTAGTACGAACCCTCATTTAGTTCGAAAACGGCACGCGAGCCGGCAGTATAAGTAAATAAGTTTTAATTGCTTCTTTATTGCAGTTCTAAGTCACAAACTGTGGATCTGGATATCTGTTAAGGAGATAATGGCCGTTGCTAATTAATTGCCGAATAATATCCGTACAGGTATCGTTAACCGTTTAATTGTCTCAAGTTAGTAAAGTTTCATGAATAAAAATTCTAGTTTTAGTTAGAAAATGAATTGTGTTCACACAAGTACCTCTTCCCGAGGAAACATCCACATAAGTAACATTAACAACGTTTAAGGGTAAAGCGCAAAGTAACAAAAATAAACAATACTAAGAAACTTTTTAGAAGCAGGTAAACTAGATAATAATGATATTATCATTCCAGTGATTCCATTAACCCCATTCTTACTTCTTGTTCCAAAGAAAACAATACCCGAACCATTGATTTAATTATTCCTGGAAAGAAAGCGTTCAGTCGAATTAACGTGGGCAAAATCACAGAGTAATGATCATAAGATAGCAAGATTACACTAGTACAATAATTATCTCCATTTCTTTTGAAATCCATTTATGGTCAGCCATTTAAATACAAAAGTAAAAAAAAGGTTTATAATGAGGCTTTATTAAACAGCGATAAAAAGTTTATCTTACCATAAAGAGTTATTAATACATAATTTATAAATTTAATTCCTTTACGTTTACTTTAAAGTGAATAAAAAATTTAATATTTATATTGTAATTAACGTGGAAGAGAAATATTGTTGATGCCACTATTCCATCATTAATTTAATTACCATTGAGAATTCTGTTATTCCACCCAAATTTCGGCCAAAGGTCAAAGCTCTATAAGTTTTTATTACTCTCAGAGTCAGTACCTTTAAATTCCTCCACCGATCTTTCACGAAAGCTGATCAGAGCGGGACAAAAATCAAAAAAAGCGATCGTCTTTAATTGGAAATCGAGTTATTACCTACATTGAGTGCCGACTTATTTGTTCCCAAGCAATACCCGTAAGGAACGAAGCTCGTAACTTCACATTATTTTCTTATTTCCTGAACCTAATTGAATAAAAGTTTGATTACTTTCGACGTGTAGAACGAGTACGCGTTAGTTTTAACCCTAATTTTTTATATTGTAAAGGTTTCCTATACCTACTTTAAATCAATGAACAGTATCAATAATTTTGAGTTTGAATTGTATGTTCTTGAAGGCTATGGCTATTAAGATAGGCTTACGATTAAGATTCCTGAACAAAGAAAAATACAGAATAACTTCTGAGACTTCTGATCTCAGAATTTAACTTAAGAGTAACTTCAGTGTAATCAATATGTAACCAAAGACATTATTTTTGTGTTAAATATTGAATTTTGTAGTCAGTTTGCTTCCATAAAGAGTTCTTACAGCATACGATAAATTAATCTGACGAACCAAAAACGAAAACTTTCATCAAACATTTCTATAAAACTAGCTTCAAAAAACTCTATTACTTTACCGTCGCCCACGAACACCTAGTTTTCAGAGATAATAAAACTTTCAGATCACGAACGCCGTAATCCAGTGTCTGATTTAAAGTGAATGACTCCGTTTGTGCTCTAGTGAATGCATCCGGACCTTTTGGGATCGTGACAATCGGCTCGAGCTCGCAGGTAGGCGGGATTCTGTAACTCAACTCTAAAGGTATTTGATGAATCTATGAGAGTTTTTGTTAGATTCGTTTATCGCAAAAGTTGGGATTCTGCAGGATTCGTGCCTTTTCATTTGCCAGTCCTCTCTGGACTAACTCACTGGTATTTACTAAACTTTATAACTAGAAAGCAATAAATCTGTTTCATTTCGCTACCTCTCGTTCAATCATTTTATGATATAATTTTCTTTATTATGACATATTTTGATAATATTAAATGCATATTGCTTAGGAATTTACTGAGACCTATAATAAATTAAATCATAAATGTAACTTAGGTTTTGTTATTAGTAAACATAAGCTATTGTTCATTTCTTGAGAAGACAAACAACAGCATGTTTCTCGCCAAATGTTATCTTTAACAAAATATATCATAGTTTTACTACATAGAACTATGTTATCAAGTAGTAAGTTGCTGCAGGCGTCCATTGCATAATTCTCCAGAGATTTATGTCCAGTGCTTGTATCGTCCCAGATAGCGCTACTTGGACTTATCTTCGCAAGTGCCTTGAAATGAAGGACTTCATATTTTACTTACGAAATAAGGATCGATGCCCAGTTCCGAGCGAAATGAAAAGATAAATGTATCTCTGCCCACTTTCCATCTTCCGCTGACTGTTGCACTACAGAAAACTCTTTGATGCTTGAGTTTGGATTTACGCCAGACTCATTTTATATTTACTTTCATTGAAGCTTTTTAATAAACTAACATCCAAAGCAATCAGCAAAGTTTCGAAATAAAAATGGCTGAAATTCTGAATAGTAAAGCTTTTGGTAAGTTCCAGACTAGCAGTGTTACGACGAAAATTTGCTACTAAAATATTAGACAACGTTTGTGTACTTTATGTTACGGAAAGTTCGGTAAAGTTTTAAACCACAGAGAAGGACTGCCAAAGGGCAACATTGGGCAGACCTTGAGGAGGGATTACGAGTACCGAACTAGCAAATTAGTAACAATACCAGTTACGTAAACAAAGCAGGTAGGTATATACGCGATGATAAGTAAAGGAGCGTGTGCCATGAATTCTAATGATGCCTATTTGGAGCGCTCTACTGTATTAAAGCAACAATTTCACGAGTGGCTTCAGATAATTGTTCATATATACTGCAGATTAGAATCATAACGTAAGCGTTTTTTTTTTGGCGGTTAGTGGTGCATAGTTATTTAAGTATAATTTTTTGTACTTTTAAGGATTTCTATCAATAGATACAAAAAGTAGTTTGATTGGTTATAAAAATATACGTTTTTTAACTTGAACACATAAGTGAATTTAATAAGAAAAGTTTTGTTGAAATAAATATAAGATATCATATGATAAAACATACATATATTTTATCTTATCTTATCTTTCCTCTGATTTTTCTTTTTAAAAGGTTACTAATGGTGACTAATGGTGACGGCAAATATCGTGAGGAAATCGGCATGTTCTGAGAACTTTAAAAGTTGAGGACATGTGTCATTCACCAACCCGTACCTACTACTTGGCCAGCGTGGAGAATTAAGGTAATAATCTCTCTCGTCAAGAGAGAAGACCCAGCGTCCCAGCAGTGGGAACTATGATTATTTATGATATAATGATGTCCAACAACATCGCAAAATATGCAACTGTATGCAGCTGACAATATACCAAACACTGCATGTATGTAGTTCGATTTGAAGTTAACCGATCGACGTCCCGAAACCCAAAACAAGATAACAAACATATCAGACATCAATTCAACTCACAATGGCTCGCTTCCACACTTTGTTTAACAAAACATGGGTTTCAGTTGTGGCCACGAAACTCGGCCCATCCCTTTTCTAAGGGTACAAGTTATCCCATTATTCTAAGAGTAGCACCATACTTTTGTGTTATGAACCGCACATTCGCAATTTTCTGATTGGTGAACTTTCTATTATATGCCATGTATTGTACGGTACGCATTACAAATTAGTAAGTACATTTAATCTGAGATAGTAAAATTAATTAAGACTAGGTAGTAATAAAATGAAGAATCATTTCATCCAAGAGTATTAATATTTGGTCTGAAATCATTATTTTGCGCATAATTTTTTTTCTTTAAGTAATGCATAAATACAAATGGTACCTCGATTGATGATCTACCATTATAAAAATTATCTTATCTATATTTAAAAAATTCTGTATGCCATACCTAACTTATCTTTACATGGCCTTTCAGAAATCAACCCTTCAAATCAACCATCTTTGTCCCTTGCAGCGCCTTACCAAATTTAATCTAACCCTATTTAGATCATCCTTTGTAAGTAGCCTGCGGAAATCGTCTATCACACACAAATACCCCGTTGAGGATACGTACTTGAGACAAATTCGTAGCTTACTGAGCGCTGTCCCCATATTTCCTTGTCTCGCGTCTCAGAGACAACGCTTAATTATACGGTCCACCACGCGAGTACTGCTCCTTGGTAAAATGCATGTTAATATAAGTTATCAGATAAGACATTTCTTTGGTTCTTTATCTACATTGGTCCTATTTTAAACAATCGGTTCCTTTGAGTGAGGTAGAACGAAACTTGAAATACTATAAAAAAAAAAAGTAATTGTGTGTATCACACGATAATTTCACACAGTAATTTATTCGTTCTATTATTATATCGTTTCGGTTTACTGTAAGATATCCCTAATGGAAAAATCATCTTCTTGTTTCGTAACGTTCACATTATGCACTTGCACTATCTCGTTTGCTATAGGGTATACTGCAACTCCAGCCATCCCGTGCGTATAGTCGAATAAGTTACCTTCCTAGTTTCTGTGTAGTTGTGAACTTGGGACAATGTCGGTTGTCATCGCAGCAGGGTCCTTATTCGCTAACAAATCAAATATTTAACATTATTATGTAATTAAGTTTTCGCGAAAACAATAAATTGGGTCTTGTATTCGATTTTAAAATCCATTACAATTAAATTAATGTTTTAAAATAGTGTCCGAAGTGCATCCTCTTATAATTTAAATGTTTCTCATTGTTCAAAAATTATATTCACTTATGTAGGTTTGTTATTACGTATTTTTCTACTCATGAACTTTTGTGTCAGTGATAATAAAACATGAATTAATTGCATAAGATATTAATTAAATATTCAACTCTCATGACAAATATATATTTTTTTAAATTATGTAGTACCTCATATTACGTTTACACATTGTCAGCGAATAAGACCGCAGGTGCCGGACCGACCAGAGCTGAAATATACATTCAGGGCACCACGTGCATGATATATCACAGTGACGTCCACGAACAATGCCACCAGAAGTTCCTGGCGTATTGTTTTATTCAAAACTTTCAACTGGAGCGCAGATTTGTTTTATTACGGTGTCTAGGTTAAAGCGATTTGGACTATGAAACAGATTGTTGGTGTGCCTGAGCTATAAAAGTTGTTATGTTTGGTTTTAACCGGTAAAAAGTATTAAAATTTACAATTTAACTTTTCAAACTATCATTGTTGTTAACAATTTTATTATGATTTAACACGGGATACCACGTATGGTTTAAAAGTTTTTCGATATTTCGGCACATTTTCATACGCCATGTTAACATTAATTTTCACAGTTTATATTGAAATCTGTTAACATGTTACAAAGTGAAATAATAACAAGCCCACTGGCAAATTCGCATTAATAATATAAGAAAGGTTTCCTTATCATTTGGTGCAGTGACGGTTAAGGAAAATTTTCATTTTTTACAGTCCCAACCGTTTGCCTTCAAGGGGTCACGTCAAGTACCGGTGGCGACCCAACGGAATTAATTTAAACACCTGAACTTGTAAGTCCATACTAACTTATTACACAAGGTTCTTTCTGCGGTGCCCGATACTATTACTATTTGTTAGGGAACGTCCCACAGGAAATTTAAATAAGCTAGAATAAATTCCTCTACGTGGGAAGTTTCCCTGAAATTGCTTGAGTCCCTTTAATAATGTAAGGTCAGTTTCCGTCCTGGCTCATGAGTTTTAGACGGGAGATTTATTTTCAAATGATGGAATTACGCAGTTTCTGTTTTAGCTCGAAATGCCCGGAGGCTTATACCTCGCGGGTCTCTTTGCAAATGTGCGTATCACGCAAACAAACTAATAAGCTTTTTGGGTTTTCTTCTTACAATTATATTTAGCATTTCCCTTGCCTTGAGCTAATACAATCTTCATAGTTGTAACATATATATTTCTGGGGTTATACAAGATTATTGGAAATACACCGATATCCTGAGAGATTTGTATGTACCATCCGATACTTTCTGCTGATAGGCGTTGTTTAGTTAAGTTAGTTCTTGAAGTTGTTAAAAATATATTCTCTATTTTATTATAACTTCTAGTAGTATTTTAATTATTCCTACAATTGCAGTAGTTATACATTAAAATTATCTGGATTCGATTCCGATTACTTTTTAATTTTAATGAACTGAACTCATTGAACAAAATTACTCATTTAACTAAATTAATTAACTGATTTATTATTTATGGCATTACGTAGGTAGGCTTATTTCAGTACTTTAGCTTATAATTTATGGGAGAATAGCAATATGTATATTTAACATTTATTATTATAATTATAACCTGCTAAAATGGCTTAATAAATTTTTTGTCCTGCTCAGCCTTAGAACCACCAAATAAGGCATAACTTACCAATTTTTTAATTTTTGTACCATAGAACATGTAACAATTAAATCATGGTATGTTACCCGTTTCATGTTCAAATATAGTTAAAAACCATGATAGTTTAAAAAGTTATATCATAGAACATGTGTTTTTATTTTTCATTTTTTTTTCAAGTCATTAATATAAAGTCCAATTACATAATGTTTGATTCCAGATTTATTTTATTCCAATTATTATGGCCATCTGCCCACTGGTAGATAAATCGCGTCATCGACACCCACGAAGAGAGGATGGTGTGTTATTATTAGGCCGCCAACGGACATTGCTTACCATGGTCGTATGTATAAATATATTTTTTCTTGTTTCTTATTAATGAATTACATCCTGTCGCTATTATAATCGGACAACATTTTCTCATACTTAGACATTATTCACTTAATAAATTATACAATAAAAACATAAATACCTATTACATTTATCAAAAAAAACTTGAATATGATGGAAACAATAATTATAGAAATATTTTTCAAATAATGTCAATTAAATAAAAAATTTCAAAGCAACCAACCGCGATAAGTTATAAAGTATTATACAGGGTGTCCCAAAGTTATGGGCCATGGAGGTAGGCTTAAATATCGTAGATAGTGAATTTTGCTCAAAGAAGACTTCATTTTATTTTTAAAAGTAAGTAATTCTGCTTTCCCTCCATGGCCCATAACTTTGGGACGCCCTGTATATTGATAATAATACTTAACATTACCTAACCATGATTTCAAAAAGAGAAGAAGGATAGAACTACATAATAACAGAAGTTAATAACTAATAATGCCCATATAAAACTAAACTACGAGTATTACCTATATTACTAAACTAATTATTGTTATGAAATTGATTGTTTGTTTTGAAACTTGTAGGTAAAAGTAGGTTGAATTTTTATTCCTCTATACATAGAATTTTTCTTTCATTTTACTGACCCAGAAATTTCCACTTATGAAGGTAAATCTAGTGTAGCTCACTTACATCATGTAAAGTGCTCATTAATGCTGCATAAACCTTACTGTTTATATCAGTATGAAGTTTAATCATCTATAAATATCGGTTAATCGGGTAATGTTTAAAACCCAATCTTATTTATAATAAGGTATAATATTATTGTACACTATAAGTTACTTTAAGTAAGTGATTTTACCAAATTCCCGAAAACCTTTAATGGGTTCTTACACAGTCCATTAAAGGTTTTGTCGGGAAGACCCGTGTATGTCGGAAGTTAGATTGATAATGATGATGTTGTCTAAACCGCTTGGAAATCTCAGTTAGCTTGAATCTAAAGTGTATCGCCATTCCCCGTATGTCGATTTCTGAGCTCTAGTTCTATAAATACAAGTGCTAAAATTATACCTCACCAACAACGGTTAGTTGGAATTCTGTTGGGTGATGTTTGGCACTTGTGGAACATATTTGCGGTTTCCGTGAACGCCACAAAGAGCTTATGTTCGTTAATGCTTTTGCAATAAGGATACTTCGGCTCATTATTATATATTTCTGGTTCATTACTGTGAGAAGCTTATCATTAACACCGTGGGTTTGTAAATTCTGAACTGATTAAATGATTATAGTTTGTGTTGTTGTTAAGTACATTTGTAGATTGTGATGAGCTGGTAATTTAATTTATTAGCAAATGGTTCCACACTTTCGTTTTACAACTTCAAGATTTGAAAATCTAGTCTAAAAGAATAAGTAGTCATACTTATTCTTTTATATTCGCATCACGCGTCTACTAGTGGATAAACGCCCCCTTAGAAAATGACTATTTTGTTTGATGTTTTATTTTAATCCTTTATGTGCTCGTAGTTCCCTCTTTCCATAGCTCGTTGAGCATCTCTAGCCAACTCACAGTAGCTTTATATACCCACATATCCACTACTGGTAAAATAAAACAGTCCAATAATTATAATAACAATATACTTCTTTATATACAAATCAGCATTATAATACAATGTAGAGCGCTAGGCAGAGCACGACGGGGTGTGTGTGCGCCGCGGCCGCGCTCCGCTTCAGGGCCTCCAGCTCCCCAACGTCTGGTGCCTCGTCGAAGTCTCCTATCTCATTGTACTGCATCTCTTCAAACTTGCCGGATAGAGCTGGAAATATACGTGAAATTACCTACTAGCTGTTACTTGCTTTGTAATAAATACAGGTTTCGGAAATAACAACAACCAGCAAAATACGTAGGAATTTTTGTTCAAAATTTCAAAATATTGGCGATTATTACCTTACAAATATATATACAATTTTACGTAATACACTATATTTTACACAGAATTCAACTACTGACTAGTTTTAGGCATTGAAACAAATAAACATACTAAGTAGTATGTGATATATTCCGCGTACATTCCAGTAAACCGTCTATCACAGCTTCCATTTCGGAACACTATCCATTTAGGCACTATAATCTATAGACCTATAGTGCTTATAGGTACAACCTACAGTGCCTAAATGGACAGTGTTGAAACCAGAAACTGGCTGAGATATAGCCAACGTAGATCTATAAGGGTAGTTGAGTGCTTCGAAATATCGTGTATCGCGACGTGCCCATTAACGCCTTCCTAGATGCTCGTGCAGAAACTCAAGTTTCAACTTCAATTAAATTACGTGGTACAGTTCCAGATAATTTTGTTAGTAACAGAATTTTTCGAACTCAGTCGAATTGGGATCTACGCTATCGGTTTTATAAGTTTTTTATCGGTATTGTACTCGTAGAAATTTTTATATTATTATTATCAGTAGTAACAGAGTCCAGTAAATGTTACTTGTAAAAATAAATTGAAATGAGTTAAAAGTCCGAGAGTAGAGAGAATCAAAATTTTTCATGTAAATTTTAAATATTTATGTTTCGGTTTTTGCAAAATTTCGTATCGTATCATTTTCACAAATATTTACATTTTGCTCCGTATTCAGTTAAATGTTGAACTTTAAAAAAAAAAATCGAGAAAAATGATACGTTAATAAATAGTTAAATATGTATTTAAAACGAGAAAGCAAAAACAGAAAAACGCAGTCGCTCCTTCTTATTTGAACCTTTGAGATCCGGTTATTATTAGTAACCTTATCACTATCAGTGCCTGAGACACGTTAAGTGCTTTTACTGGCTGGTCGCAACCTGCAAGGCTCGGACTTTGCCTGTGCTACTCCCGATCGATTTTATTTTATTAGTTCACTGAATTCAATAGATCTCGTACCTAAGTTCAATATCATCTCGTTCGTCATTTCAATATCTAGGCGAAAAATAAAACTGAATGAGAAAATACTCACAGTACAGTTTGATAGTCCCGTCTGTATCTCCAAGCGAATTCTTTGATATGCAACTATACGTTCCAAAAGTGGATCTGCCCACTTTCTTAATTTTCAACCTCATGTCTACTTCGTAACCTCTTTCTATTGCGCTTATTTCAAACCTCTTGTCAGCTGCAAAAAAACATTAAATACAGTTAAAATTAAAAGGCTATGCATTTAAAAAACTGCGTGTTTATTATTTACAAGACACAACAATTAGATTATTTTAAAGATCGCAATTAAAAAACCTTTTTAAAAATTAAAAACGTTTTACTGAGAAATTTCATTAGTTGACTATTTCTGGTGAAATTACCAGAATTCAATTCACAATAGTAAAGGGGCCTTGGATCATTTTATTAGTCATATTATATTGGCTGTTTGTTTTATTATGTCTGTCTCTTTGAGTTATTAAGGTTATACACGACAGAGAGAGACAGGAAGCTCTAATGATATCTAGTAATTAAATTTACTTACAGTTTGATATAATTTGATCGTTTATCGTCCAATAATTAATTGATCTAGGGAATGCTTCTGAGTGACAGTCTAGATGTATTGTATCACCTTCCTTTGCTCCTACTAATTGATTTTGTATTGTCATTATCGGTGGAACTGAAACAAATAATTTAAATTATTATGATTTTTAAATTATATTTTGATGTGACTCGGGAAAAGATATATCATTATAAAGTAACACAGCTCTCCACTCTCAGTACTGGTCATGTTATTTTGTCCTGTCTCTGTCTGTAAAGTTCGGTCATGAAGTAAGTTAGTTTGTTTTCAGAGATATTGTGTTTATAGGCTCAATATATAATACCTACTGCAAACTAATTTGACGATTTTTAGATTTTTTTCTGTAAGTAGTATGTTTGTATGTTCTTCTAAAACTCTTAAACCAAGCAGCATGATATTTAATCTTTGCTCCAGTTTTGATATAATTTAACGCGGACGGAGTCGCGGGGACAGCTAGTGTAGACAAGAAAAACTATATAACGTTGGTACAAGAAATGTGTACGATAACCTATATTTTTTATAACTGAGCAAAGGGTCCCATTCGGTCTATCAAGTTGGCCTCATCTAGGGCTACTTGCCAAAAACCAGCCGCATGCGATGGAAATTGTCTTGCCAGCGTTTTTTAAATCATGATATATTAAGCAGCTTTAAACAGATTTATTGTTTACTCTTTAACATTTCCATAGTTTGGATGAAGACGCCTACTAAGAGTAGGTGTACTCTATTACTGTCACACATTATGACAGTAGCGACTATTAGAAATTTAAAAACGAAACGCTTAACCGCTCTCTGTGTGATAGGTCATGCGTAATACACAACTTGGGCCCTGTAAAAATTTGAACTTTGTATAATAAAAATCAAATACATTGTCGATATTAAGCTCTATTCTATAAAGATTCATTTTGAAAAATCGGCAAATACTCAAGCAAACTATAAAAATAATTATGTAAAAATAGCCGACGTTCCATCAAAAGAAAACTATTCAGGGAAGTTCTAAGCCTCTCCTGCTAGAACGCGTGCTTTTTATTTAAGTTAGGTACCTTTGTGGTTATTTTTCTGAAAAACTATTCTGTTAGTGACTGTTTACTAAGCGCGACCGTCCAAAAACCATAATCAAAAGCTAAGCTGCATTCCGAGCATAATCACAAACAGTAGGTAAATCAAATCAGTGGGTTGGAACTAAGGTCTCTAATATTAAGTGCATTAGTTTAGCTATCATACTCGCATACTACTGGCTAAAGAGAATCTCTCTACCAGATTCAGCTAATCCCCGTATTTGCAGCTTTGAGTACAGTGCAAATGAACGTTGAAAATTAACTCAAAAACATAAATGATGGATGCGGCGAGGATATTTTCAAGCTCTGGCTGATATATTTCAGCAGAGAATTTGTTGTAAATTTAATCAGAAGAGTCCAACCATCTAATATATAGTATAGGTTTTGAAGAATTTGGTATAATTTATACATAGAGCAAGCAAGAGGCAAAAGAGGTCTTTTAATAAATAAACTCCATAATAATATGATGTAATAAAAAATAACTCCCATATGATGTAATTACCAAGCCCATTAATATTAAAGAAATAAATATTTTTTTACTTTGTATTTGAAGTTGGAACTGTTTAAAAAATTTAGTTGCTGCCGTCTTCTGGTCTAAAAATCTCTGTGGGTTTTGTATTAGGGTAGGGCGGGGCTAGTAGAGCAATTTTTCACTTGAGACGATATAACTCTTCAACTATAAGTCTCAATGTGTTTTTACGCATCCTGATGGATAAGTAATATATCCTTTTGCAAAAGTGTCATAGTAATTTACTTTATATAAGTTGGATTTAAGAGCTATAGCGGTTTAAATGCAGAATGTCATGCATGCTCAACTTACCCCATAGGTGGGGTAAGTTGAGCAAGGGTATGAGGTAAGTCGAGCAGTTAGAAAGTCTAGCCAAACCATGGGTTAACTGTTAAATAGAAATGAAATACAACTTCGGTTTAACAATCAACCCTTTACTAAAAGTCTTTTAGCGACAAAACTTAAACTAAATTTCTTTGAATAATTAACTGGAAATAGAATCAACATAACATCAACGTATCTTAAGATTTATTTTAGGATTAGATTCAGTTTTTCTGTTATATTAATTAGATCTAACTAAATCTAGAACCTATTACTTATTATTCATCGTTATCACTGTTGCAATTCATGCAAAAGAAAGTAAGACGAGCACCTGGCATACATTTTGTATGTGCCCATTCAGCAGTTGAGCAACTTAGCTCAACTAACCCCAACCCCTAAATTTCAAATCAAAAGCGAGATTCTGAAAAAACGGTAAGATTTGTACCCAGAACCCCTATGTATATCAAAAGTACAGTAAATTTATAAAAGATTAACACTTACCCGGTTGAAAACGGATAACATTTGACTAATACAGACGAAAACTTGCGGTGAACGATTTTTTTACTTTTTGGTATCAAAATAAACAATGTGCGTGTACGCTTCACTCGCTCGTCGAGCCACCACCAGTGGTTGCGCAATGAGTACCCCTCCCATGACACCTTCTTTCCGCCATAGGATGCCCACGCGTGCGGTGAATGGTTTTCGAGATATTGCGATTGCCCAACTTGCCCCTATGCTCAACTAGCCCCGCTCTACCCTACCTACACGAAAATTATGTAGGTAGGCGTTATATTTATTAATAAAAGGGTTTTACTTGGAGTTTACAATCAAAAATAACTCACAATTCGAGTCCAATAACCACCGATATTCCTAATTTGAAACGAATGGTAGCAACATGGCACACACGATTTCTACGAGCTACCACAAACTCAATTGTCCTAGTTCTGATTCAATTATTCCACGCCATGTTTCTTACAATGTAGTAAAAGTATCTTTTGCTCACTGAAAACGAGTACCTAGCTCATAAAATAAAATAAACCTGAAGCAACCAGTTGTGTGAAAATTAAAGTGATATTATTTGTTGACATTTACCCTGCGTAGCCGTTGAATTTAACTTCACAGAGTTTTTAACAATCCGAGACTGGCACTAATTTTACGTTGGTATTTTAAGGCAAGCTGATTTTTTACTATACATAAGTATAATATTGGTTATATTTTACAGTTTTTTTTTTTTTTTTTTTTTTTATTATTATATTGTTTGCAAGAATTTTTTATATTTTTTCCAGGTGTTGGTATTTTAAGGCAAGCTGATTTTTTACTATACAAAAATATAAACAATTCTTGCAAACATTTGTCCGCTTAACTTTTTGCGCCACTGAGGTCGTCAGCGTTCATACAACAGTAGCCTTCAATTAATCTAGAGGTAGATAACTTACAATGTACCACAAGCATGACCCGCTTGCTCACGGAGGGTGGGACCCCATTGCTGGCGATGCAGAGATAAGCGCCCATGTGCAGCCGGGAAACCTTCACTAACTGCAGCACGGAACCGCTCACAGAACTGTCTGTAAAACAGAATATTTAAACAAGGATGCGTTTAATGTTTTGTTGGAGCTTGTTATATGTGCTAGGATTCTGTTAAGGGCTGCTGTTCAATTAGTGCTAGGTGATGTAGCTATAAATATTTTAACTTTTAGATGAATTACATTTTTATTGAAGAGCGTCTTGATTGGTTGATATTAAAATTCTAACATGGCAAAAAAGGCGTGAAAAAGCTGCGTGGTAAATTCAGGCTTCATCTCTCTCGTCAAGAGAGAAGTGCTTGTGTTCCAGCTGTGGGAACGTAAACAGGGGTGAAGATGATGATTTATTAAGTTACTGTCCACTGATCGATATAGGTATGTTTTATAATTTACATATCTAGTTTAATCCACTGAAACTGATGAAGATGTTCCATTAATAAATAAATATAAAATTGGTCCCGAACAGCTTTAGAAGGCTTAAATTCCAAAATTATATGAAAGGTTTGTACACAATTTTTAGCTAAGAATGCACGACATTTAACTTAGCCTGAAGCGCGGTATTTATGCTACTCAAGCAGCGGATCTCTGCACCATTATCTGCACTTCGCTCCACATTAGCAACAAACTGAAAAATATGGGGCAAAATACCGCAGCAACATTCGGAAAGAACTGAGCAGTTGAACTCATCGTCTTTCGTCGTCCATTGCTTACTAAAAATACTTTGAATAAAAAAGTTTTCTTAATTAACATCGTTTTGCACTTTATAAAAATATTTTTTGACGTTCTTATTAAAGTCTTCACATAGTTTAGTGATTAATGTAGTTTATTGAAAAATGTGGCTAGCCTACATATAATTTAATTTCGGTAACGGAATAAATACTTTTAAATGTACCAACTCTTGAAATATACTAATCGAGGGGGGGGAAACATAAAGTATCAATGCCCCGTCGTAAAATTATTTATCCGAGTTATCAGCAAGTCAGCAACTAATGATAGTACTGCATAAAAATGTATCAGAAATGACACCGCGATGTACAGCAATTTATGAATCTACTGCGTAAATGTAACAGAAATGCTACTGACTTGCTCAGATACTTATGGCGCTAGCCGGTATGCAAGTCAGAAGGAGGTCACTTCCGATAGGAACGTCATAACTATGAGACAATTTTGTTTATCAGCCCTCTACATTCTACAGCTGTACGTTGAGTTCTTTGGAATATACTGCCGCTTTGTTTTAAAATGTTGTTTCCCTCAAGGGTTTGTATTCTGTTGGTTAAAAAATACGTTAATTACGTTATACTTTCCGTGTTTATTTTTAATACATTTTTAATCGGCTGTAGGTTATTATTAAATTTCTCATTATTTAAATAATTATTATTATTGTCCATGGGAACTTTTCTTTCAGGGAAAAAAGATAAATGTATGAAGAAATGAAAATCAGCAGAAAAAGAACTAGAATTCCCCATAAGTCCGAACAAAAATGTATGTTGACATGTGTTACATTTAAAACCTATTATAAGGACGAGCCCTTAATAGGGTCCCGTCAGAAGGTCCGGAACCCAAAATTTCAGTGTGAAACGTGATGCCCATTGACACCCATCGTGGCAACGAGGCGTAGCCACCGCCGTGAGGGCGATGGACAGATACTGACGTGACATGTATTAGCTTTACCTGGGAGCCCAAACGTTGACTAATTCTTGAAGGGCGCAATAAAAACGGTGGTTTCAATGGGCGGACATTTTGTATGTCTTTTCGATTTATTTATCAGTTCATAGCTTCTTGACTGATTTAATTTTTTTTCCTCAAATCGATTAGGCATCTTTGAACTAATAGATAAAAATGAAAAATATTTACAAAATGATATTGCTTCGGTCAGGCATACCTATACCTAGTTAATTAAAAAATATTCACATTTGAGGAGTAGACATGAAGGAGATAGGATGTGGCATAAAGACAACAAATAACAAATAATTGGTTTATTAAACTTATTAATTAAATATTATGTCCTGTAAGAACAATCATAATAACCCACGATCAGTGAACTTGATTAGAAGCAGCTATATAAGGGTCTTTATTATCAGATAGTTATAATAGGCCGGGATCCGTAGTACATGGAAATCAAGTGATTACTAACAAGCTAATTTTTGGTGAGTAGCTTCGTTTCGATGAGACGACTAAAAATATCCTATACCCAAATCTCGATTGTGGTAGCTAACAGAGATATCAAGGATAAAAAAAATCAAGGATGTAAAACCGGGATAACGGACCACGAAATTTGTCGGACAATATGTCCGTTAGATTTTATATATATTAATTAAGTATACAACAAAAAATCAGCTGGTTAGTAATCATAGTAATCATTTAAATTGACCTCGTTTTCGATACATTTTCGAAATGGCGGACTCTTTGATCAAACCATAGGTTTTGTAGGACAAACATGTTTTTATATAATTTAGATAATTATCTTGAGATATAACATATTGTCCTACAAATTTCGTGGTCCGTTATCCCAGTTTTACATCCTTGATTTTTTTAATCCTTGATATCTCTGTTAGCTACCACAATCGAGAGTTGGGTATAGGATATCTTTGGACGTCTCATCAAAACGAAGCTACTCACCAAAAATTAGCTTGTTAGTAATCACTTGATTTTCATGTACTACGGATCCCTGACTATAACCCATTTGAATACTTACACCATATGATTGTCTCTCTAAAACGTATGAAACTTATGACTGAATTAAATTAAAAAGAGTTTATTTTTTACACAAACTAAAAGAGTGAACACCCCTTTGTTCTTGACAGTTTTCCAAGTGGCTAACGTTTACGCGAGCATCAATTCGCTATACAATTTGTTGGAACTATTTCACTTTTGAAACTTTACTGAGAAAAATAAAACTTATCGAATTGCTATAGTATGAATTCTTAGAAGCCAAGTTTATTTTCATACGAGTATCATAATAATCTATTTATTACGCACGAAAATATAAAGGTTATAATATATTAAAAATAGAAAGATTGGGTTGTTATGGTTATGATTCTTCGGCAAAAACATAAAAAAGCCAGTGTTTACTTCCATATTTATGGAAGGTCAAAGCAAACAGCTTGATGGTTCATTCATGTTTGTAAACTAAGTTCTTACTCATCGCATCACTGAAGTTAGCCGTAGTTAGCAGATCGCCTGCCTCTTTCCTCCACACCACGGTCGGAGTCGGCACTCCATGCGCCGCACACCTTAGAGTCACGTTAGCGCCCTCTCTCGCCACCTGGTCGCTACTCGTCGGGTAGTCCAGGATATCTGGGGGCACTGAAATATAAATAATAAATACCTAGTAAACATAGGTCAAAGTTCAGCTTAAGGTTTTCCTACAATTTATTAAAACCCAATAATGATGGATTGATGCATTGCTGTTTTCAGCTCAGTATCATCTCAGTATTCTAATTTTGGACACGACTTCTACGCATCAACTCTACTCAATCAGAAAATTGGTGACAAGTACTAAATGTCCTTGGTTTGCTCATTGGGTAAGTTTCAACGCATCAACTCTTTTTAATAAGAAAATTGGTGACAAGAACTAAATGTCCTTGGTTTGCTCATTGGGTAAGTTTCAACGCATCAACTCTTTTTAATAAGAAAATTGGTGACAAGCACTAAATGTCCTTGGTTTGCTCATTGGGTAAGTTTCTACGCATCAACTCTTTTTAATAAGAAAGTTGGTGACAAGCACTAAATGTCCTTGGTTTGCTCATTGGGTAAGTCCTGGGTCGTTAGTGTTTCGTCAAAGTAAATACAATCAAAGTAAATATTCAACAGCTCCATCGCCTCTCAGGCAAGTTATGTAAATCTTAAGCCATATAGAATAGCCAAATGTGAAACTTTTTATCTCCGTGTCTTACCTACAACATCTAAATAAGCAGTTTGACTCTTCATAGGGTCTGTGTTGAGCTGGCACATGTACCAGCCGCGGTCAGACTGCCTCACGTCGTGTATGTGCAGGAACCACACGCGGCGGTCGCTGTGGTTCACTGCGATGCGGTGGTTCTTCGTGATCACGTGCGTAGCTATCGTCAGGATCGTCTGCGTGTCCACGCGTAGCCACGCCACCTGGACAGAGACCGGGGACAACGGGAACTATTTTAATTTGTTTTATATAATTCCCATTATCCCCATGTGACCGGGGACGTGGTCACCGGGGACAACGGGAAGGAACCCTGTGGACGACGAACTTTCGTTATCTGATTTGAGGTACGTTTTAATATTTTACTATGAATTGTCTTGGTTTGATTAATTCATATTAGAATCTACGGGAAATACACGAACTATTTTAAATGTTCGATTAACACACTTGATTTATCTAGTGCTAATGGCCACTATATACCATTAAAAAAAATACATTATGTTATAAGAAAAATGTTAAAAGTGATTTCTTCTATTAAGGGCCAAGATCTCTTGGTGCTAATGTGTCATCTCTGGGTATGACGTAAGATTGAGTGTGCTAATAGGGCAAATAGTACACTTCTTCTATATGCATTACAATTCTAGATCATTAAAATTATTATTGCCAGATAGAAACAGCGTTGTATCAAGAACATTATTAATCATCTTTTTTTAGAGTAAACGAAAGAACATAAGTTTAATACCATAACATCAAGGAGTGAATAAAGATATAGAATGCAGACAAAAACATTAGTTGACCTTAATTCACAACTTCTTAACCTCGGTTCATATAAAACTGTTCGTTCTAGAAAAAGTGTTATCAAAATGGATAATTAACTCTTGGGTTCTTTGCTTAATATTTTAACAGTTAATCATTATAACAAAAGAACTTAATACGAATATAAATACGCATGAATATTTTGATCAAAAGTTGAGACTTTATAGTTATAAGCAAATCTCAGATCCTCTTACACAAAAATAGAAAAGTAAATTACGCTTGAGTCTGATTATGTTGTGAGTTTCCTCAAGATTTCCTTCTTCTCTAAATGTTTTATCTTCATAAAACTTTGTAAATAAAAACCCAAGTATCCGAATACGGAATAAGAAAACAATTTCATAATTCGTTTAATGAAACGAAATAAATTTCAAATCCCGGCATTTCTTTGCAAAAGGACAGCTCTTTTATCAGCTCTCTTGGGCTGCACAACTTTTCTATCAAAATAAATGTTAGGATCCTGTGCACCTGGCACGGAAACAACTTCTCGTATAAAATACTTTATGAAGTAAACAACAGAAATTACCACAGCCTTACCATAAAACCATTTTACATTAAATAAACAATTAACCTACTGCATTTATTCACAAATCAACAACGCTTCGATTACCTACTACTCAAAATAATTCAAAAGGCATCTTTAATGAATATGCATGGTTTCCATTTCGCTGTAGTTGTTTATTTTCAACGTATTTTTAAGCACTGGCATAAACAATGTTCGGGGTAAAATTCGAAGGTCAAAGCTTAAATAGGTACAGTCCTTAACAAAAGCCGTTGAGAAAAACGGCTATTCAATCAACATTAAAAAAGTCTAAGCCTTTAAATCAAGTCTGTGAATCGAATAAAATAATGTTGACTGTTAATTTACCTCTTCATTTATTTTATGTGCGAGTATTTTTACTTTGCTATCAACTGTTTATTCTGATAAATCCTTTAATTTTAAAACAACTTTTAGTGATATTTAATCAGTACATATTTATTCGTTCATGGTTGATGTTGGGCGGTATATAAATTAAAATAATCATAATCATTATCGATTGGATGTCTTCCTTGCAGGAAAATAGCTGGCTTCTCTCATTTGCCGATCTGTCTCCATTCAAGAAATATCTTATTTTTAATATAAAATTCGTATTACAAAATAGATAATATTCAGCGCCTCAATTTGCTCGCGTGATATTTTTTCCAACGCCTTTTGCCGATAAGCGTACATGCCGTGGGATGTTATCAAGTAGTTTCAGTAAGTTTCAATTTAGTGTTTGATTAACTTAGTGATTGAATCTATATTCGTCTACGCTACGCATATCAGCAAATAACCTTGGTTTTTGAAATACATAATGTATTTCAAAAATTTGTTTTAAATATTTTCACATTAAGATTGGCATGCCAGTTTAAATTTCATCCTTAAAATTGAATGCGTTTTAAGTCGCTAGAAGCTTAGTGTAGAACGTATTATAGCCTTTTTTTCAAATGAACTCTTTTCACTTACAATTCAACAGTGAAATTATCCATAGCATAGCACGTAAGAAAGAGTATGTGTTATTTATGCATATTTGATATCTAGTACCTGTAACATAAGCTTACATCAAGCTTACCATGGGGCTAGATATTGCTCTTTAAAAATGTCTACCTATATATTTATTTATTATTATTTTAATTAATTTATATTATTTACATTGTCTACATACCCTGAAAGAACCGAGGTCATTGACGACGCAAGTGAACACCGCCTCCCGACCCAAAGACACTGTGAGATTGTTCAAACTGTCTTCGAACCGGGGCACCTCTGTAACAAACAGAATAATTCTTAAGAAAAGCTCTGGCCTTGATCATAGTTCTAGTTAAATTTATACAACGATAAAAGCTATGTTGTTCTAGTCGCTTCTCAACGTCAGTAGACAAACAAAGAAATGAACTGCCAAGACAAAATTATTTCCATGTAAAAATTTTAATGTAAGACCTATTTTAATAGAATGTAAAATTAGCAGTGGGGTGAATTAAGACCTAATCTCTCTCGTCAAGAGAGAAGTGCCTGCATCCCAGAATTGGGAATGTTAATAGGGGTTATTAGTGAATTTGGGACAGAAATAATTTTCGAACCCACCGTTTATAATCCCAAAGAGAAACTAGAACTCTATGTTTCAGTGAATTAGAAGCACGTGTAATGAAACACCTACCTATGGCCTTAGGTTGATTTACGTTGAGATCAAAGAGTCATGCATCAAAGGTTAAATAACGTACAAACCCAGGGCCAAAAATAGTCTAGGCAGATTTCACGGTTGTTCCGTAACATAGAATTTTTTTCTAATATAGGGGAAAATAGTCTCAATGATTGTTATGCTAAATATCTTATTATATTAAAAAAATAATACAGAGCGTCGGTAAGCGGAAATTGCCAATATCAAGCGTCGACAAATCTTATTGAGTGTCGTAATAAGAAAATACAGCCTACGCCAAAGCGGCTTCGTAGCTAATTACCCTCTACCTATCGAAATGTAACACGAATAATAATTTAACTGTGAAATCGATATCGTTTTCTAAGTACGCACAAATTGGATAACTGAAGGTTTTCTCCTTGGCACGAAACTAAGTTAGACAGTGTAACCGTAATTAACTCTTGAGAGACATAACTTTTTAAATCACCTAATGATATTATCGTACCTATTTCTACCATATGGGTAAAAGTGACCTCACATTATAGACCAAGAGCCTGTGATGGCCAGACCTTCCTTCCCAGACCTATGTTAGACATACACATAAAATAATTTTCACGCTTCAGAATTAAAGGAAGGTCTGGCCATCACAGGTTATTAGTCTATACTAAGAGCCCGGTCTGGCCAGACCTTCCTTTAATTCTGAAGCGTGAAAATTATTTTATGTGTATGTCTAACATAGGTAAGAATAACCCCCAAACATGAAACCTGGATCGTGGTTCCTTTGGGAGATAACAGGTAAAAGGTTGTTATCACATAAAGATACACAGTCACACACGCACGAGCGGTCCTAAGAATTTATTGTGCCTAAAGCAAATTTGCTTGCGGGTCGCAATATCCAAGAGAAGCCCCGGGGGTGCTATCTTGTTTTATTTGCGCCGCGCAGCCGATAATGAACGTTTTTTCTTTGTATCTCCAGAACATTCAATATTGCTAAAGCTTTAGCTGCAATAAAAGCAGTATTAAGTATCCTACCTCCGATACTGTGTCACAATCTAATTTACATTTAAGGTTACTCGAGCTTAACTCAAATAGAGTGTTGCGTTGTGAAAGACAATACGTTTTTGGATTGCTAAGCTTTTGCTGATACCTTAACAGGTTCTCATACTACAGCAAAGCAATATTAAAGTGGTTGAAATGAAATACTGCATTGCACATTTATATATGCGACCTGAAATTTGAACCAAGATTGTTGCTGATGATGTTTTACAAAAGTGCTTTTCTACCTATTTTTAAATGATAATCCCTAAACTGCTTAACAGTTTGATCGCGTTTAAAGAAGTGCGTAATTTCCGTTTCAGGGTGTTCAGATTTACATTATATTCGATTTTAGAAGGTGGCTAATAGTGTTTGCTAATTAAATTAAAAGTACCTACTTATTTTGAAAATGGTTCCAGGAATGGATGACTTTATCAAGATCATTTTTCTATACTAATATTATAAAGAGGAAAGATTTGTTTGTATGTTTGTTTGTTTGTTTGTAACGAATAGGCTCCGAAACTACTGGACCGATTTCAAAAATTCTTTCACCTTTGGAAAGCTACATTATCCCCGAGTAACATAGGCTATATTATATTTTAAAAAAAATTAGGGATCCTTACTAAAACTCCAATAATGTAACATAAGGTGTAAAAAAATGACCTGAAAAATGTCTTACATCGCGTGCGCTGCGAAAACTATTGATGATAGAACAAAATCATGTACTACGACTTTGCAGAACTCATCATTATCTACAAAAAATGTCGCGACAGCATATGTCTAAATATTATAGTTATGTCACAGTAAGCAGTTTTTTATTCTAAAATATTAGTTTATATATGCCGCGTCTTGAAAGGGTCTTCATTTGTACCTTGGTATTAATCCTTATCCAAATAAATTACTTTATATTCAAGACGGCTTTAATACCTTTTTATAACTTTTTGAATTATTCAATTCGGACATTTACTTCGGAAGATATCACGAGTTTAAAAATGCAAGTATTAGAAAAAAGTCTAGAGGTTGTCGCTCACCGCGCTCAGCTAGCCAGCATGCGATGTAGACTCCATGTAAGCGTCACTGGGGTACGGGGGACGGGGGACGGGGTGGAGTCAATGTAGTGTAATATCCTAATGCTAACATAGGCTACTTTTTACCGCGGAAAAATATATGCTTACGTGGGAAAATTCGATTTCGATGAAATTTTGTATGTAGATAGTTGCAAATAAAAGTATATGGCGAGACAAAGTTCGCGGGGGCTGCTAGTATTTTAATATTTTTATTCCTTTACAAAAACAGTTTTTATTCGCTACTGTATGTATTTCTGGTGATGAATAATTAAAGTTGGAAGCAGGGTAATTATAGAAGTTACTCTTGAAAGACAAACTTTATCAGTCTTATTTAGTCGAGATATTAAGTAGCTACTTCCGATTCCGGTCTTATTTATATTGTTTATTGATTCAGTCACATTTTTGTACTGTAAAAGTAAAACTCAAAAGGTTTTCTCAAGCTGCAAAAGATGATCCTTATCGTTTTATGGGTTCAAGGAGTTGGGCGAGCCGCGAGGGTAATATTTATGTTGGAATATTACCCCTCTTTAGAGGCTCTAAAAGAAAGTTTTAAATGCTTTATGCCGGTGCTTGTGTGGCCGATGTTTGTAGAGGTTTTATATCGCAGAATGTCAACCGACGACGCTGGGAAGGCCTTTTATTGTACTGGATTAGGAAAAATCCATTGCGCTGTTGGCTCGCTCGCCGGCGAACGGGTCAGCTATTGTTTTTTTATTGGTCGGCAATTTGCTTTGCTCTCTGTTTCGAATATATCTCTGGTTTACTGGTAGTGAGAAACTATTTGTACGCTAACGTGTTAAGATATTTATTTTCTTACCACAAAGGCTAGATGTTGCTGTGTAAATTGCCCAGCAATTTTTATTTAGATTATGTAATAGCATTGGAAATCTTCAATCAGGTAAATATTTCAAGGAATTTCAAAGGTACATGAAGTACCTAACCCATTTTTACCCAACATGAATCCCAATAATCAAACAAAATACGTTAGGTAAAATGTAGTTACATTAGTCGTTTCTGTTTTGATGTTCCTTACAGAGGCCATGTCACGCCTTTCTTAAATAAACATTTTATGTTAAAAATGAAGCATCGCCGCAAACTGCACCTGGCATGTATTATGTTTGGTGTCGTAAAATTTAAGTCACCATCATATCTATACGAGAAGATATCATGGTTGTCTAGCTCCAGATCTTGTGACTCTCGCCAGTGCTCGAAGCAGCTCGCGACACAGCGGCACTCCTCTACCTGCTTTAGAGGTAGCTTCCGCTATGCTGCTTCGAAGTGCTGGAATAATATCCCACCCCCAATAAGGAACCTGCACAGCATACAAGTCTTCAAATCAAAATTAAAAAAGTTTATATTAGATCATCAGAAGGAGCAGGAAAATCTGAGGCACGACTCAAGTATTCTGTAGATACCCAGTAGTATAACAGTTTGCAATCATAATTGAGAGAGAGAGAGATACTACTTATATGGCGGTTATCTAAGCATAGGTTGGATAAAGTTATTGTTTATTTTGTGGTTTTATTATGTATTATTAGTTCCATTATTATGTATATTGTTTTATTATGTAAAAGAGTTTTATTTTTTATAAGTACTATATTATGTTAAGTGTTTTCATCCGTAATGCCAACGCAGTAGCTCTATCGGAAGATCAGCGTTGGACACTAGCATGCTAGTTGTCCAACATTATGCTGAGATAGAGCTAAAATTTTTCCGACAAATGTGTCTTGTATATTAAATTTGTATTTGTTTTGTACCTATTTTTAAGTTGGAAAAATAAAATATTTTGTTTGTTTGTTTTGTTTGTTTGTTTAGTCGATAATAATTGACTAAATCTAAAGTTATTTTAGACTAAATTAATACTTTTGCGATATTCAAAACTGCACTTCATTAAAATACGCAAAAACTTCGCAAAAAATAGCACCGTCCATTCCAATTATTACATTATGCACAGGTTTGAATCCATTTCATCCAATTATTGCTATTAAACGAAGTCCGAAACTGGATTGTTTTGTCAAAGTTCGCTGAAATATTTAAATAAGACTGAGCTTTTGTTGAAACTTATTAAAACACGAATTTGGTAAGATAATAGAAATTCAGCTCAAGTTTTAAATATTAATGATAGCTTTTATCATTCTTAAAACGAGATTGATTCTGAAAAGTTTTATCTGTTTATAGTTTTCTTAAAAAATATAAGGTATTATGATTGCTATAAATTATACAGCCATTAACGAGAAAATATTAGCAATAATTAGTATTTATAAATACATACTAGCACACACTTGGCCAGCGTGGTAAATTATGGACTCTAGCTCGTGAAGAGAGAAGTCCCTGTGTCCCAGCAGTGGGAACGTCAATGGCGATGATGATGATGATAAGTAAATTTGGCTGTAGTGAATATAAATGGGCAAAAACTTGTAAACTTTCCTAGCTTGATTTTTAAAAGCATTTTCTGATCTTTTCTTCTTTAAACTGCACAAAGGTTTTAACAAAAATAATTTATGCAGATCATTTTGCATTCCAGTAGAGGAAGAAGTTAATTCCTTTAAAGAAAACTATTTTAATTCTTGTAGGAGAAGTTTGATAATTATATGTAAGTCCGTTTTAACGGAAAAATGTACGACTAACGGAAGCTATTCGTTTGGTTTGAAATTACAATAAACAAAGGTTCTGGCTGAGATATGAATGAAATAGGGTAATGTGTCGGGTCGTGTTAGCTTTTATGGCGTTGCCCCGCACGAGCGCCTTAATTGATTTTATATGACTTTCTAACACTTTGCCGTGTGAAAATGCATTTTCCAAATGACGAATCGTGTCGGATATAACCTTTTTATTTCTATTAAATTAACTTTAAGAATTTGATCTCAGACTAACGAACTCAAGGCACATGGAGCATACGCATATACGCGAGCTAAGCATCAAATCAAATAGGTATACCTAGACCAAATCTTACGCGAATGATTTGATCAACTTGATTTATTGTGTTTTTTTTTTGTATTTGCTTAAAACACAATAAAAGTAACCTCAAAACTTATCGCACACAAATCCCGTCAACAAATTAATAATTTGTCTGAAATTTACCGAGCATTGTTGATCGGATGGAATCGCTCACGAACAATAAAAACGTGAAGCCGATGTATCACCACTGAACAAAGGCCCGCTCAATCTTTATTTAGGGTTCCCCTCGATGCACCAGCTCAGCTCGGCTCGATATTTTTTCGCAGCGTGATTTTTGTAATAAATTACTTCGACGGGTGATATTTTCGTGTCGCAAGGACGGGAGTACAAGACAACGCTTTCAGACGATGACTTGAGCCTGTTGGTATAAATATTTGCGTATCGCAGGGCGGCCGCCGCCCGCGCCGCCAAGCGCCGCCTGTCACGCGACCATCCGCCTCCACCTTACGAGTTTATTCCACTTTAAATATCCTATACGATTAACAACTCCGCTAAAACACTTGATTCAAAGTTTCGAATTTTGTATTAAGCTGCTCCACGCCGCCAGCAAAAAACTTCACAAAACATTACAGTGACGGCAAATGTAAGGCGAAGTTTTTCGTTGAATAATTTAACTTTCACTTTTAGATTGATAAATAATTCTCGAGTAAATGTGAAGTAATTATAAAAGAAAATATCAAAATTCAGAAACGGCACGAAGTCATCGATCATCGGGACATTATCACGCCATTAGGAGCAATAAGCTAACTTGAATGAAACTTTTCAGATAAGGCGCGAGTAAAGGAGATTATTTAAAATATTGGGTGAGTAACAAATTTTCAAACGATCGGCACAATTCGATAAAGTTCGGCAAGTTGCTTGAGTTGGTTCGAGTTCGCGAGCGTGTTTCTGTACCTTATCGGCCGTGGAAGTAACAAGCCGAGATAAATGAAGTTTGTTCTTAATTTAATGGCAGGAAGTAAGTTCGGCGACGTGACCCGAAGCAAAGCTCCGCCGATAATTGCCCAATTATTAATAAGAAACAAGGACTGATAAGGTGTTGTGAACAATGTACGTTTCCTTTAGTAAACCCGATCTCGATCTTTGATCTTCTATTATTCAAAGCTTTGCTGGTATTGCTTTCAGTTGTATATAATAACGACTGTATTTTAATGGCGTGATTGTTGCCTTTATCCAGGAAAAAATCTCAAGAGACCGTTCATTTGTAACCTTGTTAGGTAAATAAAACAAATCGTAAAGCCAGTTAAAGCTTCTTTATAGAGTTTCTAGTTTTAACATTGGAACAAAGGGTAAAAGGAAATACAAGAGGAAACAAAGGCCTACTAACGAATTCGAACCAATGCCATGACAGATTTATGGAGGTAGGTACAAACGGGGTACAAATTGTAACGAGATCACGGAGAAAACGTTAAGATCTAATTAGTTGTGAATTTTGAATGAGTTGCTTTGTTCTGATGATGGAATATTTCGGATATTTGGCAGTAAAATAGATTTAATAGTATCTTGTTCAATTAAAATTATGAAGCCGAAATCACACTTTAAAGATTAGATAGGATTTGTAGGCACGTTAATTTTCAACTTTGAGATCACGTATAAGAAAATAAATACAAAATTATAGAGTTTATTATTATTATTATCAAACCAAAGCTGACAGCTGAATAATACTTGCAGATATTTATCAGTCATAAATAAAAATTCATGCATTTTTTTTAAGTTTCCTCTTTTTATTTCATTATTATATTATGTAACTTAACTTAAATTTCTGAAAAAAATGAGAGGAATGGATTAATTGTCAATTATACGTACTTAGAGAATTTACTTATTGTTTTTAAATCTCCGAGTTTGAAATATGAGCTTATTTTCTTCAACGGCATTGTGGCTTTACGGCTCTACGACGTAACGGGTCTACGACCAGCGTGTACGTAACAAGATGGTTTAGTGACAATCAAACTCTTTCAAAAAAATAATTGGTGAGGGCATTTGTACGCGGCATAAAGCAGGTATTGCATAATAAATCATCATAAACTCCATTTACTTCACATATCTTGACCTCCTACTAGGTCAGACTTGTGGATTGATGAAACTCGTGTAGAACCCTTTATGTTAAGCCGACTTAAGCACCAGGCTTTAGCTGAAATAATAACGATCCAGCGGGACTTGCGTTCAAAGATCTACACGCAATGATCGCATTATAAATCTTATAACAACGGCTTAGGACGCATTATTGATAGCTGTTCATAATATTACAAGCCTTAACATTTGACGGAATGTAATTTTCAGTTGCAATTTGGTGAATGTTTGGTGCCTGATTAAGCGTAGATTGCCAATCAAAACGGTATTATCAAACTAACCGCGTAAATGTGATGTGGGTGGTTAAATTGATTATGGCCGATAACTTTTGATTGTACTTACGAATGCTGTGCTGACTGTACCAATCACAATTATCAGTTGATTAAGAGCGTTAACATATATTATTATGTTTGAAGTTTGTTTACAAAATTATTTTTATGTGTTTTAAATTAAGAAAATAATAAATAACCGGACAAAATTCCGTTATAGATCCAAAGAAAATATAGTGGGATAAATTGGGCGAATTGCTGCCAAATGGATGGCGGTGATTCGCGATTGAAGAGTCATTAAAGCTTTGCCTTGCTAGGGTGGGACGATCCCGGCTAATAATAATAAATAACAATCGGAGAGGTACTTGTTATCATAGTTGAAAGCTTTTTTGAGTCCGCTAAAGTTAACCACAGTCTTTTAATTTATTTATTTTGAGTTGACTAGGTGGTAAATTTTCCTAACATTTTTATGTATTATTTTTCAAGTAATGATGAGTCAAACTTTATATTAATATATAGTTACCTCAGTTTTCCATTTCATAGTAAATTGCAGTAATGTTATTATATGATGGAAATGAATTTAGAGCTACAATAAAAAGTTTATGGATTGATCGTTATTACAGTTATGGTATAAAATTACTAGGTATTCAATTTCAAAGTATGTAATCGCACAGCATAGTTTAGTTATGTTTTTAATTACGACTAAAGAATATTATTTTATTTTATTTAGTTTTTTAGACTTAAATAAGTAATGTAGGTGAAATCAAAACTTTGACGAGAAACGCACAAACGACCTGCGTCGCTGGGTCAACTCCACCCAGTACTATAAAGAAAAGTTTTTAATATGTAAAAATGTCTTTTTATAATAAAAAATATTAATTGTCCAGAAATTATGATGATTGTGTGGAATAAAACCAATTAGCAGATATCCAAAGAAATTAATGAATGAACGAATGACAAAAACAGTTATTTTTTTAAATAACTTCGTAAAAACACGTCTTAATAGTAATGCGTTTGTAGTCTTCAAAAGTAGATGAGGTTTTTTTCCGGTTAAACAAGATTTTATCATAAAAATCCGTATTGCATCACATTGGTCGTAGGCCGGATTTTCAATCGCTGTAAGTTGATGCATTTATCACTTTGGTCTAACTATTATTAAGATTATTTGATTCATTTTATCATAATAAACACAATATTATCTCAAAATATAAGGATAAAGATGGAAAATTAAATAAAACTTAATAACAAAAACAGCCTATATATAACTTGTTTACAACAACAACGAAAGGTACTTACGCCTTCAATTCAATAGCTAAGTTTAATACAAGTCAAGTACGATCTCGAGTTAAGTCGTTTTTGTAATCTCTTAGAACGTTCATAATTGTCTTAAGAGGGTCCAAACGGAGTCGGTAGTTGCTCTGACTTAAGAGGAAGTAATATCTTAAGTACCTACCCACTTGATAATCCTTTCTGGCTAACTTTGCTCATTGTGCCTTCACCTGCGGCCTAAGGGCAAAGTACTAGTGTAATTACTTTATAAGAGCTTTCCAGAGGGTTTGTTTACTAATGAAACTTTTTAATTTATGAATTCGAATTCTTTAAATTGTATACTAACTTTAATCTAACTTTAATTCGTGCTTTCCCACGCATATATTTGCATTTTAAAAGTTGTAAAAACTGGCAACTGAAAAACAGGGCGCCCCGTAAAAAATATTGATATTGAGTCGACAAACATACATACTCATAAATACGCAAAATTCGGATTATGGAGATTTTCGTCAAATTTCACCCGAACGAAGACGGGTTATCATCTAGTATAATTAAAATAGTTAAATATAATAGTTGATTTTCAAGACGCGTACTATACATAGTTGACGTATAATATTTTTAAATTATGACTTACTATTATGACTACAATAACCTAGCATTACAATGTTAAATGGATCCTGAAACTTATCATAATCTATATTAATAATTTCGTCAAGGGGTACGGTAGACTCGATCGAAACCATAAATGAATAACAAAACATAAAAAATATTGATATTGAGTCGACAACATACCTATATCCGCAAAATTCGGATTATGGACAATTTCGTCAAATTTCACCCGAACGAAGACGGGTTATCATCTAGTATAATTAAAATAGTTAAATATAATAGTTGATTTTCAAGACGCGTATTTTAGAAGTCAACAATTAGTTTTACCAGCGTTATCTTATTTGAGGTTTTTTTTGTTAAAAGATATGACTGGTCCCACAGACAAAAGTTTAAGTAAAGTTTAAAAGAAACAGTTTAAGGAAAAAAAAGATATACGTACATAGGCATCAGTTACTCACAGAGGTAAGGTAAACTGTTATGGACATTATTTCAAGTTCAAAGTGCAAAAAGTACAAATAAAATTGACACTTAGTATAAGGACGGTAATATTTTTATTTACAAAGTTCAGTAAAATGAAATGTGTTTTAAGAGTGAAGCAGCCATACTATTTTAGCATTCTGAAGCTCTTACATTTGAGTGTAAATGCTTGATGACGTTATAAACAACATAGTTGCTCTGGAAACTTGCAAAAGCGACATTACTCTATGAAAGTTTACAACGTATTTATGTTTTAACCCTTGACTCCAGATACGTGTTTCAGTTTGACCGCTACGTTTGTTTGTGTTTTTTTTTTTAACTTCGTTAAATTGGCTCTTTAAGGTTTTACGAATCTTGAAAATTAGATTTAAAACAGCCTTATTTTATAGTATTTTATAAGTTTGATATTAAGGCAACAAATATAGTGAACAAATAATCATAGTTGACAATAATACAAATTTATATAAATAGTAATCTAAGCGTCAGTCTAGTTCACAATATACTATCAAGTCAAAAACTAGTAACTTAAAATTATTTCACACCGAATGTTTATTAAATTTTGAAGTATATGGACTAGAACATTTATAAGTGATTAATATACTTCTGAAAAGCTAGAATATTTTTCATAATCGTAAACAATAATTCTTCAAACAATATTTATGTTATACTGATTGGTAAATATAATAAACCTGTCTATATTTTAACGATGTTTTGAAGGATACAAAGTTCCAAGAAACGATGTTACGTCAAATGTAAAATACAAATAATCCAGTAATGAGGTTTATATTTGCCAAGAACACACGAGAAACATCTTTGAAAAATATTTTCCCGTTAACTTGCCAAAGTTATGCGAATTCAGATATCTACTCAAAGTCACGTAAATATGATTTGTAACTTAATAAATTATAACACGGCACGACTTATTAAGTTTGTACTAAGTCAAATGATTATTCAAAACGTTGGTCAGTTATTTTTAATGTGCGAACGGAGTTCATAATTATATTTTTTACATCGCGAGTATTATGACGATAAGCAATAAAGATACGTTTATTGTAATAACTAATTGTATACCATTTACATAAGTACTGTAGGGTCAAATCAAATGTCACAATTTAAAACACAAGTGTTTTAATAAATTAATTGAATAAATTTACGCTATAATTTTTTATCTTTTTTCGTGTTTGATAATGAAATTTAGTCAATATTTATTTTTAAGTTTCAATTTCTTAAATAGGTTAGTAAAATATATTCTTTAAGAATTAAGTACTTACCTACGGTATCTTTAAAACAAATCACAACATGGAAGACAAGTCCGAAATGTATATAGAACAAAAGTTTTCCCAACAACATCATTCAAAACACATTTCAACTTATAAAGACGAAGTTTATCGCGGCATAATATCGCGGATATTAAGTTGACATAGTAATTTTATAGTGTAAATTTAAGTTCGCGGCATAGTAGAGTCGCGCATAAGTTTCGTAGCTCGTAGCAGCGTAGAGGCGCTACGATCCGGCTGTAGCGCCGTGGATTGACTGAGCGCGGCCGGCGGACGGCAGGCGAGCGGCCTGCACGCCGTGCACATGCGCTATCCACCACAGACCCAAACTTAATAATAATTTTGCCTTTCCACTTCAGTACTCAATCAAATAACTGCCAGCAGAGATGGGATTTTAAATTTTCGCAACTATATCTATCCATTTCTGTCGGATTGCTTTTAAATATTGGATCAATGGATTTTCGATCGACACGCTTCCGGGTTTTTTTAACTTTGCGGTTGGAATTAAAAATGAAAAGTTCAGCCAATTGTGCAGGTAAAAGTGCAGGGACTATAATTAGATTGTCGGGATACTAATCTTTATATAAGCCGTGCTTTCAAAGGCACATAGTATGCATTTAGTATATATTAGAACATACAATTTTATGTTTATTAAATAAAATTTTATTATAAGTATATTTCCATCAAATAAAAATTATTAACAAAATGAATACCAAATTCTTCGCATTGCTATATTTTTTCCCAATAAATGTAAATTAAATTTCCAGCACCGGATATTTAATATTAGGGACGGGGAACACAAAATGCTGTACTTTCAGTGTTTTTATGATTTCCGGCACTCACATTTTATGTGCATTATGTTTCTTTCGACAAAAACAATATCCATAATTTGGTAACTTTTCATTTCTATAGAAGCAGTTTTGCCGCTCTTATACTTATTTTGATAAAACTTCAGGAGGTCTTTTGTTAAGTACATTTCCTTATCTTTATCTGTTGATGATTTCTGCGAATAAAAGAGATTGCGCACAAAGGAAGACTAAAGTCAAAATATTATTTATTAATATAACAACAACTTCTAGTTATCATGTAATAATAATAAATAAATAAAGGGAAATTTTAACGCTTAAATCGAAGATGTAACATAATTTATTTGAGTTCGACATTATATTGGTTAAGATAAGCCTGTTGTGTCTCCACACCTAATCATCAAATCGATGAAGATAAAAGTGTTACAAAAGGTTAAACACTTTATTTGTTATTTTTATTTCTTTAAGGGTTTTTTACTTTCATGTTAAAATAGACAACAGCTTAATTCGATTCAAAGAATACAATATCTATTCAAGTTATAGCTCTTATAGTTTCGAAAAAAGTGGCTGTGACATACAGACGAACAGACAGATAGACAGACATCTCGAATCTATAAGGGTTCCGTTTTTTGCCATTTAGCTTCGGAATCCAAAAATTCACATGACGTATTCACGAAGAAAATGCATTCTGCAGATAGAGTTGAGCATTTTGAGATTGCGCTATGGCGCTTTGGTGTCGCAGCTCTTTGACACCCGATTGTTTGCGAACACCGTCAGCTCGCGAGATACTTAGAGAATTTAACTAAAGGAGTTAAAACAACGATGTTATTGTCTAAACACAATACGTATTGCAATATTAGATTTCCGCTCATCGGCTTCATAATACCCTCGTTATAATAAATTTTCCTGGTAATGTGTATTTTTATCGCAGTTTAAAGTAGTCTATGTTACTCTCCATCCCATCAATCATCTCCAGTTATTAACCTAAAGACGAGACTTACAAAGACGGACAATCAAACAGGCACACGCTTACACTTTCTCATTTAAATTTTAATATAGATATCAGAATTCCAACCCAGTTGTTTACAAGATCTAAGATACCTAAATATTCCAGTGTTCGAGAAGATATAATAGATGTATTCGAAGATAATATCTGCTTTTTTACAGGTATAAAATGTTATAATATAACATTTTAAAATTTAAAAAAAGCAGTGTTTTAACCATTTGGTTGGTATTCAACGGCAATCCGAACTTGCAGTGCTATGAAATTGTGGTTCAGATTTAGATATTATGTAGATTAAATCCCTTTCTATAAAAGCAGCGCTTTGTCGCTCCGTTTTAATGCAACTTCAATAACATTCTGTTGTACAAACCAACGATGGATTGGAGATTTTATGCTTCTAATCTTAATAATAAATCAAACATACGAACAAATTGCAGTTATTTTGCGTGATGACATCGAATGTATTCATAGTTTTTTTTTATATATTTGCTATGCAAGTCATTTATTTACTATAATATCTCACTAAGATCATAAAACCTCGTCTTGTCCTAACAGTTAGCTAAGGCACATTTTTCTATGAACCATTAATATATTAATAATTTATTTTACTTTGGCAGAATAGCCCAGTCAATTTAAACACAAAAATGAGGGTGAAGTTACAGAAAGTCCCAACAAGCTATCTTTATGTAACACCGAATGTTTAAATTGACTGGGCTAAGAAACCAACAGTAAAAAACTCTATTTGGTACCGGTTTTCTAATCTGTCGGAAGACAGGTACCAAAATATATTTTTTTACTGTTTTTTATGTAGATAATTATTGTTCTCCAACATCGCAATAAATAGGGAGATAAATTGGAAATCTTCAAAGTAATTTGTACGTAACATGTTTGTTTGTGCTTACTTAGGATCCTCTTTTGTGTTTTGTGGAAAACAAACTAAGTCCTTTGTCTGCGTGCTCTAAAGGCCTACGGCGGTCTCCTTATAATGGGGTCGTCCCATTTATACACGAATCTTTGTAACCTCGTGGCTAGGACAACATGAAATGATTAAGTTTAATCTGTAACCTATTTATATACAATTCTACGTCAGGTTCTGCCGTACTGATAGACTGAATAGTACCACTCGATCTCTAACCGCAATTGTCACTAGACCAACAGTAACTAAGGGATTATATATTATATTGCTGGACAATTCACACAGCAACGTAGCCCCGTGGTAAGCTCGGAGTTTGTGTTACCCGTTCTAGATTTTTGATAAACTTAATATGATATACTTTAACTTTTACTTTACCTACATAGATATATACTTTTAGCTTATGCCCCCCAAACACTCGGAATAAATATTTATCGAGGCGGAAATCTAACCCGCTACTTCTTGCATCACAGGCGGAACTTTCCCCACTGCGCCACTGGGCCGTCTGAGATTGTTTCCAGTATTGTTTCAAATATGTCAAAAAAGTCACCAGATATAGGATTCCTGAAACTTTCAAGGTGTCTTGGTACTATAGTGACCACTATGAAAGATTATTCGGAACAGCGGGAAATTATTATTTGTGGCGAAATCGTCCCTATCAGATAATTTTCCATAAAACTACGGCTAAGAGGCCTGCGGCAAACAGCGGCAAGCCTTTATTTTATAGAATATTTCAATTCTCGCCTCTCGTAGCATCTTTTCAGAGCCACTTTTTTCAAATATTACTCGCGGAAACAACGTTCTGTTTACACAACGCTCGCCTTTCTGCTCATATCCAATGTAGTTTCCAGTTTAAAATTCATAGCGTAGCTTTTAAACTCTGTTAGATTCTGAATATTCCCACAGAAAAGCTGTTTTCTAGATGAGTGTTCAGTTATTTTAATATTGCGATTCGTTATAAGTGCTTGAGTAATGCACTTACTCTCATAAGAATATTGAATAGAAATGCAAAAGCCAACAAATTGGCTGCGTATGAACTTGTGCGGTTTTCCATTTTATTTATTTTCAGTCTGCAATTAATAGTTTCTCTCATGTAAAAGATGTAAAAGTAATTGGTACTTCACATGTATCATAGCTTTACCATTTAAAAAAATTGAAAAATGTTTATGAATAGGAATGATTGGTTTATTTTTAACTAGCTTTCCGCCCCGCGGCTTCTCCCGCATTATAATATTCTCGCCGTAAACAGCAGCCTTTGTCCTTCTCCTAGTCTTCAGTTACCTCTCCACCAATTTTCATCGCAATAGGTCAAGACGTTCTTGAGTTATAAATAGTGCAATTAACACGCCTTTATTTTATAAATAAAGACAATAAATTAGACTAAGCTCAGAAAAGATTATATCTTAAATAATCCTTATCTATCTATAGATATTTAAAGTAGGTAGCTGATTGAATAAATCAGTACCTAGCAACTGATGAAATCTCCGTTTGTCTTATAAATGTTTTAGTGGCCGACCAGTATTAAAATAAACCCAACTATCCCACTGGTCCTAGACAGTGAATTGTTTGCATTTAATTGTTCTACGTGATGAAACTGGGATCGGATTTACTCCGTATACAGGATATACCTACACTGATATTCCAGCAATTCAATATTCGATAAGTGTTGTGTTAAATACGTTCATTGATTGGAATTGAATATCAAAATGAATTATTAAATTTAGATTTTTGTTTTAAACACGTGCGGTAACGGTTAAAGCAAACATCGTAAGGAAACCGGCATGTTCTAAGAACTTTGAAAAGTTTGATTGACTAACGCAAATACAAACACAAAATACAAAATTTATTTATTTCTTTAACATAAAGGCTTATAAATTGTGTCAGAAGAGTCCCCTCTTGCTTGCTTGGCAGCGTAAGAGAGAAGTCCCTGTATCCCAGCAGTGGGAACTTAAATAGGGGTGCTTATGAGTATGAAGATTACATTTAACAGAGGTCATTGTGTTTGTGTCTATACTAAATAATAATAATAATAATAATAATAAATATTACTGGACAATTTTACACAGCGACATCTAGCCCCGTGGTAAGCTCGAAGCTTGTGTTACGGGTGCTAGATTTCTGATATACTTAATATAATATAATATACATACATAGATAGTTCATCATAAGAATAAAAACGTCCCTATTTTACTAGACATTAGGAGCAATATTACCAACAGCAAAGGGACGCTGATTATTTGTAATAGTATCTAACAGTTTATTTAGCCGGGTTATAGTTAGAGGTCTATTCTTTCTCAGCGTCCGGGAGCCGCCGGCCCTAGTCAATATCTCGGGTCCATCGCCCTCTGGGGCATATTATATCCCATGTTGTACATACTATGTTAAAAATGACTTGCTCTGACGATAACGGAATCTACACTTTTTCTCTGAGGAAATGAATTTTCGCACAGCTTAGAGTTAGTTACAAATGCGCAAACAGGCGAAGGTTTTAAGGAAATTGCTCTTATTTAATACCCTTATTTGTTTTGTGGTCTATGAAGGTTTTTAGGGAATAGTATATTATATTATAGTATAGTTTATGTAGCATTTATTGTCTCCTATACCTATGTCTATATTTTCTAGCCTAGATTTTTAGAAGTCTAGGTCTACATTTAGACAGTAATTAAATGCACACTTATTTCATTACTGTCTAAAATCCTATCGACTCAATTTGAAACTTCATTTTCAGAACCATAAAATAAGAACCACTCATTATCTCGTATGAAAACAAACAAACTATACTAATTATATCTGGTTATTAGATAATATCTTGGTATTATCTAATAACCAGATATAAAGACAACGTTATAACCAACATGTTTTCTTAACACCAGCGTCACGTGAGTTTGGTGCGACAGAGATTAAAAGTAAAGTTGCTGAAACAGAGGTGCTTAAGGGACGAAATTAAATCCATAGATTAGGGCCAGTGTGTAACTTGTTCGTCTCGCGTGACCTGTGTAAATTTACCTGTGACCAAATGAGTTGGAGTCTGGTTGGTTTTCTGACAATTTTGTACCAACGAAAAATAGAGGAAGTTGATTCGGGTGAATGGTTTTTTTCGATTACTCTGCACATTTTAATGGGTTTGATTATTCATTTTCGAATAACGGGAATTTCACGAACCTTTATATTTTTTATTTTAATGCTATTTTTAAACTTTTATCAGATAAATAAATGAATGAGATAAAAAATCAATAGCCATCATATCAAAAATATTGATAGGTAAGTGAAGTAAATTGTACAACAAATTGATCTAACATGGTAAATTGCAAACGATTAAGCGATTAACAATAAATCCTGTCATGAAAACTTTTTTTTTGTCATTTTCAATGTTTCAAAATTAAATATGCCAGTAGCATATGACGTGCAACTAAGTGGTGTCGATAAATCGTTGGCGTGTCTGTCTGAGTGTCGTGTCCACGATGCATGTTGCTTTACGCGCCATTGGGCGGCTTTGTATTTTGATAATATTAATGTACTAAAGGAAAATCCGGTTTAAATATGGGTAAATTTATTTTAACTTAAACCTCAAAAACATTTTTGGCGAGTATTATATTAACTACAAAAGAGTTTTTAATTTACCGAGCAAACCCATAGTTTGATCACAAATGTCTTTGTTGATGTCTCAGCTTGGGAAGCACAGATAATCTGTGTTAGGAAGTTATGATTTCATAAAACCTCTACCCCCTTTAGTCCAGTCAATTTAGACATTCTAAGTTACAGAAAGTCCCAACAAGCTGAATTTCTGTGAAATTGTTCAAAACATAATTATAAACAATGTCTAGAAGATCCCCATCATTCTCCATTAAGGAAAAAAAGTTATTCAAGGTCAAAGGTAAAAAAAAAAAGATTTTCGTGATTTTCAGCAAAACGGTAAGTTTTATCATAAAAGTACCTGAGAACTAATTGTAGATCATAAAATAATCTATAAAAATGTATCAATACTTTTTCTTACAAGCCACCGTTTCTGAGATATAACGGTTCAAAAAGTTATAAAAATTGTTTTCAAAATGAAATGAAATGTTCGAAAAGTTATTAAATTGCGTCAATAGCGATGTATCGCATGATACTTTGTCGGAACGAAACGAATCCTCCATTGTTTGTGATTCAATATTAGAGCACGACCGGCCTTAACAATTTGTGCATGCCAACTTTTATAACTTTTTGAATCGTTATATCTCAGAAACGGTGGCTTATAAGAAAAAAGTATTGATACATTTTTATAGATAATTTTATGATCTACAATTAGTTCTCAGGTACTTTTATGATAAAACTTACCGTTTTGCTGAAAATCGCCAAAATCTTATTTTTTTTACCTTTGACCTTGAATAACTTTTTTTCCTTAATGGGGAATGATGGGGAACTTCTAGACATTGTTTATAATTATGTTTTGAACAATTTCACAGAAATTCAGCTTGTTGGGACTTTCTGTAACTTCACCCTCATTTTTCTGTCTAAATTGACTGGGCTACTTGATAAGCTCTAAGCTTGTGTTACGGGTGCTAGATTTCTGATATACTTAATATAATCCACACAGACGGATATTTTTTTTATACATATGTAACACCCAGACACCCGAAACAAATATTTGCAGATCACACAAATAGTTGTCCCGAGGCGGGAATCGAACCCATACATAGCAATAGGTACTAATTTTTCTTTCCATGTCGCTGTCTGCTTTTTTTTACCCGCAATAAAATGTGTTGATCTATAGGTATATTGATTGAATAGATAATATATAGATGCAAACTTCAGGAATTACTTTTTAAGTGTTTATTTTTATTTGAGTCTCTAGGGTTCGATTTTAACTGTACGTTGAATGTGTACTACCATAAAATGTAATGTTCCTACACCACACGCAAATAGTATAGGATTAGTGACATTTGAGCTTTATCTAGCTTTACAGTTTGTCATAAATTAATCTCTCACTGTCAACGCTATCAGTAATATATCGATTATCCACAAAACTGTTCGCTCTACGCATACAAATACAAAGTTGTAGATAAAATAATAATATTGCTTTAACTACAGCGTAACGTTTGGCAGTAGGTAAAATAATGATTGGCTAGCTACTGATAGCTTGTATAAACAAAGGATTATACGTAATTATTCTGTTATACAGAAAACACCATATATTTAGTTATGAAATTAAATTAATAATCATTATTTATTTCGTTTGTTTGTGGAAAATTTTAATCTGAAAATTCGGCTTACTCGTTTGCGCGTTTTCATGTGAAAATACTGAGCAAACTGAAAACAGTTTTTGCAAAATTATATAGCATGTTTACGATTTCAAATTACTGATTATTTATCATTTCAGGAAAATATTTTTGCGTTGGAAATTTTATATTCAGAATTCCATTTTTGTGTGTACAATTATTTATATTAAAATCAAAAATTCAAAACTAAATTGTTATATGAATATTGTTTACGTTATTGATTGTTTATTATGTTATCTAAGTATTTTAATACATATCTAATAATAATGTCCTTCGGAAGAGCTACATATTCCTCCTAACACAAGTAAAACACCTAAAATGTGGTTTCAAATATAGTTATGAGATAAAAGATACAAGACATTTCAATAAAATCTTGAAAACCTAATTGGACGATGTCTTTAGTGCTCAATTCATTTACTTATTTTATTAAATGAAGCCCTTAGCGTGTTTCCTAGTCCGCCTTCCCAGCCCGCGATCAATCTTGCAGCGAGCGGCAAACAGCAACATGATAATTATGTTTTCACGAACCAGACTAATTAATGATCACTATGGCCAACTCATGAATAATCTTTTCTAACTGATCAAATAATAACTGCGATGTGGTCGGCAATTTAGAAATTGTAGGTAACAGATCAAATAGAACAATGTGTTACAACTTTTTAAACTATCATGGTTTTTAACTATATTTGAACATGAAACGCTGTCCGTGAACATGGCGCTTGCAACTGTCGAAATATCGGAAAACTCAAAAACATTTAAATCATGGTATGTTACCCGTTTCATGTTCAAATAATGTGTCAAAATTTACTTATATTACTTGTAGAGATAGTCTTTTCAGGATTGATGAATTTTGGATTGAAGTGGTGCCAGTTTAAAATATAACTACTACAAGAATTGTATCACTTTAACAATAAACGTGTAAAACACACACTTATAATATTAACTCCTCGAGAAATCCATCACTTGCTCCTCCCGCCCACCCTCAAAACGAACAATGTTTAAACATTTTGTTTAATTATTTAATTACTATAATTCTTTCATGCTTATGTCAATATATCGGCAAGAAAAATAGTCGTTCTCTGTTACAGCATCTGCTTAGTTCTTACGATTTATAATAAAGAACCTCTTACAGACGAACGGAAGGACGGAATAAATTCATGTTCACGCTTCGGATATTAAACCCTTCAAAACTAAAATAATAATAAATAAAAATAATAAATAAATAAGCCTTTTATTCGGATAACAGATTACAATGTTTCTTAAACTACTTTTGATTGTATTTTCCAAAAGCCATCGTCTTCATTAATATCCTGGAACGTATATCCTAAGGTAGGAACATTCAAATTTGCTCACACGAAATCGAGATGACTTCCCCCAAATATTCGATAAAAGATAAGGTGAAGGAAATTCCCAATCTACGTTTAATTAAGGGTTCATCGATACTTGAATATTAATTTTAATTGATGTTACGTGAGACGGAGTATTTTCGTCAGTTTACAACACAGTGTAATTAATATAACAAAACATAAGTAATTTAGTCCATAAATTTACCTAATTATGTCAGAATTGTTACGCTTTGCCATGTGTGGGCGTTGATAATAATGTGAATCCCACAAAATATTAAAGATTTTACTATGTTCATTAATAAATTGAAATTATGGCTTATTTTATTTTATTCAAAACAATTTAATACCTACTGTATTTATATGCCGAAAAACACGGCCAAAAATAAGGATCACACCAATATTTCTCAGAAAACCTTGTAAACCCACACAAATAAATAATTTTGAATAGACCTATGTATGTTAATAGCTCAAAGATACGGCTTCCGGGATCCACAAGTGGGTACCTTTTATGGACTTCATTCTATTTACGATACTAAATAGGTTTTTGGCTTTCATTTAAATTCGCTATACTTTGCCTGATACTGCGATATTCTATGCTATTTTGATATCAAGGGACATTTCTTCTACACAACATAATAAAAGTTTTGTAAGCTTTTGTTTTCGACTTGACACTTAGTGCTTTTATTTCAATAATATTTAATAGATTTTCCAAAGAACACTCACTTCCCACTTAAAAAAAACTAAATCAGAAACATTTAATTCATTCGTTCGGGAGTGTTCGTTCGTGTTTGAATTTGACATTAACACCCGATTTTGCGTCGGGTAAAAATTAAAGAAACCAAGGGTTTTACGGCAAAATGTTTACTCTAGAATATTTATGATAAGTGGTCGGCAAACTTATGCGGAAATAATGCTTTTATAATTTATGCACATTCGTCCTTTAGTATATCCCAGTGCAATAGCGAGTAGTCACGGTCGCGCCCTCTCATTAACATAACGGCTAGATAACGCTAAAACAAAACTAAAATGTATCATATAAATAAATATATTATACTTTCGATTCAAAGAAAGCTATGATAATATTCTACTATTAAATATTAACCTGGAAATTATTGTCTTGACAGTTCGCTTCAATGTTTTCATGCCGATGTTACAGTGTACCGTAAGTTTAGGTAGGTATCTAAATACCTTCTAAGGTACAAGCAGTACAAGAGTAACTTCCATAAATTATATTGATGAATTAGTTATAACTGCTATACAAAGTCTTCGACATCTACACTACAATGATTAGCACTTAATATTATTCCATGCACGGATATAGGTACGTTTATTATCATTTAAATTTAATCAGTATTTACGAACGCATTACTGGTTGTAATTAATTTACCAAGTTAGTGCAAATTTTGTAGCAATTTTCATGTTAATAATTGTATAGTTATTGTATTGAATATGTGTGCATTTTTAGTTATATAAAAACAACTTTGCTCGGTCAACAAGCAAGATAAGTGATATGGAATATCTTTGCAACGATTAATGTAATTATAGTTCTATAATACCAGGATGGGTCTTGTCAGGATGTACTAATAAACAAAAAAGCAACAAAACGGCATAGAAACTTATTTTTTAAACCTTACTTTACTTACGAGTACAAAAGCTTGAATTTCTATTTTGATTGTTTATTTTTGATTGCCTCTGCAAACCCACTGGCAAATGTAAAACAGGATAAAAATACCAAAAAAAAAATCCCCGACTCAGCGCCAGCGTAATTTGTCAGCGAAAAAAGTAAAGTAATTAATAACAGTTTTAAATGTAAAAACTTGCATCATTTACACCTCGGCTGGAAATTATTCAAATTTATTCATGAGCCGCGGGAGTAGGTAATCGTCTTTAGAACTGCATGAATAAATAGGAAGCGGTGTACAAATCACTGGGACTGCGATACGGCACTTCCATTTCTTGAGAGCTCTATTACCTCGAAGCTAGAAGGTTATAGGGAAGGCTGGCTAACATATGGCTACGATAAATTTGTACAGCGCTTATGCTGTTACATCTATGTTTGGCCTAAAACTGGCTTTGGTTTTAGGCCAAACATAAATTTAACAGTCCTCTTTTTTAGTCAATGAGACCAAAGTCCAAATGTCATATTATAAACTATGTATTTACATAAATATAATGTAAAAAACTGAGAACGGCGTACGCGTGTAACAACCATCAATTTATTCATCCAATCACATACAATCTTTCGCGTATAACAGTGTATCGATAGTGCTAACTAGTCCTCTCAAAAGATAATTCAAATGAAAAAGATGCCGCAGGCAATTTATGACTGAACATAATTATTAAGAGATAAAAACGATAATTTCCACTTAGTTCATAGAAGTTTCTCTTCAAGCGAATCGTAGCTAAAGTCAAGCTTATTAGCAATGTTATTCTAACAGAATTGAGTTTAATTTTCTATCAGAAAGTTTGTTTCGGTTTTCACAATAAAATCCATTAAGTTACAAATATTCCAACTCTTATTGTCCCATTAAGCAAGTACGAGTTCTAAATAAGTCGGTATTATTTTGTTCCAGCCCTAATATTCTTTAATAACGGCAATTAAGACGAAAACGGTAATGGAAAAATAAAATTACGCCTGCAGGTAACTAAACAAAATGAAATAATATTAAGGGTATTACCATTACATTAAAGCAGGCTTATTGATAATTGTAATGTTTACACGGAAAAATAACATTTATCCACTAACCTACGTAACAGAAGGTAAAACGGTTTCAGGAAAAACACCATGTTTAAAAATTGTTCAGTAATAACAGTCATTTTCCAATTAGTAAAGTGTCCAAACGAAATAAATATTCGATTAATTCTTTGCTATCGAGGCAAAGTGGTGTCTAGATTAACGAAACTTAAAACTAGTTAATGTTCATATTGATTGTTATCATAAAAAAACTTGTCATCATTGTCATCATTAGCCTGACTTAACCCGCTCGAAATTTGTATTGAGTCAAGCTACATACGGTATTTCGTATTTAGCCTTCCAGTTTTTTTATGCTTACAATCAATATGAACCTTAAATGCGGTATAATCAACTTTCATATTAATTATTATGACATAACAATAATCGTTTCTGCTTATACTCGTACTACGCGGAAATTATTCTGATCTCCTTTTTATTTTCCTTTAGATGGAACGTTGGGTAAAATAGCGGTCATATCGACAAAACTGCCCGCCAGAACACATTAACCCTTTTTGTGTCCCATGTGGATAAAAAGAGCCATGTGACATCTACAAGCACCTGTGTATGTCAACATGAGACATTTTCAGCCGTTTGTCGCAAAATAATAGACAATTTATTGTTTGTATCGCATTTCAGTGTATCCTATTGAGTTCTGTTTAGACGAATCATTTTTGAAGTCTTAGGAGTCTTTCTTGGTCGGTAACATTTCTTTGAACGTTCCATTTGTATTTTAGTTCCCTTTTCCACAAGTCGTTGTTTTATATAACAATTTTTAGAACAAATTTATATCAGAATTGGTAGATAAGTTTCATAATAATTTTGTTAGTGAGGTCATGGAGTCAATAGATTTTCTTTGTGATTTATAACGCGTCAAAGCTTGCCTGTTCATCAAAGTGTAAGTTCATTATAAGCTTGACAATAAAAGCTTTGAATAGAGAGCGACGCGACGGCGCTCTCGCCAAGCCTCAAAGACAAAAACGATGAGTCTCATTTATCGGCAGTTGAAAGGTAGATTCCGTTATTTTTCCTTTGCAAAATATTAAGTTAAAATTCTTGGAAGAGTTGTTGAGTCGGCAACCAAATAAAATTGTCTAATTTAGCCCTTCTTTTTTATTCCCTTGGCGCTCAGTGTGCTGTTGTAGGCAAATTTTAATAATGCTTACTGTGTCGGCCGAGGCTATTTCACGCCATTGAATCCTTGAGTTTACCCTCCTATAGAAGTACAACTCTAAATGTTTCGTCTATTTTGTTTTTCCTTACCGTTTTCCGTGTTTATATAATATTAGAGTTAAAAAATCCATGCCATTTTTATTGTATTTTTTATGATTTTCACCGTAACAGGTGTGTGAAATTTTCTTTCACTATCTACTATAACGAGTTGTTCTTACTATGCATATAATGAGGAAAGTAACCATTTAGCATTTTCTTTTTTAAAACATTTACAATCAAGTCGATGATACGACAAAATTAAAATCTCAGTCAAAGCTTTTAATTTATACGCAGAATCGCTAAGGGAACTAAGATGTTGAATATAAATTGGTGTGATTAATGATTTCAACTCATTCTCCCTGAAAGCTTACTCTGCCAATAAGTGTCTTGAGAATGGAACCTACTCACAACGAGAAATTTTCATTCACCCTAATCCGAAACTTTTAGCTGATTAAAACGAGAGTAATGTGTCTTAACCACTCTTGTGCATTGCCTAGAGACCCATTTCTTTTACCAATTTGCTTTAGCAGATACAAATTCATAATTCTTGCTAACAATCCAAGCTTTTGATAATAAATCATACATTTTGAAAATTCCAGTTGAACGAATTGAGATGAATCACAGCATGGGATATGTGATAGGTATTTCTATCATGGATATGTTAATAATAAATAAATAATAAAAAAGAATAAGGGAATACGTATAATGTCTAACATTTTATGATTAATGCAACTAACATTTAATTTCGTAACTACTCTTACTATTTTAACACTATTAGGTTTATTTACGTTTTCACTGCTTGGATACAGGGAATTCGCTCTTGACCAGAGAGATTAGGCCTTTAATCACCACGCTGGCCAAGTACGGATTGGTGAATGTCACATGTCATGTCCTTCAAACTTTTCTCAGAACATTTCGGTTTCCGCAGAATATTTGCCTTCCTTACCACCTTTATTAGAGGACGTATTTTCAAAGCGCACATATACATTTTTCAAGAAGAAATCCAGAGGTGCGGGATGGGGTTTAAACCCACGATCTTCGGAATGAAAGTCGAGTGTGCTTTTATTTAGCCAACACAGCATGCATAATATGAAGTTAATTATTGATGTAAAAGGATTAAGGACTTTATGTAATTCGTAGTCACAAATAATCACTGTGTGCTTTCGTTGTTTTGTTTGTAATGATAGTGTAGGGTAGGGCGGGGCTAGTAGAGCAATTTTTCACTTGAGACGATATAACTCTTCAACTACGTATAAGTCTCAATGTGTTTTTACGCATCCTGATGGATAAGTAATATATCCTTTTGCAAAAATATCATAGTAATTTACTTTATATAAGTTGGATTAAAGAGCTATAGCGGTTTAAATGCAGTTTAAATGCATGCTCAACGTACCCCATAGGTGAGGTAAGTTGAGCAAGGGTATGAGGTAAGTTGAGCAGTTAGAAAGTCTAGCCAAACCATGGGTTAACTGTTAAATAGAAATGAAATACAACTTTGGTTTAACAATATACCCTTTACTAAAAGTATTTTAGCGACAAAACTTAAGCTAATTTTCTTTGAAAAATTCACTGGAAATAGAATCAACATAACATCAACGTATCTTAAGATTAATTTTAGAATTAGATTCAGTTTTTCTATGTATATCTTTTATGTATATCAAAAGTACAGTAAATTTATAAAAGATTAACACTTACCCGGTTGAAAACGGATAACATTTGACTAATACAGACGAAAACTTGCGGTGAACGAATTTTTTACTTTTTGGTATCAAAATAAACATTGTGCGCGTACGCTTCACTCGCTCGTCGAGCCACCACCAATGGTTGCGCGATGAGCACCCCTCCCACGACCCCTTCTTTCCGCCATAGGAGGCCCATGCGTGCGGTGAATAGTTTTCGAGATATTGCGATTGCCCAACTTGCCCCTATGCTCAACTAGCCCCGCTCTACCCTACTCTACATAATATTATTATAATATCTACTATATTTCATGAAAACTTTCCAAGCTAAAAGCCAAGTAAGCGAGTAAGATGTTTTCCTTGTTCGCACTCTGAATTGCCTTTGATTTTACTTGGCCTTATTTGAAAGCTAATATTGAACGGTTTTGGCGACTAACTTTGGGATAGGAGACAATGAAATGTTCAGCGTTTGCGTGACTCTCTCGGTGCGCCACGAAATACTTGTCTGTAGGTAGTTTTGTACCCACCGGCCGTATTATTTCTATTACCTAACAGTGCTTCCTGGCTGGAATTCAAATGTTTATTTTTCCAGCAATAGCTACATATACATTTACTATTTGGATTCTATTTGCATAATGGATAGTGGCGTTATACTACCAATTTAAGAATGCTTTACATCTTGTGTATGTAGAAAAATAATTTAATAAACTGTTGAGTCTTTCAATTAGTGTTATTTTTTATACAAAAACTAGATAGATAGTAGATATATTGACCTGGTCACCATATCGGAAGCTAGGCAGACAGATAAGTTTATATAAAAATATGTAATAATACCATAATTAATTTATTTCATGTTGTTTCAAAGATAATTTCTTCAAGATTTTGCTTTTATAACCTACGTAACATACATAATAATAATGGTAGCATACGTTTTTACATTATTCTTCCAAAGCTGGTTTTACGTTACCGAACAGTATAGTCAATAAAGAATCGCTTAGAGAAGTTTCTAAACCGACTGAACCAAACACAATCGAGTCCTGTAGCTCATGCAATCGGTGACCTACAATCGTGTCGCCAAACAAAAGAACAGTCGGCAATGTAACCGTACTTTATGAAGCAAGTCTCAGTAAATTTGCCCTGAACGATCTAAGAGGGCTGATAACGCGACGCAAAAGCGTCACGCGAAAACAAGGACGCGAAATAATCAGCATTCATAACTCATGATGGGCACTCGGGGTACGGTGGCTCTGTCTAATCTGTCAATCCTTTAAAGACTACTGAAATGTATAAAATACGTATAATTTATACATATAGACGTCTTCAGGTATAAGTAAATTATCACAAATTTTACAAAGGTGCGTGTCTTTTTTTGTTTATTTTAAGTGGTTACCAGTAGGGTTTGTCGTTGCACTAAGTTGATACAATACACAGAAAGACGCTGCTGCCTGTCTACTGGTACATAAAACCCATAAGTCAAATGATGAAAACAAGTATTCATCTACACTGAATAATATTATGGAAATAAATAATTCTAGTTAGTAGTTATTAATTTTCAGTTCATATTGAAGTGCATTGTGAATAAAATACTCATTTACATGAAGATCTTATTCAGCTGACTGTTGTCTGACTATATCAGCTTCTTGCGCCTGCCCGCAAATTCCAATAATGCCAACAGCTCTCGTAACTTTGAATGTAGCAACTCTATTGCTTATATTCCTTTTAGTTTTTACACTCGAGAAATTCTGCTCAAAGCTTTCGACTCTGTCTCTAAAATGTTCAAGTATTTCTCAAGATAGGTTCATGATTTTAAACTTTATGTAGATTTTATATTTGATTTAAATCGTTACATAGATTTTAAATCTATCTGAACCTTTTTAAGATATCAATATCACTATTATTACAATAATACCAATGAAATGAAATAAATAACTGTAAGTTAAAGTTTAAGTTCAGCTGTAAGATTTAAATAATAGGCAATACGTATATTACCTAGCTTTTAACAAGATTTCAAGAGATTTCAAATCTAAGACAAACTTGGGTAACCACAAAGTAGAGTATAATGTAAACACCTGGTAGATTATATTAAGAAACTGTTCATCAGTTTTATAGACCCTAAATTTGTGGTGGTAGGAAACTGCCCAGGAACATGCGACAATAAACAGGCGAGCTGGTGACACCGCGACAATGAAGGACAACCTTGATTACCTACTCCTAATGGAAATCAAATATTATTCGATGGTATTCCAACAGATAATAGATCACGCCACGGCTTCCTTCAACCTCTATATTAGCTTGTATTTACAGTGTTATTATAACCGATGGAATACTGAGAATTGATTTATACATATTGTTAAAGTTCGATCTTTTGTCATCTTAATCAAGCGATAGTTCAGAAGTTTCAGAACATGAAACATAACAAACAATATTTTTATATTGTTAAAAATCATAATATTTTTATAAGTTATAAAGCAATAGTAGGTATAAAAGTTTTATTTTACCTTAAATTACTAAACTGAATGAAACTAAAATAAATTACAGTACAATGGGCGGTCTTGTCGCTGAAGAGCGATCTCTTCCAGGTAACCTTTGGACGGATAGAAAAGATCATTAATTTTATTTACATTCATAAAATATTGATTTTCAAACGCACCCTTATATAAATTCTTCATAGAGCCTACAGAAAAATAGCTAATATAATACATTTATAGAGAGTTCTAATTTTGCCATGTTTGCAACCATTGTTTGCTTTCAAAGAATTCTCAATAACAAAGCAAACAGTTTATTTAAAGGTTAACCCTTCAAGTTGCGAAAGCTTACAAAACTGTCCAATGTTGGATTTTTCTTTGTGTAATTGTTAAGAAAACTTAAGCCGCACGGGGGCCTAGGGATCTTAACAAAACGTTCACCTCGTTGGGCCATTCTTATGGTAATTCGGCCTGACTGTCACGCGACCTTCTGTCCACACCCCGATAATATGCAAATTGTCCCGTCTATAAGGTGACCTGAAAATGCTTCCTCATTAGGCACGTTTTGTCTTCAAATCTATTAAAGGTTGGACGGCCGTACCCTTTGTTTGTTTAGTAAAATTTATTAAGCCCCAAACGGGACAAATAAGACAAGAATCACCGCAGTTATAGCGTGTACCGGGTAATGTTCCATGATTGTGAAAAAACTTGTTTAGTCTTATTTCGGGAGTCGTTAGTGGAGGCAATGTTATCGCTGAAGGTACTGCGAGCTTTTTACCACTTAAAACTTTCTGACAAGCTATTTGTGGCCGCACAGTGTTCGCTAAAATTAATCACACACACCGCAGAAGGTTTTCAGGCTTTTCCCAACATCATCAGAACTTCTGACAACATTATTATTTATAAGTGATTCTATGGTGTTTTGCTTTTTCCGCCTTTTTCAGTGTGGTTTTCTAAACATAAGAAAATGATTAAGATTTCAGAACTCTATTTCCAATATAGCAAATTATTTAACCTACTTTATATTTCAAATATGCTGATAACTTATTTATTTTCCATTCTCGTTTCGTTGAATAAATAAAATAAACAAAACGGTTAAGCAAAGGTATCTTTATAGTTTCAAAACTCGTCTTAAAAGCAATTCGTACTAATTAAAATTCACATATTCAAGCTTTCTTTGTTCTTTGTAGCTGAAACTCAGTCTATTCAGTGAGACGTATAATTATTCGAATCAAAGCATTTCGTGTCAGGCACACAGCGATGACATGAATCATTGAAACTAGCTCTTATTTGTTAATTTAGCTTTAATAGTCTGCATCTAAAGTGTCACGTATTTCATTCAAATTGTACTCAGCTGAAGCAGTGTCATAGCTGTTGCTAAAGTTCATTCCATCTGCACAAAATACAGAGAAAAGGTTTTATCAATTTCAATTCCATGCCGAGGATCCGTCGCCGTCCCTTTCAGGCGTTTTATCAAACAGTCCCATTGTCCGAACATGAAATTATTACAAAGTGTCCCTGAGCTTTCACATTTGACATTATTCTTACAAATTGATAAAGAAGGCTGAAGTCAGGAACCCAAATCAAATAAACCGGATTAGGTCATCGCTTTACGGCGAGTGGAAGTGGCGGGTCATCTCCGAGGAAGCAATTCTCGTGGTCGTAGATTGAATGCAAAATTGGATGAGATCCCACAGTTTTTACTGTATGAACCCCGGGGTTGTTACGTACCAACATCTCGCGTTTTATTTCGCCGAGGGCGCCGCTGTTTGAATGGTTTGATTGAATGTGACAATAGTTATCGTTACTGACGCCCCGACCGCTTTGGGGTTTCTTGTTCGTCCGTTTTCTCGGAATTTTATTTTGTCCATATTGGTTATTTGACCTCTCATTCTGCTGAGAAGTTTATGTTTACTTTTGTGAAACGGTGATAATAGTGTTTTGTTATTTTCGCAATCCGTGTTGTATTCTTTTATTGTATTATAAATAAAACAAACTAGTATACAAGCACTATATATAGATGTGGTTGTGTTGGATTTGGGAATCCAATTTCTAAATGTAACATCGACAGTTTCCTTTTACGAGTGTTCAGTGCGCAGTAGGGTGTAATTGGCTTGACTTTGTGTGGAGATCAGGTCAAGTAGCAACCTGTGCAGCCTATCGCAATGTTTCCCGTATTCAACAACTCCACAGGGCTTAGAATTTACTTTCGCGGGATATCTGGTTTTAATAAACCAATGCGAGATTGACTAAGAATTTTTGTAGTTTAACAACATTATTCGCACTACACGTGTGTACAGTACATAGCTAAAAATGCATATCAGAACCTGAATATACATATAGGAAAACAACGATATTCACAAATATATTGGAAAACTCTCTCTAAGTCGACAAATTCCACACACGAGACACAAATAAACGCGCAGCGGTTCAAAAGCGTGCGTCATTCTTTGAGTTGCAACTACATACTTCTATAGAATAAACAAAACTACATATTTACTTTACTTTTCATGTTTAAAATAAAATATTATGTGTATTGAATATCTACAATGTAGATAGAAATAACAGAATATTCAGGGTTAGATAAAGTCATAATTCGTAAGTTTCAAGAATACAATATATCAGGCAGGTACCAAATACCAAATAACACAGCTTGTAGCAATATATTCAAAATTATTGCTTAACCAGTTAATGATTATTTATCTGCTCATGAACAACAAATTGCCTAAGTTTCGTACATACTTCTTAATAATGATGCTAAGTTCTGTCAGAACCTAAGTATGCCGATGTGGTTACCGTGTATTTTTAAATATACAACAAACAAATAAATTACGGGAATACTCGTAGGTTATTACAAATTTAGGTCCGCTTTGTATTTGGGGCACGAGAATTAATTATTACATAATTTATTGCAAAGACAAATTTTACAGTTCAATTATGATCAATTGTGTGATAATTGAGATAAATCGAGTATATTACATTCTACGAGTATTTGTACGATATGCAAATATTTTTTCGAGTGTATGTATATATTATATATATATATATATATATATATTATAATAGTATGATAAAAAATATTCTATGTATGCATATTATATTGAGTTTATCAGAAATCTAGCACCCGTAATACAAGCTTACCACGGATTTGATTTGATGTTGAATTGTTCAGCCATATTTTTTTTATATGTACAAATATTTTAATTACAAAATTCATAATGATAACCATTATACTATAGATTTATTATTTATTAGGTATCATGAAAACGGTGGACCAAATCTGAAACGTATCGAAAATAATAACGAAGATTTTTGTATCTAAAAATCACGTGAATTCGTACGTATGTATGTACATTTTCAATGTTCGTTTAGCATTGCGGAACGAAATATCCTATTTTATAACAATATAAAATCAAAAACTAAATTTTAATGTCAACTTCATCCATATTCTCACTCTAAAATGTTTACAACCATCGAACATCCAAACATATTTATAACAGCACCGAAATTAACCATGTCGGAACCCCGCCAGCAGATAATCAACCATTCTGTGAATGTGTATTAATCTGTAGTGCTTTATTTGGTTTTGCACTCGAAATAATTTTCCGCTGCGAGTTGGTTTGTATTTGCTCAGTTTATTTTTCTCCGTACAAGTGCCCTGCGAGTTGAGCACACAGTCTGAACTTTAGTTAAGAGAGGCGCTCGCTCCGCAGGCCCGCGCGCTAAAGCTAATATAAAACTCTATGTGACGTACTTTACTACTGTAGTCTTTTGACTATAAATCCCAGAAATCCTTTTAAGAGGATGGGGTAGGGTAAGTGGATACTTGAATTTCACAAACGACTAGGTAAGCGGTAGTAATGATGGGGAGTACTTACGGTTTCACTATAGAAATCTGTTTTAACTAAGTCGTGGAAATGAAATTATGTTACTTAAGATCAATATATGTAGATCAAGATAATAATGAATAGGGTAGGTACAAATAAGTGGGAATTTGGAATTTTTAGTGCTTCACACTTTCGATTTTAATAATAGATCAGTATAGATAGAAAAATAGATGGGATTGGAGATTCGTCACTATGTGTCGATTCCTATATCCGTTTTTGTAGGAAGAGTCAAAGCAATGAAACCCTATCCAATATTTCACACAGGAAAAGTATTATTTATTTATTGCAATACAAATGGATCACGCTGAGTTTTAAAATGAAAATGATATTGTTACATGTCAATATAAACAATAATAGAAACTTAATAGAAACTTAAATCCTAATATGAGAGAACACAGAATATTCTAATTGAAAAAGATAACACTTTGGATCAGTAAGTAAATAAACAGTTTCAGCGTTATATTATACACACGGTCCAACAAACGATGTTTTTTATATTGACTTTTCAGAAATTATTTTTTAATTTAGGTAATTTACACGGTTTCTGGCGTGGGGCGGAGACAGGAGAACGATTAACAAGAACCCGTATGCCATTACCCAATTTCCCTGAGCAGGTTCCCGCCATAATTCTCGCAGGTCTTTTGGGATGCGCTGCTATTTTTTCATAAAAACATTTTATGACGCATGGCCGCCATAAGTCTACAAGAAAGAGCCCAGACCTGGATCCGTGTAATTAGACGCTGCGAAGATTTATGTCCCGAAATTTTCCGAATTCTTTTAATTTTTCGCCCGCGACACGTGCTCCTACCCGCAAGTTATTCTTTTAATTTCGCTCTGGGGCCTTTTAGTTGGACGTAAGGAGAATCGGCGTCAGAATTGTTTATGTGGCGTTGATGACTGCAATTAGGGAACTATTTCCTTTGTGGCGGAAAAATGCGAGCAAGTGGGGTACATGTAAGCATCGTGTTTATTTGGGTCCGCTTTATTTGGCCCGTTCCCCGGGGCCCGGTCCATGTATCACTGCAGACGTCAGCCCAGGGTTAATTGTCTACGTGCGTTTTCAGCTGAATTCGTCACGTTCGCCAAGCACCCCCCGCGCCCGCCCCCAACAACTCGCACAAACGTGATTCGCCAAATCGAACTCCGATACGTACTGCCTTATTAAACAGTTCACTTTATCGTACCTCCTGTAGATTCTTTATCCTCGTATTGATCCATAAAATATGAAAGTAATAAGTGTCATAACTCGTATGGAAATATTGTATTTACCCGCGGGTAACAAATGATAAATGTTGTTGGTAGAGTACCGTTTGCGCGGATATTAAATTCTTCTTTATTTGTTCTGAGACATTAATTAGTCTATTCTGCCGGGAGAAGTTTACTCAAGTGACGAAAGTTTACGAATGCAAAACGAAACGTCCTTTTAATATCATTTTGGAGCTTTATTTCTTGATTTACACAAACATTGAAATAAGTTATTATTTGATATAATAGGTTTATATAAATTGTGTTATGTTCTTGTTATAGCTGTATCCCAAACAGATAGAAGATTAAGGGAAATGGGTACTGTTCTTTAAAAAAAAATTTTTTATTATATATTATTTATTATCTAGTAGGTTCTATTGAAGGAGAGAGGTTCCCACTACTTGATTATGTAGTAAGGGTTGATACGATGATGATTATTATATTTATATTAAAAATGTACCTTAATCCTGAATGCATGATCCCTACAACAGCAAAATCCTCTTTTACAGGAAATATACTCAAATAAAAATAACAAATATGAAAGACTGACCTTACATCTAAAGCATTTTAACATACATATTAAAACCTTACCGGTACTGTGAAAGCACCTGGCGACGCTACAGATATTTCACTCAGAACACACGTTTGAATTTACGGGCCGTGAACCTATATAGAGGATATTTTTAACTAGGAACCGAGCTCGTTTGTGTTAGGAAACCAATCTCGTTGATATATCCATTAGCCAAATAGAGAGACGGCTCTCCGCCTTCACCAAACAAATGCGGGTTACTCGTGTGAAGGAGCAAAAATTGTTTCACTTTCATTTCTGTGACACGATCCGTAATGTACCTTTAGTACCCTTTTCAAATGAAATGGTGGATGAAAGCGTAATGAAGGTTCTTTATGCAATTAAGAGAATGTATATTGGGACATCACAAATTGATGAATGGAATAATGGATGAGTTTATTTTTAAATAAATGTAGCTTTTTATGTTACAATAATTAATGGATACGATGAGATCGTGATTTCATTACACCATATTGATTGTGTGGGTTATTCGTTGTACACCGATTACTTTCAGTTTGTGAAATGAAAAAAATATATTTTGATTTAGGATACTGCAGTGACATTATAAAACATTGATAAAGATAACGATCATTTATTTGCATTAAACATGAGTACAAACATAGCATGCAGATATCTTAAAGTAGGTACTAGAGCTACATGTTTTGCCAATACTGATGTGCAAATGTGTGAGAGAGAGATGTCTGTTGTCAGGTAAATCTGTAAGTACAATATAATCCGTATTAATTGTAATATTAATGCCCGTCTGTTAAGCTTTCCCGATTTAACCGTTTATCGGGTCTTGATGAAATCAGAGTCGAAATCGATCTCTAAGATAAATTGTGCCGGTAAGATAAGGTGACCCACGTAGGTATTTGTGGGCTCATTAGCTACCCTACCTTTAAGTTCGCAACGAATACAACTGTGTAATGTGCCTAACGTGTATGGAAAATCACAACCAATATCAATGGCACACACGCATAAGTATTGTCATTGGTTGGCATGAATAAAAAAACTGAAGCATTTAGAACCTGCGGGCCAACCACCATCTTTTAAAAACTATCATGTTTCCGAACATTCTTAGAGTAAGCCTACAATAATATTACTTTATATGGTTTATAAGAGGTTATGGTACGAAATCACAAAATAAGATTAGAATAATACTGCTCTAAGAGATCATGGTAGGCCCCCTGAATTTGAAAACCTTTGTTCACAATACAATACATGTTGTAAAATGGATATAAATTTTATACAATAATACCTCAAAGGAATAAATAAATATTGCTGGAAAATTCACATGGCAACATCTAGCCTCGCGGTACGCTCGAAAAGCTTGTGTTACGGGTGTTAGATTTCTGATATAATATACATATTATACTTTATATAATATACATCCATAGATATATAATATTTTATTAGACACCAAACAAATATTTGCAGATCGTACAATTTTTTGTCCCAAGGCGAAAATCGAACCCGCTGCGTCAAAGAGGTCGTGAAATAAATTGAATATTATACTTAAACCGCAAACATTTATGAGAACTCAACCTCGTGTAGGTAACAACAGCCAGCATATGTAGTTCCGATTACCATTATATAAGTGCTTGTAAAACCAGAACAATTGAGTCAATGTTACAACCACAATGCTTATGGCGAAACTGCGGTAAATATGATCTCTTTATTGTTATTATGTATGCACATAGCCGATGGATTCAGTTCAAATACTTGAATGAATGCAGAAAAAGTTAACGATTCTTACATGGCGTTACTACCGTACTTTTTACACTGGTAATAAAAGCTGAATATTATTTCTTTTATGAGCCAATTGTGTCCCACTGCTAATTAAATTAATAATATAATTGCATACAACACTCATACCAAGGCTCCTGAGGCTGCGCGTGCTATGATGCAAATAGTTAGCAAACTTGAACAGGCCAGTATTCTTTGTTTCAATGCAAGTGCTACTCAATTAACATGAACAGGAAAGCTATTTTTAAATACTCAATTCAACGTTCGGCTGAAAGCTAGCAAGTGCGGTGTTTTATTTTACAGTTGCATTCTTCCGTGAGCCAGTTTACAATCCATGAAAAATTGAAATTGCGAATCGTAAATGTACTTTTGGTCCCGAAGCGAATAGAAGTTACAATTCGCAAATCAAAATATTGTTTCAGCGCATACGAGTACGTATTAGAAAAGAATGCAAGCAACAGTGAATAGAAGCCTGCGACGTTATGTTTGTGAAATATAAAGAGTTTCAGTGGACTCTGCTGGGAGCAGCCATCGCTCAGTGGAGCGACTATCTGCATTTTATACTCTCGGTGCCATCAACGCCCGACACTTTATTCCTTTACTTTGTTTGAACGGGTTCGGATTTGATATAGGTACGAACGAGGTGCTCCACATTGTTTATTTATCGGATCGTGCGCGATGAACGATTGTATTGAATTTTATATGCATTGAAGCTTCCATTATTCCGATGTTTTAGTATCCTGTAGATCCTATAAATCCTATTAATATTAGCTCTGTTTGGAGAGTATTTTTGAATATTTGTTACTCAATCACCGCGATTCATTTAACATTCATAAATCAATAAAACATGATATTTGTATTTCCATTACTATTTGTAATTATTAAATAGGTAGATAATATATAAAATTCGTTTTAGCAATCCGCTGTAGACAAATTATGGTTCCTTGATACACTGTCATCATGTCAATCATTACATTTATAGCTGGCTTTTGTCCAAACAAAGCGAGATCAGTCTTCAGGGCCCAAAATCTCGTCATTTCATTGTTCCGTGCAGCATATAAAATTTAAATTCTTTGGGAGTCGACATGTTTCGGATTGCTCAGCGGGCAGTGTAACGCTAGCTGACTCGTGACTCGACACACTCGATTGAATATTAGTTTATTGTATACTCACCTACCTATTACACTTACTTTTAAAACTCTGTTATCATAATACCTGGGCAGACCAAACAGCAATGAATACACTGTGATAAGGCCCTCGCCTTGTAACTCTGTCATTCGTTAGCACTTGAACGTGATTGAAACTCAGAGTAAGCTATCGAACAACAGTCGTAGAGCGGTCACAGCCCTACGTAATTTAAAGAACAAACAAGCCCCACAACTTGATTTAGCCGACTGCAACAAACTTAGTTCTCTCACAGCCTGTGCTCTAACTCATTTGCCGTTGACAGTACTGTAGCGTCCGTAGTCAAACATTCGCCTAACTAAAGGTTTCAGCTTATTTACAAGACATCGAATCGGTCCTGAGTCAGATACAACATTTTTGTCGAATTATAGTTTTCAACCCTTATTTTGAGGTCCGTTAACGGATCGTCAACTTACACACAACATTCATTTTTAGTTTACCTAGTATTATATTACCTACTAGCAGTGAGATTTAAGTTATGTTTGTATGGGGCCCACGTCTCATCATAACTGGAGTAATACTTTAAAAGCCTATCCTGTGTCCCACCTAGACCTCTAAATGTTTGTTTACCTACCAAATTTCATCACATTCGGATTATTTTTTTAAAAGTAATGGCGTTAAACTCATTGTTTTTTTACTCGAATGCGTTCACTCGAATCATATTGATGAACAAGTGAACTACGACCTTCTTCACTTTGAAGGATATAAACGAAAACGTGCCAGATTCAAAATTCCAACAACAATGAACAGTAATGTATTAGGGCCTCTTTTGGTTTGAACAACAAAGGCTCAAAAAACCTCAGCCAGATGAGTTTGGCTCAAGTAAAGCGTTATCAATCCCAGTTAATCCTGTCTTGTATTATTGAATAAATTTACTCCTCTGGTACTTTTGTCATTTTCCATTGGCTCAATGTAATGGAAAAACCCAGATGATTTGCAATGTTTTGTTCGGGTCGCTTAGTATTCAATAAGGCATGTATTTATACGTAGTATGACGATCGTTTGATATGCTCGAGATGTTTGAGGATGTACATTGATAATGGGGTTCATTTTCCGTATGACGCGTGTAATACTGGTTATTAGGGTGTCGGCAAAGGTCAACTGAGGCGTCTGTAGCGTTCACTGTTATTGTTATGGCAACATGAAGCGAACTATGCATCCTGTCTTGGAGTATGTTGTTCTGGACGTGAAAATACAAATAATACTTCAGAACCTTTAAGAGTATTGCAATTTATGATAATTTAAAAATAGAGCTTGAAGTCAGCATATAACCCATATGCTGTTCCTAAAACTTTTCGCTCCAACGCTTTAATAATTATCATTAAAAATATAGGTATAGTATGCAAAATATTGTAAGAAGGTTCTAGATATTTTTATAAATATAAGGATATAACCATGTCATAATCCACAGAAGACGGTTAAGTTTACTAGGAGGGTTGGAGCCGACAGATAAGGCGATATAAGATCGGTACCAAACCTTTTCATCTCATTAGGTAATTCTACATTTTCTTACAATTTCATATCATGTTTAAATAGAATTAGGAGGCCGATTCGAGAACACTAAAAAATAAACCTACCTACCTATTTATTTAAAATGTTATTGCCATTTTACAACTTCAAAATTATAGCACTGCCACTGATAAATAAATTACTTTTTATTTTTATTCTAAATATATATAAGAAAATGGTATAAAAAAACTTAAAAGATCACCAGGTCAGCTATCGCCTGGGCTAAACTAGAAGGCGTGGGTTCGACTCCCACTCAAGGAGCAAGGTAACGTTGTGATCTTGTATTGTTTTCCATAAATTTTCGAACTGATAAAAAAATCTAAGTAGGTAATAAATAGGGAATAAGTCTCAGTCAAACTATTCCTTCCTTATGCTGAAAATACTGGGCTGTATGAACAAGCAGTCCAGAAGTAGCATTTGTCCACAGTAGTCATGTATCTGGTTCGCAGGTGGCGCTAACTGCCGGCAGGCGCGTGAACTGCCGGAGAGGCACAACAAACCGTACAATGTATGCGATGCGCTGATGCGCATGAGGGCGCATACCGCGAACCTGCACGTTTTCCATTGTATTCTTATAACTTTTGTTACGTATCTATAACTGTTTATGTTATTTGAGTATTATCAATGTTGTGAATTTATATTTTAAACCGTGTATGAGTATTACAATTATTCTTTTTTTTGCATAACTTTTGGTTGTTATGTTTAAAAAAAAAATGATTTTCATTCTTTCTTTGATTTCTTTCTTTTATCTGCTAATGTATCTATACTGCTTATGTTTTATGCTGAAATAAAATCACAGAAGCCAAAAAAAATTGTTGACATGTTACTGTCATAAAATAGCGAGAATAATTATTTATACTAAGATACAACATGCAACAATATTATAGCCTCATAGGGTCTTATGACCGCCTCAATCGGTTTCGACAGAATACCAGCGCCTACCTGCTCTCGAGTAGCAAGGCATTTATGCTGAGTCGAGACCCTTTTGCTGCTGTGACACAGTATTTCATAATCGTTAGGTTCATATTCACTATTTTTTATTTGTTTGTGTATTTTTTAACTTGAATTTTATTTAATTATGTTTGTTATTATTTTCTTTATTTCCTAAATTCTAGTTTGTGTTAATTTTGTGCCAAATGTTTGTATTGTGTGTGAGTAGCAAATAAATGTATGTCTATGTCTATGTCTAGAATATAACCATATCACAGAACATATCATTACTACGCAAACCATATCCATGTACGATCCAGTTCTTTGACTGGAACAGAATTCTATACAAATCTAACGTGCACTTAGCGAATGAGATACATACAGTAAAATCGGGTTTTATCCAAAGCAGCAATAACTCTGGAAGTCGCAGCCCGTACTCGTATTACCACTAAGCCAACATTGCGACTACACCTGCCGCTTCCCACCCAAATACTTAATTTGCATAACACGTGACCTAGTTTTTTTCTAGGTACACTAAATCTGACCAACGCTGGTAGTAATGAGGTTTAACTAACATGCATTTAAAATGTTGGACAAAATAAAAATACCTGTGTGCTTAACTTGAAAGAACTGCGAACAACGACAATCTTAAAATTGTTTACATTTAGATTTCTAGAAATATTATGTGTTTGCTAAAATACTCTAATAATTCTGAAATAGCTATGTAGCTACATTCTATTCGAGAAACGCTGCCATCTACGAAGATAATATTCCAAATTCCTGAAACAACGAAATAAATAATGATTTTATCAAACGGGCCGGTTTATCGAAATATTGCTTTATACAACGTTTTCACTAAAATTTTAATATATCTACAATTCTACAAAACCGCGAAGACTGGTGCCAATTGGAGGAGCTGTTTGCCGAGCTGTAGGCCTGGTGGTGCTGAAAATGATGATGATGATGATTTTATTATTAATTGTGCTCCAATATACATAAAACATAATAAAGTGTATCAGTTAACTGAACGGCAGGTGGTGCAAACCGCGCACGGAAATTGCCGCCCGCCCGTAGGTCTCGCAGGAACTTGGCAGTCGCTCGCACCGCCCATACGGGCGCCCTGCCCGCTCGAGGACCTACGACTATAGAACATCCTTAGGTACATTCGAGATCTTAAAACTTATATCCCGCTATTACTCATCAGCCAGGTCATCATTGTCGGGGTAATAGAAGAGGTGCGGTAGATGTTTTCAGCTAGCGTATAATACCTACCCAAAATTCAAAAAAATATCTTTGATTATTTATTTATTTAACAAAATCCACAGCCCTTATAAATATATAACATTTTTCTTATACCTGAGCTTACGGCCAAAAATTTACTTTATATAAAAAAATAATTATTTAGTTAGCGGTAGGTATAATTATGTATTTTATTCTGTTTATCAATACTAACACAGTACTAGTACTGTTAATATTAAATTTGAATTTACATCACCTATCTTTCATTCCCAGCTTTTAAATCAATCTGATTATTGTTGAATACTTTGTATTACGCAACAAATAGATAATTTATAAATTAATGCCTTCCTATTATAACTATAAAAAAGTATTCTACCATCATCAACATCCTCGTTTGTAACCTGTGCTCTGTTTAATTGTAGCCTAGCGCAGAAACAATTAGGTAGCAACCTGTGCGCTCGAAAGAGATTAGTGTTTAGAACACGAGAATAGAATGTAATTAAAGTAAAGGATTGCTAGAAGAATCTTCTTCATAAGTCTTTCGAACTTTCTGCTAAAATAACTATCGATTTTAGCGATTGTCGTATTGTATAATGTTTGACTCGACACTTTATACACAAAATTCTAGAAGTCAAAGAGCCTTATTATACGAGTAACAGGATTAATACAAAATATGAGAGGAAAGAGAAGGGCTTTTGTCTTGAAGGGTCCAACAGAAAATAAATTGTCCCTAAAACTATGATTTTGAGCAAAGATATTTAGTACATGAAGGTCGTTGAACTATTTTTCTAATAGAAGCTAGAAACAATACCGAACGCAATATAAAATAAGATAAATAAAATTAATCTAATTCCGAAACCAAAAAAAATACAACACAAGCAAAAACATACTGAGTCAAAGGACAATAAATTCACAATAAAGCTTTGTATTGCTTTGCAAATTAACAAGCAGTCATGTGAATTCAAAAAAGTTCTTAAAATATTTTTATATCTATTACATAAATATCAACGATATTATTTCCAGTAGTTCAATCCATTTATCCTTTTGATTCATAGATTCTAATCGCGATTATGCACTATCCTTAGCATTCCATTTTCTTCACTGTCTCTTCCGATTTGGATTCTGCACTCTGCATTGGATGCTAGTGACGTTAGAGAGGAAATTTATAAATGAACCCTAAAGGTGCTGTTTACGGTAATTTATCTTTTAGCGCGAACGTCTTTCCTTTCAGTCAGTTCACTTAAACTATCTGAAAGGCCACAAGAAATGTTTAATGACCTTAAGGTAGTGTTTGACGTTGCATTAGCGGAACAATGGACATTAAAACTATAGCCGGGGCGCTTTATCTTCGTGATTGTTATAATACAGAAAGCGCTTAACTAGCTGAAAGCTTTCGGCGTGCCTTTACAACGCACTGCTTTGTGCTTTTCTCTATGTTGATAGAACTGACTGTTTATTTTGCGTTGTCTATTGGGTTTGGTGTAGGTTTTTGTAATAGGTATGCACGAGTGAACAATAATGGAATACGAGTAGGTATGTACTATAACCAAAAATATTTATGATTTGAATTTGGGTCAGATTTGGATTGGTTCAGCCAGTGTGATAGCATTGATGAGCTTTGGAAAAACGTAGGTTGGTTAAAGATAATAATGTTATATGAGGTTTGTTTGATGATGTACCTACATAATAATAACTATCGTTGCACTTCTGTAGTTTGTAGTTTGCATACATAGTTTTAAAGTGTTTGGAAAGCCATTTGCTAGAACAGAGTAATTGCTCAGAATCGAAACTTTGGAACCAAGTGCATACCTTGCGGAGTTAACTTCGACATCTGTGAGTCAGAATTGTAGATGTAGGTATTAACATGTATTGATTTAAAGCGCAACTTGATATAATTATAACTTTAGTACGTATTTGCTTGAAATACAAAATAGATATTATGATTTTTTTATGAACAGGAATAAGAATAAATAATAAGTTTAGTATAATAAGAATTTTTTAAATCTAATGATGCTTAATCTGTTATTTAATCTAGTTTAACCCCATATTTTTGTTATAGCTACTACTTTTATTCGTGGGAACTTGTAATTGGCTCACTGTTTTGTGTTCATTTTTTTTGTAATTAATTTTAAGCTGTTGGTACTCCTAATAATAAATAAATAAAAACCTCTTAGGAATTCTACTGAAGTGAACTTAGAGTTACGTCTAGAGTATGAGTAACCATACTCCTGGAATTGTCATACTTCAGACGTGAGATGTATTCAGTGTTCCAGCGAGACGCGTCTGTAATATAGTTATGTGTCTACTCCATATAATTGAATAGGTAACGTCCGCAAATCGAGGAAGGCTCGAACTCGATTGGTGTAGCACTCGTTACCAACAAACTTTCTTCTAAAGACGCCTAATTTGTTCATAAGTAGGTTAATTATGTAGAGAAATTGAGTAAATCTTTTAGATTGGAGACAGACGTTGCCGTAGGTTGGAATAATTGGAAAAATTCTAGCTAATGTTAAAGGTAGCAACAGATTGTGTCTGGAGAGAATTTGGGGGTGCCCTTGGTGTGGGTTGATCTGAGCGAATAACGAGATTAAAGATATTTATTCAAGTCAAAGCCATTTCTTTACGTAAGGTGTAAGGCGTAGGTAGAACCTTACCTTCAGATAAAATAATAGGTTGATAAAATATTACAGGTAAATAACATGGAAAAAAGTGTAATTATCTTGAATACGAATCTCGCTAGTTTTTGGTATATTTCCAATGACACACTTATTCACTAATATATACTACGAGATATTAATTATTTGATTTTTTTGCCATTGGATATATACCACTGCGCATAATATCATGATCTAATAAATACATATTGCTGGACAATTCACACAGCAACATCTAGCCCAGTGGTAAGCTCGAAGCTTGTGTTACGGGTGCTAGATTTCTGATATACATACTATATTCTCTATAATTAAAGTATGCTTACCACCTATCTGTAACACAAAATGCTCTCCCTCTCACTCTAAGATAATGCAATTTCCGAGTAGGTAATTAGCAAAATGAATTCGAATATTCAATTTGAATCGTGGTGCGCCGTCTTACCACGAGTGAGAGGAGTACACTTATGAGTCCTTAGAGTGTAGAGAATGGTGAAGGTAATCTTATGAATCGTGATGCTAATGCTGGCGGTTGCGACTAACTAGTAACAGAATGGAAGCTAGTGGTGTGTCAGTCAGGTAATTTGGAGGCGGCACTTTATGGAATACTCAAGGCATAAACTATTCGAGGTGAAGACGATTTTAACGATTATTATGCAGTTTACAATTGAGTCATACAAAACGGACTTGAATTTATATTTTTTTATGACTGAGGTTATTTAGAGGCACAGGAATTTTAGCTAGAAGACGAAGATGATTTAAAAGATTGAGTTTTATATACATATATAAACGATATTTTTATAAATGAATAATACACTCATACTACACACATATGCATATTTTTTTATAATCACCTCATTTTCATTTCATCCGCAATTATAGATACCTACTGTTACTTTTCACGTAAAAACTATTGAATGCGTTTTGAGGAAACTTAAAAGTTACATATTTTATATGAACAAAATAACATAATTAGCTACTTTTAACGGCGGGAAAATCCACGGATATACTGGGGAAGTTAATCAAAACGCGGGAAAAGCCGCTGTCGGCAAAGCTTGTTACACATGAGCATAAGGCTAGATACTTAAGTTCACCGTTGTCGCTTATCGCATAGATCGTGTGCAATTCTCGAAGCCCTAAGTGCTGGGGTGCAGGAAGCCGCAGGCGCTCCGTGGCGTGTTACATGCCGCACCTCCTCGCTAATTGAATCCGTGTCTACTTACAACCAGGCACGATAAAACTAACACGCTGAGAATCCATGTGAGTTTTTTTATGCCTTTTTGACCTTCAAAATAAGAAGAGTTTCTCAATACAATTGTATTTTTTAAGCTTTTTACGACTGTAAACGTATTCGGATGATTATTTACCACTTACAAGTTTGTACTTCCCGTGTGGTTTCATTAAAATTTACTCTAGTTCTGAAAAAGCATCAACGTAAAAACCATGTCTTTTCAAAAATATGTACGAAAAACTGAGAGGATTAAACTATCTAGCTGAGTGTAACAGAGTAACTAGAATACCCGTATAATAAATTAAATGTTTTGTTTTTACAATTATTATAAATATTTTTTTTAAATAGCACGCAGTTTCACCTACCCGCACTTGGTCACTGTGGTGAATTAAGGCCTAATTTTTCTCGTCAATAGATAAGTCTCTGTGTCCCAGCAGTGGGAACATAAATAAACGTAAAGAGGGTAAGAGGGGGTTATGCAGTTAGACAAAACTATCAATTTTCTACAATTTAAAAAATCAAGACAAATCTTGTCCAGATTAACTTCAGACAAATCAAGACCTATAACTATATCATCTCGAAGTATCTAAGAATTGAAGTATCTAAGCTGATCCTAAACTGATCTGGAGATTGCAGACCTGTCGGCTGATCCACTTAATCTCTTACAAAGTACAGAACAGAGCCTTAGTAAACGAAACTTATTAAGTTCGTCTAAATCACAAAAAGGTTCATTATTTTTCAGCATTTAACAATACTTCTTGAACACCAAGCTTAATAATAATGTAAGGTAAACAATATTATAAAACATTGGGTCAATGAGCGGCCTTATCGCTGACAGCAATCTCTGTGAGCCAAACTTTGCATGAACACAGATTAAGAGCACGAATAAGGCGGAAGTAACAAACGGTGCACTTTACTAGATAACATTTTGTATTTTGTTAAATGATAATTGTAAAAATTAAGTACGCAAATAAAGATTCTTATATTCTTATTCTTATTAGGTTAATCTGCATGATATTAAACAAGTTTAAAAGATTGAGTCTGATTTACGACAGCGCGGCGGCGGCGCACAGCCGGCTTCTCAACGCGTCGGTGTGTCGGGTTAGTTTTAATTAGTTCTTGTGAACATGTCATAAACACATTGTAACATGTCGGTAACTAAAACTTTTAAGTTCATAGTACTTTTGATGTTTTATAACTATTGTTTACAAATCTGATAAACTAAATACACTAATCCAACATCTAATACAACCTGTGTGCTACCTACGTGCTGCCGAACCCCTTTTTAAATAAAAACCATGTTATAGTCCTATATCCTCTCATGTCCTCATGCGACATTATTATGTTAATGTTTTGATGATGACGATAAATATTTTTTATATTTTTCTTATTAACAGCAACTCATCATTAAATCATCACCCCTCTGAGAAAAGGCCCCACGTTTATCGATGCTCAGCACCTCTCGAGAACTCGTTTACCGTTATCGCTTTCCGGCAGATACGGCCAGTTCATACACATAATAGTAATTTAATTGCACGTTTGTGGAACATCACGTTAAATCCTACTATTATTAGGTTCAAATGGAAAATTTTGAGAGGAGGTGTAGGACTAAGTTAGTAATCTATACTAATATTATAAAGAAGAAAGATTTGTTTGTTTGTTTGTAATGAATAGGCTCCGAAACTACTGGACCGATTTCAAAAATTCTTTCACCTTTGGAAAGCTACATTATCCCCGAGTAACATAGGCTATAATATAGCAAAGAAAGTGTAAAACGCGGGCGAAGCCGCAGGGCGGAATGCTAGTAGTTAATAATCACATTTATTATTTTTATACTCGCTTATACATTTAGTTACTCGTTATAAACTATACTTCTTGAAAATTGAGATTATAATTAACAGAGAATTCAGAAACAGAGTAGGTAACTATTATCATCAATAATGAAATATTTTTACGAATTTTAATCATTCCATATGTATAAGTATAACATGTATATTAAATTCTCATGTTACAATGCCATACTCCATAACTAATAACCAAATTCTTCCAAAACAGCTTAACCGATTTTTTTCATAAAAATCGGTTGTTATACCATAAAAATAAGATTAAATGCTTAATTTCTAATGCCTATAACCATTTGTATTCATTTTATACGTTTAATAATTTTATCATTTATGAGCAAAGTAGTATACAGAATGAGCTTTCATCATTATTCATACATCCCATACCTTCATTTAAACACTATCCAATTGTTATCTTAATTATACACATATAACCCTCAACACATTACCTTAAATTTTATAAATTACTCGTATAAAAACAGCAATAGTGAGGCAAATTCAGATTATACGTGACTGCCGGCGCGGATCTTACGGTAATTCGCAATAACATAGCGCTAATGACCGGCTTTCACAAGGGAGAATTCGCGCTAACTGCGGCATTAAGACCTCCTTATTTGGCTGTTTCACTTCGTTATAGGACCTTTGTGGTAGTTCCAGGAAAAATAACCATTTTACAATTCCAAACGCTTAAGGGCATACGATTTTATACGTCAGAGCTACTTTGAAATCTTTTCGTATAGAGTTCAAAGCTGAATGGCACGGTACTTCATTATCATTAGGGCCTTAGTAATGTTTTCTTTCCCAAAATACAAGCATGTTTTCATGTTTTGCCTCGTCTCAAAGTTTTCCTTATGCCTTGGGTTTCCTCATGTACAAAAGCCAGCCATTACGAGATGAAGCGAATATTCAATCCGTTGAATATGGGTGAGTTTACACAGCGAGGAGTAAACAGTGCCGCTTGATGGTAAATAATTGGGTGTACAGGAGTCTGGAATACCTAGGTACTCTGTCGCTCCGTTCTCATTTCAATCGCACACTGTTTCAAGTAAAACGTTTTAACGGAAAATGAATAATGATTGAAATGGCCATTCAGTATTGAAGTGATTTTAATGGTATTTATTTGCGACAAAATAGCAATATTACCATCGTAGTTTGTATACTGTGCCAACTTACTACGATGCGAAAATCACAAACGATATTTGAATCCATGATAATATTGTACCTATGTAAAATTATTTAATAAACAAATAAAATAAAATAGTAGTAAATATAATCTGAAGTAATTCCGTCTATCTATTTAACAAACTATTATATCGTGGGAAATCCAAAAAGTACATAATTTACATCACTATTTTCTAAAACTAAATTTAAATTGTATCCATGGTAAATTAGTTGTGTTTACAGTTGATCAAAATTCATAACACTTTAATGCAGGGTACAAGTAAACACCCAAAAGCAAGGTTCACATAATCTTCCGAGTTGGACGTTTGCCTACTTTGAATCAACCCTTAACTTTGCCAATCTATCTATTCAGCCCAACGGCAAATTAGGTACACTAAAGTAAACTCTACCTCAATGATCGTAGTGTTCCGGTTTGGGCCAAAATCGTAACTGACATTTACTTGGCTAAATCATATAGACCAAAGGTCGACATGCCGCCCTTACAAACTTATTAAAGTTTCAGACACATAAAAAAACAGAAAATAATAGATAAACCAGAAATCTGGATTCAACAGGACTCGCACCCGTGGTAAAATGCGACCTCACGAAGTAAATATAGTGTTAATAAACTAGCTCATAACAGCTCTGTAATATAATGTATTATAGAATTTTCTATAAGTATTATTTTATTTCGCTGAACAAATCATTTTAATGCGAACATAACGAAGCAGACGTGATAAAATATATTATTAAGAAAGAAAAAATCTGCCAAATCCGTTCCAGTCTTTTAGCACGACATGCAACATTAATGCAGACACAAGACTTATTAGAAAACAAACTCGTATATCCATCATAACAAAACTCTATAAAACTTCTAAATTAACAAAACTGAATTTGAACATGAAACGGGTAACATACCATGATTTAATTGTTTTTGAGATTTCCGATATTTCGACACTGTTGCAAGCGCCATGTTCACGGACAAACTGATGACACCGGCGGCGGCGGGTAGGCAGACCGTTATTGACAAACGAAACGATCTACCCTCTTCCTGAGTCTTTTATTGCGAGTTTGAATGTCACTGTCACTGTTGTTGTCGTTTCATGTTCAAATATAGTTAAAAACCATGATAGTTTAAAAAGTAACAAAACTGAAGTTTGTTACTAAGCACCGCCGCTGCTTATGTTTGCGTTATAGCCGTTCAATCGGGAGCACCGCAATTATTACAATTGATTGCACATGACTTCAGCTGTGATTGTACTGGAGTTGGCGAAATTCCGCCAATTCATGAACTATTTTCTATACAAACTGAATATTTTGTTATAAATGTGTCTACTCACTGCGATAACCAAGCTGTCTGATTGGGTGGTGTTTATAACTTCTGAAATGTCCTAGCGTCACTTCAGATTAGAAGAACCTCTGAAAGAAATTAAAAATAACTAAATTAAATGGCATGATTTTATCTTAAAAAGCTTAAATTAAAGGACTACTTTTATCACCGTTTTTTGTCTCTGAGCATATAGAGACTCATATAGAACACCCTGACACCTGGAACAAATATCTCCAAATATAATTGCGGAAAATATAGTTTATGAGCGATAAAAAATATAACTAGTGCTATATAAACAAATCAATTACCAAGACCATTATAAAAGGAATCAGTTTACAAAGGAACGTTCATTTATTATTGTATTGAAAACGGGGCTCCATAAGCGGGTTTCTACGTCGGTTTTAGCTAGGGCTAGGATTCGATTTGGTTGAACAAACAGGCGCAGTTTATTCAGCTCTATAGTTTCTGAGTTCTAATTAGCATTAGTTAACTTCTCTTACAAGCACGGTAATACACACTCTTGCCTAATAATTAATCATTTTGCATTATATAAATTGGCTATTAAAATCATGCCATGTTTTTTGTAAAAAATAGATAATAAATAATTTTTGCAGTGCTCAGTACTCACATACGGTATTACTCGATAGTTTAACTCGAAGTCGAGTAAAAATCAACGTGTGAACCGCAAAAGTCACTGTCAACACTGTGAGTTTTGCGATCCACACGTTGATTTTTACTCGACTTCGAGTTAAGCTATCGAGTAATACCGTATGTGAGTACTCAGCTTTAATCGGGAAAATGTACCTAAGTCATTTACTTTGCAAGACACGTTATCAGAAAGATTGTTTTAATCATCTTGAGATCAAAAAATATCTTTAAACTTATTAAAACCTTAAGTTCCTTGAATTAAGTAACCGCCAGAGCGGAAATAAAGCCCATCTGCTTTCACCACCAAAAATTTACAATATTATTTAATAAAGTCTTTTCAACGAATCAATTTGCATGAGAGATTATTGAAAAAGCTAAAAGATTAGTGATTAGACAAGACATTCATTAGCAGCAATCAGTCAAGTGAACTAAGCAGGGCCCTTCCGACGTCGCACTTATCTAAATAAGATCCGTGGCGTGCGTGATGGATTTTAAGCCCCTCCTTTTACGGTTTTAAATTAAAATGCTTCGTGTTCTGTCCACTGATTTTAATTTACGTTTATGGTTGTGGTTCGGGAAAACATTTTGTTTGAGAAAGCGACCGATAAAGAGACACGCTGAATTTATAATCCTGGTTTCCCACAGTCTGATATAAACATTAAAAGAACGAGTCCGGACTCGTGCTTCACCTAGATTCTCCACCTGGGTGCAGCACGGGGACTTGCAAGGTCCCGAGCTCCAACTAATGACGTTATAACATAAACATTCTCATTCATTCGTTTGTATTCAAATCGAGGCTAGACAAATTATATTGAAGAGTCCCAATCCCATTTGTAAGATGTAATATGGGTTATTATAGATGATTTTTGTCCATAAATAAAATAGGGCAAGAACTCATCTATACTAAATATATAAAGATAATAAATAAATATTGCTGTACAATTCACACAGCAACATCTAGCCACCGGTTACGGGGCAGTGGTCCAACTGATCTGTCCAACTAGTTGGACTACGGGCCTTTACTAGGGGTGGTGGTCCCCACATGGTACCTTACCATGAAGCTTGTGTTACGGATGTTTAAAATGTATTATTAACAAAAAAAAATAATTAGGATTTGATTCGTCGGGTGGTTTTTATGGGCGTGGAAAAAAATTACCTACCTTTTAACCTTTTGTCTAAGCTTTCAATGTAGCGCCCAAGTACCTACCCACCGGTACCCACATTACCTTGTGAAAAAGATATTTTGGAGAAAATTTATGATCTCTGGACCTTTTTGGTCCGTTTTGTGATACGTTGCGAATGGTCCTAATAGGGAAACAATGTATTTATACTATAATAAATGAATTTCCACGGAGTTTCAACACCATATTACGTTTTTCTATACAAGAAAAATAAATGGAAGTTTTAAGTTTTATTGTTTGTGATCCCAGTGAAGTTTGTTTAGATAGCATGTATTCTGCTATGTTCGATAAATATTATATGGCCTTTAACGTGGATTTTTTTTCTTAGTAATAAAGGGTAGGGTAAAAATTAAATATTTAGCTTAAAAATTATTTCTGTTTGTTATATTAGTCAAATGATAAATATTTGTGAGTGTCTATCATTACTTACATTGCTTACAGTGCTGTACTAGTAAAAAGCCATCAGATCTGAAAGTTGAGAAAAAACTAACTGTAAAATAGCGCGTACTTTTCTGAAGTTGGAAACTGTTTTTGTCGCTGTCATGTTTTATCTCCGGTTCCGTTTATTTGCTTCGCATGAAGTGTTATATTTCACTGTTCTGAAAAAACCTAGGCTAGTGCGATGCATGAAAGACTGGCTATAAAGTCACTTTCTCTAATTTTTTACAGCAGCCCGGGTTTGGACTTTTATTTAAAAATAGCTACTATTTTTGGTCTGTGGTGCTGACCACACGGCCAAAAAGTATTTCTTCACACTGGTGTAATTTAACCGACTAACGGATTTATAAACTAGAAGACAGACAGCAGCGTTAAGCAGGTAAATTTAATATACAGCAGATAATTAAATAAAGAATTTGTACTTAAAGATTACCAAAAGGTCGATTGTTAATAATATGACGCTGTTTTTCGTAAAATCCAATACCTTATCTAGGCCAGGCTGAAACAAATAACAAACTTTAATCATTTAAACTAGCTTCATAAACCATTAAGATCAAATATTACAAATATCAATGCTGGAAATGAGTTCGAACACTTTTGTATACTAAAACCAGTACAGACATTAGTTTGTTATGGGTTTACTTACTGGTTTGTTATGGTTGTGCTTAAGTTCATCGGTATCTTGTGAATTAAACTTACAATAGAATGTGTGCATAAGCTCCAGTTACAATGCTTATTCGGAAACCAAATGAAAGGCAATGGTTTAGTTTTGGCTGTGGGTACATTTGATCTCCTGGGAGTCTGCTTTTACTAATTACAGACACGAAGCGGAGGTAGTGTGACCAAAATTGCAGTTCAAACATAAGGCCGGAACAATGGTTTGGGATTTCTCTAGTGACTTATTTAACAAACAAAACTCACGAGACAGGTACCTTTGTAAATTGAAAAGAGCGCAGAAAAATTTCATTAACTTGGGTAAAGTTTTCCGCAATTAAATTATCATTCAAAGTTCCATAATAGTTTTTTTCGGAGAAATATCTCAACTTTTCTATTTAGGTACGTTTTCCACCCTTATTTAAATAATTTATACTGCTGATATCTTACGTAAAGTCTTTTAAAAACTTCGCAGCGTAGGAAGAAATGCCAACGGGGCTCCACTTAAATTTTCCTGAAGAAATATGTAGAAAGTGGTTCCATCTAAGGATTCGTCGCTGGAATCCCGTCGTCTGGTTTAATTAGCCGTTTTAATGAATGTCGAGGCACGTACGCTGTAAATGCGGCCCATTACCTGCGTAATTCACGCAATGATAACAAAGCCGCGCTCAAGCCCCCTTCCTCGCAGAAAACACGAAATAAGTAAATACCTACCTGTCTAAGAATACTCGATCTTCTTATTTCTACTGCTCGAGAATATTGCGCGCTGATTCGTGTGCAAGCTTTTGCTAGTGACTATGCCTGTGCTTCATTTAATGAACGATTTATGTTTATCCAATGAAGCACATGGCACATGTTTCATTAATTAATTTTGTAACTGTGACTGCGTTACGAAGAACCATATTATAATTATTAGAATACGATCGTTTATATATTATATCAAGGTAGGTTATATAATGTTTACGTATTTCTATTAAAATCGCTTTAATCCCTGGCTGCAAAATGACTAAATCGCGATGTCTCTTGGGATGAAGAAACCGTCGACTCCAGCTTCCAAGAAGAATGGCGTCGCTCACAAATTGTAAGAAATAAGCCTTAAAGAATTTAAAATAACGCTGGTCAAATAGACCCGACTGTGCGCCGGCTTACGTATTCTAACAGTAATGCATTGTGTTCCTCAGTCGTAGTATACAAGTGTAAAGCTTGGATACGAGAAATTTTGTAACAAACAAACATGCAAACTCTCATTGATAGTAGTACCCAATTTGAGAGTACAAGGTTAAACTTTTGCAAGCAATGCCTAACTAGTTTGTATCTACATCTAATTTTGTTTCAGCTTTGAATATAAAGTACTGAGTGGAACGAACGTTCTAGAACACGAGTTGTGCCAGCACGACATCATGCTATTCACAGACGACTTGCTCATTAGACATAGTTACCCACTTAGCCAATTGTGCTTTTATAAATTCAAGTTTGAAGTGTAGGTTGTTCAAGTATGAAAATGTAAATGAAAACTGTTGAGAAAACGCTCGGAGCAATTACAATTCCATTTTATAAATTGACTTTCGGCGAGTAGGTTCAGAGTTCAGACTCGAGTGTCTTCCACTGCGCAGCGTTTCGTTCGATGTGTATAACAGCAATTTTTTGTTTACATAAATGTGTTTTACAGTGCCTTTGTTTTTGGTACTTAGATTTGGGGTTAAGATGGTTTAAGATTTTATGGATAACTAGCTTTCCGCCCCGCAGTTGCGCCCGCGTTTTAGGTATAAGTCATTAAGGCCTAAGAATTACATTTTGTGATGTTATTATTATTTTGACTATTATTATACCTATTTGTTTTTATTTTCAAAAATTACCTCTATGTTTATTATTTGATATTCCCGCGGGAATGCTTTTTTATTCGTTTAAACAAATAAACAATCTCACATTTCTCTTATGTATAATACTCGTATTAGTAGGTATTGAGTTTTAGTTTAGACTACGTCCCTTTTGAGAAAAGAAATGATATTTTAATTGCAAATGATCTAAACAATCGGTCAGAAACATAAAAAAATAACATCGGCCCTACTATCGATCATAAGTTGATACAAAGTTATAACTATGGAGTTATTCATAAATCTGTATTCCTGAACGCCTTAGCGACAGCCTTAGTAAAACAAACTAGCAATTCTCATTAAAAGACAGAAACGACAATTATCTAAATACTTGAGGGTGAAGTTTTTTAAAAAGCTTTCCGTACTTTTCGCGTGTTTATGCTAATCTAAAGTCGAGAGCAATAATGTGCGGAAAATATGAGCGCCGCAGACATGGGTCTCCGTAAAATGCCATAAGTGGAGAAAACTTGAAACATTATTTAGTCGTTTTCTGTTTGTTTTGAAACTGTGTTTGCTCTGAGCATAAAAATGTTATATAATGGAACTTTTATAAGTAGAAATGGTTGGTAATGAATATATCGGGGCTATATTAGACTTATGTTTTACGATTTTCTGAGTGTTTTCAAACATAAAGTGGACGTTTTTTATGATCTTCTTTAGCATTTATTCCTCAGCATATCAAAAGTAACATGTACCTGGTACTTTATAAATAATTCACATTTTGCTATTTGGATTATCGACTCATATCGACTCCATTAACATTTATAATACACAGTAAATATCTAAATAAAAAAATTACAAAAATGCAGTTCTAAATCTATTGCAGTTCTTTTTTTTTTTGCAATTTATAACGTAAGTATATTTGGAATCCCCATTAAGCTAAGCTAAATTGTATTTTTGTTTGAGCTGATAAAAGTTTAAACTGGACATTGTGAGAATTACCTAAAGTCTAATCGTCATCACAATACAACGTTTACGTAACAAGTATTCGAGCGTTTTATGGGCTGTTAACACAAAAATACAAAGTCTCAGTTTAAGCTCAAACTTCTTCAGCAAGTTATCACGTAGAAAAGCATCTTTTTACGAGATGTTCGCAAATTACAGTTAAGAACACGGCTCGTAAGAATTAAGTGAGCAATAACACATAGCTAACGAGTGCTCGGCGCTACGGCTAGACGTGACAAAGGACGGCGTTTTACTCAACAGGAGTACCCTTTCCACTTGTCTTTCTGCCTATTTTCTGCGTATTAGCCGGTGTTTTCAATTGTTTCTTAGTCTGTAAGTTGGAATTTTATACGTTGGAACTATTTTACATGTTTTTATTGCAAACATTTAATAAATAGTCATTGGTCTCACGTAATAATCCAAAAGGAGGCAAGACATTAAGCGTTGATCATGTATCTTGTCATTTTTTTTAAGTGGATCGCTTGTTGGTGGTATTTAGAGAATCTCTAAAACCAAAAGGTCTAAGTGACAATTCTCCAAATTCTCGGACAAAGATCTTTAATAGCCAATAGCTAGTATAGTTTGTTGGACTAGTAGAAATCAGTTAATATAACACGTTAAACAGATGACTATTAAGCCGAAAAACCTCCAATGGAGATCGTCGATCGTCAAACGCAGCCAGAACGTCCACCAACGAGACGGACTGATGTTGGCCAAAGCCTGCGGTCTGCTGATAATGCAATCCCTTCCGCAACAACTGGTTGAAATGATAATGATGATTTCAGACTGGTGCTTATTAGCTAAGTAATTTTAATATTAAAGCTTTCCATAAAGCTGCTTTCAACCTCCTGGGTTTTGTATCGGTGTTTATTATGCACAGAGAACGAGCCGTCATTTACAAAATGGCCGACATCCGACATCTAACCCTAACCCAACACTGAGGCCTGATTCTGCGAATCGTTAGGAAATCGCTGATCTACAAAGCTGACCAAAAGAAAGAAGTCTAAGTGTTATGTGTTTAGGATATTATGAATGTAAAATTTATGTTGTCTACTAAAACTTTAAAGATGAGACGAACTACCAAATTTCTCTTATGGTTATTATAACCTATAGAGACTAATACCCCACGTATTAGTGGAAGAATAATACGACATTGTTACCTTATACCATTCGAATTTATCATATTTGTTTAAATAGTTTTTCAGTTGAACATTCAAAACTCAGAACGTGGCTTTAGTATGAACCTTTGTGGTCCACTGTGCATTCTTTAGTTACCTCACTATGATAACCATCGCCAATTAACCCGGTCGCAGCCGTATTGCACCGAGACCACAAATCATTCTCGTGAGGCTTCTCTTTTACTGCATAATTACATTTGTGCAGTTTTTTATCATATAGCTGATCATAAGAAAACTTAAATTTAGTAATTAATTTACAAAAACTTTCAATAAATACAACTGTCAGTATAAAACATAGTAAACAACGGAAAACCAACTTATTTACATGGCATAAAATATCTTTTAAATTTTACTAACTTACGACATTTTTGGAACAAGGTTCTAGAAACGCAATCCTCTAGCGAAAATCTTTTGACCGTATTGAAAATAAAAACAAAGATTTTGTTAATTATTACGTACATACATTGACATTGAGAATCCTTTAGAAAAGCCTCATATAAATAAATAAATATTACTGGACAATTTTTACACAGCGACATCTAGCCCCGTGGTAAGCTCGAAGCTTGTGTTACGGGTGCTAGATTTCTGATATACTTAATATAATATTCATACATGGATAGATATTTTTTATTATACATATATAACACCCAGACACCCGGAACAAATATTTGCAGATCATACAAATTGTTGTTCCGAGGCGGTAATCGAACCCGCAACCTCTTGCGTCGCAGGCGGACCTTCGCCCGCTGCGCCACAGAGGTCGTCAAAATATATATTCAAGATGATTAACACAGAGTCAACCACTATTTCATCAATGTTTTATGGGTGTAATCTTGTTGACATCCCTTATAGCCATTATAGCTACATGCTGCGAGCGCAATTCGAGGACCAAATAAAGGAATCACGGTGGATGGAATTTCCTATAGGTACCTTTTGGCATTCGCATGATGGCAGACAGTGCAGGCACGTATAAAAACAAAACTTCTACGAGTCTCATCCCGTCCCTTCGGGCACATCGATATTTCTATAGTGCCAGCAATGCTGTTTAGTTAGTCTTTTCAGTTTTCATACAGTGTAAATAAAGAATGATGAAAAGATTTGGTCGAGGTTTGGATGCTAAATATAATAAGGCGTTATATTACAAAAATCCATTTAAATTATGAAGTACCACCAGCTTGACTAAAAATAGGGATTTGTTAGCTTTTAGGCATTTCGTAACTTAACCAAACTAACTATTAGAGCCGGGAGCCAAACCATCCGTCACCGAGTTAACGGGATACATGCGTGAATCTACATTGCTATTTGCATACCACTAAATAACAACGGCTGTCGGTTCACACTAAGCTAGTTATTCATATATTCCTGATAGCTTGATAATACGGCTTTTGAGTTTCAAATCGATCTACGATATGCCTAAAAGTACTTTAGACTTTATTTTTAACACTACTGTTGACATAAGCCTCTCAAGATTTCCAGTTAATTCCTGGAAGCATTTCGTTGGTTATTGGTTGTCCGACCCCGGGTCTGCAAACGCAGCATCCTGATCTCTATTCGGGAACTTTTCGGCCCCATAGACATGATGTTCTCTGTGCTATATGACCTGTTGTCACTTTAACGAACTCATTCGGTGATCCTTAGTTCTACTACTATAGGTATGCTTATACTGTACATAATGCGTACTTTATGCGAATCTATGTATGAAAATCTTCACATAAATAAATGTAAGTTTATACATAAGTATTAATTTTTTGATAGATCTTGTTATAGAAAAAAAAAATCTTTTTATATCCATTTTAAGACAGCAATATAAATAGGTATTAATCAAAGTAATGATTGAATCTCTACGGACCTCTACGAGAAATATTCACTCAATTTTCCTGTCTGTTATTAATTTAGCAACAAGCAGAGGTTGATTGCCTAAATGAGCAAAATATTTATTTCCTTTTAAATCACACGTTCATTTTTATAGAACTCCTCGGTGTTTGCTGTGCCTCTCGGCACGACCTATAAAGAGAATTGGAGTGATTGTGCAATTTTCCATGATCGAGATTTAAAATTTGTTAAATGTTTTTCTATTTTATTTTTAAAGAGCATTTGCTCGATACGATGGAATATTAGACGTTTCTGTGAATGTTAATATGAAAGGCACCTTTTTATATCAAAGTTATTGATAATTATGACCACGTCAATTTCCCGATAACCTTAGTTGGTTTATCAATCTCAATCTTGTAGACGGGATTTATGCTCAGTCAGAGCATTGTATCGTCTTACGAGTACAGTTTTGGTTTAGGTACCTATTTGAGCAAAATAAAAGCATTTCGTTATGTCTCAAATATTTAGATTTATTAAAACAAATAAAATAAAAATTAATCAAGCGAAATTTAAGTTATGAAGAATATATTTTATGACACCTATTTCGATAATATCTCATTTGTTTTGTAACAATTTCGGTAATTGAAACCGGCTTATTCCCAGCTGCTCTTTCGGGTATAATATAGCCTAGAATTGCCGAATATGAAAATATATGAATTTTCGATTCATTTTTATTATACTTAATATATATTCGTAGATTGACTAGATTAATAAATTAGTCAGAAAAGAAAAAATAAAGTATTCGTTTAGCAGTCCAGTTTTCACAATAATCGAGTGAAGTTCAGTTATCTTTCCAAAGTCATCAATAAATCACAATGTAAGACGGAAGCTGCATTTTATCTCGCTTGTCTCCGAAAACGACAAATTGATATAAGATTCCTTGTGTTCAGCGGAATGGTAAGCTAACGACACAAATACTGCAGCTTGTCTTCCTATATATAAATACACATTTCATATATAGAGTTACTTATAGGCTTTCAATGATAAAAGCCGATATTATCAACCCATATTACGTTCAACTACTGAGCAATGGTCCTCGGGATTAAACCCATTATAGTTATTGTGGTAATTTGTTTAATCACCACGCACTATCAGGCGGCTAAGTGAGGCTTTAGTAAAACGAAGAAAATAAGTAAGCACATTATTATTTTCCTTGCACTAAAAAATTTATTATGTACAGTCGCGGAATGAAAAGGTTCGTCAATTTTCAAATTGATTCGTTCAACGTATCGCGAGCACATATTACCTTTTGAAACTATGTTACAGAATAGACACGGGTTAGAGAAAATAATGTTTAACATTTCGTTAATAAAGTTCAAAATTATTCAGATCAAAGTTGTTTGACAATTTAAATTGTCAATAAGATAAGTATGTTTTATGAACTAAAACCTTCTTGTTGATTCAACCTGCCATTTATTACGAATATACGGTATAGAAAAAACAAGCAAAACCTTATTCGATAACAAACGTCATATTTATTTTAATGTTAGCAGCACTGTTTCTTGCACTGGCGTATGTTGGCATAATTGATTCTTGCCGTACTAGTGCAAGCGATAACCGCCTCTAAGGTGACGAACCTTTTCATTCCGCGACTGTACATTGATGTACCTAAAAATATACTCCTAATACATTGGATGTACAATTCCTAATGTGCTTATTTTCATCGCTTTGTGACATAGACTTGAGAAATAAATAAGCCAGAAAATATTATCACCCAGTCTATGCTATGCATGATAATATTTCTGATTGATTGCTACTCTCTTATAATATATTCTGTAAAGGAATAAAACAAAATTAATATTATATAATGTGTATCATGTTTTTCTATTATTTGTTATTATTATAGTTTCAGTCACATACTTATTAGCCTAATTATTATGTTAATTTTGATAGTAAACATATAAATAGCAATCTTACAGTAAAAAACCTAATTAATTATTTAATAAATACAAGGATGAAATTTTCTTAAAGCAATAAACAACAGAAACTTCCGAAAACGACAACTTTTTAGAATGTCAACTTCCGAAAACGACAACTTCCTAAAACGACGACTTTTTAGATTAGAATGTCAACTTCCGAAAACGACAACTTCCGAAAACGACAACTTTTTAGAATGTCAATGTCTTTTTTTTACTGCAGTTTTGTTGTTGAAATTAAAATGGAAATTAGATTACTTTATAATTACTTTATAGAATAAATAATAAGGCCAAGTTTTAGTTGTTTTACTTTAAAAAAAAGTTATTATTATATAGATTTTAATTAAAAGATGAGTAACAGAGCAAAGTTTCAGTATTTTGTTGTTGCAGTATTTTCGGAAGGTATCATTTTTGGAAGTTGTCATTTTAGGAAGTTATCATTTTAGGAAGTTGTCATTTTCGGAATTTGTCATTTTCGGAATTTGTCATTTTAGGAAATTGACGATTTTAGAATAGACGTTCTCGGAAGTTGTCGTTTTCGGAAGTTGTCATTTTAGGAAGTTGTCGTTCTCACCCAGAGGGATAAAAATTTCGCAAAGTCATCAAAATAAACGTTTATACATTTCAGCGATTTTATTCTTTATTTGCCCTAATTCATCCTTCAAGTACCTATGCCTCAAACGGTAGATAAAATACTAATATACCTAATTAAGTAGGTTTGTATATTTTAATTAAGTATTTTAGACATCTAGTAACTATTTTAGACAACTCGCGCAGGAGAGAGAGTCGTGGAGAGCTCAGAGACTCGTAAATCAGTCATCTATAACCCATAACTTTAGCGTTTAGAGTTGATTTTAACCAATGTTTTGTTTTATATTATATCTCTCACAAGACCTTACTTGGTGTCTTGCAAAACGAGAATTATATGAAATAATTCCATTAATGAAGACTTATTTTGAAAGCAATCTCAGAGTAACGTCTCACGTTTCATTCAATTAACTGTGTCCCAACTTTTGAGGACTTTGGACGATCGATGAAATATTCCTCAATCTCTTGTAGGGTTTTATCTTTCGTTTCCGGTAGGAATATATACAAAATAACAGAAAATACTGTTGCTGAAACAGCGTAGGAGAAAAAAGCGCCGTGTAGTGTAAACACTCGGAATATGTGCGGAGACATCTTTAAAACAGTTGCCATAAGTAGCTCAGAATATAAACAAAGGATAAGCAATGAAGGACTTTTGTAACGCAAGAAAATAATTTCTCCAAACAATGAGGAGGGAACTATCATTGGCCCTATACTTATAGTAACAGAAAACACAGTCATCAAAAATATCGATAGATATTTGTCTTCTAGTATAACACCTAAATTAATTAAATACAAATACAAAGCTATTATGTATAAAAATGTAATGCCAATTGCAGAAAATAGCAGTAACAGTGTCCTTCTTCTGAGATACTTTGATAACACACAGCCCACTTGCATCCCCAAAATTGTAACACCTTCTAGGATTAACATGCCCATGTACGCAGTTCGCTCACTATTCGTAATTTTTTTTATCAACTCCACAGCATACATCGTGCAAACTAGCTTCCCTGAGAAATGATACAAAGACATCACAGCAATCCCCAGACATAAAGGTTGATAGAACCCTTTCGTAGTCATCACTTCAACGACTCTTCTCAATTTGCCCTTGTAGCTTACAGCTTTCTTTTGTTCACAGGCGTTGAGATACTCTCTTTGTGTATTGATCAAAGATTTGAGTTCTTTTTCTGATTCTGCGTCATATCCTTTCAGCCAGTGGTGGGAGGCAGCACATTCTTCGAATCGGCCCTTGAGAGCGAGCCAAGATGGCGATTCTGGCCAATAAACCGCGGACATGCAGTAAGTTAAGCACGCGAATGCGATCAACCCTATGTTTTTCCAATGGGACCAAGTTCCGACGGCATTGGCAACCCAAACGCCGTAGAAGAAAATACTGGACTCTATAGTAGTGAAGACACCTCTGTACCGCGGGGAGGAATACTCCGTGACGATGACAATGAGAAGAGTCATGTTGCTGGCGAGCAACATGCCTTGCAGTATCTCGCTGATAAGCAGGTGCATGGTTGTATGACTCCAGTAAAACACAATTATTGCTATCATTGTGTTCACGTTAACTACTAAGAATGGTATTTTTCTGCCCACGTATTGTGTGAATATTGGTATCATAATCACGAATGGTAGTGCGCTGTAGCCGTGAACTGATGCTGAAACAAACAAGATATTACAATTAATGGTTATTACAATTCCGGGTTAAGTGTGACTTATTTTGTTTATATAATTTCTTAAATAACAATGGTAAGTTTTGTGTTTTGTTTCTCTCCTAATAAATTGTTGAATTTCCCTTTTAAACTATTTTACTTTGATCACACATACTTGTAAGTTCAAGTAATATTTTTAGAATGTTCTAGAGAACACAAGTAACATTAGATAAGATTTGATCGATGAAGCTACAAAAGTTGGAAACTGTGGGTAAAACTCGCCCACATCCAGACAGAGCTTAAAATAACATGAATTATTATCGTTTTAACTGCAGTTAAAATTACGTCCACGTGCGATTTCTCGCTTTGTAGGTACTAAATTAGATGATCCTGTATTACTCTTGCTTGAATAATGTCTTTTCTTATCATGAATGAGTTTATTCACCTATAAGTTATATTAAGAGAACTTACTTAGCCAAGATTCCATGTCAATACTGATAGTTTCCGTCGAATTTGCGTCTAGCAGCTGTTTCTTGATCTGCGGTATAAAGACGGTGGGTGCGCCGAAACAAAGTCCCAGAACAAAATAAATTACCCACGCTCCACTGCAGACGAATAACTGGAAAGTTATGAAAAATTGTACGAAAACTCCTAGAAATTCAAATGCCACAAGGTTGCAAATAAGTCTAGAGTTTTACCATTATGACAGTTATAAATGATATCTCTGACTCAATAGTAATGGTAGGTTTTCCTATAAATGCAGTAATCTATTTATATATAAGAAAAAGTCGTGTTGGTTACACTATTGAACTCGAGAATGGTTAAATCGGTTTGGCTCTTACTTGGTGGAGAGATAGCTTAGAACCAGGAGATAGGATACTTTTTACAGTCGGAAAAATAATATAAGCAGGTGAAGCCGCGGTGCGCAAATATATGTGACCCTGAGCACATTGTCACGGTATGCATTATCCGTCATAGGATCATATTAAATAAATATTTTCGTGGAAACATTTTTCGGAATAATAAATCAGAGGTAAAATATGACTAAGTATAAAAAAGATAAAAGTCTGAGCAGAGTTTATCAACATTTCTCTGTTTACATGACCTTTGGAAAACCCACACACACAGGCCAAGACATTGCTCGATAGTATAACGATGTCACATATTTCATACTCGATAAATAAATTGTGTACATCTTCGTAGTTTCGTCAATAAATTTTACTGAGGAACTTGGAACTCGAGTAACAATGGCTAGATTCATTTTGTCATGGCTTTATACAAATTTCTTATCTTTTTGACAAATTTAAATTATCTAACTACGAGTACTAATGTTGCTGGGTGAATTGCTCAACAATATTTATTTATTTAATTTACGAATATCTCGTATTCAGTTCGCACAAAATTATGTCGTCAGTAAGAATCAGCATGGAGCCTTACGAGTTAAATAAAATAGATCCACCAGATATATATATATTTTCTTATCTTAATTACTCATACTTTGAAATATTTTTTTTTTGCAGGAAAAAATCTATAACGCGTACCTACAGCTAGTAAACAATAAAATAAGCGTTTTTTTGCAGTAGAGAATTTTTAATCTAAGTTAATTACACTAACACTGTTTATATCGGAAACATAGTATGGTAACTAAGTCGGACGAACTATGAGTAATTAATTCGTAATTGTCAAATAGAATCGACTAATCAGTTCGTAGGTACTGTGTACTGTACCTAACTTACTGCGTTCAATAACCAACCTGATAGTCAAAGTGCTTACTATCCCTTAGGGGCCATACCTATAGGGTTCTTTTGAGGAGACACGTGCCCAAAAGTGGGCTGAATAATGATTTATGTCATTGCTGTGTCTTAAGAAAACTTTAAAGACAATACAACAAAACAATAGAATGATATTTCGATGTATAAGTAGTAAGTAAGGTCTTTGCTAGTCTAGAAACAGAAATATGTAATACCTGTCTCAAAAACGGGATCCATGATTTATTCGCGTAAATCCTATGACTATTTCCGTCTTCCATCTCGATATCACTATATTCACAGCCGGCCATTTTTCTTTCATTCCTCTAACGATATATGCAACCTGTCGACAGAGAGCAAGATTAAAGTAAAAATGTACATCTTAAATGAGAATCATCTAGTATTGTAAAACAATTATTATTCTACAATTATTGTTTGTAAGTTAACCGTATAATATTCATTGTATTGGTTTCAGTGACTATCACAATAGTAAGGTTGGAATAAACAATGAACCTAAGAATTTTAATAATAGAGATCTCAACCTGAATGCTTTCGTACCTCTATACAGTTATTTAAAAACACGAAGAATTCTTTACAATATTATTACAATTACAACTTGTGCCTAGTTTTCTTGTTTTGCGTAGCTTAGATTTGTTTTGTTTTTGCTGCTATCGGATTTATGTTGTTGTTCGATCAAACGATCCTGTTCAACAAGGGGTTCAATCTATTCGAAATGAAATGAAATGAAAAAATATTTATTATCTTAAAGTACAATTAAATCAAGTATGTAGACATATCAATATAATCAAATAGAACAATAATTTTTAACGGAAATAATTTTTATTCTCTATTAAAATGTTTTGCCGCATGCTCAATTTCCAATTTTAATGATCATGATATCAACACTACAGCTTTAACCCTGAAAGTATAAAAACTCTATTGGTTTGAGTTAATCAGTTTTACAGATTATGATTAATCTTGTAAAAAATTGTGTCTATTACCTACCTTAATTATTAACATTAACAACATAGTTTTTGTAAGGTGCTCGAATACATAATCTACTGTTTAATAATTCCTTGTAAACAAAAAACTATTGTTTGTTATACACAAAAACTGTAGAAGTTGCTAGATCATGCTGAATAAACGAATAGATAATTAATTTATTGTGTGGCAATAGGAGTACGTACTTGACAAGATTTTTATGCATGTAGCATTTTATATATTAAAGAAAAACGTGCTTTAGAAAATACATATTAATCCTGTTTTGTAGGTCACCTAAAGCAAAGGTTAAGGTTATCTAATACGACTCTCTTTCATTATCACTTTAATAACGTGTCTACCAATTTATTTGTAAATATTGATATTAATTCAGTTTATATAAACCTAGTTTTTAATTCCAAAGTAAAAACTACAAATTCAGTTTATATAAACCTTGTTTTTAATTCCAAAGTAAAAACTACAAATTAACACTAATAGCGACTGTTAACTTTCTTTTAAAATTATATATGAACAAGATTACTAACTAACCTTTGCGAATGTTTCAAATATTTTAATAAAAATTAAATATTTTACGACTAAATATAATTTGGTTTACTGATTTTTGGAATTGTGTATACTTTTGTAGAATCTCATGAAAATCTATTAATCGTCTATAAAATTAATTAATGTCTCTTGGTTTCGAAGATTTAAAAATGTTCAGCTCTAAAATTTATTTCCGTTTAATACCAAATTTCTTTTTTTTTAATTTTGTAAATGAATATTTTATAATAAAATGCCACTCACCAATAACCAAGACAAAAATCCAAGATCACCAAACCACTGTTGACAACATTGCATCAAATCCACTAGCTGCTACAATTATTTCTTATAAAATTACGTTATGCAAAATAAGGCCATGAAAATAGTCAATAAATATGAACGTTCATTCAGCACACTGTAATCGGTGAATGCGTTGTGAAGAGCTCACATGTTTTGATTCTCGGAACTACGAGTATGCGGATGTTTTTTTCTTTGCGGCAGACGTCGACAATAGAACGAGATCGCCCGTTTCTATCAGAATACGACTTCGTTAACTAATTATAAACGCACTGAATCGGTGAGGTAAAGTCAGAATAAGACTTGTGGCGCAACTCGTGGATAACTAAATTAGTCCAATTAATTTAGACCAAAAAATGAGAGTGAAGTTACATAAAGTCCCAACAAGCTGAATTTCAGTGAAATTGTTCAAAATATAATTATAAACAATGTCTAGAAGTTCCCCATCATTCCCCAGTAAGGAAATTTTATTCAAGGTCAGAGGTAAAAAATGAGTTTTTCGCGATTTTCAGCAAAACGGTAAGTTTTATCATAAAAGAACCTGAGAACAAATTGTAGATCATAAAATTATCTATAAAAAATGTATCAATACTTTTTTTCTTACGAGCCATCGTTTCTGAGATATAACGATTCAAAAACTACTACTACTTCTAATGATGGGGAACTTCTAGACATTGTTTATAATTTATGTTTTGAACAATTTCACAGAAATTCAGCTTGTTGGGACTTTATGTTACTTCGAATGTCTAAATTGACTGGACTAAATATGCAATAAAGATGTTGTTGATGTTTCTCTAAATTCAAAGTCAGAAAAACAAATACTAATAAAATAATAATCGATATTGAAAAAGAGAATTACCCGTTATTACAACACTAGCATACGCACAGCTTGACGAATCGGAATCAGTTACGCAATATCGGACTGCTTACTACGTCTATTGTCGAATATCTACAATTGTTCTATATATTTTTATAATGTTAATACCTATTAACATTACAAACAGAACTAAAAAACCTTTGTCAATTTATTTAAGGAGCCGATTTGATAAGCTTACCTTTACCGACCTTTGATAAGCTTAATATTTTTATCCGTAATATTATACTGTTTTTGTAAGTTTTTGGTTTTCCAATAAATAAATATAAATAAAAGTAGGTACCTACACAATACGAGTAATATCACGCCCGACCAATTTCATTAAACATTTGCTTTTACACGTTTCAAAATTAGAATCTAAAATCTACAAAATAGTTCTTGCTCTCCCGTTCTTGCGTTTGGGTTAATAAAATTTAAGGGGCCATATTACGTCAAATCGCTTGAAATTGCTTTTTGTTAACAAACATATCTTCCACAATAATAAAGCATTTACTTTGAGATTAATATATGTTATAGTTCAGGATATATGCTAGGGGATTACAGTTACAAAAACACGATTACATAAAATTTTCTCGATAGAAAAATAATCCAAAGTTCGCTCTAAATTTTACAATAAATCGTCGCTATTCAATAAATACTTTAAAATAAGCCTTGATACTTTGTACAGTAAACAAACAGGTTATAGAGCAGGGGTAGAGCGTGTTAGATTGTTAAAATTTTTATTATATTAACCTTAAAATAAGAATAACTAAACTTGCGGAAAAATTCACGCGAAAACTGACCATTCGGGCATCTTCGTGCCTCAAATTCAGTCTAGCCGCGGCTTTGAAACTGGTAACATGTATCGCGTCGCTTCTTGCATTCAGATCGCTATATAACGCACTAATTACGTAAAAAATGAATTGAAAAATTATTGTACTTGTTTGGTTTTTATTTCAAATATGCGAAATCTGTATAATAAGTGCAAGAAGCGACGGAATCGTAAAAAGATAAAGTAACCTACATTCGTTACAAACGTAAACAAAACGTATAGACAGTAAAGCTTTCATGACATTTTTGACACCAAAGCATTTTTCGCCCTTTGGATTTCAAATTTCTGTTTTGTCTGTGGCTTATTGGACAATCCACACAGCATCATAACAGAGCTTATAAAGTATATGGCGAGACGAAGTTCGCGGGGGCAGCTAGTATTCATATAATAATAAAGTGTAGGTAGGTACTTATATATTATAATAAAATACAGGAGGAGACTTCAAACAATAAATTCATAAGTAATACATGGATTATGACTTAATAAAACTTTTTTATAGTTTTGAGATCTCAAAGAGTTTTGATTTATTTATGATAACTGTCATAAATTATGTCATGTCAATTCATGAAAAGTAAATTTAAGATATTTCATAGAACAAACAAATCACTACGTTTTTGTGCTTCTTAACCCTACGTTGCTATATCACACACAACCAATATAACTATGATTTTTTTAATATAACCTGCGCGTATAAAGAATTTATCTATAAATGGCGTCCGCTCGCATGCGTTCTCGCTCACTCTCTATCGCTATCTATACTCACACAGTGAAGTACGCGCTACAAAAAGCTTTTATAACGTCCGTTAAAAAAGCGTTCAAATAGAACATTTGCATACCCAAGTACGTGTTCACACTTTGGCGCTTTTAGAACGTGACGCTTTTTAGGGTTCCGTAGTCAAATGGAAAAAACGGAACCCTTATAGATTCGTCATGTCCGTCCGTCCGTCCGTCTAACCACGCACAAAGGACCAAATTTGAGTCCAATTGCGGAAAAAGGAGTCCCCAAACTAAACCGTCCGTCCGTCCGTCCGTCCGTATGTCACAGCCGTTTTACTCCGAAACTATAATAGCTATAAAGCTGAAATTTTGTAAGTAGATGTATTCCGTGAACCGCACTAGGATTTCATAAAAAGTTTTAAAAAAATCATTTGCATTTGGGGGTCCCCATACATAGAACCGAAACTTTAAAAATTAAATTAAAATTATTTTTTGATTTAAAAGCGTTCGTATAAATTATCACATTGAAGACGTTATAAAAGCGCCGACGCCGGGTTTATAACGCAAAGCTGTTTAAACTCTTTAGGTACTTTACTTTTTATTTAAAATAAGTATTTTGTAAAAAATACTCTGTAGGGACCGAGATAAAAATACTATTTAAATAATAATAATACTACAATAATACCATGGAAATATGCTCGAATTAAAAATAATTTTGGTATTACGTTTATATGGGAAATTCGTCGTGACGCCTGTTTGAGAAATTGTTTTGCCAACCGTACCATACGTACCCGCCGCCATGGTCAAATATCATTTTTTATTGCGCGGGTTATACCTATCTTATAAAGTCTTTTATTACTTAAAAAAAAAATTGACCACTTTCCGCATGCCCTGCGAATGATATTTTAAAATATAGGTAGGTGACTGCATGTTTTGCCATATATTATATGGAACTAAATATAAAAACAGTTTTTCCCTTAAACTCAATTCATATGAAATTTTTAAATCAATTTTAAATATTTATAACTTACTTTACTTTATTTATCTAAAAGACATAATATGACCATCACAAATTTTAAGAAAAATAATCATGCAGTTAAGGGTTAAGGTTTAGGAACTTATTCTTTTATAAATTCACTTTTATCTAATATTGAAGTATATCATACGGTTTGACTTTTCGTTTATAAAATTAATCAGAAATAAAAGGCAGACTATGAATTTTAACATTTCATGTCAAATTTAGTTCAGAAAACTTTATTTATTTATTAATAAAATCCCCAGCCCTTTCATTTTTCTTAATAACTGAGCTTACGACCAAAAAACCTAATAAATAAAATTGAACCAATAAATATTGCTAGTTCCTAGACAATTCACAAAGCAACATCTAGCCCCGTGGTAAGCTAGAATCTTGTGTTACGGGTGCTAGATTTCTGATATATATACTTAATATAATATACATACACATTTATGAAAGTTATTTAAAACACGGGAAAAGCCGTGTGTGGAATTTATACTTTAAACTTTAAAAATACACATATCCGCTTAAAGATATATTTTAGCGCAGGCGAAGCCGCGGGGCGGAACGCTAGTATTACCTTGTATATCGTAGGGTCTACAAAATGAATTTCAAATTATAGAAGTAATTTGATGTGTCAGATTTTTGCGCGAAATACATACTCAGCTCGGGCTCACGCGCCTCTCCTACTTATTTAGCCGAACTTAGCCGATCGTCGAGTTTGCGCTGATGGGGGGTGCATCCTGTTTTGTTCTTACTAACACATAATGTTATCTGTATTAGTTTATATATTGTGTAATTCAGTCAAAGGATAAGAAGTAATAGTTCCAATGTTAATTTCGATATTATGCTTATCTCGTAGAAAAAATACCCAGAACTGTTTGTTTGTATCGCAAACGTCGCGTCGTCACGAGTTCATTAGTCTGAACAGAAGTCGACACAGATACTTCGTCAACTAATTTTATACACTATCTTTTAATAGGTCCACTGACGAAACGGACGGATAATTTAGTGAGAGCTGTAAACCAGCAGTTTTACTGTACGATTCTGACAACGCAAGAAATAACAGCGTGATTGAGTATTTTCACTTTAGTAATTTACAAAATTCATCTTGTCAATTCATTTGATACTCACAACGCAAATACAAGGTAATTATTATTATAATAGTAAGGTAGGTATTTGTATCTCTAAAAAACTAAACTTCTAAACTAAGCCTAACAAGATCGCCCAAAATCCTAAAATATAAACGAAAAAGCATTATGAAAAAAAATCATGGGAAATGAAACATTAAAACTTTTCATCTAGGTATGAATAAAAAATTGTATAATTTGCCATGCTGTCAGTTTCAGTATGACAATAAAAATATATACCTACGAGTACGTAAACTTTACCAATCATGGATACTTTTATTAAAGTTTTAAACAAATAATAAAAAAAAAATATTCTCCCGTTGTAATTTTCAAATTATGTTTTCATTCATATGAAACCTAAACAAAAAGGTATTTTTATCGTTTAATGGGCGGGCTTTACGAAATGTTTATACCTACTAATAATGTTGATAGGCAGGAAGCTTTCGAGAGAGATCGCCTATTGAGAAATCCCAACCCACGCTCTGGAGTGAATGTTATTTCATCACAACACTAAATATAACTTGAAAATAGTCAGGTATGAAAGAAGAAAGATTGTATAAACTAGACTGATCAGCATAAGAATACTTGGCGTGTTGTAGCCGTTAATGTAGCTGAATTTATCGAAAGTTCTAGTCTATCATAGTGAGCACAAAAAAACTGATTACCTTATATTGATTATCTTATCGTCTAGTGATTGAACCCGTTAAAGTAGTTGAATTTATCGAATGGTCTAGCTTATTATTTGGACATACCTACCTGATCACGTGAAGAGCTAATCAGCTTTAGAAATTACCAACACTTGTTTTCATCAGTTGTTTTTAGTTCTAAATGATTTTTCAATCTTTCGATAAGTCCTAATAGATCGGCGCCCATAGCTCAATAATCAGCTTTCTACGTGCATAAGTTCAAATCGGACCAGCAGGCGCGTTCGAACAAACATACAAAAAAAGCATTCAAACAAACTCTTCAGCTTTGTAATATAGATTAGTTGAGAAAAAAAACTACAGACGCATCTTTTTCGATTGTATCCTACGATATTAAATCTTAGGTAATTAATCGTAATCGTGATGAATAAAGAACGTATAGTACGTTACTCTTAAGTTATTATATTTTTGCTCTAATGCTAATAAGCTAACTAAACTAAATCTACGAATAAAGATTTTTCTTTCTTTCTTTCTGTCTTTCTAATAAAAGTTTGCAATCAAGACTTTATAATTATCCTATTTATAGGTGTAGGTATAACGCAGCCTCCGCAAACATCTTTCTTGCGTGTTCGAGGATAAACTTTCAGAATTAATTTGCCAAATAACGTAGAAATACGAGATTTAAACTTGCCACCAAACTTCGCTTGTTAAATGTTAATTGTTATCAAGAGATTTATTTATAAGCATTAGATATCTTTATTTTGTATCTATCGGTCAAAGAAAAGAAGTAATAAAGCGGGTGATGCAACGGTAAATAGTTAAAATATCACAATTCGTTAAATTAGTATCACAGTTGAAATTCTTAATTTAAATTCACTTGCAAATTTTGATCATAACTTCTAAAATGAAACTTAATGATGAGACGAGAGCATTTTCATAATTATCAAAATAAACCGTACTTATTAGTTGCAAAATCAACGACCTGGCCGATTTATTTAAGAAAAAAACTTAATCTTAGTATAATTTTTCTATTTACGAATTTATAGTTTGTCTTAAAACTTGTTTTTTATACCCCACATAGACTCCGCTCTATTATAAAGCTGTTAGATAAATAAATTAATTAATAAATAAAAGCATAGCAATAAGTCTTTCTCATCATTAAGGGGTTCTAACAATTAAATTCACAACTTATTTCATTAGATTATGAAATACCCAAGGCATATACTATTATTTTAGTTTAGTTTTCAATTTACTTCTTGTCTTTTCAAGCTTAGGTACCCAATATTTACGAAATTACATGACCATGCAAGTAGGTAAAATTGATGATGATGTTGAAACATAAATCTTACCTACCTTAGTATTGTACACATTAGATATAGGTTTTAAATTACTAGTGTGTGTGTCAACTGTCCACGATACAGATTTATTTCATCATCATCATCACCTTTTTACGTTCCCACTGCTCGGACATAGGGACTTTTCTCTTTCTCTGGAAGAGGGAGATTAGGCCTTGATTCACCAAGCTGGCCAAGTGCGGGTTGGTGAGTTACAAGTGTCCCTCAACTTTTCAAGGTTCTCTGAACATGCCAGTTTCCTCACGATATTTGCCTTCGTTGTCGATATGAGCCTACACTTGAAGCTGTCGAAGTTATTTTCGACAGCCTCTGTAGTTTTAATCATTTTACCCACCCTGAAACGGAGTAGCTTCATTCTCGCTCGCTCAGTAAATAAAGTTATTGATTTAAAAGTAGATAAGGCAAATTCAATTTTGAAGCGGATCCATGAGGTTACGTTACTTACTGCGGGAAATGGAACGTCGCCGATTTATTTTACCGCCGGCTTCTTTTGCACCATTAACTTTTTAATCTGAAGAGTCAGTCCAAGTGCCAATGATACGACGTAACGGTCCTCCCAATAAACCTTTTGTATTAATGGGGATTTAAGTACTTTATAGCATGGGAAAAGAAAAATATTTAACTTACTTAATATTATTAATATTAACCGTATATAAAAATCTTTACATGCGTTTCAGCATAATGAAGGATAATCAGTATTCAAAATGATTTGGGCGATTAAATACGGTGTTGTAAATACAGAACTGCCGATGTAGTCCGTTATAATAGATCGTCACATAAGTGAAGTACTTCACGCCTACTAAAAAGCGTATATAAAGCATGATAAAATATGGTAATCCATTTTACCGCATAGAAGTAAATAAAATAAAGAATTGCTAGTTCGCAAACTCTGCAGTACCTGTAATAAATACCTGTCGGCACCTTCAAAAGGCATAGACTCATACAAAGTTCCAATGTACTGGCGTATGTGAAAACAGTTTAAGTAGAAAGGATAAGTGTTCGTAGCATGTGTGGAGAAATTCGACACTCACTCCGGCTATTTACGGGCGATGGCGCGATAAGCATTTTCTCTTTCAATACCATCAAAGAGACTGGCCGCCTATTCAGGGCTACACCCGACAAAATGTAACCCATAAAGGGTATAGAAGGTTGCAGCGTTTCTAACTCGCCTTACAAAAACAACCTCAAACCTATTTCAATCCTAGTAGCTTTACACATATCGGATTGTCGCTTTAATTGAAATGTTTCATTAGCACGAAACATTAACCGAGTCGTCTCGATCGCTGATGTAGCCCATCAAATCATTTGTTGGCATGGCGACGCAAAACTTCAGCTATTATTCCGCTCGGTTTACTAAAACAAAAGTGCTCTTAATTCTTGATCTGGGATTTCATGTGATCATTACTTTGCACGGTCGGTCGCGCGAGCACTCGACGTGGTCCCAGTAGGTACTCGTTCTTTGTGACAAATTAAATTTTAGTGAGCTACAACAACGACCCTTTAGATATTATGAGCCATAATCTCTCAAGCGAGGGAAGACTAAATATCTAAAAGGCAAATTGGGCGATCTCTCTGAAAGCCTCGTCATAAACTTAAGCCACACGCAATTTTGTTTGGGGTGCCTGTAGAGCAGATTCTCTTGTAATGTAGATTAAACTTACAGTTTAATTGTTTTCATTGCAATCCTTCAATCTTTGAGACTTAAAAGCCCAGTCTTTGTGTAAAATACCTTAGTCATTTTCCAATGCGAGCCGTGGTTAAAAAAGTAAGTTTCTGTTCAAGGCTTGAAGAAAAATTGAATTCACTTTAATACAATATTGTTATGTTCGAAAATCGTTGCAATTCGGTAGCAAGTTGGAATTCGAAAGCTTTTTCGCCGTTAAATGAGAGAAGCTTACGTCCGTGCTCCACGTGTGATTAAATTCCCCGACATTAACGCATTCATGGCATCAGATAATATATTCAATCGACTTCTTCACTTTTCCTTCGATCCATTGATTTATTCACCAGCATCTTTTATCTCTAAGATTGCGTTTCTGGCCTTGATCGATGGACCTCGCTCTTGGAAGGTTTGCTGATCAATCAAATTACATCGCATCTTGGATAGTATTAAAGACTTCAACAACCGGAAAACGGAAGGTGTTTTCGTACTTTTTCATAGTATAGAATATCAGTGAGTGTTCAACTCCACCATAAACTGAAATAAACACAAAACCAGAATACTGGCTGAAATGAGAGGAAAACGTGATAGCATGTTAATATGTGACATGCATATTTCGGGAGAATCGCTGCCACCGCAAATCAGGTAAATCAGATTTGGCCATCCATTTGCGGACGTAATCAAAATGTCGATCGTGACCTTATGGCGTCGAATGTCAATTAACTTGTGATACCTACACAAAGCCTTAGGATGATCAGAATTGGCCCGAGGATAAGGCACTGCTAATCTAGCTTTACTTCAGAAGCAAATTCAATTTCATGTTTCTTGATACACTGTTATGTAATAAAATTGTGTTAGTAAAATTTGCGCTTACAATATTAGTTTTGTGTTGCTCTGGACAGCACCACTCATTAATTTTAGATACAAAATAGCAAAGTCGGTTATTCAAATATGTGAGACAACTGGTACTTAGTCGTATGACGTCTCTACTAAGCGAGAATGTATTTTTCATAAAATTCATTCTCATTTTGATGACACAGACAAATTGCTTTCTATTTCTAAAAATCTTACATTACTTTTTTACTTACATATTAAATTTTACAGAAATTAATTTTCGCACGTACACGTACTTTAATGTTATATAATTCACGGTTGTCTTTGTTTAACATTTGTACAGTTTATTTGTTGTCCGAATATTTGATAAGAGATGCTTTTGTCTATTTTATTTATAAAGTACAAACTGTATAAACTTTGCCGGTGAGATACCAGAGCAAAAGTTCATTAATAAAAACTCGGAGTACTCCACGATAAATAACTGCCATCTTAATTACACCTTTGCCCAATACCACTTACCAAACGGGAAGCAATAAATAGCCGTGAAGTTTAAAAGTTACAGACGTACCTTGTAAGCAAACTTCTCGATTCCTAAACTTAGGAAATAAGATTGGGCCTCGTCCGCGGTAATGGCTTTGTTGTGTACGGGCCTGTTTGACGGGTAACTTGAATTTCAGAATATTCCCGGGACGCTGCTGAAGCGGTACACATGTCCCAATTCTTTCACTTCACAACTATTCATACACTCAAGGATGGTTTTAAAGTTTTAAACTTTTACTTAATATAGTGCTTTGTGTGATTTATTAATTGTGTATTTGCCTGTATTGTAGATAATAGATTTTTCTGTTGAAAGTAAATAATAGCATTTATTTTTTCTCGGCATGACGATCTGCGCAAATTTGCTGGTAGATGCTGGATGCGACAAGCCGAAGATAGGGCGCTTTGGCGCTCATTAGGGGAGGCCTATGTCCATTCCATCAGTAAACTATTAAGGGCTGATGATGATGATAATGATTCATAAGCTATTTTATTTATATTAAAAGTTTGATATAAAGATGACACCAAACAATTAAACGCCAATCAACTGCAAACGTTACAATCAACAAATGAACATCCGCGAGAAACTCATAGTAGATACGTTTGTAGCTGTAACCTTTAAAGTTTAGATCCAGCGAGATATTGAAAGGAAACGTTCTTAGTCTCTGTCAGGTTCAGAAGCACGATCGTTTCGTTAAAACACCTGTCAAACTGGGACTTTGGGCTACTTGGGAATGAAACAGGTTCGACAGTTTGCAAACCATCCCAACCTTACATCAAAACTGGGAGATTGGATTGTTCGAGAATGTTGACTCAATAACGGTACATACAAGGGCTAACCAAGGACTTAGCAAACATTGTCAATATAAGTAGGTAAATAGAGTTTGCAACGTGACAAGAATGTCACAATAAACTATCTATTCGCTGGAATAGCCGGTTTTTATGAGAACACCTTTTTTAAAAAAACCCACAAGTACGGAAAAATACGGATAAAATCTAACATTAATTACATCCAACAGAACAACTACTGCATTCATAAATAATAAAATACAGATTCAGGTTAAGGAGCATGCATACAAACAAAAAACAAATTTAAAAATCGTCAAATTATTTTCAGTATTATTATATTGAGCCTATAATCTCTGAAAAACAAAGTAACTTACTCCATGGAGTGATAGTAAGAATAATAAGTACAGAATATACATACGTCGGTATAGGTATGAATACGACCAATTAATTTTACAACTAATTTGCAAACAAGCAAAGTCCCTGTAATCACCGTATCTGATATGCCTATCTCGGTAACGACAATACATATCTTTATAAAAGACTCGCTTTGAATACCGAACTTTTACCTATTATCTTATCTTCGTGACCTTTCCACGGTATAAATGGTTTATGATTAATTTATCCTGCTCCTTTTTAAGACATTAAGATAGTATTTGCATATTCATACTCAGATGTATAAAATCCTTGTCTTAGGCATTTTAAGATCTGTCCTGCATTAATAACTACACAGGTAGGTTTTCACCCCGCGGCTTTACCCGCGTTGATCGAACATTCTAAAACCAATTAATGTTAAAATTTCGCTTTCCCGGATGAATACTGATATCTATCCTCCTCGTTGGAATATCATAGTAGCACCAGATAGCATTGATGTATTGCCATTTGAATTTAAAAACCCATTCATCCAAAGATAGAGATATTATCTGCAACTTGCAGTCACGTGATTTGTTCGGAACACATGGTTTTTCCAGCTAGGTACAGTCGGTGGCTAGCTCAGTTCTCTATTTTCAAAGAACAAACCTTTAAGCTTAGGTAAATCGCTTGATCTATGAGAAACCGCAACAAAATCCATAGCGTAGTTTTAATTATTTAAGCATAAAGAGGGACAGGCAGATAGCGGGGACGACATAAGTTTACCTTAGACCTAAAAGACCTTTTTTATTGGTCTTAAACGTAATATAGTTACCTAGCGGAATACACACACGTCAAGTATATTACAGTTAAAAATTACTCGTGTAGACGCAATTTTTCTAAATAAGTAATTAAATGTTTTTAATGATTAATACTAAAGCAACGCTTTACGTGTAAATAAATAGAAGAGAAATGAGAATATGATGCCTACAGTACACGTCACATGTGCATCGCACTGCAGCCGCACCTGACCACAAATCAGCGGTAAATCAGATTTTGAGCGCACACGCCCGTGATTGCTGAAACGAATTTGCGTTGTTGTGTGGCGTCTGTGCCCGCTAACTACGTAAACGGTCCCAAATGCAGACATGTTTGTTCAATTACTAATGGCAAAATGAACGCATAGTGATTTGTTCTAGTTAATTTGACGCCGAATCTGAGAGATGCCACCAATTATTGGGAAAGTATTTGACGCTGGAAATTTGTACCAAACACGATATGATACTATTCTTAGGCCAGCATCGCACGGTACACTTGTTTAAGCAAACATGTAGTTAAACATAATAATTATACTAACTCATGTTTTCTTAGTTTGTGCATATGTTACGCGTGTGAACGATAAAGTACTTAATTCGAGGTCTAAATACGAGTTTCTACAGTATTTGTGCTTGTTGGAATAACTGTTGGGTGACTTGTAAATGGTTAGCAGCAGAATTTACTCGTGAATTGTTTGCATTTCATTAACTCCAGCCAACAAGGGACCTAATTTTATTTCTCTGACACAGGCAATGTGAAATAGCGCTCTCAATTGAACTATTTAAAGTTATGTTTTAATCTACCCATGTTTCAGGAGTTTTTTATTATGAAACCTTCTGAATTTACCGTGTGGTAAAATTTCATCACTGTTGACTAATTTATTCATTTCGACTAAGGGTTTATAAATATAAAGACTGGCAGCAGTGTAGTTTTCTTTGTGAACCAAGCCAATTTACTGCGATCCAACCCGCTTGGTGAAGCAAGGTGTTGGTGATTGCACCAAATGCTCAAGGTCTATAATAGGTTATGTTGGAGAGATCTGTGCTCATTATTGGGACTCTGTTTTATATCTATACATGTCTCGGAACGACAATTTGTATCTGCAGATTTATTCCGGGTGTCTAAGTTTTCGTACCTGATAATAATCAAAAAATATCTTTATGTATGTGTATAATTATTCTATTAAGTGATTATCTATTAGGTAGGTACCCGTAACACAAGCCTCGAACTTATCACGGGGCTCGATATTGCTGTGTAAATTGTCCAGCAATATATTTATGTAAATAAGGTTAAAGTTCTTTATTTAGGCAAAACAAGGAATCTAGCTGTCTCGACAAAGCGTAGCGAGGTTTTAATACCCTATTCAGATTTGAGCCTAAATGCCTTACTACCTGCGTTATTATTAGCATTGGTATTAGAATAATGTAAATTTGCTAAATTAAAATTAGTTTTGAAATCACGAGAGATTTTCTTTCAATTCAAAGAGTTTACAAAGGGTTTTATTTATGCTGGCGAATAAAAAGATACGGCAGTTATGAGCTAAATTATTTACAGAATTTTCCAGTCCAGAATCCATTTACATTGGAGTGAAGTTATTTTATTAGCTTCGGTTATTAAATAATGGTTAATTATAGGTAAGTAAATATAAATTTTATAATACTAAATCTTTTAAAATGTTTTTTAAAAGTATTTTCAGCCCTATCCAAGTCTAATAAACGTTTTTCTTAAAAAAAAAGTTCAATGAGTACTACAACAATCGGTATCAATCGATCCGATTGTTGTACAGCAAAATTTGGTGTGTAAAACTTATGAGATAACTACAACATAGGATAACTGGATCCTGTAACACATATTAGGTTGTAATACAACTAAGCAGATCATAAATCCGTATTATGGGGAGATCAGCGAAACAAGCGCTGGTTAATTATACTAGTTCCACATAATTAGTCACAACTTAAGGAGTAACTTGGTGTATAACAAGGTACCTCCATATAAGATAATTTATACAACGTCAGAAACTATTAATGAATCCAGGCAATAGCCTGGATTTGACCAGTGTATTAAATATAATACACTGGTCAAAAACATACATTAATTACTGAATAAGATTAGTAATAGTTAAGTCGTTGTTGTGTGAAAGGTCTTAGGAATAATAAAAAAATACCCATATTATTAGTATTTAAACTAGGTATACATTAATTTCTGTATAATGAAAACGGAAGCCTAAATTTGCATTCATACAATTTTATTATAATAAACAATTTAATTTAATATTTGTTGAAAAAGTAAATAACACGTTATGTAAACACTGGAATTGTGAGTTAAAATCCGATACTCGGCTTTATTGAAAAACAGAAAATTTTCACGTTTTTTTCCAAACTTTAGGTGGATTGAACTTTACATTTGAATAGTTTTAGTCTAAAACAATCTCCAGTGTCAGTGTTTAATTGCAAAAAAAAACAGTGGCAACAACTTAAACGTCGGTAGTCAAACTTTTTAAATTATTATGGTTGTTAACACTATCAACAATAATAGTGTTATAGCCTATTTAGATAGGATATTTACCATATGTATTGTTTTTGTTGGGTTCCGATTTTGTCGTGATCATGGCATAGAGTTTTGAAACTGTGTCGACATAGCGAGAAACTTTTAAACCAACCGTAAAAAATAGAGCATTAAACATTTCTCAATTTCCCTTTATAACCATCTAAGCAGTAAGCACCCATAGAATCGACTAACGAGTTCCATAAAACTGTATGTAGAGTCAGATTACACCCGGCTATCGCCGGCAAGGAGAGCTCTCCAGAGCTGTGTTTGCAGGCTTACGTGCTTCGAATGCAAAAACGCGACGATTGTGCAATTCCTGCAAGGTGTCAAAGTGTTTAGCTTGCACCCCGCACACTCTAGAAGTGAGGAACGCGCTTACCTGGCCAATTTGGTCTAGGCTTTGAAGCATTTTAAAGTTTTATGCTCTATTCAAATATATGATATAATTATTATAATTTCAGGCGCATTCCCGACGTTCACTGCTGGACATTTGTACAGGTTTTTATGGTCATATGTCTTTTAAGGGACGACTTAAAATAAGGCTTATGCTATTTCGGTCGGATGCGAGAGTTATACCATAGAAATAACCCCATAGCCTCTCCATAGCTCTTTGTGCCTATTCATAATTCATTTCGGATTCATGTGATCAATGGCAACACACACTGGTTTTGGACTTTTTTGAGGCACTGGGGTATGTTTAGACGAAACTGACGATGTATGATATACATTATGTATCTTCAATCTCACCGATGTTTCTTTAAAATCCGTTGAGTTGTTATTGCGTAAAAGAATAGCAAACTTCTATACGTCCAAAAACATAGGTTAAGTTGACTAAAATACATGTAAAGTTGCAGTTGTAAAATTACAGTGATAAATATCTCAGAATTTTTCTGTATTCCCGTAAAGAATAAAACCTAATTCTATTATTACAAAAGGTTAGCAAGAGCAACTTCAAAGAGAAAATAGACTCCGTATAAACAATCTCAATTACAATAGGCAGGAAAAAGAATCGTCGACATAATGGTGATTGAAAATGAAACAAAGTGGGGTGCTTGAGCGGAGATAAACAGACGGAGGCTATCTAACTAGCGTCTTTTTCTGGATTTCTTGAGTTTTGCGATTTATTAACTTTTAACATTACATTTTATATCAAACCATGTCTAATAGATGTATACTCAGCCGATTATATTTATAATGCTTACATTTGCAGTTAATTTGTTAATAGTGTTCAATGAAGTTCGTTAATTTTTCTAGTTAAATTTGCAAGTTATTTTTGTGTGCTCAAAAAGTTATCTCACTGCTAATTGTCTCACACAAACGTTAATCTGGAAAATGAACCACGCTTATGCTCGAATAAGTAGGTTAATATCAGCGCACTATACTCGAAATTAAAAGCAATTCAAAAAGCAGGGTTTGTTTAACAAATCCCTTTATCAGCAACTATTTTAATGAAAGTCGTAAAAATGTGTTATATTACTGCAAATGGCTAACTTACATTACCACCAGAAGGACGCCTTATTAGCCAGAAGTGTAAATTATCTGATATAAGTATATTATTCTTATTCGATCCCGTAAAGAAGATAAATCCAATGTCCACTCTTAAACTGCTATTAGATATCGATATTATTTGATATTTGTTTCAAGTTGAACGACCATTATTTTCGAGAATATTACGCCAAAGTGCCTTTATCAATGAGTTTGAGTTAAGATGTAAGTTTTTGCCCAAGGGAAAACCCTTCGAGTAGTCTTGACTCTGACAGTATCCCAAGTGGATCATACATACATCCATTTCAGTTCATTATATAATATATCTGATATTAACGTTTCTATCAAAATATAGTTGATAGGTATTATGTTATTTTTTTAATTTTCCCGGAATACATGCGCGAACATAGGAAATCAAATGGTCTTTTCTCTATTCGCTGTTTCATGAAACTCACAGGTTTATAGGTTTTTAAGAAACGTTATGGAGTTAGATTTTTTATTTAGTCTTTACAATATCAATAGTAGCTTTCTAGCTTGTATGAATGTTTAATGTATTATAATTAAGTTTCTATTTGTAACGATTTAGCCGTTGGTTTTCCAAATAAATTTAAATAAATAAATAATACAATCTACAGGGACTATGGTCTATTCACGTCGTTGCTTTTGATTCTTCGACTTTACCTGACCTAGGTAATTTCATGTTATAACCCTTTAAACAATTCAATTATATACAGGCGGTGGTAGTTGCCAACGAAACCGTCGGATTAAACACTGAAACAATGTAATTTTATCGTAGTTGTAGAAACTTCATATTTCACCCGTTCTATTTTATAGAAACAAACGGGAAGCAGAAACGCTGAATCTTAATAAGATTTTGACTTGCTGAACACCTCATTTAGACAACATTGAGCTGTGGGTGGAATTTCCTGAAATGCTTAAACCTATTACCTACGTTTTAGTCTTAGCATTACTATCCTATTTACCTTAAAAAAACTTACCTAAAAAGCCTATTGGAACCCTCTGCTGGGTATAACCTCACTATTTTTCAAATCATCCTTTTCAAACCCGCACTTGGCCAGCGTGGTGAATTAAGGCCTAATCTATCTCGTCAAGAAAGAAATCTCTTTATTTCAGCAACGGAAATGAATAGGATTGATGATGATGATCCTTTTCCAAAAAGAATGTTCGCAGTCCACATGCGATTTGATAAAATATTTTCATCCAAAAATGGTTCATAATAACCGTTAAAAGAAATCTACCTCAAAGTATAAGCTCCTAAACGGATTACCTCTCTTCTAAACGTTTACTTTTAAGAGGAAGGAAGGATCGACCCTTAAAGGAAGATGGGAACTTGGGCGAAGCAAAGTCCAATAGTTGTTTAAGGAATAATTCATAAAATAATTATTTAAGAGGCCTATTACGTGAAATCGCGAAATTGTTCGGTTTTCTCGTCCTAATTCTATGGTTTGCGTTAGTTGTTTGATATTACAATTACATCTTTATAATAGTTCGTTTTCTCCTCTACAAAAGTAGTAAGAAACATTTTAGATAACTTGTTTATATATTGCAGGGGTGGCCAACTTGATAGGACCCAAGATCTCTTTTTCATTATAGAGACCCTGTGCGATCTACCAATTACATACTTACTTCTAGAAATCAAAAAAAGTGGCCAAGTGCGAGTCGGACTCGCCCATGTAGGCTTCCGCAGCAATTGTTTATATGAAATAAGTTTATGACGTATTATAAAAAAAACTACTTAATAGATTTCGTTCAAACCAATTTTCGTTGGTAGTTTTTATGGTAATGTATATTTATAATATATATTTTTTCTAGATTTATCATCCTCTTATTTTAGAAATTAGAGGGGGGGGACATTCTGTTTTCCACTTTGGAAGAGTCTCACGTCCAAACTATTAAGTTTAGAATTAAATGATGTTAGATACATTGTTAAGATTTTTGAAGACCTATTCATAGATGGTAATGGTAAGGGTAAGGATAAGGGTTACACATGGTAAGGGTACGATGAAATTTTATTTTTAAAGTTTCGGTTCTAAGTATGGGGTACCCCCAAATGTAATTGTATTTTTTTCCAATATTTTTTTTAATCTTAGTGCAGTTTACGGAATACATCTACTTACCAAATTTCAGCTTTATAGCTCTTAGACCCCTCGCAAACTGCAGACTTTCTATCGGCCGATATTTTGGTCGGGTTGGGCTGTTAGCGCGCACACTACGCCAACTAAACAGTTGGGTTGGTGGTGAGTGCGCAAACTAGCCAACAGTCGGCCGACGATATTCAGTTTTTAAGCTACCGTTGAAGAGAGCGGTCGCATAATGGAAGTTTCTCGTAGGAAAATATTGTCCAGAAATATTGTAATTGCTCTTATACAACGGAGGAGAAAAATCAAGAAGAGAGTCCGAGAGTATTGGGTGCATCCCATCTACAGTACTATATTATTAAATGGAAAATTAAAATTAGATTACGTTTCTACAACCAGCGATTGAGTAGAATTGGACAAAATGAATGAATGCACGACCTTCCGGCTCCAAAACTCGGAGCGAAGTGAACCATCGGCCGACTAAACAATCGGTCAGTGTGCGCGCTTGCAAGGAGCTCCATACTAATATAGCAGTCGGCCGATAGTTTGATCATCTTTCAGTTTGAACGCAGTTGAGAAGCCTATCAAACTTATTTATCGGCCGATACCAAATCGTTGTAGTATGCGGACTTGCATACATCTTCATACTGATTATAAGCCCGACCAAACTATCGGCCGATAGAAAGTCTGCAGTTAGCGAGGGGTCTTATAGTTTCGGAGAAAAACGGCTGTGACATACGGACGGACGGACGGACGGACATGACGAATCTATAAGGGTTCCGTTTTTGCCATTTGGCTACGGAACCCTAAAAATGAAACAGCATATTTCAGTTCGCTTCCCTCTTATTGGTCATCGCGCGCCGAAAACAAAAGACTACATTGCGTTAAAAAGAGGATTAAATACCTTGACGGAACAGCGATTGAAAAATTATACAAAATGATGCGTCCAGCAGTAGGTGATTACGTTGGGCAGTATAGTCTATTTATTTATTTTTGCCTTGCCAAGATCGACTGGACTAACAGTCGCGATCGACCGGTCGATCGCGATCGACCGGTTGGCCACCCCTGATATATTGAGTAATAATCATTCTCCGGATACATGTTTCGTAAAAAACGCTCGAAGACCTGTTTTCTCAGCTCTAATTTGTAGATTCTAATGAATATGGGCGATAAAACTATTTTTTATTATGTTACGTATATCCTATTCTTCATTTAGAGTAGAGTACATTTTCGTTAAATGCTTTTATTCTAAAGATATACCGAATTTAATATCGACCAAAAATGCTTCGAAACAAACCTCAATAACTCCGAAGTTCTAAATCAATGGGACGTCATATTTATATCAAAATATTTATCAACATTTGCTTAAACTATGATATTAATTTTAATTTGTAGAACGGTTTTGGTAATTTTTTATGAATAAAATAAAACTACCATAATTTAGTAGTTTTTTCATTCCGCCGGCTTTTTCCATTTAGTACCGCGCGAGCGCTTGTCGAGGTCGGACCTATGTCGGTTGTTCTTGAATAAAATATAGAAATATTTCGTAAAATGTCAGTGTGTGGGACTGTCAATTGCTGTAAAAACGCTGTTAGTGTGCGTGTATGTGTTATTGCGATACTACGACCGACATAAGTTGATCCGTTGATAACGATCAATTGTTATTTTTATTGATAACGGTCAATTGTTGTTGTTGCTGGCCTAAGAATTGTACCAAATGTTGCTGGCCTAAGAATTGTACCACATCATTGTCATCTTGTTTTACCTTATTTATTTGGAGGTTATGCTGTAGGATGTGGGTTGCATATCTAAAGTTATCTATCCTAATTAAAAAACAACAAGGCAACTTTTTTTGGTGAAACCGTCCAACGACTAAATGTAATTATGCCTATGATTTTTTTAGATTATGACTAACTTGCCGACCCGCCGACAGCTGCGCTTGCGTTTTTACGTTATTTACTAGTTTATGTTTTATAGCCTTTTTCGATCATTTTACTATCCAATACTGAAATCATATTTTAAATCGGACCCGCGGTTCCTGAGTAGCACGTTCAAACAAATAAACAAGCAATCTCCTCAGCTTGATAATTGTAGTATAGATTTCCATAATATTTATTACAAAGAAAATATTCCGTAATTTTTTGTTCTTATTTTTACCGAGTATCCAATATGTAAACAATAAATAATGTACCTTTCTAATAAATATATTATTTATTGTAAACATTAAATAATTGTACCTTTCTAATAAATACAGGGCGTCCCAAAGTTATGGGCCATGAAGGGGAAGTACCTTAAATATCGTAGATAGTGAATTTTGCTCAAAGAAGACTTCATTTTATTTTTAAAAGTTAGTAATTCTGGATTCATAGATTTTCTAAAAATTACTTGCTTTGTCTGGGAATCGAACCGACTTACATGTAGAAAAAAAAACTCTATTTTTATGATACCAATCGAAAGAATAGCTAAAAAATAATAACTCTGCTTAAGTAACATAGTATTTTAAAAGAAAGGAACAACGTGAAATTAATTATTTTAATCAAATAAAAAACATGAAACATTTTTTTTGTAAATTAATTAAATTACTTACTTTTTTTTTAATAAAATGAAGTCTTCTTTGAGCAAAATTCACTATCAACGATATATATGGTACTTCCCCTTCATGGCCCATAATTTTGGAACGCCCTGTATATAAAATAACACCCCTATTCACGTTCCCACTGCTGGGATAGGGACTTCTCTCTTGACGAGATAGATTAGGCCTTAATTCACCACGCTGGCCAAGTGCGGGTTGGTTTTTTTTAATATAAAAATGAAATATTTTAAATAAGTTCGTAATAAAATAAAAATAAATAGTTTATCAAAATAAAAATATAATGGGAATTATTCAAGATGACATATGTAGATAAATGGATATTCTACATCTGTGTATGACATATGTAGATAAATGGATACCAATAAATATAAAAATAAATATAAAGTTGAAACTACAAAAATAATACCTAAACATAATTAAAACCTTCATTAACGAAACTTTTATTTATTCAAACACAAATATACCATCTAACAAAACAAGCAACTTAAATATAGGTAATATAATTTATTTGTTTTGTTATAATTAGAATTTGTATTTAGTCCGTTCAATTTAGACTTTCGAACTTACATAAAGTCCCAACATTCGACAAAAAAAAACATTTAATTACAAACCTACACACCAAATTTCAGAAGAATCGGTTTAAAAATGAGCCCATAAGATGAGATGAATGAGGACATTTAACTTCAATAAGACTATTTTCAGTTTTATTCTTATATATATAATTATTAATCATTTTAAAATTATGTACCTACTTAATTGATTTCAAATAATCAATCAGATTTAAAATAAATATTGATATTATTAAGATAAAACATAATTGATTCAAATATTGAAATAAAAATATCCACCATTTTGAATTCAGGAAAATATATTAAACACCTATCAATTAAATAAAAACATTAATATAATAATTATTTCGGAATGAAACTGAAAAAAAATCCACTCAATAAAATGGAATTTATTCGATGCCATTTTCTACAGATCTAAAATAATTATTAGTATATTTGTATGTTTTAGATCGACGAAGTATCAAGATCATTTAGTATTTTTCATAGAATTCGCGTGACGCGCCGGTCACGTGGTGCATAAAATATCCAATTTCGCAAAACTTCGTAAAGTCACAAGGCTCTTAACGGGTGCTTGTTAACCTAATGACGGTCCTCAGTGATAAACACTTAGTTTAAGAGCAAAGGATTAATAGATATCTCCATAACTAAGACGCTGGTGTTTAGGTTTTAAATAAATAATGTTGGGCTTAGGAATAATCTGACCCTAAACTGTTTCCAACGCGTGACTGAGTTACTGAGGTCTCGGTATTTATATAAATAGGCCTATAGAGATAGATAATCTCTATAGAGAAATAGAATAACGAACTAAAAATAACAATCTTATTTTTTCCTAATATTGTAAACGTGAAGTTTGTAAGTATAGTTAGAACCAGGAGAAGAACATAGGATATTTTATTTTACATTTATCCGCGGGAAAATGTATTATAACGCGGGTGAAGTCGCGGAGTGGAAAGCTAGTTCTTAATTAATTACTATTTAATAGTACTTATGTAACAATGATCGTTTTAAATCTCTATTCTCACTTTGGCTCTACCTTTGTACTTATAGTACAATTTACCAGCGTCATAATTAAAATGGCAGTTTATTATAATTTTGACCAACAAGAAAAGCAAAGGATGGAGTAGAATTGCAGCGATTTGTCAGCAGTAACTTAGTTGGCGTAAGCTCAAGAGATCCCGACAAAAGACAGCTGTCTTCATTGTACAAAAGTATTTGCTTTTGTTCCTGAGGTGTCTATTCAAGCAGCGAAAGATAAAAATTACGAACTCCGAGGTGTTTTTATCAAAGACGAAAACAAAGGGTTGTTTAATGAGGGTATTAGTGGAAAGTTCACGATAAATTCGGGTCGTTAGGCGTTCTTTGTCGCCCCTGTATTGTGCTGTAAGTCAAATGCTTATGAACCGTTTCATCAGAAACCTTTTCAGTGAAAGTAATTCGATCAAAACTCAGTTTCTCTTTTCAATTGATTGAAGTATTTCATTTTTTTAGATGACTAGATTAACTTACAAAAATAATGCAAGATTCCCATCATATATAATTAATAATTAATTAATTAATACCTACCAAAGTTTGCAAACATGTTAACTGTAAATCAATCAAGTAAACCACCAAAAGCTAAAATTCTTAAAAAAGCGCAATTTGACATTTATCCTTTTATGTCTGTATATTATAAGGTGTTTCTAGATTTAATGCGTTGAAAACAATGGTAATAAATACTTACCAACTTGCATTCTTAAATGTACCTACATAAATACATTCATACGGCACATAGTACAGGAATATGATACTAAACAAAACTCATTAGCTTGGTAATTATCACTGTAATTGTCAATTTGCGTTGGGAATGGCTTAATTTCACCTGTACACTGGAAAATATTTACACACGTAGGCATCTACGCAATGTTCTGTAACAGAATTAAAACTAGCTTTTACCTGTGGCTTTTCCGTAGCATAATAAATTTATCCACACATACTGATGTATTTGTATGATTATTATTTTATTAGTATGTAAGTATTTGCGTGAAAGGGTACTTATATCAAACAACCACCTATTTGCAGTCACAAACATTTGCGTTAATAATAAGTATTAGTAAGGATACAGTTTTAAAATTCGTGTTTCATATTTTATAGATTTTGTTGACTAGATAAAACTCCCAACAGTCTTATCAGGTAAAATCTGGCTACAGGCTATACAGTTTTATAAAGCAAAAGTCGTTAAAATAAACCCAGTATAGATTCATATTGGAATAAACGGGAAATACACGAACCTTTTATACGTTTTTCGAAAAATCTGTACCGGTATTAGTACAGATTTTTCGAAAAACTCTTTACAAAAACATTAATTAAAACGAACACGATTATACACCCGCCTGATACACCTCAGTATTGTACAGTAGATGATGGAAAACCAATTTTTAAACAGATTCCTATACATTGGTTTGATGGTAACGACTTTTTTAAAATTATTTTTTATTAATTGAACCTATAAATATCAGGAAAGATTCTGCAATAATTTTAGCTAGTTTTTGGTAGGTATATTGCTAAAATAAAGAACAATATCACATCACATCAACCCACATTGTGCCACTTTTGTGCTCGGATCTGTCTGTCCATTCGTTAGAAGACATTATAATTATGATTGAAGGTTTTGGCATTACCACATTTATCATAGAGAGCTGTGTTGGGTACGCTTGACTCTCATTCCGAAGGTCGTGATTACAAACCCGCCGCGTTTCCTCCGAATTTTTCAACGACGCTACTGTTATATGCATCCTTTAAGTGAATGATTAATATACTTAAAAATATCAGTATAGATAAGATATTTACAAATATACCTACATCGTAGTGTCTTCAAGCGAATCATGACCTATAATGAAAATCTGTTGAAATGACCGTAAATGTACGTTGTTGTATCGCATTGTGAAAATTAAACCTTTGTGGAACGGTCCCCTAACGTATCCGACTTCCAAAAAGGATATTATGCTCATCTGGGTACCTTATTATCTTTTCGCCAACTCGGCATACTTGCTTACCTTACAAACATTTGCATAGGCTTGTTCCTTTCTTATTCCATAATTTCTGGGTCAAATATCAATGGTACCGATTTAAATGAAAATGGGCAATGTCTGAGGCTACACAACTTTTCCCATCTCTTTGTTCGCATTTTGCTGTGGTAAATATTTTTTCAATATACAGATTTTGGTACCTACCAAAAAAACATTAACCAACATACTCTTTTATCAAAAGCTATAGGTATTAGGTTTTTTTATAGAAGGAAGCAAAATGGCCGCTGTATGTAGGAAATATAATGCAGCACGAACCGTGTGTTGGTATCCAAGTTTAATTTCAGCGGAGAACTGGCAAAAGAGTTCCCTCACACGTATACGTACCTACAGTCTACAGTCAATCCATTAGCTGGTTATTACTTTGCCTTGCCGGGCCGCACACTGACGTTTGATCCCCACAGCTACATACGAGAGGCCATTCTCAATTCATATACCTACCTAACTACACTTTTCCCATTAAACTGAGCCGTGCTTACTCTCCATGCAAACTCAATAAGAATTATAATTTGATCTCGCTATTTAACGTTTATTAAAAAAAAGAAATTTAACAAATATTATATTTCTAACATTTTGTCCTACGGCTATTCTCTGTAGCTCAAAATTTGTAAGAATGGCCGAGGAAATATCTTTTAAATTATTTTACATAAACCCTAATTAACCGGTAGATAGCTTTATTCATCACGAATTATAATAAAGCCTTTATTTATGCAAAGGATTGGGTGGATACAGCACTGTTACTGGAATAATAATTACGTGGGTGTAACCAAACAATCCTGATAGGAGACCATTCAATTACCGCTGCATCCACACTGTGCCAGATTGCGTTTCACACTTCGGAGATAGCAATGGCAACTACATTCCGTTCAAATTAACACAACATGATCCATCATCATAATTTTAGCCATAACGGCTAGAAAAGACTGCCAGTTGTATTTTAATCGAACGTTGCAAAGCCGAAGATGCCTAGACATAAATACCATATTTAAATAACGCCAGTTGTTTCGGACGAAAGCGTTTGCAACCAATGAAAATCTGAAGACTATCAAATCATCGTCATTTTGTTGGTGGACGTCCTCGTCCAATGTAGATTAACATATTCTTGGTTGTTGATGTTTAAATAATAGTAGGTATAAAACGAGATTAATACATTAATTATTTAAAAAGCCATCAGGGTTTTATAATATTTCATTATAAGAATTTAGTGGTGGACACAAACAAATAATTTTCCCACGAGATATAACTTTGCATTTTCGCAAAAGAGCACTCCAATTACCTCGCAACCTCAAAAAGAGCACTAATACACACAGACCTCGGCTTGTGACGTCAGCGCAGTTTACAGGCATGTGCATTTGTGCATAATGCGGTCTCTTCATTCATACATAAGTTATGATAAAACTAGCACATGTAAATGAGACTGATATTTCCGAACCGGGTGCTACGCCTCCGACCTACAAGCGTGACCTAAATGCGGGTCAGTCATTTGTATGCTATTTTATAATATTCATTTATTGAAACTGTGTATATAAGAATAAAATCGCTGTTAGTAAGATTATAACTTTTAAAAATCGATAGGATTAAGATCTATTTGTATATTTTACGGGGCCAGATGTTGCTGTGTGAGTTGTCCAGCAACATTTATTTATTATTTATAATAATCGCATGAACGTTTTTCAAAGCGAAATCACAAACGGTGGCCGAACACAGTATTTACCACAAAAAAATTAAAAGTAAAAAAAAATATCGAATCATAATGTGAAAAATGTATGGGTTGTATAAACTTTCAACATCCAAGGGGAAATAAACTAGATATTCTTAGAAGAGATCAATGTATTTCAGCAAGGAAACGATTCTTTTTTATCAAGCATAAACCCTTTCACTAACCCTTATCAAAACATAACAGACGTAATGAAAATGATTGAGTATCTACTACACTTTTCTTCTCGTATTCGGGAAAAGTAAACAAATAAAAAGATCGAACATAATATATTTTCATTTGAGTACCTATACGAGAGCTGTTAGTAACCAATTTAAAACGACCTTTTTTCCAATAAGAGTGGAACCAAGCGTAAACGAGTCCTGGCTTGCAAATCAAATTACAACTTTTACATTACGCTGTTTCCTAGATTCATTCAACACATAAACTTGTGAGGCCTTTTGCACTTAAAACTTCCCCGGGGGAAAATTGTGCGGTCACATTATATCGCTGAACGAATTGTTATTGTTTCTGAAGGGAACTTTAACCGCGGTGGATTACATTCAACCGAAGAGGCTCGCTTCTGTCATGAACTGTGCGGCTGTCTTGTTTACAGCAGATGGTTTGACCTATTGGGGTTAAATTTGATATCTAACTGTGCCTCTAAAATGCGGTCTCAAAGCTGAAGTTGCGTGATCGGTAAGGCCGATAGGCGTCTGGGGTTTTCGTTTTCCAGTTGCGAATTTAAACTATGTTACCTCGACCCACGTTGCTGCTAACTAAATTACGAATGTAGATGTGGTAACGATACAACACATTCGTAGCTAACACGAATTAAATGTACGATAGCTCGAACATACATGAACACACGAAGAAACCTAATACATAATCATTTGTGCTATTAAGTTAAAGGTCGAGTCTGAATTAAACTTAATTCTAGTGTAAAATCGTGTATGAGAGAAGATTTTTTTGAACATAGCATTTATATAATAATTAGTTTGACTCTTACTTACACATTACTTTATACATTGCTTTATTTGTTTTAATGTTTTGATTAAAACGCTAGTAAATATTGCATTATCGGCGCTAGATTGCACTTTATAAATATGGTGCAGTGTGGTCCGACACGTATTTAGCGGTTTTATTATACTTTCCTTTGTAAGCAAAGCTAATAAAATTTTATTAAAATCCGATCGATCACCATTACTTTAAAATCCCTTCAACATTTTTCATCCATCAGGTAGTATTTTTACGGCAAATATTGTCACGATAGCACTCAACTTCAATATTGTTTCACGAAAATATAAATAAAACATGAATTTATATTTTAAAATAATTTTAATTATTCATCGTGCATGTAGTGCTCGGAGCTAAATTTCAAAGAGAAAATTAATACATCCATGGTCACTAGGCTTCTTTTCAAGCGCGAGTATTCAAAACACCCATAATGTACGGGCATCATGAATATTCCGCCGCAACACCCTTTTAAGAGATAACGCTTTGAAAAAAATATTCCTAAATAATTAAAGAGACTTCCAAATATTTGCTGGGTATTTTAGGAATACCTACCGAAATACCGAAGCGACAAATAATTCAAGGGATTCCTTACAAAAAGTTCCATCTTTTAAATAGATAAGCTCTATAAAACCCCTTTCTTATGATCATTTACGGTAAACAAAAGAGAGCCAAAAGTGGAAAATAAAACGTGAGCCTTTAAAGAAGTTTGAAAAGTTTTCCAATTGATAATAATTTCCATTGTGGTGCAACACAAAGGGAACAGGAAAGTATGAAAATCTGAAATAAATTCTTAATTTAAGAGCTGACTGAACGCTATCTGAAAGGAAAGTCGGGATTAGAAGAACAAAGACTACGGCCCTCTGACTGTGAAGCTTAATTTTTTGTTGACTTCTGTTTGGCTCTTTGCCGTTCGCATAAATTGGACTTTCAAACTTTATTGCTCAAGCGATGTCGATTTATTGTAGAACTAATGAACTTGTATTACCACCCCAAACAAGGGCTTCAGTCTCGATGTACATTACATGCACATTCTAATTAGGTAAAGCCAGCCAGTTATCTCGTACATCCATAGCCATTGCAAGCCAGCAATAAATTAAACCATAATTGCCCTAATTAGGAACAAAGAAAACCAGAATTCCACTAGCATTTCGCAACAAATGCTTATGAAACTTATCCGTGGAACGTAACAAGCACAGGAAGTTACAATCTACATTTCCAGGGAAGCCACTGCAGAAAAACGCCAGAGAAAGTTAGCGTCCGCGAGTGCGAATATTTTGTCATAAAAAGGTAATGTAAGTGCGAAGTAAGTTTGTGTGTTGCTTTGAGTTTTTGGAGTGCATAGTGCGGAAGCGGTAGTAGTAATAAATCCTTGTTTCGTGTTTGCTGCCGGCCGGCACCCGGCGCGCGATTACATTCCGATTCTGAGCGTACGATACGGCTACTTCGGGATTGGCCGGCAATAAATACATGCAATTACCGCTCCCATAACTAATGTCCATGCTAATATTCGCTATGAATTTCGCAGAGCTGTTATTAAGAGAGTTATTACGATAAAAAAAGAGTGGGAGTTTGCTATTATAGCTGTACTATAGCAGAACTGTATAAAAAATCTTACTATAAACTAAAATAAGTAACTCATTTTACATACGGTGACGTCGTAGAACATCTACAAATCGTCAAACTAAAGTTTCGTAGAGGGTCTACGAAAACAGTTGAATGTTCATGTACATTTTTAGTACTAATTCCGCAAAAAAGATACAAAATGGTTATCTCTCGTTCATTAGGGATCATCCTGCACAGTCACATGAAACAAGAGGAGGCAATGAAGCAAATAACTTTGACTTCGTCTTGCATTTCATAGGGTGCTGATCTTCCAGCTATTCAAAGTGAGTAAAAATATTTCCAGAGATTTATTTATGTCAAGATACGTATCTGTGTAACTCTAAAACAAAGTATAGCATATGGCAGTCCAAAGCTATAACTCAAACACATCTGACGCATAAAGCCAGGTAGCCATGTACGCTTCCTGTATTCAATTAATCCGACGCAGTCAGGCTCTCACCTAATTTGTAAACAAACGGAAGGTTGGCCAGTTCGGTCATCTTCATAATTTACTACCATGCAAATTACACATCCGTTCGGCGCCAAACCTACGTAGCTACCTAGTAAGCTGCTAGTTTGTCTTTCATTTGCAGTTTGGGTTTCATTGAACCCTGGAAATTCTTGTAAGGTATTTTCAAAGTCAAAGTAAAAAATTATTAACACCATCATGAAATCTACACGTAACCGTTTATATTACATTTTATGCCCAACACAAAAGTGTGATATATAAAATTGTCTGTGGAAACATATAATAGATCTTATTACTATCGGCGCCCATGACGCATATGCGCGTTTAGGCCCGCCGTGGTCGCGGCTCAGTTCTATGAATATTAATGCCTGAATATTAATCTAAATGTTGGCTATTAGTTAACATAAAACTTGAATCATTTGCAATGATATGATGGTCGATGTTGGAACAACCTAAGCTTCAATACAAACTAATAGACATTGATATACTTATACAACGTGAGTTCAAAACGCAAATGATCATGACTATGTATGATATTCATATAGCGTTTTGCTAAAACAAATCCCGTTAACAACTATTGTTCTAAAGTGGAATTGGCCGCACACACAAAACAAGATTACATCTATTTTCGTTTATGGGCAGTATTGAATAAATTGGAATTCGTCAATGCAAACAAACTATATACAATGTTATAGATCGGAAAATGCAATATCTTCTGTAAAACCTTGTAAAACGGTTCAGCTCTAACTTTTCACTACACTATCAAAAATAACAGCCCAATAAAAATGTTGTTTACAAAACATAAACATTCCTTTACCTTGTACCACCACGACCACTAAAGCGAGTGTAATACGTCACCACCACGCTCTTGAACGGATGAAATAGATGTAAGTATTTTACTCGACATGCAAACACTGAAGACCACATATCACCTGAAAGTAAACCGTATAACAGGGTTAGAAGTTTGAAATTCCCTAAACTGTTAAGTACTATGTAGTTATTCGACCTCAAGAGAGACTTTATTTTACGAAGACCGCAGAAAGTGGTCGGAATTATCTCGCCAACCAACGCCAGCGGTACGAATTGCCCATTCAATGTCTCTAGTCTCTACAATTTCACTATTGCTAACAATTGTGTATAGAGAAAATACTCATTTACGTATCTCGAATTCTAATTCTTTTTCTTCTATGGTTAGTCCTAACTTTGTTACCTATTTCTTGGCTTTACTTAGTAGAGAAAATCCTAGAAACCATTAACAGACTAAAACAAGACTGTATTAACCACAGTAAACACGTATCTCTTACAGAAGTACTAGACCACTGTAGTAATACAGAACTAATTCTTTATCACTATAATTTTTTTCAGTATTATTACATACAGATTTTATTTCAATTTTTTTTTTTATAAACTTAAATATAGATAGAACATGATCATAATGATTCATCATTTCAGCCATCAGCATCCATTGCTGGACAAAGATCATCTGTCCATCTTGCTGGTGGACGAGAGACTCGAGAATATAGATAGATAGATAAACATATAAATTCTTCTATCCCCAATCACTACTCACGCAAATCTTACTCACGGAAAATATATAAAATGTGCGTTCTCTGTTACCGTTAGCCTTACTAATGATTCCACAAAATGTTTTAGCTTACTTGCTCCCGTTTTCTGTTTGCGATCATTAAACTTCAAAATATTTATATTTAATCGGCGGATAATCGGCGGAAAGCGTATCTTCCTTTGTAATTAAGAAGGATATCGCTGACGGTGTCATTCCTTTAGCGAAGCGATTTTCACGAATTGTAATTTAATCTGCAAACATTTTATAAAAGAAACGGTTTTTCGTTTTTGTTGAGCAAGGATATTTTATACTAATCGCTTAGGGTCCCGCTGCTAAGAGTTTTTATAAATTGGATAAGTTGCAAAAGTTGATCAATTTTATCAAGCCTTTAGCTTTTAAGGGCCAGTTTAGTTTACTGTGATTTTTTCTCTGTATAATAGAGATTATTTTAACTAGAATAAATATTTCTGCCTCTAACACTGTAGTTTCATCACCGGTGGATTAGTTTGATAGTAGTTTCGCATTGGGTTTCAGTGTATTTTTTTTATGTTTCGTCTATATAGTTTTAGGGGATTAAAAATACAGTTTTTTTATTATTCTATAATAAAAAATGCCAGGTTTTGAATTTTTGGAAAGCTTTAAAAGTAACAATGAAACATCGAATGTTTACGAATATCTACTAACTTATTCTTACACCTTCCCCAATAGCAAACAAAATAGGACGGTGAGTAAATTACACTACGCAAAGAATTTATTGTTTTGTGGCGGGGTTAAAAGGAAACACTCTGACATACTTTCCTACACCAATTTAATATCATCGCTATCTCTATATACATACAGGTAGGATATAGATATGTGGTATTCAACGACCGAAGAATTCAGATCGGAATCACCATTCGAGTATAATCGCATTTCCATATAATCACTATTGAACGATGAAGCTGACTACCAACCAGCTGTTACATTTTCTCATTTCCTATAGACTAGATAGAACCATATTTTCAAAGAACGCGCTATCTACAACACTGCGATCTTTTAAAACTAACTACCTATATTTAGTTGTATGCTATGGCATGTTTTTCTAGAAATTTCTCCCAATTTATCGTCTTGTTCGTTTATATAAACTGATAAATGTTCAAAGTTCAGACAGAACAGCAAGTTGACAAATTATTATAGAATTTGTTACATATTCAAACGTTTAAAAAATAATTTTTTTATTGCGGTCTACTGAAAATTAACGCTTGGCTACAAATTAATTTACCAAATTATTATTACACCCCAACTTGTATTGTAAAGCTTCTCCGAAAAAAGGACAAACATGAAAACAAACATTTTTCTACGTGATGAATTGAAAACCGATTTATATTTTCAGTAAAAATCTAGGTAGGTACTGCAAAACCTCTTACCGGGCATAACTGTACCTTAAGGAGCAAATGCCATAACCATGTTCAGACTTACTGCAGTAAATGTATCAGAGGAGATAGGTGCTCGATGGCCAAAGTAAACTCTCCCAGTGTTTGCTTTTAATTAACCATCGGTCAACAGAGGGCTTTGGTCATACACTTTTCATGAAAACTACTGCACCTGCATAGTGCTGTTTGGATAGGGAAACATATTTGGAATTGAAAGCATTTCGTCGCGTGATTTATAGAATAACTAATTGCATGTTTGAAGCGCCTCATAAAAGTATTCGTGGAGCATCAGTTTTGAATTGAATCACCTATGTAGGTACCTACATAAGAAGAAGAATCTGCTTTGTTAGATTTATTTTTGAGCAATGCAAATTGTGTTATAGATTGTCTGGCACACAAAATTTCACGATAGATATCCTTTGTTCAAGCTAAAACCTATTAAAGCTTTCCTATGAAAGCAATATTTCTTACGTAACGTTGAGCGTTCATTTTAATATCGAACTTAATGCCCTGTGGACAGCGAACCGCGAAGTGGTCGCGATCTCGCATTAAGAGACGAAGTTCCAGCGAAAATGTTAAATGGTCTGGAATGAAGCATCGGTAATAGAAAATGGACGACAATCCTCATTTCCTTGTTCGTTATTCAGATCAGATATAGTCTGATGTCTTTGTGCAAGTTTTTGCCTAATGACTTGCTGGAAATTGAAATTCAGTTTGATAGATTTTTGATATGAATCACCAATCCTATCCGAGCATGATAAACTGCTCTACCTACCCGGAGCGCCGTAGGTAGGTTGTGTCACAGGAGGGCTTCCCGAGTTACATAATTCACAATTTTTCTTGTTCAATACATTTATTTTACTGGAAATAAGCAGTAACCTGTCGGGCGGCGTACCTACGGGTAATGCACAGCGGATATTAAGATTTTCCAAAGCGCTTGCAAATGAAAGCAGTCGTACATTGAAATTACTTTCCAAGGGCTTTCCTACCCATATCCCTCACGAATTTTACCGGTAAATCCACTCCTATCCAAAAAATGATACACATTAATGAAACGCTCCGCTTTCACGTTATTTGCTTAGCTCTCGATCGCTTCAATAAGAGAATCTCGGATTTTCTAAGGAATTTGATAGATACCTTTTAATGCAAAGAGGGAAGCACAATCAGATTTTCATTGGCGACCTCGCCGAACGCGGGGGAGAAATGAATACTTATTGCGAAAATGAAGCGAACCATTAATGAACGCCGCTCTGGTGAACCAGCTCGTCTCGGTTTATGGTTGAAACAGACATATCGGCACTTGAATCAGTGCCGATATAATTCAAGTGATAATTTTTGGTTAAGTATATGAGAAATCAAAAATATTAAGTATTGTATTTTTTATTTTTGGTGAGTATCCTATCCTACCTACCTATCTGCAGAAATACATACAAGACTCCAACGTAGGTACCTAACTTTGTCCACGAGTGGGATTCAACGCCATACTTCCAGTAGGTAGGTATACGCCTGGCTTCACTAAACCAAACATATAGGTAGAGGAGCTACGTCACTAGCACAAAATAAAAATTTTGTCGCCCTATTTTTTGTAATTCACGTCAACATATACCTACCTAGATACGTATGTACCAGGTAAGTAGGTAGGTATCTATATTCAAAATCGCATCGCACAATGTCACGATGAAAAAACGAAATCAAATGGAGAATAAAAATTGCATCGAAAGGAAAAAATATGAATTTATCACAGAGATAGCCTCGGTTCATTTGCATTTAGGTTCTAAGTTCACGCGATCCTCGGACGAGTGATGACCGCTCATTTTGCATGCTTTTTATATCCCTCTGCGGATAATGATCTTCAATCCTTTTACTATTCGCTCTGTGACAGTTTGGCGAATGAGCGAACTATTTCAACCAGTAAACTTTTACATACCAGCTTTTTAATACTGAAGGTAGGAAGGACCTATTTCTTGATGGTACTCGTAATGTGTTTAAAAGGTTTACCTTAGTATAATGTAATATTTAGCGAGACTAATGATCAGATTTTTATAGAGATAAGAACGACGATTCCCGTAACGCAGCGGGCGAAGGACCGCCTGCGACGAAGGAGGTAGGGGTTCGATTCCCGCCTCGGGACAATCACAATAGTCATACTTACCAGGTGGAATGATAATAGCAGGAGGTAAGTACTTATGTTGGTACAGAAGGTTGCCGCTGCCTGTAAGTACTTATTAGAAGACAGGAAGCGGCGTACCAACCGCTTCCTGTCTTCTAATACGTAAAATAGTCGGTTTGACTTTACTCGCTAGTTGCGATCTAGACTAATCTTAGGTCGACACCGCACAGCCACATCTTCTGAATTACCTATCTAATAGAAAATCCTTAAAACACTAACCTAAAAACTACCTACTGAAAGTTAAGTGCTAGGCTGTGTAAGAGCTCATTTTGTCAAGGAGAAACTTTTCTTGTCTTATATTTTATGAATCTTCAACTTTCAAAATGTACTTTCAACTTTTTAGACTACGAAGCGTATATAGAAATACTGCGTTTTCAGTTATTTGAAGTGAAATATCGCAGGATTATTCACATCAACACATAAAAACCCACTTCTCAGCGTGCACAATAAGAAACCATCTATTACGCTCTCCATTGTAGGGGTTTCTTGTCCGAAAGTATACAACTTTCTTTATGCTTGTGAAAGTTTGTTTATAGGACTTGTAATACTTATAAGATGTCTGCATAAAACCTAGACCTTTTTAGTTTCATCATCATCACCATCACAAAAACCAATCTATACTCTAATAAGTACATAATGTAAGAGTATAATCATGTATCTAAATCGAACCGTATTTTTTTGTCAAGGATATACAATTTAAAAACTGGTTGATCGAAATGAAAACGTAATTTAATACATATCTTTTATTGCTTTAACAACACAAATATTGTACAACAAACTGCTTTGCAACTTTGACCAGGCTTGCGTCGCAGTCTCTTCAACGATTACCAAAATATTTCTGAGTTTTTCGTTCTGCGCTATTACTTTAGTGTGTGTTTTGAGAAAAATGCTCAAATAAGACTGGGCTAGTTCGAAATCCCTATTACTTTTGAGCATAACGTTGATCATTAAAAGAAACTGTCTCATGACTTTTTCTGAACCACCGACGTCTGGAGACATACTGGAGACCTCAGCCTCTATAGCGGCAGGAGCTAAATTCTTCAACTTCTGAACGCAATCGTCGAAACTCTCATCTGTTTCGCAGTCGATTAAACTCTTAGAGAATAGTGTCAGAGTCGACAACTCATCTGGTATCAGCATTTTTGTATCACCGCCAACTTTTTCCTTGTTCAAATCGAAAGCGAGATCTAAGCTGGGTATTGTTGGGAGGAAGAACGGAGCGGACTTGGCTACAGTCGCGGCAGTTTTGGGTTTGTTTCGTTTCTTCACGATGTCCAGGTTGAGGAGATTGAGCCATCTGGATGTCGGTTGGTTGGATAAGGTGATGAGCTCCTGGCTGATTTGAAGTGGCGAAACGTACTCTGGCTCTTCGCCTAGGTCAACGACCGCTAGATCCTCGATGTCAGGTTTTTCTGGTTTCGTGCTTGGAAGCGCTGAAAATACAACGATATTTCAAAACACAATCCTTTCGAATGTACAAGAACGAACTTAAAAAACTTTTTAGTCAGTGATTAATTTACTAACGCTAAAGGGAAACTGTTCAATGCAATTTATTATATTTCACGATGGTGTTTATCAAATCAATAGTGAATATATTTGTAAATATGCATTTGATTGAGTTTGCTCGAATATTTACATTTTCATGTCATGTGTACACAAAAGCAGAATAAAACGTTTTATTTACAATACTGATCAAATGTTTAAAGTTTGAATGTTTTACATTTTACTTGTAGGTATTTCATATACCAGTGGAACTTCGCCCGCCGCGCCAGAGAGGTATAACATATAACATATGGATCATTCCTAACCTAACACAGGGGCAAGAACGACCACCTATAGAGATTTGGGAATAGTTCTAAGCCTATGACGAACTCTGTGGCGCAGCGGCCGAAGGTCTGCCTGCAGGTTCGATTCCCGACTCGGAACAAAAATATGTACGATTTGCAGATGTTTGTTCGGTGTCTGGGTGTTAAGTGTATCAGATTATCTAGTACCCGTAACACAAGCATCGAGCTTACCACGGGGCTATTGCTGTGTGAATTGTCCACCATCATTATTTTATTTATTTTATTATTAAAGCTCACCTAACACAGGGACACAACCTAACAAGCTTCGACCTTACCACGGGGCTAGATATTGCTGGGTGAATTGTCCACCAATATTATTTTACTCATTTTATTATTAAAGTTCACCTTGCACAGGGACACAACCTAACAAGCTTTGAGCTTACCACGGGACTATTGCTGCGTAAATTATCCAAACAAGTTTTGAGCTTACCCGTGGCTATTGCTGTGTGAATTGTCCACCAATATTTTTTAATTTATTTTATTTAATTTATTTATGCTCACCTAACACAATTATTTATGCCGCAGGGGATCGGGACGGTTGGATGGTAGGACATGGGGGAGGAATTTGCCCTACAATGGGACACAATAGGCTCATAAAATGCTCACCTAAGACGGGGACGTCGAGTACACTCCTGTCGATGGGTTTGAGGAATATCCTTTCGTAGAGCAGGCGGTTGGCCCACAGGAACACGCCGATCTCTCCGACGTGCGTCGTCGCGAGGAAGTCGCCCGTCGGAGACATCGACAGCGATGTGCACGGCTCTTCCACCTAGAGGAGTTTGGATTTAGTTTCTGTTTTGCTACATCTTTTTTATATATATTTATTACATATAGTTTATTTTGCTTTCCGGGCATTTGGCTAAGAGTTGAATATTTATTGATATAAATAACTAGGTTTCCGCCCTGCGGCTTCGCCCGCATTTTACACTTTCCCGCAATTTTCGCTATAAACCTCACACAGACCGAGAGCTTTCCAACGAATGCGAAAACGAACGAAAATAGGTTCGTGCGTTCTGGAGAGCGTCAGGAAGGAAAACCCGACTTATTTTTATATATACTCGTATGTATGGACTATGGACAATTACTCAAAGATACAACCATTTTCTTCCTTATATTGTTTCTTTTATAGGGTCTGGCTACATATACACATAGCTTTAATCGTTTTTGATTGGAAAATCCATATAGAAATAAAAAATACCTAGTGATTTTTGATTAGAGCTATGCTAGTCGGTACGTAGGTAATATATATGTAACTAACAAACTGCTACAAAAGTTAGAAGTATAAACTTACAGAAAAAATGTCGACTAGTTGCGCGGTCGGTATGTCCCAGGTGCATATTGTACAGTCCATTGACGAGCTTATTAGCCATCTGTTGAGAAACGTATCAGAATTAGAATCTTAAAACACTTTGTAATAAACAGATTGCTTTTTATTTTCTTAGATTGCCGACTATTAAAATGTATTGTGTTACTCCTTGTTTTCGAGCGAGTCATTTATTGACGAAATAATTTTATTGATTTCATGGAAATAAATGAAACATACAAGTTAAACCCGAAAATTTCAAGGAGACTAGGATGTGATATAAAGAATACGCAATGGAAGCAAGAATAAGCCAGACACATTTAATTTTTTACGTAGTAATTTGGATTGAATAAAATGTAGATACCTCCAGAACAAGTATCTACAACCCTCGAGCCTCCGAACAAATCGTTAAAATTCAAATTACCTGCTTACAGCCATTAGAATCAAAATCATCATTCCAATTTATCATGAGCTCTATTCCAATGAAGTTAAAGAGGAAAGTCGTATAGCAAAGGTCACTCACCTGCTCTGCGAATCGAAGCCGATATCATTTATCTTCCCATTGTGGCCGTCAAACTTCCTCACAACTTTCATTGTATCAATGTCCACGAGCGTGATGGAGAAGTCCTCGTTCGCGAGAGCTAGCAGGCCACTCTCCCTGTGGCATCTTGTCATTGACACCGCCTCTGATAGTCTGAGCACATTGTATGGCGTGTTTACTAGAACAAACATGGAAAGTTAACATCTTTCTTTGAAAAGGTTCAATGGAATTGCACGAAAATCATTAAACGGATAGTCGCATAATCTACACTGCCACAAGATACACAATAGTTTTAAAGCATAAAAAGATCGGGCTTGCCAAACTGCAGCAATAAATAGCTCTGTGAAAATTACAGTTTCGATAAATTCAGTCTATTTTGATATGTACACAATTTAATCATATTAAGTATCTGTTATGTTATCAAATAGCATTACCTACAATTCTGTTTTGTTGGTGAATAAAGTAGATTTATGTAGGTAGTTGTAATTAGAATATATGGGTCTACCCCCACGTTTTCATTATTGAGCTACCTAGCGTCAATACACGTCTCAGGCACAACAATGTGTTTTATTTCATTTCTCGGACATAATAGTGGCGACGAGTGCTAAAAAGTGTTAAAAATGACGACAAAAGCTGTGAAATTCGAACAATTCAATCCACAAACGGACAATTGGCAAAATTACGTGGATCGGTTGAACTTTTGTTTTGAGGCTAATGGTGTCATCGAAGACTATGCTAAAAGGGCTAATTTTCTCTCGTTATGTGGTGCGCGAGTGTTTGAAGTCCTACTTGCGTTGATTACTCCAAGAAAAGCGAGTGAAGTGACTTACGATGAGATACAGGCAATACTCACAAAACATTACAGTCCAAAGCGGAATGAAATTTCCATGTCATTCATGTTTTACAAATGTGATCAAAAGAAGGATGAATCCGTGGCGGATTACATAGCCCATCTCAGGCGACTCAGTTCGAGCTGCAACTTTATGGACTTAGAGCGAATGTTACGTGATAGACTGGTGTGCGGTATGCGAGATGACAAGTTACAATACGAGTTACTAAAAAAAGACAATATACGATATCAAGATGTAGTGGACGCTATGTTTTCATCTGAAAGTGCGGGAAAAGACGTTCGTATGATTTTAGATACTGCCGGCGCATCATCGTCAACATTACTGAGCGCGCCTCCGCAGCCGACAACGCTGCAATCTTCACTCGGGCCAGAACCGATGGATATTAATGCTGTGCAGCCGAAGACAATTGTGCGACAATGCTATCGTTGCGGCGACCGACACGCGGGGGAGTGTCGCTTTGTGAATGCTATATGCCGGTATTGCAAGAAGAAAGGTCACATAGAAAAGATTTGTTTGAGTAAAAGAAACAAAGACAAGCGAAACATAAACTTTGCTGACGAGTCAGAGGGAAGTTTGAACGGAGTGTACTGCATGAAATCGGCGTCAGGAACCAATCGCGTGCCGCCGTACGAAGTGGAAGTGTCACTGGCGGGCACGCCCGTGCGCATGCAGGTGGACACCGGCGCCAGCTTCTCCATCCTAAATGAGGTCACGTGGCGCGCCGTCCGCGCACGTCTACCACGCGCCGCGCTCCGGCCGGCCCATCTCACGCTACGCACCTGGACAGAGACACCGGTTCAACTTCTCGGGCAGGCTACCATGCCCGTTCGATACAATCGCGTCTGCTGCGACTTAACAGTCATTATAGCCAAGGGCAGTGGCCCTAATCTTCTCGGCCGTGATTGGCTTTCTCCTCTTGACATATCGATGAACATCAACTGCGTTTCAAATAAGGATGATTCAGAGAAGCAAGTCTTCGCGAAACACGAAGAAGTTTTTAAAGAAGGTCTGGGTACATACCGCGGTCATCCAGTTGCAATACATCTGAAGGCAGGAGCTACGCCGAAATTCTTGAAGGCAAGACCTGTTCCTTATGCGATTAAAGAAAGAGTCGAAAAAGAGATTGACAGACTAGAGAAGGAAGGCGTTTTACGCCCGACATCATACTCAGAGTGGGCTACGCCAGTTGTACCGATCATAAAACGATCAGGTGATGTCAGATTGTGCGGCGACTACCGCAGTACAGTCAACGAGGCGACTGAATCGGATACATATCCAATGCCTACTGCAAATGAAGTCTTCGCTACAGTAGCTGGAGGAAGATTTTTCACAACGTTGGACCTAGAAAGAGCATACACACAGGTGGTCGTGAATGAAGATACAGCCAAACTTCTAACCTTAAATACATGCAAGGGCTTATACTCAGTACATCGTTTAGCTTTCGGAGTAAAAGCCAGTCCTGGAATATTTCAACGATTAATGAGTTCGTTACTGGCGGGTATTCGGGGAGTGGCGGTTCTAATCGACGACATTATTATATGTGGACATACTATGGCAGAAATGCAGGAGAGACTAGATGACGTCCTAGATAGAATTGAACAGGCAGGACTACGACTAAATAAGGAAAAATGCAAGTTCGCTAAACAAAAAGTTGAATTCTTAGGTTTCGTCATCGATGCTGTTGGTATTCACCCTGCACCAAGTAAAGTTGAGTCCATAATGAATACTCCAGAGCCTAAAAATAAACAAGAACTTCAAGCGTTTCTAGGACTATACAATTTCTACGAACGGTTTGTCTTACACAAGGCAACTTTACTAGAACCACTACACAGATTATTGGAAACGAATCAACCATGGAATTGGACACAAAAGGAACAGATTACTTTCGACAAAGCGAAACGGCTGATTACTTTCGATCTGACATTAGTTCATTATGACCTTGCGAAGCCGCTAACACTTACATGTGACAGTTCAGAATATGGAGTGGGAGCGGTATTATCACATGACATGGGAGATAGGGAAGAAAGACCTATAGCGATGGCATCTAGAACACTACACGCTCACGAGCGACGCTATTCACAACTTGACAAAGAGGCAGCATCTATCATGTTTGGAATCAATAAATTTCACAACTATTTAATGGGGAGACATTTTACTATTGTTACAGATCATAAACCCTTGTTAGGAATTTTTGATCCAAAAAAACCTATGCCTAACATGTTGTCTCCAAGACTCACAAGGATAGCTATCGCGTTGACATCACACAGCTACGAAATAAGGTATAAACCTGGAGCAGAACTGGGAAATGCAGACAGCCTTAGTCGATGGCCAGAACCAGTACCTGATCAACCGGAGGTACAGATTGGTGAAGTATTGATTATGGCAGAGACTCCTGATGACTTCCCATACTCAGTGGAGCAAGTAGCTCTTGAGACAAAGAGAGATAAATTATTAACTCAAGTAATACATTATGTCCAAAGGGGTTGGCCTACTAAGGTCACTGACGATGAGCTTCGACCCTTTTGGTTAAATCGCTTAGAACTTTCACTACTAGAAGATTGCTTGCTATTGGGTTGTCGTGTAGTAATTCCTAGTACAATGCGCCCTGCTATATTAAAAATGCTGCACAAAACTCATACAGGAATGGTGCAAACAAAAGCTATCGCCAGAAGCTATGTGTGGTGGCCAAAGCTCAATGAAGAGATTGATACAATGGTGAGCAGTTGCACAAAGTGTCTAGAACACAGACACATGCCTCCGAAGACAAGCCACGACTGGATAACACCGACAAGACCATGGTCCAGAGTACATGTTGACTTTGCAGGTCCGTTCCACAACAAATATTTTTTAATTATGGTTGATGCATATTCCAGGTGGCCAGAACTGTTTGTGGTAAACAATACTACATCAGCAACTGTAATCAGACTATTGAGATCCGTTTTTGCAATTCATGGACTCTGTGAGATAATAGTGTCAGACAATGGAACTTCTTTTGTATCAAGCGAGATGAAACAATTTTTACAAGCCAACAACATCAAACACATTACTTCAGCTCCGTACCACCCTGCTACTAATGGGTTAGCCGAGAGAATGGTTCAAACCATAAAAGATAAACTTCGGAAGATGGATGATTTAGCTTGGGAAATAAGAATACCAAATTTATTACTAGGCCTGCGGAGTACTCCTTGCACATCAACTAATAAAACACCAGCAGAGTTACTTATGAGAAGGCGTTTGAGAACATTATTGGATACAATACACCCTGTTAATATTCAACATAAAAAAACAGATGATCAAATTAATAAAAACAGTCAGACAAAGAGTAGACAGTCAAGGGAAGGCACTAAAGTAATGTACAGAAATTATAGCAATATTGGACCAAGATGGATACCAGGAACAGTAGTAGATAAGAATGGACCTTCACATTACACTATTGAAACAGAAAATGGTTCTTTGGTTAATAGACATATTGACCAATTAATACAAAGGTGTTCTACAGAACCTAGATCCGAGGAGAGGGAGAGAATAGGTGAGCCACCTTCAATTGAAACACCACAGAGTGTTAACATAGATGATGAGGATATAGAAATGGAACTGGAGGATAACCAGTCTGCTAGAATCATTGAAATTCCAGATGATGATCAATGGGCAGAGATGCTTGGAATCCCTATACCTGAATCAACACAAGGTCAAACTGGGAAAATTAAAAATAAAACAAAGGAGCATTCCAAGACCCCTTATCAAAGGCCTCAGAGTTCGAAGGACAATTTGTACATAGTTTAGATTAAATACTTTATATTTACAATGAAGAGTTATAGTTTAGTTTATTTGTTTTAAGTAGAAGTAATGTTTTTATGTTCTTATTAATGTCATGTATTCTGTTACTGATACTGAACCTACTTAGAGGGGAGGTATGTTATGTTATCAAATAGCATTACCTACAATTCTGTTTTGTTGGTGAATAAAGTAGATTTATGTAGGTAGTTGTAATTAGAATATATGGGTCTACCCCCACGTTTTCATTATTGAGCTACCTAGCGTCAATACACGTCTCAGGCACAACAATGTGTTTTATTTCATTTCTCGGACATAATAGTATCCTAAATCAACGCGGACGAATTCGTGGCCTGCAATTAATTATTATTATTATAAGCCCATGCTGACCCACTGCAGGGCAAAGGTCCTCCAACCCTCTTTCTCATCCCATGCTGGGCCTTCAACATGGTCATCTTGCCTTTGGGGTATCCTTATTACTGTAAATGACTATACTCACTTTGGTCTTTAAAATGCCAGAACTTCAAGGTTTCATCTGCCCCTGCCGTGATGACCCGCTGGTTGCACAGATCCGTCTCGACGCCCCGCACGGCCCCGCGGTGCGGCGCTGCCAGCTGGGATCCATACGAGCCTCTGTGTAACCCTGATTGCATGTTGAATTTCTGCACCTGTCCATTTGAGTAACCTGTTAAAAATTTTAATGATTAAATTATATTGTAAAACTAGTTGACCCCGCTCGGCTTCGCCCGTTTTTTTTTTCACATTTTAAACCTTCCCTGGACTACTACGAACATTTCAAGACCAAAAACCAGCTCAATCGGCCCAGCCGTTCTCGAGTTTTAGCCAGACGAACGAATTGCTTATTTCATAATACAGTTTTCATAAAGTTGTCTTAGTTTACCATACGACAGAACAGACAGAACTTACCAATAACCACAAAGTTCCCACAATGGGTAACAGTCAACGATGTAGCTAAAATGGTCTTGTCGAAACGGCCTTCTGGAGACAGCAAGTGTTCACCCATACACATTCTGTTGTATGACCAAGTACTGGTGACATTCTTATTTTTATGTAGAGCTGCTATACTCGCCCATTGCTTGTCTCTTTGCATGCATGAACTCAGTGTGGTTATAGGTGGCATTATGAGTTTGTCATGTTGTAATCTTCCTGTAACAATATAATATTATAATGTTGAATATATAGATTGGTTTGTTAGAACCAACATAAATTTGATATAATAGATGGTTAACTTCTCATATTTCTTATAAGAATATTAGGCCACAATCAAATAACATTATTGATTTATTTTTGAGGAGTAACAATGGTTCTTTATATGTGGCAACTTATATATTAACAGTTTCTTTTATAAATGTAAGAGTATGCCACAACATTCAAATAATTGCAACTTATGATTTCTTACCTTTTCGTTTTGATTTTTTCCTGTCAAATGAAGCTTTTCCAAGATTTTTGTTAAATGTTTCTGAAATTGTATTCATAATGTGCATAGTACTATCAGCTCCAGTTGTCAAGAGATTGGTACCACCAGGCTCACAGTAACGAACTAAGTTTACAGGTAAAGAGTGTCCTTCCCTAAAACACAAGGTAATTTTTAGTTTACTTTAATTATGTAATTATTAAGAAAAAAAGAAAATGTGCACTAAAAGATGAAAAAGTATAATATACCTTTTCCGTAACAATCTAGCCCCACCATCAGGCAAGTCAAATATCCACATTTTCAAGGAATTGTCTTCTGAATTAGTGACCATAACTGGCTCTGACATAAGGCACTGCATGCCTGTGATAGCTGCAGTATGTGCTTGCTGAACCTGAGACATAACCCTCTGTTCCTCCAAACTCCACATCACCATATTTCCAGTATGACTGCCTGTTACCATTACTGGAACTCCATCCATTCTGAACGATAGGCTTGTACAAATACCCCAGTCATGGATTAATTCCATGACATTTTCATCAAACTTCAAGTTGTGTAGGATTATCTTTCCATTTCTAAGTGCAACTGCGACGACGTCCACGGCGGGTGCCGGCTCTACCAACAAAACCGAGCTTTTCCACCCTTTGAAAGTATAAACTAATTTTGATGTCCGCAAATTCCAAATTTGTAAAGGTCCCTGCTGGCTACCAATCAGTATCTTATTCAGATAAGTAGGTGGATGACATAGTGCACTAATCGTGAAGTTTTTATCAAACTTTAACTCGAGGAACTCAGTTTCATCTTTGATATCGAATATCTTTAAAATGTTGGCTTCATCTATGGAAATAAGATGGGGACCGAAAGGGAATAGAAAACGGACTGGGGCAGTGTGCCCTTTGTACACATGCTTCAACTCGCAGCCTCTTCTCCAAGCGTAGATGTTGTTAGCGCTCGCAGTGTAGACATGATAACTGTCCCCACCCATACATGTTATGGGACCAGGATGTTCGCCGCTGACGCTGAGCAAACGGAATTTATTACATCCATAGGTATGAAACCACTTTCCGACGCTAGTACACAGCAAGGTTTCACCTCTTCTTTTTATAAATCTCGCGACAAATGGCACATGTGTACTGACATAACCTAAAACTCTAGCACCAGTAAATATTCGACTGCCTTTACTATCCGACATTCTGTTGTTTAAATGTTGTATTTAATATCACATAAAACTATTATGATAGCTGAAACGAATGTACACCACTTTATTTCACAAATAATCACATGAATTTACTTCGTGCATTTTTACAACAAAAACATCACAATTTCTTCTTCTTCTTTATTATTAGCTTATTTTGCCAACTAACACGGTTGACACTGACAAATAAATATTTAAATTTCTTATTTTTTGACCTCTGTTTCCACCTTTTGTATACGCCAAAGAGAATATAAATCACTAACGCATTTCTAATAATTACAATTAACTAGTCCTATCCTATAGCTAATGCGTGGAATAACACAACAGCCTATGAGATCGTATCGTATAGATGTGAATAATCGACCTGCGATCCGATAAAAAATAATTGCTTCACCACTTCAAAGACTTTATTTCACGCTTTCAAAATACAATACATATAATGTAGTAAATAATTAAATGTCTAAATAATTCTTATTGATTTAAAGAAGTCCTTGTCGTTTTAAATCCTCGTATGTTTTTCTATTAACAACATTTCCCAGAGAATCCTCAAACTCTTCATCATTTTCAGCCACAAATCTTTCTGTCTCCTTTTGATGCTTGATTTTCTCCCATACTGAAACAAACATATTTTTATAGGCATGTATTTATTTATCGGTTAAAAATATAAAACAAAATCGTAATACTTACGCGCAAGTGCATCTTCAATCTGCGTAACGTTAGCAAAATGCGCCGTGTTGGGGATCCCCAGACACCGCATTCCGTGGGCATGCCTCCACTCAGCAAAGTGTCTCTGGAATGCCTTCGGTCCTTTGTACGTATAGTTACCGCAGATTTCACAAGTGTAGCTGATGTTCAGGCCATGGAGCTTGTACAGCCAGTAGGGGATGGGCTGTGAATAAAAAAATATATAATTTATGTGATATGATGATAATCTTATATATGTAAGTAATTTATTTGTTATGATGGTAATCTTGTTATTAAAAATTATTATTACCTTACTACCTTACTTCTATTTTCCTTATTTCTGTTTTCATCCCGCATGTATATGTTTAAATTATGTATCTAATGTTTTGTAAGGAGATTGACTGGGTATTTTTCATTTGACGGTAGGGTGCCAAGAGGTCTTAGTTGGCACCCAATACTTCGCATACATAATCGTCCCTATTGGCCCTGTCTACCTACATGCTAGATACCCTTGCAGATAGAATTCAAAACTCCATATTCTTCCAATTTTAGTTAAGTTTCCGTCTATTCCATAGGCTTACACCCATATTCTTAATCGTTTCCTCAGAATATTCCTCCACTTTAAAATAAACCAGTGTTGATCGTCGTGGTCTTGTAGGAGTTTCAAGGTTATGAGGTTACCTTGGAGGACGTTTTTGTCGTATTCTCAGATACGAATTTACCCAAGTGAGGTTTAGTTGAGTGGTGAAACTGACTAAGACTATGTTTGAATATGTTGTTAACCCCAGCTATACCCACATACCTTTCCGTCCCAGCCCAGCGGCAGGTTCTTGGGGTTGTAGGGCACCTCGTCGTCGTCGGAGTCGATGTCGGGCGCGGCGGAGGCGTCGCTCTCGTCGCCGCTGTCGTCGCGGCGCTCGCCGGCCGCGCGCGCCGCCCGCCGCGTCACGTTCTCGATGGTGGCCGCGCGGGTGCTGCTCACTGTACTTGCGAATCTGCAAATTGCAATGAGAATAGAGCATTGAAATCAATATGAGTGTTATGACGCTAGAAGTGACCATGGATTTGTCTTAAAAAATTTAAACACTAACGGCGAATGCATCGTGATTAAATAAATAAATAAAATAAATATAAAAAAGCTTTTTATTTTCCACTACTTCTAAACTACAAATTTACAAAAACACATTTACATAGTTGAATAAGAGTAGGGTTCGCCTATGGCGATAAAAGCCTCCTCCAAGCTTTTCCATTGTTCTCTGTCCCTTGCTTTCCTGGCCTCATGAATAATTTTGGTCTAATATACCGTGTTAATAACACAAGAATGTGATTGAATATTAACATCAAGACATTTATTGCACTAGCTAGATGTGCTATTTCGTAAAATGTAAGCTCAGAATTTATTGAGGACCAAACAGAAACTTAAATTTTTTATTGATATTAAAAAATATAAAACATACCTGTAAACTTGTGCTTCAATAGCAGCAATATCCTTTTGCCTTTGTTGGTTGGAGGCTTTGGCTTTGTTTCCTCCTTTTTTCGCTACAAGCGACTTGTCCAAGGCTGTCTGTCCTTTAGTACTGAAGAGTCTGAAAATATAATTATAAGCAATCAGTTAAATATCACTCCCAAACAAACATTAAATGATAATAATATTTTTTACCTTATAAAAGAAACCTTAGTGTCAAGACAGCAGGCAGGCGTGTGGAAAATTGTTTTATAGTGTACCATACCATACCAGATAAAACAATTTTCCACATTTTAGTAACTAAATGAAATAAGGTAGTAAAACCATTTTTAAACTGAACGCCCCTCCACCGCGGTTACACGTACATGCAAAAAGGTGTATAGATACACACACATAAATTGATCTTTGTCATTGGATGTTCAATAACGTATAAGCAAACGGTATCACTTTGACAGACAGATGAGCCAATGTTACAGTAAAGTTGTAGCACGCACACAAGTATATTGATGCAATACGTATTTCCTCTCACACGTTGAAATTATCACGGTTTTGTGGAGGGGAGTTCATTTTAAGTCTGGATCATCTGTACCTTTGTGCCCGTTCTTCCAGAGTGCCTCCACATTTGAGTCCCAGAGCCATGAGGGCAGACTTCAGCCTGTCCAGACCCAGAGAGGCCAACTCCTCCCAAGAAGAGAACGCAGAGAGGTCCAAATGAGCGCCGACGTTTGTGAGAGCACCACCAGTTTCTTTCTAATAATTAAATAATTAGATGGGAATATAAAAATCTAGAATTCAATATTGTACCTACTATAATGGGTATAAGGCTATAAAACTTTCAATGTTGGAAACTACTAATTACAAGGATTAATTATTCCAATGTAGAGCTTTTCACTGTGCTACAGTAATTCTTTTCACCGGAAAGTCCTTTGGACCAGGCAAAGTGACATTGGTAGTCATAATTATGCAAGACTTTGTTTACAAGTATTTTAATTTATACCATTAACATTAATAACCTTTTAAAAGCTCATCAACTCAAGTCTTTAAATTAAAAAAGGAAAAATAATAATAAAAATTACCGGCCAGCCTGGGAATGATCCTACATCCCACTGCTTCACAAACTCCTGGTGAGCAGCAGCTAGTTCCTGAGCCTGGTCTAGTAGAGGCTTTGTCCGACTGACGAAATCTTTCAAATATGTCAACAGAGCCCTGATGTAATTCCTGTATTCATTGTTCTTTCTCTCTCGGGGAATGTCAAAAAGATGATCACAGATGCTCAAGTAGGTGATGTAATCAACTTTCTGGAAATGGAAATATTATTATGTTTTATAAATTATAAACAGTTAAAAAAGGTCATCGTTATAGTCTTTATGAATTTTGTTTTAGAAACACATACACTACAAACTTCTATTTAAATTGTTCATTTTATCCAATAATTTATTTAAATTGTGTTAGAACAGTTTTAAATGTACAGATAAATTAAAGCTTACCTCAATGCCTTTCAAATTAATATACTTTTCATAGCATTCATGCAAATCTAAATATTTGCCATAGCCTTCCTCATCTGTAAATTCCACAGGAGCTGAAAGAAACATGAAAAAATGTATACCAGTATCTCTATATCTTTAAAAATCCTCCTCCAAGCATAGACAAAATATAGAGCTTATATGTATATTGGCCCAAGACTTTAAGACACAAGATCACAACATGGAAAGAATTTGTAGAGGCTTTGTCTGGACAATGTTTTAATAATACTAAACATAAACAAAATAAGTGATAAATTCAAGATTTTCATATTATTTGAACATTATAGACTTCACCAAACTTTTAAATATTAAAATAGATATTATCTTACTTGTAAAATCTTCTGCAGGGTTTTCTCTCAATTTAGCCAGTTCTTCAAACTCCACAGACATAGGCACACATATCTAAAACCAATATTATTCTTTATTTAATTGAATGATTAGTGATGTGTTGTTGAGTATTGGTGTTAAACTTTAAAATAACTTAAAAGTATACTAATCTTTAGCATCTGTAGCTTATACATATAAGATAAACTTAATTTATTTTATGTAGGTATGTTTAACTTCAGCATCAGGTTAACCTATTATAATGATCTAGGAATTCTAGGAGATAAATGTTGGGTTTACAAAGATCAAAGTTTAGCTTATTCACAATTATGATTGATTTATTTATTTTAATAAAGAAGTGTACCTCATTAGGATGTTTCCGGTGAAACTCCTTGATTTGTTTGAGCCTAGCATAGAACTCCTGAAACTCATTGGGACCAGATAAAGCAGCTATTTCTTCTTTCCTCAGACTATCTTTATCTTCATAGAGATCTTTGAGCCTCATAGTACCTTCAATGTATCTCTGGAAAATAAACAATGAAAAGGATAATTATCAGCATTTATGATTAGGTGGTTTATTATTAACTTACCAACAAATAAATATATCTTCTAAAAAGTTAGACTTACATCATGCAAAGTCTTGAGGCGATGATCTCCATTGATAGTTTCACGATGCTGCAACAAATAGAAAATACTCTATTAAATTCATGAACCTATAGACTAGCACATAACTATTGTCTCTTTGTTCTTCTTTTAAAGTTTATTTTATAAATTGTATTGGTATGATCCCATGTAATGCTTAAGTGTAAACTGTTATGTTACATTGTGTGTAAAAAATAAAGAATTTGAATTTGTCTGTATCTATGCCTGTATATTATCTTATTTAGAATCGACTTACCCCAGTTTTTTTGTGAAGAATCTCTTTTACCATGGCATCCATGGTCCTCTCCCTTTCTTCATGGTAACTTCTTTGCTGTTCCAAGATAGTTTCCATTTTTGTAGGTTAGGTTACAGAGAAGCCTTTTATAGAAAAACGGTTTCCGTCATTTATCAAAGAAATGTTTGCAGTACTCCGTAACCATACAACGAACGTTACTAGGATTTTATTTATTATTTATCTTTTACACTTATTTATGTAAAAGAGTCAACAAAACAAGCTTGTTTGCTGTCCTTTTTTTTGTTTGCTTGTTGCTTGCTTGAAAACAACCACAGACTTCACTACTAGAGTGAAATGAAATCTTAGATTATAGATTGAGTGAAATTCGTTAGATTTCTTTAATCTAAGTTGTAAATCGACAGCCTCGATTATTTGTAATCTGTGCTAGTTTCGTGACTTTTGATTGGATAAAGTCAGCGGTCAGGTGTCAATGAAATGATACCTGTTAAAATATATTTTGCTTAAACTGGCTACTTTTCTTTCATTAATCACTTTTCATGATCGATTGGTACATACATGATTGTAACATTCATGCAAATCTAAATATTTGCCATAGCCTTCCTCATCTGTAGATTCCACAGGAGCTGAAAAAAACATGAAATATGGAATACTTACAATTTTTTTGTGTCCACAAAAACATTCAAATATTTTTCAAAAATTTTGAACCCTATTATTGGCTTTCATAGGTAGTCCGCTCAGTATAAACAGTTACTGAGCTACTGCAACTGATGTTAATTTCTTGTTTGTCGACCCTTATGTGTTTGCGCCGATTTCAACAATAATTAATGAATAAAATACTACAATGAAAAAAAATAGTAAACTTTGCTGGGTTCAACCCAGTACCTACGATGATGAAAGAAAGTTGGAACATTTTGTAAGATACCTAATTATTTACACTAATTTATCTACACAATTAAAATACTGGTCTGCTGATCTCGAAAGGTGGCTGTAAACATGTCCTTATTAATATTTATTTAAATCTCCATGTAATTATGTGATTTATCAGACCCGTAACCATATTTATTTCTGACAGACTGGTCACACTGTGAGTTAACTGCGTTGCGGTGTCACTTTGCTACACGTTCTATGTATTTACGTACGATAATTTTACGCTTGCATTTAAAGCTTATAAACATACCGGCCTCCCATTGATTAAGAATTGTTAGTCAACCATGATTACAAACACATGGATGACGCACGGTAATTCAGCTCTCGTTTTACTATGTTCTTTCATAGTTTACGCTCAATCAGATGTGCCGAGACCTCGCGGTGTTTCTTTAGCTAAAGCCTCTTTGTACGCTCCGAATAAAGATTTTACCTGTTTTGATGGAACTGTGACGATACCATTTCATTATGTGAACGATGATTATTGCGATTGTTTCGACGGCAGCGACGAGCCTGGAACTTCGGCATGTTTGAACGGTGTTTTCCATTGCTCGAATGCCGGTCATCGACCGCAAAACATACCAAGTTCGAGAATCAATGATGGAGTTTGTGATTGCTGCGACGGTACAGATGAGTACACAACATCTGACTTGTGCCCTAATATTTGTGAAGATCTGGGCAAAGAAGCCAAAGCTGAGGCGCAAAGGTTAGTGGAGCTTTACAAAGCTGGGAGTCACTTGAGGCGAGAGTTTGTTGAGAATGGCTTCAAAAAACGTAATGAAATGGGAGAACAAATAAAGCAATTTGAGAAAGATAAGGTGGAAGCAGAGGCTATTAAAAATGAAATACAAGTAAGAGTAAGTGAGTTAGAAGAAAAAGAAAATGAGGCTCTCAAAGTATACAGAGAAGCTGAGCTTCTAGAAAAAAAGAAAAAAGATGAAGAAGAAAATGCCAAGTCATTGAAGGAGGCCACAGAACAGTTCACCAAATATGATTCAAATGCTGATGGACAACTAAATAGAGATGAGATTAAAGTTGTCAATGTATTTGATAAGAATAAAGATGGTGAGGTAGACGATGAAGAATATCAATTTTTCTTTGGTGAAAGAGAAATAACTGATTTGGACACTTTTGCCACTTCTGTTTGGCCATTATTGAAACCACTCCTTATGATGGAGCAGGGTATGTTCCGTCCAAATGAAAATGCTGAGCAGGTGGACATTGAATCTGAGGGTGATGTTGATGATCACGGAGACATTGATGCGGATGAGTATACTGGTAATGATGAAGATGAAGAGAATGCTGACTTGGAGCCCCAAGACGATGCAGAGGAACATGAACCTGAACCGGATAAAACACAACAATATGATGAAGAAACACAAAAATTAGTTGATGCCGCAACTGAGGCTAGACAGCAACTGTCTGAAGCTGAGCGCACTGTTAGAGAAATTGACTCCAACATTAGAAATATACAGCAAAACTTGGAGAAAGATTATGGCTCTCATCAAGAGTTTGCCACCTTAGATGGAGAATGTTTTGAATTTGAAGATAAAGAGTATGTTTACAGACTCTGTATGTTCCAGAAAGTTACACAGAAGTCTAAGAATGGTGGTGGAGAAGTAGGCCTTGGTAACTGGGGAGAATGGGCAGGTGGAGTGCACAGGGACCAAAACAAATACTCGGCAATGAAGTACACTGGTGGAATGTCCTGCTGGAATGGCCCACAGAGAACCACATTGGTCAATATCAGGTGTGGGTTAGAAACTAAGCTCTTATCAGTCACAGAACCATACCGCTGTGAATATCAGATAGAGCTCACAACACCGGCTGCATGTGATGAAACCAATATGACTGAAGAACACTCAACATCACATGATGAACTATAATAAATTTTAGTGTCATTTCACTACCAGTGATGTGTGTAACACCTAAGCTAATAAATCAGTCATAAGTTTTCATAGGTAAGTTTAATATGTCAACAGTTGTAGTAATGAAATTATTATTTATATATTTAGTTTTCTGGTGTCACACATTTTTAGATAAGGTAGAGTTTCTTAGGTAAATTTTTAATAAGAATGTGAGCACTAATTTGTATCTGTGTTTTTTGATTAAAAATGTTACTAAAACTAAACACTACAAGCAGTTTTTCAAGACTGAAAACATCACTTTTATGTGTATAATTTCACACATTCCTAAAACTCAAGGCTGTTAAGTTGAAATAGAAAAATCTAAATGATGTGAGTGAACAAATACTTAATGTGATCAATAAACTTGTTATGTATGATTTAAACTTTTATTTCTCTTTGTCTCAAATAATTATATTATCCGAACCATAAATTATAATAGGTAAGTAGGTAGATGACATAGGATTTACTGCAACTATTCTACCTAAAACCTTAGATTATTATATTCCTTTTTCTGAGCCTAAAACCCAAATCATGACAACTATGATTTACTGCATCTATTACTTGAACTTCAAGTAGGTTTAGGTTTCATATCAAATGTGATTCAATTAAAAATAGGGTATGCTATGGATAAATCATACAAACATTTTTTAATAGATTTTTGATAATTGATTGGATTTTATATTTAGCTAACATAACATGGTTTGTAGTTGATAACAAAGTAGGTACCTACTTTATTCACTTAATCAGTACCTATCTAATGAAGGTCAGGGTCCCAATTCCGATTGGGCAGAAAGTTCTGGAATGGAGACCACGGATTGGGAAATGCAGAAGTCCACCAATAAGATAAACAGACGATCTTGTGAAGGCTGTTGGTTCGCGGTTGCGTCCGACCGCAATAATCAAAAGTTATTAAGGGAGCCCTTTGTCTAGCAGTGGACGTCCGACAGGTGAAATAATGATGATGATTGTTTGTGTGTAAATGGGCAAGAACTTCGATTTAGTATGTAGGCTGCATTGCTGTTTTCAATTATTTCCAGCCCTCTACTTTTATGGTATGTTGCCTTATCAACTCTGTATACCTAATATACCTATGTTATATGTATATAAATGGAAATTTAGGTATTTTTATTTATTTATTTATGGACACCCAACTAAGAAACAACAAATTTCACTAAAAACTACGTCCTATCTAATCAGTAAATTTAGAAAATTAAAAAATAACTTTATTTTTTGACATTGACATATTGCAGATTACATACTATCAATATGTCACTGTTTCCTAATAATAAAAAAACAAACAGTTTGTTTGTTTGTTTTGTTCTATTATTTATTTTTCTTGGATAGTAAGTCTATAAAATAATTTTCGTATCATAAACTGATGGAGTGAAAGTTAGAATACATTACATTAGATTATTTAATTACATTTGAGATCTACGTAATATTAAATTATACCCTAAAATTGCTTTAATAAATCCTAACCTCTAAAAAACTTAACACCAAAACACAGGGGGTCATCTATGCACCAAAACAATTGGTTTAAAATTGAACCATTGGGCAAAAATATCCAAGTTGGAAGTAAAATGAGTGTGGATGAAATAATAGCTCGGTCTTCCTTCTCAATGTTGGAGGGCAAAATAGACGAGCGTATTCTAAAAGCTTTGAAAAACATGGGCTTTGAGAAACCTACACAGGTACAAGCTCAGTCTTTGCCATATTTACTACAGCAAAAGGATTTGATAGGAGCTGCAAAGACGGGAAGTGGGAAAACTCTGGCGTTTCTCATTCCTGTTATAAATAATCTGATAAATTTAGATTTTTCTACAGAAAAGGGTAAGTCATTAGATTAATCAACATAGAATAATCCAATTTTAAATACAATCTATAAAATTCTATCCACTTTTTACTCATTTCAATTCCATTTTTAAACAGGCACAGGTTCAATTATTCTGTCTCCAACTAGAGAATTAGCTCTTCAAACATTTGAAGTATTGAAGAAGTTATTATCTGACATCAATTTATCATACAGCTTAATTGTTGGTGGTGAAAAAAAATATAAGGATGTTATAAAGCTACAAAAAGGTTAGTCTTTTTATTTCAATCATTTTATACAAATCCATGTTAAGATCTTGGAAAATATTGCACTATTTTTGGTTTAGTTGATTAAAGATTTAAAGAGAGATTAGGTATAACATTAAGGTAAACCAACCAAAAAATAAAGGACGTTTTTTTTTCAGGGGTTAATATAGTTGTAAGCACACCAGGCCGATTATTGGATCACTTGCAAAGTACAGAAAAGTTTAACTGCAGAAATCTCAATAGCCTTGTGGTAGACGAGGCTGACAAACTTCTGGAAGCTGGCTTCCAGAAACATATATCTGGCATCATTAAATTATTACCAAGTTAGTAACAACTATTACACTTTTTTTTATACACTCAATATATACCTATTATTATGTTTTGTATTATACAACCAAGTTGACAGACAAGCACACATAGTGGATAACATACTTTAAAATAATGTGGCTTTCTATTGATAGATCAATTTTTTAAATTAATTGGTGTAGTAGATCTCCCAAATTATCACTTTACAAACCTTGTCAAATGTTACATCTATATTATTGATGATTATAATATTTAGTATAATGTTGGTAATAATCAAATCTATTATTACTCACAGAATACAAAATTAAATTCAACATGCTAAAGGTTAGCACAATTTTATGAAGTAAACCCTGCTTTCAGAGAAAAGACAAACAATTTTATTCAGCGCTACAATAGACAGCCAGGTTGAGAATCTGGCTCGCCTTGCATTGAGATCAGACCCAGTGCATGTGATTGTAACTGATGAAAAACAGTCTACAGTTTCAGGCCTTCAGCAAGGGTGAGTCAGTTTATAAAACGGGAATTACTCACGTATTTACACAGGAGTTAAACAACTCTCGACGTTTCGACCACTACAAGAGCAGTCTTTATCAGGCTCGCGACCTCTCAGATCGCGCGCGCGGTTCTCACACTATGAGAACCGCGCGCGCGACCTGAGAGGAGACGGGGCACGGCGGGACGCTCACTCCTCCTGATAAAGACTGCTCTTGTTGTGGTCGAAACGTCGAGAGTTGTTTAACTCCTGTGTAAATACGTGAGTAATTCCCGTTTTATAAAATGAATAGCATAACTCACGAAAATTTTGAAAGTGAAAAAGGGTGAGTCAGTTTTTATACTGGATCTATAATAAATGATTGATGATTGATACCGATGCCTAGTTCACAAATTCCTTGTTTCATGGATATTCAGTCAATCTTTAACTGTTCATAGATAATTGATTTATGAAGAGGAATTAAATTATTAAAATATTTAAATACCTAAAATAACCTGTGCAAAGCCATATGCCTGCAATACAGGAGGTTGCGAGTTTGATTACAGCTTGGGGCTAGATGTTACTGTACGAATAAATTTAAAAGAATCTTATAATTTACGTTTAGAAATTGACTGTGCAAAGAAAGAAAGACAAAGTATTTCAATTTAAACTATTCCGGATTCAACTTATCTTGTTATTAGTTTTATTTATCTTGTTAGTTAAACCGATTTGAACTCAATTTTTATTCTTTAGGTACTGCGTCTGCCCTGTAGAGGATAGAATGCAATGGTTAGTAACAATGCTGAAGAGAAGTAAGAAGAAAAAAGTCATGGTATTTTTCTCATCATGCAAGTCTGTGGACTTCCATTACGACATCTTTCGAAAGTGGAAAGCATCCGTCATTAGTATACACGTGAGTAGGTTGTAGATCTAATTACAGCTAATCATCATAAAAAGCCATATATTTTACCTATGTCGTCTATTTGAACCAGGCTTTGTTGCAGTAAAGTTTCAATATAATCCCATCCTAGAATGGTGAATTAATATCTAATCTCTCTCGTCGAGAGAAATCCCTGTGTTCCAGCAGTATCCCTGTGTAAATAAATATAAAAGAGTAACAACAATCCTCACACTCATTCAGGACTTTTTACGCCAAACGGTTTAAATAAAAGAATCGAGATAAACGTTTGAGGGACTACGCACATAATTAAAACTTGATATTTTTTACAGGGTCGACTAAGCCAAGCCCAAAGGAAATTGGCTTTTCTGAAGTTCGTAGAAGCGCAGAAAGGAGTGCTATTTTGTACAGACGTTGCAGCTAGAGGTTTGGATATACCGGCCGTCGATTGGATAGTTCAATATGACCCTCCTACTGACCCTAAGGTAGGTTGGTGCCCACTTTGCTGCTTTAGAGATGCTTTTCTCTCTTGACGAGAGAGATTAGTCCTTGATTTATTATGCTGGCCAAGTGCCGATTGGAGAATGACACATGTCCTTCAAAGTTCTCAGAACATGCCGGTTACATCACGATGTTTGCCTTCACCGTTTTATTAAAATTATAGGAAGGTAGTAGGGACCTACTCAATTAGGCTCAATTATTCTATGGCTGTCATTATGATAAGGATCATTCCTTATTCCCATTGGAAGAAACCATAATAATATTCTTGCCTAAAACTATTTTAATTGAAAGAATTTATTTAAAGTAAGTGCAGTATTTCTTACAAGTTATTGGTTTCAGGAGTACATACATAGAGTTGGGCGTACTGCTCGCGGTTTGAATAAAACTGGAAACGCTGTTATATTATTACGACCAGAGGAAGAACATTTTGTACAATTCCTGAAGAAGGAGAAGGTTTATTTAGACAAATACAACTTTGATAATCATTCTACAGAATTACAGGAACAGGTAAGTACTTCATATTTTTTTAAATAAAATATTAATTTGAATGAAAACGACCAAAACATAGTTATATGTATATGACTATAGTAAGGTAGTATAGTGTACCTATATTATACCTACGCATTTATTTCATTAGATTTTCTCAATAAATCAGAAAGGTCTTATTTTATTCATCTGAACAATGCGCCATTACTTATTACATCAATCATTTATTTGGACATAAAATACATACATTATTTGTTTGTAAACGCTCTTAAAATACTCTAATATGATATTGCTAAAATTAATAAAACCTTTAGTTTAGAGTGACTTAATTGTCTGTCATTGACATAGTCTGTGTCTGATCATTTATAATAAATACACAGGTATATTAAAAATAATAATCTATCACTTTCAGTTTGAAGACTTGATAGAGAGTGACGGTGTATTGAAGATATCAGCGAGAAAAGCCTTTTTATCGTTTCTACGATGCTACCATAAACATCCCATGAAAGATATATTCAATATCCAAACGTTGAATTTGAAGGCGGCCGCGCGAGCGTTTGGATTTCGGAAGCAACCAGACGTAGATTTCTGTATCCTTTTTAAAACATTTAAGGCGATAAACACACTGTCACACAACTTGTATTACGTATTTGTAGGTACTTGTACATATGTACATATTCTAACGTTGCGTGTAGGTAAAAATACGGGGCTAGTAAATATTACTGTGTATTTTGTCCAGCAATATTTATTACTAGCCGACCGCCAACAGCTTCGCTTGCTTTTTTTCATAAAATATAGCCTATAACCTTCCTCGATAAACGGGCTATCCATTATCCAACACTGAAATAATTTTTTAAATCGGACCAGCGGTTCCTGAGATTAGCGCGTTCAAACAAACAAACAATCAAACTCTTCAGCTTTATAATATTAGTATAGATGAATACTTCTATATATAATTTCTTACAATTACCTACTAGTTTCTAGTATATCGCGCACCTCTATAAATTCAGCAATTTATATCATTGTGTAGGTATAACAATATACCAACTTTAATGATGTGATTGAATGTCATAACGATAGGAACACAAAACCTACACTATGTTGAGTGATGGATTAGAATGTTTACAGTTATCGATATTTACTCACACTTTAGATTACGTACATACCTATAAATCTAAAAGAATCCTCTTTAACATTTTAGTTTTCTTATCAAAAAATACAGTATGATGCAAGAAGGTGCAAACAATGGAATGTGATCTACTAGAAAAGAGATCACGGACATAATTTAATCTACTAGAAATACCATTTACTACTGGTACAAGTTTAGGTTGGTACTAATCGTAGGCCAGCACGGCTTATGAAATATGTCAGTGCCTCAGAGTAAATACTTAGCAACTCCGGACGTGATAATTTATGTTTATTATCTGCACCACAAATGCATAAGCTGACCTCGACCTATCTCAATGCAACAAAGTGTATGAAATACTGTTCAATGCCCTCTGCATACAATTATTAGATAACCTATCAATAAAATGAGATGTCTGTATATATAATCAACTGTGATAAGATATAAATAAAACATTTGATATTTTACATGATTTTATTGTGTTCAACTCCTTTTGTTGTTACCCTTCTGTCTATAAATTTTAGTTTTATTATCTGCCTTATTCTTTTGGCCCTGTGGAGCGTTTAGGGATTTGAAATAACCGAAACCCCCACCACCCTTCCTCTTATGCGTGGGTCCTTTACTCGCCACTTTAAGCTCGACCGCGGGGGGAACGGTGAATCCGAAGGATTTAGACACCTTCGCCATATCAATAGTATCAATATCGAATATCGTCTTCAAATGATGAGAATCGTAAGCTCTCAAGTAACTTTTGAAGGCCTCTTTCGCGGATTGGTTTAGGAAATAGTTTCTTGATATCAGTTTTTCCAGTTGCATTTGGATATCGGCGACTTTGTTCCACGAGAACTCGAACTCGTTGAGGGTGACTTTAGATTGCTTGAGGAATCGGAGGAAGCCCAGTTCTTCGGGGCGCAGGAACAGCAGCGCGTGTCCGCTGGTGCCGAGCCCGCGCGCCGTCCGGCCCACGCGGTGGATGTATTCCTGCAAATATTAATACTATTAGATCCTTGAGATTCCAATTTGGGTATTGAAAAATTTACATTCTTTGCCAGGCATTGGACCTGTGTGGCCGTGGCTCATAAGTAACCATAAGTAACTATTACAGTTACGGTTGTTAAATTAAAAATAAAAAGTAACCTTATTGAAAGTGATCTACTCATTGTTTATTGAAATCAAATTATGAGAAACTGAACCTCTAACTAATGCATAAAAGCAAATAAAATTTTAGTTTTAAAGTTGCTTTAGATTAGAATTTGTGTTGGACGTGAAACAGTTTATAAACTTTTAAGGATAATATTTATAGATAAAAATAACAATGCCATAATGCTAAAAGACTATGTTGGCCAAGTTCAAACCCCGACGCAAACTTCTGAATTTTTCTACTTGAAAAATTATGTGCGTTTTGAAAACAAGTGCTCTAACGTGAACGTAGAGCGGTCTACACACCAAAGCCGGCTGACCCGGCGGCACAGCCCGGCGGCCCAACCCGCCGGCCTTATTTTGTACAATCATGCCGCCGGCTTGCGCCCGCGCGGGCAAGCCGGCGGGGCTGCATGCCGATGCCGCCGGCATCCCTCAGTCAGTTGCCCGCCGGCTTTCATAGAGTAGTGACGTATTACTAGAACACCACATGCCGCGGCTGTCGTGCAGCCGGCATTGCCGCCGGCAAAGTCGTTCGGCTTGGACATTCTGAAGCCGCCGGGTTAACCCGCCGGCACTAAGCCGCGGGGCTGTGCCGCCGGGCCGCCGGCTTTGGTGTGTAGACCGCTTAGGCCAACATCGTGAGGAAACTGGCATGTTCTGAGAACTTGAAAAGGTTTGGAGGACTTGTGTCATTAAATATTGCCCAGGGTGGTAAATGAAGGCCTATCTGTCTCATCAAGAGAGAAGTCCCTGTGTCCCAGCAGTGGTTACGTCAATGGGGTTGATGATGTTACCTTAGGATCATCAGGTGGGTCGTACTGCACGATCCAGTCGACGGCGGGGATGTCGAGGCCGCGCGCCGCCACGTCGGTGCACAGAAGGATGATGTTACCTTAGGATCATCAGGTGGGTCGTACTGCACGATCCAGTCGACGGCGGGGATGTCGAGGCCGCGCGCCGCCACGTCGGTGCACAGAAGGATGATGTTACCTTAGGATCATCAGGTGGGTCGTACTGCACGATCCAGTCGACGGCGGGGATGTCGAGGCCGCGCGCCGCCACGTCGGTGCACAGAAGGATGATGTTACCTTAGGATCATCAGGTGGGTCGTACTGCACGATCCAGTCGACGGCGGGGATGTCGAGGCCGCGCGCCGCCACGTCGGTGCACAGAAGGATGATGTTACCTTAGGATCATCAGGTGGGTCGTACTGCACGATCCAGTCGACGGCGGGGATGTCGAGGCCGCGCGCCGCCACGTCGGTGCACAGAAGGATGATGTTACCTTAGGATCATCAGGTGGGTCGTACTGCACGATCCAGTCGACGGCGGGGATGTCGAGGCCGCGCGCCGCCACGTCGGTGCACAGAAGGATGATGTTACCTTAGGATCATCAGGTGGGTCGTACTGCACGATCCAGTCGACGGCGGGGATGTCGAGGCCGCGCGCCGCCACGTCGGTGCACAGAAGGATGATGTTACCTTAGGATCATCAGGTGGGTCGTACTGCACGATCCAGTCGACGGCGGGGATGTCGAGGCCGCGCGCCGCCACGTCGGTGCACAGAAGGATGATGTTACCTTAGGATCATCAGGTGGGTCGTACTGCACGATCCAGTCGACGGCGGGGATGTCGAGGCCGCGCGCCGCCACGTCGGTGCACAGAAGGATGATGTTACCTTAGGATCATCAGGTGGGTCGTACTGCACGATCCAGTCGACGGCGGGGATGTCGAGGCCGCGCGCCGCCACGTCGGTGCACAGAAGGATGATGTTACCTTAGGATCATCAGGTGGGTCGTACTGCACGATCCAGTCGACGGCGGGGATGTCGAGGCCGCGCGCCGCCACGTCGGTGCACAGAAGGATGATGTTACCTTAGGATCATCAGGTGGGTCGTACTGCACGATCCAGTCGACGGCGGGGATGTCGAGGCCGCGCGCCGCCACGTCGGTGCACAGAAGGATGATGTTACCTTAGGATCATCAGGTGGGTCGTACTGCACGATCCAGTCGACGGCGGGGATGTCGAGGCCGCGCGCCGCCACGTCGGTGCACAGAAGGATGATGTTACCTTAGGATCATCAGGTGGGTCGTACTGCACGATCCAGTCGACGGCGGGGATGTCGAGGCCGCGCGCCGCCACGTCGGTGCACAGAAGGATGATGTTACCTTAGGATCATCAGGTGGGTCGTACTGCACGATCCAGTCGACGGCGGGGATGTCGAGGCCGCGCGCCGCCACGTCGGTGCACAGAAGGATGATGTTACCTTAGGATCATCAGGTGGGTCGTACTGCACGATCCAGTCGACGGCGGGGATGTCGAGGCCGCGCGCCGCCACGTCGGTGCATAGAAGAATACCGGACTCCGCGTTGCAGAACTGGAAGAATGTCGTCGTGCGCTTCGTTTGCTGCTGTTTACCCTGAAAACATAACAGGAAAATCAAAATATGAGCGACATTGTTTTTGTATATGTAAGGGATGAATTATAATAGACCGGGGCGGGGCCGGACCGGGCCAGGCCGGGCCGTGTCCGTGGCCAGTTTCTATTACACCGGCCCGGACGGGACACGGATCATACACGGTGCAATATAAACTGGTTCATTTAAAATGTATGTAACGTGCCCCGTCCGGGCCACGGTCACAGCCCGGCCCGGTCTAATACAATTCATCCCTTATTCTGTTAGTTTCATAATGCAATAAACGGGAAATCCACGAACCTATTTGACGTTGGATTTGCTAAACTTTTTCGTCCCAGAATGTGGCACGTCATCAGGCACAATATAAAAAGGTTTGTGGATTTCCCGTTCATTCCAATATGAAATTATTATAAAAAAAACTCTAGTCGTTTGAATCGCGAAGAAGTAACGAATATTCATACACACTTATAAACTTTCCACACTCAAAAAATTGTATGATTTTAGTTATTCATAACTATAAATAAAACACAATCTCTGCTTAGCTCATATCTTATGCTAGGTTGTGGATTATTATGTATAAGGATACTTACATGAATGGACATCACCGGTAGATCGATATAGTTGAACAGCTCATGATGGTACTTCACAGACATGCAGGTTGAAAAGAATACCATGACCTTTTTCTTTCTATTCTTCTTCAAGAATGTGAAGAGAACCATCATTCGCTTCTCTGAAGGGCAAACAATGTATCTGTAATAAAATAAAAATAAATAGTAAATAACTTAAAAGTGTAATCAGATATTTTTGTTTGAAGTTACGAATTCATAGATCTCTCCAGCAACACTGGAGAGAGTAAATTATAGTACAGAGGATTACCAAAGATAATAGAGTACTTATAGATTTAAATGATATAGAAGCAAAATCAGAGAAGCGCGGCAGGGTAAACCCACGACTATCGGAATGAAAGTCGAGGGAACTCCCACTTAGGCAACACGGCTCTTTGGTTTTGACATAAATTACCCCTATTTATGTCAAAACCAAAGAGCCGTGTTGCCTAAGTGGGAGTTCCCTCGACTTTCATTATGGTCATGCTATGTTTACTCTATTGTGTGAACTTACCCTTGTTCCAATGAGTCGACCGTAGCTTGCTCCCTGTGGTCGTCCACTCCCACATAGACGGGCTCGTGTTTAACGGCGAGCGCTGTGAGCGCCTCTGTCTTCTGCGTTTGTGTCGCACTGAACAACATTGTCTGACGGCGCTCTGTAACATACAGGGATAGGTTTAGAAATAGTCTTGATATCTTGTTTGGGTTAAATATCATCGGACTACTGTGCATGGCTTTTATATCTTGGGAGATTTGGTATAATCACGACACATACCAGGCAGGTTGTTTTTTTTTAAACAGTAGTACACAAGACTGCTCATTTTCTGGATTAAAAATCTCTTACAATATACTAAGAGCCCGTGATGGCCAGATCTTCCTTTAATTCTGAAGCGTGAAAATTCTTTCATGTGTATGTCTAACACAGGTAAGAATAACCCCCAAACATGAAACCTGGATCGTGGTTCCTTTGGGAGATAACAGGTAAAAGGTTGTTATCTCCCAAAGGTACCGCGATCCTATGTTAGACATACACATGAAAGAATTTTCACGCTTCAGAATTAAAGGAAGGTCTGGCCATCACAGGCTCTTAGTCTACAAGGTTTGTGGACACCCAGTCATAGATGCTTATTTAACATGTTTTTAAGTGTTTTTTGGCCGTAAGTTCTGTTATAAGTAACTATATTGTACATCTGTAAGGGCTGTGGATTTTGAGTAATAAATAAACAATTTTTCTCTATTATGTAATATACAGTTTAAAACTTACTGGGTAATAACTTGATGAGTTGCTTCACTTCTTCTTCAAAGCCTATTTCGAGGATACGGTCAGCTTCGTCAATGACGAGGCATTGCAGGTTCTTGTACAGGAAATCTGGCGTGTTCTGGAGGTGGTCGAGCAGACGACCAGGAGTGGCCACTAGTATGTTTATGCCTGTGGAATTACCATCAGATCTTACTACACGGAATAAACAGTTAAAATCCCTGACTGTTTAAAGTATATAATATATAAGTATATTTTTTAAAGTAAATAGTATGTAAGTACGAAAGTAAGCGCATCTCGACTAGACAACTATTTTTGTTCAGATTTATTATAATGTTTTAGATAAGTATTTTATGTGTACAATAAAAAATACTACGTAAAATCCTTCTCCTTATTCCCATTTTTCAGACAATTTTTGGATAATAATAAGACAACAGTTATAATTCCGTAGGTTACACTTTATCTTGTTTGTAGTAAAATAAAAATTACAAACAATAGTTATCTTATATAGTAAGCTTTTATAGTGAAGAAAAATCTTGACAAGCTTGAAAGTAGAATCTTACCTTTTGATAGTTTCTGTGCCTCAGTTGTTCTGTTAGCTCCACCCATGACAAGGCCATAGGTGTGATTGTGGTATTTCATCAGCTCCATTAAAACCCCGAATGTCTGCATAGACAACTCTCTTGTAGGCGAGAGAATGATGACCCCAGTGCCTAAGACATTTTATTTAACATAAATAAATTATCTTAAATAAATACAATGTAGATTAATTCCTAGTTTATGATCAGATATCCATTCTGTGTTCATAATACACCATCTTCATACAACTTTAGTAAGGAATGTGCCTCAACAGTTTCCTGGAGACTCAATTCACATCTTGTTATATGGAGGTGATTCATATTCGCCTTTTTGTCATCATTTGATTTGCATAGCTTGTTAATTACCAGAGTCTTGTAAATGTTAAAACTACTTAAGAATATTAGCCATTCCTCATAGGTACTTTATATTTGTAAATAACATATTAAAAATTGTATTGACTATTTTTACTCAGACACTACTACTAAACAGTTAAAAGTTTGGAAAATTGTTGTCACACAACAACAAAAGAAATTTAGTGTTTGTTTAGTTTTCTTACCATTCCTGGGTTTGAATTGCAGTTTGTAAATTAAGTCAATAGCAGGTATGAGGAAAGCCAGTGTTTTTCCAGAACCTGTCCTAGCTGCTCCAACAAGATCTCTGCCTTCCAGCAATGGTGGAATGGCTTTAGACTGTATTTCTGTCATTGTTGTGAAGCCCATATCTTTGATGCCCTGTAGTGTCGGGTCACAGACTTTTCCTTCAAGTGCTGAGAATTTCTGATCTGATAGAATGCCAAGACATAAACTGGATCCAGGCACTGAAACAAGTATTATCATATTAGTTCAAAATTAAACAATTTTTGATGAATTTAATACATATAAGTATGTATTTATTTATTATTGTTATTTACTTAGATATAGAGATTATTTATCTTTTTGTATTTAGTTTTCTAATGTAGTAATCTCCCTATGTGATTGTTTTTTCTTATATCCAGGTTTGCTGTCAGAATTTTTTTAACATCACACCTAGTTGTACATGTAATTTAATTTGTAAAAATTGTGTAATGTCTGTTTTGTGCACATTAAGGTATTTATGAATGCCATAATGATATGAAATTTTGTTTAAAAAAAAAATTAATATTATGTCTGGGGACCTTGTAATCTAAAAAGAAAATGTTCTCACATTGACTTTCCTCTGTAGTATTTTCTACATTATCAGTTCCTTCGTCTGAATCATTGTCTTCTGATTTAACGTCAACTTCTTCTTTAACTTCTACAGGCTTGGATTGCGCTTGTTTGTTCTTATTCTTTTTCTCTGAAAAAATCCCAATATTATGCTTTAAATAAAAATACTGAAACTACAAATTTGGATATATCATAAATACATTTTACATCTAATACACAGCTACTTAAAAGCTTCTTTCCTTGATCCATATCCATTTTTCAATACTGAGACAGTTAGACCTACACCCTCATGCTGGACATACACATTAAGAATCTCACACCACTTCTTTGGTGTTCCAAGTTTTTCAAGTATACAAGATGATATTCAGTTACAAAACATTAAGGACAGTATGGAAACTGTATATCCTGATCCCATTTATTTATTTATTTATTTATTTATTTTAAGGACTCCCAACAAAAGATACATTGATATATATTCTAAACATTATTCACAAGGTCTTCGAAACTTATGCTCTTTTAATTACAGGGGGCCACAGCGTGCACATTATTTTTAGACAATTTTATGGCTGAGACTTATAACTAAACTTATGGTTAAAAAAAAAAGAAAAAACTAACTAGATAAAAACTTAAAAATAACTTAATATTGAAATAAAATGAAAATAATTATTTTATATAATAAAGATTCATGAAAGAGTAAGTCTACAAGTTCATAAGAATTTGTGGCAACAACTAGAAACTTTAATCATTATATAAAAAAGAAAAAAATAATAGGTAATAAAAAGGTTATTCAGGCTTGGGGTAATTGGTTAGATCTTGGTAGTAATATTTTATATAAAGATCTTTTGAATTTAGGCAACTTATCAGAAATATCGATGTCTTCAAATTTTGAAAGAGTATTGTACTGGCGGAAGAGTCTTGGCAATGAATAATGTTTACCTACATTAGTCCTACAATGTTTTGTAGCAAAAAGATTATAAGATTTTTTCCTAGGTAGTCGGGTTGGAGCATGAATTTCAAGTTTGTTGACAAGTTCGGTTGAATCGATGCTACCATTAAACATTTTGTGCAGAAACACAAGGTCTAAATAAGTTCTGCGAAATGAGAGTTCGTGCATGTTATAGTGTGTGAGCCTGTCTTTGTAACTTGGAAGCTTCCTAGCCATTTTGTTTGCGTATGACAAGTGATAAAGAAAACGCCTCTGAACGCTTTCAATTCTTTTGGAATATACATCGTAGTACGGGTTCCATACTTGACAGCAATATTCAAGGATGGGTCTTACTAGGTTCTTAAATAATTTAATTTTGGTGGATGTATGTTTAAACTCTTTGGTGTTCCTGATTACGAATCCTAAAGTTTTAAATGATTTCGTAACAATAGTCATAATTTGTTTATCAAATTTTAGATGAGAATCGAAAATAACGCCTAGATCACGGGTTTGTTTAACGGTTGTTAGTTCACAGTTATTTAAAAAGTATCGATGGCTAGGGGTAGTTTTATTGCGACTAAAAGACATGTGGTAACATTTTTGGACATTAAGGGGCATGCGATTACGCTCTGACCAGGCTGATAGTCTGTCTAAATCTTCTTGTAGCTCGGAAACGTGTTGTGAGGTATGGATAGGTTTAAGTATTTTCATATCGTCGGCATATAAATAAATTTGGCTATTAATAAAGTTATCTGCAATGTCATTTATGTAAGCATTAAAAAGGATGGGACCTAGGTGTGAGCCTTGAGGAACTCCAGATGAGGCGATGAAAGCATTAGATTGGTATCCAGATACTGTAACTACTGATGGTCTATTTTTAAGGTAAGAAGTGAGCCAAGAGAGAAAACTCCCAGCTATGCCGAGCCGAGTAAGTTAGGATAAAAGTAAACCATGGTCAATTTTGTCAAAAGCTTTGCTGAAGTCCGTGTAGATAGTATCAACAGGTATTTTATTATCAGTAGAGATTGAGAGTTCGGAAGAGTAGCACAGTAAGTTGGTTGTAGTAGACCGGGCTATCATAAATCCATGTTGAAAATCGTTTATGTATTGTTTAAGGTGCCATGATAAGTGCTTTGTAACAAGTTTTTCTAAAATTTTTCCTAATATTGGAAGAATAGAGATAGGCCTATAATTTGCCACGTCATTTTTCTGGCCTGATTTAAAGATAGGTACTATTTTTGATTCTTTCCATACATCGGGGAAAATTCCAGATTTAAGGGATGAATTAAAAATTACTTCAAGTGGAGTGGCCAATGTTGATGCACATTTCTTGATAAGAATTGGTGGCAGGCCGTCCATCCCAGCGCCCTTATATATGTCAAGATGTTTGAGTTCCTTAAAGATGTCGTCAAAATCTAAATGTATTGTGCATAGAGTCGTGGATGTATAAATTTTAGTATCTGGAAATTCTGGAATATCATTGGGATGGAAATTGACAGGTTTTGAATAAATTGATGAGAAATTTTCTGCGAATAAATCACTTATATCTTTACCATTGTCAGCTATTCTGTCTTTTAATATCATTTCTGAAGGGTACGTTCCGGTAGTCTTTTTTTTTCCTTTGATAAATGACCAGAATAGCTTAGGATTTTTTTTAATGGAATTCTCTATAAGGTTAATATATTTCGTATAGCAAATTTTCTGTAATTTACCGCAGTCACTGCGTAACTCTTCAAACCATTCACGATGTAGGGGGTTATTAAATCGTTTTACTTTTTTGTGTAATTTATCCTTTTCTTTAAACATACGTATTAACTCCATCGTGTACCAAACAGGATAGTGATTTGGCTTATGTTTTTTGATAGGAATTGTGTCTTGAATGACAGTTCTAATAGACGTGTAAAATTGTCTTACCATTTCATTTACATTATTTTTACAATCGCGAAAAATTTCAGACCAGTCTATGGCTTTAAGAGCATTATTAACAAGATCGTAATCGGCTTTGAAAAAGTTGTGTCTTGCGATATGGTTGTCTGGTAAAAGAATGATATCCCCAGATATTGGGATAAAAAACTCTAGTGGTGGATGAGGGCTGTCTATTCTAGAGAGAGGTGATTCACTACGTTTGAGGTTAAGCACATTTTTGTTACTTAGTACTAAGTCAAGAGTATGCCCGTTGTCATTGAGAGTGTAATTAAATTGTTGAAGGTCGTTTAGGGCTGCGAAATCTAGAAAACATGCATTTGATACAGAGTTGGTACCAGACACTGTGCAGTGTGAGCAGTTATCTTCTAGGATCCAATTTAAGTTGCAAAGGTTGAAATCACCCAATATTACCAGATGTTCCTGATCTATTGAATTAAGTTTTTCGAGAACATTGTCTGTAAACTCTTTAAGAATATCAAGTTGGAGTGGAGATGGCAAGTAGACCGCACAGATACATAATTTTGATAGGGACTTTCCATTTTTTAGTACTATGTTAACCCAAATATCTTCACAGGTACTTTCAAATTCTATAATTCTTACTGCATTCAAATGTTTGGCGACTGCTACTAAAACCCCACCGCCATCTTTTCTTTTAGAGAATCTGCTAGATTCACGGTCTCTCCTGAATACGACATACCTATCATCAAAGAGCTCTGTGTCGTAAACACTATCGTTAAGCCAAGACTCAGTCAGTACTATTATATCGAATGATTGTAATTTAACATTAAGGAAAAAATCTGTTGTTTTAGATTTTAATCCTCGAACGTTCTGATAGTAAAAGTTAAGGTTTGCCTTTGGATTGTACATAAGAAGTTAGGTTACAAATGTTATAATAAAAACTAAAATTAAAAAACTAAAATTAAAAAAAAAAAAAAAACAAACAAACAAACAAACTTATTAAGTAAATTACACAAATTAAATAATTAATTAATAGATTCTAATTTTGAGACACTGTCTATAAGTATGCGATCAGTGTCTTCCGTTTTTTTCATAAATATGCGTCCGTTACGAACCCAGACAAATTTGTACTCTAACTCTCTAGCACGTGCTCGAGCTGCTGCGTGTAGGGATTTCAATTCCGGGGACAGGTGCTCCACAATGTAGATAGGAAGATGTTTCGTGGCTGACAGACCAGCGTGACTTGAGTTGAGACGGTTCTTAGGATGAGTTCTGTTATGTTTAAGTGTCGCAGCCAGGAATGCGTCACGGCGTCGAGGATTGCAGAATTTTACCAAAATCGACTTGGGACGGGCACTTTCTGTGTTTCTCTTGGCTAGTCTAGTGCAGTGCAGGATATCTGCTTCAACAATGTCACACTTAATTTCTTTACTTATATGCAAAACCGTACCTATTAGATCTTCAGTTTTACTTTCTGGTAGGCACTGAATCTCAATGTTGCTGGCGCGGGAGTGCTGTTCTGATGCGTTAACTCTTGCAGTTAACGTCTGGACAGATTGTCTAAGGTACAGGTTTTCGGATTCAAGTCTTTCTAATTTTATAGACTCTTTGTCAAGGCTTGCTTTGTTTGTAATGTTGTGATCCTGCTGTTCTGAGGCGATAATTTTTGCGTTTAAGGCCTGAATGGACTGTTTAAGGTTCAGGTTTTCAGATTCGAGGCTATCTAATTTAATTGACTTATCGTCAAGACAAGCTTTAAGCTCGTCGTACTTGGAGGTGAATAGTGCAATGGTCTGCTGGAAACTATATACAATTTCTTTCAGCTGCTTGCTATGTTCTGTCGCTAAAGTTTTTAGTGAAAAACTTATTTCCTTGGCTATTATATCCTTTAATTCTTTTTTGGTTATGGGTATTTCTTGTAGATCCGGATCGCAGAGAGACGATTGCGAGCCGTTTTGTCCAGAATGAGTACTCGTTTCCAGTGGTGAATGATTAGGTGGAAATGGACAAGTGTCTGATATGGATGTTACGTCGTCGCCCGATGAGTTGGCCGGTTTAGCCTTATTACGAGAAGGGAGTGTCTGTGATGGAAGAGTAGGTATACCTGTGCGGCGTGCTATTTGTTCAGCTGCGGAACAGATGGGGACATCAGTGTTATATCCATATCCCGAAGACCACATAATTAGAGGAATACTAATTGAAAGTACAAACTGTTATCAATTTAACATACTATGAATGTAGTCTATCACTTTTAATTGTTAAAAACTTACTTTTAGACTTGCTTGGCCCATCTCCATTAGTTACAGTATTTTCTATGGATCTCTTCTTTGCCTCAGGCTCTGAAACAAAATATATTGACTCAATTAAGTATTGAATAAATGATGGGGAGTAATGTTTTTATACACTGTATAAATAAATATCTAATACAATAAAATACCACATGTGGAAGAAATAAATTACTAAACAAAACAGAGGTTATGTTTGTTACCTTCGTTTTCATGTGTCTCGTTTTTCTCAACAACTTTATCTCCAATTAATTTTATTTTCTTTTTTTCGCGTTTCTTGATTTTTCTCATAAGGATTTTGTCCGAGGTAGGCATTTTCGGCAAAATAAATAAATTTTCACATGGGAAACACAACTCGGCACCAGAAAGCACAAAACTCCAATTGTCAAATTTGTCAATTTCAATTTTTACATTACATGTGAGTGAGTGAATGAAATTTTTTCGATTCTTTTTAACAAATTATTTATATGAGAAGCTAGCAATCGCTCATAATTTTATAGGTGATTTAGTAAAGCTTTATTTATTTTATTGTAATACATAGCAATAACATCTTTATATCAATGATAAATAAATAAAATGATTTGATAGATCTCGATTAACAAGATTATTTTCGGCAGCTCTAATTTTCGACTAGGTGCGCAATAATATTATCTGTGGGGTTGTTTTTAGACAAGTGCATGTCTGTCTGCTTTCCGAAGGGTTCAAAAAATTATAAAACATTGTATAAATTTCTATATATGATTTGTCATTGTCAGATTTGTCTACTAATATTTTTTAGCGACGGGTGTTAATTATATTTTTTTAATATAGATAGTGAAGTGTACATAATTTATTACATGAACACAGTCATGCTAATAAAATATCAAAGGGATATTCTAAATGCTAAACGTCCGTTCATTAATACAGAAATGGATCTCTAAAATTTGTAAATAAACATTCGCTATCGCTACTATTCCACCACGAGGGCCAAGTTAGTTTATTTTTCACATTTTGTTTGAAATATATTAATTTAAAACTTGTTGGCTAAGACAAGTGTCCTCTGTATTGCTTCACGTTATTATTTTCATGAAGTCAAGGATACTTTACAATCATGTCGGAAGTAAAGTTCAAAACTTTGAAAGAAAAGGTGTCGCGGAGCACCCTGAAAGCAATCAAGAACATGGGTTTCACGAATATGACGGAGATACAGCAGGAAGTGTTGCCTCTGGCTTTGGACGGCGCTGATATCGTTGCCACAGCAAAAACAGGCTCAGGGAAAACTTTGGCATTCCTAATTCCCATAGTTGAAGTTGTTTTGAGTAATTTAGCCAGGGAAATACAAGGTAAACTCTACTCATATTTATCAATCTCCAACAATCACTATAAGCTCCAGCGTGGCTCATGGGAATGGGTCTTCCACTTTAATAGCTTGCTAATAACTGAAACTAACTTTACTGTTTTGATTAGAAAACTATTGTTTCACTTTTCTAATGTTGGTTTTATTTTATCATAGATAATTTAATAAACTAATGTTATAAAAATTTTTGTTTAATATTTTTATTGTGAATCAATGTATATATATTATGTAGTTATTATTTTGATTAATAATTATTTATATTGTCTAAAATGATGTCACAATTTATAGCGACACATATAATAAAAATTAAATATAACTGTTACACAAATAAAATATTAATATTCTATTTCTAATTTCAGGAACCATAGCTATTGTTGTATCACCTACAAGAGAACTTGCAATACAGACATACACTGTTCTACAAGAACTATTATCAAGTCATACTAATTTAACATCAGTCTTAGTTATTGGAGGAGAAAATAGATGGAGGCAGAGTGAAGAGCTATCAAAAGGTATTTTTTTTAAGGATAGATAGATGGTAAATCTACATGATTAATGGATGCTTTGGTGAAATCATAGTGAATAAAAAAAATCTGTGCTGCAATGAATGTCTAATGGCTGATTACTATGTACTAGCCACACACAGCTTCACTTGCGTTTTCTATGTTATCTACTTAAAGCTATATAATATAGCTTAAAGCCTTACTCAATAAATGTTATATGAAACACTATTCTACTATTTTGTTCAAACCAAAGGACATGTGTCATTCACCAACCCACACTTGGCCAGCGTGGTGAATTAAGGCCTAATCTCTCTCGTCAAGAGAGAAGTCCCTGTGTCCCAGCAGTGGGAAGGTGAATAGGGGTGTTATGGTAAACGGGTTTAAGTGAGCAAACAAACCTTTGGATTTAGAATATTATAGGATAGTTGTTATAAAGAGCCTATTTGAATATTATGTTGTCTAATCAAAGATTGTTTTCTTTCAGGTGTTCACATTGTTGTGTCCACTCCTGGCCGCCTTTTTGATCACATGAGAACTAAGGAGTTTGACTACAGCCATGTTAGTTGTCTTGTACTGGATGAGGCAGACAAAATCTTCCAGTATGGTTTCGAGGAAGACTTGAAACAAATTGTTAGTAGACTTCCAAGTGAGTACCATAATCTATTTAATTTTGTTCATGTTTGCATCAGAGCATAGAATCCATAAACTCTCAAACTTTCAGAAACATAATACCAACATGATTTACGATTCCAACTTATTTACTCCATATTAGATAGTCACTGGTTTAGACAAAAACAAACTGTTTATCTATGTTTCAATGTAAAGATTGATTTAATTATTTGATAACTTATAAATAAATAATTATTCGGAAATTACGTCGATTGATCCACATATGGCACTTATCATATTGATATCATAATATGGCATTTAAATATTGATTTTATTAGGTGAATATTCTAACTCACATTTTATTAATCTCTTACATTTTAGGTCAAAGGCAAACAATGTTATTTAGTGCCACACAATCAGAACGAACAGATGCCTTGGTTAAGTCAGCCATGAAGGAAAATGTACGGAACATCAACACAGATGAAGACAATCTTAAGGCTACAGTTGATGGCTTGAAGCAAGGGTAATAAATTAAATTTATAAATTTAACATACCGTACGGTGCTGGCTTAAGACCCGGCTAATAATATATTCATCTGGTGTGATTATACCAAACTAGCTTTCCGCCCTGCGTCTTCGCCCGCGTTTTACACTTTCCCGCAATTTTCTTGCTATAAACCTCACAGAGCCCGAGACATTTCCAACGAAGGCAAAACCGTGGAAATCGGTTCCTGCGTTCTGGAGTTATAGCGTCAGGAAGGAAAAAACGACTCATTTTTATTATACCAAATATCTCAAGCCTTTTAATGGTCATTGTGATGTCATGATGATGACACTTAGGTAGGTATTATGTTTGTTGCAGGTACTCAATATGTGAGACAGAGTACAGATTGTGGTGGCTACACAAAATGCTGAAGAAAACAAAAAACTCTAAAGTAATGGTGTTTTTCTCAAGCTGTAAATCTGTGATATTTCACTACGAATTCTTCAGTAATTATGGTGATACAGCTGTTCTTTGTATACATGTGAGTACTAAAATTTATACATGATTATTTAAAAAAATTATATAATCGAAACTTCTTCTTTCCAATAATTAATAACGTAGGTGTGAAATCAAAACAATACACCTATATTCATTGTTTTGGATGGATTCCGAAAAAGATAATTATTACTATTAATTATTAATAATTATAAATATTATTACTATTTCACTTTCAAAATTTTCGTGAGTTTAAAGCGGTCTACACACCAAAGCCGGCGGCCCGCCGGCTTCAGAATGTCCAAGCCGCACGACTTTGCCGGCGGCACGACAGCCTCGGCATGTGGTGTTCTAGTAATACGTCACTACTCTATGAAAGCCGGCGGGCAACTGACTGAGTGAGTAGAGACGAAGCCGCCGGCATCGGCATGCAGACCCGCCGGCATGCCCGCGCGGGCGCAAGCCGGCGGCTTGATTGTACAAAATAAGGCCGGCGGGTTGGGCCGCCGGGCTGTGCCGGCGGGCCGCCGGCTTTGGTGTGTAGAGCGCTTTACTATTCATTTTATAAAACGGGAATTACTTACGTATTTGCAAAGGAGTTAACAACTCTCGACGTTCCGACCACAACAAGAGCAGTCTTTATCAGGAGGAGTGAGCGTCCCGCCGTGCTCCGTCTCCTCTCAGGTCGCGCGCGCGGTTCTCACCCTCTATTATTATTGTTATAAAGTGCAGTTTTTTCATTCCTTTCAGGGCAAGATGAATCAAGCAGATAGAACAGCGACAATAAGCAGTTTCTATGACGCGGAGAAAGTAGCGTTGTTCTGCACGGACCTCGCGGCGCGCGGACTCGACATACCGGCCGTTGATTGGATTATACAGTTTGACCCTCCCGCAGACGCTAATGTGAGTATACCAAAGACATTACAACTACGGGACACGTCATGCTAGAAAAGGTGTTTTTTGAGATGTGCAAAACGGCCATCCTGACCAACACCTTCGCCGCGCTGCAACAGGAGGTCGACCACAAGACGCAGGGTTCTCCCGGTTGGTAGCCCGGGATGCTATGCCATACGTGATGATGGCGCTTACTCAGGCATTATGTATTAAAGTGAGTATTATGGGTTTTTCATTATGGTTTATTGGTTTGTTGTTGTTTCACTTTCACATTATGTTGCACACATTTATATAACGCGGGTGGAAACCTAGTCTCTCGAACATGAAACGGAATATTGTAACACTTTTTGATTCTTTTGTCATGTATTTTTGTTTTTGTGGTGTGCAATAAAGGAAATACTTATATTGTGTATTCGCACAAACCTAATGAATAATTAATGTGGTTTCAGGAATATATTCATAGAGTGGGCAGAACCGCGCGGGGCGCCGGGGCCGCGGGCAACGCGGTGCTGCTCCTACGGCCCGAGGAAAAGGCATTTGTCAATGAACTACTGGACTCCAAAATATATCTCGACAAATATGAATCATGGAATTCCTTTTACAATTTAAAACCTAAAGTAAGATTTATACTTTAAATTTTTGCGCTGTTACAATACCGAGCTGAATTTGAACAAGATGGAGTCAGTCTCATTAACACAATCTGGTTATTAAAATCATAAAGACTGAGGCATATGACAGAAAAGCCTATGCCCAACAGTGGGTTTCAATCGACATGTTCCAAAAATGAAATTATCATTCAAGACTTCCAGATGTAGTCTAATTGGGTAAATAAACTAAAAAAAACCTTATAATATTTCAGCTAGATGCTGCGATGCAGAATGAGGATTTCCGAAAGCTTGCTACAAAAGCATTTGAAGGATACATGAGGGCGATGGAAGTCAGGAAACAAAAGCAAATATTCAATGTGATCACTATGGATGTAAATGCCGTGGCGCGGTCGTTTGGCCTCGTAGAAAAACCAGATGTTGATGTCCGTAAGTAATGGTTTCCTTTATAATATCCTTTTAAATAACCCATATAACATTCTTATATAAGGCATTTATACGTAGTAGCATATTTTTATATGTAAAATAAATGAGAGCTCCAACGCTGGGTTTTATCTCACGTGCGAATGAGGGCTTACAATCTGATATTTTCACACTACACTCGACCAAGCATGGCTAGTTCGTATAGTCTTCTTTAGACATAATGTTACATTTTACATTATTGTTTTGCAGGGATAGGATTCAACAAAAAACACAGACCCCGAAAAAGAATGGCGGCATTACTAGCTGCTGATAGCGAAAGTAAGCATAGAAAACATTAAATCATATTTCTTATAAATAAGTTTTGTTATTTAACTATGGTGTAAATAAATGTTGAAATATTATAAATATTTATTTTATTCATCTTAGATTACATGCCTATTTATAGTGTACACCGTTTTATACAATACATACATGTATAAAATAAGAAACTTTCATGTAAGTTTACATCTTTTAAGTAATTCTCATCTGACTAGATGTCGCGGTCGCGGTATACAAAAAGTGTCTCACTTTCTGATGGTTGTATGATATACTTAAACTAAGAGAATTCCTTTCAGATAATTAAAGTAGCACAGCATTCATACTTACAGACAAGTTGGCAGACAAAGTCCTGTAGGAACTTGAATTCATAATTACAATTACATACATTTCTACGTTATTTTGGCGACGCATTCATTTCATAAATGCTATTTCTGGCTAACTTCTCCAGACAATCTTCATGATTGTGTTGGTGATTCACTGCATATATCATGGAATCGATAGTCTCCACTGTAGCTGGACACCGGTTGAGGGAAAAGTATTGAACACATCGCCATGAAGTCTTGCCGTGCGTAGTTGAGTGTTTTGTGTAAACGAAATTTCTATGCACTAATTGCTTGTGTCCTTTTCGGCTATAGATGTACTTGTACCGGGTGGGTAGCTGCGTGTCGCTGCTGTCATTCACCACTAATGAAAGCGCATCTGTAAATAAAAACAAAGATCAGAAAAACAAACGATAAATTTGAAATACATAATGATTGAAAGAAAATGATCACCTACCATTTGATAAATTCTGAATAATAGTGTCATGAAAACTACCAGACAAATCAAACACAATGAAAGAGTGGATTGGGTTACATAATATCATTTATTGATAAATGAGAAAATATTAATAAAATACAATGCATTAATGCTCAAAAATTACATCACACAACTTGTTTTCTTAATTTAAGCTGCCTACCAATGTAAGCACAAAAGCACACAAAACATTAGGAATGTATGTATATCTCATACAAGTTCAACCAAATAATCCTAAATTGCGAGAGATCATAAGAAATTATGAATCAAAGAAATGCAAAAAGTAATTCTTTCTTATACTTTTTATAGGAGTTGAACCAAATAATTCTACTTATCCTCATAACGTTTTTTTCAATTACTGTTTCATTACACATAACATAAAAGACTAGAATATGAGCATTAGCATGTCTTTTGATTATGGCTGAACAATTTATGGCACATTCCAAAGCAAAATACGTAAAAGTGGCACTTCATAATCTCCTATCACAGTAAACTACTAATTAAATTGTGCTTATATTTTAAATTGAATAGTCTAAACAGTATGATATTCGTAAAAAGCATTTAAGTATCTGGAATCAGCCTTATTTTAAATAAAGTCACATTGTATAATGATTATTTTTATGGTAATTTTAATTAATAATTCAAACACTAAATTGGTCCAACATGAATCTTTGATTCAAATAGTTTTATAGTACTGTACTTGCATCTTATATAATTTTAAAATTCTGGTTTATATAATAAATCTAAATAGTACCTTCATAAGTAAATGTTTATAAAAAATATGTCCATAAAGAGATCTCTTAAGATACTAGTAAAAATTCTAAAAAATATCTTATTTTCTTTTATACCATTATTGGTAAGTATAAAAATTATGCAGTATAATTTACAGGGACTTTATGGGCATCATTGTAATGGATGCCAAAGCAAGGTGACTTGCAGAAAGGTTGTTCACATGCACTGCACATGAATCTTGTGTCACGCCTTCTACCAATTTTCCAACAGAGTCTACATGACCTCTGTGGGTACTTCTTTTTCCCATCTTCCTTCTGAGGTATGGTCACAAGGCAGTCTACTGGATGTCTCGGGAAATCTTCATTTCTTGGCAAACTTGCCTTCCCATTAACTAAGTTTTTGAGATCCACAAACAAAGAGCTGAGACATGCTGTACCTGAAAACAGGATGGCCATTTTATAAAATGCTTTAAATGCTAATAATAGTCTCATAATTTTATTAATGTTGAAAATGCCATCATGTTTTCAATGTGGAGAAGCAAAAGAAAAAAAACAATGAAAACTTGTGTCTGCATTTTCAACACAATCTTTAAAATAAAATGCTTTAAAAATATAGAAGCAGTGAATGAAATAGGAAAAAAAAATATTGATCATTTCTTTTCATGTAAATAAGGATCAAACTTAATATAATGAGAATTACAGATAGGTTTTTATGTAGGTAACACCAAAAACTATAATGATTATCTATGAATTAACAAAATTTAAAACTTACTGTCTTGTGGTGAAGAGTAGTCCAAATGAGTTGGTAATGATATGTCTTTTTTTGCATCCCGCCCATCATAATTCTTCAGTGGAGTCACAGCTAATGGATCAGTTACAATGATGTCATCATCACACTCAGTTTTTAACTCAACAGATTCATCAGGAGGTGACCCTTTACTATCATTTAAATCATGTGTACTAGACAATCTTTGTAAACGAGAATTGTAAGTAGATACATCAAGAGGGCTTTCTTGTTGTTCAAAATTGGTTTTCAGATTATTTTTATGTGATCTGTCATTAATTTTTACTCTCTTATCATTCATAATATCTGTGAAGTAGGAATTATACTCATCAGATTTCCTTTTTAGATTGCTTAGCCTTTGTAGTTTGTCAATAAACTGTTTCTGTTTCAGTAAATCTAATTCATTTTTCTGAGCAGTATCATTGTATGAATCTGAACTGATTTCTGGATCTGGAGTAACATTTTCATCAACTGGTCTTTTTGGTAGCTCTTGTTCGCAATCAATATCATCTTCTGCCTGAAATGAGGAGATTAAGTGGTTTAGATGAGATTATTTAATTAGCGGAATTTCTCAATGCAATGTTGTAGTAATTATTTAAAATTTATATGTATATGGCGACATATACATATTGAACAAAAAGGAGATTCAACCTGATGACTTCGCAGTCATCAGGTTGAATCTCCTTTTTGTTAGCACATTCATTTAAATACTACTATGAACAGTATGTACATAGATTCAAAATATGCAAACCTGATTGAATCCTTGATTAGTTAACCCTTTTATCTGCAAGACCTCAGCAGTTCCAATAAAGTTAGTGAGGTCTTCTCTCTTAACACTAACTTCTCCATGGTACATAAACTGTAGTAAGTCCCTCATTGATTTGTGTGATACATCTCTGATCACAACTGTAAAATAAATTATTATTTGCTAAGGTATTTATTTGTTCAGGGAAGCCAACAGTACACCTTATACATTTTTCACAAACAAATGTAATATTTAACAATGGTGCAAACTACAAAACTATAACTTACTTATTGGATGCTGACATGGATTTAGTTGGAACATTTTCTTGAAGTAAGGCGAACATATTGATAGTATAACTTTGTGAGCTTGTAATAAATGTCCTTCAACAGCTATAGTTACGTCGACGAATTCGCCATTTCCCAATAAACCGGCGAATCCTTTTGATAGGTTCCCGTGAAAATTGTTCCAAGACAATGAGAATTGTTGATCCATTGCTATGCGCTACTGCATTGCTAGTGAGTGTTTAGAAAACAAAATATTCAAGAACTTATGTTGATTTCACAATAAAATTTAGAGATTTTAACAAATAAAAGCAAATAATTCAGAAAACAGTAAATATTTTTATTAGATTCTCTCACTTGCTTGCTTTGCTTTGCGTTTGTGCTTGCTTGCTTTGATTGATTTTGATTGAATGAATGGTTACGATTGATAATGAACGAATGGCTGGCGAAATGGATACTTAGCTAGAGATGTCCTACTCAATGCAAAGTAGTTTGTCCAGTTAGATTCCATCATAATATTATTTAGTCTATGTTTTATATAAGACATCGATATTTCTGATAAGTTGCCTAAATTCAAAAGATCTTTATATAAAATATTACTACCAAGATCTCACCAATTACCCCAAGCCTGAATAACCTTTTTATTAATTTTTTTTTCTTTTTTATATAATGATTAAAGTTTCTAGTTGTTGCCACAAATTCTTATGAACTTGTAGACTTACTCTTTCATGAATCTTTATATAAAATAATTATTTTCATTTTATTTCAATATTAAGTTATTTTAAAGTTTTTATCTAGTTAGTTTTTTCTTCTTTTTTTTTAACCATAAGTTTAGTTATAAGTCTCAGCCATAAAATTGTCTAAAAATAATGTGCACGCTGTGGCCCCCTGTAATTAAAAGAACATAAGTTTCGAAGACCTTGTGAATAATGTTTAGAATATATATCAATGTATCTTTTGTTGGGAGTCCTTAAAATAAATAAATAAATAAATAAATACTCTATGCTTTCATGGCGCCAATTTCGAAATTGTTGTGCTTTGCTAATAATGCTCATGTATTTTAATTTCAATTCGCCCTTTTCATGTAGATGGATGTGTGATACTTACATTTACACCATTAGAGAAATAAAATTTGGTATGTACTATTTTTTTGGTAGTAATTTAAGTAGGATAAAGTTAGAGGGTTTACATCTATGTTCTCACGATGATAAATTATGCTTATTGCGTGGATACCCGTAGAGACTGATGCTTACTGCATGGTTATGCCTATCTATTTCAATTTGACCCAGTTCTAATAAAGATCTCCACGAGAAATCCAATAGATGTATGTATAGTAAAACCATTTCTAAAATGAACGCCCCTCCACCGAATTCTGTATTTTTTTTTCTGTGTATTCTGTTTTTCTGTATTTCCTCTCACACGTTGAAATCATCACGGTTTTGTGGAGGGGAGTTCATTTTTAGAATGGATTTACTTTACCTAAGTTTTGATTATATTTGAAAAAAAAAAAGCTAATTAGTTCCTACTAAATTGCAAATTACGTTTAGGTACTAACCTATTAAAGTACCTACCCTTTGTTATTATGAAGGTGCTCCTTAATATGTTTTCTCAGACAAGCTTTAGACTTTGATAAAGCGATTCGTAATTGATTGCTTAACTGACTTGTCCACCGTAAGACCACGCTTATACGTCAATTAATTAAGTAAAAAGACAAGTCACCCTATTCGTTAGATACCCCCGCCATGACCGGCGCTTTTAATTTTCTGTGTCACGGGTTACGGCGATAAAGGCGTTCTCCTTCATCCTACTTAAGCTGAAAAGAAAAGTATGCGATTAATGGGTTTCTTATTAAAAGTAGAAAGTTCTTATGATAAAGTTTTTGCGCCTATTGTTATATTGTGCTGCTTTACGTCAGAAGTCTGTTGTTAAACTTACGAAACATAGCTAATTAATTAATAGGTAGGTAGGCTGCATTAGCTGCGCCTCGCGGTTTTACCTTAGATACCTATACATTGCTCGCGGTTAAAAGTAGCCTAGGTCTTCTTTCAACTTTCTTTGTTTGTAAAACCGACACACCATCTAAAATATTGTTTCGGTTCATCTCATAATTTCACTAAAGTATGTACCTACTGATTCTATTAGAATAATTTGTAATAGGCAACCGCACTAATAACAAAAAAATCAAATACATAATTGCCTCAATAAGTGAAAATAAAATAAATAAACCACAAATTATCAATAAATCATATGAACAAACACCCAATTGTGTCATTTGAACATTCATACGTGAATGTTCAAATGATTTATTGATAATTTGTGGTTTATTTATTTTATTTTCACTTATTGAGGCAATTATGTATTTGATTTTATCACGTATGAATGTTCAAATGACACAATTGGGTGTTTGTTCATATGATTTATTGATAATTTGTGGTTTATTTATTTATTTTCACTTATTGAGGCAATTATGTATTTGATTTTTTTGTTATTAGTGCGGTTGCCGTGTGGTGCTGGCCTAAGAATAGAGCCACCCTATTTTCTTGGGTGATGGGTGTGTTATCTAAAGGATTGATATACTACAAGACGAACAACACTGCGATACCAAGCAGCCTGGTAAGCTTATTAACTATTATAAAACATCCCCCTAGATCTAGAACCTAGGTAGTATATGGGTTCTAATAGGGAGACCCCGTGTCACCGGGTCGAGAGCAGGAAATAATTATGTTTGCTATGGTGATGATGTTAAGTATATTAGAATCAACTACCGAGCTAGCCACAACCAATTTCCTTTTTTAAATGCAAAACCAAAACTTCTAATCGCCTACTACCGTAAAACCAGTTGTTCAGAAAATTAGACCACGAGGATAAAAGACTTAACGCAATATGCATGTTTAGATACGCTTCCGCTAATAACTTGAGGATCGAGGACCTTATCTAATATCCACTGGCTCTGTTTAATACTGACATTTCTTATAAAAACTGTGAATAATGATAGTATGCCCATGCTTTATTTATGATGATGATAAATATTATTTAATGAAAAATAAATAAATATTGCTGGACATTTCACACAGCAATATCTAGCCCCGTGGTAAGCTCGAAGCTTGTGTTACGGGGGCTAGATTTCTGATATACTCAATATAATATAAATAAATAAATAGAAATTATTTTAATATACATATAGAATACCCAGACACCCGGATCAAATATCTGCAGATCGTACAAATTTTTGTTCCGAGGCTGTAATCGAATCCGCAATCTACTGCTTCCCACGCAGACCTTCGCCCGCTGTGCCACAGAGGTCGTCATATATTGAAATGTTTCCAGCTCCGCCCCCGTTCGTGACTTAACTCTGAAAGAGACAGTGTGCGGGTCCGGCGCGGTCACTCGCCCTCGGCTGCCATTGACAGGTAATCGATGTGGTTTGCTAGTTTATTTGGCTATCGGTTCCGCTCAGAACGCTTATGCGTATCTGGGTATATTCTACACGTTATAATCGAACTGGGATCGACTAATTCCGTCAGGAATCGGAGCGTGAGCCAGTTGAGCACGCTATCAGATTATGATATGATCACTGTATGACTGTGCATTTTCCGGTATTAGAGATGCGCAAAACAGTACTCTCTAATGTCATGCTATATGGCATGACATTTGGTACCGCGTCATATAGCATTTTATCAGTACGCAGTACTCTAAACATGACCCGACGTGACGCGCTATTCTATGCTAAGTTTTTTGTTTTTTATTCTTTTAATTATTATTTTTTATACATTTTGTTTCATATTTTTTTTTAACTATAGGTACATTTTTTTGTTTTTTTTCTTATAACAAATATATATCTTTAAATTTTTAATTACAGCTGATAAACATTTATTGCGACAATTTTTAACGAAGAACATTTTTTTCTACATCTTTAAACCTTTCATGGAATTTCAATTGAAGTGTATTATGTACCTAGTCTTTCGATTTTTTCAATGTTGTTGGGATAATAAAAGACGGTGCCAAAGAAACGTATCCCATATCTAGAACGCAATACTATATAGATTGACAGCGGCGTGTGACAGAGACAGAATCCAGTCCAGCCGACACCCCTTCTCGCTTGCACTCGAATCAGTAGGTACGAAACGAATGATACTGAACTGAACTGACGGACACCCGAGCGTACGCAGCCGCGCCGATCGCAGAGCAAGGCGATGGCGCCAACCATGCCATGTGTCATGCTAAATTTTGTCGGGCTCTGAGTACTGTTACAGTACGCGGTCGTGCTATATAACGCGTAATGCATTACTCATGGCACCTACACATCTCTATCCGGTATCAATTTATAAAGATTAGTGCTTGAAATGTTATAAAAGTTTTTATGTATTAAAATGAATCTACTTTTCACAAATCTCTATTTAGAGACACTTATTTATAACTAGCTGTCCTATGCGTTATAATGCAGGTAATCGATTTCCCGCATTAATTTGTTTTTTTTCTTAACTAACGTGTATTTTTTAGAATATAATACGAAAAAAAAATTTACTTGCGAACACAAAATAAAGTGAATAAAACGGCACAATTTTGTCGTTGAATACAATTTTAAATTAGTGTTCCTTATTTGACAGCCTGACTGTTCTGTTTAGTACTTAGATAAAGGTCAAGGCAAGGATGGGCACGAAGTACCTAGTAACCTGACGATTATTAGTAGCGGTACCTAGCCATTTGCTTAACTTTACAATACAATACAATACAAAAAGGCTTTATTGAACACCAAAAACAAAACACATGTTTAAAACACAAAAAGAGACACATACAATGGGCGGCCTTATCGCTAAAAAGCGATCTCTTCCAGGCAACCTTTGGATGGAAAAGAGAGATGAAATTTAAACTTTGCGTTTTAGGTTTAACAAAATTTTCAGCAGTAACGTTAAAGTCAAAGAAAGCTTACGCTGTTTCAGGATAAGTTAGATACAAACTAGGCTTTGTACAGCAAATCGATCTAAACTGAAGTCCCTACCTGCCAGTCACGCTCAGCATTTGTAAGTTCGATCGAACCTCACGAAGAGCAACTTCTCACCGACCTATTTACTGCACCATAACACCCCTATTAACGTTCCCACTGCTGGGACACAGGGACTTCTCTCTTGGCGAGAGAGATTAGGCCTTAATTCACCACGCTGGCCAAGTGCGGGTTGGTGAATGACACATGTCCTTCAAACTTTTCAAAGTTCTCAGAACATGCCGGTTTCCTCACGATGTTTGCCTTCACCGTTAGAGCACGTGTTTTTAAAGCACACATAATTTTCCAAGAAGAAAAATCAGAGGTGCGCGGCGGGGTTTGAACCCACGACCTTCGGAATGAAAGTCGAGTGTGCTCCCACTTAGCCAACACGGCTTTTTTACTGCACAGTGCAGGGGATTGTGTTGTGTGCCGCCATGTTACCTGCGAGCACTCGTAACTTTGCCGAGAACTCGCTATCTGATGGATTTAGCCGATACGAATGCTCAAGATTGTCAGGATAAGTAGCTTAGAGATATGAAGTTTTGAGCTGAATTCAATTTGTGGGTTGGGTTTGTTGGCTGATAGGTAGGTATGTAACTCTCTTTTATTTTATATACATTACATATTAATATGTAAGTAAGTACATTTATTAAGTTTAACTATTGTTATTTATTACCATATTCATACTTGACTTGATCATTTGTACGCAAATCTGTGTTTGTACGCTATCGTTTACATAGCAATCTACTGAACCTTTGGGTTTAAATGATCATTTGAGTAGGTGCCTACTCACGACGAAATGTTGACCCTAGTCATTATATTCTATCATGAGTAGATACATCAAAAAATACGCAAACCCAAAAGTTATAAAAGCTGTAACTTAATCAATAAAAACTTCCTGTGATTGAGTTGAATAAATTATGTTATCGGATAGCATTAACGCCGGTATCATGGACTGATTGGGGATTTCTTTCTGATTCCGGGAGAAGTATCCGCAAGTCGGAAGTGTGAGGACGTGCCGAGAGAGGTCCTGGGAGTTGGAAGCGGCTGATTGGCCCCATTGTGAGCCGTCAATGTTCTGTGAAACCGCAAATCGTGCTCTTTTCGCGAACTTTCTGGCTCGAGGTATAGTCAATGCCTTATGCAAGAAGTATAGTAGATGAGCCATTAAATTATAGGCGTTTATTAATATGTTTCAATGAATATTATAAAAAAACATGGTAGCATAATGCGCAGAAGTTTTGAGCGTGTTATTAGGAATGTTTACTATTTCTTACTCACAGTAATTATTTAGTTTTCTCATAAGAGTCGTCAGTCAAACCTGTCTAAAATACATATAACAGTACGTTCACACGGAGACACGATTTTCTCTACCGAATCGTTTTTTTGCAGGATTCGGTTTAGTGGCCTATGTATTTCAATGAAGGAGTTCACACGAGCATTCGGTTTCAAGACACGACAAAAAACCGAATCTTGCTGAAGTTGACATACGATTTTGCGACTACAAACCGATCCGGTTTGTATATACTGATACTTCAAAATCCAGATCCGATGCAGTGGTATAGGGCATTCAATACATGCGTTCATACGATACACGCAGGGGAAGATTCAATTTTTTTGTCGGATCTTGAAACCGAACGGTACGTTCACACGGAGACACGATTTCCCGAATCTTATTTCATCGGATCTGGAAAAACCGAATGTTGTATTCGCAAGAGCGCGCTCAGTTCCTCACGTTGATTTGGAAGCGATGGACGTGAACAGTGTTGCTATACTATACTGGTATTATCGCCGTCAGCGTCGTAGAAAAAGATTGTGGTTAAACCCAATAGTACAAAGAAGATCAACAGTTGGTGCCTTTACAACTCTAATGCAGCAGTTAAGAAATGATCCACAAAAATTTTTTAACTACTTTAGAATGACTATACCTACATTTGATAATCTTTTGAAAAAAGTGGAAAAAGATTTGAAAACCGGATCGGTTTGTAGTCGCAAAATCGGATGTCAACTTCAGCAAGATTCGGTTTTTTGTCGTGTCTTGAAACCGAATGCATGTGTGAACTCCTTCATTGAAATGCTTATGCAACTAAACCGAATCCTGCAAAAAACCGATTCGGTAAAGAAAATCGTGTCTCCGTGTGAACGTACCGCACATGAATACAACATTCGGTTTTTTCCAGATCCGATGAAAATAAGATTCGGGAAATCGTGTCTCCGTGTGAACGTACCGTAATTATCACTTCCCTTCCAAGACAAATATGAAAATGTTATTTTTTATTTTAATTAACTCTTAAATAGGTAATAGATGTGACTCAGGATTAAAATAGACTTCAGCAGTACTCAGCTTTAAACCAGAATAAATATAATAAAATAAATAATAAAATGTTTATTTAGTCATCTTAAAAAACATAACATACTTAACTACGAGTACTTACTTACTAACCTCTCGTAGGTATACACTACCTACTTAAATTAAATACAGAAGATCACTTAGTAATTAATGTATTAAGTAAATGAACATATATTAAATTATTCCAATTTTGAAGCAAAACACTAAATTAAACACAATTAATACTCCGTATTGATTCTACACAAAAAAAAAAGAAAAATAATTGAGGTAGTTTAGTCAGTATGCAGTTTAAAAATTCATTATCACCCATATTATTATCATACATATTCAATATCAATCAACTAAATTTATTACCGTAATAAAGGTTTTTGTTAACGTGGCTCTCAAAATTTCGAAGAAATAAATCTGCAAAAACTGTAATTACATCTACAATACACCAGAAAAGTTCAATCAAACGCCAGACGCCGTTGACCGTTTACCAATATCTCAGTTGAATGGATCTCAATTTAAGTCTGGCTAACCTAGAATAAGCCCCTCAATTTAAAATTCTCATTTCATTCCATCTCAGCCTAACTCAAATGATAATAATAGAGAAATTTCAATAATTTACAGCATTCTTTGAGGGCCTGAAATTATTATTTTAAAAATATTGTTACTCGCCTAAATTTCCAGTCACGTTTGCATTTAATTCGCCACGGATCTAATTTAAGTTGTACGTGGTTTTATCTCTGAAAAATATGGGATTAATCCGTAGAGATGCGTCTGGCTACTTGATGCACAGATATGTGAAATACCCATTGTGATTCACAGAATGACAAAAATCTTTGTTCATCTGTTGTTTTAAAACAAAACATGCTTTTTGCCGGCTCGTTTATTTATCCTGACCATCAATATCTAGAGGCTTTTTGTCTTCATTGGTCGTTTTGGACGATATTTGGGATATATCCAAAGAGACAATGGCCGGCTTTTACTAAAATGACTGCGATACCGGCCGATTTGTGCCTATTGTTGGTTAGTCCAGTGCAGGCCTTAAAATAGCTTCATTGTTTCCAACCAAATATAAGACTATTAAGAATTTCTTACAGTTTCTGCCCATTACTCTTGCTTTGTGACAGAGTACAACAAAGCACTGTCGTTTGCATAATAAGCCGTCAAAACGTAAACATCCGATAGGTATAGTGCAAGTGCTTATCTGTCTGAGATTCCTTCCAGTAAAAAACCTCTTGAGAATAATGTTTGAAGAATTCATCTCACTACCTGCAAACTCCGAACTTGTTGTAATAGTTAGTATACGTACAATATTGAAAATGGAGATGAGTATTAAAATTATTTCATTCTTTTGTAGACACGCTGCTATTTCGTAGACCTGCTACGCTGTTTTGTAGACGTGCTACGTTGTCGTAGATCCAGCAGTCGTATGAACGAACACGGCGCGTGGCTGCTAGGAAAATGTCTTTATATAAAATTTTCATGTCACAATGTTAGTTAACATACTCCATAACGGCTTGACCGATTTTTATGAAATTTTGTGTGCTTATTGAGAAGGACAGAGAATCGCCCATCTTCTATTTTTCATACCCCTAAGGTGAAAACAAAAAAAACAAATAAAAACAGCAAGTATATTTTATATAGGTACGAAAATGATCTTCGAAAATTAATAAAAGTATTATTATAAAAAGTATATTTATGTCGCATAGAAAAACACAAACAGGATTTTTATGAATGATGGTTATTTTACGGGTGATTAGTAAATCTTTTACATTAGAAACTTGACAGTCGACAGTGCAGTAACGCCGAGAGACTGGGCGGGGTGGGCTTCGCTAATGCCGCTCGGAGTGCGGATTACTTCATGGAATGGTAGCGCTTAGCGCCACTTCAGCGTGAAAGCTGCAGGCGATCTGTTTGCCGCCAGCCACTTGCCGCTACAATCAAGTGTCAGCAGAAAGATCTGAGGTGTCTCTGCCTATCTAGGCTGTTGAGCGCTTTACGTTTGATGTATCTGTATATATAAAAACAATTGCTATTATTTTTCGTTGTAATTTTATAACTTAACAACAGCTGGGCCGATTTAGGTGCGTTTTAAAATAGTCGTAGAAGCCCAGGGAAGATTTAAAGGTGAGAAAACATGGAATTATGCAGGCAAAGCCGCGGGCGGGTCAGTTAGTACTTTGTAACTTTCCCGAGAAGTTTCTTTTGATATTTGTTAAGTTTGCAATACCCTTTAGCATCAATTTTGGATGAGTTTATCAAATTAAATTCAGTTTTCTCGTATTTAAATCCCTTAGTCGGTTTGACACCCGGGATAGGATGGTAAGCCCAATTGACCCATTGACCTATAAAATGTTTTATCAATAAATGACTATTATGACTATTATATAGCCGCCAAGTCAAGTATGTTATGTTACGTAATTTTGATAGATTAAAGAAAATTTGAATATAATAAAATTAATTTTACAATTCAATTTCATACAACTAGTAGTTTAATAATCTCTAATTATATTCAAGTCCAAAGGAACGGATTAGTGTTTTTATCCGCTATAGTTCTCGCAAATTTTAAACTTTACTTGACACCCACTAGACAAAGTTCCTAGCTTACTTTTTATTTTCTTTCTCAATTGGCTTTCTCAACATAAACTTCTTGAAACAATGAAATTCTACAATGATTTTAAACATTTGAGACAATCCTTGACTGAAATGTTACTTTTAATCTAAATTTATGTAAACTACACAAAAATCATTAATTTCAATCAAAAAATAATATTTCCATTTAATTAAAAAGAAACCGAAATTTGCTGGTTTAATTCAAAGTTATTGCATGCTCTCATATATCTACTGACTTCAGTTGAATATTGGTTCAATAAATCCAAACAAAACCCAGAGCCCCGCGTCGGCTCAACATAAAGGCCAAATCCCACAACCTACCAATATTTCATGCGGTTTTTGTTCATTTGCTTTTATTGGGTGAAAATTGGTATAAATTAAAAACAATTAATGTGGTGGGTATTGTTTGAGCTGACTTAATCTTTGATAAAGAATTTAGCAAGTTCCTACTAGAAAGCACGTTCCTAAACTAACAACACCTCTGAAAAATAGCTATTTTATGTGAAGAACATCAGTTTATTTATTTCCTGTATGACGCCTAACCATTTGGAAAATTTCGAGATGTGTGGAGCAACACTCGTTCAACGTTTGAACAGCATAATACTTATTCCTTCACTACCCAAAGCTACAGTTACTGTAGTTACATTGTTCTCTACGTCTAAGATTGCAAATCCATTTCATAGAACATATTGAAGCAAATGGAAAATGTTATGACGGCAGAGCCAACGTTTCCTGTGATCTTTCGTAAGCCCAGATTAGGTTGGATTCAGCTGAACCGTGCTATCGAATCGGTTATATTGAAGACATGTACATACCTATCTACGAGGACTGAAAACAACCTCACCCATCTCCTATTAACTCGTCAGATTCATTAGCTAACTTCCGTCTCAAGGATTTTGATTTGGAATTGAGCTCTATGATCTTCAAAGCATACTCAGAGTTCTATTTATTCCTGAAGTTTCTTAGTATGTGGGTAATTTATTTTGTTTTCGACTCCATACTAAATTTATCTGATTCAAAATACATTTAAAGCCTTAAATAAGGTGGGCATATCAAACTCGGATAAGGGAACATAGTTATTTTGAAAAAGCTCGCACGGCTTGCCCGCGGCTCTAGGCGGAATATAATAATAGTCGTCGGGGCACCGCGGAATATCATCACAGTACATTGTGAGAGGCAGGATGCTCATTAGATGAACGCCCCGGGCCGACCGAGCCGCACGCCACCCAACACTATACATTGCCACAGTTTCTGTGCAAATCCTTCATAACTCTTCATGCAAATATACTTTGATCCTGTCTAAATTCTCTAAGTTTCAACCAAAGTCAAGCGGTCATTCGCAACAACCTCTAATCCTTGTGTTCAAGTACCTAATTATCTCAAAAACAGACTTAAAAGCTAGTTTTATAGATAGATTTTCTTTGAAGTGTAGAGATAGCATTCAAATAGAAAATCTAAGTTCGTTACAAGACGATAATAAGTTCATCGAGCTGTTCTGAAGGAGAAGTGTATTATAGGAACCTTTTCAACGTTAAACTTTATGGGGCACTAAAGTTATAATATGACTTTAGAATTTATTGTACAGAACAATCTGAAGTTACACACTCGTAGGTCTAAGCATTAACCTCGTTACGTTATCGTCGGAGTTGGGAATGGTGTTAACATTATAATTATAACGAGTACAGTAACTCAGCTTCAGGAATAATATCTGAGTTTGTGAAGCCAATGTAATATTTTAATCTTATCATTCAAGTCAAGTTTCATGTCTCGCGAGGAAACTTTGATCCGCGGTTCGAGTTACGAGACGAGCTTACACTGTGACTCGGGGGCGTTGTTTAACTTACTTCGAGGTAGGTCACTTTATAGGCCGGGATCCGTAGTACATGGAAATCAAGTGATTACTAACAAGCTAATTTTTGGTGAGTAGCTTCGTTTCGATGAGACGACTAAAAATATCCTATACCCAAATCTCGATTGTGGTAGCTAACAGAGATATCAAGGATTAAAAAAATCAAGGATGTAAAACCGGGATAACGGACCACGAAATTTGTCGGACAATATGTCCGTTAGATTTTATACATATTAATTAAGTATACAACAAAAGATCAGCTGGTTAGTAATCATAGTAATCATTTAAATTGACCTCGTTTTCGATACATTTTCGAAATGGCGGACTCTTTGATCAAACCATAGGTTTTGTAGGACAAACATGTTTTTATATAATTTAGATAATTATCTTGAGATATAACATGTTGTCCTACAAATTTCGTGGTCCGTTATCCCAGTTTTACATCCTTGATTTTTTTAATCCTTGATATCTCTGTTAGCTACCACAATCGAGAGTTGGGTATAGGATATCTTTGGACGTCTCATCGAAACGAAGCTACTCACCAAAAATTAGCTTGTTAGTAATCACTTGATTTCCATGTACTACGGATCCCTGACTATTAGTAGAATATTTTACTTAAGTTTGGTAGCAAATATTAATTAACAACACTTACTCAAATATTTATCGTCAATTCAAATTAGGCGCTTAAGTAAGCACAGTGCATCTAGGATTAGCTTTTTCTGTTGACTGATTAAATAATATCCCAGTATTCCTCCTATTATTCGGTTGATGGTTTAATTAAAGTTGGAACTTTGAAGGTTAGTCAGTGTTTCACGAACGTGAAAGCTGTTGGAACTGCGAAACATGTTTCCTATCTCGAGTCTTCGAGCAAAGCTATTAATTTTACCTATCTATTTGCAGCTTACTGTGTGCTGGTGTATTTTGGGAAATAATCTCTTTTGTTCAAGCTGAGGCTGACTAAGCATTTCCAAAGTTGAGAAGCCTTGTTCGGCCGCTTCCGATATTTGTTAAGGCCGTGTCGGTTAAGAAGATGCCAGCGAGATAATTAATGTGTAGAGCTTCTTCAAACTCGTCTTGGAATTAAACTAACTTATAATTTAATGGGACCTTGCGCAAATTAGATGTCGCAACGTAGACATTGTAAACACCGAAACAGTTGTTTATGGGAGTTTCAGATTATCTGATTATTTATGTAATTTATTTCTCAGCGAAACATGATACTTAAAAATGTTCTATAGTAATATTATCTTATGCAAAGCCTAAACAATAACATTGTAATGTATCGCTGGATGCTTTGTTGAGAGTTTGAAGATAGGTTAGTGAATAAAGCAGTACGGAAACTATCTATCTTAGAGTTGTGTTATCAGTGCTCCGTGGTGCACCGCTGCGCCTGGCCACATTCCTTAGAGCAATTAATTGTTCCAGCGCCCTCCATTTATAACGTCATCTTGATGCGGGCAGCGAGTGCACTGCATCCATTAGCCTGCTTCGCCTCCCTTAAATTATATTACGAGACAAATAAATTTCTGTCATAACCAAACAACGCCTCTCTTCAATCCTTTATATTATTTTCAGACAATCATCCGCCACGATAAAGCTTCAAACACAAGAGTCTTAATCCCTGTCTGAGTTCATCCAGCCAATTGTTCGAACGCCTGAATAAGAAATCTCCTCCACCGCAATTAAAAAGGGATTTGAAGGTAAGCACAGCTCTAGACATTATCAGAACATTGTAATGGGCAAATCAATGTCGCTCCAACGCGCAACTACAGACTGTGATCTCGAAACGCCACTTTAGTCGTAGTCATTCGAGGTAACGAGACCATAACTCCGCCTCGTCTGGATACACATAATCCCTACGTTCACGAAACTCCACAGATTCAGTTTGAGGATAGAAATACGATTAGTAGGGTTTGTTTAGTTTGATTGGAGTCGGTTAAGCCTTAGTTGTTGGGAGATAGCACGATTTCTTCGCGTCCGTGGTCGATAACTCAGATACTGTGTAACTGCGGGATCAGTGGCGGTTAATCTGAGAGCCGGTGGGTTCACACGATACGGATCTAAGTCAGATGTTGTCTGTCTTGCTTAGGACGGGCACGAGTGGGTTAATGACTCGGAAATCATTCGGGTTAACTTACTCCGAGAGCGGATTGAAAGATAAAGACCAACAGATTTGTTGGTGTCATGTCTCGGTCGTTCTATTGAACAAACTTAAGTTGAGAGTTCACGACACCGGCCTCAAGAGACAATTCTATTAGCCTAGCCTAATAAAGTTTATCTTGCTCTAAATAACTTTATCTTGCTATCCTTTACAAAGTTACTATTTGATTGTAGGTTTATAATAAAAACATTTCCATTTAAGAAAATAACGATGGCAATATTAATAAGCAAAATATTTTAGATTCTAACTATTGCTCATCAATCTGAATTCTGCTTCTTATTTTTACTAAACTAAGTTGTGTTTTTTTTGCCAAATCGATAAATTATTTTATCCTTAAATAAAAATAAATAGAAAAATAAACAATATAAAATACAAAATTCAGAGGGATGTACTGTGTAATTCACACAAAAGAACCAGAATAAACGACAAATCAGTGGCAATTCATATTTACCCATATTTTTTCCATTTATTAGGCTTCCCAGAGTTAAATTTATTTATTTTATGAGTATTTGTTACACTGCTTTAATAAATATCTGTATGGAATTGCGGGACCCTCGGATTCCGGTTAGTAGTTAGCAGCGTGTATGTAAGCCGGTAAGACCCAGATTTCCGGTTAATTTATCTGGTGTCTCATCATAGTTCCGTTGCAGCCGGATGCACCCGGTCAACGGTTAATTGATTATCCGGTAGTCCACCGGAGAACCGGGCGAGGCTTCGTCCGTAAATAAATCTTTGCTTATAAATTCACTGTTAAAATTTAATTTGCAAGACACTGATCCTGCTAAGATTTTTCTTTACAATTAAAATGAAAAAATATATGCCTACCGTTGCTACGATATTTATGAAGCACAAAAAATATAATTTGAAGATGATTGATACATAAACGTAGAGTCGTAGATAAACAAATAATTCATAATTTATCTAATAAGATGGCTATTAACCTTTCTCAGAATTGTCAAGTGCATTATGCTACGTTGACGGGCTTTATAATAAGGTGTTATCAAGTGTCTTGGCAGTAGGCTCTCGACCGCGAGCGCTCCTTGATAATTGACGTCGGGAAATTACATGTCGACCCGCAGACAGTTGTTGATGACGTCACGACACTTGATTATAAACGATTTATTTCTGAAACGGCGCGGTGTCTAAAGGAGTGTGCCATCTGTCGGGAACTTCGATTAGAACAGGCTTCTCTTGCGCGTGTGATACTGCGCTGGATTTATGGCTGTGCTTTTTATTTACTTTTTGTGTAAGATAGGGGGAAAAGAAATTTGTCGGAACTCCTGTCAGTTAACGAAACTTCGAATTCCATTTATCGAATTCTAAACGAGCGATAAATTATTTGGCAAGTTAAATAAATCTACTTTATTCAAGATGGGTGCAACTATGAATAAGATAGATATCGATGTATCTGTAGTTTAATGAATATCATCGAGCAAATTTATCCACAAAAGTACCTTAATGTATTTTGAAATATTGTTTTGCACAATGCAGTGAGCCGCTTCCGGCACAGCTAGTGTCCTGGTAATTAATGTTTGGCAACACCGCATCGCCGGATGCCCGTCGAGCGACGGTAAAATCGCGCTCACCGTATCATTCCAGTTATAAAACTATTCATACTAACGATTTTTTCTCCAAAAAATATTTTAATGTTTTTACAGTTAATTTCTAACCGCGCACAAGAAGATTCTAAATATTTACGAGTATTGTTCTATTTCGTAAGCTCGGTTGCTATTTAACTTAAATAAGCCCGAATCCTCACGTACGATCCTTAAACTGAAACTTGAAAACATAAAGGTAAAACATGTATACATTATTCTCCGTAATGTGAACCACTTCGGTGAACTAAAGCAATGAATGTGTGGTTCTATTAACCCTCTATTGCATGAATTATTAAAAATGAGATAAAAAAAATATTTGTTGAATATAATGTGTTTTATTAGGGCTTAATAGACAAAATATAAAATAAAATAATTAAATAATCTTCTTATTTAGAAAATAAAATCAAAAGCCATTTTTGGCTTCCTATGCATTTACGGTGAATACGCTTACGCCATATTTGGCTTCCTATGCACAACAAGTACCAACACTCATATAAGGTTAAATTCTCTAAAACAGTTTCTTTTCTCATTCAAGCAAAGAAAAACGTCACATTCCTCAAATTTTATATGAGAACGCAAACAACAATAATTTTGGCATAAATGACGATTATTTGGTACCGATTTACCAAAAAAAAATTCAATTATGCCTGATGCCAATTATACATGACCGCACTGAATTTAGAGGTTGCGCTTTTATCGTGATCTTATGTGCCCCTTGCCGATGTGTATGAGATCGTACGCGTACCAATTTATCTTGAGGTAGGTGTACCATCTCTTGACGAGGTATGTTCGGCACTATGTGTACCATACAAGAATCTTGCCAGCTTTGCAATAATGTTTGGTAATGACAAGCTTGAAATCAAATAGTGACATGTATACGTCGCCACAAAAACGTCTTCATCGGATTCGGATAATGAAATATCGTTACTAAGGAATCTAACGCCAGGAAAAGAATTTGTGCATTTAGCAGTGTCATAAAAGCCTGAAGAAAGCATTATGAAGATATAGAAAAAAAGAACTCTAAATGCATACTAAGCCATATTTGGCGTAAGCGTATTTACCGTAAATGCATAAGAAGCCAAAAATGGCTCCTATATAAAATGGTGAAAATAATAAACAAAAAACATATATTTAAAAAAATCTTCAACAGGGAATAATAGAAGAAGCTCTATGGAACATTATTAATATTTTTTAAAAGCCATTTTCTTACAATTTCCATTTTAATTTCAACAACAAAACTGCAGTAAAATTAACTTGACACAAGTTTGCGTACGCGTCGGAGAAAAATGAAGGTATACTGACAGGTTACATTTGCTATAGACAATAAAAATTGCTTTCCGTTTCAGTTTGATGTACTTAACATTAATCCAATAAAAGTTGAAAATTTTTGTTTTTAATTAGGGTAGAAAAAATTACTAAAGTTTAAAAGCCAAATATGGCTCTGTATGCAATAGAGGGTTAAGCAATCAGATCTATCCACCACAAATGTTTACTAACCTCGTTAGTTATTGAAGTTATCGCTCAAATGAACATAATTGAAAGGGCCGCAAATCAGCTGCAGGCTTGCAGGTTCTGTTCGAACACGGAAACGGAACGACGAAATTCAATAGTGGGTAATAAAACGTAGCTTGTTGACACCAGACCGTTGCACCATAGTTGAGACTTCATTCCAGTTGGTAAATTTGTCGAGCATCCATCCGAAATTGCGAGCTTATTGCGTCCACTCTTGTTTGTCTTCACTGACAAAGCTTTGGTAGCCGTGAGGTGCACACTCGAATAAATACCACCAAATAATGCGTGTTTCATTGATTGTTTGATTCAATTCAATCCTTTGAGAGTGGATCTTTCATTTAGAATGTCACATGTCTAAACTTTGCTTTTAGCTGCTAAATTACTGTTAAACTAATTTTCTAAGTCGTTTAAGAGAGTACACATAAATCAAACGGGTTTACTAACTTTGTCTGTGTACTTAAAACACAGTTTGATCGGATAGAGTAGGTACTCATGTGAGCCTAAATCGGAATCATAGAGTAATTCGAGCATAACTAATATACCGCTTTGGAAGAAGTCGCAGTCGGCTTCACACTCGGCAGGCCCGATCCCAGCATCGAGGCACTTGGCACAAGTTAAATGTAGTGTAAACAGAGGGTAGTTATCGCAACACAGCGCGCTACTAAATCTTCACTACCGTTCGGGCGCGCGACCGTTTGTCATGTCGCCTACCGTCGCTCATGCCCTGTGCTGTTTGATGGTGACTATGATTATTAAACAATACATTCTGTTTAATACAAAAACAACCAAAAAATCTTCTTTCAAATAGATTATCTCAAAAAAATTTCTAATTAATTCAGCCTCTACACAGCACAAAAAACTAATGCAATAGCGGAGTTAACTTTTTGTGATTCATTCACGCCGCACTACAAAGGCCTGCTTTTAACTAAACGAAGTTTATCCTAAAGCAACAGTCGCCTGATCCCGCTTTTGCAGCTTTCAAAAATAGCTCGAAACTACTCGGAGCTTAGTCGACGTTATGTTTTAATATGCATAAAACACACTCAGCACTTTAACGTTCCTATAGTTGAACTCGCTAATTATTGTTTTAATTTGAGAGTTAATATTACTAAGTTTATTCTAAGTATTTCAACGGGTTTAGTAAATTGCATTTTATTATTAACGTAACACAAGTACCTACTCTATTTATATATGCCTCTACTTTTTAAGTAACAACCAAATATATTCCATGCGACTTCCGAACTGCTCTTTACTACTTCATCAACCTGAAAATCTCTTAATCAAAACCGTGATGATGTAATGCGATGTACTTTAGCGTATCCTACATTCCCACATTTCCCACATAGTTGCCTGGAGAATGCGTTTGTAGAGGATTAATATGTGGGATTGTTGGTGCAGTTAAGCTTAGTCTACAACCGAGCTGCTCCAACCGTGTTTACATTTGTTATAGCTAAAATACTTATTTCCAATAGTGTAGGATCCTTCACGTTCCGTTGGAAAAGGCTGGGGATTGGTACATAATATTGCAATCTCCGTTAGCAAACAGTCGGTATATGCGTCGGGTAGTAATACTTAGGTACCCGCCCGCGTCGAGGCGCCCGCGGTTAAACTTCCCAGCGTACAGCGATACGCTCTTTCGTATTTAACCGCTTGTGGTTTGGTTCTCTTGTACTTAATGTGTACTTGGTTACTTGTTAAGTAAGAAGTTCGACATTGAACGTATATTTAATAACTTGTAGTAACAGAGTCTGAGAATAAGCTTTAAATATATTATGAATTTAAAATTTAGATAACTTTTGCACGTCTTTGTTTAGAAAGAAGTAGCTATCTAATTGATCATTCACTTAAGGGTCACGATACTTGTCGATTTTTTTTCTTATCTTATCTTATTTATGCTACAGCCGTGACCTAGAAGTTTGTTGAGGAATTTTGCGAACCTAAATGTCTAGCTTGTGATGCGGCAAACGCGTCTGCATGCTCCTCAATAACCACGTTCCGAAGTGCGTAAATGCTTAACCCCTAGAGTCATAGACGTAATGGTAAAAAGTAGTAAACAGTAATTATGTAATAGCACTTTTTTTTACGAGAAAATTATCCCCAGTACTCATTTGCAAAGCTTTATTATATTATTAATCATGAGCGTAAAAATATTCGACTCAGGCGGGACTCTAACCCGTAAAAGGAGATGTTAAGTCTTTGTTCTGTCTGAGATTTAGAAAACTTCTGGAGCCTGTTTTGTTTGAATTGTAGATTTCAATATGTTATTGTTGTTTAAAGTTTAAAATCTTTTAGTAGCAAGGAATAAGGATCTGGATTTTAAAAGCTCTGGAGTACGATTCTTTGTAACTTTATTACGCAGTGAAACTTTACGCTCGTTACGTAGAAGACAGTATATACTCGTATATCTAATGCATTGAACCTTACCCATTTAATGTTTAGAGTATTTTCCTACGATTACGGATGGAAAATACAGAAATTAAGGCGAAGTTTCGGCGGGTGCCTCTTTTATGACGTGTTCTTATCTCTTGGGAACGGCGCGTATGAGTGCGGAATAAACCAAGTTAACTTTGCTCTCTTGCGAGCTCGCGTGTACAATATTATTTCCATTATTGCGTGTACATAGAGTACAAAATTGTATGGTAGTTAGTTCGTATATGTAAATGTATCGTTGTAGTTCTGTACAAGTGGTACCTATTGTGGTAGCGTTGCTTTGTTTGCGAGTGTCGCCGATATATCTCGAAACTTTCGCGGTGCAACAACGCATCTCTATGCCTCTGTAATGCATACGATTAAAATGCCATGTAGCTTTGTATTTTTAAAAGAAAATATTTAGCTACATTGCTACTGATATACGAGTACTTACATTATGCAACGGCAGCGTAACATTTATATGTTGCTTTTGTTTTGCACTAATTAAAACAAAGTGGTATCTTATTTTGAAACTCGATTTCTCTGCTACTGATTGCTTACTGATTTTATGATTGTTATAAAATCAAGTATTATGGAGGAGTGCCAACAGATGGGCTAAAATGATGATGATAAAATCAAGTGTATTTTTTGCTATTATATTTTGGCTGGGTTTCCTCAATTGAACGTAGGATAGAAAACTTAGAATTTAACTTCATGCAGGTCAAGGTCAGGTCATTTTCTGATGGTCAGTTTATAATAGGGATGGAAAACAAATGTGCATTTTTATGGATTCCCGATGTCTGTGCACAGATTTTAGAATATCTATGTACCTTATAATGTGTAGGTACGTACACATTGGGCGCTCGATCAGAGGCATTGCAATGTTTGTTTCAATTTCCTGCGCTGTAACAGCAGCCGCGCCTTCTAGTCCACGGTTGCATTCGGCTATTGTGTTTTTCTTCACAATTCCGGCTGCCGGATTTTTACATACCCTTTTTTGAATTTTCTTGTTAACGTTTGATTGTTACCCTAATTATTCAGCGAAGTTTACGCGAATAGCTTTTTAATGACTTTGTTTTCATCAAGAGTAATGAAGATGAGAGATTTGGCATTGCCAAATCAAATGTTGAGACAGTTTACCATTTCACTTTACTGTACTTTACTTCCAACACTGTTTCAGAATAATAAAATGATACTAAATACAAGAATATGTAGCTAATTCACATTCGTATATGCCTTTAGATACAATCTATAAATACCGTAAAAAACAATTCCTTTTGATAAAATGAACGATTGGTAGCTTTTTGAGTACCTCAATATAAAATTCTTGTGGGTACATTTTCCATTGACCCGTAAAATTAACATACACGGTAACCTTATTTTCATATTGAAAGAAATCATGACTCAAAGGTTTGGGTCCTTTACTCGTAAAAGAACATGCTTTATATCATTCCAATACCAAGATCAAACAACCTCGCTCACTAAACCATGCTTGCCGAACTTCTCGTTTTGCTGAAATATTCAATTTAGAACGAAAAACGTTGGAATACTAACTTTGCTGGCTTTATTCTGTGCCCAAGCTAGAGCTGTGTACAAATGGAAATTAGTATCGTGAAAATACGTACAACATTGACTTGTACAGTACGGTCAACATCAAAATGAAATGAACATAGCTACTTTTAGCAAAATGTGTACCTACATAGCATAAGTAACAAAATAGCACACTCACAAGAAATACAAAATGTATTTTTAATTCAAATTTATTTATAGGAACTTTACAAATTGTGTACGCCGGTAAACAAATTTTGTTACAGTGGATTTAAAATACAATAATCTTACATCTGAATTCAGAAAGATTTTTAAACAATACAACACTCAAATTTTATTTATCTTACTAAACAGCGGTTTTAATAGTTTGATGTTGCATTGTTTGTTTAAGTAGCACTTTTTTGTGACTGTACATTGCACACATGGTAGTTTTCCTATTCTGGTGTGCAATGTCCATTGCCGCGGTTGACTCTGCAACTATTTTCATTAGTGTCCGTCACCACACCACTTGTTAGAGCTGCATGTAGCTGCAGTATTGTTTAGGAATGGAGTTTTATTGTTTTAACAAATTTAGGATTGACATAGATTTATCTATTGATATTTTTGTTTCGCAGTTGCACTGTAGTTTTGGATATATTGAAGTACTTGTATTGGAGTTATTAGTGTTATATAATAGTTGTTGATTTGTGTAGTATCTACAAGCTTTAACGTGCGTACTATTTTCTTTTTGGATAACATTATTTTGTGGACTTTTTGTAAATCCAATATTTTTTAAATAATTTTGTTTATAAAATATATTTTACTCCAGCTTATATAGGTTTTGATCTTGCAATTTTTTTCAATTTACTGTTTGATCTGTTTTAGATTATACTAGTAATATTTGTTCGTGACATTGTTTTTGATCTAAATTTATAAAATCCATTAGGTACTGCTGCATATTCCGTGTTATTTTGGAATAAAATTTTATTGCAAACGGATTGACACGTACGTGTTGATTTTGTCGATAGATTTGTCGATTGCCAGTACTTCCTTTGTTTTCTAGCTTTGTTAGAGCTTAAACCCAGCTGCGTTGCAGTATTATTTTGGAGTAAGTACCTACGCTAAGCTTATTGTGTAAATAAACTTATATTTTTTTAAGTGTTTAAACGATTCTTCTATACTATTGTTATACTATTCGAAAATAATAGAATGAAATTTATTGGCATATTACAATCGCAATACATTATTTATTTATGAAAATTAAACAATAGTTTATACTTAAAATAAAAGTATTGTAAACAGGCATTTGATACGTAATTTAGTATACTACGAGTAGTAAAGGTAGTAATGATGCTTATGTCCCGACGCGTACTTGGTCGGTTCCACAATACAAAAAGTCAATAATCAATAATTGATTTTGCTCTTATAAACTTAAGCTATTAAAATAAATAAAATATTTTATACCGTCTGGAGTTTTAGTTCCAGTTTCAACGTTAAAATTCTAAATTTAAAATCAATGACTTGAAATATTATTTCTCAGTGAACTTGCTTCGACCAGAGCCATAAAAATATCCATAAAACATTTTCACCCTAAAATATTGGAAGGGTTCGAAAGAGCAAAACTCTGGAACGAGCTGTTAACTTCCTCATTAGTGGAGTGGGTTGACAATGAAAGTGTCTCATTGAGCTGTCCATTTCGCCGGAGTGAGCGAGCCGTGTTTGACGCGGTGCGGAAAACGCGTTACCGCAACTACAAATGTAGGTTGCGCTAGCGCCACTCACAGTTTTCTTTTTATGAACAGTGTTATAAGCACTTCTTTATTCTTTACGAGGAGATTTACTATTTTTATACCTGTATTTAAATTTCATTAATTCTTATAAAACCTTACATTATATTTTACATCTCAGGTTGTTAAGTGGTTTTAAATCTTCAGAAAATCGTATAAATCATGTTTTCATAAAAATACTATTACCAGATTACCTATTAGGATGAAATGGTGAATGGCTTCATCTATTGATTATCATATCTATTGATATCAGAGCGGCGTCATTGCAGTTCACTTCGCCAGTGCCATAATGGCTGTTCTTGCTACCTGTCAGATGAGTGTCGAGTGTCGGCCTGCTTCGCTGCTCGCCCGGGTTTACGACAAATGCGTAGAGTGCCCCCAGCAAGAGCCAACCTCTCAAACATAAAACGTGGACATCGACATTACTTAATCTGTTACTTCCTTCTATATACAACTAGCTTTTATAAAGATATGTTCATTGAATTCACCAAGGGGTGTATGGAAAATAGCAAACTGTTAGATGAACTAATCATTGAAAAATACAATACAGGAACTTTGGAAGGTTAACATAGTTTGAAAAAGCTCAGAATTATTTTCAACTTTCAGCATGAGAGAAAAAAACAGCACTGCATTTCCATTTCAAACGTACCCTTCGAAAGTTGGATAGGATTCAGAGTTCTATTCGTTACAGTGTCAATGAATTCTCGGAATGAAAACTAAACTTTCGGGAATAGTTTAAAATTAAACGTCAAAGTTAAATGCTTTCTAGCGCCGAATTAAATGTCGTACTCAACGTAGACACGGTCACATCTCGTATTCATCAAACATCCATTCTCCTCCCAATATGCGTGCCGAAACTTACTGAGCCCGTGGGGTTCATCTTAGAAGCCGCAATACGGTACAACTTGTGAACTTCCTCCGGACAAACTTACCGACCGCTTGTTTATAGCTCCAAGGAAGGTCAATCCTGCTAGTTTTCTTAACTATTTAACGATAGTCGTGATTTAGTAGACAATATCACTTAGTGAACCTATTAAAATGATGGTTGCAAAACAATGTCAAAATAACAATGCTGTAGGTACAACCTACTGTGTTATATTTTTTTTTGTGGACTAAAACTTACAAGAATATGAGAATCAATTCTAACATTTTATCAGAACAGGCGTAACAGCATTTTCACGCAAGATTTGGATTTTTATGGTCACAGGTGTATTTTATTTACTAAGATTAGAAATACATATACCTATATTTGTACATCGATCTGTGTTTTGTTATTATATAGGTAATGAATACCGAAAGATTTTCTATACATCTTTTCCTTAAAACGCTAAATTAGTTTAAAGTGGAATAGAAGTATATAAGTAGCATTTTCAGGGAACATGAAATGAAATCCCATTTTCTCGCTTTGTTTCATCTTACTGCCGGTGTGTATCGAATGACCATTATATCCAACGAACCGACCTTACAATTTTTGCGAGCAAGTAATTCGGCCCCCAAGCCATTCGTGGCATTTTCACTGGCTAGAATAAAACATTTCATTTCCGATGTAAAGATTACGGAAGAGACTATTATTGAAGTTTTGATTACTTTTAATGAAAATGTCATGATAAATTATGGTTCTATCTGTAGCTGTACTAACATTCATACCTCCATGGTACTAACCTACGCCGTAGTAGACCTAATCGTTCGTAATTGTATTTAAATATGTAGGTCTATAATATATATTTGGGTAGGTATAGGTATCTTAAAAAATCTTTATCTTTTTTTATAAAGAACGTGTTAATAATTATAATTGCACCTGTATACTTGTATTTCCCGTAAAATCAACCAAAAACCGAAAAAACTCCCTGGTACTGTTCGTTTATTGGTCATAATGAAAGAAAATGAGATGGTAGTTTCTATACATAACTATAACCATATCCAAAATAGTAAAACGAATAGTAAAATACAATCAAAAACAACTTTTTTAGACTTTACTATTACTATTTCGGACACTAAACTTGAAACAACGATACAATGAAACTATCTGGAATGATTTTCTCTGAATGGTTGGTAATTAAAGTGTCGCATCCAGGGTGAAGTGACGTCGCAATGTGATTCCGGGCAGGCGCTCGGTCACGTCCTGAAGTGCGGAGCGATGTACCCCGCAACCGCCACTTCACAGTAAAAAGACCCGCACCAGAATGGATTTGAATAATATATAGCAACTCTTTAATTCACTGCAGTATATCACGCTCAGCTCCGGTACTCGATTGTTTCAATGAGACTGGCTTCGTTTTGAAGGTTTTTATTCGAGTGAATTTTCGCTACGTCTACGTCTGAAGCGAATGGGAATGCGAATCTCTCACTGATTAAAACGCTAGATGTGAATTCTATCGAGTATATTAATTGAAAATTCAATAATACACGAGCCGTCCCCTTGGACAATAAAAAGAAGTCGAAGATGTGAAAGGGAATCATAAATAAAAGGCTTGAGTATAAAAGTGTTCTTTATGAAGTGTCGCCGCAGAGGCCGCCCGCCGCCCTCCGCCCGTTGGCGTTGATACTTATTTGAAAGTCCTGTAATATTGGACTGAGCTGTCCAACTGTCGCATGCACCAACAGTGTCGATATTTTATTGGTTATCTAAGAAACTACTTTACTTTCTTATACGAAGAAACGTTTGTAAATATACTGTACTGCTGGTTGCTATATAAATCAGTATCAGTTAGTAAAATCCTATACACAATAAAAGATTTTAACCTATTAACGGTTTAGAAATTGAACGTTAATGCTAGGAAGTGTAAATCATCTCAGTAATATTCAAAACGCGGATTTAATCTAAATTATAAAACTTTTTATTAGCCCTGTGTAACTAGTTATTTTATATATTATATGGATTGTGCTGTTAGTTTTCCTAATATTAAATAAATAAATAAATAAATATAGAATAATCTTCGTTTCAGTAGCAATGAAATCTATAGGTACTTTTTCTATTGAAATCTAGTTTAATTGTTGTTTTTGTTGTATTAATGTCATAGAACAAAAAAAATATTCTTAGATAAATATCTTTATGTATCGACATAGACATTAATAACTTAATAGATTGACAAGTGACAAGTAATACAATCTTATTTTTTTATCGATGATCCAAATAAAGTTTATCGATAAACGTATTCGAAGAAAAACTGTAGGTACACATCACTAGAAACGAACCATCCCGACCAACAGAGGGTCGGAGTCGGCGAGGGAGACTAATAAAATATGTAGATTTGATGACTTGTCACATTTTTTGCTACAAATCCTGGATTCAAAGTTTTTTAGTCACTACCATCCCGTCCTTTTCTTTTCATTAAGATTTCCATTATGTTAGAAGATGTTAACATTATGAGCCCTAGATTTATTTAATTTAACTTTATTCATGGATTAGAGCTATTGGACAGGTACTGCTTTTTAAATGGAGTTCTTTTTCATTATTATGAAAATTTTACTGGGTATATGTTTTATAAATTGAACTACAAACAACACGGGAAAAAAGAAAACGCCTCAGAAAGCTTTGACATTCATAGAAAACTGTCTGTACCTAATTTACAGTACTGAATAACATCAACGTCAACAAGCCAGAACCATTGAATTCTAGAACTGGCCCGATGAGCTTGGAATGCAATGTAAATGCGGGCACTCAAGCTCGGCCGCATTCGAAGGGCAGCCACAGACGTCATAAATTGGACGAGACGCGTGCCGTTGCTCGCTCCATCAGCGATTACTCCAAACCAATGGCAGGATGATGGTTGACCGACCTCTGCAATATTGCTCGGACGATGACGAATATTCATGCTGGTGTTTCTGTGTTATGCTTGGTTCTATTTTGAACTATATTATAATAGTTATCTACTACAAATGCGCATGATGTAATTTCTTACAAAATCACAAATTATGTTTCAAACAAGGAAATAAAGTTAAGCTTACTGTTCTGTTAAACTCTTAAGTAAAATTCATTCTTTCAACTCTCCGCCCGCCACAAGCACCCCAGCAAGAAAATGTTTCAAAATGAACAAGTTTAAAACCAGTCATTGGGTTAAAATAGATAACATTTATGGTAGGTATCTACTTATAAGCATATTTTGTTTTGTATGTCGGGGAGAGCTTAGTTGCAAATCAATAGTCCAATCGTTGGCAAGCGCGTACCACTCTATCAGCGATTAGTTTTGGTCTAGTGGACACCCGCTCTCCTTGCCGTTGGAGCAGGAAGCTTGTTCGTGGATAAATTACTGCTGTTCGTGGATGAATCGGATTGGTTCTAACTTTTCTTAACATTTAGCAGGCAACTAGATTTTCAAAATTTATCGATACATTATAAATTAAATGTCGACTAAACTACGGATAAAAACAAAAATTCAAGCAATGTCCTAAATGAAAAATGCGAGTTGTGAATCCATCCTAGGCTTACCAACAAAGAATCGGCCGAGGTCCATTATGTTAATGAAAGTGACTCCCGTTTGTCTTAAAGTCGTAGCTCAATTTGCAAGGCGAGAGATAAACGCTGTTAAACTGTCGAAGTTCGTGACAAAGCCTGAATAATGCAGATTACACCGAGAAAAATACGGCCGCAGTCAAATCTGCATATTTTATTGGTCCCTTTTCAATGTCCTTCGCGACCCGGAATAAAATGATATCTAGTCCCTTACATTTATTGTTATTGCATTTTATAGTAGCTAACGTTATATTTGAAGTGAGTGCAAATAAAAAACCCTCTTTTATATGAAAGAACATAGGTGGAAGGCTCGTACTAAATTCGGTTTGGAGGTCAACTAGATAAGCTTATATTTTCCAGATTTCCTGGATCGTAAAAAACGAGCAGTTACACCACTGGGTTCTGAAAATAAAACTTTCGAGTTGATTGTTTCGTTTACATACACGTTGGTACCTACTAGTAATTATCTTATAATTATTATTCTGTGATAACATAATAGAATAGGTTTCAGTGTCTCTCGTTTGAGGATGTATCACAATCTACCGTGTGTAAAGGTGAAATGGTTCACTGCGAGACTGTGGCGATGGCTTTGTGTCTAGATGGAGTTGAGCTGAGCTATATGCGGAGGCCTATAGTGCTTCACGTTAAAGCGTTCAGAGACGCTTTCAAACGAATTTACGTTTACGAGTTCCGGTCCCGTATTTCCCAAATTGTGTACTTACAGTGGGTTTTATCGAACGCTTTTCTAATGGAAAGTACTTTTAGTTGAATGGGCCGTAAAGAAATTGGGCCATAATATAGAAACAGTTTTTAATCTACTCCTTATTTTTCAATTAAGTTTTTTATGAAACTTACGAGTTATTTAGGTTTGGGATACAATCTAAAACTACTTATTGAAAATATTATTTGTATCCAAACTGCTGTCGCTAAGACAGCTTGTTAATATTTATGTTTGTTTTTGGAAGTTTTCTAGTAATCAAATCCTAAATATTTTAATCTGCAGACATAAAATTAGTTTTAATCTCTGATCAGAGTGCGTAATTCTTACTGCATTCCAAAGTTCTATAAAGTTTGACCCCAATAAAATAAGTAGTTCAGTCAGTAATCTTCACCGTACTATTTGTTCAGATTGAAAACCTATAAAGTTCCCGTAAAATTTTATCGTAGCAGCGTTATCATTTAGTAGTCTAAGTAGACTCATGAAACATCACGGATTAAGTTAATGTATTTCGGTTCTGTAGTTATTTACGCACTTACACTTGATTTTACACACCTGTGATCTGTAGCCAACCCTTTTAATGGCTTTAGTTCGGTTCGTTTGATCACCTCCTAAGATTTTTAGATGAGTCATAACATTGAACTGTTTCTGTTCTGCGGGATTTAACAATTTGTTTACCGTTGCAATAATGTGGAAGCCTGAAGTTATATCTTAAATAAATATACCCATATTTTGTCCCACTACAAGCCACTTGTCTCCGCAATAGAACCCAATAAATGTCTCGCATAGGTCAACAGGGCTACTAAAAACTATTCAGTGTAGCTAAAGATAAAATCTAGTTAACAGATATTGCCCTTGAATAGTACTCGTATCTTAAATTCAATGAACGAAATTATTTTAATTCATTATCTTGTTTGGAGCCGACGATGTAGCCTGTTTTATGAAGACTATAAAGATCTTTGAATAAAAATAATTTAACAAGAATTCTTTTGATTCATTTTGTTTTGTGGTATCTCTCAGTCTCACTCTTAGCGAGCTCATTTTTTCGTCTTAAAACCTTTTCAAAGGAATACTGAAATGTTTTATAACTTTTACAGGTAATTCGTTCATCTAATTATATAGAATTTCTTAAAGAATCGGGATTTCTTTCTTAGCTTTAATTCAAACGTGGCATTAATAGATTTGCGGCTATTTTGTCGGATTATTTAAAGTGTTTGTTACGGGAGGTTGCAGACTTAACTGCTGCTATTAGCCCTCCATAAATATCTGGGTAGAGTATTAAAGGATTTAGATTTAGCTTGTTCGTCCCTGACATAGGTTCAGCGGGTAAGAGTTACGGATAAAGAAGGTTTCATGTTTTAAAATATCTAAGCATTAATGTGTTTCGTGAGTTCACTTTGAATATGCGTATTATAATTATAAGGCTGAATAAATTATTTATTTGATCACTTTGTTAGTCTATAAGGACAGTAAAATTTATACGTAACTGGAACATGGGTACCAGCTACGTATTATTTTGCGAGCAAACAAACATAGACCATGGTTGGTTAAGCTTTCCTTATATTATCTAATTTTCTATAATGACAACTTGGATTTTCCTCAAGTTCTTGGTTATTTTACTTTAGAAAACTCAAGATTTTCTCCAGACTTCAAGTTGTTCTTAGGCGAAAAGCATTTACGTTATTAAAATTTCTGACAACGAGAGACGTCTCGTGCAGCCGAGTAGATTCCCGGCGCAAACAATGCGTCGTCGGTCCCGCAAAAGTTGCCCCTAATCTAAACGTAGATGATCGCGATTGTCGGAAGATTCAGCGGCGATTAAACGTATTTATAACGTTTACGTTTGACGTTGCGTGGCCGTCGCAGCCGTCAGAAGCAACAGGGCCGCGATTGGAGGGCGGGCGGGGCATGCGCGCTGCAGCGCGGGGCCGCGCGCGCGGGGAGGCCGCCGCAGCCTCCACGCTCCTTCTTAATGAATCGCCGGTACCCGTGGATCGCGTTGCGCTCGCTGTTTCGAGCTCTTCCTTCAAAACTTCAGCATTTTGCCGTCTCTCTCGCGCCCTCTCGTGAAGCAAAACTGATCCGCGGCTGATGGCTCCCTTAATACGAAAGGTAAGATATATAACTATTTATTTTTAAAAGTTTTTAGGACAGCTATATTTATTGTTTTGCTCTTGCACGTTGAAAGTTAGTTTATGTTAAAATTTAAAGATTTTGCAAGTTATTTATTTGTTTTCTATGAATAGCATATTTTTTAATATAAAATATTTAAGGAGTGAGAAGAATTTCACTTTTAATACCTATTAAATTTTATTTTTATGCCAACAACTGAACGTAGTTTTCTTAATATTTTGTGTTGTTGTAATACAATTGGGTATTTAAATTTATATCCACTGTTGATATAGTGCCAAATAAATTATTATATATATTATTATTTACTTGGGAACCACGTGGCTTTGTTTACAGTATACTCATATATTATGTTATGTTTATATAATGTCTATGTTTAATGAAATCGTTGACCACAAGCGGATTTAAAAGTAATAATATATTGTATTAAAATTGTACTGAATTTCAAAAACCTTGTCGGATGAAGGTTTTGATGATTTGCATAGGTTTTTTCTATGCGCAGAATGTAACAATAATAATAAATAAACGTACGTTAGATAGGATATAAGGCAAGTATTGGAGTGTTAATTTGACATCATATTATAATAGAATCTATACCGTTAAAATCCTTTGTCCTGATTGACCGACTATCATTAACGCACAACTTAACATTCCGAATTTTTTTATGAAATATGTGTTTCGTATTATAATAAAATTCCTTGTCGTAAATACACGAGGAATCTCTCAGATTACCTACCATAGCCATCATAACAACCATCCAATAGAACTCAATGTAGGTTATGAAGGTTCGGTATAAACACAATGCTTACTAAATTACCATGCAGAAGTTGGTAGAGTAGGTATACAAGTCGACGCTGTTGTTCTATGTTGTGTAGGAAATATAAAAAAGGTAAAAGTAAGGATTAATTTTGGTCTGACTAAGTCGTAGGTTTATAGGTAGTTACTAATATAATAATTCTATTACGCATGGCATAAACCCATTGTTCGTACTCACAATGGATCTGTCAATATTTCACTCGAGATGAATGACTGCCGGAAATAAAACAAAATGTCAACGTTTCCGATGATGTTCATGAAAAATATTATGAAAGTTTTACGTCTTCGACTTACACATTTAAAATGTTAGAATTATTTGGGGAAAATCATTTTCATAATTATGTTGTTGAATTAATTGAAATAAATGAAAACAAATAAATTTACATAATTTACTACGAGAAGATTTGTATTCAAAAAGACACAATTTACTTTTATTTACATAGAAACATATTCACTGGTCCAGATAATATGTAACTAGTTATTAAAACAATTTTAATAATTTAGGTAATTTGATTTTTTTTGTAATGTTAAGAATTAGATAAAAGATTTTAATCGTTAAAAAGTGGCCAAGTGCGAGTCGGACTCGCCCATGTAGGCTTCCGCAGCAATTGAAGAGTCTCACGTCCAAACTATTAAGTTTAGAATTAAATGGTGTTTGAAACATTGTTATGATTTTTGAAGACCTATTCATAGATACCCCACACGTATTGGTTCGATTAAAAAAAAGTTTTTAAGTTTCAGTCCTATGTATGGAGACCCCCAAATGTAATTTATTTTTTCTCAATTTTTTTATGAAATCTTTGTGCGGTTAACAGAATACATCTACCTACTAAATTTCAGCTTTGTAACTCTTATAGTTTCGGAGAAAAACGGCTGTGACATACGGACGGACGGACGGACGGACAGACAGACGGACGGACGGACATGACGAATCTATAAGGGTACCGTTTTTGCCATTTGGCTACGGAACCCTAAAAACGATGCATTATTAGATATATAACTTGTTTTTATGACATACACGATTCTATAATAATATTAGAATCTTACCTATAGTAAACAAAATCAACTCTAATAATAAAAAATGTACAATGCAATTATATTCCTGTGTTAAATTCAAACCAAATTCACAGACAAATGACAAAACTTCTTGAAAGTTGAGGAACTCTGACAGTGGATGATTCCAGGCTTTTAAATAAATTGGTACGCTCATAAAGATAAGATTTGATGGCTTTCCAAGTTACGAAAGTAAATTGATTATTTTACAGTAAACTGATTGATTTCTTGAAATTTGTTCTGTAGATCATGTAACAAGGTTTTGAAAATATACAAAGCAACTCGTCTTGATGGAATGTAAAAAAAAAGAAATTTGGGGTCTTGGTATCTACCTCCTACTGAGCGAAGTTATCTAATTTCAAAGTAGGGTACATTATATCCAATATTACGTCCGTGGCGGAAAATTCTTGTGAAAAATTGGGAATTCTTCGGGTCAGGGCATTATCGCCCAACAAAAAGGCCATGTATTGCACAAAATGACGCCAGAATTGTTTCTTTTTCGCAACAAAGTGTGTTTTCTACATGGTACATTGACTAAATCCTTTCTGCCTAGTTTTCTGCAGACTACGTTGTACGACGTGTAACCCAGTTCTTTCATTTTCAAGCTTTGAAACTGTGCTTCAAAATATAATAATTATGTTCAAAAAATATGACTCCGTAAGAAGAAAATATATTTACAGAAACTGATGAATTATTAAGCATAGAACTTAAACACTTATTAAGTATAGTTTTCAATCTTTGCTTGACGGCAGCGTCTGAATGCACAGCAGAGTATCTTAAGCTCTATTCCTTGTAGGTACGTTTCAACGTGTATTATTCTAAAACACATGATCAAAATATCCAATCATGTTTGGTCATACCCCGATAAAGATCAAAGGCTGCCCGAACACATTGCATATCACGCAGGGTGGCGGTTGTGCGGCACAGATGCAAACATGTTATCTGTGTACTGCTGGGAACATTTTGATAAAACGGGCACAATTTCCGATTGCGGTGCAGATGGACGTTTCAGATTGAAAAAAAGTAAAATATTTTTTGTACAGATAAACGATTCCTGGAATCTTTGGAATCTGTTTTCTGTCTGTCGTTTAGTAGAATCAGCTTTATTGTTACTAACAAATTTTACGTTATGTACCTATTTAAATTAAAGGCACAATATTTATTTTAACTAATTAGGTAATTTATAAAATAAAACGTTTTGTTCATAAATAAAAGGTGGCGGTGAACCTTAAAATCAATAGGTCATCAGTAGTCTTCATGACTACAAATATAACTTTAAATAATAACAACTAGTACAAAACCTTTGTATTTTTGTGAAATTATTTTAAAATAATTAGGCGTAGTTGAAAACATACTTAAATGATTAAAAACATTATTACTTCAATCATCAAGGAAGACCTTGTGGAAGTGTAGGACGAAGATATGAATATTTATTTTTGGTTTTAATCTAAACACAAATGACTACTAAAGTAATAAAACCTTTTAATGTTTTCTTAAAGCTCTCTCTGACAAAAATAGAATCAAATATAAGAATTTCAGAAGATCATTGAAGCCCAAGTATAACAAGAATTTACATAAAAAGGTCTATAGTCGGAATGTGTGGTATTCCATAAACAAGTACGAGAGGATGGGTATTTCCCAACGCGTTAATAATAACAAAGATTTTCCAATACCTACTTTTTTCCAATAAGAGCCGAGCGCGAGTCGGGGTGCACATATGGGGCTCGGTTCTTGCCCGCGGCGTTTTTAGCTATTATAAAACACATTACTGAAATGCTCAGCTATTCACAAATATTTGGAGCTTTATTTTGAACAGAATATACTGAAGTGGATAAGTTTTTTTTAGTATATGAATAAATCAAATTAATATGTATTTTATTCAAGTTATCTTAGACTTGTTAATGTTATTAATAATACTTAGTACTGGACTATTGATTTTATTTTGTCCAGTACAAGTTTTACTACGATTATCGTATATTTATCCCGGGTATTTGGGATGTTTTCTACTATATAAAACTATCTATCTCTGAATGTATTTTTCATTAAGTATTCAAACATTTAAAATTATTACACAAACTTTGTAGCTTATCGTACCTACTCTCTTTTATAATCACATACCTATACGTTACAGTTATTTCCAAAATAATACCTGTTCATCCATTTTTGACTCAATAATAATAAAGTGTCAAGGTTTGCATAAAAGGAAAGATCCAATAATTTAGTCCTATGTGTCGAAGAACAAATACACTGTCAACAGATAATAAAGGAAGTAGCTAGCCTACACCCGCGCGAACCCAATAACACAAAGCCTCTAAATGTATAGGGATCTATATAAATCGGACCTGTATAAGGAACCGATGTCGCTACCATATTGTCGAGGAAACCGGGTCGAGAAGATTTGAACCAATCATTTTAAGATTATGTATTTCAAAATAAAACATATGTAGGTACATTCGCTAAAAAAATTATTTAATTATTTTGTCACATTGAATTCACTGTTGGTACTTAGGTGTAATTCTTTTTTTTATATATTTAGTAGGTATGGATATGTTGCCTACTGTTTGTGGGTTGCGTCAATAAAATATTGTTTTTACACTGAGTTTATATTAAATATTGAAATTACATGAAATACAAAGTTTACAATATTAAGATTCGTTTATGCGCTCTAGATGTTAAGGTGTGACTGAGGTTGCCATGAGGCACTGCAGTCCACGCTCATACATAATGAATTTAGCTTATTCAACAAAACATAACATTCACGACTCTTAGTACATAATCTGTGTCACCACATTAATCCTCCCCTTTTTTTAAAAAAAATTACAATTTTTTTTCAACTATTAAAACAATTAAAACTTCAATATTCAAACAAGACTTAAAAGGGTACACTTCAATCACAATGTTACAACGAAAACGCTTACTCTACAATAAACAACACGCGACGGATATGGCCGCATTCCGAAGCGTAGAGTTACATTACACTTAGGTACTTATTATCAACTCAATGACAAATTACATTTTATAAAAATTAAACGAATACAAAAGAACACAAATACAAAAGAACACAAATTAAACGAATACAAAAGAAAATTCAAATACTCAATGACATTTTACATATTACAAAAAAATAATTGAAAAGAAAAATACAAATTTGTTAGACTCAAAAATTCCAAAAACATAATTAAAATCTCAAAAATAACTCTTTAAAAAAATTTTTTTACACATAATATATTCTTTAAATTTTAGCTGAATTACTACAAAAGGTAGTCACCCCCTGCCATAAAAAATTAACATTGACAACGCATTGTCAACACTTCATGGGGTAACGCCAAACAAAAATTAACCCATTCAGTTTTTAAAGAATATAAAAGTACACACATTACATAAAAAAAAATTCATACATTATTTTACCAAACTGTTTAACACTTTAAACTTAAACACTTAAAACTTTCACTCTAGGCGATGCAACATTTTGCACCGAACCTAGTTCTAAATTGTTAGGGGAATATATCTGCCGTTGAACCCATTTTTTTATTCTTGCATAACTTCTAACACATAAGAAGTATGTTAATGACAATAGAATCAATACTATGAGCACTATAAAAAATATTTTGAAAAGATTTAGATGCTCTTCAATGGTTGAAACTTTCGCATCTGATTGTGCGATGATCACTTGCTCTTTAACTTCTTTACTCTGATTGTAACCCATTTTGTAAATATAAAAATAAATTTTGTAAATAAAAAATTATCAGTATGAACAAGTCTAAGAATCAACAGTGAATGAACACGAAAAATAAAATAAAATAAAACTTAATTACGATACACAAAACCATTTTCGCAATTACTACAAAAAAAAAAAAAAATTCACAATACCAAAATTGCATCTATGTTGCAATGACCTATATACTTACGATTCACTGTTCATGTCAGCTTATATTCAATCTGAATTTATTTAAAATAAATGTTCCATACCATAATTATCGTTCTTATTTCAATGCATTAAAGTCTAAATCTAACTGGCAACTTAACAGTACGACCGCTACGAGTAGTTCGTTGCGTCACCTTATCGCTCGAATTGTCGTCAGTACTATTGGTTCGTGATCGTGAACAATCATTATCATCATTAGCAAAGTCGCGAGTTCGATTCTCGCTGCAAGATGTTCTAATAATAGCTTCAGGTGATGCTTGATTATTAGAATCATTTTCCGTTAAAATATAGGCAAGTTTAACACGATCAATAGACACATTCGAAATCCTATTATTAATTTGTAACTTAAAAATTTTATCATTCCTATCAAGTACTTTATACGGACCGTCATAAGGTGGTTGTAAAGATACACGTACTGAATCGTTCCTAACGAAAACAAATTGACATTCTTTTAAATCTTTATGTATAAATATTTTCTTAGAATTTTGATTTACTCTAGTCACAGGTTTATAACTATCTATAGTTTTCCTAATTTTATTTACGTAACTTTCTGAGTCACATCTTAACATCTATCGCGGTACAACGAACCTTATATTGTAAACTTTGTATTTCATGTAATTCTTTAATAATTAATATAAACTCAGTGTAAAAATAATCTTTTATTGACGCAACCCACAAACAGTAGGCAACATATACATACCTACTAAATTGGTTTATTACTTTATTCATGCCTTTCCAAAAATAACTATCTTTAATAAGTTTTCTAGTCGCATTTATTCCGGGATGACTTAAATTATGAATCGCGTCAAAAGCTACTCGTCTAAAATTTTCCGTAAGGTAGGGTCTTACACGTTCTGCTGATGTTTCACATACGACCGATTTCTCACTACCTTGTAACATTATACGTTTGAATTGCAACTTGTTATTGTCGTTTGCTTCTACGAACAATTGTGCAAGCTGTTTATCTACTTCCTGCGCCGTGGCGAGTTCTGCGAAATCGACCACCGTTGGGCAAGATATTGTTTCTATTCTTGAAAGACAGTCAGCTACAGAATTATCTTTACCGTTAATAAAACGAATATCTGTCGTAAATTCACTTATAAACATGATCTGTCTAGCTCTACGAGACGTTTCTTTATCGCGACCGTTACCTGTTTTAGTAAATAAAAATGTTAAAGATTTATGATCCGTTAAAATGATCATTTGTCGCCCTTCGATTAGATGACGAAAGTGAATTATCGCTAAATAAATTGCTAATAATTCTCTATCGTATGTGCTATATTTTTTCTGAGCATCAGATAAACGCTTCGAGAAAAATCCTAACGGTTTCCATGACTTACCTTCTCTTTGCTGTAAAGATGCGCCAACACTGGTATCACTAGCATCTGTCATAAGAGTAACTGGGCTATCTATAGATGGATGAGATAATAAAACTGCATTTTGTAAACTTAACTTAGTAAGTTTAAACTCATCATCAGCCTCATCAGTCCATTTAATTACCGTTTTATCCTTACGCTTTGAATTATGAAGGAATTTATTCATCTCAGCTTGCTGGTCCGCCGCATGGGGCATATGAGATCTATAAAAGTTTAACATACCCAAATATCTTCTAAGTTCTTCCACTGTGGTGGGCCTCGGGAAATCCACGATGGCCTTTACCTTGTGGTCCAGGGGTCGAATTCCAGTAGTCGACACCTCATAACCTAGAAATTCAAGTTTTTCCTTAGCAAAAACACATTTTGATATATTTATAGTTAAACCATTCTCATCAAATCGTCTAAAGACTTCCTCAATATGTTTTCCATGACTTTCTATATCATCACTCGCTATGATGACATCATCTATATATGCAAAAATAAAGTCTAAACCGTTTAAAACATCATTATCTATAAATCTCTGAAAGGTTTGAGCACTGTTACGCAAACCGAAAGGAAGCTTACAAAATTCCCAGAGGCCAAAAGGAGTAATTACAGCAGTTTTCTCTATGTCCTCTTCAGCCACTGGAATACAATTAAATGCTCTGTTAACATCTAACCTACTATAGACCTTTTTACCCGACATTAGATAGGTAAAATTCTGTAACCTCGGAATAGGATACCGGTCAGGTTTAGTAACAGCATTTAATCTTCTATAATCACCACAAGGCCTAATGTTACCATCTTTCTTGGGCACTATATGTAACGGGCTGGCCCAGGCGCTCTTACTAGGTCTGCAAATCCCTAACTCCTGCATAACTTGAAATTCTTTCTTAGCTTTTACATACCTGTCAGGAGGTAGGGGTCTGGCCTTCGCATGCACTGGAGCTCCCGTTGTTTCGATGTGATGGTAAGCCTTGTGCTTAATATTCTCCTTGAAACAAAAAGGTTTGGTAATATCCACATACTTTAATAATAAATCACTAAACGGGTGAGAATCCACAATAGTTCTCACTGCTGATTCTATAGAGCATGTTACAATACTCCCTATCACATTTAAATTCGTTATTTTATCAACCAGCCTTTTACAAGATAAATCAATTAAAAGCTTAAAATTCACCAAAAAATCGGCACCAATTATAGGCTGGCTGACATCCGCAATAATAAAAATCCACTTAAAACTACGCCGTAGTCCTAAATCTAATTCCATAGTGTGGAGTCCATAAGTTTTAATTTCTGTCCCATTAGCCGCATATAGTTTGTGTCCAGATTCACTGACTCTAATATTTTTATTCACATAGCTACGCGGAAACACAGAAACATTAGCTCCACTATCCACTAAAAAACGCAAACCGGATTTATAATCCATGACACTTAGACGGTGATTCACTACAGGCTGGGCACAGTCGTCCGCCGCCGACTGTACCTGTCCTAGTTTTCCTGGGCCTTATTATTTGCACTCCTAGATACACTACCATTTTGTTCGTCAACGCGGGCTACCGAATTGATCGGTCTAGATGTCTCCATCACCCTATCTGCAATGGATGCTAAGGTCGTTAGTTCTTTGGCATCCACTACAGCCAAAACGCTCTTAATATTGGTGGGCAAATGGTTAATCCACAATATCGATAATGTTTCATCAGGTATCTTATCCCTGGCCAGATCTTTCATACGACGCAACAATTGAGACGGCTTCTGATCTCCCAATTCCATTTCCCCAATCAATTTCTGAATTTGTCGGTTTTCCGACTCTTCGTAAACCTCCAACAACCGGTTTTTAAGCGCCTCATATTTTCCTGTGGCCGGCGGTTTAATTAAAATGTCCGTAACCTGCGATAATGCGTCCTTGCCTAGACGCGCGATGACCACATTAAATTTCGACTCATCTGAAGCGTTTTGTGGTTTTAAAATCGCCTCGGCCTGGATAAACCATAGGCGTGGTTTATCATGCCAAAAATCTGGAATGCGCGAAGAAACTGCTATGGCACTCACGGTTTCCTCCATGATTCGGGCTTCCATCTTATTTTGTCTTCTTATAAAACTCAGCGGCGCGGTTAAGTGAGTCACACCCTGCTTTTATTCACTAGACGCAACCCGATAAATAAAATCACGTTAAATGATCACGTCGGGGTCACCAATTTAGTAGGTATGGATATGTTGCCTACTGTTTGTGGGTTGCGTCAATAAAAGATTGTTTTTACACTGAGTTTATATTAAATATTGAAATTACATGAAATACAAAGTTTACAATATTAAGATTCGTTTATGCGCTCTAGATGTTAAGGTGTGACTGAGGTTGCCATGAGGCACTGCAGTCCACGCTCATACATAATGAATTTAGCTTATTCAACAAAACATAACATTCACGACTCTTAGTACATAATCTGTGTCACCACATATATATTTTGACGTCGCTTGTGACGCAAGAGGTTGTAGGTTCGATTCCCTAAAAAATATTTTCCGTCCGGAATAATTTTTACGATCTACAGATATTTTGGTTCTTTGTTGTCTGGGGTTTTTATATATGTATATGTTACGGCTAATACCCGAAGTGCGGCTACACCTAGTTTTAGCCGGTTAGAACTAGGTGTAGCCACTGACTGTTGGTTAAACCTAGTATTAGCCGATTGTTTTCGGGTAAAACTAGGTCTAGCCTTCATCATGCCGGCTACAACTAGGTCCAGCCATTCCCTGTTGGATAAAACTAGGTCTATCCGATATCACTCCGGCTAGAACTAGGTCCAGACAATCCCTGTTGGATAAAACTTGTTGTTCTGATAAATGGTTTATGTTACTTTATAAAAGTGTGATTTATAATTAAAATAACATTCTTTAAATTATAATATGTAACTACTTATTGTCTATTGTTAAAAAATGTTCTTGATTATATTATATTCCTATTATATTAAAAATTGCATGCTATCGGCAGAGCTTTTTTAGATATTAAAAAAACATCCAATAAAAAGAAACGAAGAGAGTTTTTTTATTCTTATAAATCACATTGTAATAATTAACACAAATTATTAGGAGTGCAATTTTTAATATATTAGGAACAACCAGGAATATTTTTTTAACAACAGACAATAAGTAGTTGCATATTATAATTCAAAGAATGTTATTTTAATTATAAATCACACTTTTATAAAGTAACATAAACTATTTATTAGAATAATAACAAGTTTTATCCAACAGGGATTGTCTGGACCTAGTTCTAGCCGGAGTGATATCGGATAGACCTAGTTTTATCCAACAGGGAATGGCTGGACCTAGTTGTAGCCGGCATGATGAAGGCTAGACCTAGTTTTACCCGAAAACAATCGGCTAATACTAGGTTTAACCAACAGTCAGTGGCTACACCTAGTTTTAGCCGGTTAGAACTAGGTGTAGCCGCACTTCGGGTATTAGCCGTAACATATATATTAAATGATATATAAACGATATCATTATGTTTCACGTTACTATTCGAAATAATATTTGGCTTTGACTGAATAAATATCTCCCGAATTCACATAACATACATGTTCTGAGTTTTGTGTTATATTACAGAAAACTATCGTCAAAGGGTTAAACTTAAAACAAATTCCGTGTGATCTTACGGAAATGCTTCTTATCTTTGCATATTTACGTATGTAATAGAAGGATGTCAGCAAACGAAACATTTGGCGGAATTTGTCTTAGATCCCGCTAGTGAGCGGCTTGGTACTTGATCCCTTTAGGGAATACCGTAAATTCCTCTTTAACCCCACTCAAATTAACTCATTATTTCCCTTAAACATAGTTCAGCTTTGCTTTGTTTCCTCTAAGCCTGTTTAAGTTGTTTTAGGGTTACGTACCTCAAAAGGAAAACGGTACTCTTATAGGTTCACATCTGACTTTCAAGACTCTTTATCTGACTAATGCGTAAAAGTATCGAATTTAAATAAAACTACACTACATGAATGTACTGTCTGAGAATGTACTGTCGAGGATATAATAATACCAAAATATTTGTTAGTCTAAATAGATAATTTCATTGATAACAAATTATAGAAAAGAATTAACATTTATTATTAGTCATATTCTTGCGGAACATAACACAATCAACATTCCTGTTTCATAAAACCATATAAAACTCAAGGATCACACAAAAGAAAAATTTAAAACTCTATATTTTCAATGTTCAATATTAGTTTCCAGCCAATTTTGATGAAATCCATTGCCCTTTTATAAAAGTACAACTACCAAACCATTACTGGTCGCTTCTTTTAACGACATGCGCTATAAAATGGACATCAACAACAAAATGCGAGTAGTTTGACGCTTGAATATGCACTAAAACTGACCAGGCATTATTTCTCCTCACAAAATAAAATGACACGCCGTTATGCACGGGCCGCCAGAACGGACGAACAAAAAGATATTGATAGATGAGGTTTCTGTGCGGCTAAGGACAGATAATTTCAGCTCAGGCGTGAGTAGAGCTGTGAATAATGTCAAGCTGGCTAATAGGGTGTGTGAGAATAAACAAGTTAACCTAAAATTGGTGTGGACAGAAGCTGGGTGTCGCACCTAAAGTTTCAATCTGTAATCGATACCAGGTTTCAACTAACCCTTGTCCAAGGACTAGTTTATTATAATTTTCTTACTATTTGAGCGTTTGGTAGGTTAGGTATGTTGCATAGAAACACTATGAACAATCTCTTGCCCAGATTAGAGCATATAAGCGAATGACTTGAAAATAGTGTATTTATATAAAAATTATGAATAAAGCTTCGAGCAGTTTAATCAATCAGATACACATAAACAAAACTTTGAAATTGTTTCAACCTTTTAGAAACTTTAAAATTAATTGTGGGCTTGTCTGTGACAGATCAATAGGTAGGATCTCTTTAGAAAAAAAACTTTGAAAAGGGATTTGCTACTTAATTAAACACGAATTTAAGAGAACCGTCGGTAACGAGCAAAGTTTTCGGCCACAATGAATATAATTAATCAACAACTTTTTAAGCATTGTTTAAGAGTCGATAGTAAGATAAACTTTATTTTAAAACGAGTTAAATACACAAGGTATTGATTCGTGTTACACTCAAAATTAAATTTGTTTATTACAAAACTTATTTAGTAGGAAAGTACTCGTAAGTGCTTAACATTGTGAGTTTATGAAACTTATAGCGACTTGCGTATCTACGGCCGGCAAACGCTGATCCCGTTTTAAACATCACTGCGTCAGCCACAAAAGCGTCGTGTGATCTATTTAATCCCAGTTCTTTACATTCGTTTATGAAGAGACGAGATTAATGCTGCGAGCTTAACGTAAGACGCGAACCCTCGCCTCTGCCGGCTCGGCCCAGCCATCACAACTGGCGCCCGCGCGTGACGCGGACAGATAAGCTAATTACTTATTGTGATTTACCAACTGGTTCTTAGCAGATTTTTCATCAAATTTTCCAAGAGCAATTTCAGAATAATAAGTAGACGTCGTCCACCACAATGGCAATTAACCGGACAATTTAACTTTTTAATTGCGTATTAAGAAACTGGGAGAGCAAAGGCTGAACTGAACATGGACACTGAAAATAATTGTATTGTCGAGTATATTATATTTGGTTGTGATAGCTGTGTGTGTGATGGATATGGTTTTTGAACATGAGCTTAAACTGATTGACTTACCACCTCTATGGCGCAGTGGGCGAAGGTTGCAGGTTTGATTCCCGCTACGGAACAAATGTTTGTAAGATCTCCCATTATTTGTTCTCGGTATCAGGATGTTTTCTATTTATTAAAAAATATTCTATCTTAGTACGTATATTTTAAATACTAGATGAAAAACCGGCTACGCTCGGGTGAAATTTGACGAAATTCTCCATAATCTGAATTTTGCGGATAGGTATACGAGTATGTTGTCGACTCAAAATCAATATTTTTTTATGTTTTGTTATTCATATAAGGTTTCGATCGAGTCTATCGTACCCCTTGACGAAATAATAAATTTAGAAGATAGTATTTTAAATACTTAGTTCCTACCATATATTTAATACCTGAAACGCCTTTGTTACAATCAGATATACATTTTCATAAATTTTTTTAAATCCCACAGTTTTCATGAGCGGTTCAAATAGTTTCAACACAATAATTCATACTGATTAAACTTACACAAACATCAAGCTTTATGTAACTGAAGTTAACCTTAAAGTACAAGTTATTTGGTATGTGGCCCCTATATTAATGTTACACAAGCGATTTTAGCTTTGCGTTAATCGGAATTCGGGAATGAGCATAGACAATGTAAACATGACAATAGAAGCACAAGGAAGGGGCTGGTTGAAACTCGTATCGGCGGCGTGCCACCCGTGAGATAACACCGCGCCGCGCCGCGCTGCGTCTTTGAGGACGGATGTAAAATTATTAAGCAACGGAATGCTGTGAATGGAACTCCGGCTTTGCGATATCGAGGGTCGTGATGAGACACATCCTAACATGAGCTTCAATACAATTAACATTATCTAAACCCGGACCGCTTGCAAACTCTATCTTCCATTACGTATATAAGAATCGCTTGTAGATTTTAGATGAGGTTCTGTTATAGAAAACTTCCCAAAAACAATCACGTAATATTAGAATAACCACGACCACCAAACGCCCTCACCGTTTTAGCGTTAACCAATTTTTTCGTGAATGTTCGAAGCGGGATTAAATTGTTGGAAACTTCGTCGCGTCTGGCAAATGCAAAGCTACGTCGATTGTCATTCCGATGACGGCAAACGTTATGAGAGTTCAACAATATTGGATCTCTAAAGTACGAGATTCTTAGTCAACCGGCCGCAAAGTAAACACCATTCAATTTTATTACGGAACGGTCTCTTTGACAATCCCCGAGTCGGTCGCGAACAGTAAATCTCTATTTGTCGCAACTAAAGCAGGTCACGGTAGAAGGCTATAACGTTTCCTAAATGCTACCGAACTCCCTGTAGAGCGTAATCCACTCCGAGCGGGCTGGTGTCAAACGCAGGCCAGGGTTGTTTGTATTGTTTATTGTCGTTACGCTCGTTCGTTCGGCAAAGACGACGTTCCACGCAGACCATGTTTCAATTGATGAGTCAAACCGCATCCGCAGTAAGTCAATCATAACAGTGGTTGTAGCTCTGCCCGTAGAGATTTCTGGGATCTGATTGCACAAGATGTCTTTAATTATAATTAGCTAACATTATCATTAATAATTGTCATATGATTTATAAGGCGTAGTAGGTATCTAAGTCTAAGTATTTAATTTTGTGTATGAATACTATTTACCAAGTACTAAGTTACTTACTGAGATTCAAAGTTCCTAATATTTCTTACAACAAATAGTGATTTAATTACTAATCATATTTTAAGGCGATACTTGAATCCTTCTGTGATGGGTTTGCTAGGTGCTATACGTAGACGGTAAACAAATTTGCAAGTTCATTGATCTGGATACGGTCAAATATCCTGAAAGGATAGATCAGGTGTTGAACTATACACTATGTTGGTTCAAATTTATATTTTAACTATTTAGAAACTTTGAGCAAGACGTATTTTGCTTAATTTTATTAGAAAGAAACCCTTACTCAGCTCGTTGGGTTTTACGCGGCAGTTCGTCGTTTGGGTGTGGATGAATAAAAAACGACAAAAAGCCCGCAGAATGGAACAAAACACTTGAAACAATATCGCGACAGAGCGGCAATCATTCCTGTTTTATCTCAGTTTGTGCACGCGCCGCGCCGGAAACAGCTCTAATAAAAACTACCACGTCCTCATCCAGCAAAAGCTAGGTTATCGACCTGTGTACTGCAGTGTCCAACACCTGCCTGTGTCGATGTTGCTAGGAAACCTAACAAAATGTTATAAAACAAAACGAACTGAGACGTCTTATAAAAGGAACAACGTCTAAAATAAAACTGCCTGTAGGTACTCAGGGTGGCACAATCATGGTTAACAAAAATATTGAGGTGATTTTTAATTACCTACTGATTTGAGAATATAATTCAAAAGTAACCCTATTTTTATTTTGTTACAGATTCAACTGAAGAATGCTAACATATAAGAAGCTATTACAAAATTTCGCTGACAATAAAAACTAATTATTAAGGGATGACAGATATCTTTACAAACTATTTAAATCTTATAAAATGTTTTTAAAAGTATTCAAGGGGAAATATGAGCCTTGTGTATATTAGATATTTTGTATGAAGCTATGATTGTGGAATCTTCTCGACGTTCAAGATCCATCTCGATGGAAACCGGAGGTTTGCCGTTGGTGTCGACTTTTGCTCTACTCACAATTGTTGCAGGTAAGATTTTTTCTAGAATATGAACTTTTGGTTAAATACTAAATTCAAACTTTATTTTATTTATGTATTACTAGGCAAAGCCAACAGCACAAATGACAAAAATACAATAGTTTTTTGAATGAGGACTTATACTATGAAATATATAAGTTATACTATGAAATATATAAGTCCTCATTCAAAAGGCTAGGTCAACACCTTGCCTGTGAAAATAAAAACACTTCTAAATATCCATTCCAGCAAAAAAGAAATGCACCAATACGCTATTTTGTTACCAAACTCTAAATTAATACAGTAAATAGAAACCAGCATTTCCATAAATTTGCAAATTAATGCCTTTAGTAGTAAGTATATGTGACTAAAATGCGGGCACGTATGTTTGTAAATTCAAATGCACAGCTTAACCATAAAGCAGACAAATTAGGCTTAGAGGGCGAGCTATTGGAGAGACTAAACCAAATTCGTTCCGTTCCCGTAATGGCGCCTGATGAAAAGCGTAATATCCTGTCGGACATCTCCTCGCCTAGCTCTTTGAAAACATTAATTTTCTCTTCCTGCTTCTAAATGAACTAATGGGAGCACGAAAATGTTTTTCAGATAGACTGGCTTTATAAACATTTGAGTAGTTTTGACTTGTTTTCCTAAATTATGTTTTAAAGTTTCAGAAACGATACATATCTATTGTAAATGTTTATGTCGCTGTAAACTAAATTTCATTAGGAAGTTTCTTATTACAAAGTAAGTTAAAAATCGTTTACGAGACGTAGTAAATTGTTTCAGTTTAACGAGTGCCTGCCGCGAACGGAGTGCAGCTCAGACGCAGTACTCTAGATATTCTCACGTAGCGCTCAGACGCAATCCAAACCGAACCCTGCCTTACTGGATTCCAAGTTTAATTGAAAACGCTTTATATAACCTTTTCTTTTAATTGTTCAAAAGCCTTAACCTCCCAGCCGCGTGCCGTAAAAGGTTTAATTATAGTTACGAATGAAAACTCGACAACAATTTAAATAAACAATGATGTGTGTTTGACCCGATGAGTTCAAACCACAACGGATAGCGGCTTATCATTGGATTAATTGTATTGAAATTAGTGATCGCACGCGCGGTGAATTTAACGAAATTCTATCAGAATGTAATTACAGACGTCGATGAGCGTGAAATACTGAATAATTGGAACACGTATTCGATACGGAAGCTTCAACCGAAGTGCGGTAACATCGTAAAATGTCATTTAATTATATGCATAAGTATGATTGGCTGAAATATTAACGATTTGTCGATCAAAAGCTGACATAAATTATTGCAAATAGATATCATTATAGATGTCATTTTTTTACTGAGTTTAAAATAATTCCAGACAAAGATCATTCTAGAGTTTTATCCTTAGTTGGTTTAAATAGGAGTTGGTATTTATAAATATGTATATGTATGACTTATTACCTTACTAGGTACAATTTGTATACATGTGAAACAATACAATTATAATTGTCACAAAAGTTAACCCAATAATTCTGTATGCCAGCCAATCAACGTTAAACCTAAAACAAGTTTAGCTTTCACGTAGACCGTGAATGAAATTATGCCTTTCAGCAACTATTCCCAGGCAAGCAAATCTTATTAATTTGTATTGTACCAACCAAACAAAGCGTATCGGACGTTACTTGCCCAAGTATGTTGCAATCCCCAGTGTTAGAGCCTCTCGAAGCAAAGGGTTAACTCTGTTACCGTGAAATACCGATTGTGAGTCGGGTTCAAACGTGTGGTGAACTACACTCACGGCTCTATTACTTTTTCTTCCATTTTGGTTGTAAATTCCCGGTTTCGTAACTTCCAAAACTAGTAGCTATACGTGTCATGCCAAATGGGAACATAGTTTCAATTATGAATCTCTTAGTCGGTTAGTCAACACTGCCGGGAGGGGGCATGGGTTGATAAACAAATGCTATAAAATAATATGTCTATACATTATATTAGAATAGTCTTAGACCGGTATCACACGGTCAGCTATCTCAAAATGTATGAAATTAATAATTATTTTATGGTATAATTATAATTTGTTTTACTCCTAAAAAAGTTAGTCAAGTAAATAAAGCAAGGAATAGACAATCTAGTTTTATCTTGTTTGAAAAAGCACTAGATTATTTGTTATAATTTCCATAGGAATATCTTTAGCGTCTCTACTAGTAAAATAAAAATTAGTTTTAATTTGTAAAAATACCTGTGCTTATAGAGCTCCAGTTGCAGTAGGTAATCTAGCTGGCTCAACTCCATAATCTGGAGTTTATTCTTATGTTAGTTACAAAATTTCCCTAGAGAATAAGCGTAGCTCTGTCCATAAATGCTACGAGCGGCGACCACTGACTATAACCGTGCCTGTGTTGGAAAGTAAGGGCAGTAATATGGCAGCATTTTCATTTTATTCTTATTATGCTTCATGAGTGTTCTTATGAGTCCTTCGTGTAATAGTTATTAAATGGAGGCGAGTCAACGAACGGTTAAGATCTTTGCGTCTCATATTGCCTGAAGTTATTAATATTTATAATTGTTCACCATCAAAATCATTATATTTCCTAAAGATAATTATTAAAATGCAACGAGTAAAATTTTTTTTTAATACTTCATGAAGCTTATTAATTTTAGACAAATGTACCTACCTTAATACTCGTAGATATGTATTAAGTAAGACAATGGACCATCTTTTGTTGAGTTTGAAAAAATCCATATAACGCGGACAAAACCTCGCACAACATTTGTGTCCATTAAATCCTACTTAACTAAAGTTTCAGAAAAAGGCACGCACTCGTAGTCGTAGATAGGTTGAATAATTATTTGATTTGAGCAGAACAAGAATGCTTCAAATATCCTAATAATCGATTTAATATTTATTCATTAAATTAAAAAATGCAATGAAATAATTAAAGATAACATACGCTTTGATATTTTTTCCTTAACACGTTATTTGAAATCAACAAGTATACAATTAATCATTATAGGAGTAAAAATATTATCTTAGGAACATTATTCTTCTTGAGTCGATACGAAAATCATTTGTTTTCATTTGACGCAGGCGGCTTGAAACGCAGCCCTCCGTGCCGTTGTGACAATGACATGGATGGAAGACATACCAAGCCTACAGGCCTTCGAGCGTTTTATTTATAGTCCTACGCCGCCATATATCCAATAGATCAACTACATTCATTTAAAGCGTCGAACCGAACACGTGATATAAACCGCTAACTAACAATTACGTAAATTTATCCAGTTATTTGGTTAAATAAATGAATTAGGGTAGGTAAATATCTAAAGCCGTAAACACGGTTAGCCGCAAAACCAATCAAAACTATGTTTGTATATAATACGAATTTAACGGTGAAATGATCGAGTAATTAAAGTCTTCAGCGGTAGGTACTGGAATATAACTTATTGAGTAGTTCCAGTACCCGCTTTTAATAAAAAACTGTTAAATTAGTTGGACTACCATATTTCTTTCTGAAGGTCGTGGATTCGTAACCCGTCACGGCTTTTCCTTCCAAAAAATAAATACGCTTTTAAGCTTTATTGGTGTAGGAAATATGTGGTTATGGACTTTATAAAACAGTTATTTTGATGAAAAAATGTGATAATTATAATCATTAAAAACTAATCTAATTTTGAATATGGAACAAATAACGCTATACCAAGATCTAAGGCAAAAATACTGACTGAATACTATTGAATAGAAAATAACCTTGATTAAACCAGATTTATGACTGTAGAACACTTTTGAATTCTCCCAAACCCAGTGACGTAGTAAAGGAAGATACTAACCAGATAGTATGACTGTCGCACGAAGTTTCACGCGAGAACTAGTCGTGAAGAGAACTGAACTTTATAGATTGAAATCTGTGTCGGCATTGTAGTCACTGATACCTTGAAACTTTAATTTGCTAGAGAACATTTAACACTGATCAACTTAAGATGTAGGGTAATGTGAGAAATGTCGCTTGTGAGAAAACAGATATACTATGTAACTATGAGTAGGTTGATCCTGGACGTTTTTATTAACAACGGTAACTAATCGACCACTGACCCGGAAATTCATTACCGACTGCGCAATTATCTGTAGCATTTAGATATAGATATACTCTAACATTATTTAATGAAATTCTTTAACAATGTTTATTTAAAAAATATGTAGCACAAATCGACTCATCCGTAGAACAAAGTTTGATCTGCAAAGTTGATGGTTTTCAGTAGAGGCCAGAGAAGTTTTTGACTTCGTTTAAGAGTTATAACTTTTAAACGGTGAGACTTATCATTGAGATTTTTTGGTATGTTGTTACAACACCGCAGCATAGTTAATTGCTTTGTGTTGTATATTTATTATTCTTTTTTTTCCGGTGATAGCAAGTCCCATGTAAACATTGGACGTTGTACGGCAAAACAGTGAGGGTCCGTTGTCAACACTAAACTTTGTTCTACGGAAAAATCATAATGAAATGATGTTCTATATTAATATTGATCGTTTTACGTCGGAATCACCTTTTCCGTAAGAGTTCTATGTGAATAATATCCTTATAATAATGTTAGTGAAACTATGTCTAGCTTCCATTATTTATACCTATATATAAATATATTATGTAATTTTAAAATATTTAGGATATTTTGTGAATTTAAAATCGTTTAAAACTGATTAAATCTCAAAATAAGTAAAACAAACTTTTATTCATTCAAAAGTTTGTTCTCAAGACTCACTTTGAATATCAATCACGCGTTACTTATTAGTAACTTAGTACCATGTCTTTCCGTTAGAACAACATGAAAAAGTTTAATTTAGTACCCAAAAGTTGTATTTTTATTATCAGAATACTTAACATCAGACAGGGGGTTGATCATCAGGTTTGCATTAGTTACAATAATCCTACTTAAACAAATAAAAATCAACCTTTATAAGTAGTTACTAAATAATAGTTTTACAACGTGGAATGTCATTATTATTATTTCGCTAAATGACGAATACAGCTTTAAAATTAAGCAGCTGAAAAAATACTATATAATTTAGTCCAGTAACTCATCATCCGACTCTACTAAAGAATTACGCAGTGTGATGAGGTAAGGATGATACTCCTCGAATATAACTTTTGAGTGGCACTTATCTAATAAATCTCTGTATTTATCATCAGAAACCTTAAAACATAGGTTTAATTCATTTCATAATTTGCTGTAAAATTATGAAGTAAAGTAATATTTAAAAACATAATTTGTTTGTGTTACTGCTCTCTGCATGAAGTTCTTTAATGCTATTCCAGTTCTTCTCCTCAATATCTTTCTTCCATACCTTGTCATTAACTTGTCATTGACATATAAAATCAAAGCGGTAACGTTGCGAAAAACATAGGTTTCCCCTTTTTTCTTGGCTCATATTACTAATAAACGCCATTCAAAAGGAGTATAGATAGTTTTGGTTTAAGAAGCTCTTTCAATAACAGAATTAACACTATCATCTTCTTTTCGGACATGTTTCTTCTGTAGATTTTTATGGCGGATGACTAACCTATTTGTAGCGTAAACATGCAATGGAAACACAAAGCGATTAAATCTCAGTTCGTAAATATTATTGTATTTATTTTGCGCTTTACCTCTTTCTGAAACCACAAAGCGATTTCTAGTTTGGCCCACAATAATTGTCCAACTAAAAACCAAACTTCTTGGTCAACATTAGCAAGAATACATTTTAAAAGGCAACTACGAGTATGTAGTAACATCATTTGCCCTACGCTTTCCTACTGACTCATCCCACATTATAGCAAATGACCTTATTCTATTACCCATTTCAAAACTTATAAAATTGAAATATTATAGTTTTCTCTTATAGAAAATACGTTTATATTGTCATGAGGCCACTGCAATCATTCTTAAAATCAAACACAGCAAAACAGCGTTTTCATTTGAATGTTCAGTGTTTTTCTTTTTAAATCCCTTATTTTTAAATCAGGGTCCGTCAGGTTTTTCTTTAGCCGGAAAACATGACATTCGTAGCACAGTTTGTTTGGGATATGGAAATCTAGATTAAAGTTAGAGTTGACTATGTCGCGATAATGGCGTTACTTTGTAGCTTCAGTGTAAGAGGTTTAGTTCTGGAGATCAAACAATTCAAAATACTGTTTGAAAATTTTGGAAATACTTAAGTCTATTTGTAGATAGAGCTTTAGGCTATTTTTTTTTCCTACTGACCCAGGAGATAGGGACAATATGTTAAGGTGACGATTGTGCTGATTTGTGACGATCGTCATTAACATCTGACAAAAAATAACTGTTTTTGTTTATAACTATGAGTATGGCAGAATTATATGAACACCTACAAATTTAGAGAACAAATTATTATAAAATAAAACTTGAAATTAACGAAGTTTTAAATCGAACAATGTCCTATTTAAACTCGTTATTCCAGTAAAAACGTACTATCTTAACATCGACTCCGTAAATTGTAAAACAGATTCCACCATAAAAAGTCCTATATTCACATAAAATCCATAAAAGCTCATCAGTATCCGTCAAAAATGGTCCTATATTTTCATATGACTTGTACTTTATCGTGTTTATTTTTATACATAAAATGATTATACTGAAGACATGTATTAAGTTAATCGTTCTTTCGTATTAATAATGAGTTTCACTAGCTTTCCCTCAAAAAAAGTCCCAAATAAATATCGAACGCCCGTAATGATCTACCGCTTTCCATCGTATAGTGGCTGGACTGAAAAACGGACCGCGCTATCTTGCCGTCCCCGCTTCCGATTACTGTCGCATGGGCACTCAGTGCGTTGTTCTGCGGAACTGATATCAGATGCAACGTTATTCGACTCTATATCTCCGTAACTACATTAGATATAAAAATTCTAAAAACGCACCTCTGTAGAGTTTGAACTCCATAACACGTTTAGCTGATAAAAGTACTTTTGCTCTATGGTCACATAGAACTCTATTCTACGCATAGGTCGAAATATGAAGTAAATAGAGCAGGATTTGACCCTTGTATTTAATTAATTAAATTATTAATGTCCTCTTAACCACCCGCTTATACTTTAAAGTTAAAACGTGGGTGAGACCAATAATATTTTAATTAGTCGGTGGATACAGCCACAAAATCCTCTCATGAGTAGCTACCTGAAAAGCAATTTCCCGGTAACTATGCCTGGCAGTGAAGTATTCACATAAATCAATTTAGCGAATCGTTGTTTTATAAATTACCAGGAACTTTGGAACTTATGAGGGTGTTGTTTTAGCAATAATAGAATTACAATAACCAGGCCGTGTTGTGCTGGCCTTAAATAGTACCACTTACTCATCATGTACAGTTCAAATGTTATGTGTGGTAGATGTAATCGATGTACCTATAAGTAACTAAAAAGCACAAGATGGCACAAATACTGTTTTGTGTAAACTATAATGTTGACCGTACAATACAAAAACATTGTTATGAATTTTAAATAAAATAAAAACTCAGAAAGATAATCAACATTGACACAAGTTGTTTCTTAAGCGCTCTACACACCGCCCGCCGGCACAGCCCGGCGGCCCAACCCGCCGGCCTTATTTTGTAGGCCGCCGGCTTTATTTAGTACAAAATAAGGCCGGCGGGTTAGGCCGCCGGGCTGTGCCGGCGGGCCGCCGGCTTTGGTGTGTAGAGCGCTTTAGTTCCACGAGTTCTTAGTATGTAGGTCACAGAGTCAATAGTTTAATTATATAGTGCCATAAAGTTTATCTCAAAATTGATTTACGATTTTGTTTTGAACATCTAATCGTGATTGCTTAAATTGAATCAATTTTATCACTCTCATCTCATTTACAAAAACATATATTTTATTTTATTGGCACTTTTTATCCCGAAAACGTTCTGGTAAAAATGAAATAAAAAATGATGCGCAAATTAAATTCATCCACAACGTTTCACTTTCAGGTCGGTAGCGCAAGAGAGTGGAAAATTTATTTAATTCCAGTTTGGCATTAGTCGAATTGAATGAAAATATTCGGCGTTCCGAAATCCCGCGGGCTTCCATTAATCGTTTTGATGTCACAGTATGGGACATTTAGTGTGACCCTTTTTATGCGTCGACCATCCCCGGATTCATGTCCTTAATCGCCGAATGCTGAACGTCGAATAGCGAAAGCCAAACTGCGTATCATCCAGAGCATTCGAATGACAGATATAGGCCGTTCCAACCTCGGTTTTGTTATGGTTATTGTATCAATAAATAAGTAAGCGGAAAATACTTATGAATATGAAGCAGGGTTGGAGTAATCTAGCGGACGTAGTAATAATCGATAACGTATTTAGTGCCCGAAGAGTTATCTGGCTATTAAAGTTCCACCGGAAACATTTTTCCAATCTGCTTATTCTTTGTTCTTGCTATAGTGAATTATGAGTCGAATTAGTTGGACGTCCAGTGGATGATCTTTTAGAAAATGGGTTGAACAATTTATTTATAGACAGTCATTATTGTTGTAGTCTTTAAAATTACTATGTTTATATTGAATATGAATGTTAAAATTCTATTGTTTAAAGTAAATTTAAAAAGCACATTGGACCATTTAAAAAGGATTTCACAACGCCATTTCAGTATTCAGTGGAGAAAATACACTCTCTGGCTTATCAATAAGTTTGTCTAACTTTGAAAATAAATGACAAAAAAAATTAAATCAGGATTTTTCAGGAGATATTGTTGGGTAAACTGAACTATTTACATTCTATTTGTGAAAAAATAAATAAATAAAATAAAAATATTAAACATTGGGGCTTAACTTTTATATGTTTCGTACATTGTTAATATACTCGTTATAAACAGACCTTCTAACGCAAACTTTTGATTCGTATCTTTTAAAATGTATGACGTTTCCTTTCGGCATTAATAGAACAGTAATTATATATGATCTTTGGTAGTAGTTTCTGTGAGATTAAAATCATTAGGTATGTTAAATCTAATCCATAGAGATAGTACCTATATAAAACGGATTATGTCAAGATTATGCATTGAGCTAGATATTGTCTGAGTGGCCAAATTTCCCACTTCTGTTTGTGCAAGGTTGACCCAATTTAAACCAATTTGAAAGGCCAATTCAACCTGTATTCCTCTGATTGTGTTTGGTTACAATTGAAAATAAAGCTGATTCAAACTGTTTACTGTAAGGGCATTGTTAATTGAATAACCCTAAGTGTGTTGAGCTTTTCTGTTCTAATGAAACATTGGGACTACGATAACAGTATTTTAATATTTTGAAAATATTATGGCAAACCATTACATAGGTTTGTTTATATAATAATGAGGCAAGATTTTATTGTTTGAGACTCTGAAGCTACGGAAACGATTTCAATGGAATTTTGTATGCAGGTTGTTTAAGTGCCCAAAGAGGACACATACTTTACCTCAAACCGGTAGTAAATTAACATTCCGTAAAAAAAGGAAATTTAGAAAATGGAAATGAAAACGGTACAATTTTAAAATCATCAAAAAAGGCAAACGAGAGACATAGCGCTGTTATACTAAAAATACATTACACAGTTTCTAATATAATTCTAACGTTGACATTGCCTTATTCTACATGTTCAGTTAAAACCTTACTTGAAATCTTACGAATATAACAGTCATAATGCGAAAAGGTAGGATAATCTTGACTTATTGGTCTGATCCTTGGAATAGTTACCATTATTAAAGGTTAAGTCTTTTGTATGTGTATCGTTATCACGAGGTTTATAAAAATGTTATGTTTGGCAGGTCAGCTGCAAGGCTCGGGGTATAGTGAACCTGACCCGGAGTTTCTGTCTCCACTTGAAAATGTCACTTTGGCACAAGGCAGAGATGTTCACTTTACTTGCACTGTCAATCACCTCGGTGCTTATAAGGTAAGTTAAGTTTGTGAGTGTTTGTCAGCATTTGTAATTTACCAAGAATACTCAATGCTGGTATCTAGAATGCATTTAGTTTCAATTTAGGGAATTAATCTTATACTAAGCATTGTAGCTAAGGCAAACTTTAGTCAAACAATTATATTCCTAATACAATAAAAAATGTTTTGCAGAACAGTTTTATCATTATATTTTTATTGTGACATCTGAATTAAATCTACTTTAACTAAGCAATCAAGCCACTTTCAAGGTTTCATTGTAATTGGGTATTAGCGTTAACTTTATTGACATTTACAGGTTGCTTGGATAAAGTCTGACACAAAGACAATCTTGGCCATTCACACCCACATGGTAACCCTCAACCCACGGTTGTCAGTCACACACAACGGGCACAATACTTGGAAACTTTACATCAGCAACGTGGAACCTAAAGACTCCGGCACCTACATGTGCCAGATAAACACAGACCCTATGATGAGCCAGGTAAGTTCCATTTTCATTCGGCACGTACGTTGAGTCATCAACTTAAGTCACAAAGGCATAGCTACATACTTCGCTCATAAAATTTAGTAACTATTAACGATATGGTGGAAGGACTTCGCCTTTGGGGAAAATTGTCTTATGATCCAAAGGTTCTATACGAGCAAATTATTTGATAACGTTCTAATAAAATATTTGATAGAAAAGCTTTTATAACTTCGTACAAGATTTACACAAATGCGATAGCAAAACTGTCACGTAACGATAAATCTGCGGATGCAGCGATTCCGTGGCGATCTTTTATTGCGGCACCAATAAAATCAATTATCATGACCAACCAGGACATATCAATTACCGAAATGAGATCATAAAGGAGCGATATACCGGCGCAATCACAACGTCATTTGATAGCAGTATATCACATAACGTTTACACAATTCAGTAGCCATAACAGTTAATCATTTACACTATATCTCCGTTTAATTATGGCGTGGGTGCTTATCAATAATGGTCTGTAATTACAATCAGTTTCCGCTTCCGTCTGGCGCGTTGCAGGAAAGCTTTCGGCTAATATTAAAATTTATGCGATCGATCGCAACGCCAGCTTGCATCCCTGTATCTGCACTTCTTGCGACGTGACGTGCCAAATATTTCACCAGGACGGATGATTTCGAATTTTCTTATCGTTGTACTCTTGTCTGCATTTTCCGTTTTATCAGATGGTGGCAAAGTAAAAGAAACTGTCCGTAATACGAAATTTGTGTGATCTTGGCTCGGAGAGTCGTTTCGCAATTTCATTGTGTTTTGGTGAATGGAGCGGCTTTGTGTTTAATCCGTAGCAGTAAAACTATGCCGTATTTTGAACAAAATAACCTAACAAATATATTGTAATGTTAGTGGTTTTACTGGTTAACTTATATTATATTTCTTGATAAAAATGTTAGCTACTAGCTTATTATAAATTATCCCATAATGTCTATGAAATTTAATCATAAAATGATAAGAAGTTGATTAGTAAAGCCAGGTATCTATTAGGGAATTTATTTCAAAACGCCTAGCAAACACAAATTCATCATAAGATGTCGAGGAAGAAAATTGTAAAGGGCGAGGCTCACATGTCAGTCAAACCACCCCGAATGGTACTCATGGAGCTTCAGAGACTGTATTTTGATACATTACGAATCCTTGTTTCTGTCGGAAGTACCTTAGACGTATTGATCTGCTTTGTGCCTCTTATCGATACGATTGTTATCTACCACATTGTTCTATTGTGACAGTACCATTGAATTCTATTAGACTGATGTAAATTTTTTTTATACGTTCGTATCTTGTCTTTTGTAATTCTCGATTCCAAACCCGGACGGCCATTTTGTATGTCATTCGGTGAAAATAAATGTTTTTGAAAACATTTCAAACACAGAGCTGTGTAAATATGTCCTTTGATATCGCTCTTTGCGTGAACTCTTTTTAGTGCATTTTCAACACAAACTCTTGCTAAAGTGAATGTAAGGGGTATTTCAGTAATTTAACTAGTATAGCTTCATTTTCAAAACATTTGCTCACCTTTGTGCCGACCAGATTCAGTGTTTTGTATGGAATTTCGTCAAGTCGTGGAATTCGCACGCTCGGCAAAGAGCGGCGGTTGCGGAATGCTACCGCGACATCTTCATGTGCCTCTGACGACTCTGAATGTCCGCGGACACAGCTTACACTATAGTAGAAAAACATATATGTACCTATACTACTTAGTTTCAGTACAATTGAAACAGAATCAAAATGTCACACGCCATTTATTAAATTAGGATAACATAAAATACATCAAGAAATAAGAGTTTGTCAAAGAAAATTGCAACCGTTACAAGAAAACATTTTCTTATGAAACCGTCATATATCCTTCATAGTTTCGGGATGAAGGGACTTTTATGTAGTTGTTCTGGTTCTTCAGAGTTTTTATCAAATTAAACAGTTAAACTTCCTTCTTGCAAAATTTAAGATTGTCTAAGGTCGGATAGCTCCCGCTACTTTTTAATTTTAAAATGTAAGTTGTAATTACGTATTCAGGATAGGTTCGCCTGTTCTTATGGAAATTTCAGTTGAACTTGTGAATAACTCGTTACTATCTTTCGAAGCTTTTAACATAGATTTTTTTTGCATTGTCCAGATTTACTTTGTAGAAACTTTGCATTTTAGATGTATTACAATAATTTATAGCTTTTCTGCTTTACTTTTTACTCTGTTTTTCATTCAATGTCTATTGCGCCTTTGTTTTTAAGACTTATCGCCGTGCCGGCTAAATATATGTATATTTAAAATTTACTTAATTATCCTGCATATAACGAAGTCAAATGTATCCAAATGCTTTCATTTGAGGGCAACAGATTGTAATAACCATGAAATAACGATACAGTTGGTCATCATTCACGAGTCGGGTTCTAGATATCAAATAAATATTGACCTACTAATTGTTTTTGCGGCATTGATGGCGTGGTCCGTTGACAGAAGCGTTGATGGATGACCACGTTTTTGTAACCCTAACCCTTTTTCCGGCATTCACAAAGATCATATTTCGATACAGCTAAGAGCGTCGTTAATATTTTATTTAAAGAAATTTATGGGCCTAACTTCCAAACTCTCCGAATATCAAGTAATTCCAAGTCCACATTTAAATCCGTTTTAATAGCAAATACTTTGCATAACTTAAATAAAGCAATTTCATAATTGCAAATCAATACGAGAACAATTCGTAAGCCCCTCGAAGTGTATTAAATTAAAGTATTAATGATTTCGAAGGGCTTTAAGTGTAACTCTCTTGGGCGCATTTTTACGTGACTACAGCAGGGTAAGTCTACATAATGCACGGTATAAATAAGCCTTCAGCCGGCTGTTAGCGCCGAAGGGTATTTTCAATATGGGTAATTTCGCTTGGAACACAAATACTTTAGCGCTTTATTGCATACTCCAGGATTAACTCGGCATATGAGCGTTGAAAAACGACTGAACAGCTACCATAGCTACAGTTAACATACAAAAACTCTCCGGCATTTTATCTTAATTACTTTGAAATCTTTGTGCGAGAAAATCCTTACCCTTACGTTGTCCATCGTCGCGTAACTTTATGAGCGGATTACTTTTATGGCCCGGATTAAAGTCCCGTTTGTGAAAATGTTTACAGCCTGCAATGGACGGTTATGCCTGAGATATTATAAATGGATAGTGCTCCAAAATATGTCACATGTTTGTCGAAAATACACGATTAACAAACCTAGTATAGTTCGCTTAAATAAATGTTGATAAGTAAATAATCTATAAGTCTTATGAAATAATACTTGAGGAATTTTCATAACGAAAGCTCTGAAATTTAGCAGGCAAGCAAAAGGATTTCAGGTATTTGTAAAGGTCAGCGGTGAAATAGCGTTGAAATCAGAGAGCGAAACGGGAAATTTTACATCGCCCGTTAATAACGAAAATGTAGGTTACATGATATTGGATGAAGAATTTATCTCGAAAAATGCACATTAGCGAGATTATGTTTTTTTTATTAAACATTGCTTGTAACTTGGTAAAGAAAATGAAGTTGTTAGGTAACATTTACGAAGCGTAGGGGTGAATCTCTTTCTGAGGAGCTTCATTCTTGGCACCATAAACACATTCTTCGACACATAGTTGCCTTGTGATGTCGCAACTAAGGCCGCCATTACAAACATTTAGCACGCTTCAGCAAGAATTTGTGATACTGTTCAAGTCTTACCTCTCCGTAACATACCACGTTGTAACATAGTTATTTGTTAAATAAATTTAATATTAAACCTTCTCTTGTGATCGCAACTGAAGTCGCTTGCCATTGTAAAGTCTAAGCATGTTTATGCAAGAATTTGTTGTACTGCTTACGTTTTACCTGTGTACCAATCTACGCTATAACATAATTATTCCTCCAACATTTAATATTCAAAGCCAGAGCTTAGTAGCAGCCACCTAAAATCCAGGCGCGTCTAAATATTGTGGCGTGGCTTAACTTCCTATACTGGATTTACGATGCTCATAGGATTAGGAACTAACTAACTGGAACATTACTCGTATCTTAATTAATTATCGCCATAACAATATCAAGTTATACTGTATCGGAGATTCTCGTTATTGTTGAATTAGAATCAGTTCTTAGCTTGAACAACAATACATATTAAGAGCCATCTAACGTCGCTAAATATCTATGAAAAAAGTGGTCTGCAAGAGTCGTAAGCGTTCAATAAATAGCAATATCTTTATTTAAACGGAAGAAATCAACAAGTGAAATATTTTTGCCCAAAAAGTCAATAAGCCTAAGCAGTATTTTATTGAGTTGACCATACATACGTACGTGGTAAGTATACGAAGTGTTTTTTCATATAGGTTTCGTAAAAATACAACATTATTACGTTATTTACGCTATGCCTCAACCACACATAACATTTCTTATTTTACTTCTTTTTTTCGGATTCATTTTTAGAATCCGAATTGTAACTTTTTTTCTGAAATATATTGATAGTAGAAGTCAGGCAAATATCAAAGATTACAAAAGTGCAGTATGCTGAACCGTTCTTCGTATTTGTGCACATAAGATCATATTAATTGCCTCTATCAATTTAAATCACTTGGTATTAAGCTTTATATTATATCTACATAGTATACACTTTTTCAATCTAAGTATTTGGACTGAAAAATAGCAGTCTGAGTAGAAAGCCGTCGTCCATCACAGTCGTCTGACGGATGCCGTAGCTCCGAAATAATTGGTCTGACGCACCGTACCTTCGTGAAACTAATTGTCATTACCAAAATAACAGGAAAAACAGCCTTAATTTCAGACTGTCTATCTACATCTCTTCTCTACTAAGCTACATCTAACTTTTCCTGCTTCGTATTTTGTTAGCAGACCGGGTTATGACGTAACGTATGTAGGTAATATGTCAGGAGAGTTTTCAAGTTTGTTCTTAGTATGAGTATGTGTTGAGCCATTGTTTCAAGATACTTACACTGAGTTCACTTGGAGCCAGTTTACACTTTCTTGATATTTTATTTAGCAAGTTTGTTCCAGAGTTATGAATTTCTATTTTGATATTTTGACTTTAATTTAAGTTCGAACAAAGCGCTAAAGTTAGTTTATATACAGGGCTAAGTGAAATGGATGGCTCTATTGACATGCCTAGAGCTTTGAATTAGACGTACATGTACCTAATTCAAGAAGGTAGAGACCGCCATTATATAAAATACCCACTTTAGTCACCCAACGACTAACCTAAAATGCTATTAAAAAGATTCGGTTCGCAGCAATAGATTTTACCCTTAAAAAGGATCCCGTCACTGAAAGTTAAGGAATCAGTAAGGTAAAAGGATTGAGTGTGGCCGGATCCGGGCCTTTTTACATACAATTTGCAAAGTAAACTTAGTTTCTGTTTGAGAGGTTGAAATTGCAAGTCCTCGCTGGCTCGTCACCTAAATAGCAGTGGAGCCCACGTCATGACCTTTCTCTGTAGGAATGTTTCACTCGGGAAACAAACGACTCACTTACCTGTTGATGCCTACTCGACACAGAACCTTCCGATCTGTAACGAAACGAACAAATTGAAACGTGACTTGCTTTACTAGCACAAGTATTTTTATTATAATCATTTCGTATTCAACTCGCGTAATGAATTGGGTCTTGTTACAATTTTATAGGCGTGTCCTATTTTTCTGTAAAATATGAATCGAATAAACTTATAGCGAGCTTGACAGTCTCTGTTTATGATCTCCGAATACAAAAGTGTCGTTATTGTTTCGCTTTGTTTACTACTGGTATTTTAGGCAGCATTCGCTTCTGAATTGAGAAGTAAATATTACTTCCAACGGTTTTCATAGTCAGATGATCATCTCAGCTTAGTACAAGTTAAGCTACAATAGCTCATCTCTGACAATAGTATAACATGATGCTTTATTTATTTACACAGAGGTCGTACCAAATGTAAATCTGCAACGTACCCGACTCGCTGTGCACCGCGTATTTGCATAATTCATGTGACACGAGCCGTCTCCAAGAATTTACACTGCAGCAAAACGAGAATATAGAAAACTCGATACTATATCATCTTCTTACAACGTGATTTGTAGATATGAAAGCTTTAAATCAGCTTTTGATGTAAGCGGTTCATGACTACGAATTATTTTTGTTCATATGGTTAATAATATCAGTATATATGCAACTAAATATAAAATACAATTGTGCTCTTTAGTTCTATAGTTACACTTGCAATATAGTATTTTATGATGAGAATCATGATGTACCTATTGTTTTAATTCCATGAATATGAATATTTTATTAAAGAAATATTTTTTATAGATACATGCTTGTTCCATTACCTTTTTAACGTATATTTACGAATACAAACATGTAAGTAGAGTATCTCCTCGTTCCTATTTCTTAGTTAAATAGCAACAGTGAATTACTCAGTACGATAACTGTAACCTTGTTTATAAGCTATGAATAAAATAACCGGTAGCCTCCCGCTTACCTACAATCTGCGTAGCAATTTCGCAGTAGGTACCTGAGACGGACAAATGCCGGGGTATCCCGTCACTCCGCGAGTCCCGGAATTTTGTCAAAGCCCTGTTCCCGACCCCGGAATGGGGACAATACGTCTTCATGCAACATTCACGGACCTCTGCCCTTACATTATTACAATGAGGAACACAACCTATATAAACCATGAGATTCCGATCGCTACGGAATGCGGAGAAACCCAAACTGATGAACTTTATACAATGATTTATGTATCCTGTCGGTAAAATATGCTCATAATGGTTCAAACGACGAGTTTGTTCTGCACTATACAGCGCAAAGTCCGTTTGTTTTCTCGCGAGATCGCGTAGTAATAACTGTTTCCTTTGTTTGGCGAGAGGGCTTGTAATGTACCCGATTAATAGTGTCGGGAAGCTGCGTACAAGTTCAACACTTGCTTTTATATTGCATTGATGTGATAAGTTACTCTGGCAAATTGAATGCTGCAATTCATGGTGTGTTGAGGTGATTTGTCGCTGTTTTGTATTTTAGGTAGATTGTATCACAAACTGATCAGATTATAAATTGAGCATTGTAAATTCAATAGACTATCTGAACTTGAAATTTACTTAACCGAACAAGGATATGGCGGTAGTAAAAATTTATTCCCGCAGCGATCAACCCAATGTAAAAATAGAAACAATTGTAATAGATGATGTCTATGTTTGTATGACCTGATTTGTCGAGAGTGGTACAAACAAAGCTTAACTCATTGGGTGAAGACTGGCTGATAATGTAACTTTATTTTCTAGATGGGTCACCTGTCAGTGGTGATTCCACCAGATATCGCAGACGAGGATGGGTCAGACGCGAGTGCCCCGGAAGGAGGCTCAGTAGAGCTGCACTGCTCGGCCACTGGAGTCCCCAAACCAACCATCTCCTGGAAGAGAACAGGAGGCAGAAACATCGTGTTTCGTGACGAACACGGCAAAGAGGAGAAAGGTAATTTCTATTACGCTCATTTTATTTTATAGGAACTTTCTAAGGAGTGATCCACCTGTTTTTGAAAGAGAAACTCATCTATCCGACTTATAGTTAATTTGAGAACTTAAAAACGAATAAGAATGCTAGTTTACATTGTCTTTAGTTTAGATAGATACAATTTTACTCACACTAGTAAAGCAAATAGTAATGAATAGTATAAAAAACGTATTAAACATCCAACATATATGTTGATGGCAAATACTACACAAGATTATAATTATATAATAAAATTCATTAAATTTTATTAACACGAAATACACAATCAATACCATAATGATTTAATTTATATTTTAACATAATTTATAATTTTATTGTATTCATACACCTGTTATGGTAAATTTCGGACTAAGATACTTTTTGATATTAAGACCTAGAATGTACCTGAAATTCATGAATAAAGATTTTGATTTTGATTTTGATTTTTGATCTTTCTAATTGGCTATTCTGAAATATATCTAAAATGTTATTGAAAAACAAAACTTTTGAAATCTTTAAGGTACTTATATTTTTAATTGCCCTAATTATTTCACCTTCTTTCTCGTGAACAACTCAACAACAGATTATTTTACTAATCGGATTTAATGAAATTATTTTTTACTAGCTTTCCGCCCTGCGGCTTCGCCCGCGTTTTACACTTTCCCGCAATTTTTTGCCTATGTTACTCGGGGATAATGTAGCTTTCCAAAGGTGAAAGAATTTTTGAAATCGGTCCAGTAGTTTCGGAGCCTATTCATTACAAACAAACAAACAAACAAATCTTTCCTCTTTATAATATTAGTATAGATAGTATTAATTATCTTCATTTTATTATTTATTCAACAGGTGTTTTTTTTATACGTGTGTGCTTTAAAATGAATATGTATAATAAATAAAAATACATATCACGTGATTGATTAACCATCATTAAGGTTTCATTGAATCAAATGGAATTAGATTTCAGTTTATGGAAAATGGAATTTTCATGATTAATGGTTACTTTTTGTAAAAATATAATTTGTAAATATATTTTAAGTAAACGAATATTAATTTTTGATCCGTAAAAAAAATGCTGTGACTTACTGCGAAAAGTTGAGTGGGTGATCGTCTTTTGATCCGTAAACAAAATGCTGTGACTTATTGCGAAAAATGTCTTTATTTTTCGGTTTCGTCTACTTACGTATTACGAGGTAGTTTAAAAATGTGTTAGTTTAATCCGATAAAATAGTAGGGATAACTTAACTGTCGCTACGAATCCGTTCACTGGCAAATGTCACAGACAAAGTGAAAAATGGACCGTCAATTTCACCGCTGAATTTCACTCGCATCAGTGGGATCCGGCTAAGAGGCAAAAAAGAAACAAGACTTATTTTGCATTCAAAGCCCGCTTGAAGCGGGCGCAGGTGTTCGCGTGGTTAAAACATTGGAGTTTTATGGGATTTATTAAGATATTGGAAGATTGAATTCGCGGTAAAATGGATAAGGAAATAAAAGCTAGTATAATATTGCAGAATAATTACAATCACATAATTTAATAACATTAACATTAATGAATTATGGTTAATAAATGTGTCATTATTGTCATTAAATTAATAAGCATAAAATATTATTTCTGTTTCATATTCTTAAAAAGAATTCCCACAAAAATATTATAACGGAATGCTTTCAAATTGTTGCTTTTATTTAACCATCAAAGTAAACAAAACAAACAAAAACACAAAACGGTGGAATTCATTTCCGAGGAAAAAACGTGTTCAAAGAACTCAATTACAACTTAAACAAAATATTGCAGTGATTCGGGTTTCGGTCAGGAAATTAAGCGAACGGCTTACCGGCAGACTGACAAAAGGTTGTTATCTCTCATAGTTATAATGACATACCCTTCACCACCCTAACACTAGGCCAAAAGACACAGTAAAAGCAATTATAGGACTACTCATTTCAACACGTACACACGTTTTCTGTTTAATGGCGTATAATCCGGTGATCTAATTTATACCCTAGCATAAAATGTATTAGGTACAAAATTGCCGATCCCCAGTGGTTAGCTTAAAACCTTTTTGGTGCGGTGTTTTACGAATTTGACCCGTTTTATTTAAGCCATTAAGCGTAAACAAAAGACTGGCGGCCCTCAGTAAACGGAGGGAGGTTGTAATAGTTAACAGAGTGGTGGAGCCGGTTCTGCCTTTGTATTAATTGGACATGTTAAACACGCTTCGCTTAATATGTAAGAATTGCTTTTGGAATGGCAATTCGCCGTTTTCTTTTTAATTTTCCTCTTTTTATTCAGAACCTATTCCGAGAGAGTTATTTGAAAATAGATGGAATTATTAAGTATGGATGGTATGTAATAAGTAGCAAAGTCATAAGACTTTTTAAAACCTACAATCCAAGGATTGAATTATTTAATGTTTTATTGAAAAAAATATTAACGTTTAGATTTATTGTTTTAGTTAACATACGTAAATTAAATAAATTATATTACACTACAAATAAGCAACTTGCTCAAAGGCTTAAATTCTCCAGACATACCTTCATCAAAAACTACAGAGAAAGAGTAATCTCCGTTATTAGACTGACCTACTTTGTGAAGTTTAAACTTTTCAAAGTTAGAATTGCAGCGTCACCGTTCAGCTTAAGATATTTCAAGTAAATGACACCCTAATTTTCAAATGAACTTTAACGTAATCAAATCTGTATTGCTGGAAAATCAAGCTATTCTGTCAATTAAAGTGTGTTTAGTGGAGGGGAAAGCCGCCTAGAGTATTAAATTGGAAAACAATTAGACTGTTCGCAACAATAACTGGGGATTTCAGAGTCGTGCCGACGACGTCTGGAGTTACAAGTTGCCAACGACATGTTGCCCGACTTTATAACCCGTCCATAAAACTCAATTTCATACAAGCCTTGTTTCGGAATTAATACTTTAAGGGCTCTTATACACTACGATCTTGACTTACGACATATCAATTTAGTTTTATATTAGCTTGTTGTTAATTCAACATTTTTATTTTATTCATAAAATTACAAATACTTACAAAGAGTTACATTACAACAATTACAAGTCATTAACGATTCTTACAAAGTACATTAGTAGTAAATAGAATAAAATAAGTAGTATGTTCATAAATAATAATGTTAATGATAACATTATTCTGATAATTATATCTAATAATAACATCCAAATAAATTTATGAATAGCACGGAGCAAATAATTATTTTAAAACTGCGTTATTAATACATCTAAAAAGCTCTTTCTTGCGATGTAGATGTGAATTTTGAAACTAGTAACACGTAACTTGAGTTCCATACAGAAACACGCATATGTATCGTAGGCACAACACAACGTACAGCCAGTATTTTATGTCCGCGCGCACAATTTAGGAGCAGGGGGCCGCTATAATAAAGTAATAAATTATTTCCATTTAAATTTAATTTGACACAAGTCGTTAAATGGGTGAATGCTGTGAATGTCGCGTTGTTTTGTTTGATTAAACTGTTCGCAGGAAATGTGGAAACTAGTACAATGTCAGAAGACGGCGGCGCTATTGTGTAGCGCAAATATGTCACTGCAATTTAGTATTTCTTGCTCCGTGCTTACATTAATCAGAAAATTATGGAATGTTGTGGCAAACGTGTATTGAAGGGCTTCATTAAGTACGTTGTTACACGATGCTTTGTCTCGCTCGTTCACTTTATGGTTATAATTTAGGGTAGATTACCGTTTTACATAATTTAAAAGCCCGTAATTAATAACACGAACAAATTATAAGTAAACCTAACGTGAAACAGTCTTCCATTTATATCTCAGAAGTAGCTTATATTAATGTTCATTGCAATATGGCCTCCACTGTTTTTACGATTATTATGGTCGATCAACTCATTTCTAGTCCCTTTATTTATATGCAGTAACATTAAAGCTAAATGTTATTGAGTCCATTATCTTGAACAGAACAGCGCATTCCTTCCATCTCATGGGGTTTTCTCAAAATCCCTTTTCAATAACTTGCGATAGAGCTCTCCGGTAATGCCACTTAGGAATATACTCAATATTTTTCAAAGGTTTCGTCGAGTAAATCACGTAAAAATACAATGCGCATCTTGCTATTTGTGTAGTCGATTTCCGTTGGAAGCTAAAAGGATTGTCTCACTTGTCTTGAAAGTAGTTTTTTGACAGAAGTCAATATAAGAATGGAATACGTAAACGTTTACTTCGTCAATGTTCAATGATAAATTACGGGTAAGAATGTGAGAAACTATTCAATGATAAATAAATAAATATTGCTCGACAATTCACACAGCAATATCTAGACCCATGGTAAGCTCGAAGCTTGTAAATAATAATAATAATCTTAATAAGTTGTTATGTAAAACCAACATACAGTTTTTTAAAAGGCATAAGACCTTTTCTACGAATGTTTCTCTGAAATATACACGGTTTTTTATGGTGCACAGCCAAACATTTGTGTCCGCATGATATCATGCAAATAATTTTGCCAGCACAACACCGCGTATAGAACTAGCATCTGACGTAGAATAGAAGAATTCCCAATATGCTTTCTGTGTGCAGTTGTGGAGAATTTTGTCGGATCAACACTGGCGTTGAAGAATTTACGTCGCGGGGACATGGGCACGTATTTGTGCATCGCGGCCAACGGGATTCCACCGACTAAGAGTCGCCGATATGACGTCGCTGTTCACTGTGAGTTTATAAATTACAATATTACTCTCTTCTGAATTCTCTTTGCAATATTTGATGACCTTTAACACTAACACTCTACTCCTAGAATATACTAATAATAGTATATACTACTCAATAATACTAGTATACTCAATAATACTAGTATAAACTAGTAACTAGTATAAACTAGTAGTATTGAGTAGATATATTTTCTTGCTGTCGGACAATGTGAAGGATATAATGGGTAATTGTTGGACGTAAGCCTCTCTTAAATATTTCATTAAACGAAGCTGCTTTTCTCGAAAGTATCACAATTTGTTAATCGTTCAAATACGAACTAGACCAGTATCAATCACGTTTACGAGAGTTCTGTACTGATTGGTAAAATACATAAAAAGAAAAAAAATGTATTTGCTAAAAAAAATTGAAATAATATTCCTATTAATAGATAGCATTTTTTTTTTAATTTTCATAAATCTTGCTGATATGACTTGAAAAGGGTAAAAAATTTGTTTGACGACAGATCTATTGTATTCAAGAACTTAACAAAAGAATTCTCAAGTATTATTACATACAACCATTATATCCTTCACATTGTTCTTTATCCTTGAGATTAAAACGTACTTATGACGTCATTAAATAGATGGAATCTTTAAGGTAAAGCTTTTTCCGCACTCTATTAGTCTTTGATTTTATGTATAACTTTTTATTGATTGATATGTATTCATAACATACATTTGTTAACATTATCAGAGAAATGAAATAAAATAAAAAAGAGAACTTGAGTAAAATAATGTACGTAAATAATTAATAATAGCTTAAAACCATTGTTATATTTTTTGTTTGATAAAATATATCCTGGTCTAGTATCAAATATAATAATTTCAGTCATTTTAAAACCAAAATGCAAATGCTACATACATAATTGATAAGTCCAATACACAATCAAGTATTTTGATCCCTAGAAAATCATAAAGAAATACATTCCACTCATATTTAGAAACCATAACCTAATTCCAACTCATGACCTACTTGTTAAGAACATATCACGCGTTTGACAGCATAAACATGAAGATGCATCTGATAAGTTAATCTGTGTGTTTAGTCGCGCCAGTGGTGAAAGTGATTAGTTCAGCGATGCTGCGTTCAGTCGACATGCAAGTCACCTTCCAGTGCATCGTGGAGGCTTCGCCTAAGTCGATGAACACTTGGCAGCGGGGAAAGTCACAGGCTGGTAAGATAATTCGTACCTTCTTTTTTATGCTTTTCAGTGACTGCGTTAATTAAGATACGTTTTCTTCAGAAATATGTTTTCCTGTGGTAAAAAGTATTTAAATAGAAACCAATAAATTATTTTAGCTGTTTATTTTACACCCAGTATTGAAATGTATTTCGATTTTGTAAGAATTATTATAACTGGTATGTCACATTGAGATTTCCAAGTATAATGAAACAACAATTCCATTGAAATTCCTTCTTAGAACGCGAAAATTGTTATTTTTTGTAAATATCGTCACTCAAAAAGAACCATTCAAGAGCTATTATATCCAGAGTTATCAGAAATTCACAAACATTTCGTATTCATTTATCAAGAGATTATTTATAAATGATCAATAACACTTATTTTGTTTATCTTCACCAGGTGGAAAGCTACTAAACAGTTCCAAATACATGATATCTGAGGAATCCGCGAGTGATTACTCTGTGCGTATGAATCTAACCATCAGCCGGTTGAAGAAGGGTGATTTCGGCGAGTACACGTGTTCAGCCGGTAACGGCTACGGGAAGGCGGACGGGACCGTCATTCTGAAAGGTAAGATCACTATACACTTTGTTTTGTCTCGACAAATAGGCTTTTTGTTTGTGTCGACCTTTTTATCGGAGCATTTTTCAGATGGAACAGTTTTGTTTTTCTCGTGACTTGTTTTTTTCTATAATTTAGTTTGCAAGATTTGTTAAATTTGATAGTGTTAAAAATGACACAATATCATTGTTAGTCTTTGATTATAGTTTGACGTAATTATTAAAAAAGTTATCCAGCAATAGTTCAGTGGATGTCCGACGGTTGATATGATGATGATGACCATAAAATTATAATCTAATAAACCTTAACCATGCCTAAAATACAAAAAATGTTATAACAACATTGCATTAAGATCTCTCATTAATACCAAACTTCACCGCTCAACAGAAACCCCGCAGCGCACCACGACGACCACGACAACGACCACAACAACCACGACAACCACCACGACCCCGCGGCCGACCACGACGCGCCCGCCCAAACGACACAAGCCAAAACAACACGTCAGCCAAAACGCACTCGACAACGAACCGAGACAAGCCGACATTAACAACGCTCTTAACTTCTACAACAGCGCATTCTCCACTAACAACTCACGCACCGAACGACATAAAGTCAAACCGACCGTCTCTCCCAGACTCTACACGGAGTATAATAGTCGCGCGACTCGCTTCAACGCAGTTTTAACTGTATTTGCGACTATTTTTAAACTTATCATGTGAATTCTCAGCTTATGTTCAATACCTTCTCTTTCAGTAACTCGTTCGCTTTCAGTAAATCACGTACGAAACGACAATAAAATGTGAAAGCAGCCTTAACTGTATTAAGGTTTTTAAAACTTATAAACCAACCTTAACTATTGAATGACAAATAATAACAAAATAAAATAAACCAACTGTCTTCGCAAAAAATATACAGAATGCAATGGATGCGCGACTACTGTGAACGTTGTTTTAACAATACCTTTTAAAGTTCTGAACTGGGTTACTACTTCAATAGTTTCTTATAATCTGAACTAGGTACCTACTACAATAGTTTCTATTAAAACTCCAAAACTTTTTGAACACCCGGCAATATTTATTTTTTTATTTAAAACTATCACAGCTGACAAAATGCTACAAAATAAAACCAACTGTCCACTATTGTTTAACAGTAAATAGTCGCGTTACTTATATGCTGCAACTTATGATTTAAATTTTCAGTATAACTTATTCAATAGCGTATTCTCAACTCATAACTCGCAGCCGGCCGAAGTTCCATAAAATAAATCACTCAGATTTTCACTGAGTATACAGTAGAACGATTCGTGAATATACTGAAAGTTTTGATAAAAATTCATAGTTTTTCAACTCGACGATTGCGCCAATAGTGCAATATTTGCTTACAGTAACTGCTGCAGGAACTAAAAACAAACGTTTCCTCGTTTTTAAACTGTATAAAAGTCGCGCGATCCGTAAAAATGTTACATAAAAATTAATGTTATCGTTGCGTACTTAATGATTAACATGATATTTTTCTATAACGGTACATTTTATCTCTGTTACGAGTAGTATTTAGTAACTTCATGAAATATTACCAATCATCATAAAGGCCATAAACATTAAAAGTGCGCTACTTACTTCATCAAAATAATCTTGAATAAAATTATTGTAGAAAGTATAATCAGTTCTCTATGTGGTACATAATAATTTAATATTCCCAAAAGTAAAAATATGTTTTCCTGTAATAAAATAATTACCTACCTATTATGACATGTGTAAATCATTTTAGATTCTCCTAAACGTAAACTAAATTCGGTCGGATATTTTTTCGCTGTACGATTTGGAGCAGTTATTGAATTGAAGTTTTGTATAGAACAGAAATTAGATTTCTGATGTTAAAGTAAGAAGAATAGTAGTGATAAACGATGGCTGTTGAATTTTTGTAAGTTACGTATTTTGAGGTTGTTGTTTTAAAATGACGATGTTAAAGTTGATATGTAACTGTAGATTCAACGTAGTGTTTATAAAAATTACAACAAAAATATTTAAAAGCCAAAATAAAAAGGGAGCAAAATGACGATGAAGTCAAGTAAATATTGTAATGTTGTAATTTTTATAAATAGAATCAAGGAAGAGTCAATGTGTATATTTGACAATAATGTGTCAAAATATGAAAGGTAAATGTAATAATACCAATGTTATATTGTATGATATCCGATGACAATATTAAGAATAATGACAATATTCAATATTAAAATAATATTTGTAAGTGTAGAAGAATGGTCCTAATGAATTATTAAAAAATATGTTTGATAATATTGAGAAATTACTTAAGAGAATAATGTAGCATAATAATAAATTGTCTTATATCAGTATATCATATCAGATATTATTTTATCATATAACATGTAATTATTGAATTTCTCTTTTTAAAAATATTTCAATAACCTTTTAAATATTAATGAAATAATCGTATGTTACCCAAAGTATAACAAAATACAAGTATTATATTGTAAATTATTGAAACTAAGACAATATAAGTAAATAATGACAATAGAAAATTAGATTTAAGATAGTGACCAAAATGTTTTACAAATAATTTGGAAATGAGAGAAAATTTATATTTTAATGTAAGCCTTACTTCAATATTTTTTTAATTATAATCTAAGTTCTCTATAAATCCGTATTATATTTCTATTTTTTTTTTATAAAACTTTGTGTACTTATTTTACTTTACGTACTAAAGTAATCGCTTTTTTATTAGGTACAACGAATGTTTTGACCAGGTATCCAATATTATAAATAAGCATTATATGATATAAGAATTAACGAATATGCCGCAATATGCACAAATGCAAAGTATGAAAGCATATTATGGATTTAGTTTTAGTTGAGAATAATATTAATTCATAATTATTATGTAGGCATACCGCTTTGTCATATTACTAGATTGATTTTTGTATGTAATATGGAAAAGAATCTTTGAACTTACTGAATATACTGTATTATGAAGTATTAGTATATTATATTCTTTTCCAAATTACAAAATTGTAACCATTTTAGAGGCATAAAAACTATTTAAATTTCTCTGGTGACTGTCAAAAGTAAACTGTATTTTTAATTTGGTTAAGCTATTTTTACTACAAGGTAAATTGCTTTTAAATTTATTATAAAATTATATTTGTATGGGCTGTAAAAATTCCAAAAAAGTACATTTTGTGTATTATCATTAAATAATAATCATTTAGGCTATAAAATTTGAATATAAAATATGTCTTCCGGCTAGTATTAATATAAATTCAACTCATTTTGTTCATGAGTTTTCTGTAGCTGAAGTTCCTTTTGGACTTATTGTAAAAGTAGTATTGTGTAAGTAAAGAATGAATTTACTGTAGTTGGAATAGAGTAACGTATAATGTTTGGTGAGGACAGAATAACTTATGGTAATTGAAAATAAATGCATAATAATGTCATATTAAAATTATTTAATGTTATAACGTAAATGAAGTTGTACTCATGAAATAGATTTTGGTTTTCTTATAGTTTATTGTTTATATTTTTAGATAATGAACTAAAATTTATAAAATTTTGTTTCTCGTTTTTAATGTTGCGTAACAAAATAATAAAATTTTGATAACATCATTAAAATTATTCTATAACTCTTAGTAAATATGAATAATAAGATAATGTAGTAAAGACAATAAATCAAATACTTTGTAAATAAGGACAATAACTTTAGAAGTATTTTATTTTAGCGTAAAGTTGAATATTTATCTATGTTTAAGATAAGATGTTGATATTGTAAATACCCCCCCCCCGAGCTAATCTAGCCTAATCTACCTAACTGATTACCTATATACTTACATACCTATTTGGCTTACCTAAACATATATGTACAACAAATACCTAGAGTTATAAATACCAATATAATGGATGTATACTCCGGATTCAACTCCTTCTCTGTCTCTGGTTCCAACTCCTTCTCCGGACTCTCCTCCTTTCTGTTGATTTGATGATTGGCCATGATCTGATCTAGTGGAAACTATAAGGACCCTTTTTGAAGTGAAACCGTAGAAACCTAGAATTCTTTTAGGCATTTTTGAAACATTTTGGCTTAGTAATTCCTACGGTCATATCTAGCTTAAGTCCTCTAACAAAAACCTTGAGTTACCTATTAAATATAATGAGAAATAAGTTAATAATAATATAAGAAAATCTTATCTCAAAGATAGTTCACTAATCAAATAATATTATGTTCAACCGCTTCTCTGGAAGTGTAATGTTATGACCTAATATTCTATTACTAATCACTAATGAAATATCTTACTATAACTCTTCCTGAAATCATAAATTAGATTAAAAGCACATTTCTGGAATCGAACCAGCGTCTTGTAAATGATAAAGGAAGTTTATCATTCTGTAGAACATTACTTAGATTCATTGAGAGTTACTCAGGCTGGAATCGAACCAACTCTATGTTTGAAGAACTCATATTCATTATGCTAGTGAGATTATTAGGTACATATAACAAGACATAAAGAACTCAATTATCTGAAAACATTTATTAGTTAGAATTACACAACAACAGCACAGATAATCTAAGCTCTCCCTGTCGGTCCGGGTTATACAAAGATTGTGATTTGAAGAGTAATAAAGTTCTCGAGTGGAGACCACGGATCGGCAAGTGCAGCGTCGGGCGTCCGCCAACATGGTGGACAGATGATCTGCTGAGTGGTTGGCTCGCAGTGGATGCAGGTCGCGTACAACAGCATTATATGGAAATCATAAAGAGAGACCTCTGTCCAACAGTGAGCGTCCAATGGCTGACATGATGAATGATAGAAAATCGACTCATAATAAAAAATATATTTTGTTTTGGTTATAAGAAGGGCCCCAACTCCCGCCCTTCTTCATGTCTCCAGCCAGGCTTCCATGAGACCCTGGCTACACGCATAACCAAACACCCTACCTAATCAACTTCTGTCTTTCTAACACAAATATGAACGCGAGTCCATACTTGTAGGAATACAACTGAACCACTTACTGAAACAAAGAAGTCGCTGCTCACCAGACTTTCAATGAATCCAGCCTCAAACGAAATCCTCTTCATCATCTCCCAACACTTAGTAATACAAAAATGGCGTCTCTCAGCCACAATTCTCCGTCCCACCATCTGCAACGACCGCCGAAGCCCAAGTCAGTCCCCGCCATCTCTCAATTGCTGGCAACAGAACCGTTTTTTCTACCGGATGGTGAAATGCCAACACACTTCCGGCTCACCTCTCTCTTTCTCTATTTGAACTCACTCTAAAACCAAATGTCTATTCTGACTTTGACATTTAAGACTAAATAAGTACGTAATTTGTACCTATTATTAAATGGAATAAAATAAATATCCATTATGGACTGTTACAATCGACCCCAATCTTTTACGTAGGACGTAGCCGGAGTAAAAGATTTCCTATGAATATAAACAAATATATACAATATAATAAATAATCATAAATAAATATTACTACCCAACAATCCCTTTAATACATACATATAATATAAAAATACATAGAACTATATACATAGACATACTCATATAAAATACATCTATACCTATCCCCATGACTAATAAAAGATAAAGAAGATGAAAACCATCTTAATCTCCGTTAATAACTCCTATTTGGTGAACATCAACTCATTGCACAATTTACGTTGTGAGTTTAGACTAAATTTGAAATTTCAAACTACGATAAACTAAATTTACATTTAATTACATTCAATCATTAATGTTTAGTCGTTATAACCGATGAGATAATCGAATTTCGGTATATCAGTTTGTGGGACTGATATATATCCTAACGATAAAAAAGACCGTCCTCCATCTCACAGATTTCAGTCTATTTCCTGCATCTCTCATCTAGCACCGGCTGTGACTAATAACAACAAAACACCAAAGATTGAATTTCCCAAAACCCCCAAGAAAACCCCCTATTTCAAATTTAGAATGTGTATGTTCAGTGTGCTTAGTCCAAGTTTTATGTGTAGTATAAAATTTATGAAGGTTGCTTCTGCATTCATTCTAGATCTCAGATTACAATTTAATCTGAAAGGATCTAATCTAACCTAACTCCAAAATGATTCTTCATAAATTTTATTGAAGTGTGTGTAAGGCTTGACATTCACCAAAAAGTCACAAATTCTAGAGTGTGCTAATTAATTTAGATCCTTCATTCAGTATTACATCAAACCACACATCAGCTTTTCCATCAATTTCAATCAACTAACTCAACCAGCACACCCGTAAATCTATGACAGAGCTTTTAACAGAAATACATATACTTATATGTAATATTAGAACCGACAAAACCAACCAACTCAATTCGTATTGAAATAATAATATCATGTCTGCATCAAAATTTGGCTCGTATGACGAAATAAGTTAGAGTTTGTGAGCCTCCTTTCAAAGCAGACATAATTTCCCTTATAAACAACATTAATCGCGAAGTTGAATTGGTTTTGTTGAATCTAAACCCTAAAAATAAGCATATGCAACTATTAAATTTAAGATGAAAAGAATAAGATAAAATATAAAATTATACACATCCAAAAATTATTGTAAAACTTGAATTAATTAGGCAATAATAAATGTTTATCAAGATTTAAGTCTGATATAAATTTTAACATTTTTGAATTTAATAGGTACTCATTAATTTTATTAGGTACGCGACCCCGCGATTTTACGACTCCAGCCTACATACCTACACCACCTACATATTTTTATTTTTTCAAACAAACCTTCCTAACACCCTGTATGCGAGATTTAATTTTTCTAAAGACAATCAAATTAAATACCTACGACCCCTAGCACCAAAACGTCTAACTATGCCAACTCTAGAACCTTAAACTGATCATAATCACAAAAATACCAACAAACCTGTAAAATGTGTCATGAAATATCTACAAAACTTCACATTGATAGCTGACAACAAAACCCTAATAACCATTCGATTATTCTCAAACTAAAAAAAATGGAAATATACTACAAAATGTCTTATCAATAAACAATTATCTACAAATTTATAACCGGCGACTATTGTATGTAAACCACCAAATACCAAAATTGTAAGTAAATCAATATTGTAATTCAAGAATAAAATGATTGATGTCAAATAAATATATAAATGCTGAATAAATCTAAAACATGAAACAACGATGTGAAAATAATTTCACCCAACCAATAAACAACGATGTTACCTATGAATTCTAAATGACTGACAACCAAAAATAATAATAAATTATACAGGTGACTACTTCCAAACTACTTATCTAATAATTCCAACATTTATCTATTCAAAGCTTTAAAAAATTCCTATTTTGCAACAAGACAAATACATTTCCACAGCTGTTGCACCAACTCTGTTGAAATAGATAAATAAGTACCTACAACCATAACAAAACTAATAATATTAAAATAATATAAGAAATTAATTTTCAGGATCAACTGGAAACCTTTAGAAAATAATTGTAAAGAAAACATCTAAATAAACATAAAATGAACACAAGAAAATAAAATAAGTACATACAAATTATTAAAAATACCAGTCAGGCTATATTGAAAACATCACCTTAAATTCCACAGAAATACTAAATAAATTGCTGAAATAAATTTAACAAAAATGCTAATAGACAAACACATTTTATTTTCCTGTTTATGAAAGAAGACTTTATCCGCCATTAACTACCATCTCACCCGGTTCAACTACATTGTAAAATCAAGAAAAGTTACCTATTTAATCTAACAAAGAAGTATTTATAACTAATTATCCATAATAAACAAAATAATTAAGTTTCAGTTGTACAGAGTGACTACGCACAATGTTAAATGTATTCTAATTATCACTGTTATCTATTTTAATTATAATTGTATAAGACAATAATAATTCATCAAAACTAAATCAAAACAAAAAACCAATACTGACCCTAAACATAACAACATAATATTTACACAACTACGCCATCTTATGAAAACGTTACGGACTAATACGGCAACCATTCAATTCAACACCTGCGTTGATCCACCGTAATTCAGCAGCGCCATCTTGCCACAACACTAGGAACTAACTCAACGATTGCAAAATGTCGATAAGCTGTGTCAGAAATTCCTCAGACGTCCGCAAGAAAGCAGCACATGTCATATCTTAGAAAAATGTAATTTGATAAATTAAATAACTATCTTATTCTAAAGAATCTAAATACCCAAATTAAATCAAATGAATTTATAACATAAAGTTAAATAAATAAAATTTCACCCAAACAACAGAATTAATAATCACTCTCAAATAAATTGCTTAGATAGGAAAATTAATTACATTATTAACTATCGATTTTATCTGATAAATATGCTAAAACTTCAAGAAAATTATAACCGTGAAAGCTAGTGAAGGACAAAATGTCACTAAACTTAAACAAAAAGATACCATATTATAATGAAAAATGAGAAGTATTCACTCTTCGCGCCAACAAGAAAGATGATACTGTACAATTTTACAACAAGTAATGATAATAATTTTAATTTTCTTACCTCTTAAACCATCTCTGACCTTCTATGAAGATTTCAAAACCAAAACCAGCCAAATCGGTCCGCCCGTGCTCGAGTCTTAGTACAGCAAATAAATAACAACTGGTTTCATATACAAAGCTGATCATCTTCATCACTGTACTCATTTTTAGCCTCCAATTAATACTGCTGAAATGAGAAATAAACACTATTAGAACAATATAACAATCTCTCCAGTAAATACCACAAGTGATGAATGTCCACTAACAACATGGAATCTTGTCAAAACTGCTCGTTCACAGTGAATATAATACTGCAACCAACTATAAGATCATTAAGGAAGATAATGTTCAACAATGAGTGACCGATGCTCGGAGTACATACCCATTTATTTTTTATGAATAATTAATTAATTATGTGTAACAGTATAACATTATATATATTAAGTGTCAGTTAACATGTTACATTTCAATGATATTATTAGTTGTAACTTTTAATTTTAATAAAATTGAAGTTATCTAATCAAAATATTATTTTCTCAATACCTCAAATCAAAAAATAAAGTCAAGATTACCCATTTTTAAAGTAAAGTAATTAACAAAATATGCAAAGAAACCCAAAATAAACTCCGAAACAAATAAAAATTAATTGTGTTAATATTACTTACATGATTATTCAAAAGAATTTCAAGTATGTAACCTGTAAATACACAACATTTCTAGAAATTCCAGAACTAAACCTTAGATAAAACATTAGCCAAAGTAATTAACTAGAAATTTAACTATTTAAAATTGATGTTGTCTCAAAAATAACCAGAAGAAAACCATATTTCTGTGTGTAAAAGTTTGTCAACGTTCACTATACAATTAAAACAACTTTAATAGAAAACTCGTAGATATTTCTAGATAAACCTAACAGAATTCAACAGACGCTTCTAACCAAATAACACAATACCATCTTTTTCCAACTAAACTATAACCTTTTACAAAATATCAACAACACCCAGTAACTATTTCACCTCACTGAAATGTCAAAACTCTCTACTATTATATTAATTAGAAATTAATTAAAGCCAAAATGTTTCATCGCCCTCCATCGTCTCCGGAACCAATTCCCTAACCTAATTATCTAAATTCCTATAATAAATTCATCATAATTATGAATCAAAAATCTTTGTTCAAAATTAACCATAAAATTAACTTGTCAAGATGACGTGAAAACAGCAAATGTCAAAGTGAATTTAGCTATGAATGTAAACAAGCCATAAACTAAAAGAAGAAGGACGTAAACAAAATTATCTGGAAGTTCGTACAAATATTTATCTAATTAAAGAGAATTTATAAACTCTACAACACCAACCAATTGCTATAAAATTAACTATTCGTGCCATTTCTTCATGTATCTATTTAGTGGAAAACCTAATTTCTAAAATAGATAAAAATATTGAGATCCAAAATAAAGTAAGTAAAAAGTACCTATAAGAAAATGAACCAGATACTAAATACCCAAAGAATGTTCTATCTAACCAAATCTAGACCTTGATTCTAAGACAATAATCATCCTAACCTGATATTATACCTATTTTGTTCCAGAAAATATCAAAATCACAAACAAGGAACATTCTTTTGAATAATACAAAATATACTACACTCTGAAATGAAACTTGTAACAAATAATTACTGAAGCCAACAGAATCAATAAACAACTCCAAAATTAATCTATGAGACCAATGAAATTGCTGGACCAAGCTGAAAATTCAACAGAGTGTTCTAATATCTATATTTCAATGCAAAGACACTTTAGACTTTATAACTACATATTAAAATAGTGAATATACAATATAAACTTGATAAATGTTTTAATAAATTGTGATTCACTCAATATACCCATGTCAACATTTAGATATGACCGATGTAAACCAAACTAGTCTATAAGATAATTAAAATCCTGGTCACGTGGCAGCAATTGTAAATACCCCCCCCCCGAGCTAATCTAGCCTAATCTACCTAACTGATTACCTATATACTTACATACCTATTTGGCTTACCTAAACATATATGTACAACAAATACCTAGAGTTATAAATACCAATATAATGGATGTATACTCCGGATTCAACTCCTTCTCTGTCTCTGGTTCCAACTCCTTCTCCGGACTCTCCTCCTTTCTGTTGATTTGATGATTGGCCATGATCTGATCTAGTGGAAACTATAAGGACCCTTTTTGAAGTGAAACCGTAGAAACCTAGAATTCTTTTAGGCATTTTTGAAACATTTTGGCTTAGTAATTCCTACGGTCATATCTAGCTTAAGTCCTCTAACAAAAACCTTGAGTTACCTATTAAATATAATGAGAAATAAGTTAATAATAATATAAGAAAATCTTATCTCAAAGATAGTTCACTAATCAAATAATATTATGTTCAACCGCTTCTCTGGAAGTGTAATGTTATGACCTAATATTCTATTACTAATCACTAATGAAATATCTTACTATAACTCTTCCTGAAATCATAAATTAGATTAAAAGCACATTTCTGGAATCGAACCAGCGTCTTGTAAATGATAAAGGAAGTTTATCATTCTGTAGAACATTACTTAGATTCATTGAGAGTTACTCAGGCTGGAATCGAACCAACTCTATGTTTGAAGAACTCATATTCATTATGCTAGTGAGATTATTAGGTACATATAACAAGACATAAAGAACTCAATTATCTGAAAACATTTATTAGTTAGAATTACACAACAACAGCACAGATAATCTAAGCTCTCCCTGTCGGTCCGGGTTATACAAAGATTGTGATTTGAAGAGTAATAAAGTTCTCGAGTGGAGACCACGGATCGGCAAGTGCAGCGTCGGGCGTCCGCCAACATGGTGGACAGATGATCTGCTGAGTGGTTGGCTCGCAGTGGATGCAGGTCGCGTACAACAGCATTATATGGAAATCATAAAGAGAGACCTCTGTCCAACAGTGAGCGTCCAATGGCTGACATGATGAATGATAGAAAATCGACTCATAATAAAAAATATATTTTGTTTTGGTTATAAGAAGGGCCCCAACTCCCGCCCTTCTTCATGTCTCCAGCCAGGCTTCCATGAGACCCTGGCTACACGCATAACCAAACACCCTACCTAATCAACTTCTGTCTTTCTAACACAAATATGAACGCGAGTCCATACTTGTAGGAATACAACTGAACCACTTACTGAAACAAAGAAGTCGCTGCTCACCAGACTTTCAATGAATCCAGCCTCAAACGAAATCCTCTTCATCATCTCCCAACACTTAGTAATACAAAAATGGCGTCTCTCAGCCACAATTCTCCGTCCCACCATCTGCAACGACCGCCGAAGCCCAAGTCAGTCCCCGCCATCTCTCAATTGCTGGCAACAGAACCGTTTTTTCTACCGGATGGTGAAATGCCAACACACTTCCGGCTCACCTCTCTCTTTCTCTATTTGAACTCACTCTAAAACCAAATGTCTATTCTGACTTTGACATTTAAGACTAAATAAGTACGTAATTTGTACCTATTATTAAATGGAATAAAATAAATATCCATTATGGACTGTTACAATATCATTTTACGACATTATAATTAAAGAAAATGTAATCATACAATACATACGTTGATTTTTATTGCCTCTCTCTTCAACATAAGCCCCCGAATATTTAGGTTCCCACTGCTGGGATACAGGGCCTTCCCTCTTTACGAGAGAGATTAAGCCTTAATTCACCACGCTTCCAAGTGCGGGCTGGTAAATGACACAAGTACTCAGAACATGCCGGTTTCCCCACGATGTTTGCCTTCACCGTTAAAGCACGTGTTCTTAAAGACAACATAAATTTGTTCAAGACAAAAACTAAAAGTGCCCGGTGGGGTTTGAACCCATGACCTTCAGAAAGAAAATCGAGTGTGCTCCCACTTATCCAACACGGCTTCCACTCGGTTACTATGCAATAATGGATTTTAGGCGACTATTATTTGCATACATTAGACATGGTAAACCAAAACTAAATTGTGAGTGTATAGAAACAAAGCTTCCGCAAGCTTGCATATTTGTAAAATGTTATCGTAGGGTACCTACGTGTAACATATGACATATACGAGTATGCCACTGATTGTTACTTGAAAACCAGCATCAACTGGGTTGAACTATTGGTAGCTTGCTCTTTTTAAATATATTATTTAAACCTATAGTTATACCATTAATATTTTAATGTTTATAATATTTGCAGTTAATTATCAACACATATTGTAAACTATGAATAGGACCGGTACTGTACTAGGTACCTACTGGCAGAAAGTGGATCAGGAGAGGAGCACTTTGAGGATATTGTCCAGGGGAGGAAATATGTAGGTACCTACCTATAAGAAAACATCGTCGGTTTTAGACAATTTTTACCTCGCACTATACAAAATTAACTCTATGTAAACATGTAAGAATATTTCGAGACACGTACGCACAAACATTATCCCCCCGATTGAGAGAACCCTTTTGTCTGTCTTCATGAAACGAGTTACCATAATCACATTGAATAATTTAAAACGTTAACACTTTCTTATCTGCCATCTCCAAATCAGTTTACCACCCACATTGTTTGTTTAAACCTATTTTAAGCGGTATGCCCCTGTGATAAAGCTGATTTTCTAACTATAATCATAAGATGTACTACCGTGTAACAAGTGGAGCAGATTTATTTGAAAGTAATTTTGAGAGTAGCATCTGGCGTTGCGGTATGAGAGATTCAGCTGATCAATATTCCGGAAGTGACTTGGAAGAAGTGAGAAATGTGACAGTCTCTCATTCAGATCGACTATGTAGATGATGATGTATGTAGACTCTTATAGATGTATAGGTATGGTGTTGTGCTATTTATTTAAATTTATCTAGAAATTGATATTATTTGTGTCGATTTGAGAAACAGTCCGTAGTTATGTTAACGTAGTTAGTTAGAGAGGTCTTGAAGAATTTGGTAAAATCACCGCGCTTACCACCTGGCACTTTACTTAAAGATATATCTACTGCAACTGCATCATTCTGCATGCAACCGCAACATGCTGCAACTCTACAATGTTTTCTATTTAACATTTTCTAATTCATAAATACCCAATAGGTACCTATATTAAGTAATAACGTACTAGGTACATGTAGGTATATTAGGGTGTTAGCATAAACATGATGGGTTTCAATAATTCACGAATGCTAGGTATTTTGCTTAAGTTTATGTAAATCTACCACATTTCCAATTTATAATTCATTAGAAGCAAACGTTGCGGTCTCAACGAAATTGTTATTGCGGAAACTATCAAAATACCTCGTCAGTCTCATAACTAATACAATTAAACGTGTCCATATAACCTCCCTACAAGCCCAGCATTAGTGGTGCGGGCTTCAGCTTATCAAATCATCTCTTGACATTGCTTCCGCCTCTCAAAACGCTATAATAGTTTCCAAGATGGCCCGCAGTTCGCATATGAAAATTTATAGCCATCTCTATTAATACGAGGATAACTTGACGTCAAAGTTACAAACGGTTATGTATATCGCGTCCTCTGTAAATAGCGGAACTATAGCTGAAGAACTACAAACAATAGTTTTGTCTATACTGATGGACAATCTAAATAGGATATGATACAATCAATTTAGGTCTAAACACAGTGTTGGTATAATTATAATTAATTTGTTCTTAAAACAAAAGTTGTAAGTATTAATAAATAAGCTATGTGGTTAATTTCAGTGAAATTATCCAACCCTGCCAGCGTGATATGAAAATCCTTCCGAACCTTTATGGCCTCATTTTTCCTCGATATTGGTATCAGAATTCACCGCAATATATTCTCAATAGTACTTAATAACTGTATTAACAAGTAGGCAACGGTGCGTGCCGCAAACATGATATATAACGCACTTACCGTACCTCATAATATTGCGTTGGCTTGCAATATGAAAATTTATTGCAACCTCTGCTACGGCGAATGTGGGATAGATGAGTAACGTAGAAAAATGTGCTTAAAAGTTTTATTATTCAAGAGCTTTAATTTAACATTGGCTACGTTCATATAGGCTGGTTTAAAGTAAATCGGGACAACGTCGATCTTAATTAATTTTCTCGCGAGAATATGAAATTTTAGCTGTTAAAAGCGATGGGCATAACTAAAAGTATATGGGGCGAGACCATCTTTGTTTGACGGCCTAGGATCGTGAGGTGGAAAAAAACATGGGGAGCCCTTTGGCCAGCATTGGCCCAGCAATGACCAAAAGTATTGACCAAAATGTCTATAGAAGGAAATAAATTATTCGAAAAGTTGTGCATTTCCTGTTGAAATTTAAATATAAAGCGGTAAATATCCGTAAACCATTTCATCGAAGACGCAATCGTAGCGAGCACGACCGCACTCATACAAGTTATTCAATAACTTCACACATTGCGCACACGGCAAAATTGCATTTTCATGCTCTTCCTGGCTCCTCCTGCAAGCTAACTATGACCTACTTGTCATCCCATTATGGTGGCAAATATTTACTTCGCATCGATTTAGATGCGAGCCGAACTTCTCTAATAGTTTAGCTTCATGAGTTCCCCTCCTTAGCTGTTGGCACGCACTGCATCTTAGTTATGTGCTCGTATCTGGCGTTCGATACTTAATGTTATCTTATATGGATAATTATATTCTATACATAAATTTCTCACAGCTTTAGCAATAATGACACTTAAAACAACATAATATATGTATTTTCATTAGACGTTAAAGTTTATGTTCATTCTTGGCTCGATCTAGGCAACTCAAGTCAAAAAGTCCAGCTAATTAGTTCCGTCCGTAGAGAGCCTTTAACATAAAGAGTTTCATTATCAAACAACAGTGGAACGGCATCCTCAAATTAAATAGCAAACCCAATTGGAACACGGCCAATGCGAAACTGAAACGTTATTGTGTTGTGAATACCGTAATAGAACGTTAGAATCAGATCGGGTGGCAGTAATACGGGACATTAGATAATGTTTCCTCCGGGAGGGTATGAGGTAACGTCTGATAAGACAGTCCGGGACCTCGGATTTGTCTCATGTAATATTATGAGCGTATTAAGACCGTACTGTCGGCTCTTTATTTATTGAATAGGTACCCATCTGTGTATATAAATGTACGTACCTCTTTAAAAAAAATCTTTAGTACGGTATAAGAATATTTTGTTGTTAAAAAGTATGTGTTAATAAAATTAATATACATACATTCGCATATTTATCAAACCTATTCTGACAGTTTGTGTAAAAAAGGTTTTTGATTCGAAATATTAATAATGTTTATTAGTACTAGTATTCGTGGAAAAAAGATGTTCAGATTAAGAAGTAGGTAAACAAAACATAAATGAAAGGTCTTTCAAGTAGGAACTATTAATTCAAGATGGTTGAATTGATTTGGATTTTATTGTTTACTTATACATATGTATAACGAAAGGATAAATATTAATGGCAAAAGAAAATGACATCAAGAGCACAACCATAGAGAACAAAATAAGAGCAAATAGGTAGTTAAAGGAACGGAATAAGGTGCTTGTTTTCTAAGAACAACTTTGATAAGAGTATCAATGTGTATTTCATTTCCTGAATACAGTGGGATAATGCGAAGAGTCAGTCACATGAATCACGGGGCTCTTGGTGACTCATTGTATTCAGTTTGGCGAATGACGATAACCTTAATGTAAGCGCCGTCACGCCTGGTGGTCCGAAGAAGGATCGCTTTTGTTCTGGTCCCTTCCGTGCACCCCATTCTTTCTATATACTGTTTCTCACTTGAGTAATTCGAGGACAATAAACATTTATTGTGCTCGTTTATTTGACAGACGATGAAGAAATATCGAATGAGTGAGTTCGTTATATTTTGCCGGCGGGCTCGCGGTTGTTTAACGAGCGCTTGTTGTACAAAGGGCTGTGACGTTTAAGTCTGAGAATTCTTCTAAAACTCTAACGAATAAGAGAACGGTTTTCACAAATTCTCGAATTCGAATTTGTGAGACGTCTGAATAGGCGACCTCTCTGGGGAGAGTTGTCAACATCCGTATTCCCTATTCGTTTTTGTGAGTTTCATTTTTACAGGAAGAATGAATTTTACGGCTTCCTCTAAAAAATTAACTTTCCTTTCAGTAAAATAAGCTGAATGCGGTTTATTACCTACTTAAAATACTTAAATGGTCTGTTTTAGAGGGTCTAAAGAGTTTTGTTGAATAAAAATTCAATTTCATTAGCTGAAAACATGAAGTTTATTATTTTACTAAGATTCAAATTCTTTATTTTAAACTGTCGTTACGTTAGTTTATGATTGTAAAGTTCAATATATTTAGGTAGTCCTGTCTGTGTAAAGCGAGTATCGTGTAAATGCAGTAAGTAATTATTTTAGCAGGTTAGCAGTAGTGCCCTCATTTTGCATTCTCACCCCTGGCGCTAATCATCTTAACAAGGCACACAAGAGCACAACAGAGTGGCTGCATTTGTATTCAGTTTGGCAGACTACGATAACTTTAATCCGGGTAAAGTGTCACCTTGAGTGGCTTACAGTGAAAGCGCCTTTGTCTGAGAGTAGGGTACTCTGACCTTCTTATTTTTTCCGTCAGGTTTTCCTCCATTGTCACGAGGTAATGTAAAATCCAGCTACTTAAAAGGCAAGCTTTCCGTAGGATTGCTGCGAACCTAGGCTATTGCGCACTCCGTGTTCGAACTCCACTTGATGGATTGTGATCGAGAGCCTCATTGATCATATTACACGTTGGTTTGGTCATTTAACGAGAAGATATATCGGCTTTGACTCAAGATCGAAAATCTTTTACATTTTTCAACAAACTCAAATTTAAATTTCAAGGCTTGGAATTAATTTAATAGCATTTACCGGTACCTTATCAAGTCGTAATTGTGGAGACCAAGTTTCGACAAAAGGTGAGGGAATGATACGGTTCCTTTGTAAAAGTTGCAATGTACGTGACAAATCTTCTAGTTTCAAGTTCGGATTGAAAACTGCGATAGAGCCGGCCCTCGACGTGCTGTGAATTTCTTATCAGACCCCCATTTAGAAATAGGTGAACAGACTTCATTGGTATTATATTAGAAATGTTAGTGGAGTAATGTTAGTTCCTATGCTCCATTGTTACATTGTAGTCACGTTCGGCACACTTCGTCTCGTTTACAAAGCAATATCTTTACAAATAAATAGCTTGCCGTACCTGCTTCGAGACTAAATAAAACGTAAACTTGAAATTAAAGATGAAAAGTTGATCGCATAACTATTAGTTACGCCGACCAATTAAGAGTATGTTTGTCCACAAACGGTATTAGTGACCAAGTTAGCACTCAAATAAAAAGGTTTGCTCGAAGGACGCTAGCTGCCCAAAACACAGAAAAACCTTTGAAAAAATGTAAGCTGATTTACCGTTCTGGGCCCTCTTGTGCTCGCTCGCCCGGCAAATAAAGGCGACCAGACAAATGCTCTCAAATTGACTCAACGTTTTTCACAGTTTTCTATATTTTTTTTCAAGTGGCACTCAGTGACCGTGATTTTGGATTTGATAATAAACAGTCAAAATTTCACGAATCCATAATTATAAGAATTCAAGATTCTAGGAAGGACAGCCCAGGTGATTTTCTTGTATTTTTTGTAGTTGTACAAATGTTACAGTAGTGTATCATTTGTACAACTAGTAGAACTACTCAGTAGAACTACTGTAACAGAGGGGTGATGGCACACCTTAGACGTTAATTACCCTTGAAGCTTGAATTCAAATTAATGCACCTTTAGTATCGCGCGCGGGCTTCCTGCTTGTTTTTATTGTTCTTTGTCCTGTCATAGGAACTCCGTCGTTTACGAGGAAACTTCAAAGCCTAGCGCTTGAACTCAAAGCTGGTCGTTCATTTAAACGTTTATGTTCCTACCAACTTTAGCATAAAAGTATGCCGGACTCATGTTATATTCGCTTCATTGAAAACCTTTAAAGACAGGAAAGGGAAGGACATCGGAATGAAATCAAATAAGGAAAGGTCCTCATAAAAACCGGTTCATTACTTTAGAGGGTACTAAGTCACTACAACGACGGAATAAAGCTAAGATTACAAGTTAACCTCATGTTAGCCGGAAACCCCAATGATAAAGCATCTAAGGAAAATTGAGCCCAAAGAGGGTACACTAATCCCTCTTTAGCAAAAACGCTCCGTTCCAAAAAGTGATGGGCGGCTCGCTAGGGATGGATCTTCATTACCCGTCCGTGTTGTCAGTTAAGCCAAAGGGTCGCCGGATTACCTAGTACTTAATAAACTGAAAATATGACTGTTTCAGCTTAGCCTCAGCGTGACCCTGAAACAATAGTAAGCTACCGTTTCAATAAAATGAGATTACTTTCCTTAAGGTTGTCCCATATCATTTCACATACAATGCCGTAAATAGATTCGCGGTAGTGCCTTTTCGTATTTACCTTTGAAAATTTATATTCCCATTGGGTTCAAGACCCGAACGACCGCAATAATGCACAATGGCCAATCGTATTATCATATCATTATGGGCACGTATTGTTCGGTATAGATGTATTTTCACATCGTCTCTTTCAATAATAGTTATTTTTAAACTTAAATATATTATTTGGGTTCACCGTTAAAGCATGTATTTCAAGCAGATATAAATCTTTCATGAAGAATACTCTCATAGCGGCCGGGTCATAGCGGGCTTTGAACCTTTGGAATGAAAGTGTGCTTACACTTAACCAACACAGGTACTGACCACTTATTACGCCATTAAAACAAATCTCATAGATTGACCTTCAACATTAGTATTGTAAATGTAAAGCAAAGTAAACATAGATGGCCATAAAGCGGCGTAGTTTCGCTCGGCTGATCAACTAGGAGATCTGTCAAACGCAGATTGCTTCGAAAGGAGTCGGACCGCCGTTCAATATCCGTTACAACCGCCGAATGCGATTATAGGGCACAACTACCGGCTCATGCATCGTACCATGAACTTAATGCGCTCTACACACCAAAGCCGGCGGCCCGCCGGCACAGCCCGGCGGCCTAACCCGCCGGCCTTATTTTGTACTAAATAAAGCCGGCGGCCTACAAAATAAGGCCGGCGGGTTGGGCCGCCGGGCTGTGCCGGCGGGCGGTGTGTAGAGCGCTTAATGCTTGCTCAAAGGCACGCGATGAATGTGCTTTTCGACGATTTACAAACTTTCAAACTTGTCTATGCGGCAATACCTGTCTTTGGTAGATTGCAAAATCGTGCAATCCAACTAGATATAAACGTAACGTTGTTTTATAATAACTACATTTATAACTAGTTTCGCTTGGATAAATAAATAAATATTGCTGGATAATTTACACAACGATATCTAGCCCCGTGGTAAGCTCGAAGCTTGTGTTACGGATTAGTTTATTAATCGTATTCTAAATATTAGAACATGTTATAGAAAAAATTACAAGATCATTGTTGATTGTAATTTTCTAATAAAATATTAATAAACTGAACAAAAGAATTAAAGTAGGTAGGTAATAATGTTGAACACATCATTATTGATGCTACAAACCGATTGTTTGCCTATTTGTATTCGTTCCAGCTACAGTTAAGGAAAGATGGTGTTGTCACAGCCCTAGCAAAGACCAAAATAATATCACCAAACTTTTAATAAAATTTTACGTAACATTCGAGCCCCAATACCATTGTCTGCTATTGTCATGCCTTGTTTGTCGCGTAATTGTTTGAGACGATTGCTATCACCAGTCAGGAGGAAAAGAATTTAATAACGCGAGATATAACATCGCATCGCCTGCCGAATGCGTGTTTATGATGCTGCCCTGTTGGCAGATGCTTGGAGCTTGACATATGCGTACATTGCCATGATAAATTGTAAGGGATTTTTGGAGGGCGTTTTAACCTATCCGATACGGCTTGTGCTGGTAGAGTGGTTTTGATAACCATCCCCAACCAGTAAAGGCAAATTAAAAAATGATTTCCTTAGTTATATTCTATCATGAACAGCTAAATGCTGTTAATTTGTTTGGGGTATTTATAAAACAAAATTAATGTTATTATTTAATTAATTGAGAAAGGTATAATATCTAGTGATATTTACTTTATTTCGCAATCCTTTTTTAAGAATGCCTTATAATTATTGAAAATTTATCGTAAAGCCGCTAACCGCAATATAGGCAGATGTAAAAGTCCTAAGCGTGTTTTTCTGAATTAATAAGGAATCAGTAAAAGAAAACAAGGTTCTGTTTTTTAAGAATGCCTATCAGTCGTGTATCTCAAACAAGAAAATTCGCACAATTCCTTTGACTCGTGTGGAACAAAAGAGCGTATTATAGTTTGTATTTAAATAAAATTCCAATATTTTCAACGGTTATTGCTCGGTACGTTGACAGAGGGTGAAATTCATTGTCGCATTGCTACCACGAGTCACAAATATTTGACCGAAAAACTGACCAAAAGGAATATGTATTTTTATTTCTGTAATAAAGTAAAACAGATCCAATTTGTCGATTCGCTCCAAATAAACACAATTTTCCTTTTCTCAAGCAATAAATTTAAAATGTTCTAACGGGAGTTAAGAAAAATCTCCTAAAGGGCTCAAATATTTCATCTTGATAAATCTGTTACACGTACGTAACTTCTTTAGTTCTAAGAGCTATTTTTCGATATGAGATATAGCCACTTCATTTAACATGTACCTCCCTACACCGCTCATCGGTTATTCTACGAGAGCGCAAGTCTAATAAATTTCGTCATAAGTCGGTCTTGTACGGGTTGGAAATGGGCAATTTCTAAACGCTTTTATATAGCATGCCGAGCATTGGGTCAACTGGAACGTGCAATAAATCTGCTAAAGTGACACTGTTGAGGCGATAACTGCCAGAATTTCGTGTGTGTAGCGGTGATAATGCCTGTTTACCACCTGCCTCAGATACTTAACTATAACACCTAAGGTATACCGATATCTTGTGAGTTGCTTGGTCGGTTACTACATTATATGTTAGTGCCTGGTTCCGTACCTAACATACTTTATGGCCGTTCTCGAGTTATAAGTGAAGTAACTAACACGACTTTCTTACAGATTAAAAAAAACAATTGATTTTGAGAACACCTTTAGATTTATTATAAGATGTTCTGTGTTTCATTTATAAGTTCTCGTCAAATAATAGGTTATTTCCGCAATCGCATTAAGGGACTTTAAATTTTATTTAACGTACGTAATTTATTTTTAAACTTGAAGTTAAATCATTTTTAATTTTATTCATGGCAATAAATTAAGACTTTAAAATATTCTCAACACGAACGTATAATTAAATACTTAACTGATTCCCAGCCATTTCAGCAACATTTGACTTAATATCACTTCCGTCGTCCAAGAACAAAAACTGTGCGGGTCACATTGAGTAAATCATCTAATCAAATGATTAAAGTGAATCGAAGCGACATCCCCATCTAAGCTCCGTTCCTAATATTCAGTCTCCGAGAATGAATGAGTGAACAGCGCTGATTGAACGACATAGACAAAAGACTTGCATTATCTCGTAAGTGGCGTGATCCAGCATTCAGGATTCTACTCTGCAAACTATGAACGACACTTTGGCTTCTTGTTTGAAAGAAAAACTCTTTAAATAAAACTACGTAGACGTATTAATTTATTCATAACTTAGGCGTGGTGCCTATTGTATATCATGGAAATCTTTTTATTTTGAAGATATAATATCAGAAGAATGTTAGAGTCAATTAATGTAAGATGATCTTGAACAAACCCTTAAAATAAATGACAAAAGTTATATTTTAGTGTCATATGATACCTGTTTGTTCTTAATTAGGCTACTTGTTTACCATATTATTTTTAAAGGAGGAGATGCTTGTTTAAAATCAATAATCCTTAATTTATTTTTCATAGTTATCATCATTGGTTGTTCTTGTTCCGTTAGTTTACTTTAGTGATTTCTAGATGTTTTTTTATAATCTGCAGCTACGACTTTGATATTTTAAAACGGTCACGTAGTTTTAGTGGCATTGGACTCGCGGGGGCACTCTTAATAATATCGTAGCCAGACCCAGCAGCGGGCTGTCACGCCAGAATATTGAATTTCCTAAGTATAAGACTCCAGACTGTAAACGTTCGTTACATTCGATGCAATTACGAAGCTCTGGTTTTGAATTTCGAAGCTCTGGTTTTAAATTTAAATTCATTTTCCAAAGTTTTCTGAGCACTAGAGCTAAATACGAAAATTCGAGACTTAAGAATTTTGATGTTTTGAATTTATTTTCCTATAAACTATGTAGTCTGTTACCATTTTAATACCTACCCGGCGAAAACGACGGGGAACACCCCGTATGAAGTTTGATGCCTCTCTCTTTCTCCGAGTATGTTTGTTTGTCTGTGGCATTGCAGTAGCTAACTAAATAATTATAATTTCATTTAGATAAAAGTTAAAATTGTATTATCTTATTATTCGCTTACATTGATAACAAATTAACCCCAAATTACCGGTCAAACATCGTTTCATTCGACAGAATTGATTTTAAATTAGTGTGGTCGGTTAAACCATAGACATCGTTAAACGAGTTTCCAGAAAATCGCAACAAACTGGAGCGAGCTCGGACGCCGAGAATTCTCTTGAAAGTTAGTGTTGCTCTAACGGAAGTAATTGATTTTAATTTCACTGGCAGTACGTTAAAATGCAACCAAGCGTTAATGAAAAATTATTTGTTATTTGAAGTTGCAAGTTTGAGTGGTGCAGACTGCAGGCTTCGCGAACTTGTAGAAATATTGCCCATTAACCATCTCCTTTTAGATTAAAACTTGCAAAGTACTACTCTTATAAATTACCAAGTAAACTTAAGTCTTTGTTGTTATTAAAGTAATTTAAATCGCAATATCTTACATTCATTATACTTTATTTTTTGTTTGCAGTACAAAAACATTTTAATCACTGCCAAATGTTAACGTTTAACAGTTTTATTACTTACGTATTAAATTTAATGGTTTTGATATTGAATAAAAAACCATGAATTTGCTTAAAATTAAATTACCTACTGAATGGTGGAAAGATACCATAGAACACTAGTGATTTCAATACTTTAGAACGCTATTAATCTTAGTATCAATTCATCATGAGTCTAGACTGGTAAAAAAGGCACATGTCATTCGAAGTGCTCCGCCTAAAGTAAATTCACCAAAGGTACAAGCCTACACCCATCGCAATAGATTGATGAGTTGAACTGACGTCGTCATTACTAGTCCTCCCGTTTTTACAGAGCTTGGCCCTTAGATAATTGGAGCGAATGTTTAGGCCGTCAGTGTAATGACCGTCTGTTTTGTTTACCAGAACTCTCCGAGTTTTATGAAGTCGTTTGGTTTAGCCGCTGAACGATAGTCGACTACGAATTTTATTTCAATATACATTTTTTGTTATTTGTTTTCAGTAGGACTTGCCTTGTTTGTTTTTCTTATTGAAGAATTGTTTATAACGGTGTAGAGAACTTTTATAAGCTACATTTTACTAGAAGATTTTACAAGTAATTTATTTATAATGGAATCTAAGCAAAAGTGCAAATGTCCTCCAAAATGAATTTGTAAAACTATCTGTTGCAGCTTTCAATGCTCATTATTTTCAATAAATTAAATTACTCCTTAAAAATGTAAGCTTTAGCATTCAGTTATCCCAAATAGGGGCGTAAAATTAAATACACACGCGGAGGGCCACGCACGTATGGCCATCGATATTCTTCCGTGGCTAGCGATGCGTCAATCCGGCGGGCAGTAGATTGATCACCGCGGTAAATGACGTCCTCATTCTATTCCACAATGTACTGAATAAACCCTGAAAAGGACGGCACATAACTGTGATTTTATTCTATACTTTCTAAAGGAAAAAACAATTTGAGATGATTATGATTACGTTTAAATTATTTTCACGAAACGCCGATTTAAATATTTTGATTTCAAACACTAACTCTTATCGTCAGAAATAGTATCGGTCTAATTGTTTAACGTTCTTCTTTATGAAATGGTTCTGTTATATTCCTACAGTAGGTACCTAATATAATAACAAAATACATTTTAAAATTATGTATTTTTGATTCCTACAGAAATTAAACTTATGCTTGTTTGCATTTTTCCTATGTATGTGGGTAGGTAAGGTAATAAAACAATATTTATCGAAGTTCCAAGAAACCTTAAAAAAAAACGCTATAATTGTTTCATTTTATCTGGGTCTTCGACAATTAGCCTAATGAATCCGCTTTTTCGACGATTCTCGTTGTCAGGACGCGGTTGGTTTGGAGTCTCACATTCAGTTTTATTAGTTATCATTTCTTGATAACGTCTGTCCATTAAAAATTTTAAGATTAAAATTAGTTCAGTATTTTTATAGTGTAGTGAAAATGAAGCCGGAAACGGATGAATTTTTCAATTATTCGTGGCGCATTTGTTGTGTCTTGTATGATTTTTTGTTATATTCAACGTTTCTGACGGGCTAAATCCACCTTTGTGAGAGGCCATGAGTGCCGCACTGTCAGGAGCATTTAAAGAATAATAATATGGTCGCATGACATCGTTCGTGACACCAACAAAACCCTGCAACTGAGGAATGTTACCTATGTTTATGTAAGTTTGAGTTTGTTTTCTTCCTGTGACCTAAAATTTGTAAAGTAATAAATTTATGAATAAACATATCGACGGTGGAAAGGAAAAACCCTTGAAGCGACAATTTTCAAACTTTACAGGAGAGCCGATCAAAGTTTTTATTTTCCGAAAATAAATCATAAAAAATTTGTGTTTGAAGTTAGAGCGACAGGAAAAAAAATAGTTTCTTTATTTTTTATTTACTACCTTACTATTAAACTTCGAAAAATATACGACCATGATAAATTGATTTAGGCGTCGCTTAATTATTTAACGGTGAATACAGCGGACGGAAAAACGCATTAAATGCAACTTGAGTATTCTGACAAACGCAAGGAAAAACACATTAAGCGACAAGCTATGTATGATTTAACTAGGAGGTAAAATAACTGAAGCGTATCGAGCATAACATACAGGGTTCCGGAAAAACCAGTTAAGTAAGAAAATCATAGTATGCTAAGTACAAGAAAAACACGTTATGCGCTAGCTATGTAATAATATAAAGCTATGTTTTTAACTGAAGTCCCTACTTTGTTTCCCAAAGATACCAAAAAAACAAGACTATTGAGATACAACAGTCTTTTATTTATTAAAAACTTCTGGTACTTAACATTTCTTTGGTAATTTTTTTGGTCTTTTAACATTTTGCCTTTAAAAACCATTTCAAGCGAAGCATAGATACCTAAATCACTATTTTGAGTGATCTGATCAAATCATACAAAAGCGTCATTAACTCATAAGAATAGGAAATGATTCGTAATAATTGTGATACAGAATTTATAGTTCTTAAAGTCTTCATAAAATTTAATAGGTTTATAAGTTTAATGTACAAACGCAATACAAAACCGCTACGTTGTGTTGTAAACGACCAACTTAATCAACATTGTTAACAACATCACTATTTTTATGAGTCATCATCATCATCATCATCTCAGCCATTGGACGTCCACTGCTGGACATAGGCCTCCCTATATGACTTCCAGCTATTGCGGTCGCTCGCAGCCTGCATCCACCGCGAGCCGACCGCCTTCACCAAATCATCAGTCCACCTTGTTGGTGGACGCCCAACGCTGCGTTTTCCGATCCGTGGTCTCCACTCGAGAACCTTTCGGCCCCATCGGACATCTGTTCTCCTCGCTATATGGCCTGCCCATTGCCACTTCAAAGAGCTAATCCGTTGGGCTATGTCGGTGACCCGCGTTCTCCTACGGATCACCTTATTTCTGATTCGATCTCGTAGGGAAATAGCATAGCCCTCTCCATAGCCCTTTGAGCAACTGAGTCTGTTGATGAGGCCGATAGTGAAGCACCACGTTTGGGATCCGTATGTCATCACTGGCAACACACAAAATCTTTATGAGTGATCTGATCAGATCATAATTACAAAAGTGCTACGTTGTGTTGGTCGTTTATAACACAACATAGCTCTTTTGTATAGCAAACCTACATAAAACTTATAAACCTACTAACTTTTACTAAGACTTTTCAAAAACTTTAAATTCTGTATTACACGTATTATTAGTATTCTGTATTGACGTGCCTCAACGGCGGTTCACCGATGACTGAAGCGCCACGTCACGTGCAATATCCTTATATAGGTGACGCCATTTACACAAAAGAGACCGAATTTCATTGCATGTAGTGACAAGACTTGTTTTGAATGGTTAATTTAAATACACAGTATCGTAAATAATACTTACTTTAACCGACTATCGTTTTGATTTATGAAGTCAGCGTAATTAAACTAACCGACGATTCGGGAATAAAAGACGATGTCGGTTAATTTAAATATTTATGTGGTATTTTTGTCTATGTTTACTTTAACCGACACCACTGCTTTTTACAGCGATTGTAGAAATAACTGAAATCCATAATATTTTATAACAATCATGCTGGAAAAACGCATGAACTCCATGATACAGATATAAGGTAAGCAAGGAAAAACAAATGTAGCGACCGGGCACCAACGCAATAGGAGTAAGCAAAAACAACTTAAATGTTTAAAATAGGATTTCATATGGCGAAGAAAAACGATTTAAGTAACCTATAAGATTCGAAACAGAAAAGGAAAAATACATCAAATAACAATCTAACTATATAGTCTGTACTTCAAGCGGTAAATGAACAAAAGATGCCAAGATTCTTTGTCACTTCATTTAGCGTCTGAAAAAATTGAGCCTAAAAGTGCCATTACTTGAAGCGACACCAAAGTGGTCAGATCGCCACGAAACCAAGACCAATCGACGCAGAAAAATTCACTGATTTCAAATATGTAAAAAAGTCATTTTCGACCAAAGTGTCGCTTCAAGTGTTTTTCCTTTCCACCGTCGATATGCAAATTTTTGATTTCTCAGGTTTTCTATAAGATTTGTTGAAAAGTTTTGGATGTAATATTTTAATTTATAGGTATACCTAAATGTAGTTCACAATAAATATAACAGCCCAAAATTAAACCTTATTTAACTACTATGATACTTTACGTTTAGGTACTTACGTGGAAGTGCAAGTTTAGATATCAATTTTAAAATACTCAGTCTTATTGAATACTAGTAAGCATTTTTAATCCTATCAATGACTTTGTTAAAACTCTGGCACATCTCTGCTCAAGTGATACCGGGAATAACTACGTGACCGCATTTCGAAATTCAACTGAAAATCGCCTCCGAAAAATTCACAGCGTATCCTGAACGAATAAAGAAAAAATAACGACGGAGTCACCAGCGAGTAGCCTGAGTGTCCAGAATAAATTATGCTGACGAAACTTTTAGTTCAAGTGTCTTTACCACTCGTTTTAATACAGATTTGCCATGAATTCTAAACTTGCTCGATTATTTCGTATATAGTCCCGTTTTCCTGTTTAGTGACGGTTGGTTTTTTGGGTGTGATACCTAAATAATTAAATTGTAAAATAATTAAATTTATAGCCATTGAATCTTTACAGAAGAAAAGAAATATATTGGACTTTGATGTAATTATCATAATCACCTCTATTTATATTACCACTGCTGGGACACGGGGACTTCTCTCTTGACGAGAGAGATTCTGTAGACGAAACTGAAGAATAAGGTAGAAAATGAAAATGAAAGTCAAAACATTCTCTTTTGTTAGGGAAACGCCGTAACAGTAGTTGATAATAATGATGGTGACTTTATACTACTCGCTGCAGAGTCCAATATTGTGATCGAAACGCTACGCTCTGGTATAATTGATACCCCTAAGCTAAATTAGAAAGACCGCGGCAAATTCAACGAAACGTTACACTTTGTACGAGTTCTATTTATTCATGTGTGGTTTAAACTCCGTTTATTAAAGATGTTACGTTTCCGTGAATTCACTACATATTTGAATTAATAGCTTATTATTAACTTATTATCTTAGCTATTATACTTATTCTTAAGAGGATTCTTATTAGGACGACATTATTGGGCGAAAGTCCGCTGGTAACGCAAGATGTTTCGGGTTCAATTCCCGCCACAGTAATTTTTTTTACAAATATTTAATTAGTCTATTAGATAATTTTCTGTATTATTTATTTCATTGCACTTTTTGTATTAAGTTTGTAATTTTCGAGCTCTTTGATTATCCTTGATCTACTCTTAGGTAAAGTTAGGTACCATTTACTGTAATCACCTTACAATTATTTTATTTGTCATTGCGAATATCCATACAATATTATCAACAAATTTGAGGTTCTTCTAGTATATTTTATTTATACGGTTTTTCCTCCAGACAAATAGACTTTACACTTGAGTTGTGCCTTGCAGTTATTAAGCTTGCAAATGCTTTCGTTTCCAAATGGATTCGGCGCATTAAGTCAAGTGCAACACGAAAAATGCATTAGTGGACTCTAAAAAACCATCAGTCAATGTCCTATTTATACACATTTTAAGTCTGTCTCAAAGTTCGAAAGTTTTCATTAACTTTTATTAGGCCAAAATTGCCTTTATTGCTATTTCAATTTTCATTTATAAAACTTCGTGGTTAGAACACTTAAGTGCTTTCTGTGTTTTTACGAAGAAAAGTTTAAATTATCAACATTATAATAATAGATTCATCATAATAGAACCATTGGCCAATTTGAATTAAAGGAAATTACAACGAAATACCTGTATTCTCAAACTACGACAATACGGCGCTTCGGCGCTTACTAGGGAAGCTCTATTTCCAGATGTGGACAAATATTGGCTGATGATGATGATATTTTTATAACAAAGGGTATAAATAAGAAGAATTAAAATTTCAGGACATTTATATTTATACAATTCAATTAAAATTACACCTTTATTGTCAAGTCAACGTAACTTAGTACATGATAACGATACTAATAAACAATAACTTTATTTAAAAAAGCCGTGTTTCTCATAATAGGAAGATTTTTACTGAATTGGTTACATTTAAATAATTATTACAATAAATGCAACAGAAAATCATTCATTAAAGCTACATTCTATTTGTTTAGAGTTTTCTTTAGAGTTATTGTTATGAAGTAGGTATTGTACTTGTTACAATAAAGTTTGAATAGTTTAAATCCCGAGAACTTTGGCTAATTTACCTGGAAGGTTGCTAATTACGATAATCGATGAAAACTTTTTATGTAGCTGAAATTCAATAGAATAGGAAGCATGTACTTTGTATATCTAGATTTATGTACGATATATTCCATCTAATAATAAAGCAGGATCACAAAAAGTCTTTCAAATATAATTTTACCAATTTTAAACTTAAGTACGGTTAAGTGATAACAAATTTATTATTTAACAATATACAAAGGTACACAGAGACTTTAGAATCATTAATTACTAGATTTATGTACGTAGTCTGTTAATTCATTTGGGAAAGGTTTACTTTATGCGTGATCAAACATAGAGCAATTGATCGCGGCATTGCGTGGATATCATAATCACTAATATATTCCCACTGCTGAGACACGAGGATTTCTCTCTGTATGAGAGAGATACGGCCTTAATTCGCCACGCTGGCCAAGTGCGGGTTGGCGAATGACGCATATCCTTCAAACTTTTCAAAGTTCTCTACTTCCTATAATAAATATAATACCTATAATATAGAGTTTAGTATAATACATTTGAACAGTAAGATTATTAACGATCATAATTATTATTTCCCAACATCATAAAATTGCAAAGAGAATATATATTTGAAAGTTGATTTATTAGATTTAATGTTATCATTTTAGAATATTATAATCGATTCTACAGCCTTAACAATAACTGGAACTTTACATTATTTACAAAATTCTATTGTAATCATAATTATAGAGACGAACACAATAATATTCATTACTTACGATAATTACACAGTTAAAAAAAAACATTTTAGTAAAAATGTTTTAATGATAAATATCAGGGTCTGTTTGTTGAGAAAAATGTCAATAAAACCTATGAAAGTAAAATAATACTTTCTCACATAGAATATTTTTGATTTGTTTAACAGAGTTCACAGTGGCTCCTGCATTGAGCTAATGTAAGTTACGAATATTTGTAGTTTTACAGATTTAAATATAGAATGTATACAATCTTGTGAATTAAAATGTTATTTTTGACAATCTTTTAAACCTACATAAAACTAAATCAATTTAAACTGTAGATCTTTACTGATAACATAACATTATAAACACTCGTAATTCAGTACCTATAGGTAAATGCATTCGGTATTTCTTTTTGTTAGAGATAGAATATGGATGCTATTTTACAGAAAATCATAATTAAACTTGATTTTCGTATTTTACTTCTATTAAATGAATTTAACAAACTCAAAGCACATTATAATTTTATCAATTATATCTAAGAACCGAAAAAGCTATTTATTTATGAAAACAATCATGTTATTTAATAAATAAAATATCAAATCATCACTGCGATAGTCTATACAACTTCACTTATAAAAAACTCCACAACTACAAACTAAAGGCCTAGAATTTACAACCATTTACCTTTACACATACCGACGAACATTTAAACAGCGTAGAGTAGTATTAGTATAATGGCATAGAGTTGTGTGGGAAGATGGCTGATGATGTACTGTACACTATGTGCGTGCGAGGCGGCGGCGCGGGTTCGAGTCCCGTCGCGCCAGGCAGCACCGGACACCATGGGCTCTTCGGCTCCAAACCCGTTCATACTGAGTTCTAGACCTGTGGACGAAAAAAATATTTTGTATATTTCAAAAGGTCCCGAGGAAAATTGTGTCGTCTTAAAAGGTTAAAAAACATAGAAATAAATAGAGCGAAGCCGCGGGCGGGTCAGCTAGTGGAGTATATTTTATTATCCAAATAATATACTCATCTTGCTTGACAAGCTTCGAGCTTATCACGGGGGGCTTATGTTGCTGTGTGAATTTTCCAGGAATATTCATTAAATGAATATGATGCCTATTTGTATTAAGGCGTTACAGAATTAATCGTGTATTAACTACGATTAAGCAATCAACTTCAAACACTCCTTTGCGTCAGGGGGATACTAAGAAAAACTTCTCGCTGTTTATATTTTTGAGCGGCAAAAGTTTGTAAAATGTTTGTCTATTATTCATTTTATCTCAGATTTAAAAGTTATTTAAAGACTTTTACGTAACTAATTAATTAAAACTTACTTCTTTTATGAACTTCATTCCCTTGATAATTATTAAATGGGTTTACAGGTAATTTTTAAAATAGTTTTGAATTTATCATAATATAACACTATGAATCACCATAGGTAACAACATTTTTTGTGTTTATTACCAGGTGTGAGTGCACAAATGTGTTACTTTAAATATGTAACAAAAAAATGAAAAATGTTAAGAGTTACTATCTACATTATATTTTATTAGATTATTCGACAATAATGTTTTGAAAATAGGTAGCAAAGCTTTTAACCATTGCAACATTAACTCATAGTGAAAATACGAACGCAGTCACCTCGGCTAGGACATCATAGTCGGCTTTGACGATTTAATTTTACCTTATCTTAATTTTCTAATTGAAAATGCGGAAAGAATCAAAAAGTAAGGGAAAGCCTAGTAATAATTAACTTTATACATGATCATCATGTTGTAACCCTCTTAGTGTAAACTTTTCAATAAGCTTTGTTTTAAAGATACTTGTAGTGAGACTTAATCTTCTCAATTACTTTACCAATAGTTTTCTCAGACTAACGACCGAATAGAGGAGCACTTGCTTTAATCGCAAAGAGCACTACGGTTTTGCATAAATTAGTTTGTGTTTTTGTTTGATCCGAAGCCGGAGGTTGAACCGCTCTATAAATTGAAACAACCAACAGTTTATATAATAGATTGGTGCGCAAATTTTGGTGCTCAAAAAATTGGCGCGCAAAATGGGTTATTAATTATTACTTACGATGCAAGCTGACTTGATTCTCGGTCTTTCCGAGCGCGTTCACCGAAGCGCACACATATACTCCGAAGTCTTTAGGCGCCAGTGATTTGATGCTCAAATTCATCCACAGAGAATAATCGTTGACAACAGTCTCGTGTACACGCAGCTTTGTGTTTTCGGCCAGCTTGTCGCTTACAGGCGCTGTAAAGGGTTAAAATTGTTAGTGCCGCTTTCGCTCGTATAGTTTTTTCTGTTTTTTTTACATTAACAGTTTTAAATTTTATAGGATAATTTGTGCTTAATGACTAGTTAGATCAACTAGAAATCAATGCATACTAGAAAAAGTATGAATAAAATAATAAGTGTAAGTTTCATAAATTACTGAATTCTTAGCACAATCTATGTAGTTTCAGTTTCAGTTATCTATCTAGTTTACTTAAGGGAAGTTTACTAGTATTCTTAGTGTTCGGTAAATATTGTAAAAGAACGCTATTGGGTTTGCCAGTAAATTATTTTTTTCAACAAAATATCAATGATTATAATGCATTTATTGCGATACCCAAAGAAACAGAAAAGAATAGAAATAGCCCGCGTTTTATAGCTTATTTTACCAAACTGGTAGTTTTGGTAAGATAAGCTATAAAACACTTTAATAAAAACTGAAGGTCAATGTAAATTGCCGAAGCAAATTCATTATGATGTCTTAATAAAAATACCTCTGAAGAATCTGGTTTTAAAGATAAGATGATATTAATATTTATCTGCATTCTAAGAAAATCCTATCACGGAAAGGGTAAAATTCAAAGAGCTAATCAAATGAAATTCCGGAACGTAATAATAATTTATACATTGAGGCGTTCTCAAAAGCTGTCTATTACCAACTATATAACCTTATATTTATTGTATTTGCAATATAAATTGTATAATCTGCTTGTTGCCAAAAGTCCAGGTCTCTTTTTTAGACACAGATTTTAGCCAAATTTGATTTTTTATTGAACTTTTTATAAAGAATTTACTTGTTAGCTGTATTTACCATCTTCTCGGTACCAGGAGTTCATGGCTTTAGGAGAGGCCTCGATGTAGCACTGGAGCTCCACGTCACTGCCCAGAGGCGCACCCACCAGTTGATTCGTCACCTTAACTTGCGGGATAACTGTGGGAACAGAGTTTTTATGAGGGACGCGAAGGAACTTTTCCGATTGCTCAGCTAGCGGTCTGGAGATTACGCTTGAGGTAGGTCGTGAAGATTTGTGGAGCCACTGACTCAGGTAGACGCGTAAATAATAAATTACACGGTACGTATAATCACCTCTACCTCTATAGGTACCTACTAGACCAAAAAGTGTAGAACAAATACTGGTTTTTAGTATCTATTTTATATACAAATTGTTATCTAAATGTTTATAGAATAAGGACAGTATATATTCATATAGTAGAAGTATATATAAGTCATGTGCCGCTTATACGGGTAAAATAAATTCGAAAATGAGGATTGCAGGAAAATAAATAATTCCTGTGTAAATTCCCCGAAATTATATTCGTATTTCTTTCCTATATAACATCCGTACCAAACCGTAAGTTTCGGATTTCTACAAGGTAAGTTTTGTGACTCTGTAAACAGCATTATTCATTAATAACAATATCTACAATACAGTGATAAAAAATATTTAAATCAAAACAAAAAAAAAATTTAGGAGAAATGTTTATTGAAACTATTTAATAGATTAATCGAAGTTTTTCTGTTAGAGCTTAATAAAATAAACATTAACTTGTAATAAGTTACTCGCTCCTGCTCAAGAAATAAAACTACTTCAGACTTTTTGCTAAACTAAAATTTATTGCGAGTATTTATATTAATTCTGATGTTGGTTAGTCAAGTGGTTTATTTATTTCAGAGATGCTTGTGAAAGAGATTAAGTACTTTTATCTTGATTGCGTATTGCGTTAATAAGTAATTGCTATTTATTAGTATTTTGTTTACAGTAGAATTTATTTCAACTTTATTTCATAAACCATTATAACTGTTAAGTAACTTGAAAAAACTTCCATTATTTGCTTTATAATAAGTACTTTGTAACTGGTTTTTATGAGTAAAAACTTAGTAATGCTAAGTTAATAATTCGTTATTAGTGGTCTATATTAAAACAGTTAGGTATTGGTTTCTTATTATATGCAATTTAGTTAAGAAGTCAAAGATATTATTTTTATATGAAAAGACACACATCTGGGTTATAAGTGCGAATTAATATTATTTCGCTAATTATCTGATTTAATTGATTATAAAATTCTTACGTACCTACGTAATCTGTTTTATAACATATTAAGACCTAATTTCACCACTCTCTGTTTGTTAGTTTAACATCCCATTATGTTTAATTACAGACAGTTTACGTACATAGATGGACTGTTAATTTCTTAATGGGATGTTAAACTAACAGAGAGTGGTGAAATTAGGTCTCAGTATGTGTCTAGTGTGTAGGAGTTAAACAACCTACTGAAAGTTATTATGAAGGTCAAATCAGGTCCCAGATGTTAACAGACTTATGATTTTTAAGAGTTTGTCAATGAATACTTACAATGTACTTCAACGTGATACCGCCGGCTGACGGTTGGCGGGATTCCGTTACTAGCGATGCAGTAGTACGCGCCCATGTCCATTCTTTGTACGTGAAACAGCTCTAGACTTTCCCCTTTGTGACTGTCCACAACTGCAACAAATTAAACAATTTAACATTCTAAGGGGGATATTAGCATTCCTTTGTTTTCAAGAAGCTTAGCGAGTGGGCCTTGAGATAACTCTTTACCTTTTTACGTATTACGTAGTAATTATATGTTTTGGGACTATGCTAAGAAAGAGCGAGTAATCATTATATAATACAGCGTTGCGATGGTCATTTGTTACATGAATTAATAATATGAGCGGTAGTCGCAATTTATGTATTTTGTTAGGTTTTAAATTCCCGGCTTTTACGCGTGAGTATTGAGGATGCGATGTTGTGGTGTTTTTACCTAGTATCTGATTTTGCCTAGTAGTATATCCTACGTTATATGCATATAAGAAAAACCTTCCTTAAATGCTTTTAGTATTTGTCTTAATTATGTAAAAAAACACAACATTAAACAATAAATCTTAAACGATGTATCCAAAATAGTTCATGCAGCATTTCGTAAATGAGGATTAATGTATCTTAACCTTAAGCCACCAGTCTCTCGAGACAACTCGACGTAAAGATTAGATAATTAACTGGAGCATGAAGGCTTTTGCGAATCCAAATAAATTCGACATATCCAACGTATTTACGATTAATATCAACTTGATTTATTTTGTGGGCTCAAAGGCTCTCTTCTCTGATAGACTGATACGGGCTCACGTTTAATAATAAATTAGCAAATTTATCTATAAACAGGTTGAAAATGGCTTCCACAAAATAACCCAGCGGCGAATATTTAATATGTAAAAAATGCTTCAGGGATCGCCTGTAATGGGCAGAAATCGCAGACAAATCCACTTTGAACAATAAAAAATGCATGACTCGGATTGGTTTACTTTATTTGGGTTTGCTCTTGATTTGCCAGACACCGCCAATCACACAGATTTTGTTAAAAGTTTGTTATCACGCAAATATCATACGTATTTTAATCACCGACATGCCTTTTATATATAAAGGAGCTGACTGATTTATTGATTTAATCTGACAATACATCATTCTTAAATATCAATGGCACTCATATTGAGATAAACGGGCAATACACGAACCTTATTTACGTAGACTATTGATCAACCGATTTCGTCCCAGAACGTGGGACTTCTTCAGGATCAATGGCACTTACTAAGGCTAAAACGCGAAGCATAATAATATTTATAAACAGTTAACTTACTTCGTATATCCGACACTACAGTGCTTACGTCGCGAGTTAAATAAGCAAAAAGTGTAGAGGGGTGCTAGAAAACCTTGTGCACTGCAGATTAAAACATTTTTTACATTTCTCCCTTTAGTAGCGAGCGTTACTCAAACAAACTGTAATGTGAGTCAATAAAGTTAATTTCCTCGTGAAGCATTCATAGAATGTGCATAAGCTGAACTTGTTGAATCGCTCGGTCTTTCACTAAAGGGTAATATACTGTTTGTTTCCAGGTAGTGAATCTAACGTATAATAATTCAGTTCCCAAGAACAAATATAGAACTCTTAGTAACAGAATTCACGGAAATACCGTCCATTCCGGAATAGCTTCTGAGTATAAAATCTTTTATTATGCTAGCACGGTTCATTTAACGCGGCATTAAGTGAATTTGTCGAACATCGTATTTTAAAAAATGAATGGTTGAAAGAGCTGTAAAATACGGATGAAGGGGTGGGATGGGGAATTATGAACTGCGGAGGTATTGTGCTTCAGTTCCTTTTAGCGCCGGTCGACGGTTAAAAACCATGTAAAATGCTGAATTATGCCATAGTACTTACGACATTTTTAAAGAATCATAACAAGGGGATGCCATTCCACCACAGTGTCAAAAGAAATCAATGCAAATTACAGTTTTTCACCGACTTCAAAATAAGGAGGTTTACAATTCATCGGTTTTTGATGTATGTTCACCGATTACTCAATGACGCCTGGACTGATTTATAAAACTATTTTTTGTTTGATAGCAACTGAGAAGTAAACTCTTCCCAGGTGGTCCCATAGTCATCAGGTCATGATCTCATGATAGTATAATAAGTACATTTTTAAAGAGGCAGTTTGAAGTCGTTAACATATTGCTGATTGCTTTATAACAATGTAAGACCCGTTGATCTAAACTAAACAGTCATATTTGTTGAAGTCCGATAGAAAAACGTAAGGCATATTGTGCTTGTTAATAATACAATTTTTGATTAGGTCTGAATGATTGATTTATGACCAAAATGTTTTGCTTTTAGTCAGTTTTTAGTCGACGGCGCAATCATTAGTTCCAAACAATGACACGTCAATCAACGACCGTTCTGATTTGTTCGTTTGTCTGTCTACCACACGTGCGGACGGGATGTTCTAGACTATTTTACTCATAATGTTTTTAAAATAGTTACAACTATTGTGAATAATTTAAAAATTAGTAATAAAAAAATTAGAGCATTATTAATACAGCGTAGAAATAACACTTTTTTTGGAAATCTGTGTCCCACAGAGTGGCATGTTCAGTTCTTGAACAAACTCTTTAATTAAATGATTAAAAATAATACAGCGTAGCACAGAGCTACGGCGTAGCAATAAGCTACAGCTAAACAAATGACGTCAAGATAAGGTTGAAATACGGTTTTATCTTCAGGTTTACATGTTCCACTCGTTAAATTAGGGTTATCATAGCCTTTATGTTTAGAATTGGAGTTACAAAATGTCCCTTTACAAGTCCCATCGCTCAGCGCGGTAATTAAGAGTGCGCAAAGGGAAGCCGCTCGGCGGACATTATGTTTAGCGCATCAATTGGCCGGGCCGAATTAGTCACAGGCCAACCGTGAAACTAGACATTTACGGATTGACCAACAGTTAATTACTAGATACGTTTCCAATTATTCACTATGTTCGAACGGAGTAAATGCGACATGTTTACAGAAGCACAGTTATAATTTAAAAGCTGGAAATATAACAGTTCGTTTGAATAGACAATACTACAAACTTTTTATGCGATTCATTTAAATTGTTGATTTCCGCGACACCCCTGCAGAGTTTTCAAGGTTACCACGTTTTACTTTTGTAAGTTGTTGAACAGTATGTAAATCTGAATTATTTAAAAAAATACTGTTTAAACATAAGCCAATTAAGTTCCTTAAGGTTTATTATTATCAAGTTGTTTCCTTTACCATGATAATCGAATTATTTGATTATTTTGCAACATCAAAGAAAAATATATCGCGCTTTGATTATGAAGAAAAAGTTATACGAATTATTTTAATACTTCACGTTAAAGTTTATTGTTCGAAAGATTGTTCTGATGGAAAATAACCTCCATCTTAACTGTATTCGTCTGCGAGTGACGGTTTAATCCGAAAAGGCCCCCGTGGACCATAAAATTCGGTACGTGACCGAAATAAAAATATTACATTAACTCAAATCTGCAACTTTCTAGGTTTACAGACACGTAAAACGATACTTATCAGAATTATTAAATCAGTTGTAAAATAAAGCGGTTATTTGCGTAAAATATTTAAATTTATTACGTTAAATAATTCTGAGAGATTGAAAAACCATTATTATTGATTTATATTTTTTTAGTACCATTAAAAATTGTCGATAATACAAATTAATGTTGCTGAACAAAATAATTTACTACGGTGAACATCATTGTGTATACTTTATAAACAATGAACAATATGATTCCAGTAACTAACTGTGCTGAAAACCAACTTAGTTTCAAATCCCATATTTATGAGAGATGCTACAAGCTAATAAGTTCAAAGTTTGACAAAATGCAAGCTCTTAAATTTTCAATTTAACTATCTTGGTCCTCTTACAACGGGGATTTTTATTTCCGCTGAGTGAACATCAAACAAAAAAGTAATTAAGTACGCTATCTGCTAGGAAATAAAAATAAATCGAAATTGCTGAACAATGAAAATCTCTTAATGGACATCCGGTTAGAACATCCACCTTCTAGGTAAGTTCTTATTTAAACGTATACGTAGGTACTTGTATCCTAGCCTAGCTATAAATTAATGTGATTTATTTTGAGTGCCACAGTAATCTGTTTCGAATCTTTATTTGAGAAATTATTTTATTTTTAAGCCAAAATAACACTTTTCTCGGAAGTTAATTAATTCACGTGGTCCTATTAAATTAAGTTTTCATAGATCTTATAATTTTAATAGTAATAGTTATAATGTTACCGTCTTAGGTACTAGTATTCTGGTAATAAACAACTTCCAAATAATTATGTACGGTGGTTTCTGGTCGCGTTAATGTCGACAGTGTCCGTTCAATGTCCGACATTACGGGGGTCAAAATTATAGTGAAAACGAGGCACGTCGCTATTATAGACCCCATTATTACTGTATTATGATCATTGCTTGGGGAGTAAAGGACGAAATCTAGCAGTTCTATACGATTGAAAATGAACTGCATTGTATAAGGTTAAAGGCTTAACATACTCATCAAGACCAAAATAAAATTCATACATATTTTATTTACTCAAATTAAATGCCAAACACTAGGTCAACTTTAAAATAAAGTTTAGATTTTCAAAGATTTTGGGTTGTTTAATATTTTGATAGTAACTTAAACGATTCAAAAACCAATTAGGTGCTTTCGACAAACCGAAATAAGAAATACATTAAATACATAAATATACAATTTCTCGCAGGCTGGTTTTTCTTTTAAGAAACAAAATAGACATAAATAGGCTTTTCTAGAGATTAGATCCTGTCTTAATATAAACATTGGATTTCGCAGGAGGTCTATGTTCGAGACAACGCTTAGGCGCTATCAATAATAAATATGTTAATAACGTTTTCGTATTCATTCGACGGTACTGCATAAAACATCCAGTAACCGAGACCTTACGCATAAAATAAATTATTGTTGGAAATCCGAGCTCGGTCGATGTATCTGTGATGCTATCACGCCGGTTATGACATTATTAAACTAGACCGTTCAGATCCCCTGACGCTAAAAAATACGTGACCGTTTTGCACAATGTTGCCACGCTGAAAAATAGCCTTCCACAAATTTAAGAACGCTGTGATGGCCCGTATATTTTATGTTAATGAAAGCTCGCGATGCGCATCGGATTCGCCCTGCGATTGGCTACCGCAGTTTTATTAATTTCCATAATAACGGAGTGTTGTCGCTGATACCGTTGTGTTGCCGCACTGTGATTTTTGCATGATGAAGGGTTATAACCATTCGTAATCGCAGGTTATGGTGCAACCAAAATATTTTGTGTGAACCGTTCATGTTTAGGTTTATTTTGAATGAGAATTAAAGCATGAAAATTACCCGTTAGCTTTTAAAACATTAGGCTAATTTATTACAGAAAAATCATCAAAAATTCTTTATTGGTAAAAAAATATAACAGTAATTAACTAACTGATCATAATCTTAAGATCAAAAGTAATATTTTAAAGCTTTGATTGAAATTATTAACTATGGATATTTAATTTTATTTTTACTTAGGTAAGTACGTTGAATTCAATGGGTGTTTCAAAAAGTTCTTAACTCTTATAAGCTAAAGGTTATTCAAAATTTCCACAAACTTTATTAAAATGCCCCTTCACATTTCCCTTTAAAAATGAGCTCCAGGTAAAACCAGACTGAGTAAAATTTTGAGCGCATAGAGCTGGGTTGATGTAAAAAGAGCTACATGACTTTTTACGAGCGTGCAAAGCATGTTGCTGAAAGTAGTCATCACGATTATTTTGCACAAAGTAATATTTCCCCAAATGCAGTTTACACGCCAAATCCATTAGGCACGTGCGCTGGCGTACTTTTTTCATTTTATAAATCGGCCGAAACTACTCCCTCTCTTTGAACTCTCCCTCATTTTGAATTTTTTTAACAGCTACAAGTGCAAATTCTACTCTTAAACATAGGACTAAGGTGATAAAAATAATTTGCTTGTTATTTAAGAAAAGATATAAGTAGGTACTACTACTTACTTATACAAGGTATACCAAAAAGGGTATATGAAGCCGAGGCGTGCGTGTTGACCGCAGCAAACAAAATACAACCCCGAAAAAAGATTTCAAAAAAACGCATTTTCAGATTTTCATAAAAAATTACACCTTCGGTATGTTTACAACGCGTTGACAACCCTAGAATGTATACTCACACGCAAAGGTCATCTAAGTTCATTCATCTAAGTGGTTCACTATGATTCTAATAGATGGCGGTATGATGAGAAATAAGTTTTATGAAATCGATAACACAATAAAGCCTAAGTCTAGTGTTATTATTGCAATTTGCAATAGAACTCATAAATTATTAAATACGTAACTTTATAATACAAATTGTATTTATTTACCCGACATCTTGTGGAAAATTATGCAACTTATTTCAATTTAATATTAAATTCTGTAGCACTGCGCTAAAAATAGTTACCTATACCTACTAGGTATGCAGAATTCTACGTAGGTAATTTATTTGATCACAATTTTAATTAACTAAAATACCTCATCATGTCAGCCGTAGGACGCCCACTGCTGGACAAGGGAGGCCCTTATTCATGAGCTACTTTGAGCCTGTTCATGAGGCCGATGGTGAAGCACCACGTTTCGGATCCATATCTCATCACTGGCAACACACACTGGTCACTGGCCCGAACTAAAATACCTATTTTACAAACTTACTAAACACATTCAATTTAAGCTTTGAGCTAACCGCTCCTGTCCTTGTGTTAATTGGACGTACCTACTCTTTCGCACTTGTGTACATGAAAAATGAGCTGGATGCTTGTCCTCGAGCTTTGCTGTAGCACATCAATCACATTGTTCGTACGTACCTACTCTCTCACACTAAACATAATTATGTACAACACAAAACACTAAAGTAGGTACATGTCCAGGTAGGTAGGTACTAGGTACGTTAGTAAAGTTAACAGGTTAGGAAATCTACACACGAAACACAAACTCACGACACGTACCTATTCAGTCTAGTAATCGACTCCAACTAAATAAAAAATTGATCAAAACATTTCTAGCAGAAAAATGAAAACATTGAAATCCCTTTGCATTGTCCGACAATCCTACTACTGAGACGCGACTATCGCACATATGACTACTGACATAAGGTTCAAATTCCTATTACAGTGTAGTAAGATACGTCCTTTTCTACAAACCGCCTCTAACTACCGCCAAAGAGAGCCGACGCGAAAGTGCGGCACGCGGCGCCCTTTGTAATTTTGGTGCAAAAATAATCATGGTTCAGTACAATTATTTCTTTATTTGATTTTAGTTTAAAAAATGTAATGTATGTTTTTAATGGTGAAATATTATTTTAATGAACAATCAGATATTTCCTTGATTTAATATTCGTTATTATGTATGGTATGTATTTAATATTCTAAACTTTTGGATTATTCAATGTGTTTACGGAACCCGAATATGTATTTGCCTATTTAGGTATTAGTGAAGAATGTTTATTCAGTCTTGTGATTTGAGCCGCGCGATAATGATGTAAGACAATAACGTCTATTACGACATGGTGATGTGTGTTGGTGCAGCCGACCGTAACCTTATGGAGGCGAGGAGACGGTATGCGGAGGAGTATCCTCATAGGAATCTCCCTTCCTATGGGTGCTTCGCTCTGTGGTGAAGCGAGCTAGAACGTGCATCCAAATGGGCGGGCACCACATTGAACCACACTACGTTGGTTAGGTACCATTTTGGTGGTCAGTTATCAACAAAATTAGATATGTGTACCTAGTTACCTACCTACTTCATCAGTGATAAACAAATAGTTGTAAAAATGTGTTAGTGGCTTTGTGATTGTGATGTGAACTGTGATGTGACTGATGTGTTCTAGAAATGTGCGTGAATTGGATTCCAACATACCGCTAGAGGTAAGTAACTTTAAATGTAGATTTTAGCATTGATACATAGCAGGCCCTACAAGGTATGTACTTACATACTTACCTGTTACTGACGAAGTCTTAAATTGATAGATAAAAGGTATTATAGTAATTAAAATTGTGATTAATGAAATAATCTACGTAGAATTTTGCGTAAAAACTATTTTTAACCCAGTGACACAGAATAAAATTGGTAACTAGTTGATATTGATTATGCTCTTCTAAAATATTTTAAGAACTTATTAAGCCTAAATCCATATTATCTAGACCTAGAAAGTATGAATTATTTATGTATAAAATAGTTCACCAACAGTAATTTTACTATGAGTTAGAAAATAATTCGATAAAGCTTATATCGGACCATATTGCCATCTGTTATGAATTTTAGTGAACTAAGTAGCTAAGCGTATTCGTTGGGTGTGAGTGTGAGTGAGACGGAGCTAGTCCAGTGATTAATGAATGAGACAGCTTTCATTCATTCGTATTCGCATTGTATCTAGGGTTGTCACGTTTTTAAAAAACATTCGAATATAATTTTTCTAAAAAAAATTAAAAGTGCGTCTTTTTGAAATCTTTTTTCGGGGTTGTATTTTGTTCGCTGCGGTCAATCCACACCCCTCGGCTTCATATACCCTTTATGATACACCGTGTATATATATATATATATTTATAAAAATATATAAGTATATAAGTATTAATTTTATAGTATAAATAAATATATATTTATAAGTGATATTCGACGTATTGGTTTATTGTTATATACTTTATGTAATTAAAATTGTTTATATAATTTATGTACCTACACTACCTTTTTAAATATTTTGTACTATTTTTTTATTCATTATCTCCACTAAGGTTGCCTGGAAGAGATCGCTTTCAGCGATAAGGCCGCCCCTTGTACGTTTAATTTAGTATTAAGTTTTCTTGAAACTCGGTTTTTATTTTAATTAAGAAGGTACAATAAAGTGTTAATCTATCTATCTATCTATCTATCTAGGTACAATGAGAAGTTAAAAAACGGAAATTTTAATAATTTCAGTTTTTATAGATAAAATTTCCGAAATGTTGCAGAAATACAAATACAAACTTAAGTAAGTTCATTCATTTGTTATTTATGATTTATATACTTGAAAACCCCACACAACTGTAGTTACAGAATACCTCACTTTTTATGTTCCTTTGTCTCTGCTTGAAAAGAGTTATAATGAAGTTTATTATAACATTTTTTTTTCGGTTGAAAAATTGCAACGTCTAGTCTCACACCCGACACTGCGCTTACAATCCTTGATCAAGATTTTATCTCCAACAACAACATATATCTTTCTTAATTGTAGGTCAAAAATAATTATTTTAATATAAGATGCCTGGGAATGTTATTCTCTTCTGTCGTCAGTTTTCACCATTTCAGTTACGAAATTGAAGCTGCTATGTACGATGTGCAAACCGCACTAATTATTTCATACGGTACTGCAGGTCAAATTATGCTTTGCTACTAACCTGTCCCAACAACCTGGAATAGTAGCCAACCAAGCATAATTTGATTTACGAATTCATCCCGCTTGAACGAAAAGATTATCCACATTTTTAAAAACGCTGATATTCTGTTTTCTAAGATCCTTCTGTTACATTGTCAAGATATGTCTCATCGAAGTATTTCAGCGATTTTCGTTAAAGGAAATGCAATATGGCGGACTATATCGAAGATGGTTCGTCCTCGGTATTGGTGCTGTAAAAAGACTTTAGTACTGAAGTTAACCCTTGTCCACCTTAATAAGTTTTAAACTAAACTGCTTCTCTTAATTAAATAACGATTTCATTGTAACTTGCCTAACTCACGCAACAATTTGAATATTTTCATTACCCTTTCAATTTTTGTTTATCTGCAATAAATTAGTAATTTTCCCTTCTGTTTCAGTTGACGTAACTTTTTAACCTCTACAGCAAAGGCACATTGCCAATCCGCCAGCTTACACTTCCCACCATAATTAAGTTAAATATCTGCGAGGAATAAATGTGTGATGCCAACGCCAGTCAATCTGGCTCACATATTAAACGCGCCGTGATTGGCACCGCTACATTAAGCGCACATTATTACATTCTCGTCACGTCCTATGTGCGCTTTTATCAAATAAATGTGCACGAAACATTCGGAATGTTACACGATTCGTACAATTACTGCGTTATCAATAAAGTTATGTCATTGCTTAAAAATAATTTAGTTGGAAGCTGAATTCTGGGTGGTTTTTGATTAAATCTGAGCCAATAAATAGACTGTCGTCTGTTAAATTACCTATGCATAATAGCTATTCACCGCTCGTAGCGCTTTTGAATTCCATTTATGAATTAACAATCTACGTCTACAATTTGTGAAAACGTCAGAATTAATATTCTATTTCACATTTCTATGAATTTAGTTTGATAAGTTTCAATTTTATCTAGTTTTAAATCAACTCAACCTCAATCAACCGAATTGCGCTATGCAGGATGCGGATGATGATGATAATAATAAATTTATTTGTGGGCGCTCCTAATTGTTTGTATTTAAAAAACGAGTTTTAATAACTGATCCTACGAGAACACCAGCATTATTTCAGCAAAAGTAAAATATTTATTATGAAAGATGTGGTTCACGCATTTTTTATCCTTGCATTTATTGATTTGTATTTATATGATTCGGCGTATCATACAAATCTTTTATACTAAATATTTTACTTTTGCTGAAATAGTGCTGGTATACTCAGACCCAAAACTGGTTTATTATTAACCGATGAAGATTTCGCCAGTCTCGGAAATTGTTTGATACGGATATTTTTGACAGGAGCTATCCCTCCAATAAGACCTTTGGTTCGACGTGAGAACGTTAATTCTATCTGATACATTTTGTCGAGTGAGCCCAATTTAATCCATGTTTCATATTTTCATGAATCGATCGATGGGTTAAATGACACTGCGACGATATTTCCGTTTAATATTCACATAAAATGTACCTGATAGGTTTATTTATTGTTCTAATTTTTTGAATAAAGAAACAACGGTAAGTATTCAATTTACCTTTTCTTTTATTTTTGTTTCATTATTTATAGGTCGTGTGGTGCTGGTATTTTATACAAAAACTTTGATTTGAGTATATCAAAAAACTAAATACAATATTAGTTGGCAGTGAAAAAACACCAGAGTATGTAAATGATTTAAAATACCATTGGCATTTATCCCTAGTAGTTGATAGTAAACGGCAAGAAACATTAAGAGTTTACTTAGCGCTAGTTAGAAACTTTCAAATACTCAGCTAGCTAATAGCATGCAAAAATGAATAAATAATTTATTTACGCAACTGAAGGGTCTAAAGCGGATATAGCAGTTAATTCGTAAACTTCACGCGACTTCGCAGCGCTGTGGAGTTGAAACGTTAATTAAAACACTTTACCCAACTTTCAGTACTGAATTTCTGAAGTACTGCAATCAAGTTAATGGCTCTATCAAAGATTGAAACAATGCTATCACAATAAATATTATTGCAAAGGCTTATTAAACCAGATTTAAGTAGGCCTTTGGTATCGGAAACACATTACGTTTTTGTAAATTACTAGAATGCAAACTTAAATCGATTACAAACTTAATCGAATGTTATTATTGCCATTAAAATAAAATTATCTATGAATTTATGTTATTTATTTTTCGTGGTTTTACAAATATTTATCGTATCGGGACATAATGGAAAAAGTGAGTTACATTTTGACGATCATTCATGTTACATCAATCTTATACCTATATTATGTGGAACTTAGTTAACTCAAAGACATAAAAATTAAATATCTCAAGTGCAGGATACATAGCATTGGGCCATTGGTTAACTCAGGCACCCATGAAATGAGGTCGGACGGCCAATTTAGGGACTTTTGTTTAGGGTGTGAGTTACGAACACACAAGTTGAACAGTAACGACTAATTAGTACGATTACTCCCGTTCTTCCCGGCCTGTAGCTTGTTAACTTACTATTCACTTCTGTTTCACAACTTTTATAACTAATAAGGTAGTTTGCAGTAACAGTACGTAGTAGTACAGATTAAGAAATAACTTAAACAGGCAAAAATCGAATTACAATAAAACCACATATAAACACTTTTTATTTATAAAATAACTTTAGCTGCGTGTTGATAGATTACCCGGCTTAATCTGCAAATAGTTCACAGAATCTGATGATAAAAGTCGATAATTGTATATGCTTGTCCTGCCGACCGTACGTAATCATGCACTAGATAATCAACACGGCGTATGCACTGCACAATACGCACTAACAAGGAACATTGTGCTGTATTTTTAATATAAATTTAACGGTCCAGCGGCGGTAATCCGTGTCATTACCACCGCAGCGGCCATTTTCTATTTGTAGTTGTGAGCTTACGGTCCAGCTTCTAGGGATGTCCAGGCAACAGGATTGTCGATGTTTTAAAAAGTCAACAAATAACGACTTGCTTATTTATTTTAAGTCTGCTTTTGAGTTTTCCAAAGAGTTTGTTATTGTCAGCTTAACAATATCTTTGCGATGTAGCCAACGAGTTACAGTTTGTTTACAACAGACGCGCGGGTCGACATCATTTTATGTTTAATTTCACTTAATTCTTTTGTAATAATTTGGTATTTTATGTAACACAAGACCAAGAAAGCGATTGTGTAACGTGACAAGTAACATAATTAAGCAAAACTTGTCAAATTAAATCACCTATGCAAGCGTTTTGAACTTCAAGTGTATGCTGGAATATGCTAGATATATGTTTGTTACCTTGGAATTTGGAACACACTGAGGAGGATTGAAAGGTTTAAGAGATAATGTCAAATGGTGATGGATTCAAATCATTTCAATAAGTAAAATAAATTATTTAAAAATCGATGACTTGTTTGGTTGGAGTTTTGGGCCTCACTTCAGTTAATGGCAATATTTCCTGTGAGCAGCTTGCCGCGACTAACTCCTACATTATTCTCACAATTATTGCAATGTCTTTGTCCACTTTTTATTTATTCTCTTTGCAGGAAAACAAGACCGGAAATTACTCAAGAGTATTATGGATCCGATCATCGTACCTACAATGGACTGTGTTAATATATGACCTCTCGGACACATAGGATTTAAAAATAGTTTAGTTTTTAGTTGGTTTGGAAAACGAATTTCCTGTTGAGTGATTATAACTTTTTGTTTTCTTATTTCTTTTAGTTATTTCGATCGTCTGAAAAGCTCTACCAGTTTTCTAGTTTACGGAGCCAAGCTGTGTTCAAAGTATTATTTCAACATAACATAGAATGTATTCTGGAAATATATTTTTATTTTCTCAACTCATTCGTTTTATTTTATTTTCTTTAAGCTTGTTGTCTTAGGGCTTTATGGTAAAAGAATAATGATTGTAGTAGTTCTAGATTCATTTCTTAAATCTAAATAAACAAATATATAGATGCTCAAAAAAGTATATGTCTATAAAAATACGAACCATACTTTTTAGCTTCTTGATATACAAATATTTATAGATGATGGAATCAATCCATACTAATATTAAAAATGGTAAAGTGTGTCTATGTGTGTCCGTCTTTCACGGCAAAACGGGGGACGGATTAACGTGATTTTTAAGTGAAGATAGTTGAAGGGATGGAGAGTGACATAAGCTACGTTTTACCTCGGGAAAAAATATAATACCATCCTGAAAAAAGTATGAGAGTATTTAAAATTTAGACAATATTATTTCCTATTGAAATAAACGGGCAATACACGAACCTTATTTACTTGATCAATAGTCAATAGTCGTTAATGTAATGTAGTAATGGTTGATCAATAGTCTACGTAAATAAGGTTCGTGTATTGCCCGTTTATTTCAATATGAATTTATCAAACCACGACAGTTTTTATAGTAAAATATTATTTCCTTGCTTGATTTACGACAGATTACTTAGTACACCCACTTTGAAATGCTGTATAGCTGCGTGGAGTGGCGAGTTCGACCTAGTCTTTAGAGCTCGTAACTCATCTAGCTATCCTGAAAGCATGAGCTAGCTTACATTTTCGTTGACCTTTTACTAAGCTCTACAAATATTGAAACGTAGATACTCTCAGTCTTACAAAACCATACAGCTTTACCGTCTAATAGCAGAGAGGGTGCAATTTTCAGTAAATGTCTCAATTTTTGAGTCTCCAACACAGGTTTTTCCTGGTTTTTCTTTAAACCTCAAATTAAGCGAAATTCATAACTTTAAACCGTATGCAGCGTAATTTCAGGAATACAAGTGTTTTCATAAATAGGCTTGTTCTCAACCGCAGTGCGGCCCCATTTAGGTGACTCTAAATTACTTATTACTTATATGTATCATACAATTTTCATTATACATATAAAAAAGCTATCATTTAATTTTCGTTAGAACTTGGTACCGAACTTTAAAGGATATATTTATTTTATAGGCCGGGATCCGTAGTACATGGAAACCAAGTGATTACTAACAAGCTAATTTTTGGTGAGTAGCTTCGTTTCGATGAGACGTCCAAAGATTTTACACGAAATTTGTAGGACAATATGTTATATCTCAAGATAATTATCTAAATTATATAAAAACATGTTTGTCCTACAAAACCTATGGTTTAATCAAAGAGTCCTCCATTTCCAAAATGTATCGAAAACGAGGTCAATTTAAATGATTACTATGATTACTAACCAGCTGATTTTTTGTTATATACTTAATTAATACATATAAAATCTAACGGACATATTGTCCGACAAATTTCGTGGTCCGTTATCCCGGTTTTACATCCTTGATTTTTTTAATCCTTGATATCTCTGTTAGCTACCACAATCGAGATTTGGGTATAGGATATTTTTGGTCGTCTCATCGAAACGAAGCTACTCACCAAAAATTAGCTTGTTAGTAATCACTTGATTTCCATGTACTACGGATCCCTGACTATTAAGAATATATTACCCATTATTGTTGAAAATATATTAATTTTTATTATAAACTTACAACACTATATTGCTATCACGACTTCAAAGATTTCCAAGTGATATAGGCGACCATTTATGCCTCGTATAATCAATCTTTTTTTTCTAAATAAAATGTAAATAATATTTACTTATCAGCACATCTTTGCAGTTTCACACATATACAAAATCCAAAACACCCGTAAGGTGAATTGGAAACAAAAAGCAGCTCAAGCTTATACTACCACCAAAATACGTTTTAGGTATGTGTGACACCTCAGATAATTATGTAAATCGGGATGTGTGAAAGAGCCCGGCTAAGCCTACCTCGGTACATGAGTATTTGTTATAATTAAATCTTACAAACCCATGAAATTGCGTTGCGCTACCGGAGTAATGGGCAAATTTTCATTGCGAGCTTTTATCTAATTTATTTTTATTGTTGTATGAGCCGTTTTATGCGGCGTTTTATAACCATGCAATGAATAGGTACAAACGTGTGCTTAAGATATTATGAGGATATGAGTGAGCCGTTTCTACATGCAGGGTAGGATAAAAAGCAAAGCTGACCAAAGAATTACCACGTAATGTTAACTGCCACAGAACCCCGTCGGATAATTATTCATTAGGAAGTATGGACATGTTGTATTGAATGTTCTTAATTAGTTAATTAAAATAAATATTTTCAGGTTATATTCGCATTGGGATTCAGAAGTAGTATATTATATTTTTAATTTTAAATGTCTCAAAATGAATAACAACAATTTAAAAATATATAATTTTTTTTTTTTTTTTATTAAATATTTTTTTTCACATACAATCATTGAGATCATTGATTAAATAAATTCCGTTTTATTTTGTATGAAATAAATAATTTCATTGGCACGTTATAAATTCTTCTGTATATTTACCTTTATTCCCTTTGAATTTCAACCACGAGTTTTATCTATAGGCGTTATCAGTGTTTGAAAAAGATGACGGATGTTCAAATTGGCGTTAATGCCGAAAGGGGAGATCCTGATTGAAAATCATCAAGTTAATTACTTCCGAGAGGTTTATAATTAACAGACGAAATGTTACTGAGAATTTCGAGGATTTCGGAGATAGGACACAGTTTCATCTCGGATTTATGAATACATTTCTGTTTTTAACTTTCTACGAAATGAAATAGATGAATGATCTTAAATTATGTTGATATTTTAAAAGTAATGACAGTAGCTATGTTGTATAATATGAACAAGCTATCCTACTGGTCTAGCAAGAATATCTGCTTCCTGCTACTTAAACTATATACAAGAATTTCTCCTAATATTGTATCTTACTTTAAGGAAATTAAGCAGTCGGTAGAACACAATAGTGTGGGGGCTCTACAGTTGCAGAATTAACCAGAAACAGATTTAGGCTTTCAAAGACAATGGATGTCATAGTCCGGTCGCAACGATCAATATACTAAATCGTTCTAAAATACCAATTAGGCTGGAGACAATACAGAATGCATAGCAAGATATCATGATAAGATTTAGTTGAAACAAAGTTTCTTAATTTCTTTGTGAAGTAATCCTAGAAAATTCAAAAGCAATTTAATTTACAGTTTCCTTTAAGATGCATTGCCCTTTGAGAGAGCAGTTTCTGCGGTATTATAACTTTTCGTTTTATATAAAAACGCTAACAAAAAACTTCATAAAAATTCAGTCTGAGAAGCCGTTGTCCTTTTTTGGTTTTGCGACGACCCGCTGCAAAAGATTCCCAAATGAAACTTGTTTAAAGAACTCGATTTAACTTACGAAAAGACCGTATTCTGTTTGAGCGAAATTCGTTTAAATCTTAAATATAACAATGATTCATTTACAGTTGATAACCTTAGTGAACTGAATAATCAAAAAGAACAAGAAGATGAAATAAGAGTATTCTATTAAATCTTTATTGGAACATTATGTTTTTATAGAGTAGTTAACTGATTATTGTTATCTATTTTATTTTTAGAGAGTAAATAATGATTTAACCCGCTGAGTAAGTCCCAGGTTTTTTCACAACCTTATATTTTTGTTAAAAGAATCGTTGTCATAAAAACGACAAGTCAACAAGCGACTTTGTTGTCCCGATAACGAGTCCGAGGCGATCATTATTTACATCTAACAAAGTATTCTACATAAAAACGCGTCCATAAGCATAAACTGCGCGAATTATTCGAATCATTTCAAAGGAATACTACTAAAGGGAATGCGAGACTAACTCAAAGCTTTTATTTCTCGTTTCCAGGCGTCTTATTGTCTTCGTCGGTGTATATGTACGTATTAGAGGCTTGCTTTCTTTGCGTAAATAGAATCCATTCGTGAAGTGGGAGCAAGTGCAGGGTGGCGAGCGCTAGGTGTAATGCCTCATGCGAGCCGATGTCGGGACAATGCAAAGTAGATTGAATTGGTAAAAAGACTTGAGTGGATGGCGGCTTTCCGCACCCAGAGAGCGCTCGAAGGGTTAACAATGAGAGCGCTGCCCGTAGATTGCTAACACTTTGTCGAAATGAAGTCCTACTTCGTTCTTATGGTAATTTAGGTGTCTTGCGGAATTGCCTTTTATTGAAATGATTGCGTTGGATTCTTACGTGAAATTTCATTTTATTGATATAAATTTTCTTTGAATTTTCTATTCGAGACGGCTAGATTTTACGAGATTGAGATGGAAATAATTTTATATTTATATTAAAGAGTCCGTATTATCTAATTAGTCCTTTAAATTTTTGACCTACTTTTCAACTTTCTGGTTTTATAATATTTAATGTTATTATCTAAATAAGATACTTGAAATATACGAGAGAGATGAGATGATACCAAATGTATATAGGTACATAATTCCTTCCAGTTTGGCTAAAACTACTTTATTTATTTCAAAGAAAATAAGGGCAATCGCCTAAACATTGTAAATAAATTGGAATAAGAAATAATAATATCTAAATCAATAATATCTATAAAATACTCAAAGCGGATCTCAGGAGTTTTATTGTAGGAGACCCACTCCCGGCAAAGTGCTTTTTAAATTGAAACCGAGTGTTGTAAAATACACAACACAAGCTCTGGAAAACTAGACTGAGATTAATTTCGGTGTACAAACAATAACATTGTGTTTCAGCGTACACTATCAATGTTTGAATATTCGAGGTATATCATATTTCACTCTCGGGTTTTAGTTGATTATGGATGTGATTTCAATACAATCTTGTGGTCATAGTGGCCAGCGTTTAATTAATACAATGGACAAACATAGATTCAATACAGATTCTGACCTGTAGTAGGTACATAAATTTATTATGAAATTGCTTATTTATATTGCTGATATCCATGATAGAATAAAGTTTTTACAATTTTACTGTTTTATTATACATGTTTGTACTTATACCAACTGCCTTTAAATCTGTTATGTAAGGTGTTTTAAATGATTCACATAACATCAGCAAATGTTAATCCCATGGTGATTAAAGCTTTTGTGCTTGTGATAATATTACATGATAAGATTAAAGTGGTCTTAAACTATGTACTAGAGCGGTTATTATAATCTATACTTACCTGTTTTACATTATAAATTTAACGCACAATTATCCTGGCGAATACTTATCACTTTCTTATTAAAACAGATTCATCAGTATTATTGCCATGAACTAAGGTAAAGCGAGACATATCCATAGTTGGAACTGTATCGCCCTGATCCAGGGTCCAGGCCCACTTAGCATGATAATTGAAATTTAACTAACAGGAAATTTGATTTTCACCCTTGAGAAATGATACAACTATTCGGTGGTTCGGTTAAGGTGAATTTGATATTCAAATCCATTTTTGGTAGGCAAATCATGCCTTTGAAGTAAGAAATCAAAATGTAAATACTGAGAGTAAATTTAAAAAGTTTGCCTCTTTGTTTAAAATGTGAAACTACAAAGGGACGGACACCCGTGACTAAAATTATGATGATGCCTTTTGAAGCACATTTGGTAGAATTGGTACGTCGTATCTTCAGCTATCTTTCTCCCTCTTCCACTGTAAGTTGGTATAGTAAAAGCAAACTCACCTTTCCTCTCCCTCCCTCCTTCGTGTCTGAATACGATGGGTCTGTTGAGCTGCCTCCGCCACAGCACAGTCGGTGCTGGGACGCCGGTGGCACTGCACGTCAATCGGATACTTCCTCCTTCCTGCGCGGAACTGCCTTCGCTCACGCTGTCCACTATGTCTGGAGGTATCACCACTGACAGATGCCCCATCTGGACCAAGAAGTTAATATTTTACTTCTATTTAGAGAAAACGATATTGGAAGAGTTATTGGAAATGATTGATGACGAAGATTTGACGATTGGAAGATATGGTTTTAGATATAATTATTTACAAACTAATGATGACCTACTCAATTTACAATGTTATAATATGGTTTCATTGATCTGATGATGTTTAGTAAGTGTAAAAGATTTTCATTAAATTATTCATTGCCTTGGAAAACCTGAGACATAGTTTTATCGTGATCTTAAAATGGAAATACGGTCACATAAGAACGTCAAGGCAATATTTTTACAATTTTGTTGCAGTTCCTTGGTTTTAACTTCGGCTAGTTTTAGTCTGATTTCATTAGGGAATTGGCAAGTAAAGCAATGCATTTCGTATGAGTCTGAATAATATATGTAGTCACACAATGCGGTAAAAAAGCAAATCAAAGGATTTGCTAAGAATGCTACATTATAGTCTGCATTTTGCATTCAAAACGAACTTCGTTAGTTAGAATGTAAATGCAAAAGCTACCTTATGAACTACACAAAAGAACATTAATTTCCTTCCGTAAGCTGCAATTTAAAAAATATATTTGGCAATGTAACGTTCTGCACTGCCGAGATACTTTTGTCAAATTTATGCGTTCTACCTTTTCTGTACTAATTGTATCATTAAATTCGTATTAGGTTATACTAAATTGGTCCTATTCTTTTTTTAATGAGTTAGGTTGAGATGTTTTCTGTTTCACACAATTGCTCCATCACATCCAAGCTCGGTGCTTCAGCTAAGCCAGATATTGTGAACCACATACCTACATTGTAAATAGTCTTCTGCTCTGTTTAGGTGATCAAGTCTAAGATAATACATTAATTACCTGGCTTTTCATAGGATCTGTGTTGACCTGGCACATGTACGTCCCAGAGTCATTCGCTTGCACGTTGCTGACGTGAAGCTTCCACGTGTTGTGGTTGTTGTAAGTGACAGAGAGACGAGGGTTCAGTGCCACCATGTTCGTGTGAATCGCCAGGATCGCCTTGGAGTCTGATTTTATCCAGGCCACCTGAAACAAAATTAAACGTAAAAATACTATAATAAAATTTCAACAGCTTTGATATTCATTTGATTCTATATATCATAATCTAAGACACCTTTATAATATTTTGTAATATGTGTTGGCTGTGCCTTAATAAATAAGTAAATAAACACACTTGTATCATTTGTATCTAGGAGCGTGTTCTTCACACACTATACTATTCATACTATCATACTATTATTACTCATACTATTTATATAAAATTGTAATCAGTCAGTCAGTCATTCAGCCCACCAGGCTACTTCTTTGTTATAACGTGCGCAATTAGAAATGAGTTCTGTAAATGGCGTCCGCTCGCATGCGTTCTCGCTCACTCTCTATCGCTGTCTATACTTTTATCCTTGTTTTGCCAATCGTACCATACCTACCCGCCGCCATTTACAGAATTCATTTTCAATTGCGCACGTTATAGAATCTCTAAGCACGTGAATTATGTCTGACATGTTCACAAAATTAAAAATAAGTATGACCATGTGGTATGAGTGTGTGTTTTTAAATCAGTAGACATTCAGATTACATCTTGTCTAAAGATGGATTAAAGACAGACCCTTCTATGGGTAGACGCAGTGGTCAAATTACTCTTTTTGAAGTAAATATCTTTCTGCGAATAAGTCTCCCCCATCGTTAATGAATTATTCACAAATGTCCATAATACAGATGTCCATATGTACTATTGATCAATCAAGACATTCTACAACCTACATACGGTAGATACAGGTATCCACCTAATAAGCTATATTGCGTGCAATACCAAGCGCAACAATAGGCTAAACATACGCTAATTATTATCTACCTAGTCAGGTTGAATTAACCTCACTTGTGTTTCGTAACAAGCATGAACACAAGTTATGTTTCTATGATCAATAAAATATTAAATTCAAATAATTGAAGGAGATCTATTCCGCCTTCGATTTAAACATCTTTAGGTTAAGGTTAAAGTAATAATTTGGGTTAGTGTGTTAGGCCCCCGGTGTGAGAAGCTCCCGTTGCGGAGGCATAATACAATAAACATTATATAGAAAAAAAAATGGTTTTTATTTGTGTAATAATTAAAGTAATTTTACTAAGTAATTCCACATCAAAACATTCGTAAGATTCTAAGTTTCCTTACAAAGCTCGTTATTGTTGAAAATGTAACTTATTACAAATAAGTTACTAAGCTTAGATGTTCCGTTAAAGCCTCTTTGTCACCAGCTTTCATTGCAAATGCAGTCTCGGCAAGAATGCAAGTTTCTCGTCTGCACCATTCTCGGGTATTTTTCATGTGACATCTCGCTTTGTTGCGGTTGGAAAATAAATTAGATACAATTACATTGTTTGTGAGAATTATTTCCGGCGTTTGTTAACGTTACTTGCATTTTCTTGGATAGTGAGTTATTTTGTTATTTAAAATAGTAGTAAGTGTGTCTGCATATTTTTATACTAGATTTGTTTTTGAAATTGGTAGTTGTGAAAGCAATTAGTTTACAACCTCTAGTATAAAATGAACATAGGTATGCTTGATATTTTAAGAGGCAATTTTACCAGGCAGTAGACCAGACACCTGATGTAGTAAACCTAGTCGGAGATACATGAATAATGTATGATTAAATCTTGAGGCTATTTCGGACATCGTCAGTCTACTCGTATAGCCACATATAAAATTACTCTGTAGTTACTAACCTAATACCCAGACATATTAGCCCAATGAAATTTTATAGGAGCACTATTGGCATATAGATAATTTTACCAACAAACTGACAGTTATCATTTGGCTCCAAATTCCCTTTGTATGCTCAATACGATAGTGTTTGTTCTTGGTAGGTCTGGCTTCTATATCAGATATTAAATTCAAATGCTTTTTGTTAAATAACAATACCTAGACTAGACAAAGATTTGGAATATAAAAAGCTTTTAGCTTGTTGATATAAAAATATAATATTAATGCTTTTACCTGGGAAAAATACCCGTTTCACAAGATAAATCCATTGCATAGAGGGCAAAGCCACAAGGCAAAAAGTTTATATCTATCCTTATATAATAAAGAGGTAAACTTTAATTGATTTTTTTATTTTTGTTGTGTGATTAAGTTTTTTAATTATAAATTACATAAGTAATTCGTAGAACCATTTTTTGTAATAAAAAGCGAAACTGTGGGTGGGTCGGCTAGTAGAGTATAAAGGCTTTTACTAAGTTGTTTAATAAAAGTAAAAACATAAAAGTGCCGTCGAATTCCTATAAACTGTGTCAAACATCGAGAACAAAATGGAACTAAGCTCGAACTTTCACACGCTGAACATAAAAATATCCCTACTTTCTCTATGAATTATTTCTGATGTCTGTTCCGGTCATTTCTGAGCGCTTCTACTTCGCAGGTGAGTTACGAGTGTCTAAAATTGTAGGCATTACACACGTAGTTCACACTTTTATTTTATTTTCTCCTCTTATCAATCAAAAATATTCATAAATATTAAAACATTTTATTCTTTTAACTCCACGGATATTGAAATAGTCAATCACATTTGATAAAAGAGAATAAAATGTATGTTTCATGTGTATGGATTTCTCGGAAAGTTGTACCCATTATTCAACAGTATAAGGTTACATAGTCGTCATAGAGTTTGAAATAAAATGGGGCACTTTTTACAAAATTGGCGGAGTTCAAATGTAAATCTAAATTGTTTAAACTGTTGTCAAACAAATACCCTATCTATGTCCGATTTTTAAAACAGAAGACTATGTTTATGATCAGTAGCGTCGTTCTGTGTTCTTTCTTGATGTTTTAGTGGTAAATTTATATTAAGATAGACATTTATCATGTAAAGACATGTTTTACCTTTAATTCTGATTGTATGTAACTCATGTTTGCAAAATAAATAACTTATTACTGCAATCACCGAGCCCTTAGACCTTTATAAGATTATATTAAGGAGTCCTGTGCCCAGTAGTGGGATGAATTGTGGGTCGATTGATGGTAATGATGACCTTTTACAACTTATTTTCTTAAAAAAACTCACCCTGTAGTTAGATAAATGATTGACGATACACGTGAAGTACACGTCTCGGCCCTGGGTCACTGTGAAATTCTCCAGCTTCTGTAGAAACTCAGGTTCTTGTTCGGCCTGGATCGGCATTTCACCTGCAAAGTCAATATTTATTAGCCCCTTCGCCAGCCGTATTGTTTGCTAACTTCTAAAAGTAAATCTTGGCTGAACTTCCCTGACTGATAGAGTTATTTTATTAGGGATTTGATTTGAATTAGTTTGATATCTCTTTACCGAACTGATTTTTATGCGATGGTCCGGGGAAAGCTTTTCTACTTTTACTTAAGCGAGATGTTTCTAGGGGAGCAAAAAATGTCTATTTATCTTAACCTGTTGTAAATATTTTACATTATTGAACCTTTTTGGGTTTAATTACCGCAATAATTTCAAAAATGTTGATACCTTAATGAATAATAATGGTTATGTTCGGAAAACTATTTCTCAGTATACCTACTGCAAGCGCACCAGCCAAATTGTTATTGATCGCAATGCTTCGTTTGTAGTTTATTTTCTAGTTACATACAACGTACACAACAGAATAAACTCAAATATAAATCAGGAGAAGCCAGTCAATACCTACGGCTTTAGACTAACTTCATATTTTGCGAAAAGGAGCTTTAACTTGTCGATGAAGCGAATGAAAACGCAATTTGGGCGAGCTAACTTTTTCCTTGTACAAATTCCTTGATTTATTGTTCCCGCATTATAAAATTTGATGTAGTAGTACTGAGAAGGATTACTAGTTTGATAAACATTTCTAGCCTTCTATTTTCTGTAATAAAAATAAGATAAAATAAAATAAGGCTTACAATTTATTTTTTATAATACATTTTATCATCTCATATCTTATATGAGAATATAATTTATATACCTACATCAGGGTGTCCCTTATATTGGCAAAAAATAAATACGAAAACTTACGTACAACATAATGAAAATATTCGAGTATAATTTGAGTTAAATATTGTTATCGTGATGATTTATGATATACCGGAACATAGTTACTAACTATGCCTAAGCAAACAAAAGGTTAAAACTTTTGGAGACACATATAGTGTTCATGAGGCTACAATGTTGTATGGATCATTGTTTTCTCTTCATCTTAATTTTTAACTTACGTTGTTATTCATTGAATAAAACTGAGCAATTTGTGATCAAGGATTGCTAACGAACTTTTATTTTAAACTAGCTGTCCGCCCGCGGCTTCGCCCGCGTTATATTAGATTATCTCGCGGTTAAAAGTATCGTACGTCCTTCTCTTGGATCTAAGCTACTTACCCACCACAATTTTCAGCCAAATCTGTTCAGCCGTTCTTGAGTTATCAATGGTGTAACTAACACGACTTTCTTTTATATATAAATAGATATAGAATCTATGCAATAATAAATACGATAACTTTTACAAACATTTCAATTATAGAAACATTTTCGTCGCAGCTAATATAAAATGCTTCACAAGGAGCTAGTTCCGTTTGCTTCATTCCCTCAAAATCATAACCTAAGCTAATATAGGGTACCTCCTCGAATATTCCCGTCGTTACGGGCAAGGAACTTAGCTACCCGATACTCTTGGATCTTAGGGGAGCCTTTTAGCTTTAACGAGGTGTCTACGAGCCGGTAGTTATCTCGATATTCAAGTTTTAGACTTGGATGCGGCGGTATAAAGTTTACACAGGCATATAGTATATGTATAATGTTACGTCTATGAGATAAGGTTGTTATAGAAGTTTTTTTTCTCCAATCTCTTTTTACAGTTGTTATGGATGTTATGACATAGAGATGGGTCAGATTGCAAAAGTTTGATCGCTGGACGCCAGGTTTGGTCGCCGAGGGACCAAGTTGTCAGCGACCATGCTATATTGCTCTATATCTGACATCGGAGCGGACTCAGTGTGTATGACATACACTGATACAAACTCCAAAAAGCTAGACAAAATCATTTTAGGGGTATCATTTTTGTTAAGCTATACTTTGCGTGCAGTTAACTGCACTGGCCATTATGGCCAGTTTACATTATTCCAGTCCAGTGATCTAGCGAGATTCCAGTCCAGTGCTGGACTGGATCTGTAACGTCTACATTATTCCAGTTATTTAGAAGCCGTTGAAGTGTGAACACTACAGTGACAATGATTTCAAGAAGAGATCAGTTTCGAATGGCACTGGATTGGCCGTCTACATTATTCCAGTTGCACTGGATTGATCGCACTGGATTCAAAAGTAGACTGCGAATCCAGTTACTGGACTGGAATGCTTACTGAATTCAGTTCATTCCAGTGCCGGTTTACATTTTTCCAGTAATCAATCCAGTGCTGGACTGGATCGCTGGACTGGAATAATGTAAACTGGCCATAATAATTTGTAAGCCTGTGCCAATGATACAAAGCTATTATATTTTAGTTGTGATAAAAAACTGAGTACAGAATGCCCGCTTGCGCGCCATCTGGGTTTGACGGTAATCTGAAATAATTGGCATCTATTTAATTTGAGATTATTGCATGATCTTTTTTGTTTTTACGTGTAGTTTTGCATTTGTATTGAAATATATGTTACGGCTAATACCCGAAGTGCGGCTACACCTAGTTCTAGCCGGTTAGAACTAGGTGTAGCCACTTACTCTTGGTTAAACCTAGTAATAGCCGATTGTTTTCGGGTAAAACTAGGTCTAGCCTTCATCATGCCGGCTACAACTAGGTCCAGCCATTCCCTGTTGGTTAAAACTAGGTCTATCCGATATCATTCCGGCTAGAACTAGGTCCAGACAATCCCTGTTGGATAAAACTTAGATGCGTGTCCCGATTGTTCCTGATTGTTCCTATTATATTAAAAATTCCACTCCTAATAATTTGTGTTAATTATTACAATGTGATTTAAAAGAATAAAAAAATTCTCTACGTTTCTTTTTATTGGATGTTTTTTTAACAACCAATCCCTGTTAGTTGATCATAATCATAATCATAAATATTTATTTGCATGAAACATAGGCTTCATTAATGATCTTAAAAAATAATTTTACACAGCCATGTCGCGCCTAGGTGGGCATACAAATAATTTCAATGAATTTTAGAACATTTTGATGATAAGTAGGTTCCTTCCCGTTGACAATGGGACAATGGGAATTATATTAAAGAAATGGTACATGCATTATTATAATTATATCAATTTTAAACACTTATGTCAATATAATCAATTATTACATTACATTCATAATTTCAATACGATAAAACTAAGAAACGCGCTGCTGCTGCAGACGCTGTGAGTCACTCTCGCTAGTAGACCTTCAGTAGATCAGCAGCACCTGGCGCTCACAACCTGCAGAGGCACGTGCCTCCCTATGCCCTCCACCCCGCGCCGCTGCCGCAGATGCTGTAGGTAATTCATGAGTGAGACGCGGGGCGGAAGGCTTGGCGGGACACACATCTAAGTTTTATCCAACAGAAAAGAAAATAAAGAAAGAAAATTCGTTTATTCATTAATGTTACAAATATACATACAAATAAAATAAAATAAAATTAAATTGCAACAACACACGGCTACACCTAGTTTTAGCCGGTTAGAACTAGGTGTAGCCAACTTACTATTGGTTAAACCTAGTTCTAGCCGGAATGATATCGGATAGACCTAGTTTTATCCAACAGGGAATGGCTGGACCTAGTTGTAGCCGACATGATGAAGGCTAGACCTAGTTTTACCCGAAAACAATCGGCTATTACTAGGTTTAACCAAGAGTAAGTGGCTACACCTAGTTCTAACCGGCTAGAACTAGGTGTAGCCGCACTTCGGGTATTAGCCGTAACATATATAAACTGATAAGCTTTACATACAAATTTTACCTAGTCCCACAAGAAAATTATAACAGTAGTTATGATGAACGTAAAAAGGAGCCTTAACACATATTTCTTGAAATAAGTTAATTTTGTTATTTAGTTTCCATACAACAGTTGCCTCTTGCTCCAGTTTATTTACAAGACGTGGATAATTTATATTTAATTTAGTCGTAGGTACAGCTAGTACACAATATTATGATCTCACCTGTGACAAGCACGCTGAAGAAGGTGGCCAGCCACCAGGCAGCTCTGGTAGACGGAGGGGATACGTGGCGGTTCATCCTTCTGCAAGGAATAAAAGAAATATATAAAATAGTATAAATAAAAATAAATACATAAAGCAGAAATTGATATAGATGAAAACACAACCTTTGTCCTCTAGTAGGAGTCGAACTCACAAACTTCCTGTTTAGCCCTAGCTGCACCACCACTGTGCTATCGAGGATTACATTACGAGCTCAAATTAATGTTTTAAGTGATTAAATCAATATAAAATAAACAAGTTCACCACAAAATGTATGGTTACTGAATACCTTTTACATCATTAATTTTATCTCGAATTTATAAAAATGAAAGTAAGTTTTCGTCAAAGCCAACTTAATAAGCCATGGTACTTTAAATTTTTTATTTAAGTAAACAAGAGGTTCATTATTTTGCTACAAAAACTTTGTGAAGCATAACTTTTAGTAATATCTTGCAAGATAAGGAGAAACGAATCAACAAAGCCGTTTCCTCAAAGGAAATGAGGCTTGATCCAGTGATCCTGATTCTGATAATTTGAGTTTTATTGAAACGGATGGGTTGAAAAATTCATTTATATTTTGCACCAACAAAGACATTTCTTTAGAATTATTATAGTAGATTCAACCGCACTATAATTTTGATTAATAGATAAATAAGGTAATTTTTGTCTATTTTAATATCTCCGTTATAGAAACTTTTGCTATTAAAATAGAATTATTATAAAATAAGGCTGATCAAGTGTGCGTGGGATTACAAGCTGAACAACATTTCGGAAAATCCAATTTCAATCATAATTATTCAGAATAAATAATGTTTATGAATGAGCGTAGAAATATCAAAAGCCCATCTTAATATTCTAATTTATAATCTAATTAATAATAAAATCAATAACACTTTTCTTTGTAATTGTATAACTCAAGAACGGCTGAGACAATTAGTGCTTTTGGTTTAAAAAGTTTGAAAAAAAAACAGGGGAATAAAGCGGTTGAAGCCGTGGGCGGCTCAGTTAGTATAACCTATATAATCGGTTTGTATATTGCTGTCCAAATTGTCCAGAAATATTTATTAAAAAAAGTACTTATAAAGTACTTAATAAGTATATAATTAACCTTATACAAAATATAATGTGCCAACTCCCACAACCCGATATCACCCGATACTATCCGATAGATTCGATCTATTGAAGATAGCTCAAGCAGTTTTCATAAGCGTGCGACAAGGGGCGCACCCGCAAGATTCAATTACGGCCCGCTGACGCGGTGTCAGAACTTTAACCGCGCCCAGGTTCCATTGCTGGACCAATAACTTCGAGAAGGTTCCGATGGACCAATAAACGAGAGAAATGCGCTCTCTGTCCGTCCGATGTACGGTGGTATTCTTTGGATTAATGCTAGCTGCATTTCATGAAAGGTTTGCGTTTCTATACGTTATTGTTGATACGTTGTTTGGAAATTATTTTTAATTTAATATATATCTAATAATTACAAGTGTTCAGCGCAAAAACAAAATGGTTAGTATTTAAATTCACTAGCTAATTATGTTTGCGGTTACATGTTTGACATCTATCTATATGTATAAAAGAAAGTCGTGTTAGTTACTCCACTTATAACTCAAGAACGGCTGAACCGATTTAGCTGAAAATTGGCAGGGAGGTAGCTTGGAACCAGGAAAAGGACATAGAATACTTTTACCGCGGGAAAATCTAATAGAATGCGGGCGAAGCCGCGGGCGGAAAGTTAGTAGTTCATAAAAGACTTTAGGCAAACGTAAGGCGGTCAAGCGACAGTGAGATGGAGTCAAATAAAACAGAGCCTCGTAAGCTTAAGAATTATTATTAACCGAATTCAAAAAAAGAGGAGGTTTTACCTGGTATTTTTCTTATGTACACTTACTTCAGAACGTCAGAACTGATGAATCGTTTTGATAAATTATTTTATTTAAAAAAGAGTTTTTACGTAATTTCATTTAATTGTCCCATTTGTCTAGGTCTTACAAGAACAAAACTAACTAGGAACATCTACAGTTTGAAGTTGATATTTTCCTTGTAAATAATAATTCACAACACTATTTTTAGACCAGACTATGTTCAAAGAAAATACATTTTAAAATTGCAATTCGTCGAATTTAGAATGAACTCTAACCCCTGAAGATAGTTCTCACTCCAGGATGATAAAGTATAGTTTTCCGATAGATTTATCACGCAAGGTATGACGGAGACAGGTGGAAAATTGTCGAGTTGAATAATGTCGGAGCGAGTGACAGGTATCACCCGACAAGTGTCCGAGTGGCAGTGTCACAGCTTGACCCTCTTAACATGACCCTCGGCTAAACATGACACTTTATTTTATCCCAAATTTTGTCGAACTTACGCACCGCGGCGCAGTTAGGATTTTATATGTGTATGTTTTTGAGGAACTTTGTTTATAAACCTTTTTCCAAATGCACCGCAATCTTCAGTAGTGTTGTAGGACCATTAAAGTTGTATTAATTAAATCGATTATCCAGTTATTACACATACCACAGATCATTATAATTACTCATACTATTAATTTGTAAGTTAAAATTGTTATCTACTTATAAGTGGTCAAATATGAATTTGTACCAAACTTTTAAAAAGAAACTTATAATTTTAGCTAAGTTTATTATGTTCAGAAATAAAACACAAACTTCAGCTCTCTAGCTGTAGAATAAATAATGAATCACAGAACAGATATAATTTTATATCTGATAGATTTTGTTTTCTTAGTTTCTTGAGGAAAACGGAAGTTATTATGAGAATAGGCAGACGACAAAGGTTTGACTTTTTTATTTTCAGAATTGCTCTAACTAATTATTCTAGTGCTTATAAACTGCTAGATTTTTTAAGTCTTAAAGACGAATAAACAAACAAAAATGATTATCTTCATTCGGATGTAATATATTTCACAAATAGATAGTAATTGTTAAAGAAAGATAAATCTTAGTATTCCTATTTATATTGTTTCCCATGAGACGGATAAATAACGACAACGGTCCGTCGGGCTGACTTCCCCTAGTAAAGGAAATGAGAAAGCACTACATTTTTCTAATCCTCATTAACTTGATACTAAGTCTTAGGGATATTCGAAGACCCAATTATCTCTATACTTTATTTGAGATCATTAATTAGTCACGCGTCTACTTAGTTGTTTAGTAAAACCCTAATGTTTAGACGAAAATAACATTTTTATTTACTTTTCGTTCTTTGAATCTTGTTCCGTGCTAATGATTTATTTTTGTCATAGCCGTATTTACAATTTTTTATTAAAACACTGTTTTTTAGATTTAAAATATATGAGAGCGTGTTTTAAACTAAAAAATAATACAGAATATAAATAAGCAATCATTTTGACACACAGATAGTGATCTGTGTTTTGAAATCATAAAATATGAACTTTGAGGACACTTTAAAACCGCAATTTTTTATTAAGGTACGATACGTATAAAAAAAAATACCTTTTATAATGATTTTGGAAAATAGCCTATCATCACCTAAATACTATTATTTCTAAAGATCTATAGACCTTTACTTAATAATCTTATTTCCAATGTTCGTGTTGTACGAGCGATTTATTCAACAATTTATAGCGGAATCTGACTCGAATTGGATTTATTAAGGCTCTACCTATAGCATTTACAATTTATTACTTCGCGCACATTTTGAGTATTGAGTGAAGAAATCGTGTTCCAACAAGGTATTTTATGTACTCGTAAAATACCTATTATTGGTTTGGACGGAGGGTTGTAGGTTAAGGTTGGCCTTTGCCCGATAGTAAAGTATTTCACATCGGTGGTTCAGACTTGAATGTAATGTTTGAGGGTGATGTTTAGTGATTTTTATTATTGTGAGGATATAGTATTTTTTTTGTACATAAAATTTCATTAATTGTTGTATGTAATAAAGCTCGTAGTAATCGTTTTTGTTACGGAATTGTTTTAATTTTTTTTATTTATTAACAAGTAAAAATCATTTTTATAAAGGTTACTGTTAGTCATAAACAAAAAATAAAATTATATTATTTTAATGGGCCATTGGTGTCCCACTCCACACTTTATTATATTACATAAAAAATATTTCAAACTTGTAACAGAGTTTTGATACACAATTAAGCTATCCGAGTAATAAGCCAATATTAAGAATTTAATCAAGCGCAAATACGCAGAAAACAAATTAATGCTACTCAAATTTCAAAAAAGCTATATTAAAGTTTCAGATTAAAATAAATTTTAATGATAACTCTAGTTCATTATTAAAACCATTGAAGTTATAAAGTTTTCAAAGCTTTCAAAAATCGTAAGTCAGCCTCAGAAAAATATGGATCGTGCCCGTAAAAGTTTTAATCATAGTTTATTGAACAAAGTTTTAATTACTGCTTTGCCAGGTAGAGGGCGTGGCGATCGCATCCTGGCTTTGAATCCGATAAATTAATTATAATCGGTTTCATTGTACCCATTGAAGGGATACTTATTAGATTAGAAATTTGTGTTATATCAATGGGGGCGCATTGATTAACTCTGTCCGACCTTTATGAATCACCCTTATTTATTTATTATTTCACACAAACTTATCTATCATTACAGGTTACACCCAATTCAATAGAGAAGTCAATTACATAATATCGGAAGAACAGTGTATGTGCTAATTATCCTTCGACCCGCTTAATTCCCATGTTTACTTTTAAACCTTTAAACCTTCTCTGGGTGAACGAAGACTATTTTAAAACCAAGAGCACCATAAACTGGTACTGCCGTTTTTGAGATATAAAATTACAACGAAAAGTGGAATTGATTTTTATACTGTATACTAGCGACTTGCCGTCGCTTCGCATCGAGTACCTATGTAATTAAGCATATAAACCTTCATCTTAAATCACTCTACCGACTTAAAAAAAAGCATCAAAATCCTGCGTATTTAAAGATTGAACCATACAGGCACAGACAGCGACATTGTTTTATACTATGTGACACACAAAGACTTAATCTATATAAATATCTAGTAGTATAGTAGTAGTATTCATTATTATTTATAGTTTCAGTTCCGGAAAGACTACCAGGTATCTCTGGATCACAATCGATTAATGTACTGTAGAGAAAAATGACGTGGAAAATAACCTAACTATTATTATGCAACAAAAATATGTAATTTTGTGCTAGAATTGAATCTATTGGGTTAATAATAAAGTAATAGTAAAGATCCACATCGTAGCAAAATAATTAGCGACACATCAATCTATTCATTCACCGAAAGACGCTGATTTCTGTCTCGAACTGAAATAGAAACTATCGGGCCTTATTTATACGGAACCCAATAATCCAAGCCGAGAAGTGAATAAAGCCATACAAAAGCATTTTGTGGATTCGAGTGGGATAATATACGTACATTGATCCGCATGTAGTGGCCATCAATACGGATAGGGCTGCAATTAGTTCCCGGGATCCCCAAGGGATTTATATCTGGCCTCATGTTTACTGCCCCAAGATTAGCTTACTTGGTAGCAAGAGCTAGATGAAACCGTTTCATTGAAACAGGCGTAATTTTTGGGGATTTAAAAACCGTGTTGGATAATAGGAGCGCACACTCGACTTACATTTTGAAAAGAATCTTTGATTTAAAGATTTTTCTTATTGAATAATGTATGTGCGCTAAAGCGCGTTTTTAAGCTTCCGGTCCATAAGAACTTAATCATGACATGTCTAGCTAATCAATAGGATGGATAAAAATATATTTTTAGGTAGATTACGTAAAATTTTTATGAGTTTCATAAATGTTTTTGTTACACTCGTTATCACTTACGTAATGAGGCCACAGAAAGGCCCATGTTTACTGATTGCCCCTTGCGTCAAGCTTGATAGATTTTTCATTTTATCTTCAGTATAAATGGTGAAGAATTTTACTTGAACGGTTTTATTATGTTTCATAAAAAATTCATTGAAGGATATGGGCTTTGTTTTCATTATGTACACAAAGTTACCATTGCATGTCCGTGTGGTGTCAACCAGAGAATAGTACCTACTACTCCCTCTCTTCCCGTGAGTGTCGGAATCTATATTTGACGACATCAGTGGCGCAGCGGGTGAAGGCGTGGTAATATATGTACATATTATTATATTTACTATATACAAGAACAGCATCGTTCTCTGTACTGACCAGTATTAAGTTTGGTGATAAATCCTAAAAAAACATTAAATTGGTATTGAGAAGACCCGTATCCATTATGAGGTCGTAATATGGGTTGATATGATGTTAATAAAGTTTCCATTCTGAGGAAATCGTCAGCACGATTGAAGCAAGCGATCCTGCTCTGCAAGCATCGCATTGCAAATGTTTGCATGTTATTGTTGTACTGATTGCAGAACAGTGAGTCAATTCAAATTCCACTGCTATCTGCTGTTGGCATTGTTCCGAGCAAAGCTGTTAAGCAATTGAGTTGTACTCATTGTTTGGATTTGTCAATATGCCTAGGTATAATTTTACAACAGGTTTTATGCCCAAATCAAATGGGGCACACTGAAGATATTGGACTAATTGGTAAAATCATCATCCTTACCAAGCCGATATGAGGTGGGATGTTTTTATGGACAATTTACACACGTTATCTAGCCTTATTTAAGTGCATCTCATAGTAACTTTTTTAATTTTGGGTTATCTATTAACAATTTCATTTGTTTAGAGAGACTGGTGTCAATGGTAGGCTTTCCCCTATTTGTGGTCACCATTTATCTTCTATCAGTCCTTTTCACATTAAAGATTTATTTTAAAACATCAACATAATTCAAATAATACGATAAATCATAGTTTTCTTCAACATATTAACGTGTGTGTATAGCTATATCCCAACAGCTAAAGTGGAATATTATGCAAACGTAAGCTATTCCTTGTTCCCTCCCCTTGAAATGTGTGTTATCTTACAAACACACTGTTTGTATGGCACGGCGATTACAAAGTACAGCGGTTCCCTTCTGATAAAGGAATAATTAGTGGAAATGAGTAGGGTGACAGTGAATGGATCATCTGTCAAATTATTTAAATAGATAACAAAATTGTGAACTGACGTTTTGCCAGCAGGCAAAACATGATGAACAAAATAAATCATGATGATCTTAGCAGCAGCTACGATCACCATGATCAATGGCATAGCAGAAATATAAATAAATTAGACTAAATAAACTAGACAAATTTTACAGCAACACCTAGCCACGTGTTATGCTCGAGGCTTGTGTTAAGGTTCCTAGATATCTGATATCTTTATTAATCTATTATAATAAAACATAATCTAGCGAGAATCATAACAAAAGTAGACGAGTTAATTTAATCAAAAACGACTTTTAGGGCTCTTCAAGAAAGTTTTAGATAAGATTTAAGCTTCTGAAACTATAAATTATAATTCGGAGTTGAAAACTAGACGGTCAGTTACACAAGTGGCGATGCCGAGAGGTCACTTTGTATTAGGGAGAATAATTAATCAAAAGGTATGAAATCAGGCTTGTGTTGTTACGCAATGTTTGATATACTTTGTAAGTGTGTTGTCCACTTGCGAAACCACAGATGCTTTGCTTACATTAAAATAATAATTAGTGGGCAGATCTTTACGTTTGTGAGTTCCAAATAAACAGAGTTTATTTACAGACAGTCATGGTGAAACTGCGTTAAATATATAACAAGGAATTGTTTATCTATAGTCCAGTCCCTATTCTATCTGGTAGATTTTTGCCGTATGTGACTTTTGTGACGGCTAACGAGACTTTTTGTTCTATTGCATAGCGCAACCATATTCCGCGTGGCTACAGCCTGTTATTACCCCACGCCAGCTCACCGCGCGGCTATCGTGTCAAAGCATGAAAGTCAATGCGAATCACGAGCAAACATATTTTTTTTTATTCGCAAATGCTGTACTCGTTCTTCCATTATTTAAAAATTCCAACGAAAAGTTTCACAATAATTTTGATATAGACCCTCGAAAACAACTAAGCCCAATTATGTTTTGAACTTTTACAAACAATTTTACAAACTTGCCGATACTTCCAGATTCGGTTATTAGAAAATTAATTTCCTAATTTCGGAAACCCTTAATGCCTAAAGTTGCGGGGACAACTAAAGAGACTTGCATCGTTTCATGAACCAGAACCTTACCCTCTCGTAAGCGTTGTTACTTTATTAAAAAGTTTAGACGTGGATTCAGATTACTTTAGAACTTTTAATACTGTGTAGGAAAGGACGAAATGGATTTTAAGTATAAACTTTTATTCAATTAGGCTTATATTTTAGTAGGTAAAGTTTAGTAAAGGTCTTTTCATTATATTTATAATTATTCTAAGAAAATCGTGCAAAAACAAAAGTAGTATAAAGTTGATTATCCGTCCCTCTATAATATCTATATGTATATCTCTATAAGCTAACGAACATAATCAAAACTTAATTCGAGCTACGCCAACATCTTAGAGTAAAAGCAAACTCAAAGCAATTTGGAACGCAACTGCGACTGCACTGCATTTTGTCAATTGCAGTTGCTTAATCATTTGCTGTACCAAGCTTTCCAAAAGCGACTATAGACTGATAAGATTGTAAAAAGTTCTTTTAAGCCTTTTCCTCAGTAGTTTTTTTAATATGAGGAAGTCAAAACATTTTCGGTAAAGGAATCCTTAAGAACATTTTAGTATAATATCCTTAAATTGATTGTTGTTGAAAACTACGCAAATAATGTGACCTGTGAATATAAATATTGTCAGACACGACAGCCAATTAGTGAACGTTCTAATTTTGTTTTTAAATGCATGGGACCCAAGGGAATTTAGGCGAGTAGGAAACGAAACGAATCGACAAATTTTCGAAGGGTTCATTAGTAAAGATAAGCTCAAATGTGGTGAAAACAGCTAAACACACTTGGAATAATGAAACGGATTACTAAGTATGAATAAAATAACATTTTTTTCGATGAGTGTAGATTCGAAGTCCACTAATGTCGGATGAAATATTTTAACGTAGGTACATAAAATTAAATATAGTTTTATCGAATTAACTCTATACATCTGTACAGTTCGAGTGTACAACAGACTGGAACATATCGAAGCAACTTTAAACTAAGCTCCTTTCGCGTACAGTAATTACAGCTTCTAACATTGGAAATACCTGTCGACCGCAAGAGTGTTTCACATGATACTGGCGAATACTCGTAACAAGCTCCGTAAATGTTTATTGTACGTTATTCACTATTTAAATTTATTAGTAAATGGTTGTTAAATTTTTTACAAGAGTATTTTCTTTCTATCACGGCGTACCTACTTAATCAATTACCATCGCATCCGGGAGTCGTTCTAGAACTTTATTTTGTTATTGATTGAGTGTATATTCGCTTTTAGTTAGACTCCGATTCTTGACTAATTAGATAAGCGCAAATACAAGCGGTCGGATAAAATATGCAATGCTGGGCAAACTCGGCGATTGTCTTTCTATTGTGTTATTTTGTCGTGATTTTTATGCAGGAAAAAGCGATCTTTTCTTTTTGAGATGTTTTTCTAATAGACTAGAAGATCTTGAGTCTTCTAGATGACGGTGGTAAAAAATATGTGCCATTATTACACACCATATACGTCATATTAAAATTTATGTTTACCGAAAGTGCCTGAGCCCCAACGGACAATCGCCAAAAAATGCTGCGGGAAAAGGACAAAGCGATATGAAAATAAAAAGTAGGAAGAAGATAAAAACCAATTTGGATCACCTGTCGCGAAGGTTCTAAAAGAAATCCATAGACACACAATCAAAACCACTTGTGTCGGTATTGAAAATAAGTATTACTCGCATTATTTTGCCTTCCTCAGTAAAATAAGTATTAATACTTATTAGAGGTCAAAATTCAAAATTCAAAATTTTTATTCAAACTTTTGGAACATTGAGTACACTTAGTTTCGTCAAGTACTTATATAATGTCAAACAATTTTAGGTAAATATATTGATAGAAAATAATAATATAGATTATAAACTGCTGTAGCTGCAATAGCATTGTCAAAAAAGTAAAGTGTATATAATATATTAAAATAATTAAATAAAATGTCAGAGAATTATTAAAATGTAGGATTATTAAAATGTCAATCATTAATTTTAAATAAAGTTTTGTCAGCAAATGCTTCGTCTAAGCGATAAAAGCTTTTAGTTATAAGTCTACTTTTAATGAATGTTTTAAACTTGATATCTGACATTTCCTTCACATTATTAGGTAACATATTATATAATTTAGTTGAGTTACATATAAAACTTTTTGATACCTTAGTTAATCTGGTTTTCGGTATAACCAGGTTGTCTTTATGTCTTGTATTGTAACAGTGTACATCCTTAGCTAATGTGGATTTATGTAAGTTATTTTTAGCATATATTAGGTTTTGATATATGTATTCTCCTACCATAGTCATGATGTTGAGTTCCCTAAATTTGTTCCTACATGAGTCCAAATGTCTTAACCTTAGTATGTAACGTATTGCGCGTTTCTGTATAATAAAAACCCTAATTGCCTCAGCTGCTCTGCCCCATAGTAATATACCATAAGTCATTATTGAGTGAAAGTATGCAAAGTACACCATACGTGCTGCTTTTTCACCCCCAAATTCCCTAATTTTCCTTATGGCGTACGTAGCTGAGCAAAGCCTTTTTGTAAGAGCTCCTATATGGACACTCCAGGTTAGCTTCGTATCAAGCCAGACACCTAGAAACTTGACCTTGTCGCTATGAGTTATACTTAGTTTATCCAGAGTGCCTTGCATGAGACGCCTAGACGGGTCATTAGGTCTATTGCTTAATGAGAACGGCGTTATATTCGTTTTATCTACATTTAAGAGCATATTATTAACTGAGAACCATATTTTAATTTTATCAATTGATTCAAGGATTATTTTATTAGCATTTTCATTTGAAGTGTTCTTTATAATTAAGCTCGTGTCATCCGCAAACAGAGTTACATCCACATTGTCAAGTACGACAGACACATCATTTATATAGGTGAGAAATAGTATTGGTCCCAATATTGAACCCTGTGGTACACCCAACTTTACTTTTCCTTCTATTGAGCGTTTACCATTCAACTCCGTTATTTGAATTCTATTAGTAAGATATGATTTAAAAATGTCAAGCTCTACTCCAGTAATTCCATAATGTTCAAGTTTAGTTATAAGAATGTCATGCGATACACAATCAAATGCTTTGGAGAGATCACAGAAGACTCCAAATGTTTTCTGTGAACTCTCCAGGCCAGCGTATGCGTCTTCTACCAGTCTCGAGATAGCATTATCCGTAGATTTACCTCTCTGAAACCCATATTGCCGAGCAAATAAAATATTCTTACTGTTAAGAAACTCTGATAGCTCTTCTGCTAAGTATTTTTCGAAAATCTTACTAAGACTAGGAAGAACTGATACCGGTCTATAATTGTTGCAACTAGATGTGCTACCTTTCTTATAAATTGGTACTACTTTAGCCATCTTCATATCATCGGGAAACACTCCCGATAGTATGCAGTTGTTTATGATTACTGTCATTGGCAGAGCTATTTCTGTTTCTAATGTCTTAACTATCTTAGGAGTTATATACCAGAGATCATTTGAAGATTTAGGCTTGAGCGCTCTTATTATTCTTATAACGCGTTCAATAGTAATTGGATTCAAATAAAATATGTCATAATTTTTACATCTAAATTGAGATAGATAATTAATTGATTGATTTAGAGAATATGTCAAATTTTTTGTCAAATTTATTGATATATTTATAAAATAATTATTGAATTCATTACAAATGTCATTGATGTCAGTTATATTCGTATTATCACTTTCATTATAAATATTATCACAGTTTATACTATCACAGCTATTTTTTCCAGTTTCCTTATTAATAATTTGCCACACACATTTGATTTTGTTCTGGGATGCATTCAATTTGTTAAAATAATAAATTTGTTTAGCATTTATACAGACACGTTTAAAAATTTTACTATAGTTAGTGACGTATTCTTTTTTAATGTTATTGTTTAAGTCTCTTAATAGTCCATATAGTTCAAATAACCTGATTCTAGAAATGATTATGCCCTTGGTGGCCCATGCGTTAAAGTTGAGAAGGCCTCCCTTTTCGTTTAAGCTAACCGGAATATGTTGATCAAGTTTATCTTTAAAGAATTTAAAATATGTTGGATAGTCTTTGTAAGTGTGTGGTTCCTGGACTGCTTGTTGTAAGCTTTGTTTAAGCAATTTTAATTTCGGCACGGTAAGTTTTCTTAATAGACATTTTGGAGGGTCCTGTAATTCTATATTTGTTTTAATTTTCAACACCTGACATAAGTGGTCAGACTTAACCCCTTGCATGACATTTACACCGATAACATCTGCGGAATCAGTAAACATGTTATCAATACAAGACTTAACGACAACATCATTGACAGTTACAACACGTGTGTATTCAAAAACTTGTTGCTTTAACAAAAATGAATTTAGGACGTCAGAAAGGAGGTTTGATTCGTCTTTGACAAGAGAGAAATGTACATTAAAGTCACCACATAAAATTATAGATTTGTTATTTGATTTAGATACTCTATCTAAACATAGTTCTAGTTGAGATATGAACGTTTCTATATTTGCTGAAGGCGACCTATACACTACAATTATAAAAATGTCTTTTAGTTCAATACAGTTGATTTCAAATTCTCTTTCAATTGTCATTTTATTGATGTCATCACGTTTTTTATAATGAATGTTGTTTTTAGCTAGTATGAGACAGCCACCTTGTGTGGTTTTAGATCTACAAAAATATGCAGCTTTCTTATAACCATCTACTGTAAAAGTTTCTATATTCCTTTCATAGAGCATGGATTCTGTAATACACATTATGTCAATGTTTTCCTTTTTAAGAAAGAGGCTGAGGGCCATGTACTTCCTATAAACACCTTGAGCATTTTGGTGGCAAATAGTTATGTGTCGATTGTTACCCCTACTACTGGCTGAAAATTTATTTCCTCTCGAAGTGCTTTCTTCTTCTTGTTGACTAAATTAACAGTAGGTTTATCTATCTCTATTTTAGTATTTCTTTTGTCTGTAAAAACTTCATCTCTATCTTCAACTCTTGCTTCCACTTCATCTTTATCATCAACTCTTGCTTCTACTTCATGTATATCATTAACTCTTGCTTCAACTTCATCAACTCTTGCTTCAATTTCATCTATATCATCAACTCTTGCCTCAACTTCATCTATATCATCAACTCGTGCTTCAGCTTCATCCATATCTTCAATCCTTGCTTCATCTTCATCTATATCATTAGTTCTTGCTTCAACTTCATCTATATAATCAAATCTTCCTTCAAGTTTATCTATATCATCAACTCTTGCTTCCAACTCATTGCTTTGTATTACAGTTAGGTTACTTTTGTTCACTCCAACTTCACAAGCGAAGGCTAAATAACGTGCTGCGTTCTGAAATTTCATGTTTCTTCTCTTACTAAATTTCTCATTTAGTTCCACAACATTCAGGTTTTTGTGCATGGAAGCCATTATATAGAGTTTGCTATTTATATTCATGATTTTGTTGTTGATATACTCATTACGTCTGTAGACAATCGTTGTAACTATCAGTTTCTGGTTTCGTTTCTTCAGATAAGTTGCTATTTCATCAATTTGAGCCAAATACTTTTTTATATTTTTGTTGATTGTACTATAATTTCCTATCATTATTACAATTATTTCATCGTTTTTCTTTGTGTATATATTTTCTACCTCTAAGATATTGTCAAAATTCCCTCCTGGCATACATGAGTTTTCAATCTTATAGGTTGGAATAGCATTACTTATTTGGGATGCCATGCCTATCCCATATTCATCCGAAAACATGCATATTTTTTTCGACGTTTTAGCAGTCATGTCACCTTTCTGTGATCCTTTCCCTGCTGCCTTTATTGTGGCATCAGTAGCATTATTACTGCGTGAAGCACTTGTGTACTTGGCAATTTTATATTCAATAATTTCCTGGAGAGTATGCAGTTTTTCCTCTAGGAACGTTACTTTCTTTAGGGTAACTTCTTGTTCTCTAAGATCTTGTTCATTTTTGTAGATAATTTCTAGTAATTTTGTGTTTTCCTTTGCTAGTGACATTGTTAAATCTTTCATTCGTTGTCGGTCATCTTCCATTATTCGCTGTTGTTTTTGTAATAGCAATGTTCTCTGTAAAATTTTGTAGTGTCTCTTTTCCATGTTTTTTCTTCGCCTCTTTTCTGATTTTTTGGTTGAAAATCCTTTAGTCAGTGACATGCAACTTTGGTGATTTAATAGTATCTCACTGTATTTGCGTTGAAGTTCCTGATATTCCATATTTCTTATATTCAAATTGTTTTCCAGTTTCTTAAATTCATTTATATTTGTGTGCTTCTCTTGTTCTTCCAGCAAGATGGCATTTTCATATTGAAGGTCATTTATTTGTTTTTCCAGTTCAGTACGGGCCAGTACTTCATCGTTAATTTTCCTCTTCAGTAGACTAATTTGTTTACAAACATTTTCAAATTCGTGAGCATTGCTCTCCTGTTCTTCAATTAGCGTTTGAGCTAGTTTTTCTTTAGCGTTTAGTTTTTTCTCTAGATTTTCTATGATAATTACGTAGTTTTTTTTAGATTCACATCTATTTTGAAAGTCATCATTTATATCATAATTATTCTCCATAATCTTAGCTTTCTTTCTAGTCAGAATTCCATTCATATTAAATTTTTTGATGTTTAAATGTCAAAATAAAAATCAGGATTATTCAAAATTGATTAATCTGTCCAATTTCTAATATAGCTGGTAATATTGCGTTGTTAGTTTTTGAACGTAAAAGGAACGTAATCACTCTCATACAGTTTCGTTCGTTCAGTTCCGTTCACTGGAGCTGTCAGTGTCTAATGTGTCAACTTCAATGAAGTCAAGTGTTGTTTATTTATTTTGTTGACTCCGATAGTTGCTGGTAGATAAAGATAATTTTGAGAAAAAGATAGCGTTTCTGTCCGTTTTAGACTCAAAATTTTGAAAATTGTGTTAGTGTGCGTGTTTCTCAAAATTTACCGTTACTTGTATCATATTTTCAAGTGGATATATTGATAAAAATCTACGACTTGCCGCAATGATGAATGTGTTTCCAGGCTTTCAGGTGGGTAATTGTTCCAGTACTTCTATATTCCGGTCCATTCACAGCGGAATTCCCATTTATTTACATTAATTTCACTAGGAGCAGCGATAAGGGATGTTTACATTCACACGCACACACGCGAAAAAATAGGTCTTAAAACATATTTTGAATTTTATTGACGTTTTACGAATATCATATTACAAATAGTCCGTAGTTCATCATGGTAAGAACAGTTTTCCCAAAAGTTATAATAGTATATATTTATAGCAACACAGGTGAAACTCATAACAACATAGGAAAACCCAACCAACAAATCAATTTAAATAACACAAATTAATTCTTAAATAGAATATTAGTTTGATAGTTTCGTAATTATTTTGACCCGGGTTATTGGAGTGATTACTAATTCAAGAGCTATTCGTTACTTTGTTATTTTGAATATAGCTTGCTATGGAATAGGTACAAAAATTAGAAATTAGTTCGTGATTATGCTTTAATTTGTTTAAATAGTTTAGCTATTTATACGTTTTGAATATATTTGTTTCGAAAGTTAACAACTTAAAGTTCCTTTGTCTTTCCTTTTTTATATTAGATATTTGTTTATAGTACAGTCCTAATTATTTCAGCAGCCGTGTTCCGAGAACTATGAGTTTGAAGGACACGTGACATTCATCAACCGCACTTGGCTAACGAGTAGTCACTGTGCCCCAGCAGTGCCCAGCAGTGGAAAGTCGGAACGATCTAAGCTTATGTATTGACCCGAGCTTCTCTCTTAGGTACTAAAAATGGAACGGCCTATTCTTGCTCTTAATTATTTTCCCTAAATTAATTTAAAATATATTTTCGCCATGTTTGCGGCCATCCATCGCGGCGGTGTGTCGCACTGTCTCCCATCCAGCGGGCGCATTAGCCACTCTGACAGTTCATTTATCTTATTTGCTGGTCGGTTAATTAAGTCCCCCACAGAGGTGTCGTAATTTCATTGTTCATTTGTTGATTTACGTGACACTGCCGGTAAATACTTGAGCATTGGAGGACTTTTCAACCGTTTTTACAGAGCGAATAGCCGTTGAAAGGTAATTACGCAGATTTTAATAGTTTTTTTCTACAGCAAATCATAGTGTTTAACTGATTCGTATTAGTATTTTATGGTTGGGTCTATTATATTGTTCTTTAGTTAGCGTATCATATGAACCTTTCCTGCATCATAAATATAATTCAAAGAAGAATTTAAGGTGTATTCATTTTTTTTAGTTAATATACGTTACACGTTACACTCACTCTTATGACCTTTATGTACAAAATTCAAGCACCACTCAAAAATATAAATTTTTAGTCTCAACAGAATTCTTTCGTTCTCGTTTACGGGCTAATTGAATTCGATTTGATACACTAAAACGAAAAACAGTCTAACTTCGGGTACACTCGGTAAGTGTCGAGTTATTTACGGCAAGTCAAATAGAAAAGGTCAGGAAGTGAGCCGAGACCGTAAATATTTGCTTCTCGTCAGCGAGCTTGCGGTCGAGCGCACTTTGCTGCCGGACTGTTTGGATATCCGTAAATAGATGCACATTTATAATGACGAGGATACACATTTTGGCACATTTCGATGAGAGTTACCGTTTAATTTGGGTGAATTATTTATGGTTTTGTTGTCGGCCGCGGCACGTCTCGTCAATGAGTGACGTCACGGCATGTCATACCTTGGGATGTCTCGTCGGTCACTATGAATAGGTTACTATGATAGACCAATGATGTGGCATGACCAAGTCTCCTACCGATTAATTTTCTGTGTGGTAACAATGTGTTTCTATTTTCCGCCTCTTTTTCTTAGTTTTATAGCATTAGTTCTTGTTGTGACATTGTTGTATTTCAATTATATCTTGCAATTATGTTTCCAAATAAATATTCAGACTTTACATTCATGACGGACGGTACAGTATTCCCTTCTTGGTATTAAATACGGTACAACAACGCTCCGTTTGTACTCGTAATGTTACACCATAAATGTGTTCATTAGCGTGCTTTCTAAAGGTTTATGAGAATAAATTGCGTAATTATATTTGATTTGTTTAAATTTTGAATCTGAGACGGAGAATGGTGTTAACTTTATTTTCTGAAGTAGGTTATTCTTTAAAGAGAGTGATGCGTTATCTATGTCTGAATTTAATTGTAATCAATATCTATAGGTTATGTGTCTATATAAAGTTCGATAGTAAATCGTTAAATATTGCAAAGATATATTGCAATTGTTTAAAACCAACCAGAATAAGTTAGTTTAACTATTATTATTCGTAAAACCCGGTGAGAAAATGTTTTCCAAACAAACTTTCCAATTAAAATTTCGCAACTAAAACTACAGCCAAGTAAGATGCATTAAAATAATTATTTATTTATAACGCTTCAGTTCACGGCACACAGCTCGCTCCAAGATCGCAGAAGGAAATTCAAATAAACGCCACCAAGAAACGAATAGCGTAGAAAGGATTTACATTTGCACTGAGGAATGGAAGAAAAAGCTGAGTGCACAGCTTGTATTTCATCTCGTTGCATGACATGCATTCTTGTTTATACGGGGCTTACAAAACTAGCCTTATCACAATATATCTGCTATTTTGCGACTGCGAGAGCCGTGTTGGTTGGTGAAGGCAAACATCGTGAGGAAACTGGCATGTTTTGAGAACTTAGAAAAGTTTTAAGGACATGTGTAATTTACCAACCCGCACTTAGCCAGCGTGGTGAATTAAGGCCTAATCTCTTTCGTCAAGAGAGAAGATCCTGTGTCCCAGCAGTGGGAACGTGAATAGGGGTGTTATGAGCTTATGAATTGTTATAAAATGAATTGAAAAATATAGATACGTCTTTTAAGTAAGCCTCACGATACTATATTCAATTATATAGTACCTAAAAGTAACTAAAATGCCTGGAATCTATCACAGAATATAAATTCCATTTACAAAATGTCTGTCAATAATCAACAACAACATGGAATTCTCCGAAATTCATATTTTGCTGTTAGTAGCAATACCAGCAAATAGGAATCGAGAGGGATTGGCATTTAGATGGGCTTTGCTCATTTCAATGTGCATTTATCGTTTTGGAGATGCTTAATTTGCGTAAGGTAGGTACCTTAATTTCCATGCTTACTGCATAGAAAATAAAGTCGTATTAGTTACACTATCTTTAACCCAAGAACGGCTGAATTGATTTCAAATAGTCGATGTAGGTCAGGGAGGTGAGAAAACATAGGGATAAAGCGAGTGAAGCCGGGGGTGGGTCAGCTAGTTCATTATAATATAGAAGTGCTAGGTAACAAATTTTCTAGATAATCCTTACATATCTTTACATGTGTTACTATATCTTCTAAATTGTTTAAATAAGAAATTAATATAACTTTGGTTATGATTATGATATTTTTATTTAAGTAGAACATTAAATATTTAACAAAAACTAGCAATAAGATTACACGCATTGAAAAAGGTGGGATGATCTATGACTTCAAAAACATTTTCTAAAACATTCTTCTAAATATTAAAAACTATCAGTAAATTAGACCTTAAACTTTGTACACTAAAAGCATTATAATACTAAGCCTGCTTTAGTATTTTAGTGCCCAGCTTAGTAGCACTTAGCAAGCTTATTGATGTTATATGGTAATCCTATGTTTGCACTACGCTTGCGATATAACTTCGCTGAGGCAAATATTGAGAATAATCGACTAAGTGTGTGAAACACTTGAAAGTATTAAAATACATTTAGCAATCAGAATGCGTTGTCATAATATCTTTCATCCAAAAAGGAGCTAGAAATCTGTCGCAAGAAAAAATATATTTATCCTTTGTCTTGTATCTTAGGATACGAATAGAACGTTAGATAAATATAAATTATTACCATTTTTGAAACATTATTACCTTACAACTTTTATTTTCAGTTTACAATTGATAGGTAATCATACATTCAAATGAACCTCCTGTTTAATTATTATCGTATAGAGATACGATAGTTCATTTTCTTTAAACGTGGAGGAAATCGGGAAAGGATACCGCCCGCCGCGGGGACAGCGAACGGTGATGTCTGACTCCAACCGACTAAAACCAGCCAGGTGTGTTCTCCTCAAGCCTTTGTTTCGAGGTGCTTACGCGTACCCGTAGACGCGTAAGCACTCTTCCGTGGCCCAAACAGCGTCGACCCGCAACTCAATACAGGTCCTTCAATGCCTTTATCAACAACATGCTTGCCCGCAGGCGAACTTAACCTAATATTTCCAATAAATACTCATATTCCTAAAAACATACTCCACATCTCATTCAGATTCTAGAGCGTCAACTTCGATACAGTACTGGTACTGGTAGGTACACAGATGCGCCGAGTACTGACGGTTCGCGGTTCAATATTTCATTGCGAGAGTTTGCCTCGTGGTTGTAAGCAAATGTTTGCTGCGACGTCCCAATGCGACCGACGCTGTTGATACTAGATGTTTATTTGTGTAGTCGGTTATTAGTCTCTGTGAAACTTATTCAATGCTGCAACTTCGAGCGCTTAAAAGTTTGCTGATTTTTTTTCAAAATGGAAGGGATTATGATTGAGTCTGTATTTTTAAATGTTTGAGCTTATTTTTAAAAACGAAGGATTTTGAGTAGGTATGTTTCGTGTAATTTCATAGCTGCAAGATTTTATTTGCAAGAGTTTTGCGAAAGTAAAAATATAATGAATGCTACGTTCCCTTAAAATTGGTTGTTAAATTGTTTTAATACTTTAACATTTTATATTTTATCTCTGGAGTATAAGTGGAAAAGATTCCCACCTAGGTACGGTTTTCTATAATTAAAGGATTTTATCGAAGGTTTAGTTCATTCAAAATGGAACAAAGGTTTTTTTTACCCCAAGTTTTGTTTCCAAGGGGTAAATTAATTTTAATATTTATATGTAGATTACAGTAGCTATAGGCTATAAAATAGTGTACATTTTAAACCTGATATTCGATAAAAAGCTTTCGTAGCCGAATTAAAAAATATTAAAACCCATTTAATAAATAATAAAATATATTGCTGGACAATTCACACAGCAACATCTAGTCACACAGCAATATCATTTGAGTTGGATTTGTTTAAATACCCGCAGCACCCCGCATAAGAACATAACTCAACGAGCAAATAAGACGAGTCATCTGGAGCCAAATAAGTTTCAATCCAGTAGGCTCGCACAAAAGCGCGCAGCCGCCGGTCAACGTCACGTCACATCATGATTGATGACGTCACATGCCCGACCGCGGCCCGCTTCTGACTTCACTTGTATAAAGTTCATTTGTAAATTGTAATCATAGTTTTGAATTGAAGCAACTAATCCTGACCAGTACCTTTACCATGAGTTGTCATAGTTAAATCGCCTGACGTTACTACAGCGGTTACGTAAAAAATAAAAGAAGAAGAGCCCGCGCCACCTTTCAAGTCTTACAGTTAATGCGGGAATTACAGTATTAGAACCGTTCATATCTAGGCAAGCAGCGCCACTTCTAACGGACTTGAGTGGCGGCGCGTAGTCTAAATATGCAGTCTGTACAATATGGTAGACATACTGAGCCGTGTTGCTTTAGTGTAACGTTGGTATGTTACGTTTGTACTATTCTCAAGAAGCTCCACCCGGCTACACGTATGTATTAGATAGTTATATTCGCACAAAGAGCGCGCTGCCACCGGCCAACGCGTCACGCAACAGGATGGCACGTCATGATTGATGACGTAGCACATCGCGCGGTCCGCTACTGACTTCACTTGTTTAAAGTTTATTTATTAATTACAATATTCTTCTGAATTTAAACGTATTTCTAACGTAAATATTTCCGTGCACCCAGTACCAAGTCTTGGGAATTGGTATAAGTTTTTCAGTCGGGTTGGTGATTGAATAAAAAAACCAAACTAATTTACTGACTATCGAGTTAATATTTAGCAACGAAATACATTATAATAGTGATCGCATGTACTTATAGTTTCGGCATGCAAGTCGTTAGTTTCCTTCTAACAATTATAGGTATTTATCATTCTTAATCCCTTAATTGAATGTAAAACGTTTGATCACCAATATATAATAATAGCGTAATCCCTATCTTAGCCTAATCGATATAATTATTATTCAATAAATTGAACTACACAGTGTAATTAATATTCATATTTACCAAGAACAATGGCTATGCGTTGTATCATCCATTACAATTAATTTATTCATTCTAATTGCCCGCGGGATTAATGGCTGTTGATAATTATCTCCAAAATAATTGAAAAATCAAATTGAATTTGCAAACCTAGTCATTTCTCATTGTAAATATTATATATATTTGCAAGCCTAGTCGTAAGTTTTCATTGTAAATATTATATTATATTCTGTTAGACAGCTTTTACTAAAGTGCAAAAACATATCGAATGAAATTTGTTTTACCAGTACTCTCTAATGTAACTTTAATCAAGATCTTGGATGATTTGGTTTAATGATCTTGCTTTCCAGGCGTGTTACGTTGTAACGTTACTGCCTGTCTTCTGGTATACATATAGTCGGTTCCTCATTTGGTTTTACGATATTAACACAAGCTTCGAGCTTACCACGGGGCTAGATGTTCCAGTGTGAATCGTGCAGCAATATTTATTTATTTATTATTTAGAGGTGGGGTGCTACTTTTCTTAGGCACTCATGGTAGGAAATATTCACTTCAGAATTGAATAGAGGTGGAAAAAAATGTCGAGCGTGTTCCCATAGTAGCCATTTCTGCTGTGTTATTCAATTAATTTAGATATATTCCTAGAATTTTACTAATAATAACCGGTAGATTGGAACCTCCAAACAAAAGCACAGACAACAGAGTGCTATCATCTATTGCAGGATATTAAACTAATTAATAGTATTGTACAGTCGTCGTGTCAAGCGCCGACGTCGCTCGGTTTCAGCTCACGCGAGGCTCGCGGTTACCGCCGCCGCTATTCAATTGTCTATGGCGTAAGAAAATGGCTGTTGAACTACCAAGATAGTTATCATGTTAAAGTATTCTGATTTGCAAAGCTCTGTCTGAAACTATTTATATTTTGCCTAAGTGGTGTGTCTAATTTTTCAAGTTTTTCATAAATCAATTCAAAAAAACCCCAAAAAATTATAAATTAATAATATTATTGTGTAGCTAAGTACACATTTTTCATGTGTCTTTTGTGGCAGTAAATGTCATGTTAGATTGTTAATATTTAAGAAGTAGGTACTTTGAACTTAAGAAAGTAGAGCAGTAGAAGCAAATATATTTTAGCATGAATCTCTTAGGGCGGGAGCACACAGGCCACCGGCCACAACCACAAAACGCCGCCACTGGCATATTTCCTGTAATTTTCATACATTTTATATGGACTCGCCGCACACGGTTGGCGCCGGTGGCGGCCACACGCTTCACGCTTCTAGCTTCTCGTGGCGGCGTTTGTGGCTGTGGCGAGTGGCTCGTGTGCGCCGACGGTTAGATATTTCGCAATAGCCGTTCGATGTTTAACGTGAATATAAAAAACAAATGGTGTGGGAAATAATCGATGAATAGTTACCGAGATTAAACATTAAGCGTACTAAAGGGCAATACGAAGCCCCGAGATAAAATTCGATTCAATAGCATCACCGAGAATTTAAAATTCGAAACTTTTAACTGATTATTTCTAGAATGCGATTGAGAATATTAAGCAATTCACATTGTACCTACCAGAATCGCCGAAAATGCCAGTTTTAGAATCTTAGATATAAATCCAAAACCGGCATGAATGCCAAAATTACACCAATTCTCACAGGCACCAACTTCCTAGGAAAAGTCATTTGTACATGACCAATTATCCAACTAAAATAATCAAATTCCATCGTTTTTTTAAGTCACCGAGTATTATTAGTATCTTCACCATGTCCAAATAACCAAACCTGTTGTAAACGCTTCTTATAATTTCATGAATTCCTCCACCTTAATGTTTAATGTTGCCATCACCACTTTAAAGTCAACCCGTCAAGCGCTACAGAACAAAAAGTCGCACATTTCCAGCAATCCCGTATTGTACATTGTACCACCTGCTCTCTTGTTCGCAAGTGGAACACACGGCCGCTTCTTCCATTGCGATTGTGTTACGTTCTTTTGTCTCCTTCTTATTCAAGTTTTAAATTTCGCTTTCTGGCCCATTCCGGCGAAATTAAGCGAAATGAGCAAGGTAAGCTTTCTAATCTTAGAATTGCTCTTAGCTTTTCTTCGCTGCCTAAAAATTTAATAATGTTAGAATGGTTTTTAATCTAGGTATGTTTATTTTTCATCTCATATTCTATGTATTTAGTAGTCTAAAAATATATCCTACAGTACAATACAAAATCTCCAAAGTTATGTGATAATATTTTAATTTAATTTTAATAAAACTTGATAAGTCCATACACGCTAAAGAGTGCAGTGGGAAACAGGCATCCCTATTTTTAATTAAATTTGTAAAAAAATGTTTTGTCTCGTTTTTTGCGCAACTCGTTTGCATAGCACTATCAAACTATGAGGATCTAAAACAAATTTGAATTCGTTTGAAATCTAAATAAAATCTATCTGAAATAGTATATGTGTGTGCGTCCGGCGTGTGCGAGCATCTGTCCATCCATCATCCTGATATAACGTCACTGCTCAAATCTACACCCGGTTTTTGCTGCGGCCAAATACGTTTTTTTATTTTTTTGAGCAGAAAAGTCATCCTAACTTATCTTTACTAACAGATATAAGGCTCAAATCATGTTATTTAGCTTATAACCGAAAGTTTTATTCCTTGATGTAAATGTATTATGAAAATTATGAATGTTGGGATAAGATATAAATAATATTTTTATTTTCATTACTCTGAGTACCTACTCTTTATTATGTACCTACTGAGTTATCTGTCTAGCTAGAGGAATAAAATGTTACATGGACATTTTATTACGTATGTACCAATGCTATGGTACACGTTATATTTTATTTATAAGTTACATATTATAATGTCTAATCATAACTAAAGTTACTTCCCACTCATTTAGGTACAAGAAAAATAATTTTATCATGCGCTATGTAACACACCGGCAATTTCATAAAACCATATATTCAGTTTTGTACATCTTAAGAGCAAGAAAATAATATTTTGCATTGAAATGATATCGCAAAATGAACGGTAGTCTGATATGCCTCACTTTAAGAGTAGCATCCTCCTTATAAGCGGGCAGTGGACAACATAACGGCTGTCAATCAGCGCTGTCTGTTAGTTCTGCTGGTGCATGAATGTAAATGTATGAGCACAATAGCCAACAGACGCAGATACAAAGTTACGACGCTCGACTGTATTGGTAGAATTTTGAGATTGAGAAACTTTGCGTGAATGCAGCTGGGAACTCGTTGGAACGTTTTTAACTGTAGATTTATATGTGTTATTTTTTTTGCAAGTAATTTGTTTATTTTTATTTATATTTTTTATATTTTTAATTTGTGATTAGACGATTGCATATGATGAAAATTTAAGATGGGCCGAATCGCTGTTTTTGTAATTTTCTTCAAAATAAGTGATCAGTCGATTCCATTATGATGAAAATTTAAGATGGGCCGAATCGCTGAGTGGTGATGGCCCATGTATAGTACCATCCCGTCTTTTCCGCGGGTTGTCAAACCGACTTAATTTGGTTGAAACCAAATCACTCAATCTTTCTACTCACCTAATCTTTAAAAAGTTATAAACGAGAATTTGTTATGATGATGATAAAAATGGATGATAAACAAGTTAATATCAACTCCTTATATTTGAAGCGGAAATATCAACTATTTATATTGTTTTCCACTACGTGCTCTGTATCCACCTGCATTCTGTACAACCTGCTAATTATTGGATGCCAGACATCCAGGCGTTCGTAAAACTCCGCTTGTTAGAGAATTTTCAACATTATTGAAGTTGCCTACACCCTATGTCGAAAAATAATTAAAACCTAAACTAACCTGCAATCGTGACTGTGGTTGTGTTGTGTATATTTGAATAGTACATGGTTAAAGGTCTTTGTTTTATAATAGTATTTAAGTAGTAATTAAAACTAAAAAATTCTATAGTTTCCGTGTCATTATAATACATAATATATATATAAATATATTTACTATTCTTATAATATAACATGCGGAACACTGGGAACAAATATTTGCAGATTGTTTGTTCAGAGGCAGGAATCAAACCCGTCGTTGCATAGCAGGCGGACCTTCATCCGCTGCGCCAGAGAGGCGCATATTTAAGATTTATATTGGTTTCATAATCTCCACTTTTCACTGAAGTCCATTAAATGTATATATAGCATATAACCAACGTGACGAATTAACTTTGTGGCAAATGTACAATAACCCAACCATTCTACGTTTTGTCAATGGCCGTAAATAACTCCGTATCGAAAAATTTGCAAATTCATGGCCACGTCCTTAAATCGTCACGTCTCCAATCGCCAACTTGTCTTCGACTCGGCTTCAAACTGGCTTCAAAGTGATTGCTTCCTTCCACGCTGTCTAAATAACAAGATTGGGTCGACCGCTTTCGAAACTGTACCTCTATCCCTAATATATGAGGTCCGTAACGGTAAGAAATATACATATCACAACTTAGAAAGAATAATGCGAATTTTATTAGACAATGTTATAAATACCTTTGATATATCTGAAAGTAAATTATCAACATAAATGGTGAAATATTGTTACAAAATTAAAAAATATATATTTTTGAACAGAATATTTTAATGAGTAATATCTCGCAAATTCATCGCACTAGATATTTATTACAAAAAAATATACTGAACTTAAAAACAAAACAATGATTCAAGAAACTAACTAAATTTATCTCCATTATTTTATGATAAAAAAATACCTATTTATATAAAACTCAAATCAAACTTGTAGGTTTATTAGTATGACTGACCGTTACATGAGTTTTCTGATTTCGATCTTGAACGCTAACGTATTTTAACCGTGATAGAACCTTGTCTAATCCCGTAGGTGCTGCATAAATAGATTTAAATTGGGATCCAAAATGCCAGTACACGTAGTGACCGACTCCTTAGGGCGAATGAACGTGCGAAACAAAGTTGCCAAGTTGAAAGTTAGCGGGCGGTCGGACTCAACCGCTGCGATTCTGCCAGAATTCTCATTGGAATTAAGATTGAATGCAAACGAGTGAGTCAGCTCTGTAAACCACACATGACGTTAGTTTGAAGAATATGTATAACTAGCCGACCCACCGACAGCTTTGTTGCGTTTGCGTGCGTTTTTTCACGTTATTTTTATTTTTTTACATTAATTTTAATGATTGATTTCTTAATCATAATAAATTCTATTAATCTAAGTTTTCCGTATTCCACATTCAAACATAAATATATAAACACCAAGTAATTTATAAATCAAAAGCATATTAGTAGAGCAATTATTTATACTTGTTTTGTTACATAAAGCATAATTTTTTTGTTAAAAAACTTCGTAAAAATCAATTGAGTTAAAGACTTTTTCTTCCTTGTCAAACCTAACAAGCTTTAAGCAAACGATAAAACTACTTTAAAAGCGACGATTTTGTTTTATGAGGACTTTTTACAGACAAAGAAAACGTAATTATAATTCTCTCTCCAGAAGTTCTCAAGAGCAATATTATAAGTCCGACTACCGCTTGAATATTTTTAAACTTTACCTCTTTCAGTGAAACAGATGAACACAGTTTTAAAACTGTTCTCCGATTTTAGATTGCACGCTGCCAGAACAAAGTTTATCTAACAGTTGATTGCGACTCCTAGAATGAACGTTAGGAGTTATCTCAAGATGCTTCGTTAAAGATATAGAGAGAGGTTTAGATCAGCGCTGAATGCATGATTGGATAAATTGGCAGGTAAGATAAAGAGCGCTTTTTATTTTCTCCTAGCTTTAAGTTATAATAATTTCCCGCTGTAGTACGCTCTTCTCCTGGTACACTCTATCTCTCCACGAATTTTTAGCCAAATCATTTTTGAGTAATATATTGTGTAATTGACACGACTTTTTTTACCGATATAGATTTGGAGCATCTAACTAGATAACAATTACAATCATTGTATCAAATAGAAAGAAAACTAGCAGCTTGTTTGGTTAGCCAAATAAATGTATTTACTAAGAGTTTTTGTCATAAAATATGAACACTCAGACGCACTAATTTTCAGATCGTACAAATTTTTATTCCGAGGCGGAAATCGAACCCACAACCTCCTGCGTCGTAGACAGACATTTGCCCGCTGTGCCACAGAAGTCGTCTTGGTATGATTTACTACTGAGAGTACTTGATGACAAAGATTTAAATAAAATAACAAATAATTTTAACAACTAAGTCTTTGGAGCGAACTTTATGTTGTTCCTGAACCTATAAAATGTAAGTTGGTTTGTTTTCCGAGCACTTGCCATAATACACAGGTTCGTGTCAACAGCAGAAATCTTGGAGTAGTTAACGATATTTTTGTGTGGGATCTGGCAATGTGCCCTTCCTTGCCTTTACTCAAAAATAAATAAAGGTCCTGGTTTTTATTTCATGTTTATTAAAATAAAAAACAAACATAATATTGTTTACGATTAAATATTTATTTATCATGTTGTAATTATCATATTTTAAAAATTCTAATTTTTAATTTTGTAATTTTTCGCCACCAGCTTATTTATTTGTATAAAAAATAATATTTTCTTGCCATTTTAAGACATTTTAAAGAACACAATACAATACTGTATTGTGTCCTTTCCACGACTTTTCTAGAACTAACTTATTCGCACCAAGTCTCATACTCGCTCGTAGTAATAATTCAGAATATTCAAAACGGCGACAATATTAGGGCGATATTTATTTGACACCTTGCTCGGAGCGTAACAGTCACGTCGTAGATTACGTATGAAATTCTGCGGTATATATTATAACAAGAAATGACATTATTGCCAGTTTATGTTGATATTATATACGACATAACGCAATAAACGTTCATCAAAGTCAACATGTTCTTACTCCGATAGGGAACTGATACAAGACTACGGTATTCATGAAACATATAATTTACTGTGAATGAGTTTGCGGGTACGATTCCCGCCACGCGACAAAAAGTTGTATGATCTGGAAATATTTGTTCCGAGTTTCTGGGTGTTATAAATAAAAAAAAAAACAATTAGATTAGGTTTGAAATAATCATAATTTTGTATAATATATTGTCTTTATTTATAGTAGGTATTTAAATGAAACGAAAACAACAAAAAAACCCCTTCAATTTCTATCTCTATCGTTAGTACTGTAAGATCTCTATCTCCTGAACAAAATTGTGGACAAAAAGCTAAACCATCTACAGTAAGAAATGAGTCGTGCAGTCTTTTGTGAATGGAGGTAATCGCGTAGACGTGCTACGTCGTAGCGGATGCTACGAGACGTGCTACGCACCAAGCGACTTCCTCTACGAGGCTAAAGTAGATTTAGTTCTCATAAAAATAATGTTTGGTTTATTTGGATAACTGAATTTATAAATAGACGTATAATATTTTTAATTTCTAGCCGTTTATTATTGTCTTTTACCGGTACAGGAGATGATAAGATAATGTGTAAAAGATATAATGAGCACCCAAAGATGTGTAAAATAATATTTTTGAGTAAAATAAGCCTAATTATTAAAAAAAATATCAATGAACATACTTGAGGTGCTAGTTTTCAATAGTATCCGTCGCCAGTAGAGAAATCTTAGTTCAAAATTATAAATCTCTCATAAGCACACGTTAAGTCCCTCGGTGACATTTTCGCCTGTAACTCTTGTATCCCTGATTCAACAAAAGCCGAATATTCCGACAGGCCAACAAAGCTCATTGCAATATTCGATAAATCGTTCAATAATTCCAAAAGGCTTGAAGCGAGCGTCAATGGCGCGTAAAAGCTCTTTCCCGAGGGAAGTCGCGTCGTGCTACTAGCTCATTTTGTGATGGGACGAGGATTCGTTACTTGATTCACTGGGTTCAAGGATTTATCTTTTGGTTAAAAATAAAATGTTTTTGTAAAATAAAAAAATGCGTCTCGAACCAAGCCCGTGTTGAACAAAAATCTAGACATGTAAAAAATATATTAAAGGTTACTATTTCATCGTATACCTACTCGTATCATGGGCTAGATATACGATGAAATTAGTACTCTATACGAGTTCATTTTTTAAAGTCGGTAAAACAAATTTTTTTTTTTTTTACATTTATTTGCAACAAGTATGGTTTACAAGGAACATGCTTTCTCAAATGCCTGGAGAAATATGATACTCATAAGTCTAAAGCAAATTCTTAAATCGTATTCTAATCCTTGTTTTGATTGGCTCGTGCATTTATTACTGTGAGCGGTACGGGAAGCCCTCGGGTTGACACCGTGATCGCGGATAACGCCTTTTTACAATCTGCGGTCATCTGTTTGCGGTGTCTATGAATAAAATTATAACGGATATCTCATTTTCCTTTTTTATCAGATATGAGTAATCTTTCGATCTTTGAATATCATTTTCTGATGAAGATGACTAAGCGCTGAGATGGTGTCATAGTTTTGTTAGATTACTAGACTGTCTCGATTATTTGAGGTAGATATATTTTGTTCATAACTGAGAAAAACAAAATCAGCGGTCAGTTTTATGCGATCCCGGAGCTAAATATTTGTATAACTCATATACAAATACTTGGCTCTGCCCTAAATGAGCTTTAAAATAAAATTTAGAAGTTAACTTTACCAAAATTATTATGTGCTGTGCCTAAATAAATAAATAAAAAATAAATATCTTATCTGGTTTCGTGACGTATTACTAGCCAATCAAAACATTGATAACCAATATCTCGCTTATATTAACATTGGGAACATGTGGGTGTCCAATTCGTTGTTTAAGTAGTTTTAACGATCAAAAAAAAAACAAAAGAAATCAAAATGCAATTTTTTCCTATTTAAGTTATCCCTATCAGTTCCATTGAATTAAGTTGTTTATCGAATTATAATTCAAAACATTTCCAATAGCAATTAATAAATATATAAAAACCATTTAGTTCCTGTTTTAACAAAGTCTTTACTATAATATTAAAGTAAACATATTTAAATTTGTTACTTACATTAATATAGGGTAAGTTCTTAATTAAGGCACTTATTTAAATCTTTATTAAAATGATAAACAGATATCTTTATAGATAATGTTAATATTGTGTTAGATTAAAATTTGTTCTTAACAAAGAATATTTTCATTTATTCTAAAATATTTTACATTGATTGCAAACTGAATAATCCTGAATAATAATACTACATATTTTAATGATCAATGTCACGTCACATAATTGATTCATAAAGTTTAATTCAGCAGTCAGTGGTATAAAACCTATGAAAGGAAACTTAAATAATACTTACTTTTTCATACAACGCCGGCAGTAAACAAATAGCACGTCACATTAATAAGTTCGTTTTGCTAATTACTATTTCAATTCTGTCCCGAGCAACGGGCACCAAGTCCGATAAACATTCGAAATGTCTCATGTTGGGTCATTAAAAAGTTGACGGTGACACGTGTGTAGCGCGTGACTCGGGGCCGGGCGAGACTGCCTTCTCTCGCCGCGCTCTACAATACACTGACAACCGACACTTCGCTCCGACCGGCGTTTTGTTCGCTTTACTACCAACGCTTTTCCTCTTTTACCCTATCTTCAATACACACACACATGGACAACAACTTGTAAGTACACGATCAACTATTGCGCCCGTCTGTGTGCAATTGCATGGAGACGCGTCTTCCGCGATATGCTTTCCATTATTGCACACAATTAAGGCAACTCTAATTGAAATTTTAATCAGATGGCTTAGAGCTGAATTTTGATTGCTGTCCCGGAGTTTGTTCATTCAGAATAATTTTAAATGAGAATTGCGCATGCCCGTGATCAATCTTGTGATTGTGAAACTAGTAGAACTATCTCTATCTCTATCTTAAAGTTCTAAGTAGAATATGGATAATCAACTTTCGATTAATAATTAACGGTTATTATTTGATAGCTTGGATAACACTTTCTGTTTAAAAAGTATAAAAAGTGTAAAAAAGCGATTTTGTTGGGAAACTCTAAACAAAGAACATTTTTATGAGTCATAAAGTTGCTTTTTTATACGGTAGCCGTAGAAAAGTTTTAAATAAATTATGACGAAATTAATTTTCAAACATAAAGGTTTTGGGATGGAATGTTATACTTCGGAAACTGCCTGATTAATTTATCAATGAGTTTTGCTCCCAAATAACTTTACATTAAAATTAATAAACAAAACAAACACTTTGTTTGCCCAAACACTTGCTTATTTTAATATAAATATCCCATGTAATCAATGAGCAACGCACAATAACCTATTGAAAGTTACGAAGCAATTCAAACTTACAATCTCGAACTAGTCACGGACAAAGTAGAGCTCGAGGAAAAATGATTTCCTTACAACTGGATGGTATTAACCGGGAGATAAGAGGTAAGGGTATGAGTGAAGTACTCTTTCCGAGCGAGCGGGCGTTTATACAAAGCTATGAATAACAATTTAGTAAAGAGCCAGGAGCACAAACACTTGAGTGTAGAAGTTTGTTTCGAAGTGCCCAAACACGCGAACAATAGTCACTCGGAGCTACGAAACTTAGAGGGATGTGAACATTGAACTCGACACATTATACACTTTTCTTTTATAACTTTGGTTTTATTTTGCGAACGATAATTTTATTTGGCAACAAAATCGTTTTCTTATAATTCATTAAAATAAAGTCTAACTTTTGAAACTTTATTTTAGTAGAAAATTCATAATCATGTTTTTTACTTATGGCAAATATGTGTAGATAAGTTTCTTCATAATAAACTATTTTGCTTATCTACTACATATCTTTATTCCATTAGTAGTAATAGAGGGTATGATTTTTTCCCGAAAATAGGAATATTTCCTCATTTAAATGAAATCTTTGTTGCTCGTTGATGCTGCAGCTATTTACTAGTTTCAGTCCTAGATTTGTTAGTGCTTCTGGTTTTGTGTTTAGGCTATCTATGAAGACGAAGAATTTAATATTCTAAATATTTCAAGGTAAGCCTTTATGTAATATTTCTATAGCTTTGAATCGTGTCTAAAATGTGTGAGGATAAATACACCTTTACAAAGTACGCTTCGTAGCTCAAAGGGCGTAGCATTCGAGTGTTTTGCCGCTTCAACCGCCTTTATAGATGTCACTTTGTCACACTCGCGAGCTCAACCCCAGATAACGACTTCATACTCATTCTCATTATTATTCTGTTTATTGTCATCACTTTACTGCAGATTAAAGTATTTTTAGAACCCACAACCTACGTATCTTAGTTAAATCTGTGGAAATCATTATATATTCATAAGTAACATCAATCTCGCACAGAACATTTAGAAGATCTGAAAGAAGAAAATACGCTTATAGTATCCAATTTTGCATACGATCCAAATCGGCTAGCTGGATTTAAATCTACTCGAATCCTTGCGCGCCGCAAAAATATTGGATCACTCTTTCCAGCACATATTTCGGAACGGAGCGCTCAGTAAACCGTTTACATTCTATTTATCGCACCCAAAGCTGCAGGCTGGAGGGTTGGTTGTATCAGCGGAAAACTTGTTAAAGTCCCTCTCTAGCAAAGAGTTATGAAAACGCTAACTTTGGGGTCCATGAAAAAACTGTAGTCACTTTGTACAAGTTCGGTCTTCAACGGGATTTTATAAATATTAAAATCTAAGCGAGATACTTTCAAAGCGGAAACTATTCTTTTTCGCCTCTTCAAAAGGCATTCGTGTTTCAAGAAAGTTTATTTCTATTGAGACTGGCCGGATATAACTAGAAAATAAATATTTTCTTGTTGAGACATTGGAGCGTTTTCTTTTCATGTTTATTTTTGTTGTCTGCTTTATTCACAAGATGAATTATAATAATAAGACGACATAAATAAAACCAATAATACCACAGGATTGAAAATTTTGATATTGTTTTAACGTTAAAAAATAATAACTAACAATGAAATTATGATATTCGTAAGTAGAAGTTTTGTCCCTTTTGTGGTATTAGCTAATTACAAGTAAGATCTCTCTGAACGCCGGTTTTGTACTATAATCTGTGTTTTTTTTTTCAAATGTGAATATGTGACACGATCATTCAATTTTCTCTCAATCTAGATAATTATCGTACGTTTAATTTAAAATATAGCTTCTACACAAATTAAATCAATTCTTGTCAATTAACAGCGCTCTATTAACCAAGTGAGAGATGGCTCTTGTAAAGTTATGCATAATAATTGCTCGCTCTTCACTTCCAATTAAAGGCACTTGAATAATGACGAACTTCTTGGTCGGGTCGACCACTTCTGACTGTAAGCAACTTCTCGACTTCGGTGGAACGGAACGTGCACACAATTGGATTAGCTGCTGCTTTGTTTTATGGCTAACTAACTTTTTCCTTTGAACTGGGGGTACAATGATACATAGATATAGGAAGCTTTGAAGGAAGTGGATAATTATGTATTTTTTCTAGTTAATGTTTTAAAAAAGGGTACGACTTAAGAGGGGTCGTATTCGTACTCTCAAGGCTTTTTGTTCTATTAAAAGGAAGTCAATTTTAAAAGAAAATAACTGGAAATATTTATCTTTTCACTTTAAGAACTCAATGTAAAAATAGTTTAGGATACTTAACTTTAACTTACAAATGTTAATAAAATAACCGGGTTCTGGAAGTTATACGAGAAACTAATTTGTACACAGTAGTTTTAATCTTCGTACTAGTTAATGGCTGTATTAATAACGGTGGAACCGAGTTTCTAGCGCTAACCACACATTAAAGCTTCACACACATACGATACTGAAATCCACTAGCTAAAATGTTAATATTATAATTTTTACAAGCCTTTAAAACTCATAAGTGAGATTTATTTTAGTCCCGAAAACAAAGATATATGTTCCTAAATCGATTTGAAGACACACACGGAATTTGCTGTATAATTAGCCCCATTTACAGTAATAACCATATTATACCTGCAAAGTGTTCTGTCACTGTATAAATAAATAACGTAGGTACTATAGTTTAGTATAGAAGCTTACAATATGCCCCTCACTGCTAAACCTAAATGACCATGGCCTTGGCATTTAATAAATTGATTGTTTGTAAAAATAGAACAGAAAATAACAGGTTTAATGTTCTATTTTGAAAATTGTTGGTGTCTTCGTAGTTAAGTCTTAACTTAGAGTAAACTCGTAACTATACCAAGTAGTTATGTCAATACTTTTAATAAAAAAATACCATTTATTTATCATAAATTATTTAATCAGCATGTAGCCTAACTTGCATCTAATAGAACAAGAGAATGAGGGGCTTAGTCGCTGCGCTTGCATTTTGATAAGTTTAGGTCGAGTCAAGTTACTATTATAAGCTCGTTTGCTGTACTGCTCTATGCCTGTGTAACTAGACCTTAGCTAGCAGCCTCGTTCATACAGTTCCAGCTAATATCATCATCATTTCGTAATATTCTAATAGTTTATAATGTCCACATAGATAGATGCATCTATTCTGTGGGTACCGTGAACCAGCGACTGTATTATCATTTGTAATCCATATAATATACTCCATCGGCGCTTGTCAATCCGCGTTCATTTAAGAATTTTTTTCTCTCCATGCCATCTTCTTTTCCTGGTTCCGAAGTTCATAATACCTGGGAAGTTCCTCAGTACCATCTCAACCAAAAAACAAGGCTCCTTAGCATATAGCCTCCGTTTTAAGGATAGCCTCATTTCATATGAAATGAAGAAGATACTCCTAACCTTATTTGGCCATGCAACTATACCTAAAACCGCGGACAGGCTTTTCACAAAGCAATGAATACAGCTAATCCATAATTACTTGTCGCGCGATAATTTATTCAATCGATTTAATTAATCCCGCATTGGTACCGATTAATTTACCGGCAATTATTCAAATCGGATTAATTCACGTTTTGACGGTATATTCAAAGCATTTGTTTTATATAAATTTTCTTCGTTAGTTATGTCACCTATAATTTAGGACATGGGAACGTGTTATATATTTTTTTTTTAATTTCTAGGATAACGTAAATAAATACTATTAATATATTTTTGTTGATATATGTTTATAGTAACAATAAAGTCTGAATTTAAGACATTATTGTTACTGAGAGAGGCTCCAGAATGTTTAGTAGCATATGCCCTAATTCCGCTACAGTCTGGAGCCCGACAGGAAGTCGAAGAAGAGGTTGGCCACGAAAGCACTGGCGAGACGATCTACTTTACTTCTGGAAAGACTGGTTGGCAATTTGTTCTAGACAGAAAATGCTGGATAGAGAGAGTTAGGGGAGTTTTTTCTCATAACAGACCCCGCCGTGTATCATTATTATAACCAATTTGTTTTCATAGATTAGTGGCCCATACAAAGAAATAACTCCGGTCCTTTTCTCAAGGAGTTATTGCAAAGCCTCTACCTTATGGGCCCGTTTTCTTTATAGGCGGCCGCAAACATAAATGACACTAATTCGTGCGGGTCAACAGTGGCCCAAATAAATATCTGACATTACGAACAAATGAAATCTCGTGATTGTAAGATGCTAAGAAATAAGTTGGAGTTATGTAGTGCATTCGGTTTAAAAAACCTAAATATGACTATAATATAAATGTGTGTTTTTGCTGCGCACTGCACCTACACGGTGCCACTGAAAACCAGCGCTGTGACAATAAACAACAAATTATTGATACTGAGCTGGCAACCGATTTGTTTCCGTTATTATATACTAGGCTTTAAGATAATATTTGTACACAAATAAAAATTTTCTTTCTTTCTTTCTTTAATTCCACCATTATTCAGCCCAGTTCATTCAGCAATTTTTTAGATATAACAAATACGACTTTTTTTGTATAAATAGATATAGATTTAAACTCGCCTTGATTTATATTACTAGTTTAGTGTAAATATACCTTAAGTCGTCGTAAGGACTATCCAGCGCTGATATTATAAAGAATTACTTGCTGCTAGCTCGTTAGACAGCATCCTGCATGTAATGACACACCGACTACCTCGAATCTCACATTATCATCTTTCTTTGAATTTTACAAACATTTTCTTGTAGCTTTAGCTAAACAAACAGGTTTTAGATTTTCACGAGATTTTCTAGGTGTTTAGGTTACATGCTATTAATTGTTAACAGAGTCTCCTAGATATTAAAAATATGTTTGGTAAAATCCAATTAGGTATATTAATTATTCAACAAGAAATTGAACAGTGCAAATGATTTTTAAAATAATTTCAATTGTCATAAACAGAATACATGCAAGCTATTAGTGCAAAAATATTTATTTACGCACAATTGGAATATACCCTTGTAAAATTTCATCGTTTACGGTGTATAACATTTTAAGGATGCATTATTTCAGCTCGCAGGCGATGCGCTGTAATAATCCGCTCTTGTTTGCATTCTACATATTCCAAAATTCAATTTAAATATGATGGCGTGGAACACAAACATGAGATCAGCAGAATTAAATGACGGGCGCCATTTGTCGAGGTTTCACGCCACCGCGCCGCAGCCGCCTGGCCAATTCCCAAATTAATTGCTTTCCAATAGTGTTTTTTTTACATAAAATTCATTCTAACGTGTAAAATCGGCCTTATATGCCGACTTACAGATTAAATCGCACGTGCTGTAAAGCCGTTTGCACGATTTTATTGTTGCAAAATATTGATACAAATAAGCACACAAAAATTTGCTTACATATTTTTACGCAAAGCGATGCTTGTTTGCTTTAAATAATAACTGCGCCAATTGGTCTGACAAATTATACTTACTGTGACCTGTCTTCCTTGTTGAGATAATTTTTTTAATTAACAGTAAATACACATATTTTGATCCATTACTGCTGGTAAATATTATGTTTTGAATAATATCAGAAAATGTCAAATAAACTTAAATTTCTTGCCCTTGTTTGATAAAGAACCATCTAAGGAAGTATGAGAATACTCCCGATTGACCGGTTATCCTTTCCGCTGATTGCCCAATTATTTATATTTTCCATAATAATTCTTATCAACAAAATGCATATAAACGAGCGCAAGCAAGGAATCTTAATCCATCATTGGAAACTTTACAAACTTCTCGAAGCAGCTTAAATTCAATGCAAGAAAGAAACTGAAGAATTAGGTAGTCTATAAAAGACAAATCCAATCTAAGTAAACAGAGCTCTGGCGTACGCTGCAGTGAAACTGAAACAATGAATAAAGTTTCAGAAGGATCCTGGGCTAGGATTAAGGGGTTAGCTCGGGCCATCTGAAATTCAGTTTTATAAAAGCTAATTCATCAATGAACTGTAACTGGGCGTATATGCGGTAATATAAGTTGAATTTATGTATGTATCAGTTTGCATCTTTTTTTTAATGCTCTTAAAGGAAAAAAGTCGTGGGTGTGATTTCAGTCTAGTGTGAAAGCGGCCAGGCCAGGCACCTCTGGCCTGGCCGCTTTTCTTTTTCTTCATTGAAAATGTACGTGCTTTTTAAAAACAAGTACTTTATCAGTAAAGAAAACTTCATGATGAACTTATTTCCCATTCTTAGGGGTGGTAATGATAAATCTAGGGTTCTATTGGGGAGACTGTTGTCCACTCTCTTGTAGCGGGACGTACAAGTTTGTTATGTTGAAGAAAAATCGATTTATCTAGAGTTTAAATACCAATACTTTCAATACAGGTTGACGAAGATAACATTTTAAAAACTGAATAAAAATCCATTTTCAGCATGCGCTATAGAAATTGTAAAGCTAACATAATAGGTTCTCAGTTTGGTTGCAGAAGGAGTTGCCTTTGTCGAAAAGGATTTGCTACGGAAAGACTTATCTTTTGTTTGCTTAAATCGGAACAAGGTTTGTTCAAGATACGAACAATGTGCTAGAAACTCATATTTCTCGGCAAGAAGGTGAAGTTGAAATTTATTTGCACGTGTCTATGTAGAAAATATTCTGTATTTACCTGCACAAATAGGAATTAGCGGGGTGTTTTGGACGAGTTATATTATTTGTACCTGAGTATTTTATTGGACTGCAATATTTTTCAGACAATGCAAGAAAGCTTAAATACAACTTTGATGCTATTGTTATAAATAACTGATATACCACTAATAATTATACAAATACGCGCAAAACATGTATAGTTGCGTGATATGTGATAGGTATCCCAATTCCCAACTGATCCAGTGGCTCTTTGAATATAGGATATATGTACCAATATTTAATACAAAGTTTGCCAACAACTGAATCTTGAAAAACCCCTATCATTTCCTCACTATTTCGGACTTCCAGTCTAGTTTAGGCCGAATATGCCAGGTCTTAGCCAGACAAAGGCGGTGGTAACCCTTAATGAACGCTCAGCCCACTCGTGTATCGTGACCGCTGACTCGCCACACGCTACATCTGATGGACATGCATACTCGAGCTCAGATTACATGCCTAAGAGGTTATCCTTGTAATGCCTAGTTTCTGTTGAATCTATTTCTGAAAGGATTTTATGTGTTATTTTTAGGAGCGCGGCGTGGGATGGTTCTGTTTCGTAACCAGAGCGTTATGAAGCTTGAGTTACAATGATCGACAAACGACATTTTTAAATTGAAAAATATTATTTATAAACGAACCAATGAATCCTATATAGCTTTTAACCCTCCTCTAAAAAAAATAATAATAACATAACATTTTTGAACACAAGTATGAACGTAAAAAATTCAGTACCCTTTACAAAATACCTTTTTAAAATCTCTTCAATGTTTGAGCTTAGAGTAACATTTGGGGCATATTGTTTTTAGCGCAGCAGCCGCCAAACATCTAATTATTATAACGTTGTCGCCACATACAACACAAGTGTTTTCACCGCATTAAAATTAATTAAATACGTCCCACACAGTGTTTCTATGAATACTTGTCGACGAATACCTACTTCATCTGTGTTACGGATTGAGGTAACCTACATCTCTAGGGTTTAATTTTAAATCCAACCAGAGTTAAATCCTAGAACTCTTTTTGAGCATTTAAAAAAATAGGTTAAAACGGGATAACGGAAGAAACAGAGGTAACTTTCACTACAGTTGACTTTTGTATGGATTTAATAATAAGAACTAAAATCAATAACATAAAGTTATAAAGAATGCAATGCATGCAAAAAAATTGGTTTTACTCCAAAATTATGGCCAAAACCTTTCAATTTTAAATTAAGTAAATATTTCATTGAATGTTACTAAGCGCTTGATAGAGAAGATTATCTTACCGTACTCATGACTAAAGTGTGTCACATTAACCATTATACCACGCTTTGATCTTGGTTTCTAATAACGTCTTCGTTTTTGAAATCGGAAAGTGTCTAAGGAACATTAAGAGATGGATGATTTTAGCTGCTGATTCGATCTATTTGAAACCGATTGTGAATAAAATAACTTTAAGGTATATCATTATACCTGACGTACAATTTCCAAAAAAACCCAAAGGGGCTAAATATTAGATATCAATTATAAAATTGAATATTCTTTTAGATGACCCGATACAAGTATCTTCAAAACATTTCTCACAGGATAAGAATCGAACTTGTAACCTTCTTTGTTGACTTTCACCCGCCGTGCCACAGACTAAAGCTTATAATAGGTACAATGATATTTTTACATCTGAGCCAATAACTCAAATACAAGTTATTCAAATCAGATAGCAGGAAACTTATGCACAGTTAGATACACAAACAGCGCGTCAAAGTTATTTATGAGATAAGTTTATGTATTCAAGATGTTAATTGAATGTTCCTGGGTATCCGTATTGCGGAGACCCTCTGTTTTTGCTACATTATTGATGTATTATGATGTAGCTAATTTCAGTGTACTCGAACTATTGAGTATTGGGATTAGAAACTCCTCAAATAGAGCAAATTGTCGAATAAGCCCACGCTCTTGCTAATATTTGACAAAAAAGAGGGATGACGGATATCCTAACATGTAAAGATGCTGACTTGATTATTTTGTGAGTCACTATTATTATTGATTATTGGGTGTTGATGTGAATAAACTTTTTTTGCTTATGAATAGTGTCGATCAAGTTCTTAGTTATTTTTAATCATAAATCATTGATTATAAATTATACTACACATAGTACAACAAATATCTAGCTGAACCGCTCGCAGCTTCGCCATCAAAATCAAAAGCACCTCAATCGGCCCAGTCGTTCTTGTTAGTATATTTACAATTAAAAGGGGCATTGATTTTTATATAAGAGTTGTATATAGATAACCTCCGAAGGTTGATTCAAATAGAAAGTTACCCAATCTCTCTTTCAAAGGAGGTTGATTGTAAGTAACAGTCTGATCAGTTTGGCGGTTACTGCAAGGTAATGAGTATGTAGTATTAATTGAAGATGTGCTATATGTGAGGCATGCGTGTCGACACGGGATGTAGTCCCGGAGGAGGTTCATTTATGTGTCTACATAGCAATTACAATTAGTGACATTCCCGTATTAGGACGAACTCTCGTAATTAGGCCGCGTTTCAGAGATGGAGATGTTAACAACCTATAGAATGTAATATTACCAATAGTCACTGCATTTTATCTATCTATATATAAATAAAAATGAATCGCCGTTCGTTAGTCTGGCTAAAACTCGAGAGCGGCTGAGCCGATTGAGCTGGTTTTGGTCTTGAAATGATCGAAGCAGTCCAGGGAAGGTTTAAAAGGTGAGCAATTAAGGAAAAATTCGATTTTCGCATAAAAGTTGCCATGTACTTAGGTAAATGGCAACTTTTATGCGAAAATCGAATTTTTCCTTTTTAGAAATTAGTTTCTGTCAAACATTTGACTGTATTTGTACTCTCAGTTCCACTCGAGAGTTTTGAGTCGACAACATAATATCCACTTTGCTGTGATCATCGAATATTTAAATTTAAATATAAAAATAATTTTTATTCACAGTTATTATTATGACAGTCATGTTTGATTGATGGATGTATTTTGGTTGTCATTAAAGAGAAATAATCACTAAGACATCAAAGAGAATTTATTCACTACGCCTTCAAAGAGAATTTATTCAATACGTTATAGTTGTCATTGTTTGTGCGTGCGTAAAAGAAGAAGAAGAATAATATCAACTTTTATACTTTTTTAATTAATTTAATTTAATAATAATTTTTTTTGGAGCTTATGGCCTGATTGCTGGGGGATGGGGATGGGGATGGGGATGGGGATGGGGATGAGGATTCGAATGGGAATGGTAATGGGAATGGGGACGGGAACGGGAACGGGAATGGCTGACTGTTGGCTGACTTGACTTTTAGGCGGTGCGAAGTTCGCTGGGTCAGCTAGTTTAAAATAAAAATATATTTCTGTTGAAAAATATAAGATTGCATTTAATGGAGTAAAACTAAGGTAAAAAATAAAAATGGTGCAAAAGATGTTTCACAGAACTATTTAATTTGATATACTGTTTAAACATAAAATAAGGTATTATTTATTTATTTATTATCGTAATTTATAATCTTTGTGCGTTTGACTGTAGTTAGTAGAGACGTGTTGCGGTGTCCGTCCGAATCTCTAAGTTCGAAGACTCCTATCTGCAATCCCATTACTGCTGAACAGGACCGGGTTTCGAGTTGTCTGCTGAAATTACACCGAGAGCGATAGCTTGGCGTTTTTATGCGGCATACGTAAAAAAGTCGCAATAAATTAAAAGGTACCTATTTGATATTTCGAGATATTTGTTATCAGTACGTAACTTAAAGATCGTGTCGTACCGTTTCACTTTTAATATTTTCGTGAGTTACACAATACATTTTATAACAACGGAAATGACTCACGTATATTTACAACGGAGAATTATATCTTTATATTATTCTAAGATATTTATATATGTACCAGAAAATGGTAGCAGCGACATTCTGTGAAACTTCTGTACGAAATAATGGTTTCTGGGGTTTCCCATATCATCATAATGAATAACAATTTGGTACAGCGATTTAATTTCAACCGGGAGTTGAGCGATAGCTGTAACTGCTAAGATATTGTTATCTGTGTAAATGCGGATTAGCTTGTGGTGCGATCCGGGCAAGCTCAAATGTAAAGAAGTTGCTTCAGTAAACTTGTTCGGTCTAGCTGAGTTTGGTTACGTGATGGGACCCAACATCCTCCAGAACTTTACTGAGATACAAAATCGTAACTCCTAAGATGTTCGTCCAATGTAATTCCAACACCATTGATTCCTGTTGGGTAAAAATAATTGTCTTATATAATATCCAGGTTTATTTGAAACATATCAACAACCAGTGAAACTGCTGATTTGTGATCTGTTTCTGTGGAAGCTTAACACTCAGCTAAACGAAGTAGTATATTCAATTAATACAATGGCGATATAACTGAATGTTAAAAAAATATTTGTACTCGTATATTATCATGGATACAAAAGTATGCGTGTCATAAAATTTTCTGGTGCTCCAGAATACTAGATTGTGTATTTTAATCTCTGTATTGTAATCAATAATGAAACAATTAATTTTAGACTTTTTAATACGTGCAACTTGGGCTTATATTTATCACGCTTTTAAAACCATCCAACACTCGGTTTTAAAACCCACAAAGGATTAAAAAGGTTTTTTATCCAGCCAGCCCTTTCCATAATGACTAAGTAGACTTTACGGTTTCCAAATTAAAACTGACCTTTTGATATCACATAAGCCAGGTTTGTTGAACTAATCTAGGAGCTAGTAGCCGGATTATAATAATAATGAAGTTATTTTGAAAATATTCAAAGCGAACCAACAACGAAAAAAATGCGATCTGCGTATTTTAAAGCCTTCTTGATTTCGTAAATACAATCCTGCCATTTCAGAATACCATTTTAATTTCGGTCACTTTATGAATGAGACTGACATTCATAATTTTAACAGTAATCGCGTGAAAATGGGTCGATAATGAATTAATGAGACAGGTAGTGTCGGTTGATAATGTTATACGCATGTGGCGTGCGGAAAACCGTTGTCACATCATCATCATAATCCTGGCTAAGGCTGACTTTGCAGCTTTGCAGTGATATTAATCTAAGGCTGCCGAAACAAATGTTAGACTTAGCGCTGAGGAATAGTGTTGCGCCACTATAAGATTCTAAACTTTGTTACAATTTAAAATTTTGTTACCATGACAGAAGGATATAATAATCTTGGAATCTTGTAATACCGCACTAGACCAGCGTGGTGCATTATAGCCTAATGTCTCTCGTTAAGACTTTTCTCTTAACGAGAGACATTAGGCTATAATACACCTCGCCCTGTGTTCCAGATGTGGCAATGTCGATAGGGATGATGATGATGATTGCAACGATAAAAAATCGATGTTGCTATTACCTACATAATTACTGGTACTCGTTAAGAACGGGCCCAACGCACGTAATGTTACAGGAAAGGAAACAATGATTGCGCGCTAGGATTCTTCTATAATTGGGATCAACTTCTAGAACTTGGGATAAAAATACCACGGCTTAAATCCAACTTATGAAAGGCCAATAATAAATGAAAGAAATCCAACGAACCGCAAACCGGCTGTTTCCAAAAGTGCAATAACATCGTTTACTTCCAAAACCGTTGCACATCAGAATAAAACGGAAAAATACCGCCGCTGCCAACAGTTCTCGTATTTATTTTCCATTGATGCGAGCCAGCAATAATTCATGCAGCCATTTCGTTGCATTTTTGATGACACCGTATTATATATTACTGACAGTAGGAATCGCTGGAGGCCGTTTCGGGTCAGATAACACATCCAGTGTACACTGCACGTTATTTACGAAGCTGCTAACGCCCTATGCATATCTAGCGGCACTGCGACAAACTACCTAATAAATCATAGGTGACTAAGCCCATTCCATTTCAAGCCACTTCCGAGCTTAAATTAATTGAGATAAGATTCAAAATCGCGAACAGCAATGACTAGATTTAGACAAAACAACAGAACAATTGCTTGGAGCATCGTAGGAGAGGTTGAGATCACGCAAATCTTTATGAATTCTGTGAAGTTAAACTTCAGCAGTGCGGTGCACCGTTTGTAATGTGGTGAGGTTTATTGTTTTTGACATTTTTGGTTATTTGTCTATGTTCATAGAGTTCATGAATATTAGCGTAATCTCTACTCAGGCTAAGTTAGAATTACCGTGCGGTACCGTCACTTGTTTCGCATATTTTGTGCGCTCGGTGTACGATAAGGTTAAAAACAAAGCCTTCAACTTTTAATATTAGTAAATATCATGGAGGTATTATTAGCTCTATTAATACCTCCATGGTAAATATAGACAGACAAGTTTATTAGAATTATACGTTATTATATGTATGAAGAATAAATTTGACCACGAAAATCATACTCTTTTTGGTATACTGGTTTATTTTATTTTCCGCTTGCTGCCCTCTGAATGTTCTCAGATCTGAGAGACGCAAATAATATATCTTGTGCGGCGACATAGTTTGCCCATGAAATACTGAACATTTATAACTTTTGTATGAAATGTTGTGGCTTTTCAAAGCTTTTGTTGAGTTAAACTGGAACAGGTTGAACAAAAATTAACCGAAAGTATTTGTCTGTACAAACATTAAGAAAAAAACGTCTATTGAAATGTTACAATTTACCAATGGACTATTTTTGTTGTTTACGATTAATTTTCTGTTGACCAATTTATTATACTCTCTTCATAATAAAATTATTACAAGTCAGTATAATAGACTAAGAGCCTGTGATGGCCAGACCTTCCTTTAATTCACAAGCGTGAAAATTCTTTCATGTGTATGTCTAACATAGGTAAGAATAACCCCCAAACATGAAACCTGAATCGCGGTTCCTTTGGGAGATAACAACCTTTTACCTGTTATCTCCCAAAGGAACCACGATCCAGGTTTCATGTTTGGGGGTTATTCTTACCTATGTTAGACATACACATAAAATAATTTTCACGCTTCAGAATTAAAGGAAGGTCTGGCCATCACAGGCTATTAGTCTATACTAAGAGCCCGGTCTGGCCAGACCTTCCTTTAATTCACAAGCGTGAAAATTCTTTCATGTGTATGTCTAACACAGGTAAGAATAACCCCCAAACATGAAACCTGGATCGTGGTTCCTTTGGGAGATAACAGGTAAAAGGTTGTTATCTCCCAAAGGAACCGCGATCCAGGTTTCATGTTTGGGGGTTATTCTTACCTATGTTAGACATACACATGAAAGAATTTTCATGCTTGTGAATTAAAGGAAGGTCTGGCCATCACGGGCTCTTAGGTTATAAACTTAGGAAGCTAACTTCATTCTACCTTAAGTTACATATTATTACATACATTTAGTTAACTAAACAGTTTACTTATCGTCTCACTGAAAACCACACGAAAGGATTAACATTCTTCAGATAGTGGTATTCCTTTGACAATGTCAGACGCTTGGGTTTAAGGCTTACGCGATGGTTAGGGAAGATAGCGAGTACTAGAGAATAATCCAAATACATTAAATAAACGCACAAGTGTGAGTTCAACACGCGTGAAGAGAGTTACGACTTTGTAATGTTTGTATGTTATTTATAGCAATTATTATCAATTTTAAGTCGCTTTCGTGTGGTGGCCATCTTATAATAGTTCGCAAATCTACCTGTGGGTGTAGAATGAAAGAATTCATATATACTAGAAAACGTGAACTATCACCGTTAACCATCTTTCTGCAATAACCAAGCCAACTAGTAAGCGTAGTGACCATCACGCTTACCTTACTTACCTGACTTATAATGAACCTTAGACTTATAAAAGAATTCTAAGGGGTCGTCCTAATTGGCAGCGGTCGTACGATGGCGCGATGCGTTTTTGGTCGTACGATCAAAGTGGTCGTGCGATGACCTAACAGGTGTCCTAATAGATATATCCTAATAGATTAGGCGATGCCTATCGTGCGATCGTCCCGCGCCCCTTGCACGTCAACGCATCGCGTAGGTAACCAATTAGGACACTCAAAAGAGATCTGTTACTTTGGTTACGTGGTCGTACGATCAAAGGCATCGTACGATCGTTTTCAAGCATTTTATGTGGTCGTACGATCACTTGCGAGGTTCAATTAGGACACTCTGATGAAATCGTATGTTTGAACTCGTCGCACGACAAGAATGCATCGCGCCATCGTATGACCGCTGCCAATTAGGACGACCCCTTAGTCTACAAGGAATTTAAATTCTATGAAGACATAATTTGGGTTGTAATGAAATTCAGTTGTCAAGATTTAAATTATATTCGAAAAAATATTGTAGGTAATTTATTCCTATTTTATAAAGATAGTAACAGCACATAAAAATCTAGTCTGTTTCTGTTACTGTTTTCCTTTTACGCTCGTTACCTTAACCAAGGCTCAAGCAATTCGCAGTCAACATTTATTTAATCAAATGAACATAACTGCTACGTGCTTAGCTTACTGTGCTAATCAAATCTGCTGCGATCGACGGCTTACGGTCTCCGCCCTCCTGTTTCGTTGATTTGCTCTAAATTGAACTGTATTCTCCTAGTAAAGAGAATAGGCGAGAATAATAATGTGTGGATTAGGTTTGATGTAGCAACTGTGTAGATAGATAGTATTGGAATATTTGGCCATAATGGTGGCGGCCTAAGGAAAAGACCACCCTATCCCTAAACTTGACTCACCTTATGACCTCTTTCTTCGTTTGAATTAAATTTATTATTAACTTATTCTTAAATTTCTTATGATAATTCTTATAATCAGAGTTTGTCATTGTGTTTAGTTGTATGAAACGAGGATGGTGGACGACATAGAAACTAAGATATTCAGCATCTAATGTAGGTATGAGTAATAATAATGCACTAAAATATTATTCATATTTCATACTAGGAATGGCATGTTTAATAGAAATAAAAGACCCCTGTTTTTCGTATGACCCAGCAAGTATGTGTATAAAACTTATTTTCTAGTAGGTGCTTCTTGGAGCGTCTTGCAAGCTAAATTAAGACATCTTACTCTAGAACGGTTTGCATAGGTTCCATTTACATAGGAATTACGCATCATACTATTCCGAGGCACACGTGTAAGAGTGCCATTAGCCGGGTAAGGAAAACATTAATGAGTCCCCTTAATACTGTATGTTACGCTGTATGTAGTGAACACAAAAAATAGAAACAGAGAAATTATTCTTACGCACATAACATACAAAACACTAACCACATTTTAAATTAAGTATAAAATATTGTTATTAATTTTAAACTCGTATTATATGCTTTATATCTATGCATGAAAACTACAGAAAGGATTATAATCATACAGCTCATAAATCATTTAACTTACATATCAGTATAACACAATACTTTTTTATTTCTAGATAATCCATTTTAATTTAAAAGTATTTTAGTTAATTTATATTTTTATAATTTATTCAATTTGTATTTTATAAATAAACATCTCTGTCTCTAGAGACATATTTATTTCTCCCAGTTTTGTAAAGATTGAATAAAAGAACAGAAGTCACACCGAACAAATATTCTCTGTGAGGCACAAAAGATTTATAAAAGTATTAATAGAACCTGTATTTGATATTTTTTACTCAGTAAAGAACGCACAAAACTGAGCATCAAGTTTGCGCCCAGCTTTCATTGTAACTTGCTTTTAATGCTGTTACCTGCTGCAGTAATAGAAATTGCTGGGAGACATTGCTTTTCATATCTTTGGTTACATTCCTCTTAAGTTAAAGCTTCAAAATGTATATAAAATCTAGCATGTTATTAATATTTCTCTATTATCATCTTGAAAAACATCATTTTATTTCTTCTCATGTCGCTTGTCGCCTTAACGCCACAGACATTTCTTTACCAGAAAGCAAGTTGCAGCTTTCTTTTTTGTACCAGTAGTTTCAGGCTTAAGTAAAATACGCTGAGAGAAAGGGAATTATTTATCTAAATTATGAAATTAATTTAAAATAAACCAAATATACATTTTTTTATGATTTTAGGAGGAAGATTATAGTAGGAGATTATACTCACACTATAACGATGTTCTAGTTCATTAAATTGTCTCGTCATTGTTGTCAGTTATCATCCATGTAAGTTGGTTCAACACAAAAGCAGCACGATCAAGATAACCGACCAACAATCTGCTTACTCGTATTATCTTCCCAAATAGGAGGGTTAGGACCGTCCGTGATTCTAGTTTGAAATGTCGGATTATACTGTTGATACAGTATGCTAAGAGATTCGCTGTGCCACTTAGCCTAAGGTAATACAGCGTTCAACACAATACTTTTATAAATAAAAACCAGCGTTTAGAACGGACTCTACTCTTAAAGTATTTCAATAAAAATATATATTCTTACCAATCATATTACGACCTGCTTTTTCTGCGAAAGAAAATAGAACTTATTACAGGTCGCCTAGTAAGCGTGGTGATTATGTATGTATTTCAAATCGGTTGGTTGGTGTTCACAATTATTACAATAGACAAAGCGACACTTCTGCTCTTCCTCTGGTTTATAAATTCCTTCGGAGGTTCGTCAACACCCACGGAAAGAAATGGAGAGATGGATACTCTAAGGCTAGCACTAGATACACGGCAAGAGAAAATTCAAAAGTTACCTTAATTTTGTGCCAGCATAGTAAACTTAGTTTATTAATAGTCAGAATGTTTATAACTTAGGTTCCTATTTTTGCATGTCTCCGCCATTATATTGAAGTAGCTATCATTCTTTGAATTTTAAATTTTTAGTTTTACATTTTTAAGTTACGTTTTATATTATCCTAAAATAATTATGTTAATTTTGACGAGTCTGACATGGTAGAAAGGACCATCATAGATAAACAATGTTTATGGATTTAAGAGGCGCTGTTTGCATAGGCCCAATTAAATTAAACAATCCAGGGCGGGTTTTAAAATGTATTCACATCACGAAATGCCTTTTGCTGAGCTCACCACAAAGGCAAAAGATAAAACTGTTACTACCACAAGATAATGTAGATCATTAATTAAACTATAGGTGTGAGGGGCACAATATTATGTTTTAATTTTATTTGTCAATTTGATGTGCATTAGCGAGATCAAAGAGAGAGTCAGAATAGTCAGTAACAAGCGTAATTACCTATTTATTAAAATCTTCCTTGTGACTTACCTCGGATCAGAATGTCCTGAAATAATATCTTCTAATTAATTATTTTCGTGATACTTATGTTATACAAGACGATTATAAAATCTCACCAAAATATTATACCATCAAAAAATACTCTTCAACCTCCTCAAATTTAGCGAGTAAATAATAACTTATTTACTCGCTAAATTTGAGTCGACTTCAAAACGATTGCAAATACTTATAACATCATTATTTAGCTATTCATTTTTGTTAAATGAGGGAGTTCAAAGAAGCACTTGAAAAACATGAACGCTTATTATTTCTTACTTCAAAAGACCAATAGGGCTACCCACATGACTCTATATAAATTCCGCCACAAAAACTGCCAAAGAAGCCTCCCCATATAAATAAGTCACATGTTTACGATACGGCGTTTTTAGAACACTTCACATATTTTTTATCTGCTTTTATCGAGTAAGAAATAATGGCGGTTCGTTTTTTCTTTGTAAAAAGAAGTTTACAAAGCTTTGTTGGGTCGAATTGAATATTCATATGATGAATAATGCGAAGGTCAAACGTTGGGCATGTTCATTTTCATATAATTCTCTCTCGTGAAATGATAGGTTGGACTTCAAAAGCTAGGAATGGCACAGGGGTATTTTTATGCCTTTATAGTACAAATTAATGGAAGGGTTTCAAATGCCTTTTGATAACGTTTATTACATTCTCAGTATCAAATACAATCCATTAATGTCAAAAATGAGCAAGTAAGTAAGCATATTGTACATTAAAATATATACAGATTAAATATTTCTACGGGTTGTCTAGAGCGTCAGGAACTGGATTTATAAAAGTAAATTCAAAAATACAAATTTAATAGTAACTAGTTAAATCCGGAAATAATCGACGTAATTAGAGTAAGGCCCAACTCCGCCGTTTAAATTAAAGTTTACCTATGACTGAGAACATTGTCTACATAACCTTATTGAGAGGAGGAGTTCTCAAAACTGTTTGCACCTCACTCACCTTCAATAATCCAATTAGCAGAATTCATTATCATCTGTACGTGTTCCTCTGCCAATAGACCGGAGGAAAGAACCCTTAGGATCTTAGAGTGGTGCTTGTAGGCGATTAGTAGTGGAGAACACTTGCAGGCAAAGAGTATGGTATAAAGTAGAACGGATTCAGTTTCAAATAATAAAATAATTATACAATTATATTTATGTAATTAATAGGTATAATAACTAAAGGACGTAAGGGTGATAAAATGTATCCCTAACGTTAAATAGTTGAGGACTTTGTATTTAAAATTAAATATAAATATATAATCGTGTTGTGCTGGCCTAAGAATAGCACCACCCCCACTCGTGTGTGTTGACAAAGGAATTTATACACCAAGGCCAGCAGGATTGATCTTTGAAGATTTCCAACTAACATGGCAAATATTAACATTGATGGAGCAAAAGTGGGAATATATGGGTTGTTATAACACTGTAGAATAGACTAATGAATTTCCTGGCTGTAGAATAGAATAATGAATTACCTGTTGGGGAATAGAATAATGACCTGTCCATTCTACCAAGTTTACGTATCTCTGGCGCCACTTCACCCTCATGGGGCGTCGGTTGAACGCAGGCTTTGTTCGTGCGTGGCCCTCGATACGCGGCATTATTGGCCCGCCCGGGTTATAACACCGCTTTTTATGTCCATTGAATTTAATGAGAGCTAGTTAGCAGTTGTATCCACACCTTTTCTGGAATTATCTGTCGTTACTAACCTAATTATTATTGAATATTTTGTTCATCTATACTTATAAATTTATAAACAAAGCTGAAGATTTTGTTTCATTGACTGTTTGGGTTTTGGGGTTTCTGGGTAATAAAACGTATTTTGTATAACGTAACTTGTTTAAATAGGTATATTTATTTTCAGAGTCATATATTTTTACTATCTCAACTTTTCGGTGATCGAGCATTCAAAACTACGAACACTGTCAATTTTTTTCATTTGTGTTAATGCCACTCTTTTTATAGAACTTACAACCGCTGCCTGCTCAGCATACTCTCCTAATGGATACACAATAGAATATTAGCATCAAGAAGTATCGCACCACTCGGCGCAAAGAGAAGGACCTAAAGCGAATATTACGTTGTTCTCAGGCGGTGAGGATCTATGTATAGATCACCTCTACAGATAATTTTTCTCAGCCGCCTAGAAAGCGTTTAAGCCGGGCGACATTGACGAAACGCCTTACCGAAGTTTCAAAAGTGCCGAGACGTCGGATTGCTTGCAACCGCTAGGAAATGACTAGGAAATTGCCCCATTACGCTTGCAAATCGTGAGCTGCATTCGAATTACTTCTTTGCTTGTAATTTTGCATGCTATGAAGGGAATGGCTTGAAAGCATCGCTGCGTAGTGGCGTAGTGTCGCGCGGTAAAATAGTGTGATTGCGTCGCGCTGGCAATTTTTTGTGATTATGGTTTGACGGGAATTATTGTCTCTCGCCGTAATGGCTTTAGGGGAGGGGGTGTTTTTTAATGCAATTGATTTTTTATGTCGTTTTTATTTGTATTGTGTTTCTGGTTATATTGCTTTACTTGGACGAAGTACCAACACATTACAATCTTTGGTTTTCTAAAATGATACATTTTTGTGTCTTCTTCACGGTTAGTTTTTGAGACATGGTAAAATCAATATTTTTCCGAAAATTCGGGTAAAGTAAGGGTGTTCTTCTTCTACCAAAGTCATGCTACAAACGCACCCAATACAGAACGGTGAGACTCAAAATTATGACGCGACGGTTGATCACCGATTTTCACTTTGGTGATTATGAGAATAGAGCTACTATTTGACTGGTGGTTAATACGTTAACATAGCTTAGCTCTGAAGGATGAAGCATCTTTATGCTTTTGATTATCTAGCAACTAAATTTACGATAAACAACAATAAATTAATTCAGAGGCAGTAACACATAAATTGTTTCATTTGCGAATAGTTGAAAACACATACGCAACTAAGAGCGCAAACGACTAACTTTTAAATTTACATTTGAAATTCTTGTTCATGAAACAAAGGAACCGATCCTAGCAAACAAAACAAGCAGAAACCAAGTTATATTGGGCAACTTTGCACCTACAAAGTGCGATGTTTCGTGCTCTCAGTGTTCTGGTGCAGTTGAGAATTATAATTGTACACTATATTTTGTTCCATTCCTTACGCAATATCTCACTTGCATGTATAAAATATTTAGAGGAAAATTTTGTAATGATTTTAGATTGTCTCCTTGTCGACTATTTTAAGAAGTTATAGGGGATAAAATATAAATAAGTCGATTTTATTTGTGCAGCGTACATTCTGTTCAACAATAAATATTGACATATTAACAGGTATCAAATTAAAGGGTATGATTACCAACTAACGTTATTGTTTTAGGTACATGTAAAGATTTAAAATTTTCATCATGATTACAAATCAGAAGATACGAGTTTCTCAGATCCGGGTTTTAAATCTAAACATATACCGTAAAGTAAGGTACCTGACGAACAAAACAAAGTATAGGCACCTACTGAACCTATTTTATACCTCGCAGCATCAGGTGTGCCATAATCAAACCATCAATCTACTGCAAGCACATTGAATCTTCCATAAATTTTGTTTTAGGTTATACGTAAAAATATATATACAGAAACCCATACTTATATCTATTTTTAATAAATAATATTTCTGGACAATTCACACCGCAACATCTAGCCTCGTGATAAGCTCGAAGTGCTAGATTATAAATAATAAAAAAATACAATGTTACTTCGAAAATAATAGATACACTTTCTTATTTCTTATATCTATCTATGTATGTATATTATATTAAGTATATCAGATATCTAGCACCCGTAACACAAGCTTCGAGCTTACCACGGGGCTAGATGTCGCTGTGTAAAATTGTCCAGTAATATTTATTTTATTTATTTATTTATTTTATTTCTGTTTGAAATCAAAGTTGGAAATTTCTGTCAATTGTTTTCTTTTAGAACCATACATTCCAACTCAATCTAAGTTCCCCATCCTAGTTCCATGTGGTTGTATTCAATTCGAACTATCCTTGCAAGCGTTTATCTATTGAGTGGAAACAGATGTAGTTAGTTTTAAAATTAAATCTTGCTTCTAGGTTAAAAACAATATGATGATATTTTTATTCGCTGATAAACATTATAACTAAAACTGCATTTATATGTGACTTTATTAAGTAGGTATTATACAGAAATCATATCATAAGTTTAATTTTTAAAACTATTATTACTTGACCCTCTCTCTTTCATGTGGCATAAATATATTTCTGTTGATTTTAATGTTCATTACTATTTATTATCCAGTAATAACAATGCCTTTAGCAATTGTTCCAGAAATTATTTGCACAATTGTGGTAGTTTCAAAAATATATCGCATGAAATGGTAAATTTGAAAATAAAGTTATGTTCAAAAAGTTTTATAATATTAATCCTCCCAAATTGATGCGATTTTATTCGAATGATTCGTTTTTATCCAGTAACTTCGGGAGCATTGTGGCTGAGTACACTAAAGTTTTCTTGTTAAAAGTTCACTATTGCGGGATAAGTTAGTATTATAGCTCAGGAAATATATTTAATTGAAAATTTACAAAAACGTGCTTTTATAACCATTTATAATTAACCCTTAAAGGCGCTAAAATAAATATAAGCAAGCTTTTTTTACGTTTCGTTTATCAGCGAATCGTGCAAGTCATATTTTTTTTTAGTAAAATCAACCTAGTTAGGAATTGTTTGGTTTGAGTTGGAATTGAAGATAGTTAACACAAGTATTATGTTTTTCCTGATACAACAGTAGGTACCTAGGTGTAAAAATTATATTACAGCCAAGAAAACCCGAGTTAATGACCACGAAGTATCTTATCATATCTTAAATTACGGCTAACATTTCATAGTCATTGAACACTTTAAAACGATAATAAATTCAAGAAATTAGGCAAAGTTTCGAAACTTAATCATCGCGTCTCGCCATTCGAGCTTTTTGAAAGACATCTTAAATTGGCGAGTAATCCTTTTCTTTGCGCTAATTTATTTTAGAATGGACCGCTTTTATATAAAAATTTGGCCTTGCCTAGCTGAAAAATGCTAGGTAAAGAAAAATCATTCAAGAGCAGATAATTATTCATACTTGTTTTAATGAATTATATTGTGCTAAAAGATAAGAGAAATAAAACTTTCTGCGAGAAAATCTTTAAGGCAATTGCATATTACGTAAAGGGCTAGTTCACGCGAAATTATCGCATCTACCTAATGACCATTTGGTCCCGTGATAAGCAATTTATATGACCCATTATGGGACTGAAAGCCGTTAAGATAAATGTCGGGAAATTCTTTCTCCTAATTCGAATGAACATCCGAAACTTACGAGTGATCACGAAAGTATAAACGGACCGAAAATTTACCGTTACAGAAGCGACTTCACTTCATAGTAATACAGTAGGTACATATTCGCGATGCTGTAATACTCTGTCACATATAACATTCCCGACATCGCCCTGTCTCGTCTGCCTTCAGACCTCGTGAAGACAACCGGAAAATTAGAAAGTAAACACTGACTTCCACGCCGTGATTTTATAGCGAGCTTTATCGCGAAAAAGAGGAAAATCAACTCGAATCCTCAAGCACCCATAGCAAGATAATTACGCAACAAGAAGTCCATGAAGAGGTTTTAATTGAATTAAAAGAGACGGAATACTGCTTGGTCGTACCAGGAGATACCCAGGGGCTTAGGAGACAAATATCCCTGGAAACAAATGCGATTCAAATTCAGACAAATAGTCCCTCTGCGGAAGGAGCCGTTTACCAGGAAATTTGTCCATCACTCTTGGGCCGAGCCAAATTTGTTTTTCCTTCTGGTCTCTGTATCGTACGTAAAATTGTCTGAAAAATATTGCCGGCGATTATTCAGAGTCTTCTTAAACATACTTTGAACGTAAAGTGATTTATATTGAGTCCTCAGTGAGCTTTAGTTAATAAACAATTTAATGGTTCTTAGAATATATGAGAATTTTTTGCTTAGGAACTTTCAGTTCATGGAAAAAGCTTTTACCGAAGAATCTCATAACGTTATTAAAAATAGTTCATGAAATGAAGATTATAATCTATTTACGTATCTATCTACTTATACTACCTAAATAATGTGCCCACTGCCCATCGTTATCTTCGTAATACTTGTGTACCTAAGTATCTAATTTAAGTTTTTGGAGTAAATTTACTATAAATTCATTATTATATATTAATCAAATCGTTATAATTAGTAATGTTCTTAGGTTTACTGTGTACATGTTAAAATACTATGAGCCCACGTCCTACAGCTTTCATTTTCTTAACCGGTACAGTCTTTGGCAAAAGCTTTTTTAAAAACGATACTTATCTTAATAACTTAGAGCAATTCAAATATTGTTGTCCCCTTTTTTTTTTTAATACAGTTGTTGTAGGCATAAAACTGGTCAATACATAGAACTTAGGAATTAATTTGGTAAATTGTCAGAATTTACGGCCAAATTGATAAAATATTACATTTTATTTTTGGTGATTTGTGATTTCAAATCAAATGATGAAGATGACGAAAATCCTAATAGTCTTCTAGCTCTATTACTTTTTACGTTGACAGTACCTACAAAGTTATTCGCAATATCACAGGAAGCGTCAGGCAGGTGAGATCTCTTATGTTCCAGCGTGGAAATATTAAAACTCGTTCATAGGAGCCACTTGCGATCTCAGGGAGCTTAATTTGAGAGCTCCTTTGAACCTTTGAATGATGGAGTAAGTGATCCTCTCTTAAGACCGTACAGCGCTAAATTGGTTCTAGTCTTATAATGCTACCTAGTACCTAACCTTCGTGGAATAGGCAAATGTTATTCTAAGCAATATTTTTTAAATTACAATTAAAAAACAAACATCTAACAACCTGCGTTTTCTTGCCTTAATTATATAGGTAGTTAATAAAGTTTAAGTTTTCCAATAAACTTATCAGTTATCTCGGGTGGGCCTAAATCATGGTCTATCGCAATAAAGTAAACATTTTAGAATGAAGCATAGAAAATAAACATAGTAATGATGTTCAAATAATAATCAACACAATATTGCCAATTTTGAATACTAATTTATCCGTACCTAGTAATTATTAATTTGCCGTGACATTTAATTTGAATAACTTATAGAGATACGACCAATATGTCACTGTGTATGCAGAATAATTACAATCCATTATAATGATTTGCGAACTAGTCATATTGTGAATACTAAAAACAAAAAGTATTTGGATATTACTCGTAATATTTTTTATTTTAAACATACATAACTTAACCGATAACTTGACATAATGGCTATGATAATTATTATTGGCATTACAAACTAGACATTTTGTTAATAGTAAAAACTAGTTATCTGTTAATTTTTGCTAATTTGTAGGTATACACATAATGTTATATTAGAATTCCGTCAACATAGCTAAAGTGAAGCTGAAGTGATGACGTCCGATGGCTGAAATGATGATGATGATGATACTCAACAGAGCAGGTGAAATCCGACTTGATGATGATGATCGGATATTAGGTACTTCCTTTTTTTTTTAACTAAGCATGTACAGGATGTTAATTTCCTAAGATATTAAATATTCCCTCCCCACTCATGGGATTTTTGATACTCATGATTTGATAGTGTCTGATCTATTTAAATATGAACCAACTGTACCATGAATAACAGATTCCTCCCAACCATAAGGAGAATAAATAAAGTAAGTGTGCGTATTCCTGATAACGATATCGAGACCAAACAGAGGCATATTGCCCGGAGATAATCCGCAAAGATCGTACTTCAACGCGTTCGGTGAAACTGCTCGATCATACTACAGAAAATAATTAGCAAGCTGTGTAATGTTTATGGTTAAATAACGGTAATAATTATAGAATAGGATTTATTTTATTGCACACCACAAAAACATTTTAAAAATGCAGTAACTTAGTGATTTTACATGGGTGATGACCTTCTTTTAGATTTATTTAAAAATCTGTGCTAGAAGGTCCCGCTCTTGCATAACAATTAGTTTATTACATAATATACAATACAAACTTAAGACTAAAACATTTGCAGTACAATGGGCGGCCTTATCGCTGTGAGCGATTTCTTCCAGGCAACCTATGTAGGTATAATAATAATACTGGCCTAATCTCTCTCTCCTGATAGATGCCCCTGTGTCCCAGCAGTGGGAACATAAATAGGAGTGCTAAATCACCAGGTGGATACAGCTTGCATTCACTTTGAACTGGCAGCCTTGTCCAGATCTTCTGTCCATCTTGTTGGTGGACGTCCGACGGTGCGTTTTCCGATCTGCTACAAATGTTCACCTCGCTATGTGGCCAGCTCATTACCACTTTAAAGAGCTAATCAGTTGGGTTATGTCGTTGACCCGTGTTCTTCGTTTCAAATCACATGATGCTTAAATAATAATATATGCGTAACCTTAGGTTTAGGGTGAGATTTTCTTGGAGCAGCTGTTCTCTCTATCTTAACGATAAGTCACGTTTTATCAAGAACTTATATTACTGTGCAGAAATATCTGCAGAATAGTAAAAAAGGCCTTTAGTAAGTTTTTGTTATTTGAGGTTATTTAAGTTTAATATTTCACAAAAGAAGTTTTAACACATTTCTAGCAATCCAGTAAAGTATTTGTTTTTATCGCTGAATTGTTACAAAATAGTTGTATTTCCTTAAATATCTACTCAAAATAATTTTTCTTTAATTCGAAACTCCGATTACTTAACGTAGATACAGGCAGTAAGACTTAATAAGGCTATATTTATAAAATATAATCAATGAAAATTTTCATTGTAATTTTATAATTCAATAACTTTGTTTTGTGTGGCTAAATAAATAAATATAGATTGCTAGAACTTGGTGGTATAAATTTATAATAATCCCTTTGGTATCAATGGTTTTATTGCAAGTAAAGCACCGTACTTCGTTCGTGATCTTCAAAGGGTATTTCTTCCTGATAAGGTTTAGTCAGAAAATACCTAGTCTCAATAAGCTTTAGATGCTTTTAACGTAGTGCATATGAAAATGTAATGTCCACAATATGCAATATGCTGTTTGAATACATTTGCGAATATCTTGTGCATTCAGTTTGTTAATAATATATAAGTACCTACATAGGTAATGGAAAATATTTGATTTTTTTTTTGATTGACGATTTAATTTTACACCATTAAAGCATTAAAGCACGTATTTTTAATGAGCACATACATTTTTCAAATTGAAGAAATTACAACAGAGCTGGGTCCAAACAACTGTGTGTGAAACATAATTAGTCGTAATAATAATTAGAAGTAATAAATTATAACAAATTAGTTATATTATTAGTTGGCGCCGGATACATTATTATTGAATTAGTACTAATTTTATCCTACAAGTTTAATATACTGGAAACGAATCTCTTTGATTTTTTAACATTTAAGCCCTCACGTTTTGTTCACCATTGAGTCGATGAATCCGTGATCTATTTGTTTGGCCCAAAACTCGAACAATTGGAAAATGGTGTCACGAAGCTTCTTGACGTTTGACTTATGTGCGATCACTGCTTTTCACGCTCCGTGCTGTTGAGGTATTTGTATGTTTGTAGGTCTCGGATTGACGACGCGGAAATGGGTACAGGGATTGATAAATAATGAAAGACTGGATAAGAAATAGGTCGTACCATATTTTGTTTTGGGCATGATTGTGTGAGACGTGTTGGCTAAGCACACTCGACTTTTATACCGAACGTTGTGGGTTCTGAAACCGCGCCGCACACCTCTGATTTTCTTCTTGAAAATGTATGTGTACTATGTTATGTTTATTAAAAAAACCATAACATGACAAATAAGGTAATAAGTAAATCACTTATTAATAACATCTGTACCAATTTAATTATTTACTGCGATCACTAAGCTGCCTGTTAAATTTCGTAATAATACCAATTCCTTCTAGACTTAAAAAGGTTATATTGGGAAAATCAGTTCCCAACATTCCCGTGCGTACAAAAAAATATAAAAAATAACTTAAAAATAATGTGTAAAATAAATGTCTGATATGATAATAATAATATATAATCAATATTTCTGCGTGATGACAGTCTTGTTACCTACCTCCGAATACCTCCTAAAATACCTCCTAATAAATCTATGTCCGAGATAATAATTAACTAATCTGTAATACAAAAGCATTAATTAGGAACCGTAACTGAATAGGTAAATTATAACCTGAAGGAAAATATATTAAATCTATATGTAATTATATCCTCCTCTACTTTAATAGTTTAGGTAAATTCACGTGGAATAATTAAAAACGATCCAGTAACATAATTATATAGGTAAGCGATTTGCAATATTCAAAGTAGGTACTTAGTACTTTGTTTGTATATTGCAAATCGAATGAATGCGATTTGCGTAGATTCTATAGAAATTAAATACGACCCCAGAAGGATTCGTGCAAATGGTTTATTCTACATTCGTCCCGTGTGGACCAAGAGCCTGTGATGGCCAGACCTTCCTTTAATTCACAAGCGTGAAAATTATTTCATGTGTATGTCTAACATAGGTAAGAATAACCCCCAAACATGAAACCTGGATCGCGGTTGCTTTGGGAGATAACAACCTTTTACCTGTTATCTCCCAAAGGAACCACGATCCAGGTTTCATGTTTGGGGGTTATTCTTACCTATGTTAGACATACACATGAAAGAATTTTCACGCTTGTGAATTAAAGGAAGGTCTGGCCAGACCTGGCTCTTAGTATAGACTAATAACCTGTGATGGCCAGACCTTCCTTTAATTCTGAAGCGTGAAAATTATTTTATGTGTATGTCTAACATAGGTAAGAATAACCCCCAAACATGAAACCTGGATCGTGGTTCCTTTGGGAGATAACAGGTAAAAGGTTGTTATCTCCCAAAGCAACCGCGATCCAGGTTTCATGTTTGGGGGTTATTCTTACCTATGTTAGACATACACATGAAATAATTTTCACGCTTGTGAATTAAAGGAAGGTCTGGCCATCACGGGCTCTTAGGTTAGGCCCGCATAAAAAACTCAACATTCGGCTGTTTTCGTCGTATTTTTTATATACGTTAATTATATGAATTTTATTACAGTTAGCGCGAAAATACCAAGGCAGATATTTTATTAGTTATGATATTTTTTTTCTTTCATGTGCTTACAAAGAACTTCCACAAATGACAACTACACAGCTGAACAATCTGTGGAACATTCTGAACCTTTGTTATCACAACCGCAATTACCGTAGGATCGACAGTAATTCTTTTCGTCACATTGTGTTCCGACTCTTTTGTAACAAAACGGTCGGTAACAAAAGATAGGTAACAGTGATAATGTTATTGTTAGCCGACGAAGCTGTGAATGGGTTAACTACTGTTATTCCGGGCTGAGCAGCTATTTTCATTGGATATTGTAGTCATATTGTGAGAGGAATATGTTTTTCTATTCTCTTTGTTTTCGACTAGTTGGATTATTTTCTTTCAGATGGCCTTCATGCATGTGAACGGTACGTCTGCTTATTTTCGTCTCGAATAATTATTAAAAAACGGAATAAAATAAAACTTTCCTGATCATCTTACCTATAAATATATCAAAACTAGCTACGTAGTACGAGTGACACCCTTAAAACGCCTATTTTAACTGTTTAGTTAGGTATTTTATCTTTAATTTTTCGCCGTAAAAAGAAAAAAAAAGCATTGACTTATTTTAAAGTAAAAACTAAATGAATACTAAAACCCAACAGTTTTTTACCATCACGCATATTATCAGGCGCAAACTGAAATGTTAGATCATGTTAGGCTCCTGTTCCTGTTAGTTAGAACCTGAGCTCTGGAATTCGCCATAAAAAATATAGATTTATATACTTCGTGTGAGAAGAATCTTTATTAGGTCGAATAAAGTTTAAACTGTATGCTGATGTGGGACGCCCACAATCACGCGATGCGATGTTACTTGAGGCATCAAATCGACCCAAAACATTTGATAACCGCAAATACGTGTTTCGTTTCGAAAGGGTGTAGGCCCTTCGACCACAGACAATGACAGCAATATACCAAGTTTAGGAACTTAGTGTGCCGTACCTTCGTCAGCTTTTAAACATAATGCGGTTGAGAGTAAACCTATGTTTATGTACATTATTTTATATATAACTCGTGTTAATATACTTAGAAGTAGGCCTTTAGGTTTTAATTTAAAAATAGAACGTCATAACGTCCCATAGGTTCTATTTTAAGACGTTTTATTTTAGTGTAGGTAATTCCTAATCAATATTTAATAACTTCCATAATTTTTATTGTTTTTTAATTCTCGTTACGGTATAAATGCGTATAATAATTCCACTCGGAATATAATTGAGCACTTGAATTTCGATAAGCAGATTAATACAGCGCAAGCGAAATTATAAATTTGAGCAAGCTGCGCCCGGAAAATCATTTTCGGGTAATTTGTCGTGCTTGGAGTCACAGCTGCAATTGTACAGCTGGTATACTTTATACTGGTTTTGTGGCTCAGGCTAGATAAATTCTGTCTAGATTTGTTGAAAAATATGGCCGCTTTAAACACGTCCTTTAACGGTGAAGGCAAACATCGTGAGGAAACAGGCATGATATAAGAGTTTCGCTGAGTTTGATGGACATTGTGACGCTTATCAACTCGCAGGAATCGAATTAAAGCCTAGTTTCGAGTTAAACCCCTGTTTACGTTCCCACTCTGCTGAAGCACGTGCATAAGCTTAATCAACATTAATTATGCTTATCAAACAAATGCAGTGCGATCTTTATTCACTGTGACTCGTACGTAAACTCGTTGATTAATTTAATATGAGACCACAGTTAATAGCTAATTGCCTGAACTCGCAAACACTTGGATTGTCCTATAATTATCCAACAAAGGAGTAAAGTAAACCTACGATACTAAAATGAAATTTGTAGAATTTTAAAATGTTACTGTTATAATGAAAATACGTTTTAATCTTTGACTAATTAAAAGGGAAGGCATTTACATATTATAATGTTTAAGTCTAGTACTGTCTTAACAGACTACAGAGCTACACCCAACCCCAACAATAATGTTGTTTTGTGATGAATAAATTTAAAACTGAAATAATGAATATACCTAAATACATTATATGTTTGATAATATGGGTTTATAATATACTACACAATAAAACAAATTTGACATACAATTATTTTAATTTCTCACCAACAAAATCTGCGAATGCAGTGAATGCGATTAGCATTTGGTGTATTATAAATCCATTAAAACGCTGTGATAATTTTAATAGATTTAAGGGATAGTGAACGTCGATAAAGCCATAATTAGTGGCATCGAGTGCCAGCGACGTGTTAAAACATAACTGGCCTCATAAATTGGCTGTCGGCCATCGAATGGGTCAAAAAACGACTGTAATTGGCGCAACCACAACTTGTTTCTGCTAACGTTGTATTTGGGCTGATGCCAGGACTAGAATTCAATAAAAATTATGAATAATCACAGGCAAATAAAATCTTACCTATATGTAGAAAATACCATGGATACCAACCTTAGTAGATAGTTATAATTCGTGAAAACTATTTTAATTTAATAAATTATTCTATTCTATTCTTAATTATGGTGATTTTTTGCTTAAATATTTATATTACTTTGCATAAAATCATCAATATAATACTTAGGTATTACATACCTAAATGTATGACATCCCACAGCTGGGCACAGGTCTTCCCAACAATAAGCTATTCCACATAGACGCGTCCATTGCGACAATGCCCTACACGGTAGAATATCGCTGTTTATTCACTAACTCAGTTTACATGCCCCGGTTATTGTCAATATCATTATACCTACAGTTTTAATTAAGGTTGGTATCCTGTTGCTGAGTAAATCAATTAGTGCAGCCCAGAGGGCGAGACGGTGGCTCGCAAATTGATTCACTTTGCCCAACCTTAACCGGTTTAGTTTAAAAACGTTCTGCTTTGAATATACTTCAATAAGCTTTAAAGGGTATTCTTTATTTAATTTTGCCTAGAAAATGGTGCGTAGCTTTTCCAAGCCATCAATCTTTGAAAGTTGAATGCATTATAGAGCAAATTTCGTAGAGTATAAAGTTTTTCAGAGTTAAGAACTCGATCCCAAAATTGCTAAAAAGTATTTTAAGAACCTACTGAAAAGAAAACTATTACCTAGTATTTTCTTTAAACCGGATGTAATAATTTTTTTGAACTTAAACGTTAAAAACTAACTTAAATACCAACGAATATTTCCTTCCCATTAGGTATGTATTTCAATTATTATATTAGTATTTCGTATGAACGCCTATTTCACAATAACCTTTGCCTCCGAGGACAAACCCTCAAACTTGAAGTTTGTTTTCAGGCAAACGACTTCGTTAAGTTTTTAGCACGTCTCTTACAACTTACGAACTTGGCTTTAACTTAAAGTTACATCATATTCCAAACTAAATCTTTTTGAGTTTAGCTTCTAATTATTATGCAGAAATATTCTGAAGACTTTGTAACTTTGAGTATTTTTACTTTTTATTTCATGGGGACCAAGTCCGTTTGTAGAGCTATTTTAAAATTAACTTATTAGTGTACCAACATTAAATAAAAATGTGAGTGACAAAAATAAAGTGTGCTGTGTGTTACTATGAATAAATAAATGTTTTGGCGTCTAGGAGTTTAGCATATATATGCCAGTCACCTTTGTTATATAAAATGCAGTAGGTACCACACACCTACTAAACGGTAGTACCTAGGTATAAAAATATTTAAACTTGAGGCGAGTATTGAAGTTAGAAGATTCAAACCACAAGTTTGTTTTCGCTAATCACCTATATCATTACTGCAATAGTTTACACCCCCAGATTAATTAATACTAGACAGTACTTACAACCAAGCTTATTGAACAAACTTCGAGTCCATACGGGGAACAAAGGAGTTCCTAACTCACCAACTTTGACATAATGATGCTTTATTTCACGATTTCAAACGCCCGATAGCTAAAAGCTTACGTGACTGCACCAGAGCTCTGAACTGAACATCAAACTTAAACCTTCGTCGATTCTCAAACTCCAAGCTAAGACTAGCTCATACTTTTAAGTCTGCACTGATAGTTTTACCCGCGCGCTTCGGCTCGCGACATCGCCACAATTCATTTCTCATTTCCTCTGAACGCCGGTTGATCCCTCGCTTGGTCACCAGCTATCTTGTAAAAGGACTAGCACACAAGCACTCAATACAGACGACACGCCGTTAAAAAACAATTATACACTACTAGTGAACCTCGAGAGCAAAAGGGACCTCATTGTTCGCCTGGTAATTTTATTTTACAGCAACCTATGAGAATCTAGATACTTTTTATTCTTCCCAAAAAATTGCACGTTCTTTTCATTAGGTACCAAAGCCATTTAAAACATCATCTATTTTAATCAATATAAAAATAATCAGTATGGTGTAATCTAAGCGGTGATAAATTATATGACATAAGCTTATAACTTTGGGACATTGTAGTGTCACTTTATACTTTTCAATACTCTACGAATAACTGGGAAAAAATATGGAATAGGGAAAAATATACAAACTTAAAATGAAAAGTTACTGTGGACCTTTTGGAACACTCCTATCGCTAATTTCAAAAAATGCCATCACGTATATTTACGGCGCAGCGCGTATATTTTTTAACTTTCGTGATCATGTGCAAGCACAGTTCCAGGTAATTTATTTTGCTTAAAACGCCTTCCATTCTACAAATAACACTCCGTGGAATGAGCTGGGTAACTGCAGTTCTAGCTGACGTTTTGTAAGCTTGATTAGAGTTCCGCTTTCGGTGAATTGACGATTTGGTGTCGAGGGAAATCTAGGGAAGTTCCTAATGCAATTTGCTAGTTTAATACTTTTGTAATGCAGTAAGTTAAGGGACAACTTTTTGTTATTTTCTGCCTGAAAATTGTTATTTTTAGGTTGAGTTCGTCTTTCTTAAGGTAACTTTTCCTGCTTGTGCCTACTCTAGGTACCTACATAGTAACATTCATAAACTACATGTACCTGTTAGTTTTTTTTAACCATGCCATGTTATTAGCATACACAAACATGCATTAAAGCGGATTAAGTAGGTACCTTAAAAAATATTTAATGAGCCTACTTAGATCAACTTTTCAAAAACATGAAAATCATGACAGTTACACGATTCATGTTCAAATAATTCTTATACCATTCAATTTAAGGAGTGTATTTGTATGTGTTCTATGATAACCTATTTAAACATAACAAGAAATAAAGCTAAGTTCTGAGTAAAGACATCCAAGCACCTTGCCTCCATAAATTTCCTCTATCCTTAATCAAATCGAGTGTTAAATGATCCGACGAGCACGGCAGGGGAGAAACAATTCGACAGAAAGATATTTCCTTTCACGGACTTACTTGATCATTTTCCCTCCACAACATTTTTTCTTTTGAGTCAATGAAGTTGCTAACAGGCACGATTTGTCAGAAGTCTGTTTTGTCTGCTTGGATTTAGCTTGTTTATCATTCGGATTGGCCCGGAGTGAGAAACACTTCACAAACTCATTTATTTGGGTTATAGGCAATAAAATATGCAAATGCTAAGCAAAACCGACTGGAGCGATTTTTTACGCGCGTTATAATACGAGTTTCTTTATGTTCAAAATAGCTTTAAACTTTTTTTATAAGGGTATTCAAATCCCGACATTATTTCCCTCTGGTATTGCTTAATATTTTAAAGGAAACATGTTCTTTATATAGCTAGAGTATATCGTTAGGTTAGGTTAACAAAGGTTGTTTTATGGTAATATTTCAACTAGCTAAGTAGCGTGTGTTTCCTTGGTTTTGAGCTGCTAAAGGAGCAATGCAAATGCCTTAACGTGGCGTCTGGAAATAGTTTAACAGCGGGCATTCTCGACCCTACGCGACCGCAGCTCCTACACAATGTTAGCCGGCGGATATTCAGACTATGTGAATTATCCTTTAACCACCGCTATGAAGCTTAAATTATTGACACAGTTCTGCCGTGAGAGGAATTCCAAACATTGACGCGAACACGGCAGAGCTTGCGCTTGTCTTGTTAATAGGTACTAGACTAGGTGCATTTTAAAGGGAAATTCCGATGCAGTTTAAAATACTATAAGACTTTTTTAAGAATAATCACACTTCAGCCTATTAGTTCACAACGTAAAGGTGATAAGACTTTAAAAATTACTTATACCTACCTATGTTAATAAACTAATCTGAAACATAATTTTAGGCTATTATTATACCTACTATTAATAATTTAATGCATTTGAAAACATCTACTAAATACTACTAATTTGATTCTAAAATAATTAGTACTTACATTCAAGTAAATTTTAATCTAAATTCAATTCGGTAGTTTATAATTGTAAATATCATATCAGTTAATTAGTGTTAGTACATATTATTAATTTTAGAGTTAAAGTAAAATGCGCCCTTTTCACGTAGGTACCTATTTTAAAGGTTCAATGGCGACCGGCCAACTTTTGTGTACGTACCTACCTAATACTGAGTACTCACTGCATTCTATACACACCATACATCATTAATAGAAAACAATCGAGCTCTTCTTGTATTATAAACCTTGTCTATGTACTTATGCGAATTCATTGGCATTATACATTTCTCAAATTTGTTATTTTACAAAATCCATCCATCGTAATTGGCGTAAAAACGCCGTCTTTACGCTTAAAAGATATTATATAATTCGGTTTCTAGTGTAGACATTCTGTGTAACTAGCGCTCGTATTTCTGTATAAATTATTCGTAAATCACATCAGCGTATTCGCTGGTAAATGACAATAGCATTTACCGCAAATTTTCTAAACAATTTGACTAAATAATATCCACTCTCCATTATAGTTAGCGTTTTGTAACGTCAAAGCTTATTCAATTCTAATGCAAATTCCTCAAACTAACTAAAAGTTTGCGAATTAGATAGCAGTTAATCTGTAAAATCGTTAAAACTTTACTCCATATCACCAGTTTTCATACTAATATTAACTTCAGATTTGCTTTGAGCTCAAAGAGAAAGGCAGTGATTGCTGATTACTCAAAGAGTATTCAGCAATTGATCGTCATAAATTACTGAAATATTTTTTGAATTAATAGAACATCGTGTAGACATCAATAATATAAATGATGGGCGTGCCACCGAAGTATACAGACACAATTACTCACGTCATCGGGTAAAGCCTCCGCCTCTCGTAAAGCGAATCTTCCCAGAAAAATAGACAATAAAGACTGGTAAATATCGTTTGAAAATGTTGTTAATAAAATGGTTCGCCGAGGAGTCAACTGCATGTTTTGTAAAAACAGTTTTAAAGTGATCGAAATAGTTTTGAATTATTCAGTGGCATGTTTGCTTTCAAAACAGACGAAATTTTTATTTTCAGTCGAAACTACATTTTTAAGTGCCTACATGGTTGGCCAATGCAATGGGGTTGTGGCAATGCAATTCCGAAAAAAATATATACTTATTTTTAACTGAATTCTTACAGCAACAACTAGGCCTAGTCCTGTGATAAACTGTATAGGTACTTATAATAAAAACTGAATCCCACATTTAGCATTACATTTTTATACCTATTACATTTCTGATGTATAATAATGTTTTGGTACCTACCTATATTATCATCAAGATTAATAATAATAATAATAATAATATTACTGGACAATTTTACACAGCGACATCTAGCCCCGTGGTAAGCTCGAAGCTTGTGTTACGGGTGCTAGATTTCTGATATACTTAATATAATATACGTACATAGATAGATATTTTTTATTATACATATATAACACCCAGACACCCGGAACAACTATTTGCAGATCATACAAATAGTTGTTCCGAGGCGGGAAATTATTAAAATTATTGGGCATAACAATACCTAATTTAAAAAGCAATCCACGCTTTGTTTAGATACTCTACCATTTTGAAAGTTTTAAGAAAAACAAACGAGAATTTCAGTCAAGCCTATCACTATTCTCTAAACTAGATTTCGCTGCACTGTTCAGGACAGATCTTGTCTTAACTCATCATTATAATTTATAATGAAAATGCCCTCATTTCGTTTTAATGCATACTTGATATAATATAGCCAATGTGTTGGCAAGCAGTTGCTACGTCGGACCATTTATTAGCTGTCATAAATTGGTGCGGGTTAGCTCAGTTTCAATTAACGCCTCAGTTATGTGGCGCAGCGTTTTGCCGTCATGTCGATTAGTTCAATTATAAGGTGAACTGGGAAACAATACAGAGAGAATTCTGCTAGGATTTTGAAGGTATTAAACTACGTAGGAAAGTTTCGACACAGTTTTGAATTTGCAACCCTAGACTTTCGACTTAGTTAAGTTTCAGTTTGCCTTTGAGTCCGTTTCGCAAAGTAGAGAAGAGCGAAATAAAGTACATGATTGCAATATTGACGTGTGTGTTGCCACGATATATAAACAGAAACATGATGCCTTAGGTAGGTACCTACATACTATTGACCTCATGAAAAGGCTCTACTCAATAACTTATGGAGATGGCTATGCTCAGGGTTTTTCTACGTGATCGAATAAAAATAAGAAGATACTTTCATAGGCCAGCGGATTGACTCTTTGAAGTGGCAATGGATAGGCCATTATGTTTCATAAATTGGTTAAACCTTTAACCAATTTATGAAACATAATAGCCTATAAATTTTTTTGTGGAAATACTAATCGTTACTAAAATTAAATACATAAATAATAATTTAACCATGTTTGGAGAAGCCTAGATTCCTGTAATACAGCTACGGCTAGTCGGGAACCCATGTATTCGCTTATTGTATACAATACACTATTTTATGTCAAAAGAAATGATTGATTGATTGAATTTAATGAACCGTGTGTCCGATTCCTTCATTTTGTAGTTATTTCAATGAACTCAAACTCTTTCAATATATTTTTTACTTTATTAAATAGGTAACACACCACAACCGATGTTCACCTCTGAACTCAAAGACAAGCCTCTGGAACATTACTAAACCAAGTACTAAGTGGATTAAAACTTAACAAACAAAAAAACAGCAAAACCCGCCAGAACCCCTAAAGAGTACCAGATAAAAGTTAATTCCTAGTACTAAATGAAACGAAATTTCCGGCAAGTTCGGACGGAATCCAACAAAACGGAGGCAAAACCACTGAACCGGGTATGTGAGGAACACAAACAAAATTAAAGGAAAACTAAACAGCAGAACGCTTGAAGCTTCGCTAATACAAACTGCAAAAAGTTAAGTCGCTTGATTGGGTACAACATCATCATCACCTATTTACGTTCCCACTGCTGGGAGATAGGGCTTCTCTCTTGACGAGAGAGATTAGGTAGGTACCTACGCGACGGTGTTTGAACCCACGACCTTCGGAATGAAAGTCGAGCGTGCTTCCACTTAGCCAACACGGCTGAAGGATGATGAAGGTACATATTATTATATTCTTTTTTAAATAAATTAAATAGATAGCGTTACCTGCGTTCAAATTAATTTACAATAATATATTTTTTCAAATAGGGATATTATTGTAAATTTTCATGCGAATTTGTGTTAAAGTTGTTGCGTAAGATAAAGAAACTTGCATCAATCTAATCTCTCCGTACAAATTTATATCCTAATTTAATATTCCTACATGAGTTTAGTGGTTATAAAAATAACGTAGAAAAGTAGCTAATAAAAGACTCAATTACTCAAGCCACAAGCGTCTTCCTGTATAATACAGGAAGAGCACGTTTGTTGGTTAGGTATTTCCATACAAAGTTAATTCATGAGCATCATTATTTTTATCAAACGAAACGTAAAATCCGCCAATTAACTGCCCTCTATTGAAAGTACAAAAACGTTAGTATCTGTTCAAAATTTGCCCAAAAATAAAATACAATTCAAATCAGTTGGAAATGGCAAACTGGCGAATAACAGACGAGTCAGGGAAAAACCGACAAATCCGGCGTAACGAGCAATCAATTGAGAAGCAAAACCTCGCATCGGCCCAAAGAAACTAACGGCAAATTAATAGTTCGCTGCTCTGAGATTGCCTATAAAACTGCTATGAGCGTTTTTTACACATTATTAACAGTTTTTTTAAGTACAGATGTTAGCTACTCGTACTTATAGTTCTGTGGTACAGATTATAGAAATATTTTAATAGCAAAACTAGTCTTATTTTGTATCTTTTGATGTTTTGATAAGCACATAAGTTCACAAACTACGCACTTAACTATGTAGGTACAATAAAAATCACAATAATTTATGCCTTTAAGTTTTACGGGTTTATAATAAATTTCATAACTTAAGATTGACCAAAAAATACTTTTTTAACATTATTATTTCTAAGCAGGCAAAACTCGCGAGAACCTCGTAAGTTGTAATTGTAACACAATAGAAATTGGAAACGATATCATCCGAAAGTTAACAAAAAATACTCGGATTATGCTCCCGTACTTTCTCATAAAAACTTTATTATGGAAGTAATTAATTTGAAAGAATGCTAATTTTTCTTTTAATCGCTTCCTTGGCGCCGCAACTTTTATCTACTTTGTTTGGATTACTTTCGGGCGGACGGACCGCGGTGGGGTCCACATTTTTTACATAAAAGTATCACCATTGTTTAGTAATATTTTTTGATAAATTAAGGAAAGGATTTTACTGCAAGCTAATTTGACTTTTTAAGTGTTTAACAAATCATAACTTTGGTTTGCTTCTGTCTTGGAAATTAAATGGTGAAATTATGTTTGGAGCAAAGTAAGGAGAAAATATTTTATAAATAACAATAATCATAAAATGCAGAATGTAGGTTGCATAAACCTAATTACCATTTACACAGGGCCTTCTCACGTCTCATGGTTAGTAGGTAGGTACATAACATAACCTATCCTTATACCTAAAGTTGAAGATCTTATTTCCCTGAATGTTATCGTACATTTTGTGGCTGTCTGTATATCATTGCAATGCATTTTTCACAGTCAATTTACTAGCTGCATTTTATGGAAATAGGTGTATGTTTGTATTATAAAAGACATTTTTTTATTTCTTTGCTCTCTGTCCATCCAAAGGTTGCCTGGAAGAGATCGCTCTTTAGCAATAAGGTCACCCATTGAACTTGTTTATTTTTGTTGTTTTTTGTATTTTTTTTTATTTATTTGGTGTACAATGAAGAGATTTTGTATTGTATTGTATAAAAGGGAAAAGCATCAGTAAGATTTTCTCTAATGCATCTAAAACTAGAAATCCGTATATTATTCCATCTAATCAAAAATATTTCGTTTATACAGACCGTAAATACTTTATCTTACCAAAGCATCCCACAAGCATCCCACTTAGTTTCCGCTTGGATATTTACCAAAAACCACACACATTTTCCCTATCCATCACACACTCGAAGGTTTCGAAACAGAATCGTAAATGTAGGAACACGATCGGCGCATTCGTGACTGCCCGATGTAGATCAAATATGAACCGAATTGGTTTGGGAACATCGCCGGACCTTGTAAACAACGAGCTAGGAAAACAAGCGAGATGAGTTGGCCTTCCACAAAAATAGTAATAAAATGTACTTACCTATATTACCAGTAGGTAGGTACTTATATCAGAAATCTAGCACTCGTAACACGCTTACCACGGGCTAAATGTTGTTGTGTGAATTGCCCAGCAATATTAAAATTTGTTTTTTATTTTAACCAATGATCCCATTTCTAGAGGTCTGGGACCATTCTGGGACACAGGAGACGTGGCCATACACACACGGACATAGGCGCGGGCACCGCTAGTATAATAATTATGTTTTTTTTTTATTTTTTTGTAAAATGCACCGATTTTACTTTGTTGGAAATAATCCCGTTCCTCTCCTCTCCAATAATTGGGTACACATTCGAGTCCAGAAGCTAGATTCGTAATTCGTTGGTTTAGAAAAAAGCGCAAAGTGAGTTCGCTATTCCACCATGAAATTACGAGATAGCTACGGCACGTAAACAAAGAAGGTTTTAGCGTTTATTCCGTTTTGTGAACCAGTCTATTGGATACCATTTTACTGTACCTACCTACTACCTATAGGTATCTTACCTAGATAACACGCTTATTTAACCGGAAAACGCATATTAACGTTTAAATATTAGGTAGTAGTTTCGATCTTCTCTTAAATACTCCAGCTTGTCGGGCTGCTGCACCGCCACATCGAGCCGTAGATACGTGCGTGTGTCATGGACACATATGTATAGTGTTGAAGCTCGTCGTACTCTGATCCGTGCACTGTTTTTTAGCTCCACAGATTTCTTTATAGAATTGGTCCATAAAACCAAAGTAACTTTAAATAAATCTTTTGTTAATATACTTCCATAGAAACAATCTAAAAATTTAGCAATTAATTACCTAGGTACCTACTGGATAACACTATATAAAATTTATTGAGTGACTAGACAGACATACCGACATCGCGAAACAATAAAAGGGTTCCTTGTTGAACTACGAAACCCTACAAAGGCAGTTTTATTTGGCGGTCAACAATAAAAAGGGGCAAACCTGGCGAGCCGTGTGCGCATGCATGACGTCATCGCGGGCCAATACTGCGCCGCGCCTCGGTGAATCGGCCGCGAAATGTCATGGATGTCAACTTCAAAGTGACTAAGGCCTAATTTCACCAAGCTCTGTTTGTTAGTTTGACATCCATTTAGTAATTAACAGTCCATAATTATACGTAAACTGACAGTGATTAAACATGACGGGATGTTAAATTAACAAACAGAGAGTGGTAAAATTAGGTCTAAATGTTTCATTTAAAAATTTTTTCGCATGACCTATGTACGGCACCTCGTGTCCATTTATTGACTTCTTGGAGTCGCATGTGGAATTTGTCTAAATTAACTAAAGGTAAGCACTATGGTGATATTCAACCAGATATCCCAAAAAAACCATGGTTCTTTAAATTTCGCCTAGCGAATAAAACAACTACATCTACCATCTGTCGTCTCCGTCTGGGACATGTTTGTTCTCCGGTTTTCCTTGCAAAAATAAGGGTTAGAGATAATTCTCTATGCGAATGTGGATTAGATGAAGGGGACTAAAATCATATTTTTTTCTCCTGTACATTATTAAATTCATCATTATACAATTTGGCTCCCTCAGAAATTCCCCGACCCCTTTCATATAAATCTTTCCTTCCATTAGTTTTTTCATCTTTCATTTCTAAATTTTGTAAATTTATATCTGTTAATAATATTAAGTTGTAAATATATATATGTTCCATAAACTTATTTTGTATCTTGTCTTGTAATTTATTTTTTTTCTCATTTTAGTTAGATTTATTAGTTTGTATTTCATTTTAGTCAGATTTATTAGTTGTTCCAAAATGTATCAACTTGTTAATTTGATTAGTTTTTTTTTTTGTCTGTTCTCAACTCCCATTGTCTTTTCGCGACAAATCTACTCAAAATTTGTAATGAAATTTACTCACTTGACATTGGCGGTTGACGGCATAATTACAATTGCCAGTCACGTTCGCCATAATAAAAGAAGAAGGAGAAGAAGAAGGTCTAAATGTTGCAGTATTTGGCGGGTATGCATTTTTCAAAATATTGTTAAACTTGAGAGTTTAAAATCACAAATTGGGCTATTAAAAGTGGTGGATAATTGAATTATTACTAGGTAGGTATTATATTTATTATACTTACCTACTATTACAATCCTCTATTACAATCGCTTCTTAGACCTAATTTCACCACTCTCTGTTTGTTAATTTAACATCCCGTCATGTTTAATCACTGTCAATTTACGTATAATTTGTGGACTGTTAATTACTTAATGGATGTTAAACTAACAAACAGAGTTTGGTGAAATAAGGGCTAGTAGGTATTCGAAAATTTAATTTTAGAATACCTTTCTTTATGGTCCAACGCTTGAGTAACCACAAAGCAACAATGACAAGGGTAGCCAAACGTCGGATTGTCTTCGATAAAAATTTTATGAAGAGTAATTTAGTACAGTCGACGTCTTAACTGAAGGCATAAGAAATCCATTGGCTAAAACATACTACTTCCCGTCAAAATACTTCCTAATATTCTACTCTATTGACCTGTTATTATGTTCAATGTTAAAAAGCACAGAATCCTACGTTAGATAAATCTAAAAATCTCGCAAACTACCTATAACAAATTCCAAGCAACAAACCAAAGAAAGCTTGGATTTTCTTCATAGTCATTGGAACGAAATAGATTAACCTGATCGGTAAGAAATTAAAATAGAAAAATGACTTACCCATCACTAAACCACCTACAATTTTACCTACTAAGCTACCTACTTATTCCTCTTTCCCCTTGAGATTCCCCCTAGGGGGGAATAGGCCAATAACTTAGGGTCCGTTCAATAATTTCCACGACAACTGTACCTCTCCGTCAGCACCATCGTTATTGGCTACCCTTCTTTCCCTTTATTACTTAGGTAAGTAGAATCTTACTTTTTTACAACGGCGTTTTTGGCGGACATTTCTTGTAAAATGTAGATTAATGTCTGCTTAAATTAGCTACGGGCTTCAGCACTTACGTAATTATTAAGTTGTGAATTTTGCTGTGACTAAGTAATTCAGGTAGGAAACTGTTATTAAATAGAAATAGGTACATACTTACAAGATATTATTAAAATACTGCATCAATCCATAGTAGAACTAGTAGAGCCATTGAGTTAAAAGACTATAATCTAGACTACCTAGAGCAAAAGGTAAAGTTTACTAGGCTCTATTTGGCACACATTCCAACTTCTCCCGTCGACGGCGCTCCCTGTCCATTTTTGCTATTTTTTGTTCGATTTTTAAAACAAATTCTAGATTCTTCGTATTCTATGTGTTGTACTTGAACAAGCGTTAGGTTCCTTTGGGATATAGATGATAGCGCTCAGAGCTCTAGGCAGGTCTGCTAACAAGCATGCCAGTAGACAGTAGAGAGCTTTATGATGAAGTGGTTTTGAGAAATATTGGTAGAATGTAACAAATTTTATATGTAGGAATAAATAAATTAAATTAAATAGGTAGGTACCTACATCATTTTATAGCCTGGAACAAAAATAATAGGTAAGTACATGTCCATGGAATTCTACGCCTAACCACCTACCTACATAATTATTAAAAGTAGGTAGTACCTAGACTAGAAAATAAGAGTTCCTAATGATTATAGCAAAGTGAATAATATTTATCAAACCACCTATCAAAACATGAATTGTTGTTCTACCGTAGTGCCGAGTAAAGGAGCTTTTATTGAAAAGCTCTACGAACATTAAAGTTTAGTATAAACAACAAAACTTAAATAGGAGCCTCGTGATATAGTTTTAGCACAAGAAACTTTGCTCTCGCATAAAAGGCTGTATTGCGCATAAACGTTTATATAAATCGCACTTACCTGCTTCGCATTTCCACATAGGTGTTTTGAATACGGGCCCAAATTGACTCCATTAAAAGTTTTGAAAGCGCTCGTAGCTTAGATAATTTACCGAGAGAGTTATGCTTTCTATCACAAAGATACGAGGCTTTACATGCTAGGTTTATATTAACTACGAGTAACTTTACCAGATTGTCTCCAAGAATTAGATGTATTAGATTAGATGGGTTTATCTACCATAAATTTACGTTAGTTTGTGACTGAGCCAAAGCTAGATATCTACCAACCTACGAAAATTTATCGACTAATAACCGATGTGAGATCATGATTCACCAACATTATTTCCTTGTTTTATTTGGAATTAACCTACCGACAGCTTCGCTTGCGTTTTTTTTCGATAGCTATAAGTACCTATCTAAAGTTTATTTACCTACCTACTTAAATATCTAGCCTACATTAGGTATACCTACATAGGTAGGTACTTACCTAATTTTTCTAAGTCATATTACCTACCTACCTACATTTCTGAATAACATGGATTGGATTGAAGATGGATTGCATGAAATGGCTAGGTTCTAGCTTTATATAATTTGATGATGAGGATGATTCTGAGTACTGTAGTAGACAGAACCCTTCGTATCATAGCGGATCATATATGGCGGACAATAGGTAGAGTTTGGTCAAGAAAAAATTTAAAATACCTATAGGCCGGGATCCGTAGTACATGAAAATCAAGTGATTACTAACAAGCTAATTTTTGGTGAGTAGCTTCGTTTCGATGAGACGTCCAAAGATATCCTATACCCAACTCTCGATTGTGGTAGCTAACAGAGATATCAAGGATTAAAAAATTCAAGGATGTAAAACCGGGATAACGGACCACGAAATTTGTCGGACAATAATGTCCCTTAGATTTTATAAATATGAATTAAGTATACAACAAAAAATCAGCTGGTTAGTAATCATAGTAATCATTTAAATTGACCTCGTTTTCGACACATTTTGGAAATGGCGGACTCTTTGATCAAACCATAGGTTTTGTAGGACAAACATGTTTTTATATAATTTAGATAATTATCTTGAGATATAACACATTGTCCTACAAATTTCGTGGTCCGTTATCCCGGTTTTACATCCTTGAATTTTTTAATCCTTGATATCTCTGTTAGCTACCACAATCGAGAGTTGGGTATAGGATATCTTTGGACGTCTCATCGAAACGAAGCTACTCACCAAAAATTAGCTTGTTAGTAATCACTTGATTTTCATGTACTACGGATCCCTGACTACTATGATTATTATCTACCTGTCTACTTTAGTTAACAGAAGATTGCTAGAGTCTGTCTAACGAAAGATGGCACTGGGCATTTTTGCGAAACTTTTCACATGGCAATACATCATGTGTTTCCAGCTACGGACATTATGCTCTATAACGGGGTAAAGTCAGGGTGATAAAAAATAATAATACTTGCTAACGAATTATAGTTCACTTTAATGAACACAAGAAGTAATTCTTTATTTTTTTATAAATCATAAATCGGATAAATACACAATTACGTGTGGTACATCCATAAAAATTTGACTTTAAAAGATTAGGGAAAATTGGTCTCGGTGTGTGGCAATACTATTCCTTGATGTTTTGGTGGATATTAAAAATACATTTTGAGAATTTTGCGTGTTAAAATGCCTCAAACAATCAACGGTAGCGAGCGAAGGCTGTTATTCTGTATGATATCTACGTATCAGGAGAAGCAGCAGGAAAAAGAAGCTGAATTTCTGCAGAGACAGGATTGTTTACATAATGTGGTTGATTTCCTAAGTTTGTAGTGCACAAACATTTTGATACTTTGATCCCATTTTTGTGGTTCTCGACTTTTATTTTCTTTTTATAATACTGTTGCCTTCTTTTATGATAGCTAAATAGCATTACTACATATTTAGAAAAAGAAACATTAAATTGAAGTAAATTTATGAATTATGATTCAAAATTCTGATTTTGATTACGATGAATAAAAAAAAAACTTAAATAATTGAGACTTTTATTTATTACTTACACTAAGATATTTCTAAGATGCACCCTAGGCGTGTAGGTAATCTGAAGAATATTACTTGTTTAAAAAAATATGTAAGGATATTTATTTAGAATAATAGAAAAGTATCAAATTATGTTATTCCAAGTTATCACATTATTTAATGTATTGCCATACTAAATTTTTTTGAATTTGCCGGGGTTTTTCAGGGCCATCTTTCGTTAGACAGACTATAAGATGTTTCCAGCTGACCATTCTATAAGTAGGCATTCTGTACGGATACCTATTTTTGCACATGAAAAGGTAAATGACAATGATTTTTTATAGTAATGACAAATAAAATAGTTTTAGTAAGTAAGTATAGTAAAACCATTCTAAAAATGAACTCCCCTCCACAAAACCGTGATGATTTCAACGTGTGAGAGGAAATACAGAAAAACAGAATACACAGAAAAAAAAAATACAGAATTCAGTGGAGGGGCGTTCATTTTAGAAATGGTTTTACTATACTTATATTGTGGCAATCCAACCAAATTATATTCTATTTCTTTTTTTTTGTTCATGGCCCAAAATAAAAGACATGAAAAGTGACACCCTAATGACATTGACAAGCAAGAGTGACGTTGAATTTTTAAATAAAAAAAAATATCCTTAAAATTTAAAACGGAATTTACTGTGTAAGTATTTACTTTTTATAATTTTTATGTTTTACTTACATACATAAACTTAGCAATTCAGCATTTTTCACATTTAATTTACCAATTATCTACTTAACAAGAACAACCTAAGAAGAAGAAGACTATTTTAATACGAAACGAAACAAAACGAACTATGAAATAGTCTGTATGTTTATTATGTTTAATAATAATAAACGAACGGCGGCCCGGCGCGAATCTGTATTATTTTCAATCTTTCAGCACAGCGAAACTCAGCTTTTCCTATACTTACTATAAGTGAAACAGTAGAAAATCAAATCACCATGTCGTACGGAAAAGTACACCAGTTTCTACTGCGTTCTGTTGCCTCTCGCGGAGTTATTTCTATGCCTGACACTCTGAGAGCTATTACCCAGTTCACCGGTGGTAAGTTTCTTTAATATTTAGTAGGGATTATGTTTCCCAGAGAATACATGGATTTAACAACAATTGATTAGACATGCTATATCCTGGTCTGTCTATTTTCCTCTCGAGTTCTCACATAGAAAATCGAAGACATGATGACATCTTTTCAATAAACTTTCCTACCTTTTATATTCATTAAAATTTCTGTAATTGCTGCAATAATTAGGTAATTTTTATAATGTCCACAGAAGAAGAGCAAGAGTCAATTCAGGATATCATAAAAGAAATCAATGAAACAATCCGTCCTTTCCAACAATCAATAAAGCTCACAACAGATGAAGTAACAAATGAAGAAATCCTTGTATTCCTTTCTCTGGGTTATGATGAGGCTACAAAGGCCCAGAATTTGTTCTCTGCCAATGAACTGGAGTTCTTTAGGCTGCTTATTGAACAAATAATGACTACTGAATCGAGACAGGTCACTCGGATACATGCAATTAACATTGTTGGGGGTATGAAATCAACATTCACTAAAACTGATGCTGAAGTAAGTATCATGATGATGAATAATTCACCAACATTTTATTATTAAATTCTAGGAAAACCTTTTAGAACAAAGTATCTTGCATAATATCTCAATTTCAAGTCTTTGTCAATTTCAAATTTCATAATATGCAGCTTCTTGGACTCCCTTTTAATTATAGTTACACTAAGAAAATGGCTGATTAGTAAGGTACATTATGATTTGCGTGAATATTTTGTCAATTAACAGCCATAATTAAGTATTTTCTATAAGTAATTAGTAAAGTAAAGTAAAAGTATCTTTATTGCATAAATACATGTATGTTGTGTTGATCTTATGCTATTATTATTATTAATGTTTTAGTTTTGAATAACCTATTGCATGGCCTAAACTGGATCAAAGTTACAACACAAAATATTTGTAACAAACAACTCCATCTGCACAATTTGACAATTAAGTTTTCTTTATCAAGATTTTTTTGAAGAGTTTCAGAACACTATTTAATACTTGTTTAGATAATCTACTGACTATACTGCTTAATATTCCAGAAACTTCTGAAGACCTTGTGCAGAATGAAGTATGTTGATAAAGACAACAACAACTATGCTCTTGGAGTGCGCGCCATTCATGAGTTTGAGAGTTACCTGCGTCAGAACATGCCGGATGCTATTGAGGAGTGCTTCTTGTGCAAGAGTATTGTGTTTAGGGTAATGCAATGTTACTTAATATTGTTATGTGCATGATGGCAGGTGCCTAAGAATAATTTATTTGGTTAACAAAATCCACAGCCCTAATATTTAACATTTTTCTTACACCTGAGCTTACAGCCAAATAATACTGACTCCTCCTGTGGGTGTTTCAACCAACCTGCCAACACACAATGTTGGCCAACATAGCTCTTTTGCAGCTCTTGTAAACTAATAACTAACTGCAAATACTAACCTGTCCCGTTAACTTTGGTGATACAAAATCCCTCAAGACTTATAAAAGGTTCTATTAGAGAGACAGTGGCCAGTAGTGGGGCTTAATACGGGTTGTATATTAAGATGATTGTCACTTTATTCCCTCATCTTAAAGCTTTTTCATGAAACAAGTGAAGTGAGGGTGTGTCTCTAGTTTATAATATAAGTGTGATATTTGGTTGCCTAATCTCCTTTAAGGAAGAAGATAAGTCCTTTTGTCCTGGATCCGAAGTCCGGCAGTTAGAACAGATATAGGGGTGCTTATGCTTATTAAGGAAGTGATACTGATAATTTATTTATCTCCATTATAATAGGGTTACGAGTACATTATTTGTAATTTATGATTTCAGGGTTACAACTGCCCATCTTGTGCTAAAGCCGTCCACACAAGATGCTTGAACCGCTATGTAGAGAAAGTTGAGAAATGGCCTTGCTGCAAATCAGATTACAGTGCTGAACAGATTGAGCGCATGCATGCTGACAGGTAAACCATCATTATTCATTTAAATAGATCAATAATACTGGACAATTCCGTAAGCCTATGTCCTGCAGTGTACAATGTAATGTACATCTGACGGCAGAGATTATTATACGCGTAAAAGTTTGCTAGGATGGATTGATGTTTATTACTTATTCTTAAAGCAATAATAGAATTTAATAGAGTTAGAATTATCAGGAGGCACTGGCATGTTATACTAGCTTATACATTTTCCCGCGGAGAGATAAGTAGCTTAGGTCCATTTCCTGGTACTAAGCTACCTCTCCACCAAATTCATCCGAATCTATTCGGCCGTTCTTATCAAGATTTCGTCAAGTTTTTAATACAAAAAAGGCCGACAAATACTGTTTGTTTGTCTTGAAAAATTCTGTTGAATTTCATTCACTTAAACTTAAAGTAGGTATTAGTGTAAAATGAATTGATTGAATTCATCGCGGCTTCGCCCGCGTGTAAATAAAAAGTAGGCTATGTTCTTTCTCAGGGTCTAAAATTGTATGTGCCGAATTTCATCAAAATCGGTTGAGAGGTTTAAGCTGGAAAGCGTAACAGACAGACAGACAGAATTAGTTTCGCTTTTATAATATAAGTAAGGATAAATTAGAAACCCAATGCTTCTCTTAAAACAAGAAGTACAGGTAAGACAAGCCCTACATTACTCTCTATTATATTAGTTCACCTGTTGTACAAGACTTTTAGGTAATGTGCAATAAAGTTTATTTTACAAATAAATAAGATTTTTTGTGATTTTGAAAGCTAGTAAAAACACAAAATTTGGTCTGTAATAGTAATATTTGTACTTAGCTTACATGAAAGCAAACATCGTGAGGAAACCGGCATGTTCTGAAAACTTTTATTAGTATTCCTATTAGGCCTAACCTAATCTCTTTCGTAAAGAGAGAAGTCCCTGTGTCCCAGCTGTGGGAACGCAAATAGGGCTGATTATGATGAAGAGGACATACAATTAATGATTTAAAATTTAAATAATATTTTCTCAGTTCCAGGCTAACTACCCAACAAGTAGAGATGACACAAACCTTCACAGAACAGAACTCAGAAGGTGAAGTCACAGTTATGGAATGCACCCAGGACGTGGAATTCACTCAGCCGACCACTTCTGACTTGTCTCAGCGATCAAGGAAGCGGAAACGTCAAATCGAATAGCTTTGAAAATTTAGCGGTACAGTTCACTTCATTATTATCCATTCATTTATAATTATATATGCTCTTGTTGTGTTAAAACGTCGAGAGTGTTTTTTAAACACCTTTGTTAATACGTGAGGAGTCCCTTTGTTTTAAAATGGATACTGTACCTCACGAACATAATATGATTGTTTTAACTTTTCACTTATTTTGCTTGTAATTTAATTACAAATAGAAGTGCCTAATATCAAGTAGTTTTAGAAGTAGCTATTAGTTACTATTAATTTTGTTTTTTTAGTTTCGATTTTGTTTTGCGGAGGGAATAATATTTTTTCCTGCATGGCAGATTAAAACCAATTGTACAAATAACTAGCTTTAATGAGCATAACCATTGAACTTTTCTATAAATAAAACGATTGAACTCTTATCCATTCTAATTTATTATAAACGAAGCTAACAACAACAAAACGAGACTTTTAAATAGCTAGGTATACGTTTTTAACTTTCCTTTGGACGATTCTGGCAGCTTTTGGGTAATAGTCCAGTAAATACTTCCAGCTATCTAGTTTTAGATATACGATATCTACAACTGTTCTAGCTCTAAATGAGAAGTGATGCGATACTCCGACAAACAACCCCTTAAATATTAAATCCTTAGATATAGAGCTAACACGAAATTAACAGTTTTATTAACATTAAATATACAACCGACAGATGTCGCTGTCTCACATATTATGCCCCATTTACAAAAGCTTATCAGCAGTGTATTGCTAATTACATATAGGCCTCCCTTAATGATAATATAGGTACTTATACAGTAATTTATCCCAAAATTATTTCAGTTTGGTGCGACTTGCATAAACTGTGAACCAAGTTCTAAGAAACATCTCGGCTTTTTGATAAATTTCTTTTTTGTAGCAAATAAAGGATTTCTTTACCTGGGCTATTCCAAAACTGTCTTCTGGTCCTAAGACATCGTAAATAGACTCTGTCAAGTTTGGATGGACTGTTAGAACTTCAACCTGAAAGTTATATGACAAAGATATACCTATAATATTATGAAATGCAGAGCTTTATTCTGTTTTGGGCCCTTTGGTCAGATTATACCAAATTCTCGGAGATTATTCCTATAATGGGGTCTATTTTGGCTAGACACGACCTAGAAGTGGGTTATTATGATAATACTATAACTTTGACCCATTCAGTCATTCACATGTATACTTTGCTAAATAACATTTAAATGGTTATTATTACCTGCCCTCTGTGTATAAAGTAGATACATTGGTCTGAATCCCCACTCTGCACGATATAGTTACCAGGAAAGAAAACACAATGTCTCATCCACATTGCCAGCATTCGGCTGAAGTCGTCGTCTGTCTTCTTGAATATCACAGATTCACTTATATGCGAGCCGTAAATTGCTTGCATCACTTGGCATCGTAGGCGAAATGGTAGCTTATGGATTAGCTTAGGCATCTGAGGTAAATTATATTCTAATCAAAATGTGTTAGTTACATGTGTTTACTTTATTAGATTGTGTTAAATTACTAAGTGCTTAATTTTCACAATTAGAATTTTAAACATTGTTTCTGCTTCGCATTCGAAAATAGTTCATACATTACGGTTTTAAAATATTTCATAGAAAATTTACAGTACCTAGTAAATAAGTACAACATTTGAATCCGTTTATTAAAGTTGCTTTGCGCGAGATCGTTTTAGGTACTCACGTTCTGAGCCAGCAGCCAAGATCAATAACACATTTACTGCCCGAGCTCGAAGGTGCAGCCTGCTGGGTAGCGCGTTACAAAACAATGCGTCCTAGGTTCTGATAGTGTTAGCACTAACCTGTCTCCCCTGCTGTCGATTCCACAGCTGCCGCACATAGTCCCACATTTTGTTCATCTGGTGGTCGCTGAGGTCCATGTCTCGCAACCCGTCTCGTAACTCGTTGATCCCGTAGTCGTACGTTATACGAGATGACGAATGGGCGGATATCATTGCCGACATTTCGGATATTAGCAGACCTGGAAACAGATCCATCGACAGATCATCACTTAGCATCGGGTCATCAAAAGAGTTGGGATTCGAGAAATTTTCATGTTTTGTTGAAGTCTTTGCATCAATGTCAATTGTCCGTAGGGCCACTTAGGGCCTTGTGGAATTACAATGTAAAGAGGTTTTAAGCCAACTGTATCTACTAGTTTTTTTTTTATCAATAATGATACTGGTGTACTGGTATGTGACTGGAAATACATTGTTAGGTAGGTATTCAATTCGAATAATTACGGATACAGATATAATTGATAAAATATTGCCACCATAAAACCCTCTTGTGTTTATTGTATTACACAACCACAGACCGGCTTTCAGCTGCCTATTTACCAAATCATAAGTACCTACCTAAATCTTGCATGCTTGCCAATGCTTGTACCTAGTAAGTCCATGGTTTATGGATAGACCTATTTGACCTTACTGTCTGATATTCCTGCAAGTTGTTACCAGACCCTTTAACCCGCAAGATAAACGCATTCTCGCCGATTTCAGAGCCTATACAGTTAGGTACTTATAATAAATTACGCATACCTGTGCAAAACTTGATAATGATAATCACAATAATAGTTTCGACAACTTCGAAGCTGTTTCGAGAAGAAACGTCGCCCGTGCCAGTGATCGTCAGTAGATTTATCATGTACCAAAGGGCAGCCACGTAAAGAGTAAAGTAATTTTTCTGAAAATCAATGCTATATTTTAATATAAACAACTAATATCAAAAATGCTTTTCACATCTATTTTATCAATATTCGTCTTGATACGAAAATATTTACATACTTACCTCCGAATATTTTACGCGTAAGTTCAATTCAGGTTTAGTCATCCAGTTTTGAGACACGCAATGTTCCGGTGTAAGACACGACAGCTTGAAAAATAGACATGCGTTTACGTGCGATAGTAATGACGCCCAGATTGCTATGGATCTGAAAATTGTGTAGATGTTGAACATTTTTTTCTTGTTACTTGACCGCTGTTTCCGTTTCCGCTAACTAATCCAGTAATACCACAAACTTTAAATATCTTTTCTAATAATAATTTCTGAAAAAGTTTCTTTATAAAATGAGATAATTATATCTGATGAAATGTACTAATAATCTGGGAAGATAATAGCTAGATATCATTAGATAGCTCATGCCAAATTCCATACCACATAGATCAACTACACGTTGTGATTATAGTGATTGGATCAAGAGACAGTTTTTAGATAAAACATCCATAGCATAGCAACCGAGCAAAGCTCTTATTAAAAAGCTCCTTATACTTCACAGGACAACTATAATAATAAAGTAATGCCTTACGTTAGTTTAACTATCAAATTGGCAGATCCAATATTAGTTTGTCCATGCGATCGGAACGTAAATAGGTACGTAACTCTCCAAAGCTGTGGGCTTCTTAGGTAAGTAAAGAAGTACATCTGCATAGCTGGTTTTAAATGTATCGCAAATGATAAATAGCATATTAAAAAGTTAGCCATGAAATCCCTCCTGCGTAGGTAAACTCTCGAAAAATACCTGAAAATATATAATTATCATAGTTTTTACCCAAAATTTAGGCACTAAGCCCTCGGTTATAATTTTAAATATTGGTATTTTATTGCATAACTTACATTTGTCTGACTTTCTTGGGAGACAAAACATAATCACCATATCTGTTCATATAACCAGTATGTATATCAAGGAATACTTTGAACAGAAATATACAATCAGATGCCACGCATAAGTAGAAAAAGTATGGCGTCGAATGGAATGCCATTTCGTATACTAGTACCATGAAGTCTAAGTACGATAGGAAAAGTATAAGGTATTCTGAAATGAGACATAATTATTATACACTAAAATATATACCTACAGATTTTCCTCACACAGCTTTGCTACCTAAAGGCTTTAGTTTTAATCAACCTCAAAATTGTAGAATATTAATGAATACTATTAGTAAGGTTAGTTATATTGTTAGTAATAAAAGAAACCACCTCTATAAATTACTTTACAAGCTATCAAATATACCTGTTTTCAATTTGAACCGCAACAAATAAGGAGTAATTGAAGTACCAAAGTCTTAATATGGTTCAGGGTGTGGGTGTTATATACATCGATTTAAGAATAACATGCTTATTAAAATGATATTTAAGCACATACCCATAAATGTTACAAGACCACAGTCTGGCAGGATGCTGCTTCGAAACCACCTGAAATAAAATCACAATTAATCAATATTCTTCTATTATTAGATTTTTAACTGCATTAATCAATATATACCTAATTTTAAAATTCTATCAATATTTTTATTTTGGTATATAGGTAGTGCAATTAGGTACCTATCCTTTTAATCAAAAACTTTCATAGTTGATGCATAAAGATGATCTTATTCAACATATTTTTAATTTACGTAGATAAACAACATGTGCAAGTGATATTTAAAAGTAAAGTTTATAAATTGAACACTAAGTAATAGTAACAAGTAAAGTTTATAAATTGAACACTCAGTAATAGTAACCTGTGAGGTTTGATAAGCAACATTGACGCTGGAATGTAGTCTGCGTTCCCAATCGACGTAATTGACTTTGAGTAGTGAGATTCAGCATCTCCTAAACTCTTTTGTGGACTCTGTAATAAATATAGATCATACAAATCTAAGGTTTCTACTGTTAGCTATATTTATAAGTCAAGATACGCAAATATGTATATTGTAACTTGTAGGTAACGTTTTCTAAAGTAGGTCATTCACAATATTCCGGTTGTTATATTATATCAACAGCTAGACTTCATTTGCAGTGGTTTCGTATGAAACTTGGAAGCCCCTTGCACCGACCGTATGACGAACATCCTACTTTGCTCGGTCTTCGTTCGAGAATCTTTTGGCTACGACATTCATGTGCTCACCGTCTTAATATTATACCTTGCCTATTGCACTTTAATAATAATTTAGTCTATATAAACGATGACCCTCATTCTCAAATTTCCTCATTCTCTGAAGTAGATTAACCTTTCCATATTTTAATATCAACTATTTTAGAATCATGTAATAGTGCATGCCTCCGCCTACTTGCCACCTCCAACTTCCCCTAACCTTTCAATTTGTTATTGATCTATTTGTGTGGGAAGATTGTCTTTCGTTTCTAAATTTACTTGCATTTAGATAACAATTTAGCAGGGTTACCTCCAAGTAGGATGGGTTTATAATATCGTCATCATCATCATCATCTCCTGCTTCATAAGAAAGTGGACAGGTTTCCATCTAAGGAACAAAATCTAGTGTTAATTAAATAATTAGTTAAAATTGACCAACATTTCAATTACTTTGTAAAAATTATATTACGTACTTCTAAGCTGTTTGAGACCGATGATACTATAGGAATAACATAGTCTGTTACTGTTGAATTTACTGAATGCTGAACTTTCTTTAAAACTGAAGGGTAGCTCTGTAAAACACCGTCATTTAATTACTGTAGGTACTAACCTAAACAATATTCAAACGATGTAAGAACTTAACATCTTTTTGATTAGAAATATTTATTAAATAAATATACCTTTAATAATCTGTAGAAATCTATTCCTTCTATTGAAAGTACGTCGATGTTTCTTGATGCGACCACGTTAGACATTGTCAGATATTTATTTGCTCCTCTTATGTTACCGAATATCCCTCCTGGGCCCATACACGCCTCTATTTTATTTTCATCCGATATTATGTCGACCTTTTGAAAACGTTTCAAGATTGCAAATGGGAATACAATTTAAATAAGAAGGTATTTCAATCTTCATCTTTTTACTTTTAGATCTCCACTTTTTACTCTTTGACTGTCTACCTACAGCATCAATGCAAAACCCTTGATACTTAATAAATAATATTATATCAAAATCAAAGTAAACATTAGTATACCACTTACCCTCCCGCGGAATATAATATACATGGTACTTATTACCTCGTTCGTACGCATTACCATGTAATTCTTTTGAAAGTATGTTTCTTTCAAATTTTTCGCAAAAGCCCTAAAGAACGAAAATTCCACATTTTCAAATAAGGGTATTTCTCTTAACGTCTTTTCATACATATATAAAACAGCGTCTTCGTTGAGGTTTGCATGCAACTTTCCAAGTATAGCTTGATGCTGTAACAGTATTTCTAATGTTGTAATCAACACGTTCATTACCTACTGTGCCATTATTTTTTTACTTTTCTGGTTCATTAACTCACCGACCAACCACCTGTCCTCTTCCATTGATATTTCCAATATTCCATCACCGTTTTCTTTAAAGCCAATGGCACTTTCTCTCTGTACAGGAACATGTCTAGATGTTTTACATCTTCTTGGAACCGTGTCACTACCTGGTCTGCTATTGCTTTTAGCGACGCGATTCTTGCGTAAACATAACTAAAATCATATAAATTACTAGAAGCTGTAAGTTATTTAGGCAGAAAATAATTTTAGAGTTATTATGTCGTAATTTAACGCACCCGAAGAAAAACACACCATGCACATTGACGCAGATAGATAGAATCATGTGAGTTGTATCTTGTGCTACTATATCTCCAAAGCCAGCACTACTAAAGCTTGTAGCCACCCAATATAAAGCTAAGAGGTAAACTTTATGTGGCGTTACATATTGGTCTCGAAAGATATTGAACCCATCGATCCATGACCCTAAAACAAAGATCTTTTTTCAATTAATTTATTAATGTCTCAAAACATAGCATATTTGCTTTCATATTATTTAATTTATAATTTTGTTATTTTAGCCCACTGCTGTATTTTTTCTTAACATAGGTATCTTCTCATACATCCTTGTTCTCGTGTTACAAGTTGTACAGTCGGCACAGTTAGTATAAAATAACTTTTAAACTCATATCAAAATGTGGATTATCCTCCAATGACTTCGCAACTTTCATGTCATTGGTTGATGGTGGGTGGTCGACCCACATGCTTTATCTGGTTGGTGCGTAGGCAACGAAATGCGTTATTAAAAACTAATGTTTCTCAACACATACAAATTATTAATGCACACCTAACTTTCAACTAGGTACTGATTTTGTTTGAGAATATTTTAGTTGGTAAACGAATGCGATGAGTTTTTCTGAAATGTAAACCCGAATTCTTATGAAACTTAAAAAGGAAATAATATTGCACTTTTTTAGGCCTGTTTCTTGCTGTTTTGGTATTACGAGGTACATATGTTTCTATTTCGTTATATTGGCAAAACCTTACCTCGCAAACAAACCATATTTCCATCAGGATGAAATTTTGTTTTGATAATGGAAAAGTATCCCGATAGCGATGAGATTTTGACCTCAAAATCACTCGGATCAGTGGCCACAACGTATCTACACGTTAGCGACATTAGTAAAGTCGTGTAGAGATTTAGGAAAAAGAGAGTCAGCAGAAGAAAATGAAATACGCTCATGAGATATGCCTGAAATAAAAGGAGTATTAACAAACTTCTGTATCATCATTCATTTTACATTTATCAGCGTCATAATAACTTCTTACCAATAACGTACAACTAACTAAAAGCGGAAGAAAGTTTAAAAAAAAAACGCAACAGCCCACACGCATACCTCCATACTAGCTTCATATAACTTTATATTATAGTACTTACATCTTGTATCTATATACCTACCCATTATTTATAGTTAATATGAGACTAAAATACACCAAAATTCATACCCGTTTTAATGCTTGAATTGATTCTGCCGTGAATAAAGCTTTCACTTTCCATATCTGAAAACAGTTGATCATTTTGATGGCACAGTGATACAAGTGCTCGTTCACAGAATGGTCTGCGTCCGTGTGGTGTTCGTTGTGCTGCGGTACGAATAGTTTCCATAGAACGTACCATGGAAAACATATCAGAAGGTCTATCATGAAACGACCCTGAAACATAATCAGTATAATTTATCAGTTATTAAAAACATACCTATTCACAAATACCTTATTATTATTAGTAGCTTTTCAATGTAAAGCGGTTTTCACATAATTGTCACCATCATCATCACCCTTATTACGTCCCCATTTCTGGGACATAGGAAATTTACTACTGAGGAGAGCCTTAATTCACCTAGACCCATTTCCCAAAAACTTTTCAAAGTTATCAAAACATGGCGGTTTCCTCTATATTCTATTCTATTATGTTCTAAAGTACGTATATTTGAAAATCTCTTACAGAAAGATAGTGCCTGGCAGTCATATAGGGATGATAAATAAGAATATTCTTGGGGCCGTAATAGGCAACGTGCAGCATCAAATAAATATCGATATAACATATGATTTCCAGCAGTAAAACAATCACATTGAATGATCCAGACAATGGGGCGGTCGCTATCAATATCTGTAAAAAAGTTATCTCAATAAATAGATTACCGTAGAATTATTATGACAAAAAATTAAAAACAAAATTGCAATGCTAGTCAATACGTCCACGCGTAGGTGATCGATAGTTCACATACCTACATAAAAATACATCAAAGAAATCCTAAGTAAACGTAGTACAGATCCTTAAAATTAGTTACAATAAAATATTAAAATTAGTTACAAAGGTATCATACCGGTACCAGAATGCATATCGCATACGCTACAATGACGCGAAATAGAGACCAAGACTTCAAAAATAAACCATCCGGTTTGATTATTATAGGCATTAGAAGATACGGCGCTATATTATTCATAACGTTAAACTGCTTGTATGATTTCATATAACTTTGCTTCATTTTCTTGTACTCATTTAAAACATTAATGAAAGAATCTGAAATATATTATATTAAATTGTTAATCAATTAATTTAGTCCTGAAAAAGTACATCGGCTTTAAACTCACTATCAAAGTATTCATGTATGAGGTTTCTCATCTTCCCTTTTTTCTTTGCCGTAAGACGAATGTAATATTTTAGATATGCTTCAGTGTCCTCAGCTTTTGCTTGTTTTTCTATTTGTTCAAGTTCCTCAGGTTTCATAAGGCCTTCATGCTCTTTCATATCGGGGAACAGACTCAACGCAGATGTGTACGCAGAGTGACTGACACTTATCAGCTAAAATATCGATGAATAATTCATTATAGAAAAAATTTTGACCTATGACCGTATTTTTAATTGTCTGACAACAGATCTACAATGTTATCACAATTTAAACTTCAGAAAAATTTTCTCATAATAACCAACCTTGCAATGTGTAAGTGTAATCACAGTTGTGACAGCAGGTACGCCGTATAACAATACTAGTAGTCCCAAATGGTTCCCTGGACCAATGACCTTTTCTTTTTTCATTTCTTTCAACAGATTTGACGTGACCAAGCAGTAGCCGCTCTCTATAATGTAAAGCTCTCTTGTTACGGTACCTCCGTAATAGACGATCTCACCAGGGGGTAGGATTAAGTCTTCGGCAGCTACAACATAAGAAAATAATTGAATTCTCTTTTGCAATTCTATCTTCGTTTTTGGCCTTATGAATTCATAACTTACTTTCAGTTAACGTGTGTATAAAAGATTTATTCTTGACTTGAAAAAATCTGATAGATGTTAGAGCCTTGAATCTAGCCTGATGCAATACCTTCTTTCTAAGTTCAGCTGGAACGGGAGTTTTTTCAAGCCAATTTTCATCAGTTACTTCCACTCCCTGCGCAGGATAGTTTTAATTAAATTTATAAACTGTTAGCGCGAAAGTATGAGACGAAATTTTTAATATTTACCATGTTATATTGCCACTGCAATTCGTAGAAATCCATTATTCTTCGTTTTATAACGGGGTGCATACTATTTTCTCTCATAAACTTGTCTATTGTTATAATTACTTCCAAAAACGCAGTCTTTGTTCTATTAACAGAAAATTGTTTTGGGTTATTAATTTAAATCTGGCCACCAAGACAGGACAGCTCAATTGACAAAAATATCGTTTGAGACATAGCTTTTTTGAGCATGTTATTGATGAACGGTTATTAGTTGTTATAAAAATAATTTTAAGGGCTAGGTTACTCCTATACTAATACTAACCTCAGAAGGTCGTTCTCAATACTAAACCGTCATAATCTTACCTTGACCAATGTGTGACGTTTGCAGAAAATTCAGATATGCTATATCCAGTAAAAAGAACTCCATACACACTTAAAAACGCCACTATAGCCATGTCAAATCTATCACCAGGTGAATAATCACCATAACCAACTGACAGAATAATTGTCGTTGCGAAATAAACGGATGCAATTATTGGAACTTTTGTCCTGGAAAAAAACGGTATGTAAAGTAGGTATTTTCAATCAATTTCTCTAACAAATAAACGAAGAAAATTTTTATGGGCTAGATTTTGCTTCATCGTCCAGAAATATTTATATATAGTGAAATTTAGTTAAATTGTTTAGGTGGTTCAAAGTGGCTACCATTAAAATATTGGCCTTGTTTAACGGTTCTTATAATTTAAGCAGACTTACTTCTTTTCTCCGTGTTTTTCAATGTCCTCTAGAAGTGCTCTGCTAAACCACGAATTTTCTGAACAACGGTTTGCGAAACATGCCTCCATGTATAAGACTATTCCACACCAGTAACAAAACAAACTCGTGAAAACAGAATATTTAAATACCTGTAAGGCAGAAGCAGGTTAAATATTGAGTATAATATCCTAGAGTCTATGAGAAGTCTTCTTAAGTTAGTATATTTTTGACAAACCTTAATAAAAAGTGTATTCAATAAAAGCTTTTTCTCCAATTTTTCAAAGAAGCTTGACAGTCTCCATACTAAACAAAGTTTCATACCTTTGCAAAGAAAGAATAAATGATCTCTATGTTCATCATGATATTTCACAGTCATGTGAATATTTACAATATATTCCAATGGTATTATGCAAATCAAATCCAAATAAAATCCTAGCGTATTCATTCTATATCTCAAAATGCCTTTCAAATCTTTTATATAATATTTTTTGGTCTTCACCGCTGTAACAGTTGTCATCAAAATATTGACTATCAAAGAAATCGTGATAAAAACTTCAGCGTAAAACAATATCCCTGTAGCAAACATCCTGTTTATTCCAATTTGGTATGGATATACCAAACAAATATATATCACAAGCAACAGCATGTAAAACTCCCAGAACTTCACGAGATAGCATTCAGCCTCAAGGATCCAGAGAAACTTCGAATTTAAGCATGTGAATGCAGTAGTTTTCTTTTTAATGTGTTCAGAGATGATATACAAGTCCAGGCAGCTCTCGTCTAGATTGTCGTCCTTTGTGAGATAATCGCTGTCCGTTTTTCCTGCAGATATTATTTAATGTTTTTAACTTATCAGTTCAAAGATAACCATCTATGTCTGTACTCTTCTATATGACATATACCTACATATTTACTGTATGACTTATGATGGTAATCTTACCTTGTAAATATCTCAGTCTATCTTTCAAGCATCTGATACTGCTTTTCTTGCGATCTTTTGAAGCGTATATGTTCAAAGACACATCTGTATATGACCCCTCTGTCTGTTTTCGTTCCATACATCGATCTATTCTCTCACTTATCTCATTGCGAACATGATCAACTAAATCCGGATAAGTGATCATGAGTTTTATAAACTGAGTTTTTTCTAGGACTTGACACTCCACATAGGTAGCCGCCTTCACCGTACATCTTGCTGGAAATGTTAGCACACAAATAAAATCTTAAATATTCTTTAAACTCAACTAACTTAAATACAAACCTGGAATATTGTAAACCATTGCGATTTCACCAAAACAAGTTCCCTTTGCAAAAGATATCATCGGACTCTCATCATCTTCATCCGATAATAGCTCCAGAACGCCGTTTGTTATACAGACCTTCAATTAAAGTCATATTTTTGTACAAAATTTCAATAGAATATATTATAAGCGTATTACAAAGTAATTGAAGTGACCTGTTTTTACAGATAACTACTGTAAACTAAGTGAGATCAAGCTGCCGGGTAGGCGTAGTGATATATAAATTCCCCCATGACATATAAATGGGTGCTTTTATTTTAGTAGATCCGTGCTCAGTTCAGAAGGAATATAATGATGTTAACGCTGCTAAAAATTTTAACTTACCATCAGGGTTTTATTTTGGTTATGATTGTAGACAACATCGCCGGGAAGGTAAAACTGGTGTGCCATATCTAGCGACAGTCTTCTTAAAAAAGCTTCCGGAAGTCTCCTAAATATCAAGGAGCTATAAAGGGGGACTGCGTTTAAATCATAACAAATCTCCATTTGTAAAGGATACGGTAATATCCTCATCAGTTTAGGCTTAAAAACGCCTGACTTCTGACACCAAAGATCCTCATAGTATCTGTAAAAATGTGATAAATTTTAACGGATTAGCAAATATTTGTTCATACTCGTACTAGTTACAGAATAATAACTGTTTCATAGGGAAAAAAATGCCTATGTGTATCATGTATTTACCTTATAATACGGTTGGTGGTATCTGTATCCATGTTGATTAAGCTCAGATGGTTTTGTATCTTCTTTAGTCTTCTAACATATACTGATCGTCTAGTAGTTATCGTTATGAATTGTGATGTAAGTGATCCCACGAAAACGACAGTAGTTAATAGGAAACCCACTAAAACCCCTATAATCGTCGATATCCTTTCAGCGACAGTAACAGGATACAAATCACCTAAAGCATTAGTCGTTAGAAACATGACCGATAAATACATGCATACGTAATACCAGTCCATCGTGGATTCTGTTGGTAAATAAATTGCCTCATATGACCAGGAGTTCCGAATGCGATGTATGTTATAGTCTCTATAGGAAAATAGATAAAATATACACGTCCAACTGTGCACAGACAACAGAAATAGTATCAGGTATTGAGACAAGAACGAAGTCCATTGATTGCTACCAGCTTCCGAAGATCTGTGATAAAAATATTCGACAATCCTGTATGCTCGTACTGTTGCCATAATGGGTGATATAGCGTGGACATTAGCCTCTATCGTATCAGGGATAAGATAGAATAATGAAAATGGAATAGCAAGTAAAACATCGAAGATAACTCGCATCGTATCCGGTTCAACAAGATTTAATATCTTCCTCCACCTATTAGATATTTTTAGCCCAACTAAAATGGCCACGTCGAATGTGAACACAAAATTAAAACAAATAATGATGATAAGTATCTCAAAAGGTCTTTCGTGTTTTTGGTAAAAAGTAAAGATGCATGTATCCATTATATACTCTGTAAATAGAATAACTAGCATGAAAAATTTCCAGCCAGAATTAGAGTAAAACAACAGTATTGTCCTCAGTTTACTACTTGCAAATTCAGTTCTCGTTTCTTGCAATATTGCGTATGTTTTGTGTCGTTTCTTCTCGTCTATTTCATAGTAAATATTTCGTTGGTCTGTTTCAGATGAAAATCTCCCCGCATTGGGATACTCCAGTAATGTATTTTCTCGACTGGCTTTACGCCTAAACCGAAAGAAGTCGAATTTCGTTTTCTTCTCTTCCTCTGAAAAATTCACGGTTTTATATAAACTCCTATACTAGTATAAATTACTTATCGAGGGCATGGAATCAAACATAGGCCGGTCTTAGCAAAAACTGCATAGGTTCATGGTGGATTGAAATGCGGCTTTCCACACAAATTAGATACTTAAAGCATATTTTTAACATTTACAAGAGATTGAGTAGAGTTTATAATTATAAATATCATAACTATGAAATATTACTTAACTTACTTTATAGTGAGTCGCTTACCCATGTTTAAATCATAGAATTCCTTAATTGAACAGATACTAGAAGTTCCTTCTGTAATTATCTTACCGTATTTACTTTGACATAAAAATATATATTTCACGATGGCTCTGCTCCGTAATCTACTAGGCTAATTTTTGTTTGATTATTCCGTGCCTGTCTTTTGACACCTTCATTAGTATAAAGTTTGTACATGAATGGTCAAGATGATGTGGTGACGCAATGTTTTCCTTGCTTCCAACTGTGTAGGCCGAAATCCGGACATGTTTTGTAGAACCAACGAGTTCTGCGCACGGCACTGCAACCTACATGGACTTAAAAATATTATGGTCATGACGATGTTTTGCAAAATTTACTTACTTACATTTTAATCCAGTAAACCGGGTCATTCTTGCAAACGTTAAAAAATTTTATACGTTCTCTCTTATGTGAATATTCCTACATCTTTTTGAGAAAGTTATATAAATATGTGAAGAATAAAACTTTCAAATTCTAACAACACCTAACAACATTAACGTGATAAATAAATATGGAATAGAACCTTTATGTACAAAAATCGAATCGATTGTTCTGTTTTTAAATTGCATTACATTGACGTTACTAACATTAGAATACAAGCAAAACCTAAGTATCATTAAATCATTATCATCTTTGTATTATTCAAGGTTCTACTCGCCTAGATAATTAGAGTCAGATTAGTCAGAACCACTTGCCATAGTGGGTGCTGTCGCATAATCACTTCTCTTTTATGGAAGTAGAGCTGGAGTATCGGTAAAAATGCTGCTTTAAGTAACTCAAAGATATTTTACCTCAATTCTAACTATCATAATAGTTTATCTATTGGGATTGTGAATTTGAAGAGACTCCGATCCGAGAAGCTTCTGGTGCTTGAAATACCTATAGATTGAAATATGGGACAAGTAGGTAAATGCTTTAGCAACCTTCAGCAAAAGTATGCCTGATCTATTTAATCCATTTAATTCGATAGAGTGCATCGGATAGGGGTCAATTATCCATTTATCCGTTTAACGGAATTGATAAAACGTAACCAACATGGTTGAATTTAATTGATCGAATGTGTTCACTTGGTTAAAAACGAATTTTGTCGGTTGTATAAAGCTTATTTCTAATTTAGACGTAATTGTTATTTAATGGATGATATACCTACCTAGCGTCTATCTTAAGATGGAAAAGATTGAACGGCTTCGAAATTTAAAATAGCTCAAGTTGGCTTTTGTCCAGCGAGCTTGTCGATTTCCTGCGCAAACATCGTGTTTTCTTTCATTCATTAATCTTTGGCAGGTTGTTTTGGGTGTTGTTGATGACAATCGTACAAATAACAAAACCGCCATCAAATCAAACACCGCTGCGCACCTCTGGATGTTACTTCTAGAAAATGTATGTGCGCTTTGAAAACACGTGATATTTGTTCCGTTTGTCTGGGTGTTCTATAATATGTGCAATAAGAATATTCTAGCACCCGTAAAACGAAACAAGCTTCGAGCTTACCACGGGGCTAGATGTTACTGTGTGAATTGTCCAGCAATCTTTGTCTAGGTAAGGCTAAAGATATAAGGCCCTGGCCGGTGGAGTAATGCACTAACTGTTTATAGTAATATAATATCAATTGAATTTATAGTTTTGATATGTAATCAACGAAAGATAGTTAAACAACAAAATATTAGAGCTTGAAGAGGAAGTTCCTTAATTAACATTGCAATCACCAAGTGAGAATGCATTTGACCTCATCGGTACTAGGTTCCTACTTTAATTGGGTTAATCCTTAGAAAACGCAGGCACGGTTGTACTGATTAGTAGGTACCAGGTGGGAAGGTAAGTAGCTTATGTAGAAACGCTTGGCCCTTGGTCAAGACGTGGGTATCTGTTCTGCCATAATGTTAAAATCGTGAATGCCATAACAATGACCCGATGCATTTTTAAATAAGAAAACAGGACGTCTGTTTACCATATGTCCGGGATCTACGCTAGGATTGTATTTAGTAGTTTTTATAATTAAGTACCTGTTTTTCTTTGACGCTGTAATTTTTTTGATGATTATTATTACATATATTTTATTTCATTTTCCACCTCAATAGTTAATAAAATAATCCAGCAAATAATAAATTGGTACCTATGAATAGATTCAATAGATTCATACCATCCTAGATTGTTTAAGTTATTTAGGTATTATAATTAAATCTAACCCGCTATGATATTAACCATAAGCTATAGGTAGTATTTGCTATCCCAATTGACTAGATAAGTGGCTTTGGAATAACTAGATGGCGCCATTATAGCATCTGGTTTTTATATTTGAGTGAGACACACACAGTTAATATGTTCTTGTAAGAGCGAGATAACCGTATGTTATTATTACGCCTACGATCTGGACAGAAGTCGCAAGCGCTCACAAAAAATCATTCGACAAGAGCGCAGGCGCAGCGCTATATTCGCCCACAACTTCACTCCGGTCGGTTTCGTCATTTAGTGGTGATCGAACCGTCGATGCGTGTGGAAGTGTTATTAACTTTGCTAACATTCTCACAACAAATAACTAATTATTTGAAACTAAAGTACAATTTAATAGATCGTGAACTTATATCGTGTCATTAAAAAAGAAATCAAAATGATGTGTGATAATAACAATCCTTCAACACAAAGTATAGCGGACTACTTGGCTCAGTTACTAAAAGACAGAAAGCAACTGGCAGCGTTCCCTAATGTTTTCATGCACATGGAGAGGCTGCTGGATGAAGGTAGGTCAAATTTGTGTTTAAATACTATAAATACATCGACTAATGGAAGGATTCGTTCCTATCGTCATCGACGCCTGTCACAGGCGACCATAATTCGTTTGCGTCGACAAACGCACACGATATTAAGTTTATTTTTGTCTTCGCCCCACCGAGTTATGGTCCAGTGGTATTTGTAACACGATCCTTTATTTCGAAAACGTATAGGTACCTAAAACAAAACAACTGTCCGCCAATTTGCGGTTAACGTTATACTGTCGCCGAGAAAGAGATCGGTGAAATGAGTTGTCGTTCAAACGAGTTTGGTGACTCCATTCTCATAACTGTGACGCAGCTGTTGTAAATAAATCATAATGAAGCTAATTGGCTATACTTTGAGGTTAGAAGTTAGGAACGGGACGCACGGAATAAGGATTGTGCGAGCCAGGAGGTAACCTGTTGTTCGCAGGGCCATATCATGCATTCCGCGCGGGTTGGTGGAATGTCGCCGCTTACAAGTAAGTAGGTACCGTACGTCCACCGTCATAAGAGATTTGTACTCAGCACGGCGCGGGCGCTGCGTTCCTTGCTTGGCGTATTAGCCTCGTTTTATGTCCACGCTCCACGGTAGGTACTATGTAGCCCTTATCTCCGCTACCGAATGCATAGTGACGAAACCGGCTTCTTTCATATCGAGATTTTAAGTCAGCCGCAAAATTTAACTAGGTATCTAACTAGAGTCTTAGGTTCCTATTAGATTTATCAAATTACCTAGGTACATGCCGGGTTTGTGGAAATTTAAGCTAATATGAATATTCCTCATTACAAATTCGTCACTATTCATTTGTTTACCCTCAAAGTAACCTACATTCCTAACCACAACAATAATTACTACGTAAAACACGTCACATTCAGGAATAATTCGCAAAGTCTAAGCATTCAAATGAGTAACTCAATTAATAATTCCCCTTTCTCTTTCTTATTACCCCAGCTGTTTGTAGATGATGGGGGTCCAGTCACCAGTCATTGAATTCGCCTCGATGACCCCTTTAAGACTTATCGTTACTTCAATACCGTCTACGATAACTTAAAACCTATTGTCAGTAATGTCTAACATTTAGGGTAGGTATTTTGCTATGAGTCATTAAAGATCTCCGAAATCATTTCTTGGCAGGTACCTACTTAGGTAGGTAGGTAGTTGTTGTTCCGGCAGTGGTAGGTAGATTAGTTATAAATTACTTGAGTACCTACCTAATTGCAACTTTAAGATCACTATTATTTTTTTATGATGAAGGTAGGTCATGTCACCTCACCAATTTTCATTTCAATTTTCAACAGTTTTGGGAATCCCGTTAGATACCTAACTCAGTGATAATTGTCTTAGTGGCTTAGTTACCAGATGTGTTTATGTGAAATATCATTTACTACTTGCCCAACCTGTAATTAATATAGTTAGCGAACTCTCTTTGCCAGGTAGTGATAATTATCTAAAACAAACGATCATTGTTCACCTAAATTCATGTTCCATAATTTTTTTCTCTCATACTGTTACTTACCTGTGTACTTATTGAAAAAGCTATTGTAACTTGTAAAGTGATTAAGAATACTAGTCACGTCCTAGCGAAGCGAGGTCTGTTCGTATGATACTTCTGCATGTCATAATGTCACAACCGTAATGATTTACGGTTAACCGTAATGTTGGAAGAACAGGTAAAATTTAACAAACAGTTTTGAGGTAAAAGTCCTAAAAATATTGTTTAACATTATGTAGGTAGGTACCTACATTAAGTAGGCGGGTAAATATCTGTTATTGATTAGAAAATAATATTGACATGCGTTTTCGCTTTAAACTACTGGTTGTGTAGGTATAATTTTATGTAAGTATAAATAAAATACACACATATTTCTAATAATTGTCTATTGGATTTAATACAATACATTTAAACAGTGTTATTAATTTGTAGGTACATAAAATTGGCTAGATTATGTGATAAACAAAATTTTGGATTTAATATAATAAATACAAAAATCTTATTTTCTATATACCTAATGATGTTGCAGTCACTGAATTCAAATTAGAATAAGTACTTTAATTAATTTCCTTGCAGTCTTTTTTGGAGTTAAATTTCGTGAATTAAATCATGTCAAGTCAACATCATAAATATCGCCTTGTTATCTTAAAATCTTGTTGGTTTAACATTTGCCAATAATAACTAGGTAGGTACAAGATGAAGGCCTGGCCTTTTCTTAATTTTGAAGTTTTATTATTATACAACTACCTACTCACGTTACATAAAACATTACGTTATGATAATCATCGTACCTACTACATTATCTATCTATATCTACGCAAACGGTCAATAAATGTTAGTTTCATAAAGTAACCCTTTGTTGTTTTGACAATTTGTTAAACTGTTTATTTGACAAGCTAGGTAAGTAGTTCAGAACTTGGAAATTTAAATAAATTTTGATTGAAATATTGACGATAGGCTGACAGAGGATAGACAGACAGAGCGTATCGCATTACCCCACAGCGTACGCGAAGCAAGAAATTACACTGCTATTTCGGTCTACTGATATAATTGGAAATTGTCTCCAGTTTCTATCGAACATTCTCACGAACTGCGCGACTTCAAAGTCACCTAAATATTTTGTCAATGAAATAAAAAGAATCTGGGGTCACCCTGAACCTGAATTTGAAACGAAGCCAGCACAATTTTAAACGTTAGCAAAAACAATCGATGAATCTGATAAAAAAATGTCATGTAAATATCCCAAGGATAGATTTAAGTACCTAAGCAGAATGAAACAAACTTAAATTTTGAATTCACAGCCCCTAAAACAGAATTATAAGGGACCAAACGTTTTTTTATGTAGATAATACGTAATAAAGAGATCTTAAGTATTTATGAGAATTTTAAGGGTCACGTAATCCAGACCTACAATGCAAAGATTAAAGGCAGCTCTCGGTGTCGACATTGATGTTCCTCATACGCTGAACTAAACATGTTTACATAAAGAACATTTGAACGTTTGCATTGCATACCAAAAAGATGAGCGTCTTATGATAACAATGCATCAAACAATGAACATACAAATAATGAATCAATCTAACAGGCCTAGATAAAACAATGACCTGCGTTATTTGTAATACATAGATAAAAAAAACATCAATGAAAATATTTTTATCACACATTGTCCGATATGGACTAGTTGTAAAATAACCATTACTACCAGATTTGTTGATAGCGTATTATCACTTAGATTTGATACACACTCAATTCGCTAATAATATGAATTGATAAGTGTTGAAATGATAATAGTAATAGGATTTCAAGTACTTTATGTCAAAATGTCTGCTAGTCGAAATATATGATTGATATGATGATTAATAACATTCCACCAAATATGACATTTTTGGTACCATTTTCATTTCTATATGTATGAAAAAAAAAACAATGTAGGTACCTAGGTACAGTTATAAAATTTAGACAAAAATTATAGAAATATTATTTAATGTATTTGGCGGCGTGGGCGACGTAAGATATCTTCGAGGCTTTTATTCCGCAACCCTGCATCAAAAGTAAGACTTAGTCAGATCATTATAAGGTTGCTTAGTATGCGATTAGTTGCGCCTACGTCGTTGACCAAATGAGGGTAGCCGTGGGTAGTGTGGAGGAGTAGAAACCAAGGTTGTGCCAGTCGTTCTCCAACAAGTTGTTACTTGCTGTGGGCTGCTTAATTACAATGATTCAAAACAGTCGTTGACGTAACTGTCGATTCTAAGCCTGCTTTAAGTACATATGACACGATTAGCTGCACAACTAAGTAGGTATCAATCCAACTTGACCGATAGCGTCTTTTGTTTCTTAAGCCAAATTTAAATTTGACTTTCATAAAGACACACCTTGCTTCTCTTTTGTTACGCCATTCAGCCGCGCCGGTATGTTACAGAAAGCAAATATTGACACTCGACTCATTATCGCGTCGACCTCGATAAGGCTACATCTCTAGAAAACTGGATCATTATGAGTACTTAGTTCATTCTTTACTCGTTCCCACGACGCTGTTCTATGTTCAATGTTTTATCTGTAGCGACGTGATCGTTCTGATAATGACGAACAGTTTTTCTAAGGTCGTGAAAATAGGCGGCTGGAACATTGTTATTTACCGCTATGTGCCGTGAAGACGCCGGCGCCATCGTTTTCCAATCGAGCACTACAAGTAGGTATACAACCAAAATCTGCATTTTCTACGATCTTATAATAAATAACTTATTAAAAATTATCATGAATAGGATTAACTCTTAGAAATTGCTATTTTGGTGCTCATTTTAAAGCCATTAACTGACAAGAACTAATGGATTTTGCTATGCAATAATCTAATTTGGATTATTTTAACGAGTGCCTTTTAAGTGAGACAATTTGGCATTTGAAGGTGATTTCTCGAGCACTCTCACAAGTAGTTTGCATACGTGAATATTCAGCAAGTTAGTAATGATTGACATAGGTACGTGAATGATTGTTGTGCAGTCTACAAACAAAAAGGTCGCATTCTAAGCGTGGGATTGACAGCCTACGAGCAAAGGTTGGGTGAACCAGCATAGTTTTATTGTTGCCCTACGCTACGCCTACGTGTTTGTTAGATTCTTGACAATGACGCCAAGTTGACCCATTCTTCTTTGTTCTCTCGACTTGATAAATTGATTTTATACTCTTGCGAGTTTGAAATCCTACACCAAATTGTATATGAATTGAAAATTATTTATGAATCTTGATTTAAAAAAAATAGATGAGAGCATTGGTGATGTGTGGTGCAAGGCGATGCTAATCTTTTAGAAATTTGGTAAATCCGGCGGATGTTCGAACTTATCTTACCCAAAGATGGATAATATGAGTGTACACACACAGTGAGAACGAGGACTCAGCATTATGGTTTAACTAAATACTTATCTATAAGACAAGACATTGAGTTGAGGCCAGCCATTTGAAGTGTATCCAATAGCAGTTACGATTTGAAAAAGCTCAACGATATCTAGTCACTTACTCATACTGCCAATCATGTTCTCGAAACAACTGTAAATATAATAGAAATAAATCCTTCAAAAGGTACAAATTAAACTTGATAGTATAAGTTACAGACTTGCCGTTACGGACATGCATGTAAAGTACCTAATGCATTACCATCAGTGGTCGCAATCACAATGCCTGTTGTTAGTGGGAAACTTAATGTTGTGTTCGGATGGAAAACTGTTGACCCACATAATACAATGGACAAATAAATCTCCTTATTTAGACAAAGCGTTACATTTTATTGATTTGGATGTAGGTGAGGCAGTTTCAATGCATTGATATGTTGGTGTTGTGGTAGAGACTTGAGAGTTTAAATATTAAACGAGTTCTAAAAATGTTTTATATGGTGTGAAGTTAAAAGGCGCAACGAGTATTTCCCTGCTTGATTATTCTCTTATGAAATAAAATTGGTAATAACCGATCACAAAACGTATCTTAGATAGAGATATTTTTCTATGACCTGTTTCTAGTGCTTTTTGCATTTGAATATTAATATAACAAAAACAGCTTGTCAACATATTAGTAGGTACTTAAATATTTACATAAAAATGTTGTTATTAATTTCCTTTTGCTAGGTAATGATAAAATTATTGTAGCCTATGTAAGTAGGTGAAGTACCTACTTACAAAGATATCAAATAAGTAATCTACTTATCTAGGTAGGTAAGGTACTGTGTATGGCCTATTAAGGTACTTATTGTTTACTTAAGCAACTTAAATAATTAAAGAAATTAAAAGATTAATTTAACTTAAAATTAACTTAATTGCGCGTCATTAGTTATTGTTTTTTTATTATTAATTTATAATTTATTCAACCTCAAAATATTTGAGCGGAGTACAATTTTAATAAGGTATTTAGACATACCAATTAAGTTAAAAAATCTAACTTTGTGAAAAGCTGTAAATGTCATAGTTTATCGGCAAAGTGACCACGATAAGGTACCTAGTGCTCGGCCTTCACGCTTCACACTAATCGCGATGCATGCGTGTGCGCACGCCGGCTGGACCGATAGCTTTACATCATTTTACTACACTATTTCTTTTTTATTTACAATATCTCTCTTCGTTATTACAATTTCTACAATCACACAACATTAATACTGTATCGGTATGCCTTCCGGTTTTCCATTACCCACTACTCATTCACATTGCTATAAGATTTTTATACGATAATATCCCGGCTAGACCCATTTGCAATCTCAATATTGATAGAAAATCTATTAACGCCAGTAAAGTGAAAATCAAAACACTCAACAACTTCTAAGCTACTTCGTAATTTGTCCAAACTGGGCCAGTCTAGTTCTTCAACTTTCTATCGAAGCCTCGCACGTTTCTGGCGCCCGCGTGACGACATCTGGTAAGCAGTGACACTTTATGGCAAATACAGCCAACTTACTCAACAAACAGCCTCCCATATTTGGCAAAATTGTTGTGCGAGAGTTTATCCATCTAAACGCAAATAATTAGTATGATTACGCTAACGAGATTCAGTTGGATCGTTGCAGCTAAAGAAGGCAATGACATCAACTTTGACTGGAATATTTTTCATACAGAAGATTCGCTCTCTATAATCGATGGGTAGTGCTACTAACTAGCAATACAAATATGTTGAAAGTGCCTCTGTTGCGCCACAACACGTGTGGGATGCGCAGGCGCCGGGCGGAGTCGGCTCTAGTGTGTGTAGACGGCTTATAGGGACCCATTCATTTTGCATTAAGCAATTTGGTGGACGCGCAACGTTTACCGGTTCATTCATATGATTGTGCAATTGTTGATACTCGATTTCGACTGCACATTTGTCAAGTACACATGACATTTTGGGCAAAAGTGTTTGCGTAATAATTTTTTTTTCTTCATCATATTGAGAACTGTTATCGATAACAGCATTATAAATCTAGATTTTGTCTTAGGTTCAGTCTTTAGAAAGTTATTCGTTTTAGAAAATGATTATGTATGTATTTAGAGAGTTAGTTACATTTAAAATTTTAATTATAACATCTAAACAGTTTCTGTTATTTCGATCAAGATTTGTTCACCAACAATTTTAGTAACTAACTACCCTATGACTAATTTTTCATCTGGAAGTCTGCTGAAGTCGTTACATCTAAATGTTGATAGATCAACTTCATCTCCCTCCATCTTGGAAGTTAAATATATTTCCGTCACTATCTTGCTCTTATTACGCTCGTTGTGTTTGCTTAGTTGCCCACGCGGTGTCATCTATTAATTTAATTGAGGTCTTCATGTGCTCCTACTATGCGAGTGCTTTAGATTTGTATAAATGTTATTTTTACTTAAGTTGTAAGAATTAAACAGTTTTCGAATCTATTATTAATGATATGATAACACACATATTAATATAAGCATGAACGAACATGTTCTACAATGACTCATAAAAAATAAATAACTTTGAATTTGTAAGTTTGAATTAATGAAGTCGTTCCAATTTTATGAACCTATTATCATAATTGTTGTTTTGTCTTAATTTGACAATCATTATTATTCTGAAGTTCTAAACAATAATCGTCTAAAAAATTATAAATCTAGTAAAATAGTTTAAAAGTCTCCTTGACCTACCTTGGTTAGAAATATAAAATACAAACTGAGTTTATTTGATATAATCTAACATTTGCATTAACACGTTTCTAAGATTATAGCGATAACAAAACTATTTATCGAACTAGCATTTTTTGTTTCCTTCGCATGCTATTTCATTTAAAAACTGTAAGGTAGGTATATTAACAATACCTATTTAATTTTGGGTATTTCAATACCCTGTAGGTAGATATTATTTTACTATGACCTAAGTAATATTACAGGTAACCGTAGAATTATGTGCATAAGGACGCATGTTTCAAATCATAGATGTATTTACCAGTGTTACTGCAAAGGTCAATTAGTATGCTCGTTTACTCGTCATAGAAGCAGTAAATAAATTATTATGACCTTTCATCTACTTTTTGCATTCTTAAAAAAACCTAATATTATTGGTCTTAGCTGAATAAGGGAATATCGATCGATCAATCTATTATTACAATTGGATACCTGTGTTCCTGGCAAGCTGAATGTTTCTGTTAATATAATGTCATAGCAATTTTTGTAATTGAATAAATACAATTTGACTAAGCAAACTTAATTGAAGAAAAGAATAGAACGTGGAAGCTGCTGAATTAACATAATTGATCTAATTCCTAATTAATAAAATGAATAAACTTTATTTTCAAATTTGTAAATACTTAAATATGTTGCTTAGAATTTCAAAATACACACAAGCGAACTGATTATCTGGGGAATTGCATCTAGCCCGAAACCTGGATCTAAGCCAATTCCAACTAATTGGGTCATTTATAACACGAAAATTTCTGAAATACTCTGTGCGTGTTTTAGTTTTCATTCCGGGGTATTAACTCAATAGAAAATAAAACATCATAATAATTTGCGTTTATACAAATAAAATGAAACGATTTTGAATAAACGTAATGCATTTTTGGTCTTCTGTGTATTTCTCGATGCACTTTTAAAATTTAAATCGTGTCATTTATTGATTCATAAAAAACTATTTTGCTCTATGCCCGCATGAGTAACATCGATCTTTCCTGCATTCAGTTCAACTATAGTTTCTCGTATGAGCGCTCCCCTATTGTAATTTGGTTTCTTATCAATAATCATATTCATGCTGGCGTTGATTATCATTATAATAATTATATTGTTTTACAAACTTTAACAATGTTATGGACCTATATTATTTGGATACCTACTCATGTTATGCTTATTATGCATTTTAGTAACTCATTGAGTAGGTACCTAATTAAGTTAGCTTTCTGTAATTCTAACTGACTTCTAGATAATTGGCTTAAAAGTTTAAATATACCGAAATAAAAATATCAACGCATGCCGTGCCGTGGCCCAGTATAAAACAACTAAAAGCCGTGTTTTATCCAAAGAAACATGTTGCCGAAACACCCGTGTCAGTCTATACTATATTAAACCTTATGGCATAAAGATATTAAGCTCAATATCTCTGGTTACCAATGAGATATTAAGACTTATCTTGAAATAATAAGTCGTTTTTAATGACAGAGAGTTATATTTATAAATAACAGATGCCATGAGCTTTGAAGTAGACCTTTCTAAACGGTAGATTTAATAGATGACCTATGTTTTTCTGCTTGAATTTACTCATGATATTAATTTTATCTTTCAGGTAAGAGATAAAAATACGCTCATTTATTACTGGCTACATTACCGGTTTGGCTACTGTACCTACTTCAACTTCTTGTAATGTAAGTAATTAGTGAGGACATAGAATTAAGAAAGTATTTTTATTGTCATCATCATAAGTATTTATTATCTCAGTAATTATGTAATGAGGTTAAACAGTTTGAATGTCGATATGTCAGGTTCGTTAAATACCGCAATGTCGCGCTTAATTTGTTGTAACATTCGCATAATATTTACAACAGTTGTCGCATCGTCTGATGTGAAAATTATTCTCGTTGCTGCGATCACGCAGGCATACAGTCGGCACGAGTGTGCTCATTAAGCTCACAACAATGCAAGGCGGGGTTGCCAACGTAATAAAAATTACAAGATGCTCAAGATGGGTGTGCCTAATGGTCCAACATATCCTCGACCGTTGTTTGCGTGATAAATTTTGTCCAAGATTTAAATTATGTCAAAACTTAGCGATGCAGACGTAATTTTTTGTGGTATTTTTAAATCTTTTATTCATTCTTTGAAGGATATTTTTAACTCCCCGTAAAATTTTCCTCAAAGATTCTTATCTTAGAGATGAGTAACTGACGGCTGCTGAAGTGAAATGAATGAACCGTGCCGATGGTGGTGGCCAACTTTCAGGCGGCCTGACGCGAGCCAATGACGCGAGGTTCCGCCTAGCTTCCGCCGCGCCCGCGCCGCTCACGCGTAAACAATACCAGATTCTCCTGCACATCGCCCCTAATAAAACACAAGAGGAAACATAACAAAATTTTAGTGACAATATCGTTGTGAATGAAATGATCCTGATAATATCCTATGACATAATATTGAACGACTGTTCCGTAGTTTATGATCCAGTAAAGCGTAACGTGATTATACGATCAACCACCCTTGTGTAACAGGAATTAATGTTAGAACAATGTTTTTATTACATATTACATAGATAGGTTTGAGCGAGCACTGATTTTTTAATACCACTTAGTAGCTTGCCCAAAAGTTGATTGAATTAGACGTTCGAGTTTTCCAATGGGTTCTGATTTCTCAGATGCATTTATCCTAAGATCCCGCTATACAACGACCTTCACCGAGATGTATAATTAATGAGACATATTTTTTATGTTATTAAATATGCCAATAAATATATCCTATATGGGTTGCCTAACAAATTTCAGTCCAGAGTTTTTTTTATTAATAATTAAAAAAATAGCTGCAGTCTGTGGCTTGTGGGAAGCGTTTACGTTGGACCTGTCACGCGGCTCACGGATGACCCCCATGGCTCGAATGGTCCGGTATAATAAGGCTCACCGATGAGCCTTGTGGCCTGAATGGAAATACTTGATTTTTCTTAAAGAGTTTAACGTGATAATAGGGCAACCTAACGTTTGCATATTCTATGGGCTTCAAACTTTCGATTGGTATCAAATTTATTTAATAATCACACCGGTGCAATGTTTAAAACAAAAACAAAATTTTTACTTATTAATTAAAAATACTCTGGACTGAAATTTGTTAGGCAACCCATATAGGATATATTTATTGGCATATTTAATAACATAAAAAATATGTCTCATTAATTATACATCTCGGTGAAGGTCGTTGTATAGCGGGATCTTAGACTAATTGTAATTATTTCACAGTTTTCACTTGCACAGATCGCGTTTCAAGTTACGCAACGAGAATGCGTCGGCGCAAATTTCGTCACCGCGGAAAGCGCGCTGGCCCATTAAATTGTTTTATTATGAACTCGACGCCATCTTGTGTATTTTTGGCTGGGGTTTAGGTGTTTATCTGTTTGGGACTCTGTCCAAAGAGTAATTAGTTGGTTTAACTATTAATTTTGCGAGTTATTTCACAAGAGAAGCTTGTTTATAAAATCACGATCAAAAATTCAATGCAGCTTCAGAGTGTATGCTGCACACGAATTTTATAAAACATGCTCGGCTATAATTATATTAAAAGCACATTTCCGTCATTTTTACAACTTGTGCATAGCGGCTTTGGTAAACATTTTGTGCCAGACTCATTTTCAATCTGTAAAGAGTTGAATGACCCACCTTGTTTGTCATCCTACATCGGACGTGTTGTCTCACATCTCAGAGTTTTCAGCATCACCTGTCTCATCGTTTTACTATCGGTGTCGTGGAAACTATTCTAGTTTTAACAACTGTGATATTTGTGAATGAATCTAATTTCTTAATGATCGGAGTAAATTTACTAAGACTATCTACTGTAAAATTAACATAGGTCTATAACTGCGGTTATTTAATTCAGTTATCCTACATATTCGTTGCTATAATAGGTTTTTCTGTTACATTTTTTGGAAACCACGTGCTGAACAGTATTGCCAGTTTTAAAATATCAACCAATTTCGTATGTTCTGTTAAACAATAAAGTGTTAATTTTAACACCTTACTACCGCACCCACACTGTAAAATCTTGACTCAATTGTTTACCTTAAATTCGTGACTTTTTACTGTTATGCTCCATGGAAATAAATTATATGATTACATTCCGGTAACCAATCGTTACTGAAATCTTTAGTTGTTGTTTCGTTCAGAGAGAACTGACGCTTCGCTTTTCACGCGTGCCCAGATTTGAAATTATAATATTCTTCAACAAATAGGTCAGCTAACGGTACTAAATGTAAAGTTGCTGTAGCAAATTGTATTCTACTTGCTTTAGCAATGGTTAACAACATTGTTTTCCAAATTAATGTTAAATAATTACAATGTTCCAATGTCTCTTCACACAAGTCTAAATAAATGATTTTCTCACTTCTTTCTTTCAAGCATACTGTCGCTAAAAATAGTTTGTAAATCCACGAATATTTCGGCTTGAAATCTTTAAACCAGATCAAACGTAGTACAACTTTGTAGAACCCATCGTTCGGCGTCGGCGCGGGAGACTTCAGGAACGTCGACCCCGTGTGGTACTATAAATACACGCTCCTTATTCACGAGCATCCCCGATATCCGATGTCTGTTATGGACTTTCAATTTGGGGCAGCTGTTTCTAACTATCAAAATCAAATTTAATTGCTACTGCTTGTAGATCGAAATTCTTTGGTCTGATTATCTGTAAGACAGTAACTATTTGTTGGTTGCTGTAGTTAAGGCGAATAAATTGCAAAATTTGCGTAGGTCTATGAAGTCAATTCCGCGTTACTTGAATATTAAATTTATACAAAATATGCTAAGAAAAAAGTTACTGCAAGTTGGTAACCATCGTAAAATTTTCGGTATTACTAATATAATTAAATTATTTATCCCCGAGTCTAGGAGTATATAGATTTTCTCAAATAAAAAACAAACATTAAATCTTAGTGAAAACTATTAAAATCTAGCTGGAGATTATTTTCTTTCATTCTTATGACAAGTGATTTTAATTGTTGCAAAGGTCATTGCCACTTCTAGATGGGTGAGATATGATAAGCAATTGAATCAGTTCCACTTGCATCAAATTAGTGTTCATTAATGAAGTGGACGGTGCGACGTGTCTGGCCATTTACTTCTAACATTATCAGTTTCCTTGATTTGATCTAGTAATGTCGAGACGTCCTGGATGACATCATTAGTTTGATTGTAGTTTTGATATATAATAATGCGCCTGGATAAATTGCGCTACGTCCGTAATAAATTCGCTTTAGGACACAATTATAAACAGTGGACCTAAGCGCGGCTGCGCCCACTTTCTATGGTTTTCTCACCTTTAAAACCTTTTCTTATTATTACTACAAACATTTCAAATCCAAAATTATCTAAATTGGCCTAGCTTTTTGGAGTTTTAGTAAGACTAACCAACAGTAATTGATTGTTATATTATTAAGTTTATTTTCCTATTAGCTTATAATGACATTATTTGTTCTTATTAAGATCCAAACTAATCGACTCATGTAACAAAATTGTCGTCGTAAAATCACGATTAATCTCGCTTGCTGGTCTGGTCTTGGGGTCGTGAAACGGAACACGCTCGTCCCTGATAACTTTCCCGGCACTAGGTCAGTTTTGCGCTGCTCGTTTAACGGTACAATCAGGTTGTTGCCGTCCGTCGACACGTAACAATGTGATTGCACTTTTGAAATTTCATCGTCGTGAGAATCAACTACAGTATCTTAACGAACCTATGGTAGATTCATGAAACGTTTACAGAAACGTCTTAAACAATCAGAATAACACTGACTACTTTTTACCGCGGGAAAATCTACTATACACGCGAAAGTAAATGAAAACGCAATGCGGGCGAAGCCGTGGGCCGAAAGTTAGTAAGCTAAAAGACGCTAATGAGACTAAAACGAATTAATAAGTAATGTATTAATTAAATCTCTAACAGTTTAGTGAAGAAGGAAGTATAAGATCATCCTCTTCATAGGTGTCAAGATAGTAAACCTTTTTGCTTGACTACATGACATCATTTTTTGGACTTTATGAGGATGAATAATAAAGTAAACAAATACAGTATACCGGTGTACTCTGCCTATCGATAAAACGGGTCGGTATTTACGAAATTTGTGTCTTTAATACTGCTCGTATTAAGGACACGATAGAGCGGAATAAAGGCACCAAAGTGTTCGCAAGAGATATGTCTATTGGGCAAAGCCAGATGACAAAGCTGAAGAGGGATGATGGCAGTGTAGCGTCGACAAAAGCGGAAGTGTTGAGGGAAGTCGAAAAGTTCTACGGGCAGCTCTACGATTCGGTCACTCAGCCTGTTACCAGTGCAGCTACAGACCCACGAGCCAAACTGACCCGGCACTACACCGAAGATATCCCGGACATCAGCCTGTACGAGATTAGGATGGCCCTGAAGCAGCTTAAGAACAACAAGGCGCCAGGTGAGGATGGAATTACGTCAGAGCTTCTGAAAGCGGGTGGATCACCGGTACTTAAAGTCCTTCAGAAGCTCTTTAATTCCACCTTGCTTGGAGGCACCACGCCTGAAGCATGGAACAAGAGCGTGGTGGTCTTGTTCTTCAAGAAAGGTGATAAAGCCTTATTGAAGAACTACAGACCTATCTCGCTCTTGAGCCATGTTTATAAGCTGTTTTCTAGGGTCATTTCTAACCGACTCGAACGCAGGTTTGATGACTTCCAGCCTCCCGAACAAGCCGGTTTCCGAAAAGGCTACAGAACCGTAGACCACATACATACGCTGCGGCAGGTTATACAGAAAACCGAAGAGTATAACTTGCCGCTCTGTTTAGCGTTTGTGGACTACGAGAAAGCCTTTGATTCGATCGAAACATGGGCAGTGCTTGAGTCACTCCAGCGGGGCCGTATTGACTATCGGTATATCGAAGTGTTGAAGTGTTTGTATAGAAACGCCACCATGTCCGTCCGAGTACAAGAACAGAGTTCGGAGGCTATTCCCTTAAAAAGGGGCGTAAGACAGGGAGACGTTTTGTCTCCGAAACTGTTTACTGCCTCTTTGGAAGACGCCTTCAAACTTCTGGATTGGAAAGGATTGGGCATCAATATCAACGGCGAATACATCACTCACCTTCGATTCGCAGACGATATCGTAGTCATGGCAAACTCGATGGAAGAACTCGGCACAATGCTCGAAGGCCTCAATCGAGTCTCCCAACGGGTTGGTCTCAAAATGAACATGGATAAGACGAAAGTCATGTCCAATGTTCATGTAGAGCCTTCCCCTGTTATGGTTGAGAACTCGGCTCTTGAAGTTGTTGACGCGTATGTATACCTAGGACAGACAATCCAATTAGGTAGGTCCAACTTTGAGAAGGAGGTCACTCGTCGAATCCAGCTCGGATGGGCAGCGTTCGGGAAACTTCGCAACGTCTTTTCGTCCAAAATACCTCAGTGCCTCAAGACAAAAGTCTTTAATCAGTGTGTGTTGCCAGTGATGACATACGGATCCGAAACGTGGTGCTTCACTATCGGCCTCATCAACAGACTCAGAGTCGCTCAAAGGGCTATGGAGAGGGCTATGCTCGGGGTTTCCCTACGAGATCGAATCAGAAACGAGGAGATCCGTAGGAGAACGCGGGTCACCGACATAGCCCAACGGATTAGCTCTTTGAAGTGGCAATGGGCAGGCCATATAGCGAGGAGAACAGATGACCGATGGGGCCGAAAAGTCCTCGAGTGGAGACCACGGATCGGGAAACGCAGCGTTGGGCGTCCACCAACAAGGTGGACTGATGACTTGGTGAAGACGGTCGGCTCGCGGTGGATGCAGGCTGCGAGCGACCGTAATGACTGGAAGTCATATAGGGAGGCCTATGTCCAGCAGTGGACGTCCAATGGCTGATAATGATGATGATGATGATGATTTACGAAATTTGTTCTCAAATATATAATTTATCAATATATAAAAACTTTTACGCTAGAAAATCAACATTCTTATACCTAGTACGCCTGACTAGTGGTCGTGTATACAATACAATTGAATAGGGTTTCATGATCATCAATGCCTTTTGTCATTTAATTTAACAATTTATTGTTATGTAAATGGTCTTTAACAACTTTTTGCAACTGAATACGTTCACTGAACCCTATTTAGAATTGTCAATCCAAGAAAGTGTTTTTTGCATCTCAATATGACCCCTGTAATATTTTGGTTACTACTAACCTGCCGAGTTATTTCAACCTGTAGAAGGGTGCTAACCTCAATAGCGTTACCTGCTGACTTTACTTTTGTTATATTAGGGATGTTATACTCATCTATATTCTTTTGTGTGACGGCACTGTGCCCATGAAGCGCCACACCACACACAATGATGTAATCCCAAACGTCCTTACAAAAACTGTTTGGTTTTTTACTTAATCCTATTCGCTTTACAGATTCATATTACTCACCCAATTCGTATTCGTTCAGCGTTCAGCAAACTTTTATGACGTAATGGGTTTTAGTTACATTAAACAAGTGGCATTTTTTGAAAGTGAATAATTCCTAAAAAACGTGTTTTACTTTTTGCTCTTACTCTACAGTAATATTTGTACACACACAGTGCATACAGTAAATACTAACAATTCAATAATTAAACATTTAAAAGTCTATTAAAAATACAAAGTAAAAGCTAAAAGTAGGTAAACTTAAGGTTCCAAAGAAACATTTTAAGTATGTTGATCCCCATTAACTGCATGTTCCGTTACACAAAGAAAGTCTACTTAAACCTAATGAATAAAGTTTGTCGATTTTAAGTGTTTTTCTACATTCTGCTTATACTCGTTTCCTGTAGTTGCTCCACATTTACCTTACGCATTGAGTGTAACAGTTTGTTCTGTGTTATGTGAATGAAATATTTTAGAAAATTTGATTACTATACTATTTACTTTTCATTCTATTTACTTTCACCATATTCGAGGTATTCTATTTCCAAGATCACATCACATTTACATTACAAGAATATAGCTGGCAATAACTGATTTGTACAATTATGCGATCTTACAATCAAACTGTTCAGTTTCAGTTGCGGCTAAAGCGTAAGTCCTGTGCGCTGCGCAATCAGAGCAGCCCTTCATCTTCTCGCACATTGCAAGCGATAATGAACCCAATCCATCTCATTTAGAACCTATAACAGTTCAGATTTGTTCACACAGAGTATTGTTCTATGCTTTGCATCGACATTGAATTCAATTGCTTTAGTAATAAAATCTATTTTAGTATTCGATTGTTTATAGCATCTCTTAAGTGTGTCGGCAATCGGAGTGGTTGCAGGCGTCTCATGTTTCTAAAGCGTGGTAGGTTAGTATAAATGATCAAATGTTTTTATAAAAGCAGTTGAAATAAGGTTATAATTTAGATTGCGACTTAAGACATTAAGTCGCATACATTTGAATTAATAATCTACACTACATATTTCATTCGAATCCAAGTAGATATCATTGAAATTCTACAAAATTTCTTAACTTCCAAACCTATATCAATTTAAATAATGTATTTTATGTTATATCGATGCCTAACACAACACGCCGCCCCGGCTTCTTACTTAAATCCTTAAGGAAACCATAGACTTGTAGAAGCTAACGTATGTTATATTTTAAGGAAGTAATTGTGATGCAGTGGTATTACGTGTAAAATTAAACGTTTAACTAGAATATGATGTAGCAGTGGAGACTTCATTGATTCGTGTTAAAAAAATTCAGGAGTTCTTAAAACAAAGCTGATTTAAACATACATATATTATATGATATTGTGTGATTAGTGATTACAAAACTATTGAATTAGTATCTTACTTCCTTGTCATGTCAGAAAATCGATCTGACATGCACACATACGAACATAATAATACTAACATAATCTGTAATACCGTATATTATATGCCTAAAGTTTATATATTGCATTGACCTTTATCTAGTAAATCATTCATAAAATTGATGTTTCCGTTTCTTTATTATTGTTGTACACAATTGCTTTACAATTAAAACAACTTTGAAATTGTGTTTTATCTATAATCTTGCCATCTGTTACATGTTATCTTGATTTTGTAAAACATTCTGCAGTATCGCCATTGAGTGTCGTGTAATTTGTCATCGGAGCAAATACAATGTCTCGTAGCTCTATTGAAATGTGAATATGCGGTAGATCATAAATAACTGATATTGTAACTTCTTATGTGAAGGCTGTAAACTCAAATCCTAATCTATCGCTGATGGAACATGTCATGTCACACATATCATGTCATGTATAATTGGATGTAAATTTAATGCTAAGTAAAGCTCGAAGTAATTTTCATAAATTTTATCCAACCCTCAACATTTTCAATTGGCTGCATACTATGATAATAATACAACATACATACATACAGGCAAAACTAATATGCTTAAAGTAATAACGGTGCATGACATGTTTTATTAATTGCAAAGTAGATTTTACGTATATACCTCTAAATATATCCTTACTGTAAATTAGCTATTCGGAGGTCAAACTATGTGTATATACTTACTTCATTCATTCTATCATAGTATATTCACGATTAAACACTTCTCGACTAGATCTTGTCACGGCCTAAGTAAACATAATCTGAGCATCTATCCAGATAATTTTTCGAATCACTTTATAAGGGCATGGGACGGGTTTTCTAAATGCCTCCTACACAGTGCTGTTCAAATGTCCATATTCGTCATTATGGGCGTTCTGACTAACGCGGTCGGCGAATCAACTACCTTTGTTAGATCTGAGCTGATGACGGTTTCTTTGAACGTAGGCGGCCGATTCACCTTCGATATCGAGATTATCTTGCCTCATGTAGGTGGTAGGTGCCCACTTAATGCTGAGAACACTTGGGAATTGCTCGTTATGCCTTGGTTTCGTAATAATTGTTCCAACCCGTGTAGGATGCTGTGTTTTAATCTACAAACGCGTATATTTATTATTATTACACAAGGTTGATTTGTGATTGACATTATGATCTCAAAGGCACATAAAACATCGAAACATTACTTTTTTCTATTACTTGCCCTTGTGGAGTCGCGGGATGATTAAGTAGAAACCTATAAGTTGAAGTGGTTGGTCAAAACATCTCAAACTATTTTAGTATACCATAAATGATTTAAGTGCACGGAATACTTAGTACTTTAAGTACCTCTTTGGTATATATTATTATGTACAAAACTAGCCTCGAGCTTACCTTAAGCTAGTTTTGTATGAGAAGTTTCTCATTAAAGGTAATTTTTCGAATCGATTCCGAGATTAATTTGTCGAAGTTGTATTGGATAGATTTATTAAAAGATACACAACAATTTAGTTCGTTGCATGATATATGATCAGTTCATTAGTTTAATGTAATGGCTTCTCACACGTTACTCAATGGTCATAATTAATTAAAAATTTGGTAACTTGTTAATATAACGACTTCATATAAATTGCGGTTTTTTTAATTTTGGATAAGTATTTCTTATTTGTAAGAAACTTAGACCTATGAACTTGATGATGAAATGGACAAAAGAGACTTCAATCAATTACTGGGTGATACTCCACAGGTGGTCTATGTACCTTTGCCTTTTCAATTTTAATATCAATTCTATGATATACTGACATCTAAAATGACGTAAGTGTCTCGTCTACTTCAAAAAATAAATCACACTCGCTTCCTTTGTATTATGTTCTTATATACAATAATTGGTTTAGCAATAAATTTTACGGCTGAATGTAATAAATTAATTATATACTCTATTGCCTATCAGCTTTGACCCCCGCTTTTGTATGCGCTGGTAAATCATTACCTTCAGAATGTATCAGCTTACCAGCTTCTTAGTAATCATCGTAACTCAAAATGTGTAGGTAAATAACTAAATTACCTCAGCTTGTGAGACCCAGTACTTACAGAGTAACAAAGACAAGTAAAATACATAATTTGTGACTAATGGTATACTGAACTTGACAGTAAAACTGTGTAACATTATTATATTTGATTACTTACTTATTGTAATAATATGGTACGATACATACCTACCTAGTCTACCTACATTATGCATTGATAATCTGATAAATTGATCCAGTTAATACAAATCCAAATAAAAACTACTTATAAACTAATCCCACATTTGGACTTAATAAATATTATAATGAGTTTACCATTACCACGGTGGTAGTGTAATAATAGCATCAATAACAGCTTCAAAAGCCGTTGACAAATAAAACCTTTACTAAAAACAAGGTGATTAACCGCAACATTTTTTTACGTACAAGAACGACCGGCATACGAATTTGTGCCAAATCAACTGTTTCGTCATTTTGCGAAGGGATAGCTATTTCCATTCTGACTCTCATCCGTGCTAGGAGGCTGTTAAATAAAATGCACCTAAGAACCAATCTTCTTAAATAGAAACTTCGCTTGCATTTCCTAGACTTAACGATAGTTTTCAGTACCCCTCGATCATGTTTCTTAGTTTCCATGTTTTCCAATGGATTGCTTTCTGCAATAGCCTCTATATTGCCGTGAGTGAAACCAGCGTCCATGACTTTTGTTCTGAGAACGGTAGATCTTGATAATTTGAAAGGAATGTTATTGTTTACTTTAGCTTCGTTATTTCCCTCATGTTGTGTAGTCGTTTCGGATAGTCGTAACATTAAAATTGTTTTGTTTTTGTTTGTTCTTGAACTTTAAATCTCCTTTTTACACTTGATAAAGCAGCTTAGTATTTGAAAACAGTTAAGTTTTTAGTCATCATTTTTCTTTCTCTACATTTTAAAATCTAATCAAATAGTTCATAATCGTGTATTAGATTTATTTATTTTCGTATCTTTTTGGAGAGAAAAATGTTTGCTTATTCCTTATAGGTGACCTTAACGCTTATATGCTCTTTCAATTGATTTAAACCATAATAATGACAGTACAAACGGAGTCTTGAGTACCTACTGCCTAGCATAAACTATCGATACTGTTGGTGATAGGTGCAACTTTAAACATTTATCATGAGCTGTTTGTCAGGTCTTGCAATGACGGTATCTCAATACAATAATGGAAGTGTCATATTCTTATTCACACCTATATATTCTGCACCCACTACTCACTGGGACCACGCTAACATACTACCTCATTACATACTACCTTTGTACCGACTACCTACCTCATTTAAAGTTAGTACCTATTGACACTGAATGAGAGAATGAAATATACATTATAATATTATCATTATTACTTCCCACTACAGCGCTCAAGTCTCCCCAATAGAATCTATTATAGGTCTGTCACAGGTCACAGTATGTTAGAAGTGTTATATAGAACCTTGCACAGAACAAGTGATGCCCGCCTTCTGGTATATTAATCTTTTAGTCAGTATGACAACACCCGCGATTTGATTATTCTATAAAATGGGATGGGTGTACTATTCTTACGCCCGGCACCACACTGTACTTACGATAAACTTAGATGGTACCTAATAGGTACTATCATAGAATGGCACGCTCCACAACCGCACATCGCACAATTAGTACTGATCATACAATTACGTGACCTCTCAGTACGCTGATAAGTCCAGGTTTCCTGTAACGTTGTAGATTGCATGCACTAATGCAAGAACTTTTTCTAATAATACGCTGAATATCTTCTTGTGAACTACTTAGTACATACAATTTTCTCGTAAAAGTCCCTAGCAACAGGTGTAAGGTAACCAAACTCTTTTAAATATACTTTCTGACAGACAAATGCTACTCATAAATTCATAGATGTGAGCTCGCCTATAAAATGTTTCTTATTTGTTTTTATATCTTCCTGTCGACACGATTTTCGCGTGACATAAAGCAGCCCACCGGAGGCAATAAACTTTCTATTGAACGATCATAATAGTTCGATTTTTAAACAAATATGCGACAGCTTATTAATTATGCTTGGAAATAGTCTGAGTTTTGATTAGGTATAGTTTCATCACTGGGTTACAATATACATTGTCTTATCTAAATCTGTATTGAGCGGAATGTCCCATAAGAAAACCGTGAAAAATAAATATTTAACGATAAATCAGCGAAAATCTCAGGTTTACACAGATTTTATGACTAATAAAAGAGCAGTCAACTGTGGGCAGTATCCGTAGAATAAATAGTGCTCGTATAGATAAATCTGGTTTGTTTTCTGGGAACATTACAGCAAAACAACAGCTTTTCGTTCTGCTTCAAAATTTGACACATTTACGTGTCCCTGTTCTCTTGTTTACGTAATCATTTTCAGGAACGGGATCGTAAACTGCAGCTTGTTTACCACATGTATGCACACGCTAAAATTTGCCGTGCGTAGAGAAGACTTAGTTATCTATTTTCTGTGTCATATAATGGATAAGAAATACTTACCTATCGAGAATATTGTATGCATCCATTTATCATCAACATTCATGTATGAAAACAAACACGAATGCATTTGAATACAGTTAAGTTTGATAAAACTGACCAAAATAAAAGCCTTAAGAATTTGATTTAGAGTAAACAGTATCCGTTACGAATTGATGTAAACCTCCTTAAGAACTGGAACTCATAGATAAATCTGTCTGTTGGTATTAGTGTTGAAAAACTTGTCTTCGAGTGAAATATGAGACGCAACAAATATTTACTTAATGTCAATATGCATTGTTGATTTTTCTTCCGTTTTGAACTTATTTGCTAGCTGCTGTAGCATATTTGTATTGATGAACTTGAGCTTTGTATTTATTTCATGAAAGTATTCATATTAATATAAATCACCTTATCAATGATAAGGTTTCTGTTATACTGCAATTTTTTTATTTATTTATAAGTGGGGGTTTCACATATTTGTTATCCTTTTGGGAACTATTAAGTTATAGGTACTTTTATACTAAATAGGGCATCTAATTTAAATTGATTAATAGTAGGTACAATTTGATTTTAAGTAGGTTACCAATATTCAATATAATTTGCAATTTAAACTCTGATTCTACTTGTTATCTGAAATCGCAAATGTCTCATCTGCATTCTTGTTTTTAATAGATTCAGCCCTTTGGCCTTTAAGTGAACTGAGCTTAGTTTGAAATATCTAATTAATATTTTATTGTTGAAACGAATACTCCCAATTGATTGAATTTTTTGTAATAATCATATTAATATCCGTTTTCTGTTTCTATTTTTATCTCAGTCTTATCTTGTATTGAGGATTAAGCATGTACCAATGCTACTGCAGTTAATTGTTTATAAACTTTGGAAACATAATAATGAGTCATTCAAATAAGTTATAAGAGGAAGTAGGTACATTGTGCTGCAATAATTTCTTCAACTTAATGATTTACATAGAATTCTTTGTCATACATCCCACGCTCCATAATAATGACTAACGACCTCCTAAGAAGCTCATTTTATTAAATTTATGTTGTAGGTAATAGTATGTAGAAATAATTTACTTTGAAACCTTGTAATTTTTCATGTAAAATTAAGGAAACCTTTTACAATATGTTGCATAATTCATAAGACAGCATTTATGTCGACTAACACTTCAAAGGCGGAAATTCTAATGTTATTGATGTCTTGTTAAATGAATATCACTGCTGTTATACCTTCACCAATTGCAGTCTCATCGCAAGACTTATGCAAGGTAATCGTGTCCAATTTTATGGATAACATGACACCGACTATAGCATTTTACAATTTAATTACTAGCGTAAACAACACATTCTAAATTGTTATGTATGACACCAATTTTAAAATTAATGTTTGAATTATTTTTAAACCATAGTTAAAAATAGATTTTTAGAATATTTAATAGAGTTTGCTTTCTAGTTGTTGTGTGTGTTATCAGCATTGTTCTTTAATACAAAAATAACGTTTTCTTAATTTATCTAGCCAATGGCTGATTACGGATTGCCGCTTGCCTACTAACACAATGCAACAATTGTTCCCTTGAACCGGAAATGTGAGCACATTATTTGTTCCTGTCACGTTAGCCTTATTTAAGAAACATTCATCTAAGATATAATTGTGTAGCGGAAACATGATCTAGTGGAACGTACGAAAGAACCGGTAATAAGTACAGTTTTAATGTTAAACATCCTACGTTAAATTTTATACTAGCTTTCCGCCCGTGGTTTTGCCCGCGTGTTAATGGATTTTCCCGTTTATAAAATGACAAACACATGTATGACAAACAGTTACTGATGCAAATAACGTATATGGTACCTAATACGATGCCTAATCGTAAAACAAATATCTCAGTTACCTTCATGTAACAAGAATTAAATGCAAATTAGCCATTTACTGTCAGCGATAAAAGATTTTCCTTAGTGTAATTAAAATTACCTACCTAGGTAAAACCACATTGTATGGATATCTACTTGTTTGCGTGATTGAGCTTCTTGTTCACTTTGGCGGTACAACGTACAAGCCAGACGATCGCAAACTAACCGTGGCACTGGATTTACGCATCGCCGCATTCCGTGAGAATATTCCCGTTGAACCCACATTGTTCTCCATTTACCCTCATTTATACAACTCATTCGGGTAATAAACTGTTCCTAAAAAAGGAATCATTACAGACAGAGCTTCAACAGCAGTATTCTCTGTTATAACTTCACTGTATTCTCGGTGGTAGAGATTCGAGAATACGTGATATAAATATATTAAATATTAAATAATACTCGTCATGAAATAGCTAAAAGTATTTGAATTCTAAACTTAAATTCTTACAGCAGTAATTTCTGCTCTGATTGTCGTTGTCAAGATAATTAATGCATCACCTTGCAATTTTACGTCTAGACGCTACCTATCGTTACGGTGGTCACAGCAGCGTTTCGTTTTGAAATATTGCTCATCATCTATGGTGTTGAAAGAATAATTATTTCCAATGGCTGATTTCAACAATAAAAGTGATCTTTCATTGATCATTAACTATTTTACCTTGAACGTTCTGGTTCGTACAACAAAGAAGATAGACTTCTAGCTTCTACAATGTGCACTGTACTTTTTAAACAGAATTCAATATCCGTGAATCATTGTATTAAACACAGTGAAGTGTAATATTAGTAATTATTTATAGACAGATGCCATTGAATGAAATATTTCTTAGGCTTCTAATTCTTCGTAGGTGGGCTTGATTGTCAATTTCAATTTATCATTGTGTCATACAGAGTTGCCAAGTATCGTTTCATTGTAGTCAACCTACGCTTTTTAGCTATCAATCCCTAATGTTGTTGAATTGTCAACCTTATTTGTTTATTCTTAGATAAATGTCTTATGATTTGTTACTTGTCTGTAGTGTTAATATCATGATTGTGGTTAATGTAATTCGAGAAAAAGTATACATAATTATTTACCAACGTTGAGGCAAGCTAACAGTCACATGCTACACACATAGTTGATATTTTTATTTTTGACTTAACCTAATACGCAATTATCACTTTAATATTATAACCGGTCCCTATTGTATTTTATAAAATTAAATTTATTAAAGCAACCTTCAAGGGATTATGCAAAGGCTGTTCATAAATCACATAAAGATGGAAACATGACATGTAGAGTTCGACGCTCGGAACCAAACTTGCGCAAGAGTCCTTCATGCTATGACATCTGTATGCAAGCTTGTTCATTCTTGAAATCATTTATCAACTTGTTATTGTCTTCTGACGGATAGACAGTCTCTAACATCACCTGCGTCAAAACACAACCTCCATTAAGTTCTTTGTTTGACAGGAAGTTTCGATGCTCTATTGTAAAAATGTCTTAACAAGTGTTTCGACACCCGTCAATGTCCGCCACGACAAGTTCTCAAAGGATTTCATGCCCTATGAGTCAATCTTGTAGAAGTCTACTATAAATCGTCTTAACCTGTCAAAAATGACATATGTTTTGAACGTTTGATCCAAAGGTTTGATAGTAATTTTGACAGATGCAAAATACAATATCAGTCTTCCGTTCATTGTTTGCTCAAGATCTACCTTCTTAACTTGAAATTTACCTTATAACATATACCTACAGGTATATTTAAGCGAATATTGCCTAAGAGAAATCTTACTTCGAATACGCAAAAGGGTTACTTAAACGTTTTTATTCTATTTAATGCCATCAATATGCAAGCTAAGGTGGCAATTAAATGCATAATCCATCGACTATCACTGGTCCCGTGGTGGGTTTAATGGCTTGTTTACTCGAGCGGCGGCCTTATAAGGCGTGAAAGCCTCTCAGCATTGTCGCCAGCCCCTGCGTGGTCCAGCTATGGTCAGGCGGATACGTGAGTCTGCACACATGTGGCATTTGATTGTGTCACAGATTTACAACACGGTATCTAACGGTTACTCCTTAAGAGGTGTAATTTAAAGATCGAAAAGCTACAAATACCTGCTAATGACTACGACTCTATGTCATAGACTAGCCCTTTGCGATGAACAGCACATTAATGAAATAATGAATGAGCCATTGAAATTCAAATTTGCTCAAAGCATCCTCGGCTAAATGTAGTGTGCTAATTCATTCAGTGCTGATGACTTATTTAAGGATACGAAACAGATGGTCAGGTTGCAGAGATCGGAATCGAAAAGTGACTCATGTGAATAAGGAAAGAATCACTTGCATTTCATAACGATGAACGAATTACACACCTACCAATCATGTTGTTGTTACTGATGTTACTGTATTGTGTACTACAATATACGCAATCTCTTTTCGTGTCTCGATTTTGTCTCATACAATCAGTTTATGATTTTAGTAATTTCATTTTCTAATTTTCCAAAAACTATAATTTGTTACGACTACTGAACTGAACATAAAAGCGAATAGTCCACGGCATATTAATTTTTATCGCTACCAGTAATCACTCAGGCGGCCCAAAATATCTAATATGACAAGTTTCTTGTTTTATATTTACAGCGGCAGATGTTTTTCTTGGCAAACGCTTTATTAGCCTAGTAGTGCTACAGCTTTCTATACCAATTGATTAGTCATGGGTTCACTTCAACTAATTATGGTTCGACTAAAACGTTACATTAACATTTTAACGTTAAACTCATAGCATAATTATTTCACGTTGGTAATGATTCTCAACTTATTTTTATCTTTCTTTTCAGAAATTGCAAAAGTGAGAGCCAGCTTATTCCAAATTAATGGCGTCAAGAAGGAGCCATTAGTTCTACCAGAAGCAGAGGGTATGGTCACCACACTTACAGAGAAAGTATACGTGCCAGTCAAAGAACATCCAGATGTGAGTATATAACTTGATTTAGAATTGTATGTTGTAGAAAGCGACAATGAAACTAGTTCACTCAAAAAGGTATAGATTAGCGGTAAACGCAAAGCTACCATGCAAATACCAACGGTACCATATAAAATACAATCTTCAAAAGAATGTACAAATTGATATTGAAACGGTGTAACTCTAGAAGAATTGATTGGTAATTAAAAGAATACAATAAATATATTGAATATGGAGGTGACATTCAAAGTTATTATAAAATTAAAATTACCATAAAATGTATTGCTAAATTAGTGAAAGCATAGACTGTAAACTTAGGTTTAACTTCTCGATAGATTGTCAAGCAAATAATCATACATTATGCAAACCACATGAATGAAAGTAAGTACTAGGTCTATGTGAGTGAACATTAAGATGTGTGCACATTAATTATTCAACTGTCAAGATTTGAACTGTCTTTAACGGTGTATAATGGCAGGGTAAATTTGTCTGTCGCAATGCTGAAATACATCTTGTCGTTTACATTCTCACACTTGCATATGTGATTATTTTACATATGGACACAACACAACCTTTGTGGCGAAACGGGCGAAGGTCCGCCAGTGACGCAAAAGTTTGTTGAATTATTAATAGAAATAAAATCGAAATCAAACTTATTCTGATAACGAACGTTGCTTTCGGTGGCAACAGTCCCATGTCAACCATAGACGAATCAATGGTCACACATCTATCGGCAGATTTAAACGAGCTCCTTATACAGACCCCTTTTAAGCAACAAGTTCAATGAACTGCATTATGATTCACAGTATGTTAGTATTAATATTGACTGTATTGCCAAGATTTTCTATTGCCTACTGCTGATAAAATATTTTTCTTACAATGTTTTACGATGCAAATATTTTGGCAACGTGATTTGTTAATCAACCTACACCAAAACTTCTATCTGCAAAAAGAAAATCGATTTATAAAATTTCATCTTCAATAGATATCGGCATGCCACCAATTAAAGTCATTGACCGTGATATTGTTAGATATGGGCACTTATCAGATAATTATGCGTGGTTGTCATTATCTTCATATCATATCGCTTCTTTGATTTATGCATTGTTTGATGTCTTGATTATAGTAATATCAAAACTATGAATGTAACATATCATCACATGCTGATGATTGTTTAGTAACTGATTATCATCACTCAGTGATTGATTGTTGGCGCCATCCATACGCACTAGCTCCCATATACGGTAGCTTCTAACGAACATCCGCTATTAAGTGAATAAGGTGCTTTTTAGTTTAAATCAATACTATTTATTTCTATTTTTTCAAATTTCCTTTGTAAATTCCATTCAATTTTGTGAATTCTATCCATAAAATATACTTTATTTTGCTAAACAAGATGCCTATTACCGCTAGCAATAAGATAATCAGGATAATTGTTTGGTATTCATCAATATGAACATAAATTCTAAGATAAACTGAACATTGAAAGTTATTGATTGTCGATCAAAAGGACCGTTCCAAGACATCGGTCTCGTACTAGCGGAATAATGATGGAAGCCTTAACGATGTAGATGGATGTCATAGTTCTGAGAACCATTAGTAAGTGATATAGAGGTAGACTGCTGTTTTCAGGGTCTACCGTATCCAAACTCGGAACATTGTTTATATTACCAACTTTATATGTTTTTACAATTTGCTTGCGCTATTCAAGTTTTAATTGCTCGCAAAAACCAAGGCGTAAAGTAAACGTTAACTATTCTGAAAATAGAGCGACCGTATGCGATATGTATGTCGAATACACTGTCGAAACAATGGTTCCTGAGAACAACGCCTCTGTGACTAATATCTGCAGATCTTTTGCGTATTAACGTTCATCTTTATGAGTATAACAAATGGTAGTATGTAGGTAATGCTTTGATATGCATTGTTTTCTCAGTTTACGAGCATATTTTAGGGCAAATATTAACAGCTTTATTTCCTTGTTTTGTTGATCTCCACGGAACTTATTTGTTTACGTATAGCATTGGTTTGTATTTTAAACTTTAACACTTGTACAAAATATATGTTGTTTTAATACTCTACAGTCAATGTTCATTTTTAGTTATTATTTCATCTCAATTTAATTCAGGCATCCGCGAGAATTCATTGAGCATTATTATGGAAATATCAATTAGAATAAATTTTCACACAATGGCTACTTACATGCAAAAGCTCATGCATAACCAGAATATCCGCTTGTTAAGAAACTTGTAATAGATAAAGGAACGTATTGCTTCCCTTAGCCTGTTTAGTAAAAATGCGTAGGTAATGGACGTAGGTAGCACGGAACACGTTCGATTCCGCATAGTTTATGCTTATATCATATGCTGGGCACATACACTGCCTTAAGCGTAGGATCTGCTATGTTCAATCATATCGTAGTAGGCAAGATAGAGAGTTCAGGTCAAACCTGATTTCCATCGACAGCGGCTTGTCGACTTGTCCTACAGGTTCCTTGCATTGTTGCATACTAAAGCTTAGATCACTAAATAAGATACAGTACAATTCGAAACTATGATTCTAAAACGTACAAATGAAAACATCACAGCTAATTTTAGAAACTGTAACGAATGTCATGCCCAAGGTAAAATAATATTGCATATCGCTGAGAACAAGCATGAACTGGTACTGAAATAATATCAAGTTTCAAATTCAAATATTATAAAGTCACGATCACTGGAACGTTGACATCGATCAAATTAATACTATAAATATTTCTCGCAGGTTTGTTCTCTGCTTTGTTTTGGTAGGGTATAAGAGTACTTAAATCTGGCCGTAATTGAACACACCGTTATATCTGTAGTGGCTTTACATCAGATACATATTTTAGTAAAGTTTTAATTCATACTCCGCATAAAAGATGCTATTTTTGGTTAATAATTAATTGAAACAAGAAATATACGGATTTTTTATGATTTTATAAGAACGCCTTTCTTTTATTATTTGTAGTACCTATGTCTAATGAACTTTCCTGTTTCGCCATCTTCACAAGCATATCATTTATGTTCTGTTAAGAAGAACCATTTGAGCTTAACTTTATTGATTTTATATTAGACCACTCTCAACTAAAAGCACACTTATATTTTACGGTCCAGAAATATTTTGAACGATAACAAGGCGTGCTCTCTGTAATAAGGTTGATTGGATTGGTCTTGCTTCGGTAACAGGTCACAGATCACACGCCTGGCTCTTTAGACACAGCTACATCACTGGAAATATTTTACAATTCGCATATTATGTGAAATTTCATAACATTATCTATTAAATATTGTCCTCCCGGTTATTGTTTGTACTGAAATGTGAGCGCATTTCAGCATCACCAGTGTTTATTATTATATAGTTTACCACGATAATACCCTTGTTATAGTAGTTTGTGTTCGCCTGTTATTAGGATATATATTAGAATTATTACCTTTATATGATATGCTGTAAATGTTTGATATTATTCCGTTGGTGTTCCTTTAATAAATAAATAAATAAAAATAAATATAAGAGCAAGTTTAAGATACTAGTAAACAATTTTGGTTTATTATTATTTCAGTTCAAAAAAATATGCTTAACATTAATAAAACAAATTTGATTAATTGGTCCTGATTTTTTTGCTCGTAAAATCACAAACATTAACTTGGACATGTCATCACTATCAATCACCCCCCCTTTTTTGTAACAAATAAGTGATTATGTCGAATGACACTAGAATGCACGTGAACAGGAGCAGTAATGAGGCTTATATAGGATTGGTCTTGCTCCGGTGCCTTAGGTCATGGGTCGCAGGCCACTCTAGCCCCTCTTATCTCGCGCATACCGCTTCCAGTATGTAAGACAATGTGCCTTTGGATTGGACACTTGAACTATAAAATCTATTTAAGTTCTGAGTCATCCTATTTGGACATATGGCTTTGATCGTGACAAAGAGGTTTGGTTACGCTCTAAATTTATGTTTAAGTTAGGTCGTACGTACCAAGAACAATGAAGTAAAATATAACTTTACATAACTTCTGACATTTAATGCTAATAAAGAAAAAAGTTGCTTTGATTAAGTAACTGACTCTCCGTCTACACAACTTAATCCATAAACATTTTCTTTATTTTATTTTTCCTAATAATATTTAAGTTTAACTTTAATAGAATAACCTTTAGTTGAATTGAGGTCCTATACTGCAACAAGTATAATGTATTTGAAGTGTAACCTAGACCATTATGAAATATTAGTGCCATATTCTCCTCTACCGCTTGTTATGTCGTTAAAACATTGTAAGTTATTACCAAGACGTGTAAGGTATTTTATTAGTAAAGTTATGGTTTTTAGAGTCAATTGATTAATTTATGTATGACGGAACAATAGCTGGTACGTAATAATTATATTTGTATTGTATGCATCTGTTCAAATTATTTTGTATATGGATGTTAGACAAGATTATTACGAGTACTACTGAAGTTTATTTATAGTATATTGAAGTCACTAATCATTTTATGATTAAATACGTAGTTTTTACGTAGGTAATTAAATAAATAATAAATTAATTATTTTTATGTTTGCACATATTTATTGTGTCTCTGTTATATATAATATTTATGATCACGTTTTCTTTTTCCTGATTAGTTTGTAGAAGGAAATAAAACGAATAAGTGTCAATAGGTAATTTAGTTTCCTTTTATGGTCAACCGAGTTAGGCTGATGATAATTATTCATGAAAATCGTCCCGAACGTATGTGCACTAAATCCATATTGCTCTTACTGAAAATAAATAAAACTGTAATATCTTTCCTATGTTCTAATGTGGACGACTGAAGTGATAATAGCATATTTATAAAACTTCATTAAACTTCAGATTATAAATATGACGTTAGAACGTGACTATCCAACGACAATTATACTAGAATCAAACCATCAATCTGCTAAAGTCCCACCCACTGCCCTTTATTACCTCACAGAGGACCGTCATTGCATTACGAATTTAACATAATAATCATTTATTTTAAACATAATTTTATGTGCGGTTTTTCGAAACCGCTTTTAACCCAGGAATGCCCGAATTATTTTTTTTTTGTTTTTCTTTAGTTTGGACTCGGAATATTGTTCAATTAAATGTTCTTAATGACGTGATAAAAGTATTTTTTTTTTAAATAAATGGGAAGTTATAAAAAAACCACGTGTCCAAATGGACACGCTAAGCGCTTACAGTAGCTAAAAAGTTGAGAAGATATAATTTATCTTATAGGAGTTATAAGTTAAAAAACACGATTTATCGAATGAAATCATTTATTCTTTATTATGATAGTCAGTAAAACATGGTCCAATAAAGACTTCTTTTTCCGTTAGGCAAATACTCGCTCAAAATAAGAATAGCAAAAAGCATTTTATTTCAGCAGCAGTGATTTTAGGATCAGGCAGGACAGCTTTTCCATAAAGCATAGCGATTGAATTGTAGAACAAACATGTCAACAGTACTGTCACCGATAAAAAGCTCAAATAAATCAACAGCAGATTTTCCATTAGTAGTAGAAGCAATCTTAGGAAACGGCCCCAAGAAAGGTTCTAAATCTCCATCAATCCATGTCCTAGGTTTTTTATCGCAAATAGCGTCAAGCGAGATTTTACTTAGGGGCGGCTTTTAGAAGCTTGGTATGACTGGCTAAACGTTGAGCTTGAGCTGATGAGCATTTAAATTTTCGGTTCTTCCACCACTGTCTTCGTCATTCGACGAAAATTTCATTGAGAGTCTGAGGTATCGGCAGGTCTCCAGCTTCTTCCTCATCCTCAAATCAAATGTCCAAGAGATCATTTAGGGTCCAAGTTCCCCAATACTGGCTAAAATAGATGAATCTAAAAACAAAATAATTTTATATAATGACATCCCAAGTGCTTAGCGTGTCCATATGGACACAGCAACATTAGGCGTATAAATATACTACTAAAATAAAACTAAACTATAGTTGACCTATTTCAACATATAAATACATTATTTTAGAATAATAATTCATGAAAATAACATAAATAAGTAAAATAATTTAAAAATTATGTTACTTACTTTCGTCTCGTGTCCATCTTTTCCGCCGTTTTTTACTTTAGTGAAAATTGAATGAATGTACCGGCGAATTTAGATTTTTAAATGACATATCAATGACATGTAAAAAAACTTTGACATTTGATAGCACAGTATGGCCAGTTAAATATTTCGAAACAAATAATGGTTTGCCACAAAAAATATTTTAGCAGACCCATATTTTTGTGTCCATATGGACACGCTAGGCATTACTGGGTTAATACTGGAAATAAATAATGAAATATAATTCAACATAGCCTACGTCATTATTGTAATTAGATCGAATTGTAAAGAAATATAACTCCGCTACGCTACCGTTAACGTATTAATAAAATAACTATGCTGTTGGTATTTATTTTATCAATTATCTACACGCTTCCAATGTTTAATAGTTAACGCTGACTGTTTATAAAATAATATAAACACATTCCAGTGCTAACTGGCAACTGCAAGCCTAGCAAGGATGCTATCAAACTATTGTAATTTATTCAACAATAACAATCAAGACAAAGCCGGGATTGTTTAATTCATTAGGAAAACCTGAACATGTGTGTGGTTTACGATTCCGTGGAGCTAGGTCGGCGTAGGCTCAGTTTAGCATGCCTTCGAGAATTGCAGCAATTAATACCTAGCTTGCTTCAATTCAATCTTTGAACCACCCGAACGATTCCGACGAGAATTAAACTCATATATTCTTCTTAGTTCGGTTATCTTTTGAGCATGCATAAATTAACGGTTTTGATTGCACAGTTAGCACTTCAGAGATTTAGTTCAAGTGATCGCAAATCTTATGTTAAATGTGTGCAGTCACTATTGGCAGCTTTCTCGCATTCACACAGGCCAACCCTAACCGTTTTGTTGAGTTGAGTGAGTGAGGTTTGCGGTGCACGTACCATCATTAAAGCACAAAGAGCCTGCCAATTACGGACCAAAGGTGCATATTTTCTATCCAATATAAACACAAACCCTACTGTTGTATTAGAGGGCAATGTCACGATAATTTCAACTAATATATCCGGGCTTTGGTGTGCCGATTCGATTGTATATCCACCAATTATAATTCCAACTAGTAACGCCACAGTAGTTTCATCAGTGAATAGTAAAAAGGAAATCGAATAATTAAAAATAAAACGATACGTGTTACCTAGTTTAGATTTTTATGTAATAAATCCTCTACATAGCAGTTAAATAAAGATCCTTTCCGCTAGATGCCAGATTTATTGGACGAAATGGAAGCAAACATTTTGATTTACAGCGTAAAGCACTATAAACATTCGCAAGTAGACAAATAGGTATTTGGTTGGAAGAACAGCTATCCATTAGTCGGCTCGGTAGAGGCGTTAGTTGGTAGGTATAGAAGGCGTGTCTTGATAGCCGTAGGTGGAATGCAATTATAGGTAATGTTTGCCTATTAGTAGAGCCCAAGGCCTGTGATTTCCAGATATACTTATACTTGATGTCTGAATTTAATTCAGCTATTGCACTCCACCTAAAGCAATTACCGAAACGGGTGGTCTTGACGTAGTGGTAGGTTTCTAGAAATGTGCCACCATTTTAGTATCATTGGTTTAACAACGAGTGGCTATAAGTTATATTTATATCTATTTGTAGTAATCATTAATGACTTGTCTGGAAGGTACACACAACTATATTCTTCATGAAGCTGAAACGGACAATGTTTCGGGATTCTGTACTTTAGTAAACGTTATTGTTTTTGTGTTTAAAGAATTAGTCGTGAAGTGATATTAATATACAAAACTCTTACAGCACCTATTATTTACAATGAAAGAAAACCATTAAACCCAAAATAAAAAAATACTCGCTATTAAATTGCAAATGTGGCCATGATTCAGCGCTCTCTCATTGGCATTTCAGCGATCAAAAAGATGATATAATTACTTTTCGTATAAAATTATTACTTAGAGTGAAAAAATGCTATAAAGTAAATACGGGCAATATGCCAGACATCGCGATCGAGTCGCTATTTCGACGGGTTTCGACGCCGCGACGTCCGGTCGGCTCGTGTCGTGTCTATCATCTCAGACCGTACAAATTTTGTTCTGACTTAATCTTCTTCGAATGATAAATCATGTCGTCTTTGATTACACTCCTTAAATCTATTCCCTTTGTTTTTAGAAAGACGTTTTTATTTCTTATTGATATCGTTACACAGACTAAGCGTGAGCAACTTGCATTTCCCATTTTAAGCCGTAAAATATAACTGTTGTGAAAATAACATTTCCCGTGGCTATCAATACTAGGTTTTATGGGAATTTTATTATCAGACAAACCATAATGGTTGACATGCAAAGGAAGGAAGACTCCTCTGCCAGGTTGTTTGTGGTAAACCACTAAGTGTTAAGTCTAAACTTAACCCGCGGGATTAGAATTATGAACGTCAAGATTACAACCATTTTGTTACTAAGTTTAAACTTGCGGTTTAGTCGGCGGAAGATCTATTTACGTGGATGTGAAAAGAAATGTTGACAGTATTCTGTAAAAAATAGAAAGACACGCAATCTTTCACCACTTGGGCGTTAATATTTCTTTGCTTTTGCGGCAGTTACATATTTTAGAGAACTCTGCCAAAATATTTCGTCTCGGTAATCGACAATCTGTTAAATATATTGGTAGCTTTGTTTATATATCGGTAGTTACGGTGGATTAATACTATCTGTAAAGATATGAATCTATGCCGTCTATTTGTGACTGATTAACAATTCGTCGTCTATCATTGTCGCAGTCACTGGGCCGAGACCAATAACGACTGTCCCAGCTCGTTTGGGCCGCCTATTTCCGCATCTCATATTTCTCATTGAAGTACATTGTCACACGAGCGATAACAAATCACTTGAGTCTGTCTAGCGACAAATTGTTTTAACTCAACTGTTTGCCGCTAAACCGTCGAAGGTAATTTACGTAGAAAACATACCTGAAATATTTCGTCGCGTTGACGTCAATTTTTCAGAAGCTAATACACTACCAAGAGCAATTTGCGCGCTGTCCTACAAAACAATTAGGCATGAGTCACGTGTGACGAATTCTCCAGCCTCAATTTTAATTTACTACGCTCGCGCAGCAATAGATTTTCATATTCAAAGAAATTGTATACATCCCTTTAGTAAAAATGTTCGTCTTGCAGCTTCTTGGCTGAGTGCCAACTGGTCCATTTCTTGTCGGCGCGTAGAATGATACTGGTTCACAGTTCATATACTCTGTGCTGACCGATGCTTTGATGCTTATGAATCGAGGTTAAATGCATAGGTGGCTACTATGCAAACATGCACACAGGAAATATGGTTTATGCGTAGCCATGCGAGTAATTAATCCGATGGATAAGATTCTTAAATTAGGTCTTAACATGTGGCATTTAATGACTTCTAGCATTTTTAAATTGTTGAATATCTCAAAACATTTCACGTTGAATACTTTTCGCAATTAACTACCACCGAATAACGGATTGCTACTGTTTTTGTTTTCAGTTCAACTTTGTTGGAAGGATTCTGGGACCCAGAGGTATGACGGCAAAACAGCTTGAACAAGAGACTGGATGCAAAATCATGGTCCGAGGTAAAGGATCAATGAGGGATAAGAAAAAGGTAAGTCAATTTATATCACTTCTAAAAAGGAGCTTTATGAATCAAATATCTAACGTTTGCTAACAATGTTGATATTTTTAATGCAGCTGTCTGGAAGAATATTGTGGTAAACTATTTTTACTAACATTATATATGTAGATGCTTTATCATCTTGTAACATAAACGAAACAGCATTTCCAACCTAATGGTACACTGAATCCATCCGATTGCACGAAACTTGTTCATCATGTAAATATTATGTTTTGTTTTCTTGTAACAGTATTTTGGTGAGTGTGCTGTCCTGCCTATAGTTGCCTATTGTTTCGGCTTAGCACTAATAATTAATAAATATTTATTATAAATATTTGGGCTTTATGATTAGCACTAATAATTTTAAGATCTGACAATATTTCACACAATTTTACATTAAACTTTTCTTGCTTCGTATTTATATTCGTAGTCAAACCCGTGATATTTCAGTGAGGTTGGTACTCATAAATCTAATTACTCTTACTGCTGCAAGAAATGTCTTGTTCCATTACACGAATAGAGTTGGTATTTTGGTTTAAATTCACGTAGAAAACATTAGTAGCACATGTAAACATTCGTGTAATTTTCTGTAAGTGTTAGTTTTTCAACTGATGTTTACTGTAAAACAAGATGACGTAAATAAGTTAGTTTAGAACTTGCTCATAAAGAAGTTTCAAATCGTATGAGTCGTATAGTATTATAAGACTTCAAAGGATAAGTTCTTCTATGGATCTATTGTTGTAGATATTGTTTGCTGTTTTGATGATAATTAATAGTAAAAAATGAACTTGTAAAGGGATAAACAAAGTTATACAATTGCCCGTGCACTATTTTGCTCCATTGACGGGCACTACACTACCGTGCCCTTAGATAATCTATGTAAACGCGTATATGTATATCTAGAAAGCTTAACGAGGTCTGAATTCAGCTTTCTACGAACATACGTCCTATATTTGCTCTGTCACAATCCGTCTACTTGGAATTGAAAATATAAGGATTTTTAATCTACCTCATAACTATCTTTCCAGACTTATTACTAATATTTTGATGTATGAAATTTCAGGAAGATGCGAACAGAGGAAAGCCGAACTGGGAGCATTTGGCAGATGATCTCCACGTCCTACTAACAGTAGAAGACACAGAAAACAGAGCTAAGGTGAAACTCTCCAGGGCGGTGGATGAAGTCAAACGTCTCTTAATCCCTGTAAGTTCCATAACTTTATACTACGCCCCTCGTTATGAGATTTTTATTTCCCGCTGTGAAAAAGCGTGGCGTTTTGTCAAAGTAATTTCATTATATTTTAATTATTTTAGATTTGTAAGAAAGGTAACGATAATTATTGTTTTAACTAAAAAAAATCTTTAAGGATAATTCATTCCAAACAGCTTCATTTCTCATTTAGCTCAAAAACATCCAACATAGTATCTATTGCTTCTTATGTTATGTTCGTTATAAGTTTTTCTGACGTCATTACCAATCAGCAAATCAATAGCCTTGTTGCTTTATTGGCAATTAACAAAAAATACCTTTGTCCTACAGTTTGACCTATTAAGTGACCTACATAAGGCTATATAGGTTAATATGGGTTAAGCAGAATTCTACTGCTTTGTAGTACTCTTTAACGCAGTTCTTGGTAGACAATACTTTGTTATGCGAATATTAGGTTTATTAGAAAATTATCCTTAACTTAATTCCTTCTAAATGCCAAGCGAATATCATCTTTGTCATTTACAAGACTTGAATCACAGCTCTAGTCTTCCAATAAATTATAATATATCTCTGCAGGATTCTTGATGAAAGAGACACCGCCATTTTATTCTTTGTCTAGAACGTGGTCAAGACCTTCCTTGTATGGTGGTTTTTACGCGGTTTTTATCATTGCAATGATTCAATTGCTGGTACCTAACGTTTAAATAGGAAGGAAAATAGATGCTTTTAAATCCTTACTTTGATTAATTTTGTGCCTTTTTGATACAAATATTTTGAAACGGGAATCGACTTTTGGGCACTAGGCTGATTGCTAGTTTTTATTGTCAAACCATAATTAATTAACAGAATTTCATCATAACGCTGTCCAATTACGGTTTGGTCAACGTCATTATGTCCTTCAAACCCATTAAAGTTCTCATCACCCCGGTTCTTCGCGAAATTGCCTACCGCGTTAAAGCGCGTGTTCAAAGCGCACATACTTTCAAGAACAGAAGTCTAGAGTAGGATTTGAATTGAATCATAATAAAAGTCGAGTGAGTTTTCATTTACGTAGCTAGACTTGTCAGAGCATCTTATCCTGAATATAATAGACATAAAGATTACTAACGGGACAGAAAATTCATCTGTTTTTGTATGTTTACAGCAAGCCGATGGTGAAGATGAGTTGAAGAAAAGGCAACTAATGGAGCTGGCCATCATCAACGGGACCTACCGCGACTCCAGCGCGAAGGCGGTGGGCGTGCCCGTCAACGGTCAGTGTCTCATAAGTACGAACCTTTTCATGTTTTGTAACTAACTCGACCACTTTCCACTTCTGATCTTTGAAATTGAAGGGTTTATCGTAACTTTATCATGATATCATCTATGTCTTCGTTTTCAATTTCCTTGAGTTGCACTATTGATTTTAAAAGAACAGGAATTACTGAAGTATTTTCAGTGGAGTTAATAAGCTCTCGACGTTTCGACTACTTACAAAGTCTTAAATTTTAATCTCCAACAGTATAATATAAATGGGTTATTATGGGTTTAGGATCAGTTTTGGAATAATACTAACAGATAGACTAAGATATATTTAAGTTTTACATGAGTATTGACATTATGTTTTCCTTCACAGTTATGAGTACGAAACCTTTAAGACGAGATCATGATTAAAACATTATAAAACTTACAAGGCTTATCTGGTCCGGAACTATACTTACCTCCAGCTAAAATAAGATAGATGGATGATTTGGTTTAAGTCGAGACTAATGATAGTCTTCCCTCGCCTTGTTCTTATCAACATTATTGACAATAGCATAGGCTTAGAACTTATCAATTATGCGATAGAAACTTTTCTTGCCTGAGCCAAAACAATAGACATTTATAAAGAGGTACTTTATATACTTGTATCATCAGGGAAACTTGCATGCAAGTTGACTTTGAATCGTCTCGATGTAATTGCTTGAGAACTTGCAGACAATCGCCTAGAAACGATTACCAGCATTCTGTTTTCATTGCAATCTTTTTGTCTGATAAAACCTTTTGTTCCTCAAGCCTAGCCCCCTAGCTTGGACTGAGTCAGTTGAGATGACTAATACCTAATATCATTGATTTGATACTGTTACGCTCATTTAGTTGATATTAATTATTGCATCTAACGTCGGGTTTCCGAAAGACAGCTGGATCACTCTATAGTTCATTAATTTATTTAGATAAATAACAGCTGTCTTCACTGTAGTTTACTTATTTATTTATATTTTTAAAGTTACAAATTTATGCCATAATATTTGAAGGATTAAATTTAATTCCAAGGAACTTCCTTCATAATTTTCAAAGCTACATTTATACCGTTTGAACCACTGATAGATATTAGAATATTACTAAGGTGGCAATAAATGTTACCATTTTATCCGGCTCTATTGGCAAACGCGTCACAGTCACAGTGTATGCGGCGATGAGTCACTGTGGTTGTGACCTCATTGAAGTTTACTAGTTGTCCTTCTCGCAGCTGTGACGATTTGATACGGTCGTTTGATGAATTACAGGGTACTGACGTTAATCACTAATTAGTAATGACAATGCATCCGCAAAGAATTACCTTTTGTATATAACGGTATTGTAGTAAATACCAATCTGACTCTTAATATCTTGAATTTATTTTATGGAATTCTTCAATCTCGTGTTGATTTTTGATGATTATTTTCTTTATGCTGCGAATTGTATTTATAGGTACTCGTATTACAGAAAAGTGACTAAACATTTGTTTTTATTAAGCTTTTGGAGGAGAACCGAATGTTTGTTTTATTTTGACGCCCACGGCATGAGTCATATCATTACGGACTTCCATCTAAGGCTTCTTTACACAGAAGTTTAGTCATCATAGGTGTAGAAAGCTTACGAAACCGTCTACCGCATAATTGATGAAGTTGCATTGGTATCGTGGATTGAGTATTGGTGTATTTGAAATATAGCACAACAAAATTTATTTTCCAGACATTTGTCTTTGTAGAATTTTAAATAATAATTTGTCTCAATTACATTTTCATACTACAGCAGTACCTACTCACATAAAGTAAATAAAAAAGTTTATAAAATTAAGCAAACCTGAACATGGTTCGCCACTGTGTTCCATTTTCAAATCCATCAATAAACAATTCACTTGCAATGCAAACAAATTATTATTTCAAAGTGTATTTTTAATTTATAATTTATTTAATATAACATACTAATAATAACCCACTAATGCCTTCACCATTGATACAATGAAGGTGAATCCACAGCGGATGAAGAATGGCGTCGTGTGGCCGCCGCGGCCGCTGAGACCCAGCGGCTGTTGGGCCCGGGAGGGGGCGTGGGGGGCGCCGGGGGGCTAGCCCTGCGCACCCAGGCCCCCCTGGGGGCCCCACTGATCCTCTCACCCAGGATGTCAGGCCCGGGATCCCAGACGGGTCTCCTGAACGGTTCCCAAGGCGCCACCGGTCTTCTCTCTCCGGGTGAACCGACGCATCAGCTGATTTACGCGTCGCCGTACGATTACGCCAGTTACGCCGCTCTGGCTAACCCGCTGCTGACCACGGAATACGCGGCCGCTGACCATACGGGTGGGTTGTTCGCCCGTTAATTCACTAACAACGGTGCTTGATGACTTCCTTCATTATTTTTGATGTGTAGTACCTTGTGTCCAATTGAGAAGGATCTAGGTTTTAAGCCTGTAAAGAAAAATATTTATTCATTTATTTCGATAGTTAAGCCAGGCTTAAACGATCTTATGGTATTTTATTGGTACGCTTTGGTGACGTGGAAAGAAATAAACTTACGTAAGTCATCAAACACCGCTTTCTATACTAATGCTACTTAAGGTACCGGGTCTTTACCTACAATGTCCATTAGAAACAAAATGTATTGACGAGTCATTATTAGGAGAATAAGAATGTTCTAGATCAATCTAGTTGAATAATAACTGAGATTTTGCGTTTAGGTTGATAACCGCATGTGTTTCCACATGTAATTCGCATTCGTCGCATGTAATTCAAGCAAAGCTCAGCTTAGCTGGCCTATATATAACTTCATCCGTTGCCTCGCTGAACGGCCGCGTTTATAACCAACAAACTAGGTTAACGTTTCTGGTTGCCGCTAGATCACTAAACAATTTACCGTTTAACAAATACAGGCTAGTGAACAAAACTAACTCACTAAAACGATGTAACACATGGTGTCCAGCTAATGATGAACTGTGTGTGATATTCTTTTAATGGGGTTTGCAGCATCGAGATATCTGCTAGCTGGCTTTTGACATCAACCGACGATACGATACGTGAGGCACCCACACGCTACGTATCGACCATCGCATCATTATACTCCTTGATTTACTTGACCTGACTCTGACACTAAGGACCTACTCTCACAGTCATAAACGCCATGATCAAACCTAGAATAAGGTTACGTAGTATAAGAACGATTAGATTAGCGTTTCGCATCACTTGTACCTTAAGTATTTATCTCATTTTGTATTGTTTTACAACTGTTTGTACAGTTTTACACAAAGTATATTTTGTTTTTTATATGCAGTCAAAGATATTATACAGATTATTTATTTAAAGTAGGTAATATAATTATCAGATTATTTATTTGATTTATATTTGCCGTTGTCTCTTTGTTAGGGTTGATGGCAGTTTACATAAATTGTATTATTTAAGATAATTTTGTAGGATTAGAGTGAAAACTGCCAATTAAACTCTTCGTAAGTTACCGATGTTTCTTGAACAAAGACGTAGATTTTTATTTACAAACATTTTATTATTTTTCTTTTGTAGTTTTATCAGAATAGTTTACCCGAGAGAGTTAACCCTTGCTTGTAACACAACTAATATAATTAACATCTTATTAGAACCCATAAAGTTTTCTTAAAAACGACGAACTCAAATTATTACCAATGCATGTGATTTATTTTCACTTGTTTAGATTTTCCAAACTCTTGTGAATAACAACGTAAATTTTTTTACTAAACATAAACGATTAAATTGTAATGGATTACGCATAGTGATTCAGTAATTACAAGCAAAAGGGACCAAATAAGATTGAACTCAAACTATTTAACAAAACTTACAAAAATAACGCGATATACACAACATTCGTATTGCGAACAATCCGTAGAACATTCTAGGCAGTTATGTCTAAGCGACAGTATTTGGCACAGTGACCGATGTTTCTGTTACTCTAGTGTCGTAAACTTAATTTATTAGCCATATTATTATATTTATAAACATACCACTATAGGTTAAGTATTATTTTTATCTTTTAAAGATTTTTAGGTTAGAAATGAGTGAGCTTTATGAGAATATTATACAAACGTTTCTAATTTTTTATATATTGCTGTTAATTTAGAATCAATTTTGTTGAAATTAAATTATATACCAGCCATTAACCTTTTCTGGGTGCCGTAGGTACTCAAGATTCTATATTTTGTTATTTACCCAAAGCAATATAATAAGAAATAGATCGGTAGGACTAAGCATAATAATAGTTAGTATAGGTACTTGCCAAAAACCCCAGATTAGTTTTTGGCGTTAGTTTAAATTGACGAGTTGGCATTAGATTTGTTAAACTTGAGATTAAAATATATATTCAGCATTTATGTGTAATTTCAGACTAGAGAAGCAGCATTGACTCTAGTCTAAGTTTTTGGATTGTGTTCCGCTGAGAGACAGAATTTTAATGTGCGTGTGCCGTTAGGTATGGTGAGGAGGGCGGCTCGCTTGCCGCAAGTGAGGGAGCACCCTTACCAACGCACTGCCTTACCGGCGCCCTAACCCTGCAATCTCACGCCGCCATTTTGTTTACAAGGTGAGCAGCGCGCATCACATACTCGCGATAGATATCATTGTAATTGAACGTTCGAAGATTCTTAATTCAAATTACGTCTGTAGATTTTTAGAAATATTTGACGCCTATGACTGCTTTATCAAATTAACGGAAATGCTATAAAACGTTAAAAGCAAGATTGCAAAACTCTTCTGCTAATAGAAGAAACAACTTCAGATTATTATTTAATTATTTGGACTCATTTTACGTCCCGCTTATCAAAAATAAAAGGTGTCAAATACTTTTAATAATCTACAAAACGATGAAAGTATTTTATTTGGTTGTGTCCTCCGTTTCACTCGGTTGAATCTCAGTGTTTTTCCAGTTACAATTATATCCATCGGCTTATGCGCACGCGTATTTGCTTTATTGTCTCTCTGTGTCATCTATTTATTATGTACTTATTAGTTTTTTTTAGTCTAGTATGAGTCTGATGTTATTATACCCATCGTTCTTCATACCCGATCTGAAGTGACACTGCATAATTTTAAACTGTGATTTTTTTACTTCTTTTTATAGATTTTTAGATCTGTTACATGTTGTGATACGATGCATTATTTGACACGCGATTTCTAAGTCCTTTGTTACTGATATAATGCCATTGAATTATATATTTATTGATATTACTTAAAAAAATATTGCAACATGTTCGTTTAGATGAGGATTTCGGGTATTGTTTATATTTTTAAGGGAAGAAGGATTGTCGTTCTGTTCAACGTAAAGTTCAAAATGGTCTCCATTTTTACATTACCTAGTAGATTATTTATAGTTAAATTCATTATCAGTAACCCATGAGGTGCTACAATTTGGTTGTGAAATCCTTCTGTCCCGTGTCTTATTCAGTATTCGTCAAAGGAAAGAGCATTCTGATTTTGTGCCATCAATCCAGTATTAAACATAATGCCCCTCCTTTGACTTGATATATTTTCATTTATCATCACAACTTTCTCTTAGTCAGTGTAAGATCACTTGAAATTTTAAGCTAGTTGTTTTATTTGCCTTAGGTCATATTTTTATCTTTCTTTTTAGAAAGTGTTATATCTAGGATAATTTGCACTTGTGCCCTTGTGGATTAAATGATGGCTATTTTTGCCAGTTACGTATTTCACGCTTTATATACATTTAGATATTTATATTGAAACGCTATCCATAATTATACGAATTATAAGCAATTATTTCTATGTGAAAATTATTTCCGTTGTTGATTGTATAAATAAATGCATTTTCAGAGTTATACATATGCAATAAATTGTCTGAAATTTTATGTAAGATTTTTTATTTCTTAGATTCGTGGTAAAGTAATATTTGTGATATTTATAGTATGAAGTCGATAAAGTTGATGACGTGCAGTCATTGTAGCCTCACACGACTAACAAATGCAACTCCACAAGGCCAAGTTCCCTTTGTTGAATAATTTATTAATTAAGTGCACTTTCATAACTGCTACTGTCACTTGCAGATTATCTGTAATTATGTATTTATATTATATGAGTCACTAACATGCAAATATGTAACGACATACGTTATCACAGATTAACATAAACGAGAATGCTACCATATACGATACTCTTGAAATCTTACAGCAGATGTGTGTAACTTACATACTTGCATCTGGGTGCTATGGTTATACATAAGTGATACAAATTATTATGCTTGTTTGTGTGAGTCATACTTGATGCATCACCGACGATGTTGAAATGTCTCAAGTATCGCTCATTTGGGAACTATTGGGCATTTAATCCTATATTGTAGACTTATCATTATCATACTAAATTTGACTTAACATTTTTCAACCATTAACTGCGTAAACTAATGAAAGTACCCGTATAATTATTAACTGGGCCACAAGATGTCGCGGCACGAATGCCTAATAGCCTCCCCTTTGAGATTGTTTTATTTTTATGATAAATTTCCGTATACGAGTTTATCGGTTTGAGAATTCGGTTACTGCTTTGAAAGCTGCATGTGCTGCGGATCCCGACCCTTCTAAGAAAGACTTCTATTATCCTTGTCAAGGTTAAGGAAACCTAGAATAACTGTTTCATTAAAAGTCCTATTAAAAATTGACTTCGTCTCGAGTTTCTGCCAATTTATTTGAACTGGTAAACGGGAATCAAATCTCCGATCGAATCTACATTAACGCCTTTGATATGAGCATGGACATCTCTGCGGACTGTAGATTGGCTTTGCTATTCACTTCCAAATTCATTGAGATCTTAGCCTCAGCGTCAATTCTCTTAGTCAATTCTGAAGTAGGTATCAATCTCCCAAATAATATTTGTAACAAATTTTAACAAAAACAACTAACTTCAAGACAAAGCATTGTGGAAGTTATCTTTAAAACTTATCGTTAGTCCTGACCTAAAAAAGTGAAAAACGTTAAAACATTAGAATTCAACGAAAAAATAATTACAGTTCACATTTTAAAATATAAAGAGGTTTCAAACGAAACAGTAGAACTGAGATATTCATTTTTATTGAACGCAACTTTTTACAGACGTAAATAGTTTGCCTTAAAATACTCAAAGAATTTGGAATGATAATGGAATTGTTAGTGATAACTTGTACATTGGCATTAGCAGCACGTGCGGCTTGCAAGCAGCAGACCATCTCTCGATATTGTGTATTCGGACCATGACATTTCGATCGATACTAACATTCTGTTTTCTCTCTTCTCGTTAACCCGGCTAGGTGAGCTAACGGCGCCGCAGCCCTAACCGACGCCGGACGCCGAGCCCGACCCTAAGTCAGCGTAACACTCTCATCGGAACATCGACCACCATGTAGCTATAGCTGTTGGGCCTCACACTTTAACAATATACTATGTATTATAATAGTCTAACTATTAACAATTTATATGCCTGTTATGTTTATAACATGATGAACTTTATTAACTTTTTTTATATTATATGGCACACGCCATCGACTATATTTACTATTGTAACTTTGTATCTGTTGTCGCTTGATCGATTGTTGTTAGCACGAGTGTTTAGGATCCCAATTCCTTTTATATACGGTGTTAATTTATCTTTTCGTTAATATATCTCGTTATCAATCTCTGAAATTTGACTGAAAAGGAATTTAACGCCGTATTTTTTTTTATCAAAAAGCAATGTTATTTGGACTAGCTTAAAGCTTGCAGCGCTCAAGACTGCAGCCAAGCTGTTATCGTCGTCACTCTTTTTATTTCATTAACAACAAAGGTAAGAACATTAGAACTTGCGCTGCTGTTTTAGTAAAGCTTTACCTATATATCAAATGAGTTATTGAAATGCTACAAAGAACGAACGAATGAATTTGTTTAGTATTTTTATATTGTAAGAACTTTGTTGTTGACGATGTCACCGAGCAAGATGGCGGCATCAAAAAGTAAGTATCTTCAAAAATATTAAATAATAGCTTTGCAAAAAAATTAGGTATTGGACTGATATCAAAGTAATAATAATACATAGGTGTTATTCGTATACTTATTGACCCCCAATACGTATCTTTGGAATTTCTACATAACATTTAAAACCAAAGAATTTTATTTTATAGTTGTGAGAGCTATTTTTTCCTACAAATTTTTTATTCAAAATTGCCTATGTCTTCCTTATGAAACACATGAAATCGGTCAATAGGTGTATGAATTTTTATTTCTTTTGAGAGTATATTTATACATAGCTATGTAATTTACTTTAAGTGCTTATTATTTAATAGTTATGTAACCTTTATAGAGTATGTTGTGCATCCCAAGTGCCTTATAATGTTCATATACAATGTTCACACATACGTGATTATATTGTTGAATGCTTTTTAAGAGCATGTTAGTTGGAAGAGATTAAATTATTGTTATCTTTTCTAAAATGTTAATCTTTATCTGTATCATAAAATTATGTCCAAATGTTTGCTTAGTTACATTTAAGGTTTCTTTAGTTTTGGCCAGCATTTTAAAATAAATGTGTTAGTGCCTTATGTTACTGTCTCGTGAATCTCTTATGTTGATTCTCAAGATTAAAATGTTAAGATCTGGAATAGCGCTGTTCCAATTTGTTGAAAATCTCGGATTTACACACATTTTTCATAGTTTATTGTAACTAAGGCAATTACGTTTTAAGTTGTTTAAGATTTTATAGTAGTAAAGAGCAATAATTATGGTGTAACATTATGTTTTAGTGCAATAGAGATATTATTTCTAAATATGTTTATTAAAATCATGATCTAAAATTTAGTAGAGAGAATATTAAATATATTATAGTTATAGATCTGATATTGAGATTATAAGTACTGGAAGAACTATAATAATTACTTTTGGAAAAGGTTTCTTGTTTTGGATTAGGCATTATTCAAGAGTGGTTTGCCTTTCAAAAATATAAAATTGATAAATTTCTCATTGCTAGACGGTTTTTGTTTATTATTGTCAGCACTCCGTCCATATAAATAATTATTCGCACGAACACGTACTTAATTTTTCTTTTGAACAACTGAATGCACGAACCATAATAAAATTTAATGTTGATTTACTTAATTTTCAAATTACATAAATAGTATAGAATCAAACTTTAAATTCAACTCAAATATTTTCAATGACGGTATTTTCATTTAGATAATGTCTATTGCGATTGAATTAAATATCAACCTACCGAATAGAAGATAGCAGTTAAATTCTAAATTTCCATCTTAAACTTTAAAATTATAATAAATAAAGCATTTAACGAAGAACAGTTTGCCATAAATTCAAATAAAAAAACTACTGCTTAAAAGTATTGTGATTAAATGGAAAGAAATAACGTACAAATATTTATGTCTGCTTAGAGATAGTAAATGTTCCAATAATGTTTCTAGAAACATGCTAAGTGCCATCAGCAGACAAACTCTAATATCTTTGTTTTTATTGTTAATTTGTACTTATTAATCTTTACGGCACATAATGCCTTACATTAACATGTAAATATTTATAAAAAATATATATCTTATCACTAAAGTATTACAATTTAACAGAGAAACAAATTCTTACAAAGTGTAATTGTTTTCCAAAAACAAATAGAGAAATACTTTTTTATATTGTTAGTTAAGTGAGATTGTGCATATTATGTCTGTTTTGATGTGTGTTTAAGATGATTTGGTATTAGTAAATATTTAGAAAATGTACTTTCGCGTTTTATTTTATGTTAATTTTGCTAAAATCTCCCTATAACCAACACGTTCTCTAAGTATAGGTTTAAGTTTAACACATATTTAATATTTTTTTGTTTTCGTTAAATGACAGGATCGATTTTTTAGCAACTTCTGCCGTTTTGACAATATTTACCATAGCAAAGTTTTGAAAAATATCCCTGAAAGGATTGAATTTCTCAACATTGACACACCTATACACTTAATACAAAAATAAAGTGACATCTGTTGGATAAGTTGAGGACTCCATTAACAATGAACAAAAGGTTAAAACCCAAAGGTACGGAAATCCGTGGTAACCGAGGTTGAAACGTTCCATAAATTGCATTCTGTTTTACCAAGTTTGAACTAGATGGCGCTCTTGATAGAAAACCTAACCAATAAGTAAGTAAGGTATTTTTGTCTAACCATCTAACTAAAGTAAGTAATGCATGCACAAAGAAAGTTGATTACCTACTAGCACCAGCGACACTTAGCTGACACTTGGGTTACCAACTCGTTGACCAGTGTGGTGAATTAACGCCTAATCTCTCTCATCCAGAGAGAAATTCTTGTTTCCCAGCAGGTAATTGTGTAAATCTTTAAAATAAAGTTAGGTTCATTTATGCATAAAAATTAGGCATATTTTATTTATCTCTTATTGTTGGACATCCGATTGAAACTATGAACACCCACGTCCTTAACACATTCGATGCCCAAGCTCGGTGCTGCAACCCGACAGTCTGGAGCAACGCCACACCGTGCCGTAGATACGAGCGTCTGTCATGGGCTCAGATAGTGGTACCAACCAATACCTATGCGTCCAAACTCTAGCCTGATTTAATTGTGCCTTTTTTAGATACTTAAATACCAAAGTTATTTGAGTAGTTACCTAACTACAAATTGGTTGAAAACAAACCTGGGAGTGGGAAAATCAAAATAAATTAATAAAGTTTGCGCTACCAACTAATATTATTTTGCATCTGAACATTTGCAATTTCAAACTTTTGCACCACCGCCCCGGATAGAAGGAAATGGAATTTTAAATGTCGCTTCGTGTCCACTTCTAAGGGGACGTAATAAGAGGTGATTCTGTGAAAGTTTTAAAATTTCCACAGTTTCCAATCTGCTTGCTCTCCGTGTTATTAACATATTCGTCCTTATGTTTTACTTAGTGCTGTATGTGAAAATATATAAGAATAAGAATCTAGGGTCTTGTGGAAATGTTTTTGTAAGTTTTCCGCGCCTATTTTAGTTCATACATACTACGCCTACGTGTAGTAGCGTTCGCAGTTATTTAATAAGTTATTTAATGTCATTATCAAAATAAGGTAAGGTCTGTTGTGGTATGCATATATTATTGAATATCTGATATATGTATATTATACTCGCGCCTCGTAGCTATATGAACGCAAGCCTCTTTTCCAAACCTAACGACCAACTATGGGCCCCCGAAATGTAGCTAAAGCCGTATTTCGGAATCCTAGAAAGGTGTTTATTCACAAAAATTTGTTTGTAGGTAAGTGAGTACCTACTTCAGTAATACAGCCTCAAATCCGAGACTGTAATCCTCGTGAGAAAATAAACAGCTGTACGTCGTGTGCATTTCGCGACTGTTACACGGCTGAGCTTGAACAAAGCGTTGCCGCCGCGGGCTACTGATTATGGGGGTTAGTTTCGTTTTCACCCAGTCCCGTACACCCCCGGTCCGTTCTCACCCGATTACAATTAAGTTTATATCAATATTTTTTCCGCTTTTACGGCAAGTACCTGCGAAGACAAAAGTGCTTCAGAATTGTGTTCTAATAAAAATTATTCGGTTTTCACTTTTGTTATGAAATTTGAGTATTTATCATGTTCGTATTTTTATGTTACAATTTACATGAGTTATTATTCTTCCTTCTTTCTTTGAAGTGATGGAATGCTTAGTCCCTTGAGTTTTGTTATAAAGAGTACTTGAGTTTAGTTAACACTGTATTTTAAAATTTAATTGTGTAATAAGACAAGATCTGACATTGTTTAAAATTACTTAGTTAGACTGTTTATTGTTTAAAATTACTTAGTTAAACTCATATTTTACAATCAGTACTTACCTATTTACACTGTTGCAATATAGCACTACTACCTATTATAACAAAAATCGAATAAATAAATATTTTAGATATGATTTAGTTACTTATTTCAATTCCTCTATTAATATTATATTGTCCTTACATAATCATAATTAACTTACATCCATTATTTTAATATAACAAAAGCCGAACACATTTACGTGCCTGCCAGTACTTTTCGTCAAAAAATGCTTTTGATTGAATTTATTATACCTAAACCAAATCGGGTGAGAACGGACCGGGGGTGTACGGGACTGGGTGAAAACGAAACTAACCCGATTATGGTACCTAAATTCACGTTGTGAATGCGTAATTTCTACTAAAATTGCTTTACTTTGTGCAGTTAAAAAAATAACAAACCTAGGTACTACTGTAGTAGGTACCTTTTCTGAGCTAGGTAATTAAGCAGCAATAAACAGTGTTTCTGCTCGCAATTTCTTATGCAAAGTATTGGATCTAAGAATCTAGGATTTGTTTATCGATGTTTTTATTTTCACTTCATAAAAGCTGGCCTTTAGAAATGCACAAAATATTGTTTTTTGAAGTATATTACCAGGATCTACCTAAAACTGCTTATTATTGAGGTACTTAATTGATTATCAAATTATCAACTCAGTTTTAACGAACAACCAACAAGGTTAGGTTCAAAGTTACACAGGAACAGACAAAAAGCTCATAAAAGTCCTCCAATCGAATACAACAAAATAAAAACATTACAGACTGAAATATGCTAAATCGATACGGTTAAATCCTTCCAAATAAATATAGAGAACGTAGAAGTAGCTTTCTGTTGCGTGCAAGGGCGAGGCACGGCGGGGGTCGAGCCTCGTAAAATTGCACCGGACTGGGGGAAAACGTCTTGAGACGCCGTGCATTCTTATTTGTCTTGTATAGGCGCAGAAAACAGACAAATCAAAATAACGTGATTGTAAGAGAAATAGGTGCTACTAAAATTATAATAATCAAGTAAATATTGCTGGACAATTCACACATCAAGTTCCGTGGTAAGCTCAAAACTTGTCTTACGGGTGCAATTACTGATATTTATTTTGTAATTTAATATTCATACATTGATAGGTATTTTTATTTAAACAACCATACACTCTGCACAAATATATACAGATTGTCCAATGTATAGTCCCGAGGCGGGAATCGAGCCCGCAACCTCTAGCGTCGCAGATTTTATGGTGGTAAGCTTTTCGGAGTAGGTCCCATTTGTTCCGTGGAACATGACGTCACGGAACAATTTGAGAATTCGTTATTCCCAACCAGTATTTTGCAGAAGTCAAAGGCGCCTTTGAAACCAACTGAATAAATAATATCAATGACAAATCCATTGTACATTTCCAATTATTTATAAGCCTACCAGCGATTTGTCTGCACAATCTATGATTTGCTTATACTGCACCACCAAGAAATCAGCCCGGACTTACAGTCGTCTGGGGTGCCAAGATCATAAAACTACTTCCCCTTCGTTTGTGGAACTTTGTGAAGTTGTTTCGAAAAACACCCTGGGTTCTCTTGAATCTACTTCTTACACACTACGAAAAACTCGTTAGGTATATCCATTATAAATAGTAAAATTCGATAATGAATTTTAAATAGAAGCATAGATTAAGTAATATTTTACGAGAGTACGTAGAAGAAAATGAGAATAGGTAAGTAGCACATGGATTAGTCCATTGCTGTGGTTGTGTCATCCAGTCCAGAATATTATACTGTAAGGTATGATGCGAAATTTTGGTAAATTAAAGTGTTCAATATCCTATTGGTGATTCAAATAAATAAATAAATTTCCACTAAAGGTGTTTTAGTGAAAGCTGTGGTTGTGAGTGGTTTTTAACCAAAACATTATTCAAAAAATCTTGAGACATGCTCACATATCTTGCGCTCGTTAGCTGTTCGGTGATTATCCGAAGGAACTTTTGAACTCCAACAGTCCAGTTTCCTGTTTTTTTACGTTTCGTAAGTTTCCACCACAAAGAGTTTTTATAAGTCGAGACATCTTTATAAAGCTTATACTTACTTAGGTACCTACTTAAAAAGTTACTATTGCTAGGATATTTAATTTTATAAAATTAAATGTAACAACAGCAACAAATATATCGTTGCTTATTGTACTTACAGTTATTATCGTTGTAAAAATGTAGGTAGGTAGGTATTATTATTATGGCCTTACGTAGTAAAGCTTTTATTGTTAATGAAAATTTTAAAAGTAATTTTCAATAAATTTTAATAAAATTGATTCCTTCCCACTATCTACAATCTTAATCAATAACAAATTACCATATTAACTGTTGTAACATTAGAACAAATCTTCGCTAATTATTGCCTAACTAGTAATTACATAGACATTTACATTAATTTTATCGAATATTTTCATAGGTGAGACAAGTTTTTAATCGTACGCCCACATGACTTGTTCAGTTAAAGTGGGTTTAAACGGCAGTTTATATCATTACCTGATCCATCATCCAGGTTGCGGGTTCGGTACTCGCCTCGGAACAAAACTTTGTATAATCTGGAGATATTTATTCCGGCTTAATTCAAAAAACTATTATGAGTAGGTATGTATTTTTTTTCGTCCCGTTTCAAGGAGTGAGACATTTTGTAGTATGATATTTTGATGATGTCCTATGCTGTAGGTAGGTATAGGTAAGTACTCAGGTATTTCCTAAAAAGCCACAGCTGAAGATTTTCTAGCAATAAAACCTTTGACACACTTTCGCCACAATTTATCAAAAGCATCGTAAAGGTAGAAATGCACAGTAAAGTTTTGATCGTAGGAAATAAAAAGGTAAGATCTAACGGTGCTCATTTCTCAAACTGACGTGCAACGAAGTGTGGGCGGTAGAATCCAAGAGGTTTCCGTATTCTAAATTATCTCTACTGTAGATAAATTAAGCTATGTGACATTTGTTGCCTTTTTCACGTGAATTTTATTTTTATTTTTGTCTGGAGCAAATTGCTTTGGTAAATGAGTTTTACATCATGGTTGGACCAATGCAAGGAATAACACACATTATTATTAATATTCATGATTATGCATATTATTAACGTATAGCTACAGTAAGTAGGAAAATACTATTTTAGTTTTTATGTTTCTATTTATTTAATGAAAAAGCAGTAGGTAAGTTTATCAGAGGTTCTCACCGAAATATTTGAAGCAAAAGTTGAAACAATATAGGTAGTACATAGATAACGAGGTCTAACTATATTAGATACCTTCAGAGACGAAGACTTCAGTTAACCAACTAACCGATTTAAAATCGAACTATCAGACTTTCAATTAAACCTTGCTCATCTGTAAGGACTTGTTATTTTTTACTCATTAATAAACGTTTTTGGTTGAAGAAATTAATCAAGAGTATTATTTTAAAATATCTTTTAATAATTATCTAATGTCATTTCTAATTATAGTATACGGTTTGGGATGTTGCTTCACGCCCATCATCTTTTAGGGCGGAACAACAGAGTTAATTATGGTCGACATAAAAGGTTTAAGAACAGTTTTATATAAATAAACCAAGGATAAGCATAGGTAGGTACATTTTACAAGACGTACCAGAGCCCGAGAAATGTAGTGTGATACTGTTTCAAAATATAAAATAACTTGGCAGAAGCTATCATAATCAACATCATTAGGTATACCGTGGACCCATCTTATCGCCCGCCTTCTAGGACAATAATTAAATTATAATAATAGGTAATAATAATACCAAATTGGTGGACTTGAATCTTAATACCGAGCTACCACGCTTTAGCACTGCCTCATTCGTAATCAAGTTTAAGCTCCTCCGGATAGTTTATAGCCCGTAAAACATTTTCCCAAACGAATCCCAAACTACTTTCCTAAGCTTACCGCGGTAGGTATCCGAAGGTATCATCCTTAAGGAAAACGTGTGAAAATGCCACGGAAAGACCGCTCGTTTCAAATGATTTATGTTTCGCCATATAAAAACATGCTTCTTAACGCGTTTCGGCGTTAGGTCCTTTGTGGGAAAAAGTGCTCTTTATGTTCAGCAATATGTTCAGTACTGACCGCCCAATTTATCTACAAAGAGTTATGGGTTGGTTGAAAGAGTAGGTCACGTGTACTCGGGAGTATACTGTCTGTTTGTATATTGTAATATTTTTCTAAACGGTAAATTCAATTTATACGTTTCTTAGATAAACAAAGTTGTTTGAAATTCTTACAAAACTTTGTACACGAACACGATAGTAACATTTTGTATTTTATAAAATGCAAATTCTTTTCTGAGTTAATATTATAATATACGTAAAGTCTTGTATTTTCAATACGGTAAAAAAATATTGAGGCTTTCATCTACACAACCAACCAAACATGAGCCCATAAAACATTAGTACCTATCTATTTACTGATCATGCTCTTTCATGCCTTCACAATTTATAGGTAAGACAAAAGGCCCATAGGGCATTGCTGTAACTTCCGCAAAGCTATTTCCTTTAATTTGTATGTGCAAAACGTTCCGTTAAGTTTCCCTTGCCGAAAGCCTTCGTCAAGTAGCTCAAAGAGGTGCGTGATGCTGTTACAAAGAGGGCACGTTAGTTATTGGGAATATATTGTTATTACTATAGTTATCAGAAATCAGATGCTATGTGTAGTGAATACAGTAATTTTATGGCTAGACTCTAGTAAACTCTAGACTTTGTAAAGTTATGAAACATATTATATTTGTTTACTTGGCGTGATACTTTTTAAAGCTTTATTAAAGCAGAATAAAAAGTTTCCTCTGCCCACCAACCAGGATTAAAGAACTTCAACTTTTTTAATCCACATCGCAACAAAATTTTCAATACCAACAAAAGTTTCTGAGAAAGCCGTACAAAATACAATAAAACTTTAAACTTAGGGACAAAGACTGCTTATAAAGGCATCCCTAGCTATCGAAACGGAATCGGAAGAGTTTGTAAACTGCACAACAGATAGGAGCGAGGTAATAACTATTTTACGACTTCCACTCCGCAGGTTGGACTCTAGAGAAGATTGTGTACTTTCTGGATGTGGTTTTCGGCGAGATTGTTCCTCTGTTAGGGTTACGGAAACAAATATATAATGCACTTTTAGAGTACAACTATTTATTTTTGGACTACCTGTATAATTTAAAGCTATTCTGAAATATACAACAACCAAGGTTATGATATAATGGTATCTAATAACCTAAATTAAAAAAAAAACAGTAAACCCTTTCTTCAGCACACCCATTATTTAAGGACTTAGAAATTAAAATTTTACTGAAGCCTATAAATAAATATGAGTTAAAATAACGTAATACTGTTGCTTTAAAACAATTAACTAACAGATTCTTATTTCTGTATAAAAAATCACATTATGCCACATCATCAATCTCTCCCATTTTACTGTATCAACCTCAGATGGTACACAACACAATGAATAATAAATCCGCATAATTGCGTCGAACGCACGAACCAGATCAAGTCTACTTTATGGCAGAGTTTGTATGAAAAGCGGTGTACAGAACATGTAGCTCGTTATTTATCAGAGAGCTTACAGCCGCACAATATTGATAGTTAAAACTATCTGAACTCTCACGGCTTTTCCCGCTTTTTATTGTTTTCTCACCTTAAACTTAGATTACTAAAAATATTTTACGACCAAAATCTCTGTCTCGGGTTTTAGCAAGATTTACGAACAGCAATTAGTTTTTTCCAATGTTGAATAATCTCAATATATTAGTATCAAATTTTTACTAACCAGTAAGACAGCCTAGATAAAACGGACTCCAAAATACGTCCTCCGTATCTCCAAGCATCGCCTCTATGCACATCTATCAGTGAATCGGTAAAGCCGCGGCGGGCTTACAGGCAAAACAAACGAGCAAATTAGCCCGTTCGGGTGCGCGACAGATCCTGATTGATGGACGTCCTGACCCGCTGGCAATTAGCTTAGTGTTCACGAAATCCATGTCGACTACAAGATGGAGCAGTATGCTTTGACCTGAACAGATAACAGTGTGTTTCAACTGCTAGACACAGAGGTACGTTTATTTTCTAGATTTCCAGTTATTTTGATAGGAAGCGGATCACACTTAGTTAGGGTAGGTTCTTTTCTTTTCTAGAATTCGGATGGCACTCATCCTAATAAAAAACTATCAGCAACTTGTAACAAAGAACATACGCTGCAGTATAGGTTGTAACTGAAAATAAATAGGTCAACAACACCTTTATTTTGTAGGATACTATGATCCTTTATTTACAAAGAAAACCATTGTTTGTCATACGTATACAAACCCATATAAAGTACCTACCAAAATAAGATTTAATTATCAAAATTTTAATTAAACAGAGTTATAGTTAGTAGGTACTTTATAACAGCGAATTAAATAATTTAGCTATAAAACTCAACCTCATAGAAAGAACTAGCAAGCAATTAGGTAATTAATTTTACCTTTCTCAGTGCTCGTTATTGTTTTTCAAAACAATTTTATTATTATACCTACCAGATGAAAGCTTTCTAATTTACCATTTGAACGATCCAATAAATTGGAACGACATTTACAATAACGAGCCGATTACTCGTCTCCTGCGAAAACTCAACGTTTCTGTCCATAATTTCCTTTGCGAGTGCTAAAGAAAAATAATTCCATTACTAAAGCAATTTCCTTTTACTGCCTTCGACTTAACCTTCTACCTAGCCCGTAACAAAATAGCTTCGAAAACGCGAAACTCTTTTGAATTTACCTCTAGAATCGCGAAAGTGCCTTGGCAAATTTCTTTTTTCGTGCAACCACATTTGCCGTTCAATTTCCAACTTTAGAATCGAACAGTTAAGGTTGCGGATAAACTATTGTCTGGAAGTTGGAAGGTGAAGGGGTATTATTGGAAATTCCTGAACGTAGGAAACGTCGACTGATATCGAACGAAGACGATAGTCGCTGCGATTGCAGGGAGTTCTGGATCGGACGTGCAAGCTTTCCTGTCGCGTGACGGAGCATTTCCTTTTGTTTTAAAATAAATAGGCGAGTACATTTTCTAAGAAACGTGCCACTAGCCTGGAAAACTAGTCGCTATCATTGGAAAGCACTCGGAAATAATCCTTTCAAGGCGTTTAGGGAATGTATAAAAGGTATTTTCTCGGTTCTTTGTTGTGTCTTTATGTAATAAATGGCGTAGCTTTACCAGTTTTAACTTGTGGACTTTCCACCAAAATGGTTTTAACTGGTAAAACTTTCGAAGTGCCCATTTAGACGTTTTACCATTTATGTCCGAATTTACTGGACTAGAAAGTTGGCTAATTAATTTTGAATACTATTGTGGCAAGTAAACCGCTTTTAGCAAATTAGGATCTTAATATTCATAAGCATCTTGCGTTTGCGGTGGTCGAGTTATCGTAGGCTATTACAAACTAGGGACAAAGTAATATAAACAGAAGGTAATCTCATCATCATCATTACAACCCATACTACTTCCGACTCGGCACAGATAAGCACTTATTTTATTTTAGCAGGGTTTTAGTTACTATAGTAATCCTGATCGATTTATGAATAGCAATAGGTACATTGTTTGCCTTATACCGTGCTAAAATTTATATCAAAAGTGGGACAGCAATGGCTAGTAAAATAATTAATTTGTGTTACAGGAACAAAGATAATACGAGTTTTAATTATAATAATCTGATTGATTGAGTAGGCACATACTACGTAAGAATAAAACTAGAATTAAATACAACAAAAACTCATCAAAGTACCAAGGTAAAACATTTCTGTTTAATTTAACTTATCCTACTGCTTTGTTTTCTGCATTTGCTTGTAAAATATAAGCACAGATATAGCAAAGTAGAAACTCGCGTAAAACAAAGTGTCCGTTATTACATTAATAACGGTGGGGCAAAAACCACCCTTTTTGTTTATCCCCGGCCGCTACTTCCGGCTTTGATGAAATATACGCTATCATACCTACCTACTCAAAACAATATTGTGTTATGTACCTTTGTAATTATAATAGAAGCATTTGTAGGTATGGCCGTGTTGTTTTTTTATTGCTGGACATTTTATACAGCAACATTTACTAACATCCCCGCGTTAAGCTCGAATCTTGTGTTACGAGATTTAGATATCGGATACATTAAAATGACATCTAAAACACATAAACATACACATAGAACACACCTAGAACAAACACCCAGAACAAATATCGCGGATCTAAAAATCAAATGCATTGGTCCCAAATCAGGATTCGAACCTGCGTCACAGGCCGCACCACAGAGTGGTCAAAATTACATAAAAGAATTTTTTTAAGGTTTAGTAAGTTATAAATAAACATTACTTATTTATCTTGTTTTAAAATGATCTATGAATATAATTATGATCTCTTCTGTTTTTACTATTATGTATTTTAAGATATGATTTATAATATTACTTTTTGATTGGTCGTAAGTATACCTAATACGGGTATTTTTTCTTGTACTGAGCACTAACCCACATGCAAACCTTGTTTAGCCATAAATATTCTGAGGGCAAAGGCAGCGTCCGCGTCCGCGTCCGTTTTATACAGATCCTTTTAACCCTAAAGCCTATCACCGACGTCGGTTTTATAATGTAAGGCTTCAGAACCAACTTGTTTACAAATGTATGAATATGATATCAACACTGTTTTTATGATACACAAGTCTCACCTTTAACCGTATTTGTTCCAAAGGTTTGACCTAGTTTGAGAAAGGTATTTATTGCTTATCAGTTATGTTATGTATTAATAGGTATTTGCTGCTAAACAAAAAACAATTAAAAGCCTGTGCCAGAATTCTGTATACTTTACAATCTTATTGATTGGCTGTTCTAATTAAATAATGTTTAAGATTTAGTCTTAACTTTTCCGTTTCACATTTTTACTTTCTCTAACTGGAACATTATTCACAATAAATCTTTACCCATATAATCTATACTAATATTATAAAGAGGAAAGATTTGTTTGTTTGTTTGTTTGTAATGAATAGGCTCCGAAACTACTGGACCGATTTCAAAAATTCTTTCACCTTTGGAAAGCTACATTATCCCGAGTAACATAGGCTATAATATAGCAAAGAAAATTGCGGGAAAGTGTAGCGAAGCCGCAGGGCGGAAAGCTAGTAGGTATATAAAACTTCATAAAAACATTTTCCTAAGGCATACATTCCAAATTCGTCATCCCCATAATCACAGCGTTGTCGTACACACAACCCAAATCGGGCCGCCAACGCGATTGTTCCAAGACTGACAACCATGAAATTAACATCAAAGAAATGTGTCCAAACCAAGAATGTATTCTATTATTACGTGCGGAAAGTACATGACAATCTAGGGATATTAGTTTCGGAGGAAAGAATATTTATTTCATGATAACTTTTAATATTATTTCTTATGAATTGTGCTTGTCCAAATCTCTTTAGAAAGTAGTAAGTATGATGCATGATTGCTGGCATAGGTACCTATGCCAGTAATCATGCATAATTGTATGTTAATTAGTAATATTGACTGACTTTAAAAATATAACTTGTAGCAAATAGTGTGTTTGTTCAGCAATAGATAGACAGTGTATTTTTATCTTGTTTATTAAATATAATATTATACTTTATAACTTAATACCCATATTATTTAACAAAAATATTAATTTTAGATTTTATTTACAATAATTTTAATTGATTTAATACCTACATACAAATTTATCCTATAACAAAACTTACTCTCTTAACAAAACATAGTATAACCTATAAATAGCTTAATCTTAGTAAAACTGATATTCTCCTGTCAGAATTACCTACGTACATAACATTTGTAAATCAATTTACAAAACAGTATTTACGATTCGTTATCAAACATCAGATAGATATACTATACAAACATCTATTGTCAAGAAAGGAACTAGATAGGCTTAGACAATGATAGATTCCACCCGGGGTTATAATAGATGCATTGACACATTCTTTAGATACAGATGTTTATTCAAATGATTAAATGTTTACTAACTCCTATGAGCAAAATACGACCTTATTATTGCAATTATAAAGTGATGTGTATTTAGAATAGCAGATTTAGATAGGTCAGGCACAGCCTATGCTGAGCCGACGACCCTTTTGTGTATTCTGTTGTGTCTAGTTTTAAGTCTCAATTTGTAATTTTATGTTGTAGTAGGTACACAAATAAATCTTATCTTATCTTATAATAATAATAGAATTTTCGAACTAGAACTTTCTCGATCGGGAACTAAATAAATGTTCTGAAATTTTTGGACCTCGAAATACAACTAAAATTTACCTATCTAATAACCGTCAAGAATTCTGTGATAAATTAAATTTAATAAAGACAACAAATAAAGTGATTGTTTAACATAAAAAAAACATACAAGTTATTACAAGTTTGCAATTTTAGGCGTCAATCGTTGCAAAACAATCCATTTTACGTACCTACCTACCAATTAGCAAATTCTTCATTTGGGCTGGTATGTATTTACATTCAGAGTAATTATTGACAATTATTGACGTCATCCACAGCTCAATTTTGTTCTATGTAAGTATCATTTTGCCTTGGGCATGGATGACGCATTTTCTCGTTTATTATGACAATAAGTATATCATAAAAGTATATTATGAAATATTTGTTAAAGTGTTGAAAAGAAATATTTAAAGAAGCTTGACAAAATGATGAGTAAATTAAATGAATAGTTTTTTAATCATCCGTATGCATTTATGAATGTGTACCTAAGTCAATCAATAATGATTTGTTGGCCAGTGGATGCTAAAGATAACCTATCGCAGAAAAATGTATAAAGTTTAAGAATAGAAAGAAGTAATATAAGAAGATTTGAATTTATTTTATGATTATCCCTGGCTAATTTGCCATATTTTGGTATCATTTTCATTTTATTAGGACCATTTTCTTTTTTTTCTTTTATGCGTCTATACTCCACATTACTAGCTTTAGTCTTATCTCGAGATTACAACTATTGCGTGATGCCTTTAACAATAAAAAAAGAACAAAAAAGCATTTCATACTCAGATTTTTCACCATAACTCTCAGTTCTTCACAACACTGAAGAACTCAGTTCTTCACAACAAAGAACTTCTGTACTGTATCCTGTTTGTGCATAAGATCTAGATGTAAATCTCGACCTCAAAGTTGAGTGGGTGGTGTCTTTGGCTCTTCATTCTGATGGTGACGTGTGAGAACCCAACTCCTCCGTCTGTGATGTTTGCACTGGCGTGTGAGAAGTCATTGTCCATGGCTGCTATGCCCTGCAAGAGAGTTTAATTCTTATCAACTTGCTGTAACACAGTTTCTATCTAGCACGGGAGATAATATGTTAAAACTACAAAAATTGTAAAGAAAGTATCTTTAGTTTTTTATTTACCACATTGAACTTTGATGGAAATAGAGAATATTTTGATTTTGCTTTTCAGACTAAGAACTCTCAACATTGCAAGCACACCAGTGAAATTTTCGAATGTCTTCAACATACCGCATGTCGCGTTATATTAGTATCATGTGTCATGTTTACTTGGGTTACCTAAATCTCATCCAAAGATGATAAGTCCTCATAAAAGGAACATAAAACACATACCATACGATATATATAATAAATAAATAAATAAATAAATAAATATTAAATATTTACCCAGAAGTAGTTAACTTTTTTTTGTTCTAAATGCCTTGCTATTATATTGGTGCCTTTTAAGTCAAAATATGATTCTTATCACATAAAAGTCTTACAACGTAAAACGATAATGATAATAAATTCAAGACTGGATTTTTTTATAGATCACTTACAACAAACAGGTCACTAACAAAAGCAGCTTAATGAAAACAAACACGCGTTTTTTGACCGAACTATATATAAAAGAGTCAGTTAAGGATGCTTCGTTATGAAGATTTGAAGACGTTCTGATCTGATGTACTTATTTAATTTATACCTGGAAGGTCTTATGAAATGTTGGAACGTGTAAATTTTAAAGTAATTTTTACTTAATGGTTTCTATAATAATCTTATTAAAACTAAAGCTAATAAAGTCAACAATAACAGTTGAAATTAATTTCTCATGAAGACCATTGATTAGGTATTTCATAAAAACAAGTATATTATTATGGTTATTTCTATAAATAATTCAGTAATTTTGCCACGTAAAAATTGTAACATATGAAAATATAATATTTATATTAGTACATACCTTGATTATCCTTTTCTCCAGATCCGTATAAGTCAAAGTCTTGATCTTCTTCATGAACGGTATAGCAATATCCTTCACCCGCTGATGGAACACCATCTTGCGATGCACTGTATCACCAGAGATCATGTCGTAGGCTGCGCACACGCACAACAGCCCACCAATTAGCAACAACTGTGACAATACGCGCATTTCCAATTCATATCACGACAACAATGAGTTGTGTATTGTTCTGCGACCGGTCAGTCGGTGACTAGTCGATAACCTTTCGCGCGAGATAATGCGTCAGCAAGCAACGCAAGGGCTTTTTGTGGTGACGTATAAAATAACCGTTTTCTTAATGGTATGAGTAGGTATTTTTTTTTTCAATTTTAATCTCTATGTGAGATTTAAAATCAGTTAGCGTCATTACCTGAACATTACATTTTTTAAGACGTTATTTAGACGGATTTATAATGTGTAATGCCGAATAATGTGCAATTTATTCCCTAATTTAAGAATTAATCACAAATAAACATTCTAATTCAAATTGTTTTTTTAATTATTTATTTATCAAGTTATAAACACGCTTGTTTATAACTATAAATTGTCTGTGTATGCATAGCGGTCATGACCGCATATTGATTGTTGAGATAAGACAAATAGCATACTTATGTGTTTCCATTATGGCCAATTAGTTAATTTAGAAGTTTCGATAAATGAAATGCTACATAGATAACGAAATGGCTTTCATCAAAACACGATTTTAAAATGTTGATATAAGTGTCTTTTCCAGTGTTAGAATGTAAATTTTAATTTAATAAGAAAGCATATTTTATTTATTTATTTACTTGCATAGATATACAGTTTATAATGTAATTACATATGCATATGTTAACAAAGCAATTAATTCCGATAAAACCATTAAAAATAAAAAATAAAACACTTCCGTTCAACAATTTGACCAATGAAATAGAGACCAATCAAATTTAAAATTTTGGACTGTAGAGGAGACTCTGGTGACCAGTATCACAGGTTCATAACCTATCACTGGCACCAGTCTCTCACAAACAGATTCTTAATTAAATTATCTGGTATTTAAGTTTTAGCTTTAATTTATGTTTGTGAGAGAAAATAAAAATAAATATCTTTTTTTATTTTTTATTTTTTATTTTTTTTTATTATTTATTTATTTTATAATTTCTTAAGATTGAAATAAATTAAAATGGTTTATCCACGTGCTATTTTCCGTCACATCCGGGGAAAGGGTTGAAATAATCGGATTAATTTAGATAAATCGTCTCTTCACCACGCCCGTACGTGGGCGGGAATTTAGACATAAATTGAGGTTGGCCATTAATCAACCCATTCTGGACTAAATTTAAATTTTGATTGCGGTTCAGCTACAAAAACTAATAATTTTGATACATTTTAGCTTATGATATAATTATAATTAAAATATAGTCCAAAATATCGACAAAATAGTTGTGTTTCATATTTCCTAGCCAATCTACAGCACTACTATTATATATACCAATAGTATTTATACTGACTATCACGAAAGATACTTAAAAATAAATAACCTTACTAATTTATTTATTTTATTAATTGGGAAAACATACAGATTTATATTCCTATTTATTGAATGTCAGTATTAAAAAGAAAGTTCTATCTATACGTTTAACATACATACTTCGTGATACTTCAAAAAAATAACAGCTGGCTTGATTGAGATTCCAATAGACATTTCTACCACAAACATAACACAGAATATTTGAAATCAAGTAAGGTAGTGGATTCGCGTCAACAGAGATAGTCGGGAAATCCAGGGTGCGGTGGTAAATCCCACTGTAAATAAAGGGGGTGAATAAACGAACAGGTCGTAGAGCGATTCTTTTTGCGTTTCTGCTAGTGATTTATTCCAACAATTTAATGTACCTTTCCCTTGCAATTCTTTGAAATTAAGCCACTGTATTACTGTAAACTATTTAGTAAATTCATTTTTAGGAATGCCTACTCGTACACTTAGATAACTATAGGTAAATATAGAGCATAATTTGTAATTAGGTTTGAGTCATTATTTGAGAGAAGACTCCATAAGAGTATGAGCAATTGTTTTAAAATTTAGATAGATCCAATTATTTTTGATATTGAAGTTAAAGTTTGAAGGTTCTCACTAAAAAGATCCAAAGCCTTCTTCACCTTATCTTTGTCAACATTATTATAGTTCTGCTATATTTCAGTCCCAATGCTTGCTCAGCTAATGGAATCTGTAAAGTGAACACGATCGACGTATCAGCTAATGATATTCACTTCCTCGGAAAATCGCTTCCTTTATCCGCACACGTTGTGCGTTTACCCGAATTTAGCGTAGGTACCCTTAGGGCGTTGCTATGGCAACGAGACAGGCTCATGTGGGCTACAAACTTTAAATTGTATTACCAGTGCGCCGAACGCAAATATCTTTGAGGTCGTATGCAGCCTCCATCAATCTTGAGAGCAGCCTTTATCAAATTTATTCCTCGCAATTTCAAGGAATAAAGGATCAAAATTTAGAGAGATTTACGTAAGGAAATTTGATGGAATCTTGTAGGATTCATTTCCTTTAAAACTTGATATTAAACAATACAATTTTATCTAATAACTAAAGTAAATACAATCCGTTCTATCTATAAAAATCGGTCATAATTATAAACAAAACAAGAAACAACAGATGAAGTTGTAGTAAGAACCTATTATAAACGGTAAGTAACAACAAAAAAAGCATTTTTATGTAGAAAAATATTTTAGATTGAAATACAGCAACCAGCTCTAAAATAGCTAAAGTTAATCATTTCGATCGATTTGATCAACTTATGAATAATTCGATCAACCTACTTATCAGGACCCCATCTAATCCTACCCAAGTAGAATTAGGTATCGTCAAGAAGATAATCCTCTTATAGATACTTGAACCGAAAAAGGCGGAATGAGCGAAAATACACTGTTTTTCCTTAGGGATATCTTAACTTGAAGAGGTTTTGTTATAAACAAGACCATTACGATCAGAACTATGGACCGTAGATTGTGTTAATGTGCTTTATGTAATGTTTTCGAGGAATAAATGGACACTGGTAAAATGGTATGAAATGGGGTAGATTACGGGCGACATCTTTAAATGTTGCAAAGTCGTACTTAAAATGCTTGAGAGTTCTCGCGAGTGATTTAAGTTATCGTGAGTTTTTTATACAAATGAGAAAACTTTTTGGAATTAAAAGAAAATACATTTAGGTTGGTCATGCCTAGTCACGTTTGTAGTATCTAAGCTTCTTTGCATACAGTGTCTTTATTAAGTGAAACCAATCTTTATTCTATGTTTGTCTCCATCTCTTTTACTAAAATGAAATATGATACCTAATCCATATTATGGACAAAAAGATTAATTTCAGTACCTGACTTAGTAACTCACTAAATAATATAATAATATAGTAGGTATACTTACAGACTCAGTATCCTTATACAAAATTCAAAGTCATTTGAGTTTGTTAGGAACGCAACAAAGTGACTGATATATTTCATCTAGAACATCGGAAGTGTCGTCATCTCCATAAGCAAATATAACCCATCATGTTTGTCATCAATAACAATGAGGAAAACGAACAGTCCAATCGGAACGGGAAACTCAGTCGACACAATTAGGCAGACATAGCAGTAATTGATCCGTGCCCGGCTTTGGTGCCCGGCCGGGTAAACGAAGCCGGATATGCGAGCGGGTAATAGCCGCGTGTAAATCTATCAGCGGAGCTGAACATGGAGGTTGGAGGTGGTAAATGTAAAGACCTTCTAGAACCTCCGATCGGTAAAGGTAAAGAACGTTTACACACAATATGCTAACACGGGTATATATAGTCGATGCAATTCACTAGAAACTGAAACCCAGATTTGCATCGGTCTGGTCTTCCTACAGGGAGGGTAGGGTCCTGGCTTAAGTACAGCAGTGTATATGCCTTATGAAGTTAATGATAGCAACAGATTTTATTAAGCTTCAAATTTTATTTTGTAATGCGAATTGGTGTTTGATAGAATTATTTTATCTTACACTAGCACATCCAATAATAAATCTCTTCTATCTTCCCTGACCTCTATAGACGGATATCCGCCCGAAGCACTAATTGCCTGCTGCGATGAGGGTTGGATTAGTGTCGGCGCCGGTACCTATCTAGTATTTATCGATCTGTCTTTGACGCAGTAACTGCAATAAATAAAAATAAAGCAAATTGATTTACTCAAGTCATGAATATAATATCTTTATTACTATTTCCATGAGCACGTATGTTTTTTTATGTGTGATTTAAACTCTTAACCGGTAGTAGTAAGCTACTGGTTAAGTAGTATAGTAGTAGTGAACTGAAAATGTCTGATATAACCATCTTCAATGACAAAAGGTTTAAACAAGAAGCAAGCTTATTGGGGCTGAGCAAACATTCCTTACATAATAATTCCAGAAACAAGCACAATATGAAAGAGTGATGAAAAGGTTGAACTTTCCATTGTTTGTTTGTAACTAGGGTGAGCATTTATTGCTGGAAAATGAAGAAAGTTTCAAGCAAACTCCAAATTGTAGGTTGGTTGTTTTAATGTTCGTTTTATTATGAAACTTAGCTTAGTTCCTTTTGTAATTGTAAGATGAATCAGATGCTTCTGTCGTAGTTCAGTTAGTTTATTGGTAAAAAACTTAAATGCTTTGTCATTTCAATTTATCTCACTTCTCACCTTATTGGCATTAACGAAAATTTCTTAGGTATCTAAAGCATTAAATTATTTATTTGTAAACTCATCATCACCTTCAAAATTAACGAACCCTATAGAATAACAAACACAAGTTTAAAAAGTTATTATTCTCTTCGATTACCTTATATAATTTTATTTGAAAGTAAACATTTCTCCCAAAGTTTGGTAAATCTATTTGGCACCTAATGTGGCACCAACATTCTCATCAGAGAGATCTCGTCTTGTCTTGTCTAGATACGTTTGTTCTCTGTAGAGCACTCCAGCTCTTAGAATTTAGTCGCTACTGTCAGCTCTAGCTCAGTCTTTTGAGATTTTGCGCTTCTTGTCTTTGAGAATATTCTACTAAACAAATGTTTCTTTGTTAGCTATTTGACTGAGAGAAACTTGTTAGTTGTCTATTGTGTTAAAATGAAACAATTATCACCTTGAAAACTTCTAATAATTCGTTATTTATTTTAGATTGTTAAAGAAAAAACAATAATAAAACAAAATTATAAAATAAAGTATTATTGTATAATTTAAATGTAGGTAATCTAACGATTTTAACATTGTTTCACTTACTTTTTACAAAAAATAATGTTCTATAATCAATCTGTAATCAACTACCTGTCTCTATAATTTTATAACAACACTACCGGTCTTACACAAGAATCTTACGCCCCTAGTAATTGCGCTATGATCCCAAAGTAGCTGTAATTTACGACCAGGATATTAGAATTATCTCCAAGCGTATCTTCAACCAAACAAGACCAGTAATTATGTAAAGTTTTACAAGTTTATCCTTGCTCCGTATTAGTAGCTATAATGTTAGAATGATAACGGTTAAGCCTAAACATTCTTACCATAGACTAGAATTGTTTACTGCTTTACTCTTTAAATATATGAAATATTACGTAGGTACGTAAACAAAAAAATAATGAACATGCAAAAAAATGTTGCTATATGTGTGCGTGCGTGCGTCCTATTAATTTTTTTATTTCAAGTCAAGTAATTTTTTTATCAGAGTATATTGGCTGTTTCAGTTTTTTTGTAATAATCTGAACCAGCTGTTCCACTGCAACTGGTCTCAAATCTTATTTGCATGCAGATTCTCTAAGCAGAGATATGGCCACACCTCGCTATCTAAACCTGGCACAGGATCCTGTAATCTCACGTTGTTCCAGCCAATAGCGTGGAAATATGTTAGAGTAACGGTTGAAGGTACCATGGTGTTACGTTGAATAAATTAGCAAGTTTGTATTGCCTCAGTGTGGTTCTAATGTGCTTGACAGCTGCATATTTGTCGCGTGCCAGTGCTTATTGAATGTCAACACCGAGTAGGAACTGTACTTACGTGTAGTTGTCCTTTGCTTTTCGCGCTATGTAAACTCGTAAAAGCTGCTGTTGTCTCAAGAAATTCCGTAAATTAGTTATAAGAATGGATTACTTTCATTTTGACGTTTTATATTGTTGTTGATATTGTATTATTCTTTCAACATACGTATGTGGTTTACCATTTGCCCACAGTACCTACTTGTATTAGTGCTTTAGATTGTCTAAGTAGCGTTGTTTAATATAGGCGAGGAAATCGAATAGTTATATACCTATTCCATTCAAGGTATACATTTAATGAAACATTTATCAAGAAGTACGATGTTTTACGTTGTAATAAACATAATTCGAGTGTTCAAACTTTATATTTATGGAAAAACTATTCCTCCGATCACGTACCGTAGTAAAAGACACAACCACTCAAGTTTCACAGTGCAGTGATCCTACCAGGGCCCCAGAGGCCGAGGATGTCTAAAAGCATGTTGTCTGCGCCAATTTGCCACCGCTGTCACATCCACTCGGGGTTGGCTGATGAAATTTGCCCTTTCTTTGGTTCGTTCCTAAGCTACCTTAGCTTGTTGATTTATGTAAAGTAGAAAAAATGAGAAATCTATGAAACTATCAGTAGATAGCGTGAGGGCTTTTAGGATAAGAGAGTGAACTTTCGCAAAGTGTGCTAGCCGCTCAACGTAAAGCGCGCCGCGCGCATGACGTCATATCAAGAAACGCTCAAAGCAACTGACACATGACTTTTTTTGCCGCGAACTCGACATCTGACACTCAAAAGCTATTCTACGAATCAACTCTGGAATTTGACCCTACTTGTGTTTACATTTTTTGTTCGGGTTGAATGGGCGCTTTGAATGACACCTAATTTGTTTGACAGTGAAATATGAAGAATGAATGAAGTAGTTCGGAACTCACAAATTTATAAAATATTTTGCCATTTTGTAAACAAATATTTCAAATTTAAAAATTTAGGATTAATCTATGTTTTAGATCTTTTAAATGAGTAAATAGATTCAAAAGGAAGCAGAAAAAAACAAAACACATTAGTCAACTGTACTAAAATATTTATTTACAAGCTTTTAAAACCAATACAATACAAATTTGTTTGCTTCGCGGCTTTTTCTCGCTGATACATAATTCTTATAAAAATACAAACCCATTATGGATAATTATAATATTAGTATTTCCTGAAAGCTTATTTCAGCCCTGAAGTAAAAATATAACTGTTTAATATCTTAGAACAAACGATTACATCAAAATATGGGAAAGTGAAAACCAAGGTACAATATGCTAAGAAGTTTACTTTACGGTTCTACTATTATCCAATTTGACGAAATAAATCAATGTCAAAACAAACTTATATCGTAAATGGGTACATAAATAGTTTATCTTCATAAAACAACACAACACCAACACCAAAATACTGTATTTTAATAATTATCACCATTGTTTACAATCACCATCTGCACAAACGGACCCCCAACTGAGCGGAACAAAAGACCGAGTTTATGATTTTTTTGCCGACTTGTCGATGCTCGTTGAATTATGTTGTCATACATTCATTTTGAGCTTAGAGAAGTGGGAAAAGGATGGCACTCATTCCTTACGACTACTCGACCGAGAAAAAGCAGGATAACACGATGTTTACACCAAGACCTTGAGTTTCAATATTGGGTACTACAGTACCCAGCGCGTTTTTGAGGCACTTTTAAAACTGGGTACTAGAGTACCCAGGCTGCCTCGAGCGGCTAGTTAATAGGAACATTTGTATTATATTATTCTGCATGAATACAGGCTTTTTTGCCCCCGTTTGGCAATAGCAGAAAACCTTATATTTAAATATAAAAAAACAATATAAACGACAATACAAATAAACAACTTTATAAAAAAATTAAAACGAATAAATAATAGTTTTCCATCGAGGCTTTTTTCTCTCATATAGATGTCATATCGAAAAAGAAACCAGGAATTTAGGTTGCTCAGGAACGCACCTATATCGTATGAAATATTAAAAAGCCGGGTGTTATGTGAGAGGACTGAATTCCATACGTAGTGAAAATAGTCTTCTGCTAGTATCGATGTATGTCGTAGGTACACAACCTATTGTGGTTTCTTAGTTTTAAAGCACACAAAATATTTTGCATCAGTATTTCATATTGTGATGTAATTAAATATAAATATAAATATTACTGGACAATTTACACAGCGACATCTAGCCCCGTGGTAAGCTCGAAGCTTGTGTTACGGGTGCTAGATTTCTGATATACTTAATAAAATATACATACATAGATAGATATTTTTTATTATACATATATAACACCCAGACACCCGGAACAAATATTAATAAAGAAATATTTATAAATTGTTTAAATTATTATCCAAAGTTATAAGTAATTTCTCATAATTCAAGATGAGAACACTAAATTTGTTCTAGAAATGTGCCATGTAATATTTTTAGCACTAATCAAAAATGCAATGTCTGTATGATAGTACAAACTTTACTCAATAGGTTCAATAAACTCTGAAATTACTTACGTTGTCTCCCATAAACAATAACAATAAGTAATTTAGGTGTAAAAATAGTTATAGCGTATACTTAAAAGTATTCTATTAATTATGAATTATGATTTGTAAGCGCAGTATTAGTGGTACTTATCTGAATATTTAAAAAGTTAGTAACAAACGCGACAAACATAATTTACAAACAAAAGGTATTAAAACGGATACTCAGTTTGTTCTAAGGTTGAACAATGGCTAATGTGAGGTCTACGTGATCCAAGAAAACCGATACTTAATTAATCGACGATTTGCCTTACCCACTTCACCTAAATGGTTAAGTCCTTGCGTGGAATTAATAAGCTTTTGTGGCTAGGTTTAGTAAACATACGACTTATTCGTGACTAAATTACATCTACAGTATTAGGTAGCAAACCCGAGTTTGAAGTATTTTTGAACGTCTACCTATATAATAATATGTGTATCTATTTATATTTTATTAAAATTATCTTTAGCTAGAACCAATTTAAGGAAGTACTGTAAAATAATTAGGTATTTATAATTTATTGGCTTGTATAGGAAATGTTAGCTACAATATAACCAAGTATAGACGAAAGTATTATGATTAAAGGTCGACTCACGCTACACCGTGTCGGGTCCGAGCCGAGTGTCGGCCGTAGCACGGTCAACTAATATTTCATACATTTTGTATGAACCCACTCACGCTATACCGAGCGGCAACCGAGTGACGCCCGAGCAACGGGCATCGCTCGGAAACAACTCGGTCCCGCTTCGGCTCGGCCACGGCCCGTTGCATGAATACAGCGCCGCCGAGCTGCGCCCGAGCAGTCGGTAGTGATGCTATACAGTGCTCATGCAGTTTAGACACGGAACCGGCTCGGTGACCGTGCCACGACCGACACTCGGCTCGGACCCGACTCGTCGCGGGCCGTCTTTGTAATTTTAGACACGAAACCGGCTCGGTGACCATGCTACGGCCGACACTCGGCTCGGACCCGACACGGTGTAGCGTGAGTCGACCTTTACGGAATATTTTAAATATATTACTTATATTAATTCGTATTATATTTAAAAAGAAGAACTAAAGTATTTTCTGGCCAAATTGACTTTAAAATTAAATGAAGTAAGTTACTTTACTGATGTCACAAATATATTCCAATAAAGCTATAAAACTTTAGAACAATTTTATCTGCTCTTTGCTGGATCGATTTTTATGTATATTTGTGCAAGGGTTGGGAGATGCAGACAATAGAGCCGTAGGTAATAGTCTACCGAAGGCATTTCTGCTTTATGTGAGGGTTAGAATACCTTCACTGGTAAGGTTTTGACAAAAGTAACTGTCTGTACATTCTTGGCATCAAATTTGTACATAATTTAACTAACTAACCCTCAATTACTTAACAACGTTCACCATGCAATATCATCCATTCATAATTTAATACAAAAATATTTGGTTATAGACATCGGCTTTAAAATTTTTATTATTATTTTATTGTTCTTTTTGTAAAACTTTATTATACAATAATAATTGCTTGCTCGTAAGATACAACACAGTACCAAATATTTTATTTTCTATGTTCTGTATATTCAGAAGCACACTGCTCAGTTAAATTTTACTACACCTTCATACTTTTCAACATAAAATCAAAGTTACGACTGTTGTTTCGGCGTCTGCAATATTTTACTGAAATATGCGGAACATATTTGGCAATTCTACTCATGCGCTCATTTATCTAAAGTAATCTCGTAAAAGCTTACGGCTTGTCTGGCAACATTGCACTAAAACTGTATTAGGTATAGACAGATACATGTTGCGAAAAATATGCTCTTGGACTTTGAAACTCGAGTTTACAAGTAATTCCGTGAACGGTTATCGTTGCACGTTCCCATATGTTTTGAGCCAGTTAACGTTGCTTTGTTACGCGTGTTTTAGATGATCTTTTTGCCTATAGATGCTTGTTCTAAAGTCTGGTTGAGTTAGTATTTATGTCGCTATGTTGGAAAACAAGTGCTTTTAAAATTAGCCTGTAGACTCGCGTTGTGGCGAGTTAGTCGCGATTTGCAAACTGTGTTGTTGTTTTAATATTTCATAATATTATGTCAATTTAATTCATAGTTTACGAAAAATAAAATTTACTTACATAATGTAAAAATAATATTTGTGTTAAATAAACACAGAATTATAAATTCTATTAGTTAAATAATTCCATTTTGAATTGCAAAATTTGCAAAATTGGGTCAATGTTTATAAATAGATTGAAAGTATTATAAAAAAACGAGCACTACACAACCTTCTTCAAAATTATTTTAAATGTGATTGTGTTTAAATTCCTTGCTACGGAAACACAATTCACAAACTTGAATCAAAACGTATTCAAATTGGTTTTATTTATGTTCTCAATTTCAAATCCATTTGTATCTTTCACATTCGCATTATCTCAAGCAATTGTCATAAAATCAAAACGCAGAACCCGGCAAAATACAATAGACTTTAGGAAATGATTCTCACCAGATTTAAAAAGGAGAAACACATTTTTCTCGCAAAGTGTTTGCCGCAGATAGCGTCGGGACAAATGTTCCGAGAGTGTGTATTCAGGGGAGTTTATTATCGTAAGAGACATCGACAGGGCTATTATTCTTTAGGTATCGCTTTGAATTTTTCTTTAAAATGTTTTAGATATTTTGTTTTGGAATTCCAGGTTGAACAGATTGCAAATGGAAAAACGGTATACAATTATTAACGGTATACAAATAATGTATAGGTATATATTTTTTTTTATTAAAATATAAATTTATTACCTTTGTATTAATTTATTATAGTGTTGGCCAAAGAATAGTACTACACTATTTCTTCCTGAGTGTCGCTTAACCGACTTAGTAATTATTTTGCTATAAAAATATACCTATAGGTACATATAATATTATTATACATGGATAAATAATTTTATATTCTTCATTTGATAAGTACATCAGAACTATGTAACTGGCTAGCTCCTTTAACTATCGCTATTGTCAACGGAATGCAGTGTTGTCCAAAATTGTCAAAATCAGCAAAATTTAGCAGAGCATGGAGCTATCGGACCGGAACTCGATACACGCCCTAAACCCCCTGAGCAGTAGAAACGCGCCGAAGCGAAGATAAGAACCACCACGTGTCGCTCCTAAATCTGCAAAGCAATTTGTTTGTCGTGTTTGTTTACGATAAGGAATATTTCGTTAGGCTGTAGAACTTCAAATTATTTCACAAGGAAATACACAGCTATTGTTCTGTAAACATTGGCAAACTATATAAATGACTACTTGGATGTTACCGTATGAATGACTCGAACAATATTGTTAGTATTAAATTTGAAGAGGATTGCAGAAAACATTATCTTTTCCGTTTTTAGTGTACCATGTCCTTTCTAATATCACTTGTCTATACAGCAAATATTTAATTTGCTACCTGTATTTTTGACCTTAAAACTTTTATATTTTATCAGTACCTAATTAATTTTATGTTGATAAAATAATTGACGACAAAATAAACTTGCTTATGTTAATTTGTTTCAAAATCTTATTTATTTCATAAACTCGTAGCTTTAGTTTAATCAGACGAGCCATCGCAAATTCCGCCACCGGAGCACCCCGCTGGAATTAAGCCTTTGAGGCAAGGGGGGCATTTATAGAAGTGACGCATCAAGCCAAGATAAGGCCCGCGGTAGACCTCTAATTTGTTACCCATTGTATACGTCGCGATAACTCGTTATATTACAAACACCCCTCACAAATCACAAGAAACGTTTATCGCGACTGATAAGCTTTCTTACATTATTATTTATTGGCCTTGTTTGTTGGATGATTATAAATTATTGAAATCGTTTAATTGTATGAGCTGTAATAGGCATCAATTTGTTCAGTGGTGGTATCTTTGAATCAATGAAATCCTCTGACAATTATGCATTATGTATATCTACTTATATCCATTCCTAAATTAATCACATTACGAGCTTATTTACTTTATGATAATTACGAAAGAAATATGAACGGAAATTTATTGACTAATAAAATATCTACGAAAGTCGAGTGTGTTTTATATTTTCCACCTAAAGAGCTGACTCTGTTTCCTAGAAGTTGACTAATCGCTAAATAAGGCGCCACTCTTGCGCTATAAATTATCGGTACTTTAGAAATGGTGTTTTTAATAAAATTGCTTCTGAGCTGTTAATAGTTAACGACACGACAAACTTTAAAAAATGGAGTTACATCATCAATATGAGTATACTCGTATTACTTTCGTTTGTAAGGCAAACATAATTTTTTTAACAAAGCGCATTAATAAATGATAAAATTTCAAGTTATAAAATAAACATAAAAAATAATTATATTTAAATCATTTATTATTTATACCAGAATATAATGTTATAGGGAATATGAATCTTTAGTTATAAAGGCACCCTTTGGCTTCCACCCAATATTGTCAACTGCTAATAGACAGCGCACGTGTCACGATTTAGCGGATGCTTCATCCCCGCTCAAGAGATTTTTCACGATTAATTTTCTACTGCAGTTGCTGTCACTCCCATTTGCTGGCAGCTTCCCTTACAAAAACAGGGATTATGTCCGTAAGCCCGCTTAGACACCGGTGTCTTATATCCTGTTTGTTTATGTTACCATGTGTCGCTGTTTTTGTAACTTCACCATACAGACCACCTACATCAGATAGATTAGTCTTTCCATTGTCTCTTACTTTTTCTGTTTCGGTTAATCACTTCAATCAGTGTTTTACAACTTTATTTTTATCTACAGTATTACTCATTGCGATCTTGCTAATGCAAAGCTGAAAGGAAATTTACCGTTCAAGCTATCTGAACATTACTTTATCCATTATCTTTCGTTACCCTTCATTAATCCGCGTCTTTATCTGACACACATAAATGTATCCCGTATCCCTTATTACTTAAATAATGCATCCTTTTTATCTTAGACTCTAATTGATTTGTCGCTTAGAGCTCTGTTGTGGTGCTTCTCAATTACTGCTACCTTGTCTGGGGCCTATTCAAAGAAAGTATTTATGTTAATAATAATAATGTTTATTAAACAATTTACGTATATTTTTATGTAAATATTGGAGCTATAATTAGATATTATTATAAAGCTGAAGAGTTTGTTTGATTGATTGTGTTTGTTTGTTTGAACGCGCTAATCTCAGGAACCCCTGCTATTCCGATTTGAAAAAATATTTCAGAATTAGATATTACATTCATCAAGGAAAAGGAATATAAACGATAGGTATAATACAACAACGTAAATAAAAACGCAATCGAAACTATCAGCGGTTCTGCTATTTAAATAGCATTTTACTATCTAAATCTATATCATAAAATAGTAAGTATTTTGAATTTGACGAAATTTTTATTAGGATTTCGATGTAATTATCTGACTATGTACCTACATCACAAAATCTTAATTTCAGTAAACTTATTTTGAAAGTAAAAGTTTCTAAAACATATTGGTACTCGTATATATTGGGCATAAAATACAACTGTTCTTTGAAAAGGGGTATGAATGCGGTATCGCGAACTGTCGTCCGTTTTATTTATGGTAGGCCAATTGATTGAATTAGTGGCCCCTTAGGCGCTGCCCGATACTGTGGACGAGAATTTATTTCACTTGCCTTCATCGTTTATTCAGTAAGCTGACGGTACTGGTTCATTTACTTGAATTAACGAAACTGGGTTTGGCATCCCGCATACATTTATTAGAATTAGCACCATTGGGAGTATCTATTCTAATCATTGATACGCGCTAATGAATTGAACCTGATAAACTTATAAGATATAGCTATATTCAAGTGTGTATTAGAATAACGTTAATGTAGGTACTTTAGGGCTTCATTAAGACTAGCACTGTGCTAGTCTTTATGAAGCCAAGTTCAAAATTCAATTTATGCTAGTAGCACAAATTTAATTTTGATCCTTTGATTTTTTGTGTGATCTGCTTAACAAACAATTTAGTATCAAAGAAAAGCCTAAACAGTCTTCAACCTTAAATTGTTGTCCATTTACGATTACCGCACAGCTAATATTAAAATACCTTAACTTTATTCCGTTACTAATTTCCTAATCGTAACATTCATAAAGATGATCAGAGTCAACTTTTTCCATTTCCAATGATTATCTCATTCCGAGTGAGACGCAAGCTCCTTTATCTTGCATCGGCCACGTGCGAGTGATCTGTATCGTATCGTCCAGCTCACCTGACACGACCCGCGACGTGACCAGCATTACAGGACAGTGCATCTGAGTTCTGCATGTTTTATTTGCTTTTGAGCTGAGTTCAGGCAGTTCAGATCTCCTTGTCTCGTTTTCGTTGCAGCTTTATTTGCTTCGGTGATGAACTGTTCTTTGTTGTTTTATGTTTTATTTTAAATGGGAAATCTTTAAACGTAAATAAAACAAGTTGAACTTTTTTTTATTAAGATTGTTTTTTTTATTTTAAAGATTTATGTACATATATGTATTTGTCCATCCTTCACGGTAAGACGGAGTGACACATTGACGTGAGTTTTTAAGTTTTTTTTTTTTAGGACTCTATTAACATAGGTTTAAATTTAAGGCGAGTATTTGCCCGGGCATCATTTTTTTACAAAGATAACAAGAATCTATATTAAATTTTAATTAATAAACACTTAATTAACTTAATGTTGTAAATTATTTTCAATTATTTTCAACTATACAACAACCTTTGTTAGACGCTATAAACATTCCACTATCTATATTATATTGTTATGAACTAGATTAGACGGAACACTAATTTGCAGCGTCAGTTATCTTGCCCATTACTGAAGACCCTACTCAAGCACATTATCCAAATATCGGCAAGACGCAACAAGATCTTATATCACCGTACTCAGCTCTTCGCTAAATATTGAATGAAGTGGTCTGACTATCTAAGCTGATCCCAAAACAATCAACGTAAGATAGTTAATGAATATTTTAGCTGTGAGCTAATAAGCTCCGTCTTTGTCCCGGGCTGATAGGTTGATTACACAGTCTGGCTAAGCTTTAGGGATTTCGTGGAATTTTGGTAGGAAAATAAAATTAACAACGTTTCGGCTTTCCAAGAAGTTGCACATAAATTATTCATGATAAATTGCCATGTATTTTATACCGAATATTAAAAAATTATACGATTAATATACAAAATCATTAATTCGAAAAATAGTTTGGAACATCTACAGTTCAGAATTTTGGACTGAACAAATTAAAACCCACTAACTTAATTATTAGTTACTAGATTTATAGAACACATTAATTAGTTACTAGATTTATTGAAACCTAGTAAACACTGAAATATGTTAAACTAAAATAATACGCTTAAGGGATGTAAAAAAAAAAAAATTAAGTTGTGAATATTATTACGCCATCTCATTTTAAATCAATGCATTTTTAATAATTTCGAGTTTCGAAATTCGATTACGCTCCGAAGTAACTTTCCTTTGATGGCGGTTGCGTAAATTTGACAGTTTGCGATAAGATTATCTAGAGGTCCCAATCAGGATATTTCTGTGAACCCAGAGTTGAGTAACTAAATACGTGAGCCGCATGTGCCAGTACCAATTGACACGCTCCAGTCTGCTAGAGTTGAGAAAAACACCAGAAATATTGACACAAAAGTTTCACTACAGATTAAAAACAGTAACTCTATAGTTAAGGAAGTAATATATTGCTGAGCAATTACTTTGCCAATACCGAATTACAGATTTAACGCAAATTCAACTATTGTGTACCTAAATCAATGAATAATTATTTGCCTTGAAAAACGCATGGTAACGGAAACAGGAAGACATATTTTAAGTTATTATTTATCTTTTAGAATATAGGTACCGCTAGTCATTTTAAGAAGTGTACTTTTAAGTGCTTTTATCTTATTTGCATAAAAAGTCGAATCTAGAGTGAGTTCAAACCGAGCACATCACTATTTCAACACGTGTGCAGAATTGACGCCGAGACGAACTTAATTTGGTGGCCCGTTATTGTTAGTGTTTTATTTAATTTTCCGATTGGAGCATGTTCCTTGTGAATTTATTTTCGTCTAGTTCTACGATTTAAAGTTTCTTTATTTTTTGTATAAAATAAAAAAAGGTTTGATTGTTTATTTTGCCCTACGCTAAAATATACCTATGCCGTGTATAATCGTCTAAAAGAAGGAAACAAGTAAATAAAAAGAAATCTTATTCTTAGGTCCATAAAAAAGTTGCACATTCAAATTGAAACCTTATACTAAATTAACAGCAGCACCTAAAATGTATGTATACCTATGCATTTGCCCATTACCTACTCATTAATATACTTTCACTTGTAGGGTTAAATGCTTGATCCATTATTATACACATAACTAATGTTTATAACTTTATTAGAGAACATCAAATAAATTGTTGAAATGCTATAATAATTATCATCAAGTCAGTTTTATTCGCAAGTTCGTCCACAAGTCGTACTGAGTCGGCGCGAAATGTCAAAGTAGAGGGGGACAGTAACCCCGACCGCTTTGGACGCAGAGGTTGTGTCCCTTCTCGGTCTAAATACATCGAAATGCGCGTAAACTACGACCTGAACTCAATCAGTCCATAAACAATTATTGTTTATAAAAAAAATGTACACAAAAAATAGATTTGTAAACAGTGCAGTCACGTGGTCATACTATGTGGTGTAAAGTGTTAAGTGGCAATAATCAGTGGTGTCAAGCATGATTGCGAGCCTAATTAAAACATGCTTAAGGAACCAGTTGAAGATAATTGTGCTTTTGCATCTTTTGTTTGCGGTCCATTCCTCGAAAGGTAAGCTATAAATGAGGCTTGTTATAAAAAGTGTTGCGGTTTTTGCCGGCGTGAAGTTTGCAAGCAATTTAAATTGGTAGGGACATAATTGATAGCCATCTTTACACTGTTTTCTGCTCGTTAACCGTACTGCTGTCCTTATTTTTTACGTTATTTATATTGTTTGTTTTCTTGAATTAAGTCGTCATTATCATCGATGAGATTCTTTTTTTATATTTCATGTATTTTGAAAAAGAAGAAAAAAGTTTTTAAATGTCTAAAGTGACCAGTTTTATTCACAATTTCCCAATAGATAATGTCTAAAGGTAAATAGTCCTCTGAATATTGTTAACGAAACTGAAACTGTTTCGCGGCACCCTGGCTGGACATGCAGCGTAGATTTTGCACAGAGATTACTGATAATTCAAGAGCTTAACGCATTTCCGTAGCTCATCATCGCGGCTACTGGATACTTACATAGTATGTACTAATAGCACAATATAGTCCCTGTACCATAAGTCAATATCATCAATATGCGAACATCACATGCAAATAAATTTAATTTGCATGTGCATTTGTAATTAATTTGCAAGCTTTTAATTCCTACTAGAATTTATAATTTTCAACCACACCTAATCATAGAGCTACTGAGTTTATATCAAACGGTGGCGCCACGGCGCTCACTCATTGCCTATGGAAAGTAAGCGCTGTCTCAAATAACACGACATGCCGTATTTACTAACCTTACGTCAATTACATATGGACGAACTTTATTAAATTTAATGGGACAAAACATAGTAATAAGTGACCTCATTTTTATTTATTTATCAAATGATTTTTCCCTAGCACAAAGTCGAGCACCCCGAATCAAAGAGCATCCAGCTGACACAATAGTTGGAAGAAGTGAACCCGCCACTCTTAGATGTGTATCCGAAGGCAAACCGAAACCCACAATATTATGGTACAAGGACGGTACTCCGTTACTGCCTAATGACCACCCGCATAGAGTGTTACTCGAAGATGGATTGCTGTTTCTAAGGTAGTCATTTTATTTTTCGGTTGAAAGATGTTAGACAATAGCTAGTTCCTATTTGTAACAATGAGCGTTTTATTATACGGGTCACCGCAAGCTTTCCATTCAGAAATTTTTTGTGGGACTTTGCGTCATTATCTCCTTTTATTCTCGTTTCTATTATGAAGTTTGTTTTCTATTCCATTGTTTCCCAATATCTTAATCACGTAATTTTTTCTCATAAATGGGGAGCTAACACATTGTGTTTTATATCATCAAAATTGATAAGGCACAAAACATTAATTAAATTTGTTTTTATCGGTTAACTTATTACAAACTAAATAAAGATAATTAACTACTGTGCATCCAAGCATTATACCCCTGAAGTGCAATTTAGGTATAGCTGCCTTCATTATAATCCCATTCAAAAGTATTCCCCACATAATCACTTTAAAATCACGGATCCCCATTGTTTTCCCGTTTTGTTTCATCTATGCAAATTCCAAGTGCAATGTAATTGTTCGTGTAATTCTTTAGGGTGGTGCGGGGTAAGAAAGAGACGGATGAGGGTGTCTACTGGTGCGTCGCACGCAATATTGTCGGCGAGGCGGTCAGTAAGAATGCTACGCTTACCATTGCTGGTAAGTATCCGTTTAGGGGTATCTAATTGCTTCGCCTGTTTTTAAAGGGACCGTAAGGCTTGAGTCAAGAGGGGTTATTCGTGTCAAACACATTCCATTGAAGTCTGTTTTGTAAATTACCTAACTGGAAGTCAAGTATTTTTAATTGTCTATAATTATTTTTGATGTACATTTTATATAAGACAACATACAGAATGAAATTATAAATTTATTATAAGTAATTGAGTAATAAATACGTTTAACAATAAAATAGATTAACGTGCCATTTAATCACACGCCATGTTCATAAACATAAACGAAATAACCACAAAACAAATGGAACGAATGTGGCGAGCCTGGTTTAACAAGAGGGAGTTCCATGTTTGGCACGTGCCCAAATTCGCTTGGGTAGCTGAAATTTTATTTCAAAAGTGGTCAACCCATAATAATTTGTTGACCCTCTATTTGCCACAGTTCTACGGGATGAATTTAGAACAGAACCGAAGGACGTGAAGGTAGCTTCGGGTGAACCAGCTGTTCTAGAATGCTCAAGTCCGAAAGGTGTTCCGGAACCTTCGATACATTGGACCAAAGATGGACAAACTTTAGATGTAGATCAAGGAAATGGACGGTAATTAGAATTGGGTTATCATCATTTAAACAAATGACAGCAAATTAGAAAATTATTTTTTATTTTTGTGTTTTCAGCATATCAATAGTAGAAGGGGGTATACTCAAAATTCAAGAAAGTCTTCCAACAGATAGTGGTGTATATAGATGTATAGCTTCAAATGCCGCAGGGGAGCGACAGTCGCGCCCTGCAACAATACTCGTATTACGACGACCACATTTTCTTGTGAAACCTAATAACATAACCGCATTGTTAGGCCAGAACATTGAATTTCACTGCCAGGTAAGAAGACAAAGAATTTGCCTTAACCAAATATATTCTAATAAATTATTTTTTGCTATTGGAAGACTAGTTTAATAAATAGCAATTTAACAAATCAAAATATACCAAAAGATAAAACTTTTCATCTCTTTTAGGCATCTCCAGAATCGGATGTATCGGTATCATGGACCCGAGACAATGGATCTCTCTCGCCTTACGCGATCGTTCGCAGAGGGTCCTTGAGAATAGATCGAGTAGTTGCCACCGATGCCGGTTTGTACACCTGTCGCGCCGAGAGTCAAGCTGGGAAGAGTATTACTAGTGCTTCTTTGACTGTTCATTGTAAGAATTTTATTTTTTAAATTTTTCTTTAATTTATAGTTTCTAACTTTTGCTAGAAACAAACAAATATTTTCTTGTGAAATTTCAGCTCTGCCTCATTTCACAAGAGTGCCTTCTGATCAAACTGCTTGGGAAGGGGAAGCAGTATCTTTTCCTTGCGAAGCAGATGGATCCCCAAAACCCATTGTGTTCTGGACTATGGAAGGCTCTCAGGTACCAAATATCCAATATTTTACATAATTTCATTATATGTTTAATATAATATATTATTGTATTGTTAAATGAATGTGTAATTTCAGGAGCTGATTTTCCCAAAGATGAGCCATGGAACCAGTTCATTGTATTTAGATCGAGTAATAACAAAGCACGCTGGTCGTTTAACCTGTGTAGCAGTCAGTGCTGCTGGCAGTGCTTCGCATACAGCTACATTACAAGCAAGTATCACCACAATAATGCTTTTTTGAAATTAAATCTTCTTAATTGTAGTCTATATGTAACTATATGTTTATTTTTAGGTTATGCGAAGGGAAGCTAATGCTTTTAATTTTGATTCTGAACTATCTACAATTCACCCAGAATTGGGTAAGGCACACAATCATCCGCCAATGACACAGTATGAGCTTGTTCAAGCGAGGCGGTATTTGCAACAAGATGTTTTGGTGCTGCGACGAGTGGAAGGCATTTCAGCTACTACTCTGAAGATTGTTTGGGATGTAAGAACAATTTGTTAAAAAATGTAACTATTATTTGATTAAATCTACGAAAATGTAAATTATTATTTCTGGTTTTGCAGGTTTTGACTGACTACAATGAATATTTAGAAGGTGTAAAAATTTGGTTCAATGGAACTTCCAAAAACCGACCAATAATGGACATTGACTTTGTTCAACAATCGAATATATCTCTTAGTTTAGAAGAATTTACAAAGTTTGAAAATTTTACGATGACCACCGTCCACAACAGTGGTTCCTCTAGTCACGTTTTAACAGGACTACTGCCTTATGCTCACTACGATGTCTTCCTAATGCCTTTTTATAAACTGCTTCTCGGAAAACCGTCTAATTTAAAGACTGGATATACCGAAGAGGATGGTAAGCATAAAGCACTCAAGACCCCATTTCCTTAATGCATTTTTGCGAGTGGGGAGTTGCTAAGCCATGTGTATATTACAGTTCCATCAGATCCACCGCAAAGTGTTACCGCGGGAGTGATAAATGCGACGTCTGCCTGGATTCGGTGGGACCCTCCCCCAGTGCATACATGGAACGGGGAAATATCAGGTTATTTGGTAAGTTTTTGTAAGACCACATTTTTGCGCAATTCATTTCACGGTTTCACTCCTCTTCAATTGAAAGTATTTAATCAGCATGAATATGTTCCGAGGATAATTTTATTATTAAATAAATGTTTAGCCATAAAATATTAATTTATTGATAGATTTAAATAAATCTTGTGTATTATGATTGACATAAATAAAAAATGTAAGTAATTTTAGACAAAAAATATTAAATTGCATTTTGACTTTTTTTCCTACCTGATAGGAGTAATATCTCTATCATAAATGAAAACCAATATTTTTGATAATTTTATGATGTCCCATACAAAGCAATTATACATAATACCGTTCTTTAAAAAAAGTATTATCTCTATTTATATAATCTCTATATCTCAGATTTTAAAACAAAAATGTATATGATCAGCCGTGATTTTTTCAGAATTCAATCTATAAACCACTTTTACCTTATAATTACTACTCATACTTTTCTAGATCGAAGTTCGAGTAGGCGGTAACACCGGCGGCCGTGTGGTGGGTCAGATGTCTCTGGGCGCCAGCACCCGCGCGGCGGCGGCCAGCTCGCTGCGCGCCGGCGGGCGGTACAGCGCGCGCGCCGCCGCCGTCACGCGACAAGGACACGGACCGTTCTCCACACCTGTACTTATTCACATGGTGCCTACGCAGTCTCAGAGACATTATGTGCAGTAAGTTTAAATACTTTATTTCTTGTATTAGAAAAGTTTTGACCAAAATCCCATGGAAAAACTTGCTCACATAAATTATTGTGTTAAAATTTTTCTCCTATGTTACATTAGTAGGTAATAACGTAACCTTTCATGCGTTATCTTATGTTACGAAGGTGAATGATTAATAATTTTAAAAGAAAACAAAAATATTAAATTACTTCTTTTAAAAGCAATTCAAGTCTTAAACTATTAAAAACACCATTGGGTAAGAATGCAGTTACTATGAAACATTAAGTCTTCCAACAGATAGTGTATACAATTTAACATTAAGTACCTTCAATAAACTCTTAATATTAAATAAACAATCAAAATATATCTTAGAAACTTTGTATCGTAGTCAAACAAATATTATTATTACAGAACGGAACCGGCGACAGACAAGGCAATTAAGTCCATGTTCCAAGAAACCTGGCTCTTAGCGCTGTGCCTTACATTGTTGGCACTCGTGCTGATCGGCGGCGTTGTTATTGCTTTTATAACGAGGCGCAATTCTAAACAGCGGAAGAGTCAAAATAATACAGGTAATTTTAGTTTTACAATGTACACAACCATTCTAAGTTCCTACATAAAATATGATTAGAAAATAATTCGCGATTCTTTTTGTAGCAGCCGCAATAGCAAATGCACAACAATGCCTACTAGGTAAAGAAGCAGTCTGGTTAAGAGAGCGGCCGTTGTTTGAAGGTTCTAACGAACCAAGAATAGAAATACTAAACTGCCATCAAAACCTTCTTCGAGGTAAGTGGCATTTTATTACATTTTATACTTATATATAACTTTTTCTGTATAAATATATTCCTATTTTCTATAGGTGGCAGTGCAATGTCAACAATGGCAATGGAAGCAGAATATACTCTTCCACAACACACTAGTGTCATGAATCCGATTCCTGAAGAAGATCACCGACACCCACCAGAACCCTATGCATCAAGTGCAATATACACTGAACTTAACTACCAAGTTAGAAGTAACATAGACCCACAATACCACCTTAATCTACAATTTCCTAAGAACGATTATCAAGAACACACCGATGCAGAAGATTCTTGCATGAAGTGTGCTGTCAGTCCTGGATCTTACGATAACAGCATGGTCCGGTCATATGACAGCAACCAATACTCCAATGAAGAATGTTCAACTTGCTGTAGAAGTAGTAGCTCCACACTAACCAAAGAGTACAGTGAAATGACAAAGTGTGGAAATGAAGAAGAGCAAGATCTATCAATAGAAGAATGCCCCTCGTGCAAGACTAATCAGTCTAGATCATCAAGTAACCATGAGGGGAACAAAGAATGGGCAATGACAGAGGTGGAATATGATTATCCGCAGTGGCACTGGTTAGCAAGGGAAAACAGTTTCAGAAACCAGGCACCAGATATGGCATACTCTAGTGCAGGAAGAAGTGACCAAAGCAATTGTAGAATGAATTTGTGTGATATTCTTCCACCGCCACCATATGAAAGGTAATGTTTTTGATACCATAATTCCTATTTATTTAACCTTGCCTTATACTCGTAGTGATGTGGTATGGAGGGAAAATTGAAGGGTTAAACAGTTTTTCATCTATCTTAATTATGTTCATGAATGGAGTAGATGTCGCCAATAATAAATTAACCAAGCAAAGGGAGCTAAGTCAATATATAATTTAAATACATATCTGAAATTGTTGTTCTTCCACAGAGAATCTCCATATCGGGACATGCAGGCTTTCGCCAATCACTCAGGGGCATCAGGTTGTTCAGGAAATACGTATCGTAGCTAGTTCTAATCTAAAATATCACTAGTATGTAAAACAAGCAATACTAAATAGTAAAATGTATATTTGTAAAGTCTTTGCATATTCTTATCGTTAAGTGGATGCCATCACACCATCACGTAATACATTATCGCTCCTACGAATATTTTAGATCGTGGTAGAATGCCAGTTGATTTTAATTGAAAATGGCGTTCTGTTTTATAGAGTTCTTGTTTGTTTGTGTTATGAAATTTAATTTAGTTCTGTGTAATTCTGTATATCTTTAGACGCTAATGGCTCTTTATCGAGACATATCATAAATTCTCCTTTATTACTTTATACTCTAAAGGTGATTACAATTACGACAAACTAGACACTTTCTCTACAAGTGCTCTTTTTATGAACACTTCATTGATTTTCTCATTAGTTTTTGCAGGCATATCATTAGTTATCTACTTGTTACGTGTTGGTTTGATTGATAGGAGTAGTTTTTGTGGACGTGTATCTAATAGACTGCTAAGTTAAAGTAGGCGATTAGGTATTAGGTGTCTTCGCATAATGTTGCACGAACTTTCTACCAGCTGAAGTGCTCATACTTCATTCAGATCCATCAGAAAGTTTGTAATATGCGAAGATTTATGTAGATTTTTCATCTTTATCTAGTGACTGTGATATAGTATAATTTCATAACCATTTTACGTGTTGTATATATTTTAAAATGTTTGATAAACTTTTACAATTTTATTAGTGCAGTATAAGTAGGTAATTAGTCTCCTTTCCACAGCAGCAGTACTGAATAATGATTCCTAAATGTATAAAATATTTGACTTGAACCAGGCCAGCATTAATTATAGCAATTTTTATCTTCGTTTTGTTGTTTTACTAACCCTGTCAAAACTTCAAATAATAATTTATATATTTTTTGTTTTGATTAAATTCGTATAAGGCAAAATAAAATTAAGCTTGAGAATACATTTTTTTGCACAGGTAATAATCGACGTTTTGCGTCAAGCCATAATTCGTATCTGGAACTATAAATATGTTTTGCGAATAATTGAATAGGTTATAACAAATTTATGACAGTCATTAATATCCATTAATGAGTCCTCATTTATAGAAGTATTTACGTCTAAAAGTGTTCCAGGACTTGAAAGTGAGAGGGTCATAACTCAACTTTAACAAGCAATTCGCAAGTTTATTGGCCACTAAAGTATTTAATTGGTCGGATACACCCCTGAGTATGGGGCAATTAATTCTTTGTATACTGGTATTCGGCCGCTATAAACTGTATCGTAAAGCTACGTGAAAAATTCCAGCTGGTTTTACTTACAACTTTGTATAACTAATAATAAAATATTTGAATGAATGAGACGATAAAGATAAGAAAAATCTAACAATTCACATGTCTTCCTCTTGTTTTTACACAGTGTCTCGAAGCCAAATACCAGATGGGTATATATACTTATATTAGTAGTTATAGTTGTAGATATTATTTTATCGGTATTAAAATTAATTTATCTTCAATTAATTACCTAATTTGTTTCTGAACCAATAGCCAAAAATTTTCTACAACGAGAAAGAAGTCTGTATTTGAATCAACTTTCTATACCTTTGAGTTTAATGTTATAATAGTTTTGTGTTTCCAAATTCAATTTGAATGTTTATTCGTAAACACTTTTCCAATTCTAATACATCAATATTATCTCTAACCACTAGTGTTTCCAACGAAAGCTTCAAATAATTACGTCTGTAATCAGCTTTCCTCATAAATAACTGAACACCGTATTGTGCGTGAGGCGCAGGCAGCGTAGAGGGGCGTTGCCATGGCAACAAGGCTTCACTTACCCTCACTTGCACCCTTGTTATTAATACCCTTAATAATTAAACTTGATTGCATTTCACACCAGGTGTCAGATGCCTCTTGTCAAATTGAAGGTAGGTATTGTGACGTCTGATTGATATATTTTAATTGCATCAATTTGTACCATCCGTTTAACTGGCAACTTATCACAATGGAACATAGTACATAGGTTAATAATTACTAGTTCTTCGTCTGCGCGATTTACTAGTTATAAATTCTTTTTTTTCAGAGTTATAAAATAATATAAATGTTTGAATCACAAAGGTTAAAAATCTGCGTGTAATAAGTTATTTAGTTTAATTAGTTTTTGTTTAAGTAACGGTTTTATTATTACTAGAAAGCTTCTAAATCAATTCACACGTTCACGCTGTATAAATCATGAAATCCTACTTTTTATTCACAAAGGTGCGTGCCTTCAATCAAATATCCTTTGCACGACCGCGAATTTTATTTTCTTTATTAATCAACCCTCCCCTATGGCAATTTCACCAAAAACCTGTCTGATACGCCCGAAAGTCAAGAGGCACGATGACAGAGAAAAATTGAAGGGATGTTCTCTGCCTCGTTTATGAGCTTTAGTAGAATAAGAGATTTTTGCGTTTTCCTTTGATCTAAAAATATTTAGGATGGTAAGTTCAATTTTAAATCTCAACGTACGAAACTTTTGTTAAAAACTTTTCACGTTGGTGGTAGTTTATGACATAGATAGACTAAGTTGAAATATCTTATTTAGTACTTAGTCGAAATATCTTAAGATGCAGCACATGCTCTTCTCTATTGGAGTTATTATTTTTACAGGACATAGAATCAGAATGTGTTATATGCATTCAATATAGCTTTTTAATCTGTTGTAGCAGAGCTACTGTATGTTTTAATAACTAACATAATTAAAGTTTAGCTTTGCAGTTTCTCTTCTAAAATGATGTCATAAATATGAAAATTATATAAATTTGCGTCTTTTTTATATTACCACCACGGACTCAACACGGCTGAACATAAATCTATGAGTTCATTTCACAAAATTTTGTTTAAAAAAGTCACGAACTTTGGAAAATAATTACAAAAATGTCCGTAAAATTATGAAACAGAGAGGAGGGTGCATGAATTATACATTATGGAGTTTGGTACCTACTCCTAAGCCTATGTCACTGTTTACAAAGAGGTCACGATCCTGGAAATATAATGAACACATAGATTGTTTCAGTGCAACTTATTATCTTCCTATTTCAAAAAATAAATAAACAGGCCAAGATGTTTTGTTTTGCGTTATAAATAAAATGTATGTTCTTCGCAAATCAGTTGGTCAGATTTTTATGTAGGTAATTATGCAGCATAGAAAAAATTATTAAGCCGAACACCCAACATTTTTTTTTAGTTATTGTTTAAACGTTCAAGATTGTTTTTAGAACTGCAGATATCGCCATGAGGAATAAGGTGTACTGAATATTCGATTGAAAAGTGATATTTACAGTTGATTCTACAGGTTCTTCTGTGGCAATGAAGGAGAAAAGGTACCTTTGGAGCCATAATTCGTCCTCGTTCGTTGGGTTCCGTATATTTATGGGTGCAGATAAGACCTACAGATGGCGGCCGCGGAGTTTTCCGTCCCCTAATACTTGTTGAGTTACGGTTTCCAATTTCCAGTTGTGCACTTCAGGTGCGAGTCCCTTAGGGTTTAAGTTGGGTTAAGATTTGATAAAAAAACCTAATTTAACTTGAATTTATTTTAAATGGAGGCTATTTCAGGCGAATCTTTTTTGTAACATTTTATACGAGCTAAATAATAGTTTGTCATTATTTGTATTTTTTTTTATTAATTTTTAATTAATTAATTTTTTTTATTTAAATTTATTTCCGTCTATTTTCCTAGATTATTAAGCTCAGCAGTTCTCGTATTTAAGTTACAAAATTACCTTATTCTACTTTCCATGATATCTGACACTTCAAGTGACGACAATCTGCAGAACTAACTCAATTATTAATTGCTTATCTCTGACGGAATCGTCTATAAGCCCATATTCATCTAAACAACAGGTAACCTTGTGTATAAAAGGTGGTAAGTAATAACTATCATTAAAATAATCTAAAATAATACGGCAATTATCAGGTACCCAATGATATTAGTCACGGTTGAACGGAGCCGAATTATGATATCGCCATAACGTGCTGTAGGGTCACGCAACAAATAGGAACTTCATAACCCACATAACAACACTTTGATAATCCATGGCACTTATCGTACTAAGTGTTTGATATTCCCTGACTAGGCCCCATACTAACTGACGGCTAATCCCTGACAGGTGCCTGTTTTTTGGTGATTTATTGCACAACGCGTAATGACTAATGCGGGTTTAAATAGAAGCTTTGTCTATGTAAAATGTAGAGGCATGATTGTAATTTATTTGTTGTGATGGAAATGTCTGCTATTATTCAGGCTTTGTTTGTTTAGTACTCATGAAAATTCAATCAGGCCTTTGTTTTCAATGAATTTGGTGGTTATTAACTGACACGGAAATTAATTACATAGCTCATAATGGACGTTCTATTTCTGGTGAAATATATTATTAATTCAGCCATTTATAGTAAGCCAATATTCTGAAATTGGGTTACAGATTGATGTTCCTATTACCCAAAATCGTTTTCAATTTTCATGCAGGATGGTTTCAATGTGTGATATACATAGATTGATTTCATGAATTATCCCACATTATATGATTTGGTGATTTTATCGAGTTTCTTGCACCTTGATCCTACAAAATGACAGTTTTAAATGAAATAATCCGTCATTGATCTACATATTTACATAGACCTAAAACAGCAAAATCTTAGAAAATCATGCAATATATTCAGTGCATTTTGAGTCTATTTCCGGATTAGAGTAATGCTGGTGATTAAACCCCACTAACCCCGTTAAAATTAATCCCAGCTACTAAACTGATACAGCCCAAAAGTTTGAGCATTTCACCAACTAATTTGAAGTTTGGACCCGTTTCATGGCCCGCGGGATTCGATGGAAGTCGTTAAGTTATAAATAGTCGTTGTATGCAAATGACAACTGCTTATATAAAGTTAGTAGCAATTGAGTAAAATAATAGTAGTAAATGACTTTTAGTTCGGATTGTGGGTCAGGATCGTGAGCATAATAACATTATTCCAATAGAAAGGGACTAGGATACATTAAAAGATATATATTTGACTTTGAAAATATGTAATGAGCTAATGAGGTATAATAATTCATTTTCCCTAAAATTACCTAATTGTAACGGACATTTTTCATAGAGATATAGTTTGCTTGAAGCCTATACCGGTACTATTTTTTCCACATGGTTTTATATTTCAAACCCCATTTTATAAAATCCTCCTTGGATTTATGCCGGTAATATTCAAGACTATCGCAGTGTAAAGAGCCTTACTAACGACTTTATCGCGAAGGACGCCCTCAGGTGGAAAAGCTTGGAAATGCGAGGTAGACTAGTTTAGACGAAAAAAGGCTTCCGGCGAGGAACTTATGTTCTACTATAAAATGCAAATAAATGTTAACTTATGCAAGTGGATTTTTTCCTTATAATAAAGTGGATACATATAAATGAATGTAATAGATTGATGCTAGTCGACATCAAACAAATGAAATTGGTGACTGAAAATGAAAATATCTTTAAATTTCTAAAACTCTCAATTCAATAGTCCACGTAACATAAACTTACAATAAAAATATAAAAAAAACAAATACTAGAATTCTCAATGACAATAATAAAAGCTCAGTAAAACAAACTTACATATATAAATACAGTACAACCGATACAATTGAATCGAGATACCAACATTACCTCTCAAGGACGTTAGCAACATAAACAGGTAGCGTTCTGTACACCATCAGCAATTCACGATTCCCTGTCGCGATAGCGAGCACGGCAGCCGATGGCAACGCGGGGGCGATACGCAGACACACCTATTTGTAATTCACACAAAAATATTACCACAGATAAACCCGAAGCCCTTCTCAATGGTCCATTCCGCGTGTTGCTTCTAACGCTCTGAAATTGTACAGTATGCCTTATCTGTAAATGCGGCAATTTGTTTGAATGTTATTTTGAGTGAGCAATTATTTTTATAGCCATTCAACCCCAGGAATAAACGCTTTATCAAATAAACAGCTTCTAGGAATTCCAACATAACTCTGTATTACTAAGATCTTGGCAAAGAAACAGACAATTACGTAATAAAACATGATGGAAGAATCAAGGCCTTTTCGAGGATAAAAAGAATACATAAATTACACTCATGCAGCGCTGAAGGCGTTTTTGTCGGATCTTTATAGCGTTGTTTGTGACACGATTGTGTTAGTGAAATATAGAGCATAGACAGAAAAGGGAAATTTCTAAGAAGCGGCTATAAAACACATAACATTTTTTTACTGGATTCACGCATGCACGATGAAAACAAATTTGCCTGTATATACAGATATGTAAACAACTTAGCATTAAAATCTTCGTGAGCATTCACGCTTCATTTAAATGCTTTAACTCAGCAGGAGACGCGAGTAAGTGCTTTTTTTATGAAGTCTTTAACCTTTAACTCATATATGCCTTGAATTTTAATGAGTTAATACATCAATATATCATCGATTGCCGTGAAGAGTTGGAAAGAGTTATCGGCATACGTTTTCGCTTCTCTGGCTCAGCGGGGCCTCTCATATCTAAAGGCCCGACAGACCCCTGCTGAACCCGCTAGTAAATCGTCTGTGCCTCAATGAAAACAACCTTTTGCTTTTCAATGTGTGACACGAAACATGTACCTAATAAGCGCATCGGTACAAAATAGTTCCAGCTATTCATCCCAGATTAAAATTTTAATATTGATTGACATTGGAGAACTTGATTCGTTTTGCATGTCATCGTATACTAAAACCCGACCAAGATCCGCAAACTCTTGCGTCGCAGGCAGACCTTTGCCCGCTGCGCCACTGAAGTCTTCAATTAAAGTTTATATACGAAGTGGAGGCAAACTAAAGTAATGTTAACAATAACTGTACCGATGAGACATTATTTATTCACCGCTAGACAAATACTTGTGCTATGCTTGTATTTCCCAACGATTCGGACTTAGCATGGAACAGCAAACAAACTTCCCATGGACCATTACGCGTCGAGTGTTTGGAAAATAATCAAAACACGGGACCACGAATGTTTGGATATTTGACCAGAAACTCGTTAAGTTTGTGATTTATACGATTTGATGTGTGCAATCGTTTGATAAGTCTGCTTTGTACCACTTCAAAGTCTCGACCGAGCCCATACGATTATTTGAAGGCGGAAGTGACTGTTTATCTACATTCGGTCAATATTTGTGTCAACATTCCCGTCGACTAAAAATATTTAGCGGTGGTGGGAATAAATGAGGAACTTTTCTAGAAGAGTTACAAAGCTGAATTAATTAAATACCACACACACTACGTAAATTATCAATAACTATTTACGTTACTCTAGGTCTATTTATAAACAAACTAGAACAATCGAACAATTAAACAACGGGACTATGTTTATCTTCGATTCATGCTTTCGAAACACGGAATACACATCAGAAAAGCCAATGTTGATTTTGAATGTATTATATTATGTGTTGTTGGAGAGCTGTTTACGTTTGAAATGATAAAGACCACCCGTTGGTAGCTGGCAGTTGGTTTACCTCAAAGTAAACGAACGCCAAACAAACAGTATTTGGAAAGCGGCTTGGTTTGATATTTTAATAGCTGCTGAAATCACGAGTGATTGTTTGCAAATTTTAATAATCGGAATTATTATCTTATATTTATATTTTTTATTGTGTGACATGAAGCCTTTGCAATATAATAAATTTCTAATTATATTGCTTACGTGAAAGTTTGTAAGGAATTTAATTAGATGATCAATCACGAAAAACTACTGAACGGATCGTCATGGTACTTTACAGTCATATTGTTGATACATTATAATAACAAATTTGTTACTTTTTAACAAAAATAAAAAGATCAAAGTCAATGTAACTAGACGTTCTTAGTAAATTGATGTTATGACAGCAAATTTTACTAGTGGTGTCTAGCTTTCTGCTCGTCTTCGTACAAAAGACGTACAAAATTATAGATAGCAAAAATTACAGTGGCGTCTAGAAAGGAACGTTTCAGTAAAACCAAAGCCTTGATATGTTTCTCTTTACGGAATAGCAGCAATAATTTATCGGGAAACTAAAAGCCCCAGTGGAAGTTAATTAAAATGTCCAAGAGGGTGCCATTATCGTGGATGAAAAAGCGATTTTGCCAAGAGTCGGTTTTAAAGGAATTGACAGTCTCCGGTCTCCTTTTGTGAGGCGTTTCTTGTCAAGCCCCTGGACTTTGAAGGGCTCTGTAAAAGGTTTGGGATGCCATTGACGTCAATGAACTCCGCAATTACTTTAAATGCCTCAAAATTGAGTCTTGAAAGTTTAAATTCTATTTTGTTAGGCATTAAGTATATTTATTTGAGCATGAATAATATTGTAATAAATAAATAAGTTGATGCTAGGTAATACCACAGAACATTATAATTACTACGGTAATACTATCGCATAACTTAAAATTATATCTAATTAGAATTGCGCATTCAAATGGTATGAATATGTTAGATTAATTCGTAATAGAAAAATATAGCTTTTTTACCAAGCCTGAAATAAGTATGACACAGCTAGCATAATTAATACATAAAAAATTACAGCTTCCTTATCACCATTTATAATCCTCTAGGGAAATGTGGTGAATGGGTGACCCCTGATATTTCGACCTATGCCTATTATTAATGGCGGCCGGAAACCGGGAAACTCATTACCATAGGGTATCGCATTCTCATTTATTACTATTGTCTGTTTCACTCCATCGAAAGATAAACGACACAAAGTTACCTATGGTATAATTATACATAAATTACTGGACAATTAACACTGCCAAAATTTTGGAATTGAAGCTGCATTTTCGCAAGCTCAGCGTCAGACGTCCATCAACATATAAACAAATGATTCAGTGAACATTAAGGATCCATTAAGATAAATAAAATAAACTGTAAATGTACTATTTAATATAAAACACAAATTTACAGATATTATTTATTCTTCATATGCAAAACACCTACTACAGGACAAAAATAAATATTGGTTTTCGGAATTTCATCCGCTGCGCCACGAAGGCATGTGTAAGAAACTATTTATTTCTTAGCTGATAAGCTTGAAACTTCAGATTAGTCATATTTAATGCAACCTTCGCTACCAGTTTTAGCCCACGATTGCCTGAGTGAAGGGTCCCATCGTAACTCCTGTATAATCTGTCCCACTGCTCCCAAGGGTCGATCCGCTCGTTACTCTACGTTAACGCGCAAACTTCCGATGTTTCTAGTTGGATTAGGAAATTCGGCAGCAGGATTAATGAAGAAAAATAGGCAATGATTTTAACACCTTGGATAGAGAATGGTATTTATTAATATTTATAAATTTATTTCGAAATTGTTTAACTCTATTACAGGTTGCCCTAATACAGTAAAAAAAAACACAAACAAAATTAAAAAAATACCTAGATAATAATTAAAATAACATACCGTGTTATACATTTTCGAGAATTGACTGTTCTCCATAAATAAATTTCGGCAAACTGTGGTAGAATACAATCTATTATCTTTGAATACAAAAATGTTTTGTAATGGGTAGTTCCACCGCTTTTTCTTCTTTATCAACATATGTAACTGTAAAAGTAACGCGTTATTAAAATCAGATGATTACCTTTTTTATTTAGGTAAACTAACCTCAAAAGTAACCTATATCCAACTCAAAAGTAACATACATCTAAATCCAATAATTTATACAATGTCATCAATTGCAAAACTGTGCTATACACGACGTTGTTAAAAATGTTAACAGTTAATAAACTCGAATTAAGAGTAGGTAGTCTATTAGTACTGACCTCTTTGAACCTTAAGCACATTCATTTTAACCATACTAAAGTTACTTTGACGACATTTATGCTACCAAATGACGAATTTTCTATTAATAAGAGCACAAACGTTGGATATATCATCGCTATCAATGAAGTGATGATTGTTCCTCACATGTGACATTGTATCAACATCAATTACGTCTATCAAAATGCCTAGTGACTTATGAATGATATCAATTGTCTACTAATTGAAACGGTAGGTTATTAGGTATTCGTTCTACTTCCAATAATAAATATTGGATAAAAGGAGTTAATGTTCTTTTCTTTGATAACTGGGTAAATTATTAAGTAAATATTGCTGGACTTTTCGTAGCGCAAAATCTTTCCTAGGGTAAGTATAGTTGACTGATAAATTACATTTTCATTATGTTTCTTTTTAACTTAAGTTGTAAATTAAAGTTATATCTACGACTTTGATGTTATGACTATTTCTCCTTCAACATAGAAAGGGTGTAAGAAATCTTAATCGAAGTTTTCAATAAAATAAATAAATAAATAATATAAAATAAATATTATTATACGATAATTATTATGTTCAAATTATTACTGTTTTTATATATGATTTAATCATAATATTTATGGACAATTTAAATAAAATGTCTATCACACTATAATAATAAATCTATTTATTCACCATATTTTGATGCCAAAGGCCGTTGTTCTTTCCAAACATTTCGTTACAACATTTCATTCATGGAATTGGAAACTTTCAATGAACTCCATTAACCCTGAGTACCAGATAAGCAATAAACAGTGATGTGGGGGTTCCTTATTCTTATCTCTAGTTTAAAATATGTTCCATTATTGTCAAAGAATGATAGAAATTTATATTTATTGATTTATAAATAGCTATAGGTCAGGGTGCATAAGATATTTATATTATCTAAAGAGATGTAGGGTATCAATTGTAAAAATGGCTGGACGGAATACCTACGTTAAAACTTTTTCTGAAACTTAATAATCACAGAACCTATGAAATGAAAGCAAATTGGAGGAAGGTGTAAAGTTGAACCATCTATCTCTATTTTTATTAACCTTTCCTTTGACTTGTCCGGAGGAACTGAAATTGTTTATTTATTGTATCGAGCACCCGACTGGCCATAAATCCGAATTTGAAAATGAATGAAAAAAGAAATACCTACCCCGATTCCAATTTATTACAGAAAAAGCCACGGCGTTTCATTGGGTTTTCTTCGCAGTGAAAAATCGAGCCATTATTGCAGCCTTCCTGGCGGTAGGGTCCCGTACAAGATATATCTGAGTAAGCCGGTTTATGAGAAAAGTTCATAACTAGTAAATCCGGGCTTCAAAGTTTACAACAGTTTGTTTCCTCAGTAAAATAGTTTGGTGCTATTTGAAACTAAAATTAATAATTATGGTGTTTATATTTTGCAGAATCATTTAATATAAATTATTAAAATATTATACCTACTTCATTACACACTTTGATTTTATTTTTATGAATAAAATTTCATTGAGATTTTGCTGAGAGGATGGATAATAAATAAAATAAAAATAAAAATAAAATAATATTTATTTCAGTAACAAATTTACAATAATGTGATTCAGTTGTTGAGACCCTCATTTAAGTTTTAAACTTGTGTTAGAGAGTCTCGCTCTTCTATAACAAATGTTACTATACTATGACAAAAATTTATTAATAGTTTATTTTGGTATGTTTAGGTTAGTTAAATTAGATTTAAGTTAGTTTTAGGTTGATTAAAATTTAGAAAAAGTATATAAATCTAATACAAGTACTATCAAACAAAGTTATGCAAGTATATAAAACTAAAATGTATTTTTACTTAAGCTAATGTTAGTTAACGAATGAATTAAACTAAAATATAGTGTACAAAAATGCGGGATTATAATCTTAGGTTCGTCAAGGACACTAGGCTCATGAGAGTCTAGGCAGCGACAGAACCTAGTCAAAATGTATATTAATCTAATTAAAATGTATATAAATCTAATAGAAGTAGGTACTATTAAACAATGGTGTGCAAACATATAAACTAATATGTATTCTAACTTATACTTATGTTCGAATGAATTAAAATCAGAAAATGGTGTACAAAAATACGGGATTATAATCTTAGGTTCATCGAGGACACTAGGCTCATAAGAGTCTAGGCAGCGACAGAACCTAATCAATTATGATATTACTTTCATTAGGGTTTCCGTCTCTTCATAACTTTTCTTTAGCAACCATTGTGTAATAAGTTTTTTAATTTCAAATAGTTTTAGTGGATATATATTTAAGGTTTTATTAATTGAGTTGTATATAAAAGCTGATTGGGATTTGTATTGTCTCTGCGCAAAGCTGGACTTACACGATTGAGACTCAACCCTATAATTTCTTCTTCGGTTTACAGTTTGGATAGCATTGAAATTTAAGGATTTATGGAGCCTCAGGATTACGTGTAGAGTATAGAGCTTCCTAACCGATAATAGTTCAGTAGTAGAGTAGAGAGAGTGTGTTGAGAATCTGTATGGCTTAAAGAACATGACCTTGATCAAGGCTCGCTGGGCTCTTTCTATTTCAATAAACCTAGTCTTTACGGCACCGCCCCATATTGAAATACAGTAAATTTGTACAGACTGTGAAAGAACTGTGTAAATATTTTTTAAAAGTGGTTGGATCAATCCATTGTAGTAATTATGTGTTCCGAATACAGCTTCCAGAAAACAAAGATGCTGACGTTGTATGTATTCATCGTCCTTAATAATATTAAATAGACCTTACTTTTCTAATATTTAAGTATCAGCGGAACCCTCCAGGCGTAAAACACACTCGCACTTTCCTGCTTCAAGGCCGTATTTCAAAACAGCACATTATTGTTTTCTTCTCGTTTTGTTTCGCGGTTAAACCGGTCATAAATTCGGAAGATGGCTTAGGTTCCTTTCTTTTTACCCATTATCCGCTTTGCGAGTTTTGAATTGCTTGATCTGCTAGAAAAATCTTGGATTTTCTTTGGTTCTCAAAAAATATTGTTTAGTCTGCAATGAAAGGAACCAAACTTTATTTATCATCGAATTTTTAAACGCAAGGCAAATCACTGAGTATTCCTAACTTCATTTAAAAGCTTTCTGCGTTTTAGATTTTTTTATCCTAAAACAATTACGTGGCATTATAGTGTAGAAATAATTTATTAATAAATAGGATGTAAATGAATTTGGCGGACATCATTTAATTGATAACAATATAGCCACAAATAGTTTGGTACATTAAATAGAGTAAATCATGCATGTATTTGCTAATCGATCTATCAGACAATCGAAGCTCTGAATCTAATTAGCTAAATAACTGTTTGCTTCATTAATATCTATTGTGTTTGAACACGGAGCCTTGTTATGCTCGCAAACAATAGATACCTAGTGCTTCAATGGTAATGCTTTACCTAACAGCTTTAACCAAGTATGGTCCTAGCTAAGGCTGGTTTTATACTAGAGCTATAAAAACAGGCACCAGAAAGCTTAGGTACTGCGATCACCAAGTCGCCTGGTAAGTGTAGTGATTACACCAAAGCGCCCAAAACCTGTAATGGGTTCTTTAGGGGAGAAACGTTTCCTTTATTGGGATGTAAAATAAATACAAAATAAGTTAAGTTTAAATCTAATTTTGAATCTTATTATTTTTGGTTTGAATTCACGAGCAAATGCAGTTCACCAAGAAGGTTTCCAATCAATATTTCCTGTGAAGTTTATTTATTTTTCTTTAATTCGTTCATGCCCATCAATAACAATATGTAGTTACGTGATTACAGAACTATGTGTTGTATCATCAGAAGTTTTGCAATTTTAAATATAATGTATCTTCAATTAGTATCTCTACTGTCCATGCCTGTACGTACTTAAACTATTGCATCAAGTTAGTATCTTCACAGTTCATAAACATTTTTCCAAAGTGCTAAGTGAAAAGCCAAGTATACGAGTACAAGGCTCTTGTTGAAAGTAGGGTGCTTAAGTGTTTTGCGGTAAGCTGAACACATTCAACTACGATGTTACGGTCAAACAAAGTCAAGTGCCTAGTATGTAGCAACACTACACTCTTTGGGCCGTTAGTGTCTAAGTTGTTGTAACCGCAACCGCCGTGTACAATTTCTGCTTCGGCTAAACATAATTTACCATCTTCATTGATTACTATTGTTATATCTTGTTAGCAAAGTGGTTAGTTGGAATTTGTTATCATCTTATATTTATTTTATAGTGATTGACACTCACTTAAGTTTTCTAAATAATTAGAAAATTAATATAATCAACAACCAGGGCTTAACTGGGTGGCGTGGATTCGACTCCCACTCGAGGGCCAAGGTTACGTTGTGATCTTGTAATTTTTCCTACCATTTTCTAATTACTTGTTATCATGTACCTACAAGAAGAAGGAAAGCTGATAGGAAATGCTACCAATAATATAGATTCGTGGGAGTCATGGATGTGCTTTCAATTTGCGCTCTCATTTGGAGCCAATTCATTGCACTCAAAATAAACGTCGGGATTTTATCACTTAAATAGATTTTTCCATTTATGATAAAAATTCTTATGACTATTTTATTCAAAACTAAAGAAAAAGCTTAACCTGCAAAAAAATCCTATTTTCTAACTAAATGAAAATTCAAGAATGCAAAACGAGGTTTTTATTCTGATTTCCCACAACTACTTCAAACCTATTATTGAAGCAAAGTAGTAAAATGGCAGAGTCTAATAGCAGCTTGCAGACTTTAATAGCTCCTGAGAACGGAAAATTGCTTGATCGATTTTAAATTATAAGGAATTTATTTTCATTGAATTCGGAATATTATTTTGATTTGAATCTGTATGGTGCATTATTTAATTATTTACAGCGTTATTCATAAACACTGTTTAATTTTAAGTAAGCTTTTAAGTAATGCTTAACGTAATTTTGTATTCATAAATGTTGTTTAAACCAATGTTTAAACTGGTACTTAAATAGTTGTCAAATTAAACAACCTATATAGGTAGTTTAACTTGACAGCTATTGAAGGTAAGGAGGTGTTACACCTCTCCTAACTCCTTATACAAGAAAATGGATGCTAATAAACAGCTGATTTGCTTGTTTGTTTACAATATTTTATAATGGAACTGGATTATTTTGATTACCTACAGTGACTATTCAAATAATTTTGAGCAAGATATAGCAGATATAAACCAATTTTGGCAATCTAGTACTAAAGTTTATCAAACCAGGTTAGATCCGATGGTGGAAAATGATGAAGTGGAATTTAGAAAAAAGTGCAGGTTTTCTAAGGAGAACATGAACAAAATAATAAATATTGTTAAAGAAGACGACTCGGTTGATACAAAAGGTGGCGGCATACCTGTTCACATTCAAGTAATGGCTGTGATCAGGCACTGGGGTCGACATGAGGTTAGTGTTCATTGTATACAAAGGTTTTCTACTTTACTATATTGCAGGAAGTAAGTCTTGCAATATAGCCCTTTGTGGGTCTTGGTCTCCTTGATGGTTTCTCTCCATTAGGTACCTACGTCAGGAGCTAGATATTAGGGAACTACTTGCCTAGCATTGATATTATGTCTTCAATCTGAAAATCTATGAAATTACAAATTTACCTATCCATATTTATTACCTATCCATAGTTATTTGTTTAATTTCCTTTTGCAGGTTGTGTGTGGCCCTAATATATCTATTTGTGATGTGGTATGTCGTTGGAGGTGAAGCACTCATGATGTTCACATCTTTCGTGAGAGTCAGCTTAAAAGAAGGTTTGAAGAAAGTGAATTTAGAGGAAGAAAACTTTTAGGAGACAGTGGATATCCTTCCACACCATATTTGCGTACTGCAGTGCAGTAACTAGAGTCTGACAGTGAAGATGATGATGAAGGGAAAACAAACACAATTCACCAATGAATTAACTCGCAACATATTTATTAGTACCTAACCATTTTCAATAAATTACAATTATTATTATTTTTTCTAGTTTTTCTCCCAATATTCCAACTCTTCTTCCAATATTTGAAGTATTTTTTATGTTCCTCTTTTATCATTTGCATAAGTACGTAACTTATGTTCTTTTTCTGGATATTGTGAAGTAATAAGTAGTTGTAGTCTAAAACTGAACAAAAACACGAGCTAACCAAACTTCGTCACAACACCATGAATATTTTGGTACAATAACAACAAAACACAGCTGACAACAGAACTGTTCTGTCAAATTTCGTTTTTTTTTGAGCATACGGCCCACAGATTATCCCTAATATCTATGATAAGGCTAGATTCTACTATTTCTACCAAAAAGTTACCAGTTCTAAAAAAAATAAGTATTGTTTAGATAAGTAATTTTTAAGTTATGGACCAAGAGCCTGTGATGGCCAGACCTTCCTTTAATTCACAAGCGTGAAAATTCTTTCATGTGTATGTCTAACATAGGTAAGAATAACCCCCAAACATGAAACCTGGATCGCGGTTCCTTTGGGAGATAACAACCTTTTACCTGTTATCTCCCAAAGGAACCACGATCCAGGTTTCATGTTTGGGGGTTATTCTTACCTATGTTAGACATACACATGAAATAATTTTCACGCTTGTGAATTAAAGGAAGGTCTGGCCAGACCGGGCTCTTAGTATAGACTAATAACCTGTGATGGCCAGACCTTCCTTTAATTCTGAAGCGTGAAAATTATTTTATGTGTATGTCTAACATAGGTAAGAATAACCCCCAAACATGAAACCTGGATCGTGGTTCCTTTGGGAGATAACAGGTAAAAGGTTGTTATCTCCCAAAGGAACCGCGATCCAGGTTTCATGTTTGGGGGTTATTCTTACCTATGTTAGACATACACATGACAGAATTTTCACGCTTGTGAATTAAAGGAAGGTCTGGCCATCACGGGCTCTTAGGTTATTAGGTTTATGAATACAAAACTTTTAAACACTTCTTAGGGCTTAATTCGTTGATTAGTTAAGTCGTGCTTAAGACGTGGATTAAGAGCTTTTTATGAATAAGGCTGTTAGTGTTATAAAGTCTTATTCTTACCATACTCAAATATGTGACACTAGTACGTGACAAAAGATTAATAATAATCCGTTTTTTTATTCACTCTTCATTGATAAGATAAAATTATATAAGTAAAACATTTATTAAAAACTTCAAGATATGCGATTTTAACGTAAGAAGCTGTTCTGATAAAAGTGGTGGTTACTTGTTATAGCTAACGCTTAAGACATATTTCTCGAACACATACCAACAAAACCAATTGGGGACCGCAACCAATTTTTATTTTGAGTACCTTATCTATGACGGAGTTTTGACCTACAAAGTTGTGATGTAAAAAGCCCTCCTTCAAATTCATTGACTCCCCACAGCTGGTTCAATTCGAAGCGGAAATATGCACTTGTATCTAAGTTCTCTATTCGCTCTAAGGGGAATTAGCCATTAGCGGTCGCATTAAATTCAAAGTATTCAAACTCATCTCTCATTTAAGCCAAATGTCCACCCAGAAGAATTAATTTTGCTTTAATAGCGTATTTAAATGTATAGGGCTATCGTTAAACTGAAATATGAAAATGTTTTCGGGAAAATCATCGGATGCTTTCAAATTCATAGATCGGCGCAAGCTTAATGATTTGTTAATGGTGGATGAAATTTTGTAAGGAAATGCTGTAGATTTTGCTTTGTTTAAGATTGTTTTAGCCAACCACGCAATTTTGGGTACGTTTTATAATTATTGGAACAGTTATAAACCAACACATCATCATTTTAGCCTTCGGACTTCTTTTATGGAGTTTTATTTTTATGGCAAATTATTAGGTCAAGTATTTATGATACTATTATAACAAAGAAAATCTTGTATACTTGTTGCCAATATTTTTTTAAGAATTTAATTTGGTTCGTTTCCAGTAGCTTCGTGGGAGAGTAACCGTGTAACTAAAGTGGTTCGACACGGCAACGCAGACGTTTGCTAGCAATAAATACCTTTACGGACTATGGATATTAAATAATTTGTGATTCGGGTATTTCACTCGATTCTGAGTCATCAATGGGACTTATATTTTTATTAAAATAACGTTGTTTGTTCAAAATTTGAATGCTTCAGCATTGCAGTGGGTGTAGGTTTACTTCCGATTATTATATAAGTATGAATTTCAAGCATAAAAATATCCTAGTCGTAAGCATTATAATATGTCCTAAATTATTTAATATTTGTTTGCATCGAACTGCTTCATTTTTGGTAAGACAAAAATGTTTTTGATTCGCGTTCAAAATAAAATAAAATTAAAATAAGCATTTAAACCAAGGCGCTATACAGATTGCAGAAGTGTATGAAAATGCGATAAAAATAAATCTTGATAATACCCTGTTTCAAGATACTTTTGAGTTTGTTAAAGCATTCGCTGTTCTCTTTTATTTCAACTTAACTACGCCATAAAGCCTCTTTATAGTCGAGTTATTTTTCCGGGTGGTATTTCAGATAATTGAATAAGTGCCATTCAATTAATTGAGTACATGTTTAATTGTACGATAGAGTAATGAATGGAACAATAGTCAAACCATTACTTCCGTTGCAGCGCGATGGAACCTCTATAAAATTCTTAAACTGCCTTCTCGCACGAAAAAGAATTAAAATTCGTTCCACTAGTAAATTAAAACCCACATCTAAAGATAGAAACGTGGGATGTCCAATCAAGCACTAGCCGTAAAAGAAATAAAATTAAAAGTAAGCCCAGTACAAATGAGGCGAGTAGAATTATTTTTACGATTCTCACTCTCAATTAGTCCAAGGCACCGACAGTTAAGTGTCAGTATTATTCAAATTTACTGCACCAATTAGGCTCGCCATCATCGCTGGAGTGATGGTAGCGTACCGTGCCGTAGCTCCCCTTATTAAGAGCTCTATAATTAAAACTAGAGCTATCAATCCAATTTGTGATAAGCTTAATACATACAAATGATGCTGTATGTCAGTAATATAGATATCGTAATCTAGTATAACAGCCTGGTAAGATGTTAATTTATATTTCCAAGTAATAACAAGTCTTGATAATAGTTGGAGATTAGGGAAACATGAAATGGCAATAAGCTGGTATGCCAATGAGGAGCTAGTTTCCTAGTTTTTATTTTAATTTATTATGGGCACTAAGATTGAATTGAAATACATAATACAATTATGTCCAAGATAAAGTTTATAAACTTTCCAAACTTCGTTTAAATTCAGAAGAACTAAGTTTGGGTACCTAACTTTGAAACATTGCTAACTTAAGCTTTAAGACAATGTCTACACAGCTGCGAACTTTAAGCAAGTGTCCAACATGATTATGTTGCAATTAACGAGCGTCTTCGGTCGCTAACTTCTGATCAACTGTCCAACGCGGTTAGTTCATTGCAAATTTATTATAGAAACGAGGGGTCAAAGCTTAAAAATAGATTAAATATTTGAACTGTATTGACCTGAAATCTTGATTTGATAAACTCTTAATTGAAAAATATTAGTGATGTATGTAGGTGTACCGTGTGTAATGTGTAATTTTAATTACACTTGTATATCGTGAGGTGCTTAGTTTTAAGATTTTTGGATAGCAACTTAAAGTCAAAACGCCTGCGGTCATAACATCATTAATTTATGTCATAACGTAAGCGATATGAGAATTTTATTTTTATAATACCAAAAGAACCAAATATACACATTTCGGTTGTTAATAAAGTATCATTAAAAACGCGGCATTAAACTTTATCGTTAAAAAAATGTACACATGTTAACGATTGAAACATGATTCACTTCACCAGTAGTAGATGTAAATAGATTTATTATTTCAAACATATGCTAGTGCCGTTACTGACAATTTATCTACTACCAAAGCCATAAACGCGTGTTAAGTATTCAAATCTTGTCGCCGCCAACGAGACGCCTATGATCCTAAGAAAGTATATTCTATTACAAGGTTTGTTCTCGCCCTGACTGCCAAAATCTGTTACATTGTAGATGCCAGCGAGATCCGAGATATTTTGCTCGCCAACTAACTTTATGAGATATGTGTTTGCAGACAATGCTTTTATGCCACCGCAATGTCTGTTACGAGCTGAGTTATTGTTTATTTTTGTTCTTATTTGTACCCATTATGGTTATGAAACCTTGTTCTTTTAACCGGAGAGATGTTTGGAAAGTTTTTCATGTCTTGCAATTTGTCTGAACCTTATAGCGAATGAGTTAAATTGTAAAGAATATTGTCTTGTTATTCTCCCATTCGAAATATATGTAAGCCTAAATATTACAGTTATGTTTCTTTTGCATCAAAAATTGGATTCGCATCTTACTTGATCAGTATTAAATTTATTTTACACACTATTATTAATTAATGTATTATGAGGAGGGATTGACTTTTAAAATTATGTATTAATTGTGCTTTAATTAAAAAGTGGCGTTAATCAATATTCCTTTGTACCAAAGAGTCTAATATGTTCCGCCAAACATAGGCATTGGTAATGAAATAAATTCTATAATATAAATCATCTAAGACTGACTTTCTTAGAACTAGTCAACGAAGCCCAGTAGATTAAATTACATGACTATTTTAACAGCCTAAACAGACACGACCACATACTATAAATTACAAACAGTTCAAGATACTCATTTGTGACTTTTGACTGTAAAGCTCATTAATCACGTGGTTCGAGTTTGCAGTCCACAAACAGGTTCATACGTACTTTATCTTAATTACTTTAGTTTACTGCTCGAAGCAATTCAAGGTCGAAACTTCACCCGATGCCTCGCCGCGACGATTTGCTAATGGGACTGGATGAATGATCTGTACCTTGCTGCTTGAAGCACTCCATATAGACTGAATGCAAGCTTAATGGATTATGATGGGTGAATGATGCAGAGATCTGCCACCTGGTGGATCAGATCAGAGTTAATGTCAGCTAATAAAAGCTCTCTCGTTTCACATTTCTAGAGATTTCTTCTAATTTTAGAAATAAATTAATAAAATTTCTCGTGAGAATTGCGTGGTTCGATAAGATTGTACTAGTGGAATAAAAAAAATAATGAAAAATTGGTCGACTGTTCAAAAGTAATTTGAGTTTAACAAAAGTTTAATTTGAGACATAATAAGGATGTCAAAAAAAATCATGGTATGTTATACTACTCGTTGGAAGTTCAAATATAATAAAGAAGGTTGATTTTGGCCTATGATTGATGAAAGTCCTATGTTAGGGTTAAAATGACACCTGGCTTTTTCTTAGTACCAATAACTAAATATATACTTTAGCAATGTACTTTCGAGCACTAAATATAACAGTTTGAGGATAAACTAGAATACCTTACAACTTGATGTTGTCATAAGAGTTGGATTTCCGCCAAATCTTTACATGCATTGCGGGAAAAGTTTGTCCGTTTCTCACTTACCCTTATTGGATATTTTATTGGGTTGGGTACGTTTGTCGCTAGGCCAATAATAATACACACCCGAAATATCTTTGAGCTAGTATGTAGTTTAACTTCTCAATCTGTTTTTTTTCTGTGTCTTCCCTCAGAACAAATTTTGAAGACATTATAAGCTCATTTAGTGTTTTGAGATATCACAATATTTAACATAACATTTAACATTAAAACCATGTCGTATATTGAATAAAAATAAGCAGTTTTTATCTCAATAATTACCTTATTCGTCATGCTCCTCGTTTTGATAGTGGTCCCGAGTGTTGAAGTGAAAATTGAATTTTAAGCTGTTTTTGTTTGTCTAGGGAGTTTTACACAACTACTAAAAAAAATAAGAAAATGATTATTATCCCGAACTATGTATGTGAATTTGTATATTCGAACGACACTCCTTTTTGATACACCTTCAATTTGTTAGAAACATGAAAATCTCATACAACAAAATATGAAATTTATGACGGCAAGCTTTTCTATCTTGCAAACGAGAAACTGATCGACAGTGATAGATCGCTGAAAAGTTTCAAATGGCTCGGGTGATAAGAAATATATGATTTATTTAGTTCCACTCGCATAACGAACACTATGATTTTGTCATAGAGATTTATAGCTTTATTGATAAACTTATAAAGGTGACCCAATCGCCCGTAAATTTATCTGCTTTATTCCCATGTTGGCTCAACTTTTAAACCTTCCATGGGCTACTAAGACTATGTAAAAACTAAAATCTTAAAATAACTAATAACGATGATACGTCAAACCAGAATTGAGAATATTCAAGAGTTGTCTACCAACTAACTAAGTTAACTCAGTTATAAAGTGCAGACTTGCAGAATTAAAACTCGGCAATATAAACACTATAGGACTCTAATCTGCGTCGGAAACAGTCTAGCATTGTCTTCAAAGACTAAAGCAGTGAAGCGATGGTACAGCTAATATAATTTTCCATGTTTCCTTTGTCGATGCAGACATAATAAAAGCACCCTGGCTCGTTAATCGCGAAGTCCCAGCGTAATTAACTTTGCAGTGAGAGCAGAGATTTACGCGGACTCCGGGTACAATTAAATTTGCATAGGAAATTACACGGAATAAGCCAAGTTAGTCCGATGAAACTAAATTTTATGGCTGTCACCGCGAAGAAGCAAGTAAACCCACCCGTCATAGTTAGTACGCCGCGGAAGTACACAAGTGTGCAACATTAACTTGATTTAGCGTTGTATGTGTAACCTCTTGTATGGTCTTACCTCATCGTAAATTATCATAGAAAGATCTGGAGATAAACAGATATAAAAAAGTATGTTAAAAATGAACAAAATATTATGTGCAACTTAGTAAAATTTGCCATTAATCAAGATACTGTTAAAGAAATATTAGATTAAACAATTTTTTTTTCTCCAGACAAATCAAAGGAGATTATTTCAGCTAAGTTGATGATGACAGAATATAAATTGAAGCGCACATACTTGATTATATCTCAAGAATATTACTCAACATGAATATAATCATTATGTCACAACAATAAAATATAATTTGAAGTGCAAATGTATTAGTAAAAATGATAAACGATGCAGAAAATCGCTGCCATTTGTAGCCCCACAGCGTAATTGCCTTTCAAGAGCTGAACGAGTTGAAAAATTACATCTTGTTTATTTTATTGCGGTCCATCAGTCAAGGTTTCAACTTCGCAAATGTCAGTGCTGGATATTTTATGAGAAATTACTGCTTCGAAGACGGTACCTTAAGGTGGGTAATTAATAAGAAAATTCTCATGCGGCGAGACAGTAAAATCTTCAAAATATTGTAGCGATATATTATGTAACAAAAGTTTCTAAACCCTTTTTGAGAACATTTGTGGTTCATCTCTTTTCTGGAATAGTAACGTTGAAGTAACAATTTAAATTTTAAAACTGTTACAATATGCTGTTGTTCTATTTTTGAAAACCACGAAAAACTGTTTGCATTATTTCTCATATGCAGGGACCATCCATCACAAGTTGTATTTGCAATGCTAGTGGTTGTGCCCGGACGCTGGATGAAATATGAAAATTGCTGCACTATCTAGATCTGAATAACCCACACCCTTTATCAGAATTAGAAACTAACCGTAAAGGTTTTATTATTATAACAGGAAAACATAAAATAAATTTATAATAAAGTTAATTAATGAATGATATATAATCTGGAAAAGCTATACAGGAAATTGCAAGACTACATTTGTATACGTAAACGTTATTATTTGATAGTCTAGGTTTATCTAAGGGTACTGTTAGTCGGAGATCTCTCTATATTTATATCTTTATTATTAAATTATTTCTCCCATTAATTATCTAAATGTTAAAATATACTTGATATAACAATTAATTTTAATCTCTAGGATCAAAAATTAATCTAAAAACTACTTAAGAACCACTTAACGTATTTGAATGAAACTTCACAATTTACAATAGAGACCTTTGTACTCCAAGAAAACCCATTAAAACACAGGGAAAGCCGCAGCAAAACGGCTATTCAATACTAAATTTACAAAGAGTTTTTCATAGATTTATTGTGTTTACCTATAGAAAAAGAAAAATATAATCCAAATTTATTTATTTATTTATTTTATTTATTTATTTATTTACAATAATTTGTACGGCATTAAATTAACCTATTACACAAATTATTAACATTACAAGTATTAAACATTAAATTATAAAAACATCAGATTACAATACATAAATTATTCTAAAAATTACATTAATTATTTTAAATTAAATTAAATAAAACTATAATTATAACAATTCAGAATACTCTAGGCAAGCTTTGCGAAGTACCGTCCAGTCTCCTGCGAGTACATCGCAGTCTGGTCGTAGAGCCAGGAGCGCGTTGAGAGCGGAAAGAGATCGGGGGATAGGAGATCTAGAGCGTGCTACGGTACGGGACAAGGGAACGGAAAATAGTCTGTGTTTCCTAGGTCGACAGTAATTGTTTGGCACATAGAGACGACACACTTCATTGTGCAGCTCTGGACAGTCAATTACATCTCTGAGAATCTTGCATACGTTTAAAAGTTGATCATAAGACCTTCTTACCTCCAAAAAGTTGTATTTAGTTCAGCGGCTTTAAGAAGTCAGCCAGATGAAGCGGACGATGCACCAAGAATACGAAAAGCGTTGCTCACGTGAGGCGACACGTAAAATATCGTGAAATATGAAAAATATTGGACGTCAGGCAAAATTCCACATTTCGTTATTCATTCCGTTGCAGGAAGCTAGAGGGTGTCAAGTCTCTTCACCTACTTGGTTATAAATAACATATTGGTTTATCATTTATAGTGACGTTATTAAAGGTTCAAGCATAATTGCCATATTTTTGTGATAAATAAATATTTCAATAATATTATAAATATTCCTATGTTTGCTTTTGATTTAAATTCTCGGCTTATAAGCAAAATCAGAAATGAAATTATCAGAAGGTCGGCCCTGTGGATTAATATCTGAAACAAAGATGGCCCTATTCTAATCAAAATTTTGTCCCTTGCGCCTTAATTGGCTAAAGATAAGCCTGAAGTAGAATCGCTGGGCCCAAATTAACAGTAAAATATTAATGAAACAATTTTCTGATAAAGTCTGGATTTTAAAATTATTGTTCACCAAATCCTACACAAAAAGATTTGAGTTTACCGTTTATTGTTGTCTGGTAGGTGCTTTAACTAACTTTTATATTCTCTTGGTAATTAATCTTTGGATATTATATCGGTTGAAGCAGGTTTGAGTCCTAGCAGCAAGTTTAAATAAAACGAATTTTCTAAGGTATCCTCTTTTTAGTAGGAACCGTACCTGTCTTCCAGTCTTGTGGTGCCAGCTTAAGAATAAAACCCACTTTTCTTGTTGTTTGGTGTCAAACTTATAATTATTTATTTTTCGTTTTGTTAACAGTAAGTTAGACTGTTACAAATAACGCGTCTGGCAGGAGAGTTTATAATACCACATACTCCGAATCCTCAAATGGGTTCTATTGGACGTAATATGGGGTTCTTATACATACAACCCATAGGTTTATGATGACAGAGTGTAAGGGAGCTTCGTGACTAAACGCTATTCATAACAATTATATTCTCGTTAAATAAAGAAAAGTAATTGCCTAATTATATAAGGTCGGTTGTTATAAGGTAGCAAAGCAAAGCTCCAAGGAAATTTATCGTTTGTTTCACGTAAAATACTGGGGCTTAGTAAATAAATAGCCGCTTTCCTTCAATTATGTGCCAGTAACTTTTTGCCGTTTTGTTTATTCAGTCGCATGAAAGTTTTAACAATCTTTGCAAGGGTTATTTACATAATTCGCATTTCTTCTGGAATATTTTGCTGCATAAAATACTAAGGTAATAGAGTTATGGTGAAAATAAATGAATATTAAAGGTTTGCGGGCTCTGTTTTATTAATATATATATAATGGTCCCTATGTTTTAGCTGTACCTATGTGAAAAAAATAAGAATAAGTGTTATAATGAGAGGGTTATAATTGTATGATATTAAAATTGTACATGATGATGATGATAATGATTGAGATGACCAACGTCCGATGAAGGTTACATCGATTGGTTACAAGCTTCCAGCTTATCACGAGGCTAGATGTTGCTGTGTGAATTTTCCAGCAATATTAAGTTATTACTTAATAAACTTACTGACTTTACTTGTGTGACATATAACATGATAAATAAATATTTAATTAGATAGGTAAATATCATTGGAAAACCAAATTTATCACTTCACAATTTAGAGCAAAGCATAATATGTTTGAATAGTAAATTCGAGAAAAAAAAAACTAAATGGTTGTAGTGGCCGCAGAGCTAAACTAATAACCGCAAACGAAATCAACGTTCATGTCGTCATTCCGAAACCGACAATGGTTATGAACATTGCCGGCCGAATGCGATGCACAATCGAAACCGTGCGATTGTAGTAATGCATAGAAGGATAATCATACATCTGAAAATGGAGTATAAACATATTTTCTGGTTTTTTTTCCTAAATAATATTATTAGATTAAAATTATGTTTCATAAATGTAAGTAACCACCCATAATATTTAAATTCACACTGTTTATTAAACATAAACAATAATTATAGTACGAAAAAAATTATATAATTACATCATCCACAATAACATAATTTACTTTATGGTTTTGTTCCTAAATAATGTTATTAGATTAAAATTATGTTCAAAATATGTATGTAATATAATGTTTATATTCTGTTTATATATTTTTTTTCGTAATAAAAATATTCACATTGTATCTTAAGTTCTAGAATTCTATTTGAATTCTATACATTTCAGTACCACGTTCGGAAACACTCGGCTTCCTCAATGAGGCTCGTACACGCTTTATATGCAAATTGAATGACCTCCAATTTAGACCGCTCGGTGTCATCTTCACATTGAGAGCTTTAGGTAATTGAGGTTATGTTATTGGCATATTTTCAGCATTTGGGCAATTGGTTTTGTTTATTAAATGTCGCTTTGATCAACTTATATGATAAACTTAATTTCTCATGACTTTTAACAATTGCCAAATGCTGAAATATGCCTATACTCATATAACATACTAACCTTAATTAAGTGCCGCTTTGGTTTTATATGCCATGGTTTTATGTAAAGTAAAGAATTAAAATAAATTATGAAAATAGATCCCAAAATTACAGAAAAGTAAAAAAAAATTGTGCAAAAAATGGCATTCAAAAATCTAAAAACGTTTTCGTTTATATTGTTGTATAATATTAAAAGCATTTTGCAATTAACAAAGATATAAAACTTTGTTCATAATAATAACACCATACTCTTACAGCTGGAATGGCTAAAGCGAAGTTTTTAATTAAAATTAGCTCTCCAGTTTAAACACAAATGTAAATAAAATGAAAAATGAACTGTTGCGAATAAACTCCCCATAAAGGAAAATTCCAACACAATGAATGGGAAATGCTGAAAATAGTTCTGCCGATCGCGACTTGAAAATTTATTCCGTAGAAGGAAATCGTGCGGAAAATTTGCAATTTAGAAGTAAACGGGAATGCCAATAAGCTATCGATTATGTAGATGCAAGCCTTTTGTGCCGCGAGTTATCATTGCAGTCAGACCCATCTCAGAAACGATTTGTTCGCTAAATTTTTCCAACTATTTCTATGTTGATTTTTCTATCTCGTTTCGTTTATTTAAATAAATTAATAAATATTCCTGGAAAATTCACAGAGCAACATTTAGCCCCGTGGAAAGCTCGAAGCGTGTGTTGAAGAATAATCTAATAAATTATGAAAAACTTAAGTCTTTTTTTCTTAATTGAAATAAAAAATATCATATTATGATTATTTAACGTCCCATTATGGGCACAAGTCTCTTTAATAGATTCCGATTTGGAACCACGTATGTGAAAACTATTTATATCTTTACGATAATTATTACAGAGCATTTTATTGTTAGAACTTTATATTGGGTCATTCAGTGTTACTCCCAAAGCGCACATCTTTTCACGACCGACCATGTTGTCTTTGTAACATTACTCTATTAGCCGCATTTACACAGTAAATAAGCAAGGGTTACCTGTTTTTCTTTGTGTTTAGAAAATACAAAGATTAATAATTATTAAGTATTATTATCTATATTATATATATTAAAATCAATGCCACTATTCGTATATTCGAATAGTGAGTGGCATTGACTCAAGAACGGCTCGGCAGATTGAGGCTGGTAGGTTAATTTTACTAATATGACAAAACTTTGTGATAATGTGTATAATGTATGTTCGTTACTTCTTCACGACTAACGACGGGAAAATTTATTATAGCGCAGGCTATGCCACAAGGCGGGCAGCTAGTGTAAGATAAATCTTACCAACAGATAAACACGCTTTCTGTGTAAACGACGGGTGAGAACACATTCTACGCCCAATCTCGGCTGTTGGTTCTGAAACCTAACACCATGCATTAGAATGCTTGTTTTGCCTCCATTATCTTACTTTGATGCTGCCAACCAAAGGGTCGTTCACATGTGGAAGTCAAACGACATTAATTTCCTAAAAGCATAAAGTTACATTGAGACAAGTTCAGGAGAAAGAGTTTTTGTGAAGTGAAAGTATATGAAGGAATTTGAATGTGTGAAAATCTTAACGTGTTTAGTTTGGTAGTATTTATTAAACTATAAACACAACAGCAGCTTGTATTAAATAGGTTTGATCTAAATACAAGATACTTTAATGCTCGGTATGAGAGTTCTGTTTTTATTGCACACTTTTGTAGCTAAACTTCCAAATCTAGATAGTAAAGAGTTTCTACAATCTCTAATTATGTAAATTTGAGCTGTCCTTGTCTATCCGATAGATAGGGCGATTAATTTTTTATTAGTAACTAGCTTTCTGCTCGCGGCTTCGCCCGTATTATATATATCCGTATTTTGCCGCTGTAATAGGTATCCCTTCTCCTGGTTCTAAGCTATCTTTCCACCAATGTGCAGCCAAGTTGACTAAGCCTTTCTTGAGTTATAAATATTGTAACTATAGATAAATTAAATAATATATAAAAAACAATATAATTTTATTTTTATTATTATAGAGGCAACTATAACAGAAAAGTAATACTATCAAACATGTTGAATACCGCTGACTCATGTTACGTACGGCGCCAACACGTCAATAATCTTTGTATCATATAAACACAACCTTTTTTACGTTAAAGAAAATTGCGTAGAGACTATTAATCATGGACACAATGCCCGTCAGCTGACGTATGGCTAAGGGGCCGGAGTTTCCCGGATAATAGGGAAATGAATGAAACCTTCGAGAGTGTTGAATTTCTATGTGGCTTTACGGCTTATACCTGTATAAATGAAACATTTTATAAGAGTTTGACAGAGCATAAGCTCAAAAACGGAATTCCATCCGCTTAACATTATTGTTTTTTTATTATTTGGGCTGAAGGAGAAAAGTCATAGATTTTGGTTATGAATCTTACTTATATTATAAACGCGAAAGTTTGTGAGGATGTACGTTTGTATTATATTTTGTATTTTACTATTTTGCTAAAACTATCTAATTGAATGGATATTGATGCAACTTCAAAAATGTTTATAAAACTTAGAATAAAATAAATAAGAATAGCACATACGCTACTTTTAACTCCGGGAAAATATATTTTACCGCAAAAAAGTTTTAAAACGCGTACAAATCTGCGGCAGATTTTTTTTAAATAAATTATTAACTTATTTTACATAGAATTTTAATATTTTGAAATATGTGTACCTACCTAATATATCGTTCATAAAACCCATCCACTCTCATAACACATAAAACCTAGTGCTTATAATAACAGTTAATTAACTGGCAAAATTTTACAGCGAACATTGAAAATGAGCATTCAGGGAAACATTTCCCCGATATATTAGACTATAAAAATAAATTAGCAATATTCCCCTGAATGCAGTGGGATTGACCTAGGGCACAGGGGGGAATAAACAGCTGGTGTAATTACGGTGCAGGTCGGCGATGGACATGAGCTGCTTCTGAACTAAAGTACCTACTAGATATCTATGGGAAAGGATAATTTATGTAAAACCTTAAAATGAAAGAAAAATAAAGCCTCTTTTATTTTATTATTTAATTTTAAAATTGTCTAAAAGACGAAGATGATTAAATATAATAACTATTTAATTTTTCTATTACAATGATTTAAATTAATAATAATTAACTACATACATCATTATATTATAAAGGTAATAAGCATCAATTTTTATAACTAAACTAGCTGTAAAAGTTTACCTTCGAATAGGGTGTCCAACGGCCATACCAATTACTGACCGCTTCCCAAAATTCACTGATATTTCCCGATATAAGCCCAGTAATTGATATTTACGCATCACTAAACCTTTATATGGGGAACAGATTTATTTTAATTACTCAATCGATATGATCACTGCGTATATGCGCTAATAACACATTTAATAGACGTGTTGCACCATAATACATAATCATCATTTAATTTTGAATGGTCTAACTCTTACAACTAGTAATTAAGTTAAAAATGTTAAGTTATTTAAGTCGAAAAGCTCGACAGAAGATGTATGACTTGTTATGCAGATACATAACCTACACTTACTTATACTTCAGGTACATACATAGTTAAGTACGAGTAAGTTGTCAATTTTAAGGAAAACTTTAAATTGTGCAACAAACCATTCACCCAATAAACTTCGTAATAATTTTGTTTTATCACAGAATACAAAACTAAGTTACCCAATCAATTACTTGTTAGCAACCTAAATCCCACCAATTTGTCAGCTGTTGAGTACCCACGGCGTCAATGGCTTAAACAAATCTTGCGGCCGCGCACCATTTTGTTTGCGATAGTTCAAGACAAGAAACGAGGAAGGCATTACTCAAGCGAGCCGGGGCGCTATTTAGCAGTGTCAACCGCGCATTTGTATCTATCGGCTTCGACCTTAAAATAATTAGTAAAGATTTTTAGAGATACCTATATGGAAACAGTGACTTTCTCTCTGTTGTTTAATTAGAACTTGCGGAAAAACTGTGGAATTTTATTAAAATGCATAATATGCTAGCAAGAAAAAAAAGTAATTGATACATTATATCAACGAATTTAGTATGTACTTTAGAACGTTATTGCAACAAAATATCAAATGAATACTTTACCTCAATAATTCAATGAAAATGACTTTTTGAAATCTGCGGTATTATATGCGTTTGATGTAGTCGTTTGATCAATCTCCACTTATTATTACCAGCATAGCTTCTGTATTGCAATAAAATGCCCAGAACATATAACAAAAAAACGGAACAATTAGGCGTTCAACAGTGGACGTAATAATGATGATTAAAAAAATTCAGTTCAAAGGCTTTCAGTTACGTAATGCCTAATTTGATTCAAACTTCAACTAAAGCAATCATCATAAATATTCTTCAAAGGTTTTCGAAGGTGCTATTTAGCAAAGATTAATGACCATCCTACACAATTCGATTCCATTGCTTTCATTTCAAATTCTAACTGGCCAATCAATCAAACTGAATTGAACAATACTAGGTACTCTATTTCTTAAGCATAAGGTTTACAATTGTATGGGTTTTGTTTAAGGTTTTGGAGTGATTCGTTTGAGGAAGGAACCTTTGTGTTAGAACACGTGCTTTTCCGGCCCACCTGCATAGGAAGTGGATGCAGATAGTGATTTGTGTACCTGGCTATCGAATTGTCTATTGAAATGGCTTTTGATATAAATTTAATAGAATACCCTAAAATTGCTTGGCTCAGATAAAGTTACAGATATAAAGAAAATAATCAAATGAAATAGAATGATTTATCATTCAGCACGAAGACCTTTTCCATAAGTTACATATTCTTGATTTCTAGAGTTTGTCTTAGGAGTTTATCAGTGGCTAAATTGATAACATGAACTCAGTTTTTTCTTTCAAAACCAAGGAAGCTACCTGTACTATTCCGAATATATTAACTAAAGGCCGTTAGTAAATAGATTCGTCAGTGACTGCTTCACCTACGCATGAATAAATCTTGCTAAACTCCCATAACCATTACAAATGTTTGTGGAAACTCCATGTAATTGCCATACCAGCCCTATTATTACGGAGGTAGACAATACATTACCAAAGAAAACACCAAAGGATTATTTTAGTGAAACAAAACGTAATTATGAGCGTCCATTTAAATGAACCCGAGACTGGTTATTACCTTTGTACACACCTTTTTGAATACATTTGGAATATTAAGTTGGAGGTTTAAAATGGTAAAAATGTTAATAGTAAATTTAGCGGAGCTTTCAACAATTAGCGTTTGAAAACCAGGCTAATCCTTTGTCAAGTTTTGGACAGAATCCAACTGTGGTTTAATTAGATTCGGCCTAGTTGTGGGTTAAAAGGCTATTTCTTTATAGAGTTCAGGATTAAAGATTAAAATAAGTTTCAGATTTTCTAAATAATGCGTGGTTTTGAGTTCATTAAGATTATACAATAAATAATTCGAGTCGATATCTTTGTTACTATCAACTTTCGTATTTTTTCATCGGTATATAAATGCTATAGATACTCATAATACTTGATCACCATGTAAAAGAATTATATATTTTCAACTGATTGCACAATTCAACACAATGAAGAAGCGCCAGTGATTTTAAAACAAAGTAATATTTTCGTTCCATTTTATCTCCGTCGTACAGCCACGTTATTAAAATGCAAGATGGCGCACCCACCTCGCGTCTCATCGCCATAAAAATTAAGATGCTCGCAAAAGACGCAAATTAAAACTTTATCTTACACGATAATCTTATTCCCCCTGACTTCGCCCGCCTTTCATTTACTTGTAAGGCTTTCGGACGCGTCCATTAAGTAAAGAGGCTCCGGCCAGCTTAATTACGAATTCCCTCCAAAATCTCGTCTCAGGGCGCCACCCAACAAAATGGCTACGATTGATTTTAAATGAGGCCCAACAAAGACTAAGTAGTGTGGACTGTTTTGAACTTTGGGGTGAAATTAACAAACAAATAAGCAGCTTGTATAATACAAAAAATAGGAATGAAATAATTCTTGGTCGATGAATGTGACATGAAAACTATTTTACTCATAAATTCTTAACAATGTTTCATTGGGTAGGTAAGTACACACAAAATTAATAAGGTATCTTTTGTTTATTTGAAATTCTAATAAAAATAATGTTATACAAGTACTATTGATTAAGCTTGGCTTTGAAGTTTACCGAACAGTTTACGAGCCAACCGATATTGAAATAACGGAATTATCTAAACAAACTACACAAGAAATAAATTTAATATTCATCTGCGATTAGTTTCTACCTATAACGGGCAAAATTGTTTTGACCAAACTGTTTGTAATAAATTATTCCCGCAGTCATAGAAATACCGCTAACTGGGATGGATTTGACCAAACTGAGGTAGAATTTGTTCCTATTCTAAACAGAATATCACTGATGTCCTTTTGTATTCTGTGCGTTAATAAGGAAGTAATAAAGATAAATTATAGCTCATTAACATCAAAGCAGAGTAATGTTTATTGGCTTAAATGAAGTGGGAGTTGAAAGCTCTACCTTTCTGTGCTAGCTGGTCTAATATTGATTGTTCTGTTAATGCCGTTGGATCTAATCAGCTGATGTGATATTGTTTGTTCTTTTGCAAAAAGGTAAAAAGTTTTTTTTTTTGGATATTTATAACTGGATACTGGATATTTTCTTAATAGCCATAAATATTTATATAAGTGTGTAGATCACCAGTTCATTCTAGCACAGATGCTCTATATTAATGCACCTTAAATTTGGCTCTAAGCTTGAATATATAAATTTTATGAGTGCAGCTTGAGATGACAGCTCTTAGCTTTAGCAGTTCACTTGGTCTTTAAGCTATTAACTACTGGATGTGAATTTTCCTTCGAAGCGTTCGTTTTAAAGCGCTGTGTTTTATAAGGTAGTGGTCAAGGTCTAAGGTCAATTTTATTTGTTGTCTGAAATTTTCTAGTATAACTCGTGTCACGTTGCTCTCGTATCAAAAAATGTAAATTAATATGGCATTTGTACGTAATTAATTTGTTTAATAATATGTGCATATTTTCGTTAAAAGGTTGAAATGAACATGTAATTCGTTTTTTAAATATTTTCGTCCGGTGAAGTAACCTAACTTGAAAAGTCTAAGGTACCTACGCATATAAATACAGAGACAGAAAATTTTGTCTTAAGTGAGAAAATATTACTGAAGCTTAATGTTAGGAGGGGCACCTTACGGAAGGCTCGTTATGCTGATTTATGTAGCCCGAAAAGGTATGAAGACCCACCTTATGAATTCCTTTTGAATTTACGTGCACGTTTTCATTTTGTGCAGCACCGTAGATTATGGCCCAAGTTTTCGTGCCAGATGGCTAATGAAACTTTATATCTGCAAGACATTTTGGGTTTTCAACCTCTATTTTGTTTTATGAGTGCATACCTTCTTTAGCGAATATTTTGTATGAAACCTATCCGACGTTTTAACATTCGACGTGTGTATTTGTGTGTGTGTATTTAGTCTAAGGGCTTCATAGTATGGTTCTAGAAATGAATTGTATCTTGACAATTTGGAACCTATAAAATTACAGAGATGTTGATGAGTGTGTTAATTTTATATTTATGGTGCACGTCACTTCGCGTCATACTCGCGTAGCAAGCACACTTTGAATACCAACAAAATTAATTATAAAACTTAATTTGATTTTTTTCTATACTTACATTTTTGTAAAGATACAACAAAAAGTTATTCTATGAATTATTTTGTCCAAAATCCTTTTGAATTTTCTTGTTATTATTGTTTTGAGTAAAAGAAGTCCAACAAATAAATAATAACATAAATGAACCCAAGCCAGATAACAACTATGATATCGAATCAAAAAACGATACAATAATGTAACATAATGGGTACTTATTCTAAAGTATTCTTAAAATTCCATAAACAAAGTAATTTTCAATGTTAACATGAGATGGTTTTAAATAACAAACACAGTGATAAAATCAAGTAATTATTAATTATTACCGCTGTTTTATTATAGGCTACTACTCTACCAGGGGTGGATCCAACCTACGTGAGCTCTCTAGACCTCCTGTGGCTTACACACGAATGGTTACAATGGAGAAGGCATTTGGTATTTACCTACTCCATTGTTAAATTTACATTTATGAAGCTAAATGATATTAAATTAGTGCGGCATTTCGACATGAAATATTGGATTTTTCTGTTGCTAATAACAGATGACCACACTGTAATGACCGTATATATGTAAAAGATTATCCCACAGGAAATAGAAATGAAAAAAGTAACCAAGTATAGTACCTACTTTTTTATGCCTATAATGACCAATCCAATTTTTCGCAATATGAGAACGTTATAAATAATGCCACATCTACACCAATCGAAACTCCTGAGCTCCATCAATAAGCCAAATTAATGTTAGCCACGATTTATGGTAATTTGCCCTATGTCACTACTGGCCTCATACAAAAATAATAGACTTGTCACTGCTGGAACCAACTTCATTTCAATTGCAAATGGAGGCTTAGCACAGACTTACTTAGCGTTAAGGTTATAGGATGATAAACCGTGGTTTATGGGCGATATCCTGATAAAAATCTTGAGAGTGGCATTTTGTATGGATAAACGCTTTAAGTGGGTATAATGTTAATTACTATGGCGTATTTATTGGTGCAAAATGTAGTGCATCAACCTTCTCGAACTCAAAGACTACTATCGTGGTTTTTTTTTTGAAGTTTAGAAAATGACATGGATTGTTTCCGTTGATGATTTGCATACCTTAAAATTAGTATAAAATGCAAGTTGATTTATTTTTTCATTCGTTTATTGAATTTTAATATCAAGTTAATAAAGTAATTGTACTTATGGTTTTTATATGTCAAATATAAAATACAATTTATAAGAAGCTTTATGGATTAATAAAACGATGTTGCAGACACAGTTTATCGGAGTGTTATGTGTGGTGTTTTAAAATTTTGTAGAATTTTACTGATCATAAAATTATTTATGATAATCCTTATTTATTCAGATTATTTTTTCGAGATCTTTGTTCCCAAAATAAGATCAAATGGAAATAAAAAAAATCTGTCACTGGGGTTTCACAACATATTATTATTGATTTTCCAATTGCCATGATGGTATGAGCTATTATTATTTAAAACATAAAATTATATTATTGAATTGTTTGTAATATTTCGACCAATGTATTTTATATGGTATGGCAACATAACTTGAGTATATAATGTATTACTTATCTAAAGCACTAATAAATACAAAGTAGATATCAGCCCTGTTTTATCGTCCGTCAAGTCGGCAGAAACTGATCACGTAATTTACTAAGGGGTGGAACTACCGCAATAACCGACTCCTAACAATTTTGATCCCAACCATAATAATTTCGCTTCATGTCGTTTTATTCAGTTGAATGGAACCGAATGGATTTTCCCGATAGAATTGTTATCCATTCTCTGTTCGGCAAAACAAATGGTAGCTGTATCTTTTTTTTTGGAACGGTGTATTGTTCGTGCCTAGGATTTGCATGTTTCGAAACAAAAAGCTGTCAAAATATGTCGCTCATTGAATACAAAACAGCCACAAATCAGAAACCTCATTTTTTACAGGAGAGCCAAAACAAAATTTAAAAAATGATTTTTTGAAAAAAATACTGTTTTTATTTTTAAATGTTATGATGTTTATATATCATTGTTTTCCTTGTTTTTTGCTCTATTTTTATAAATAATGACCACTGTGATAGCATTCTTCCAACCTGAGAAAACCAACAAAAGCCCTTTTTGCATTCAAAATTTGAACCAATGTTAGGGTAATTTTCTCAAAAAATTAAACAAATAATAAAATGTAACATGCAATTTTGATGTTTTACTAAGGAAATAACAATAAAAAATAAATAACTCTCAGTATATCTAAAAAGATACAAACTATTCAAACGAGTAACACAAAACTAGATATTGTTTTATCGTTTTATGTTAAAAAACGCGATATCAATTTTATCTAAAACAAGCTTTCCGCCCGCGGCTTCGCCCGCATTATATTAAAGTAAAAAGTATCCTATGTCCTTCTCCTGGCTCTAAGCTACCTCTCCACCAATTTTCAGCCAAATCGGTTTAGCCGTTCTTGAGTTATAAGTGAAGTAACTAACACGACTTTCTTTTATATATAAGATTCATAGGAACAACATTATACTTCAAAAACTATAAACACAAATCTAAAATTTAATTGCTGAAAGCTTAACATTAAAAGGTATGAAATAAGGCTTAATTAGTAAAATATTAATACATTTTACTATGTATTATTAAATCACAAACTGTATGGCTAAAATCACAAAAGTAATATTTTTTTAAATATTACTTTTGTGATTTTATTCACATTGATTGAAATATCACATTCTTGAATTTGTCCAAAGTTTATAACAGGCTGGTTTTGTATGCTTTCTTATTATTCATTAGAATGGCCAACTACCATGCTCATAATTAATTTTGCTCTGCTATTCATTCTGAAAATAAACTATTTGACCGATTATTTATTGATTAAACCGATTGCAAAACAATCATAAATTGTTACTTTGGGTGCAGATTTATGTGGTGCGAAGATTCCGTGAAAACTAGCAATTTATTTATAAGTAATGAAGTTAAATTACTTTAAAAATATAAAAGCTATGAACCAACCTAACAATTATGAGTTGCTAAACGGTTACCGATAACTGTATGAACGTAAACTCTATCAAGTAAATGTTATTTTAAAGTAAATAAACATTACAAATTTGAAAACATGCTGTTTAGCTGTACATAAATTATTATTACCTCTATAATAATTCAATACAAAAAGTACACATTTGTAAATATGGTATCACTTTATTTCATTATTGGAACGCAAAATGTACGTTTTCCAAAATATGGCTCTGTTAAATAAAAAATCAGAATGTACTTACTTGAAATTGGAATGCAAAACGGACGCATTTCAAAAAGTGTCCCTTTTGCACAGAACACTGAATTAAAGTTTGGGTCTTTTTTCGAGTTGTGGCAGTTTTGTTCTGAAGTTTGTGCGTAAGTCAGCCCAATACAAAAAGGGCGGTTGATCAGTTTTACGTCAAAATGAGCGAAAATGACGGGTGTCTTCAGCAAAACGTAAAGTATTGCAGCTTTAGACCCTAATTTTGAAATAAAACCATTTTTGAAAAATTTTGATTTATGGCTGTTTTGTATTCAATGAGCGATGTGAGGTTTTATTTCGTTGGACTGTGAATTGCTGTAATGTTTTCCATGCTATCGGCACCTAATAAAACACGTTGCAATCAGAATACTTCTGCACAAACTATTTTATTTTCCTTAGAGTAAGCGTATTTTTAAATAATGTAGGTTGGTTGCGCACAAAGCTATATCAAAGGATATTGACCATACTATTGCAGCTGTTAAAAATGTTCTTTATTTTGTAGTATTTTTGATAATAATATTGGGTCTTTAAACAAAAAGAAAGAAGAAAATAAATCGGCTTCCAGTTAGTTTAGTCAAGTCTACAAGCAAAGCTATATAAGTTTAATTCCAATGCAAAGTCCAGAATATTGGATGTTAATTCCTTATTCTATGCCGCAAAATAAACTTTCTAATATTCAACAACGGTTGCAATCAAAAGTAAAAATTAAATTTAATTCGAACCCAGCTAGCAGCAATCTTTTGTTGTGACTGGCTGGAAGAGTGGGGGTGAATTCTTAATTAAGTGTTGGCGAAGCTCTCTCCACTTAATGCAATGACTTCACGGCTCGTTTAACTTTCATATTATTCCTTTAAACTCGGCGATTTTTCCTAAGTGGAGGAATTAAGACTAGAAGACTCTTCAGACTACACTGCAGTCTATAATTGAGATTCCATGACTCAAGAGGTATGGAGAATAGTTTTTGATTAGTGTATATAGAAAAGAGTATTGTTAGTTTTCATTGGCCAGATGGATCTTAAAGTTATTATAAACATTATGATAATAATTACAAAGGCACCAAAGTATTTAATTCAAGTAAAAGTTACAGTACCTAAACTATTGCTTTATAATATTATCACACATAAAATATTATTACTGTTCAGAACTCGTTAAAAAGATGAAAATTGCGCGAAAGACAAGCAAACAAGTGTTATTTTATTACATCAGTTACTTGGTACTTAATCCTTCGAAAGCACCGCTTTACAAAGGATTTTCGAAAAAGCCGAAAAGATACTCTTGGGGATATTAGTCGAATATTGCCACATAAATATCGGTTATTACACCATAACTCTCAGCATCTATATATTCATTATCGTTATTGCAGCCCATAAAGTTTTGTATGAAAAATAAGTAAAAATAAGCGTAGAGCTATCAATCAAAATTATATGGCGATTAACGCTCAGCCCAGGGTTTTTATAATAGCCGGAAATTAATAAAACCTGCACTGCAATGATGTAAGGTATTACGACGTGTAAGACTTACTCTGAAATATATTTGATTTCTTGAAAATTTTATGTAATTAATTATGTTAAGATAAAGAATGGAAAAATTTAACGTAACAACAACCGCAGATAAGTATAATGGAAATCTCTTCATTAAAAAAACCTCAAAAATAAATATGTGGTTGTACAATGCAAACAGATGACGAATATTACATTTTCATTTAATTATTTACGCTAATTAGAAAAAAGTCTATTTTTTTGCCACTTAGTTGTACTTGTTTTTGCTCGTAGTCTCGCTCAAGTACTTGAGTTCTAAAACAGAAAAAATATAAGTAAACTAAAAATTGACAATCAATTGAATATTATGAACAAATAAAAATACGCATTATTTTTATTTCTCCTGAACGTATTGTGTAGTATATAGAAACATACCACCATATATATACATTGAAACTCCAAATAAAAAACCTTAGATTGCCCCAATATTATAGACATTTTATTGCGTCCTGCCAATTTTCTACGCATTATTATCTCAGTTTTTCCATACAGGGTGGGATAATGGAGATCGATTATTATGATCTCCCTCTATAATTCGAATAATCCCGTAATTGATACGTAAAAGCTCTGTTGGCCTTTCTGCCTATTAGGGAAGACCCTTTTGCAGATTTATAATTTAAGCTATTGAGGGATTTAGATGATGGATCTTTTCTATGGAGTATTTAGAAGAGGCAGGGAACAATATTTTCTGTTGTATTCAAAGAAGCTATTTTTCATAACGGATTATTATGATTTTTATAAATGTCAAAACAAGTCGTTCAATTAGTTCATACAAAAAAAATACAACAGAGTTTTGACTAAAAATATTGCACTCGATAGAGACAATGTACGTACATCATACCTATAAAACAAGCATTTCGAAAATAATGTATATTTGCTACAAAAAGAATTAAAGTAGATAATACTTTGATGAATATCAGTCTATGTTGTGAGAAGGCAGATATAGCTATCTCACTCTTTCATAATAATAAAAGTTGCAATGCAATTTGTGAGGGTGTACAGCAAGGGTGGGTCTAATCGACCCGCGGTGCGTGCTTTAGTTCTGCGGTAATGAATACGGCTGACTGCAATTTAGGGTTAGGGGTATTACAGATTTTAATTTAGTTCTAATAACTTATAACAATTTACACCAACTTAATTGGTTCCAATAGCTAGTTATCATAATTAAAGTTATTTTTTAAGGTAATATTTAATGGATTTTGCGTAGTTTTATCTAACCTACCGTTGTTTATTTTACCTACCTCGTAATATTTTTACTAAATGCTAAAATACTAAATTTTTTAAATAAATACCTACCCAAAAACAACCAAGCGAGAAACGATTATAAGAAATTAAACGAACGTTTTAAGTCTTTAGAATAGCTTTCTTGTTTGATGTAATTGTTAAATTATTACCACAATTCAAAAGGAACCTTCTATTTATCACCTGCCTTTATCTACAAAAAGAATTGATCCCTTTTCGTGAGATTTATAGCCGTGTGACTAAAACTAGAACATTAGAACCCTAAACAAAGGGATCAATCGCTAAATGTGCAAATGACATTGAAAATGTAATTCATTGCGAATCAAATGGCCGTGGGCAGGATCGTTTACACATGAGAATAAACATCCCTGTTGACCCCACAGCATAATGCAGGGGGAATAAAATTATCTATCTTGCTACAAACACAGGCTGTCTGAGATGTGTGGATTAAATCAGAAGCTGAGCGTATGCAGATTTTATAAAAATAACGCATAGGTACCTACACTATAATTTATAGTACAGTCAAATACTAAAGTCCTATATAGCTTAAAAACTTTATGAATGATCCGAATACTAATAAAAGTTAAAATTCCCCGGCAGGTGTAGGCATTGTAGGTAACTATAATAATATTATTGTCTTATTCTGTCTTTACTACACTGTATGTAATATGTTATAATAAAGAGCATTAGATCAAGATTTTTCGTCTAAAATACTCAAAAATTGGTAAGTAGACTGGTATCACAGGTGCTTACGATGATGATGATGCAAATATATTAATATTTTATTAATCTGATTAAGACTTCGCAGAAACTATACTGTATTTATCTCCTCATCTCATAACTTGTACCACACATAGAATAATGTTAATGTTTTCTAAGCAATTAGAGCCCCATTCCTGATTTAGGATTATAGTCCCTTGTCCCGGTCACGTGGCCTCTATCTCATTATTTGCTTTGACGTACGATATGGTGCCACATTGTCACAAGGCCTTACCTATAGCGTTCCGAATAGCAAAAAATCATCATCCTTCCTCCTCCATTCTCCAAACGATTTTTGGCGCTTCTTAATCAATTAATTAATACTAACCTATACCAATCAATTACTCCAGGATCTAGAAAGATCTAGCAGAAGATATAAACTATAAACTCTTATTAATTAGACTGTAACGCTGCTTTCAGAAGAAATTCTTTCTACTTGAATCGCCATGAACACGATTTCATTGAAATTTATATTTACAGTACCTTTCCCTTATACTAACAGTATCTTAATTCGTTTGTTTGTTGGTTCAACTCGTGTTAAACGACCATTTTTAACTCACTGCCACAATACAATAGAGAATCGCGAAAGCGGTGTGTTTTCTGGTCATTATGTACTCAACAGGCTAAAAAATAATTCATACTTAATCATGTTAATGACATGTCCCAAAAAACAAGGCTGTGAATTAAGCTTTTAACCCACCATAGCACACGCAACTTATGGTTCCGATATTTTTCTTAGCAAAGTTTGAATAAAATACATTTAGCACATAAAACGTTGTAGATTTTTTAAACAAGTTGAGCCCATGGAAATAACAATATTAAATCACCAAATCAATTCAAATACGAATTTGCACTCTTATTACAAAAACCTTTTCAAAAATTTCAAAATGCGATCTGAACTTGTGACACCACATTTTTAACATGATTATCTTGTTTAAGAGCCGTGTTGGCTAAGTGGGAGCACACTCGACTTTCATTCCGAAGGTCGTGGGTTCAAACCCCGCCGCGCACCTCTGATTTTTCTTCTTGGAAAATTATGTGTGCTTTATAAACACGTGCTCTAACGGTGAAGGCAAACATCGTGAGGAAACCGGCATGTTCTGAGAACTTTGAAAAAGTTTGAGGGACATGTGTCATTCACCAACCCGCACTTGGCCAGCGTGGTGAATTAAGGCCTAATCTCTCTCATCAAGAGAGAAGTCCCTGTGTCCCAGCAGTGGGAACGGAATAGGGGTGTTATGATTTTATGATCTTGTTTTAACAACAAGCACTTAATCAATAGATATTATTATATTCAGCTTGATATCTTCAAGAGAGTGTAAGTTTCCTGTGGATCTATAGTTCTTTACCTTAAGGTAATATTTATCTTAATAATTAGTATAAAGCCAGCAGACTGTTCTTGATAAAGGTGCGTGTTAACGAGCGCGCGTCGCGTGATAAAGCCGCGGCGTTTATAAATTAAAACATAATTGTGTTATCGTGACCACTATGCTTTAATGCATTCGCCTCGCGACGAACTTACGTGAAATTAAACGCTTTTGTTCTAACTAGAATAGTTTGTTTTAGTTGAAAACATAATTTAAATTCAATTCTACCATCTACTGTAAATAAACTAACGAACCCAAATGTTTGTTTACGATCCTAAACAAGACAAAGTTTGGACATTATGGTTTCAAATAATGTTTATCATCATCTTACAATATATTATAATCACTTGAAAATTGACTGTTTTATATTATACATAGACGATTAAATAATTTAAAATCAAAACAATACATACCTTAGTGCAACTGCATAAGCTAAAAAAATGTTTTTCACATAAACAGGAGTTCCTTAAAGCACCTCGTTTAGTTTACTGCACAATAACAATAACGGTAAAGTTTATAGGCAAAAAGTTTCAGTTAAATAAATTACGCAATTCATGCTAGCATAACTTTTTGTTGTTAAATACAGAACAGATTTCTGTACAACAAGCCAAATAAATTCAACCCTAATCCGTCGTTAAGTCTTGAGCTTAGTCATGGTTCCCGAAGTGGCCAGGCCATGTTTAATATGGCCATACTATACCCGTATGAAATAGTGCCACCGTATAATATGGCATGTGCTGTGTAATTGTAGCTAAGCGTTTAATATGACACAACAGTTTGCACAGACATCGCTTATGACGCTTTGTCTACAAATTGGTTCAAGCGGTAATGTATCACAAGATCTCTTTTACGAATCATTTATTCACCTATTTACCAGTTGAGTTTAGTTTTACAAGTATTTTTTTATATATTTTTCCGTTGCTGCCCACATGTAGCTATATAGCTCAAGCCTTAGTATAGTACCGTCATATTTTTGTATTAAAAATAAATTGTGGATAATGTCATGTTCAAGTGATTGCTATGAATGTTCTTACTCAAAAGATTCCTGTATGTGAAATGAGAGTTACATTATCTGTGACAAATACGACATGAAAGTTCAGCAGGTAGATAATAAGCCGCCAAAGTTTGTAATTGCAGCAGTTCAAATGAGCAAAGTTAGATAAGGAGTTGCCGGAATTCCTAAAATTGCTGTAACAAATCTGATTTTCCAAGTTGTTTGTAAATAGATTATCGGAATCTTTACCTTGGGATTTATTCCGTTACTTACGTTAATGATTATTTAATAAATGATAATAAGAAAACAAATTTATACAATATATAAAATGCAACGTGTCAATTGTAATACATATTAAAATGTCTAATCCGTTGCCAGATTAATGTCTTTAAAAGTAATTGTGACATTTTGTCATAGCAATGCTGTCCCATATTTTACAAAATCAATATGCAAAATAGGTATAAACCGCAGTGTCAGCTATTGTTCGCTAGAGGCACAAGAGCAACAACTTTGCCTAACTTGAACCGGTTTAAGCTGGTTACAACTGAATTTGTGGCTTTTGCATGCTATTGAAATTTACAGCTAAACTTACCAGCCAAGGGCGGTGTCCGTGCACGGTTAGTTAACTTTACACTGGAATTTTTGAACGGCAAGGAGTTTGTACGTAAACTGTTCGGGAAACTACTGGAAAAGCGTGCAGTTTCGTTTTGTTGGATAAAACAACTTTACAGGTTTTGTATGCTCAGACGGTTTTAGAAACTTCGATCAATGTTGTTATTATGTTTTGTTATTTTAGATCAATTGTCTGAATAGGTAAGAACTTATTTTTTTGTTTACCTAAACAAACAATTTCGGCATCTAAAAACAAAAAAAAAATCACTAAGCAAACTTAAATATTTCTGTCTCCAAACGGAAATAGCATTAAAACAAGGGCGAGTATTTTCTCGCGAGAACTTTCACCCCAATAATGTCTATCTATTTCTGACATACATCCCAAAAATATTAAAAAGCACTTATGTGAGGATGTCTCCATTAACACGGCTCCCCCATGTTCATTGATAATTCTGATCGATCACAAAAAGCTGCGGAAATTTCGTTTAAATCAGAACTGGCAGTAACTGAGTGCATCCGTGGTTTATGAAGCACGAAAATAGTTGTTTTGAGCTTTTTACTTAATTGTAATTTTTTCTCGGTAAATACTTGTAAAAAATAAGATATCTAGACCTTGTTTGAAAGTGGACTAAAAAAATTAAGAAAGTCCAAAGAAGCAGAAAAAAATTTGTCCCGTAATTACTTACGTGCCAGACTATTATGTAGGTAATAACCTATATTAGCCACCATAATTATCTATGTAGCTTAAAACTTTTTTATACCATCACATTTTGTTAAAATTACACAAGAGTTATAGGGATCTAATTTTAATTTAAACATTTTCTCGAAAGTTTTGATCGAAAATACTTGTTTAAATTACGAGTAGGTTTTTTTTTTAGAGTACCTTTTTAAAATTAGCATGTCAAATACAAAGTGCATTTTTGTTATCGAGGTATAATTAAATAGAAGTAAAAAGTTAGATAAATCACCTCTAAATCCATAAGCAGGAGTAAAAAGTTAGATAAATCACCTTTCTGAATTAAAACTCAAAGTAAATTTCTTTTGGTGATAGCCACTTTCATATTCCACCGAACTTCAAGACATTTTTTCACGCGAACCATGTAACTTATTCAGCAAGTTGTCACATAACTCTTATTCGGTGGAACGCCGTACCCAAAATAGACGCCCTAAACTTTTTAATAGTGGCTTTGAGGGACGACGGCGCCTTGCCAGTCGTCGCCGACGGATTTTATGACTCTCGGGCAAATTGCTCCTCAAAAATATGTATGCCTAAAATGTCCAATATGAAAATATTTGGGGTAACTGCATTGGGCAATTTCCAGTTGGCTTACGTCGGCAGTTATAAAAATTGAGCGGTAAAAAGACCCAATTGTGGAAATTGCAGTATTTGAACAAAATTTAGGAATTAGGTATTTACTTTGAACTTTTGCATTATGTATTTATGCTTTGTAACAGACAAAAGATGTTATCCACTTCTTGTTAAGATACCCGACGCATAATACTAAATTATTAAGGTATAAAAAGTATTGTTACCTACCTAGGTACAGAGAGAAAAATATCTAGAATTCAAAAAGCTTCGCGAATCCCATAAACATATCCCTTACAAACTAGTAGAGTGTTTCCCCTTTCGCTAATGTTTATAGCAACCTACAACCCCAAAGAATCCAAAACATCCCTTTGCCGCGTAGTTTCGGAACACACCTAAATTCTCGTCATTCCCGTTATCCAAACAATAATGTAACGTTAAACTTAAGCCACGAGCTACCAGAAGCTAACTCGGATAAGTTAGCTTCCTATCGGGTGCTAAGTCAGGCGAACTTCTGAACTGGCGTTTGCGGGAGTGAAACTTGCTAAGTTAAGCCGAAGCCTAGTGCTATTTTAGACGGTCTGGCGAGGTCTTGCATCTAATATAATGTTCTTGTCAGAGCTTTGTGGATGATGTATTAAATGGAGCAAGTTTGTCGTTCACGATTTCGCAGAACACAGTCTCTCAATATTTGGTTACAACAATTTTAAGAGGGGTTTGATAATATTGCTAGTATTCTTAGTATAGGTATTATTTAAATAAACCAGACTAAGTTAAAAAAACCCTGTGTTAAATTATATCAATAACGGATTTTGATAAAAAATTAGCTTGTATAGGTTCACCAGAATAACACTAGGATTTTTACCGAGGCAACGTACAAATCCACGGGCGGAAAGCTAGTAACTCTTAATGCACAATATCATAATGTTATTCACTGTTGACGTATGGCACTAACTTATAGCGTCAACATACCAAAACAGAAGATTAGTCGCACTAAATCAAGGGCTCAATACCTAATTCCATTATACGATACTAACGGCTCGGCGAACATAATTGTAATCCAGCATAATGGGCTATAATAGTGCAGGTATGACCATAATGAATATTAATGGACCATTACAGATTTTCGGTGGTTCATCTCTCATTAGTTAGATTATACTATTTCATATTATGTACATAATGGAGTCGACGTATTTCATCATCGTCATCATTTTAGCCTTCCTTAATAATTTCTAGTTGATTTAATTGCGCAAGGGTCTCCCCGATATAAACCATTTTAGATTACGAGGATTTATAGAATATTTAACAAAATTTCGTCCATCAGCCCAGTCTTTCTTAACTAAATTCCAACGAAAAGTGGCATTGATTTTTCTATAATTATAATGTAGATCACGTAAATAAGGGTCGTGACTCGTGGTCCCACTGTAATTGACCCACTATTACTCGTGGTCCCACTGCTTAGTGGGACTACCAGTCATAGTTAAAATAACAAGGCAACCAAAGCTGTCGGCGATTCGGCTACTTCATTATAAAGTAGGTTTTTAACTGCGTTTAAGAACACCAGAACTTCTATTAATGAAATGAACCCAAAGTATTCCCGAAGCATGCAGACGAGCAATAACTCCATCCGAACTTCAAACAAAACAAGACAGCTTTGTCTTTTGCCGTAATTCACGTCCCAAACTTTGATATCCTTATTTATTCGCGAGCGAGTTTCCTCAAAGAGAGAGCTGGTTTGTAACAATATCCAGAAACAAGGATAACACACGAAAGGATTCGAAACTTTGCTATCTCGTCCCATACACGGCAGTTATGTAAAGTCGTGTGGAAGTCGTCTGCCTCTCGTGTAAATGGGATGACGCTATAGCCAACTTGTTTTACCTCACTTATGTGGAAGACTTGCTGTAAAGTTTTTTTTTATTTTAATATTAATTGCAACTGTGGCATTTAATCATTTCGGAAGACTATATTTAAGACTATAGGTAGGTAGCTACCATATCATAGATTTAAATCATAATTTCCAAATGCATTTAAAAATATTATGTGAAATTTTGACTCGAACCCGCAAGCGCAACCGAGCTGCTAACACCAAAGTTGAAATTTTGTTATGCACTGTATTTACTAATTTTTTTTATTATTATCTTGCAAAAAGTATAGTTTTTAAATAGTTTTTCCCTATAATTCTTTATTAATTTCCAGTGACCGTAGTTATTTGAATCACCACTTTGGCTCTAAACTGTAAAAGGCGCTTAAATTAGCACCTATTTTGAATTTCAAATATCTTTCTCATTAGGAAGAATTATACCATACGTTTTCAATAAGCCTGCACATCTTAAGCCGCAGAATATATTGTGTGAACAAACAAAGCATGTGCTGAGACTTAAGGCAATGTGCCATGTATTCTACTCACGAAGCAAATGTAATTTAGCCCTCGTTAATTCAGCTTCTCTGTCTCTTTCGCACACCAGGTTATTAGGTTGAATGTATGGCTTGCTTAGCTTTAATTACAGCAGATATTACACTTGCAGGCTTGTTATTAAAAAGTTTGCGTAAATTATCGTATATAGGTAGGAAAAGGAATGCTAGTAAAAGTGAAATAAACTGTTTTGTTTCGCATTATGGTTTAGAAATTCACTAAAAAATATGCGGTTGAAATTTTCTTTTTATATTGGAATTACAAGTCGTCCATATAAGATATTAAACAGGAAGTACTGTAGTTGTCTAAGTTCTAATTAATAAATGGTAACCCTACAATTGAAGACTAATAGCATTTAATTGAGGATTAATAATATGCCTCTAAACCTTATTTCATTTATAATGTTACGGTTTAACCAACTTAGCTGTAGAATCAATCAATGCGATTATGCGACCACTCCGCTCCGATTTAGCTCTAATCTGATTCGCAGTCGCAATAAATACAATGTTGATTTGATAAATTTATTCATATCCGATAAGATTAGTTATATGAAACGCAGAAAATTATGATTATAACGGCCCACGCGTTTGGTCTCTAAGCTTTGTTGAATGATGACGGCTCTCAACAGTTCTGACGCTCTGGATTGAGTTTGAAAAGTGGTGTAAATAAACAGTAATTAGAAAAACTATATAAAATATTGCTTGACATTTCACACAGCAACATCTAGCCCCGTGGTAAGCTCGAAGCTTGTGTTAATCAGGTGCTAGATTCTGTTATACAAAGATTATACATAGATAGATATATTTAATAAGCATACAAAATACCCAGAACACCTGAAATCTGCAGATCCATTTTTTTTTGTCTCGAGGCGGGAATCGGACCCACAACCCCTTGCAGAGTTTATCATAGTTAATGGTCATGTTTTATTAACAAATGGCAGTCTTGATAATCGAGAAATAAAATAATAAAGTTGAAGGACATGTTGTGTCATTTACATACCCGCGCTTGGCCAGCTTGGTGAATTAACGCCAAATTCTCGCCAATCTCTCATCAAGAGATAAGTCCTTGTCTCCCAGCATTGGGAACGTAAATAGGGGTGATGATAATGGTGAGTTTTCACATCCATCCATGGACTACAGTTCTTTATAATAACCCTGTGCTTTCTAAAGCATCGCATGACAAAACAAACGGTAACCTGCAGACAAACCACCCACTAGACCGGCTGAGCCGTTGCAAATCAGGTGCGTGGGTTCGATTCCTTGCGTGAGGACCTTCCTTTTCCTTGGATGAGGATTAGCGACTTGTGTAAGTATTGATACTTATGGCAAATCGTTTCCTTAAGTCTTAGTCGTACAAGATCAATTGTTTATGATTGGTAGTATATGTACCCATGTATATTTTTGTAGTGTTCTAAGCCTTAAACTATAAAAAGAGATGTTTTAGGTTCTCAGGCAGGAACAATGTGAAAAGACTACTATTTGTTATATTATAGTGATTGACTCTCACTTAAGTTTCTAATAATGTGAAAAGAAGTTCGTTACAGCAACTACATACTTACCAGCATCAAGAACGACGGAACAATCGCAACATACCAAGAAAACGTACAAGGTAAGTTTTACGTTATTCGCCTTATTTATCGTCAACGAGTTTATCCATAATATTCATGAAAACAAATAAAGTCAAATTCAAAGTTATACTAGCTATAAATACTTCTAACTCAACTATCATTGACTCAGCCAAAACACCTGATAGAGCCTAATACTACTTCCAGTGAAAACTCGTACAAATACTAAGGATAATTGCAGTAATAATGATAATATACGATACGTACTATCGTTAAGTAAATCACAATAACCATATTGTCCCAGGATAAATACACGTTGGTCAATGAACCATACAATGTCCGGATACCAAACATTACCTAAACAAACACAAGCCCTCCACAATAGAAAATGTCGTACTTTTATTTCTTTCGCTGTGTTTGAAGCTTTTTTGCTTACAAAATGGTTTAAAACTAGTCGTAAAGTAAAGAGTTATTTATGTTCTTTTACTGTCCTCGTAAAAGGGCGTCCCACGGTGGAAGTGGTCCATTTTGTAGCTACTACCGAAATTTCGTAGGAAGAGATTTATGGAAAACACAATACAAAGATGGATCAAAAAGTTCTCCATGATATATCAAAGTTAAGCAAATAGTTTTAAAACTTTTCAGCCTTTTTTTCTCCCTGAACCACCACTCTACCAAAATTACATTTTAAGAGGCCTTTTACCGGAAATCGCGAAATTGTTCGGTTTTCTCGTCCTAATTCTATGGTTTACGTTAGTTGTTTGATATTACAATTACATCTTTATAATAGTTCGTTTTCTCCTCTACAAAAGTAGTAAGAAACATTTTAGATAACTTGTTTATATATTGAGTAATAATCATTCTCCGGATACATGTTTCGTAAAAAACGCTCGAAGACCTGTTTTCTTAGCTCTAATTTGTAGATTCTAATGAATATGGGCGATCAAACTATTTTTTATTATGTTACGTATATCCTATTCTTCATTTAGAGTAGAGTACATTTTCGTTAAATGCTTTTATTCTAAAGATATACCGAATTTAATATCGACCGAAAATGCTTCGAAACAAACCTCAATAACTCCGAAGTTCTAAATCAATGGGACGTCATATTTATATCAAAATATTTATCAACATTTGCTTAAACTATGATATTAATTTTAATTTGTAGAACGGTTTTGGTAATTTTTTATGAATAAAATAAAACTACCATAATTTAGTAGTTTTTTCATTCCGCCGGCTTTTTCCATTTAGTACCGCGCGAGCGCTTGTCGAGGTCGGACCTATGTCGGTTGTTCTTGAATAAAATATAGAAATATTTCGTAAAATGTCAGTGTGTGGGACTGTCAATTGCTGTAAAAACGCTGTTAGTGTGCGTGTATGTGTTATTGCGATACTACGACCGACATAAGTTGATCCGTTGATAACGATCAATTGTTATTTTTATTGATAACGATCAATTATTGTTGTTGCTGGCCTAAGAATTGTACCACTTGTTGCTGGCCTAAGAATTGTACCACATCATTGTCATCTTGTTTAACCTTATTTATTTGGAGGTTATGCTGTAGGATGTGGATTGCATATCTAAATGTATCTATCCTAATTAAAAAACAACAAGGCAACTTTTTTTGGTGAAACCGTACAACGACTAAATGTAATTATGCCTATGATTTTTTTAGATTATGACTAACTTGCCGACCCGCCGACAGCTGCGCTTGCGTTTTTACGTTATTTACTAGTTTATGTTTTATAGCCTTTTTCGATCATTTTACTATCCAATACTGAAATCATATTTTAAATCGGACCCGCGGTTCCTGAGTAGCACGTTCAAACAAATAAACAAGCAATCTCCTCAGCTTGATAATTGTAGTATAGATTTCCATAATATTTATTACAAAGAAAATATTCCGTAATTTTTTGTTCTTATTTTTACCGAGTATCCAATATGTAAACAAAAAATAATGTACCTTTCTAATAAATATATTATTTATTGTAAACATTAAATATGTACCTTTCTAATAATTACAGGGCGTCCCAAAGTTATGGGCCATGGAGGGGAAGTACCTTAAATATCGTAGATAGTGAATTTTGCTCAAACAAGACTTCATTTTATTTTTAAAAGTTAGTAATTCTGCATTCATTGATTTTCTAAAAATTACTTGCTTTGTCTGGGAATCGAACCGACTTACATGTAGAAAAAAAATACTCGATTTTTATGATACCAATCGAAAGAAAAGCTAAAAAATAATAACTCTGCTTAAGTAACATAGTATTTTAAAAGAAAGGAACAACGTGAAATTAATTATTTTAATCAAATAAAAAACATGAAACATTTTTTTTTGTAAATTAATTAATTAAATTACTTACTTTTTAAAATAAAATGAAGTCTTCTTTGAGCAAAATTCACTATCAACGATATATATGGTACTTCCCCTTCATGGCCCATAATTTTGGGACGCCCTGTATATAAAATAACACCCCTATTCACGTTCCCACTGCTGGGATAGGGACTTCTCTCTTGACGAGATAGATTAGGCCTTAATTCACCACGCTGGCCAAGTGCGGGTTGGTTTTTTAGGGTTCCGTAGCCAAATGGCAAAAACGGAACCCTTATAGATTCGTGATGTCCGTCCGTCCGTCCGTCCGTCCGTCCGTCCGTCCGTCCGTCCGTCCGTCCGTCCGTCCGTCCGTCCGTCCGTCCGTCCGTCTGTCCGTCCGTATGTCACAGCCGTTTTTCTCGGAAACTATAAGAGCTATAACGTTGAAATTTGGTGAGTAGATGTATTCTGTTAACCGCACTAAGATTTCAGAAAATAATTGAAAAAAAAATCATAAAATTTGGGGGTCCCCATACATAGGACTGAAATTTAAAAACTTTTTTTTAATCCAACCCATACGTGTGGGGTATCTATGAATAGGTCTTCTAAAATCATAACAATGTTTCTAAAACCATTTAATTCTAAACTTAATAGTTTGGACGTGAGACTCTTCCAAAGTGGAAAACAGAGTGTCCCCCCCCCTCTAATTTCTAAACTAAGAGGATGATAAATCTAGAAAAAATATATATTATACATAACCATAAAAACTAACAACGAAAATTAGTTTGAACGAAATCTATCAAGTAGTTTTTTTATAATACGTCATAAACTATTTCATATAAACAATTGCTGCGGAAGCCTACATGGGCGAGTCCGACTCGCACTTGGCCACTTTTTTTAATATATAAATGAAATATTTTCAATAAGTTCGTAATAAAATAAAAATAAATATAAAGTTCGAAACTACAAAGATAATACCTAAACATAATGATAATAACATGGTATATTTGTGTTTGAATAAATAAAAGTTTCGTTAACGAAACTTTTATTTATTCAAACACAAATATACCATCTAACAAAACAAGCAACTTAAATATATATATAGGTAATATAATTTATTTGTTTTGTTATAATTAGAATTTGTATTTAGTCCGTTCAATTTAGACTTTCGAACTTACATAAAGTCCCAACATTCGACAAAAAAAACATTTAATTACAAACCTACACATCAAATTTCAGAAGAATCGGTTTAATAATGAGCCCATAAGATGAGATGAATGAGGACATTTAACTTCAATAAGACTATTTTCAGTTTTATTCTTATATAGATAATTATTAATCATGAATGTTTTAATTTAAAATTATGTACTTAATTGATTTCAAATAATCAATCAGATTTAAAATGAATATTGATATTATTAAGATAAAACATAATTGATTCAAATATTGAAATAAAAATATCCGCCATTTTGAATTTAGGAAAATATATTAAACACCTATCAATTAAATAAAAACATTAATATAATAATTATTTCAGAATGAAACTGAAAAAAATCCACTCAATAAAATGGAATTTATTCGATGCCATTTTCTACAGATCTAAAATAATTATTAGTATATTTGTATGTTTTAGATCGACGAAGTATCAAGATCATTTAGTATTTTTCATAGAATTCGCGTGACGCGCCGGTCACGTGGTGCATAAAATATCCAATTTCGCAAAACTTCAAAAATTTAACAGGGCTCTTAAAATATAATGTTGCCGTCGAACTTAAATTCTTAAAAGCTGTTTGGACTTTGACAGTAACATGAGTGCAAGCGCGAGGCGGCATTGAATTATAAACCTCATCGAAAGTCTCAGCGGAACGTATTATTAAACTAAAAATATAACACAAATTATTATTTAAAAAAAATTACGCAATTTTTTTTTATTAATTTTGATTATAACAGGATTGTATGTTCTATGATGTCACAGAGAAAGTCTACTTTGGTGTAATGTATTCTCTTTTCCCTAATACCAGCTGTTTATTACAGGTGGCAATATAACCAAAGTCATTGTGAAATTCTTCTCGAAAACCTTGCTAAGGAAAATGACTGAATACTTAAATTTGTGCAAGTTTTATAGTCTTTTTGTTATGTCTCAATATGTTGCAATAGACTGGCACAAAGTGTCGCATTGAAGTTTTATTTGCTATCGCTGCCTTCATTTGTTTTGAAATTCCCGTGAGATGACGAACACAATACTATGAAAAATTGCAATGTGCCAACTCGCGGGAATCCATCTTTTGTTTTCCCGCGAGATGACGAATAACCCTCGACAAGAGTACGAACAGAAGGAAACTGATCGTCACTTGACACGAGGTAATCTCCAGCAAAATTGTAATTTAATGCTAATTTAATATTTCTTGTCATTTAATTTATGTTTTCTAAATATTAGAAATTATTATTTGAAGTTGTTTTTAATAATTTAATTGGAATAAATTCATTTAGATATTATTTGTTTACTATCGTGTGTACGAAGCAGACGTAAAGTGATTGTCGCTGTCTCCTCCGGTCTTCTGTCGCTAAGTCTTTGCAGCGATTAGACGACATTCGTCATCTTGGAATAAACAATCCTACTGAGCCAAGCACTTGTGAATTCTTCAAGCCGTAAGAAACATGAATATCAAACAAGGAACAATGGGAAACCCTAAACTTTACTATAGTCACACAAAAAATATACACGGAAGAAACAGACGCCCAAGTGTTTTGTTTATGTGGGTGCCGGGCCTGAATGGGTGGAATAACTTTGCTTCCATAATACACGAATGTCGAGTAAAAAGTTCCAAACTACTTTTGTGTGCATCGGTTTAGTACAAAACATTTTATACCAGTCGTAACAATAATCTGTTCGTTTCTGGCAACAGTTTGAGAAGATTTTGCGGTTATTGATCTAAGTTTATGTCAATGGAGATGGCTTCTCGTGCGTAAAATATGAATTACAATTTTAATAAGAATTATATATTTTTAAGATCAACCTTATTTTCATTACTAAGTTTTGTGTGTGTTTAAGTTTAGACATGGAACACAAAATATCAATAATAATTATTAGGTACTTTATTACCATATAAAATATAAAAGTATCAGTATTGCATGACAAATATTTAAGGATAACTATGGGGATGATCAAAATTTGTTTAACCATGATAGGGTTATTTTCCTCACGGAATTTCCAAGTAAACACATCTTTAATGTCTTATTTTAAATGTTAACCACATTTAGTAAAAATAATCCGAATGTCCATTCTAAGCCTCAATAAAGTTCTAACATAATGGTCATTAAGATTCTGTGACTGTGTATTTCACGGCATTCCAATCACCCTACTATCTTCATTATAGATATTAATAGAAGCTAGCTAGTAGCTGCTGCAGCACTACAAATCCCCTAGCAAATTAATGAGTTGCACAAGCCACACCGTTACTCTCCAGGGATTACAAGCAGGATCGTGTAAACTTACTTTATTACGCGGCAAGGTGGAATGTTCATGTAAGATTATTGGCCTTTGTTGTCCTGAGTGGAAATAGTTTCCTTGGCCTGTAACGGTCATGACATTGTTTGATGTTTGCTTCGACGTTTATTTGACCTGTGGTATCAACTGGCGTATGCACGTAGAGTGATATGCCTCTATGCTAAGAACAATGTTACAATACAAGCTAATCGAAAACTAAACTGTAATAGGAATAGAGATACCTTCGTTTTATCGAAAGTAAGAAAATGAGCATTTTCTGACAGCTAAAAAATCTAAAAACAACCAATTTTTATTGCGATGCTAGAAATAGGTGTGGATAATAATACCGGTGCATACGGCTACTGAGGATGATTATCGTAGTTGTTATAAGTCCATCCTAAGAAATAGTAGTTATGTATCTTACTAATATTTTGATTCAAGGTAGTTTAAACAGAACGACAAACAAACCTGTTAATTGTAGACAATCGTCTGATTTCAGAATAACCAAAGCAGCTGTTTCCCGCTCAATATGTCGGTATGGACGCCATGACAATTCAGGCGGTTCGCGTCAATACTAGACATCTCTGGGGAAATTACAGCTTCCTTGCAAACGAGGACGGTGTTACAGTGAAACCTGACTCGAACGGTCTGGGAGGCGACAGCTGACACCGTGGCGACAGCGCGACGCAATTTATACGATACTTGAATTGGAAGCTCGTAATGTACTTACTGTTTACTATGAAGTCGTACCTATGCATTTTGAGGTCTTGGAATATAATTTCTACTTGACTATTGAAGTATGTATGAAATTATTGTTTAAAAAAAAACAATAATAATCTTGGTATAAAAAAAACGTATTCGTAGTAGTAGTTCCGTGCTCTCACGGTGAAGGCAAACATCATGAGGAAACCGACATATTCTGAGAACTTGTTTGATTAATAAGTGTTTGATAAGTTTAAAAAACATTTGTGTCATTCACCAACCCGCTTTTGGCCAGCTTGGTGAATAAAAACCTTATCGCTCTCGTCTATAGAGTTGTGTCCCAGCAGTGGGAACATAAGTAAGGGTGTTTATGATGATGATTTTCTATTACACTGTAAATATTTGATATCAAAACCTAAAACCACAACATTTTATGATTTTATGCATATAAAACCAATCTAAAATTACCTAAACGAGTTAAAAATTAAAATCTTACCCAAATAAATCAAAAGTACCTTGATGTCGGTTCGACCCAATTTCCTTTTTCCCATGAAGGTATTCTTTCTTTTATGTTTCAGAGTAGCCAGGGTCAGAAGGGAGTTAGCAGACCACGTTTGCTTTGTCATACGCGCTGTTAAAAGCAAATTGTGGTGTGTTCGTCGAGGGTTTTATGATGCTGCTGGAAAATTTCTCCGTCGCTTTATAGGGTTAAAATATTTGTTGGGCATTTATTAAAATCTTTAGTCAGTGTTGTTAATGTTTAGCTTAATTAATTAGTAATATTTACAAGTAGAATATGCAAATTAGTTAACCTGTAAGTTAACCATTTTTTTGTAAGCATATGAGCCTGAATCTTAACTATTGAGGCTCAGTGTTATTATTTGTGAATGCTAATCACCTTATCTCACCTTTGAAACTAACACAAATTACACTATTCATTAAAAAACAAAATAACAAAAGTAACCGTTTTATTAAATGAAGCACATTATTTGGTATTTCTTGTTTGTTTGTATATTTTAAATCAAACTGAAAATGTTTGTGTTTTTAAATCGGTCATCGTTCAACTACACTACAACGTAAACTAAGCTTAGAATCGGCTTTGTTGGCTCCACTCTCGTTAAATGGACAATTCCCGGGATTATTTTGGTTATACAATCTAGTTTAAACTAAAGCTATAACATTTTAGTGTTTGTATGTTGCAGTCTTTTACATTAAAAGTAACGATAGATCGTTATCCGTTGTCTATAGAGCTTTTCATTAGTTGTTTATTGCTTTGTAGTTAAATTTTATTTGCAAAATATTATTTATTAATCCGTGCTGCTATACGAGTCCCAAAAATGCCAACATAAAAATTCATGGATATTCCTTTGAGGTAAAAAATCGTAGCAAGATTCAAACCGGGTTTATCCGGTCGCAAATAAATCTGTCAATTTCACTCACTCTCTGTTTCCGAAGCTTGGACGAGAAATTCTCGTAAGCCTTCGTTATCTAGGACACAATGCTTGTTTTTATTTTGAGATGACGACTTTTTGAATCGATTTTAATATATTATAAGGATAATCTTGAACATACACATCTGAAGTCCGTGTACACGTTTGCATGATAAATATCAAAACGGTAAAGAAGCTAGGTTACATTAAGTCATGTACCTACTTAAATTTTTACGTTCTTTGAATCATCCAATAAGTACCACTCCCAATATTTTATACTTGTAGATAGAATTTAAATGAGAAGAATACTTCATAAAGTAAACAGAAAATGGAATAATAATCAACAACAGTATATAAAATTTTACATTATTTTGTGATACGTTTATGTGTGAAAGGATATTTATCAAATGTGTTTGCAAAATCACTTACGATTCAATTTCCAGATGAAATAATAAGTGAGTATTTGATATTTCGTCTTCTCAGCATCACAAGCTCGTCGAGATCAAGAGCTGATACTGAAATAAGGGTTCGTTTCCAAATTCCTGAAGTTGAGTAGTTTGTTGGTTTTTATTTTATACAGTAGATATTTATTTAGTATTTTTATATAAGTAGAAGAGGGCTATTAATACAATCATTTTTATTGTATTAGTACGCAATGATAATTCAGACAGTAGGCGAGGGTTATTAATTTAATTTTTTTAACATTTCCTATGAAATATCTGAATAAGAAGTATCGAGAGGTTTTGTCGTTTAGTTACAAGCGATTATAACATTAAGATCTCTACAACCATAGCAATGCCAACTCACTTAAATCGACCCAGCCGTTCTTGAGTTATAAAATAACAACAAAACGTGGCATAGATTTGTATATGAAATAGATATATTTCTGTAAGATAACAGCACCTTTAACCCGTCGTTCCAAGCTGTGATTGTAAAGTTCATTCATTCGAGAAGCTTCAGTCTGGCATGGAATGAAGTGATCGAATGTGGAGCTTTTGTTTACTGGATACTATTCTATATTATACGTATATAGCTAGAATTTATGGTATTATAGAAGCTTAGAAGAATTAATCATACCTGCAAACTAGAGTATTTGAAGAAATGTACTTTCTACAATGTTTTTTTCATATAAAATATTATGGTAATTGTGTGATACCTAGTTGACCTTATCCATTAATTATATATCATCATCCATTATAATATCCCGTATGTAATGAGTGCTGTGCTGGTCTCTCTAATATATCTGGGGGGATTTGTTATCATCACCACCAGTACCAGGCGAGTTGGTGATTAAAATGGTACAATTAACAGAAATCGCTTAGACGATTTGATGATCTAACCCACAGAAAGAGATGGAATGGTAGATATAGTCCAGTCCATCCAGTAATACTATACCACAGAACATACATATGTATATAAACTGTACTATGCAATAAATTACTTACATTGGGCAATCATTTTATCCTTCATTTGAACCTGAAGATAAACCGTTTTTACCAATAAATCATACACGAAAAGGCCCGAAATATATTCTAGAAGGCATTGATCAAAATTCATAACATACCAGAAAGCAATCAGAGTCCAATAGATAGACAAGATATGTTATCGTCTGGGATCGCAGACTCGTCCCAGAAATATAGCAAGCAATAAAACAGCGATATGGACCAAGAGCCTGTGATGGCCAGACCTTCCTTTAATTCACAAGCGTGAAAATTCTTTCATGTGTATGTCTAACATAGGTAAGAATAACCCCCAAACATGAAACCTGGATCGTGGTTCCTTTGGGAGATAACAGGTAAAAGGTTGTTATCTCCCAAAGGAACCGCGATCCAGGTTTCATGTTTGGGGGTTATTCTTACCTATGTTAGACATACACATGACAGAATTTTCACGCTTGTGAATTAAAGGAAGGTCTGGCCATCACGGGCTCTTAGGTTAATAGGAAATGAGGAAGCTCACAGAATCGAAATCCAACATACGAAAAAAATGTATGAATAAGCAATTGCTTTGTGTGCTCTTGCCACAGAATAAGTAATAGTAGTATAGTAGTATTGTGCAAAACATGCTTTTGTTTTTACATTAGTTTTACTAGCCAGGAGTCGTTCGTCAACCAGACGATATTTTTTAGGTCCACTTCACACTATACCATAAGCATTTTGTTTAGAGTATGTATTAAGAAATAAAAATCAGAATAAAAACTACATACATAAAGCCATTCTTCGTTACATACTAGAATTATTTATATATTTCAAAAATTACCTTTTATTAACATATTACAAATAAATTTAATATCTTTATTCGTTATACGAGTAGGTATTATCATTAATTAAAAAATTATAAAATAATAATTAAAAATTTTATATACCTATATACAATGTTAAATTAATATTATTATTTATACTATCAAACCTATAATGAATGTCATTTATGTTTCGACGTTACTTCTCTTTTCCATTAATTAATTATGTCTTGCTTATGCTAAGCACTGCTACGCAGCAATTCCATACATAACAATGAATATTGAGTGTTTTGTTGTGTGAAAGGCACTTATCCCAGAATTGGAAATGACATTGACAGTCTGATTTGAGTGTTTATAAAATAGAACGAAAGTTTTTTGCAGACGATTGGGCAAAGAATTCTTTGACTATTAGGTATTAGTAAAACCATTTTTAAACTGAACGCCCCTCCACCGCGGTTACACGTACATACAAAAAGGTGTATAGATACAACACACATAAATTGATCTTTGTCATTGGATGTTCAATAACGTATAAACAAACGGGGTCCTAGACATGTGGCATCGCTAACTTCTGACGTGCGGAATAGCTTAGACCATAATGATAAAAGGTTTATGTCAAATCCATACATTTTGTACTTTTTTACTAACGATGTCGACGAACGTGTAACTTGCCAAACGTCTAGCCCCCACAATGTCACTATGAAAGAAAGACTGGATCTGTCGACCAACCAGTGCATTAATGAGCCGAACGCGCGACTGAACGGACGTGTCACTCAGACAAAGAGCGCGCTCCCCGCCATACAAATGCCTACACGGGATTGGTCGCACAACTTGTTGACAACGCAGTGCGCGGATGAGTCCATGTTTACAGTAAAGTTGTAGCACGCACACAAGTATAGTGATGCAATACGTATTTCCTCTCACACGTTGAAATTATCACGGTTTTGTGGAGGGGAGTTCATTTTATTTTGAACATTGTGAACAATAAATATAGCAAGCTACCGTAAAGGTTTTATGTCATTTACATATTTCCATAAGGTCGAAAAAGCGGTTAAAAGACTAGCTCTCACTTAGCCAACACAGCTCAAACCAGTTATTTCAAGTGAGTATTACAAAATATGTATCTACTTACTCATTTAATTTATTGCTCCAATTCTCTGATGTAATTTGACTATTTTCGCAAATTTCTTCTTCATAACAAAGAACCTTTGATTTGCAGTAAAACTAAACTTTCTTGCTCGCAAAAAGTTTTCGTTTGGCAGAATATTTATTAGCCATAAAGAAGTCGGCGCTACCTCGGAAGCCATAATGCTACTATGTATACTCCTTCCATAAGACCTGCAAGGGTCACCTCACAGCAACTTTATAGTCTACTAAACTATACTTCTCGTATAAAAGAATAACTATTCGTTTTGTTCGTACAAGTTTCTTTTTTATTACTTAGTTTAGATTATCTTTGGGTATAACGTAAGATTTATGGATATAACGGTCTTTTAATTTACTACTTTGATACTTTTTCTTGGATTTACGGTAGATTAGTGTAATAAACGGAACTTTCATTGGTCTAATTTTTATTAGCGATTAAATAAATTTACAGGTGTTATTTTTACTCATTACGCATTATGTTGTCAAAGAAGTTTAATTTTGATTAGTTGTGCGCGGGTTATACAGATTTAGAATTTATTTTTATCTTATCCAAAAAAAATATTTAAAAAAAATAGATGCATTGTAACATAGCGACCTAGTAACACCTAAGTCAGAACTAGCTCTCTTATAAGTTGTATCCCAAATTGACCGTAAATATTACATAGGCACCTAAAGTCCCCCTCAACCATTGTTCAAAAACCAACCGGAAATTCCCAGAAAACAAACAAGGAAGCTACCATTCGGGCCAAGCATTTTTAAAACCACTTCGGTAAACCCTTAAATAAAGCTAAGAAAAACAATAGTGGAGTAATAACGGCATGATCCGGTGGAACGAGCTCGTTACGGGGTTTCTTTTAAAATAATTTGGAGCGGCGCCAAATGTTGCCAACTGCTGAGAGACTAAGTCCTTAATGCGTACGAATTAAAAGCTTTTAATTTCATTTGCATCGAGAGACGAGTTTTGGAGAGTATCTTTCATATTTATTTACCTTTTGAAATAACAGTACTTAGACTAGGTTATTAAATCCTTCCGACGCACAGTACCAGAAACGCAAAATATCTTATACGCGGATGACCAGATGCACATTTCGCGAATTACCAAACACGCAGAAGACCTGATACGCATATTACCAGATTTAGTTTTGCAAAGTACCAGATACGCATATTACCAGATTTAGTTTCGCAAATTACCAGATACGCATATTACCAGATTTAGTTTCGCAAATTACCACATATTAGGTAGGTAAGTATATTACATACTGGAATTAGTACATTCTAGTTAATATTTTTAAGAGAGGATAATAATAAATAATAATAATAATAATAATTTTAATATTTTTTTCGGAGGTCGTCAAATAAAAACACTTTCATTATTGAAAAAAAATATATAGTGTGCCACTTAGTCCCCAACCGGGGTCTAGTTATAACCATAAATGTAATTAGGAAATTAACTGTATGAGTTATAACACCCCTTTTACACCACATCCAAAACAGCAGTTTTCATGGAATTCAGGTCATCCGCGTATAAGGTATTTTGCGTGTCTGGTACTATGCGTAATTTTTAAATCCTGGTAATTTGCGTAATGAAATTCAGGTCATCCACGTATCAGGTATTTTACGTATGAAATTATGGTCATCCGCGTAAAAGATATTTTGCGTTTCTGGTACTGTGCGTCGAAACGTATTAAATATAGTCCGCGCTTATTATATGCGTTGGAAGATCAGAATTTAGTGCCAGTGGTGGTTCACGTCACATCACATAAGCTATAGGTACACTGCTTATGAACCAACCTTCAGAAGTAAAGCTTTTCATTAATGTTCTATCAATCGTTTGTAGAAAATGTCATGTCGCATTACTGAAAGTATATTCTTCAGTACTTTCGTACTTTCAGTATATAATTATAATACATTCAAAGATCTTGTAAAATCGTTACCATAATCAACAAATTATGGTAATGTATAATCTGTATAATATGATTCTGTAATTTTGCAAAATATAACAAAATGTTTAATTAACAGCACTGCGCTCTCTATCATGCGATTCTATGAAGTTAAGTGCATTCTAGCAAAATTTATGGTTCATATTTTATGTTTTCATTAAATTCAATCAGTGTTAATTTCAATAAAAGCCGATATAAACTTTTCATTATTGTTATCGTTGTTTTAATTGAGCAGGCTATTATAAAATACATAAGTTTTGATTTACCTTAGTTCCCGTTAAACGCAGAGAAATCGTGGCCCACTTTATCTAACTCATTATGGTAAACAACAGTACCAGCGATATAATTACAATGTAATTTATTATGTTTTTATCACAAAACACGCCATCCGTTACAATTAAGATATTTTTTATTTCCACTTGCCACGCGACCAAAACAAACACTGAAAATCTTTATGAGCGCGTGTATTGTTTTATTGCTGAAATAAACAAATATTTTTATTATATTTTTGATAACAATCCACTTCATTAACCATGACCAAAAATAAAATCTAGTTCAACAGTTTTACGGTAACTAAGAGTATACTTCATCAAATAAGTACCTATATTTTCAATAAAAAACTACACTCCTCCATTCTACTATAACAGTTTTGCAGATTTTCTCAATTACTTAACCTAAAGATGAGTCACGGAAAATTGAATAAACGAAAGGTAAGAGAACAAGGAAAAGCTCGTGATTCCTGATTTTACTAAAATATAGGCACTTACCCAGATTAGCATCCCCTCATCCAATTTTACCTTTCATTTGGGAAAGTAGTTGACCGAATCTTACTGCTTCATTTTTGTTTACCTACATAGAATAACTTACTTTCGTGTCTATTGGCGCGTTGATACCAATTTAATGGGTCTCGTTTTCCCAATTTTGTTTTAAAACACCTTTTAGGGGCACTGTAGTTACCCAATAATTGTAAATATGGCCCCATTAGCTTATATTATACTTATTCATGGATACTTTCATAGTTAAGACATGAATTAAAAATAAATAATCAATATGTATGCCTATTTTAAACTGAAAAGAAAAACAATGTAAGCACCGACGCTGCTCGATTCCAGACCCAGAAAAACCCTACAATAAAACTTACGAAAGAGAAAATAATTAAAAAATAACAATAGAATTATAGAAATAAGAAAAAACTTAATTTCCAATACAACAGCTTGAAATAATCGTTATAAACGAGCATAGAAGAGAAACTCAGGTAAATATCATAGCCTATGTGTCTAATTATGAAATTCAATCAAGTCAGGTCGCAGCTCAGTGGCCCATCACTAACAGCAAGAGAAGCGCGTAAACCGCAGCGTTTGCATGTCACCGTGTGATTGACGGCGCATAGATGATTGATGACTGAGATTACATGCAGAATGGGACAGCTTTGTTCGACCCCTTTAGAAGAATAGAGCTGCCTAAATAGATGAGCTGATCATGCTATACCAGAGTTTCTTAGTGATATTTTGATCAACAAAGAGATGGGCTAAAAATGCAATTAAAGTTAACATTGCAACAACAAAGTATAGATAAATTAGTATTTCATTAAATTAAATAAATTATTGTAGACAATTTTGTTACATGTAGAGTTAAGAGTCGTCAGTTAGGCGTATTGTAAGCGATTTGTGTAAAAGCACTGCGCGTCTTTGTTGCAGAGTCCTGCAGTTTACTTGTCTACGCTCGTAAATCGCTAGCTGTTACCCAAACTGAACTAGACATCATAAAAACAGTCCGTAATTTTTAAGCCCGTAGTAACGTATACCTCGCTCCAACCTCCATAAAGATGTAGAACGGTTCCCAGTAGACTATCCCCGATTTACAGGTTACTCTTCGAACCGATCGATTATTCATATTTCAAGAAGAGCCTCGGCATTCGCATCACGACCCCAAGTTTTTCAATAAAACATCTTGAAGATAGAAAACGCGTTAAGCAGTGCGGTCACGGAAGGGAAAGCGATTTTATAACTTTATCAAGCTTACCCTATACCTGGATACTGAAGGTAAAAAACTTTTCCCGTTAAAACCGACCCTTTCCTTGTTTCAATACTCCCTTTACTTTCGCAATGTAATAAAGGTATTTGATCAATCATGCATGGTGTTTAATTTTGAGGATAAAAAGTTGATCTACAATTTGGTAGATACAAATATTTACGAAGCATTTAGCGCACCAATTTTTAGAGCACCATTTGCAACTTTTCTATCGAAAGTTTTCTAGGAAGTAATATTTTAAAATAATCGTAATAACTATTAAGTATCTAGAGTTTTTATTCTGTATTTTTCAAACACACGTTATAATATCTACAATTTTCTAAATATACAAGCAAAATTATAACGTAATCTTCAATCAAATGCACAACAGTTGCAGCAGCAGAATAGACGCACAAAATGAATTGATCAACCATAACTCATTTCCAATGCTTACAAAATACGCAACACAAAACCCTCATTACAAGCATCATTTATCACTACCTAGAACTCAGCAAAGCATTCTGAACGTCAGCGTCTTGACAAGAAAATCATCTCATCGCACGCCCACTCTATCTGAAGATTAGCCGTAAATATTTATAAGTGCAATAACGCCTTTATACCTATTCATAAGTGAAAATTATTATGCAAATAGTGGCAACAGGGCGGGCTGGGACAAGCTTACTGGCTGTAATTGCTGGCTCGGGCTGGCACCTGATGGATGACTGCTGCCAGTTGCGCAATTTCAGTTTGATGAAAATATAAGACACGAAAACCAAGGCCTTCTACTTAATCATCGTATCGCGTCACTGCTGGACTTTAAGGCCTCCCAGTTATTTCGGTCGGATGTAACTTGCATCCACCGTGAACCAGGTAATTTTACCAACTCATCCGTCCACCTGGTAGGCAGACGTCCGACGCTGCGTTCCCCAAACTGCTACTTAATAATTATTATGGTGAAATTGTAAAAGCATGATGTGTAATGTTCAAAATATATTCTGACCTTAAGCTGCGAAGAATTCTCCAAAATAAAATCAACAAAATATTGTCTGTATTTTATAAATTATGAATCATTCAAGCCTCTTTAAGAGCGAGTAGGCAGTGAAAATCGCGGCAGAAACGACTACGAGAGTTGACAACAGCGACCGCGTGCCCCGCGTGGCGCTGGCGTATCGAAAATATTACGCTCAGCGCTAACCAGAATTAGTTGTGTAGCCTACAATCATAGATAAACCCCACTAGATACCGCATGACAAGCGACGACCGCGCGCCAAACATATGGTTAAATCAACCATTATGAAAAGCCCCGCCTCTAAACACGGCTTTAGTTGCGACCAAGTGTCAGACCCGTGAACTTCATATACGTTTCTATAGTCTAACGCAAGTGAAGAGGTCAGCATATAATGGCTACTCGTACAAAGGATGTTCACTTGTCTCTTTTCCGCATTGCGCTTATTGCACTCGTTGTCCTTCTCGCCGAAAGCACGTGTAACGTTAGTGATGTAAATTCTAATCGATATCGTTAAAAATGATAGACGACGTATATAAGCGGGTCTCTCGGTATTATTGTATGTAAAAATAAATAAGTTATCCATAAACCGTTTAAATATGTTTATTACTTACTCACTCAGTCAAATGAATTATTTGTGATAAATTTTTCTAATATTATTTTTAAATTTTTAAGTTCAATCCGCATCTTCCTCCAATTTAGGTACGTTTGAATCGGAACAAAAGTATTCTGTTTTTTAATGTAATCTAGTTTGGGAGATCTGTGCATACAATAGACACTATTATTGTAATCTGAAGCAATGCGTCAAATTTTTACACGTCAAATAATATATACAAAATTGAAATGCGATAGTAACTCTGTCTGTCTGTCTGTTACGCTTTCCCGCACCTCTTAACCGATTTTGATGAAATTTTGCACATACAATCTTTAGACCCTGAGAAAGAACAGACTTTTTACCGCTGAAAAATACATGTTTCCGCGGGAAAATATATGCTTACGCGGGAAAATTCGATTTGGATGAAATTTAGTATTGAGATAGTTGCAAATAAAAGTATATGGCGAGAGACTTTCTACCGCGGAAAAATACATGCTTCCGCGGGAAAAGATAATAATACTTACGCGGGAAAATTCGATTTGGATGAAATTTAGTATTGAGATAGTTGCAAATAAAAGTATATGGCGAGAGACTTTCTACCGCGGAAAAATACATGCTTCCTCAGGAAAAGATAATAATGCTTACGCGGGAAAATTTGATTTTGATGAAATTTAGTATGGAGATACATAGTTGCAAATAAAAGTATACGGCGAGCAGAAGTCGCGCGGGGGCAGCTAGTTTTAAATGACAAACTATAATAAAATTGGTTCCGCCACAGAATATTATTAGTTAGTACGGCGCACGGAGAAAATTGTCATAGGTCCGTTCAGCACAACGTCTCGCCCCGCACTGAATTGAAGGGCCCGCGAAGGGGAAGATCGCGCATTGCGTGTGTCGTTTTACGTAAAAAATTCGTTAAAAATCGCTGGGATTTTTTTTCGAAAAAGTAAGCTCAGGAGATGATTGGTATTCTTTTATTCTATATGGTGATGAAAATTAAAAAATCTTATGATTAATAGATGAGGATTTAAACGGTTCTTGCTGAAAAAGTAGATGGTATTTTACACTATTATTTCAGGTACTTAAAATAAAAAAAATGAAATTTCGGCCTCAGGAGATAATGCCTTATATGGCATATTCCGTAAATATTCAGCAATTCCGTTAAAGAACAAGGAAATAAATGGTTTCTGCTGAACCCAAATTTACCAAATTCACATATATAAAAATAAATAAATACGAAAAGCTTGTAAATGAACGCTGTTATTTTAAAACGGCATTCACCTGTGACTTTTTCACAGCATATAAAATCCTTTCATGTCACATTATGGCTCAACACGTCATCGCACTGACACGGAAATTAAATATTCATTTGAATAACAACGGAACAAAAAGGCAAATGATGTATGAAACGCGAGAGCCGGCGGATGTTTCTGATTTGTTTCACTCTGCTCCTTTCAACTTATTTTTTACGGCTAATGGAGTACGGGCATTAACAGGATTTGGTTGCAATATGCGTACCTTTAACGTCGGTTCTGCGTCGAATGACATCATGCTTGTTCCCGTAGCGAATATATAATTTGCATCAAATATACATAGTTGGATCTTTTATGACGTGAAATTTGTCCTGGACGAAAAGTTCGTACTCAATTTAGAAGAAAAGGGCTAGATCCTTGCCAACGGTCAAATATAAAATCGTTTAGAGTTAAAATATTATAAACTAGTTTCCACCCGCGGCTTTGCCCGTGTTATTTAACTTTCCCGTCTAATAGTGAATTTTTCCGCAATATTTTTTTGTGTTTTTGTGATATAGGTATACAAGGTAAGCTACATTATTTTGAAGTTTCATCAAAATTTATTAAGTAGTTTTAGAGTGAATGTGTAGTTTGTTTAACAAACTTTCGTGGTTTTGTTACACATTAGGTACGTTCAATTTACTTAACAAAATAGCTTAAATGCCAAGTTATACAAGCCCTATTTTCTAGCTACGATATGATTACCCCAGTACTATTACAATCTGTCTTTTGAAATTGCCGCACTATGGTTTATGAACATGATTTTCCGTTCTAGGTTTTGAAATATTTATACCTGTCAATACACAAATTAAGTGCCCTATTTGACTTGGTAAACACAATCTGAAACACGGCAGCTTTACGAGACACGGTTAATTAATAGTATCATTTTATGTATATTATTATAGACTTTATGGTTATAACAGGAGCGTGCACGACAAGTTTTCTCGTAAATTTTTTTAATAACATTTTATGTTAAACTAATAGCACAATGCTTGCGTATTTTTTTATTTTTAGACTTGAGCATTATTTTTTAATTATCTAGTCTAAAAATATATAATTTTATATCAGTCCCGTCTTTACTAAATTTATATAACCAAATTGCATAACAATTCCTAAACGTAGCCTTTACTTTTAATTCGCGTTTCTCAGAAACACAGCATTGCGTGGTAATTATTGAAAGCACCGGCGATGCCTACTAATCACTGTTTCCAGTCGATAGCAGGTAAGACTTATGTAGGGGTCTCGGAGTTAGCCGGCGCCGTCGCCCACGGCCCGTCTCGGCTCTACTATCAGCCCACTTGTACCGTGTACTCCGTGTATCTACTAAACGTCTGGGAACAAACCCCATCCGCGCGTGGGACGATACATAATAACCTTTTAATTCTATACGCCGCTATCAACACTTATTCCCTGTAATAGTATCCCTTAATCGCTTCTGAAATTGAATTTATTGCGCATAGAGCATCGCTGGCAATATTTCTAGGTGGGCGTGCTATTCAGTATGACAACGCTAAGCCCAAGTTAACGGGCATGCGAGCTATTGCAAAGCACACGCGTTTATGACTCCTTAAACTATTGTAAACTTATATAACATTCCCAACAGAATTCCAAATTATGGCTACAATCCGCGACTTTTAATGAATTATCTCGACGATTGAATATTTAATCCGTTTATTGTGGATCTAAATATAAAGTGGTGATCGTATTCTAAACAGCACACATTTAATATCAGTTGCACTGCTAAATCACTTTGACGCGAGTGATTAATCTTGGAGGAGAATGCTGTCGTTAGGCTGGCAATAAAGAGATAACAAAATAAATCAAAGAGCCATAAATATGGACGGGATGAACGATCAGTCCCAGATCTGTCGACTTCGATAGATTACGGAACTTTTATGGGTATTGCATCGAACTAAACGCTGATAAATATAGCACGTCTAGTTGTAAATTAAGTTTATCGTTTTAAAGAAAACCCTTAAAAGTTTGAAAGTTTAGCTGTTTAAGATTGAGAGGACTGTTTGTAATTCACAAGAATCATTAAATTACATTTGGGCCCGATAAGAACTCGTAAAATTATCTGGGAAGGGAATAAACTTAAAGTTCGTCGCTGAATTGCAAAGAGCGGTTCTCTTGTGAACTGTATTTTACAAAACATTAAAATTATATGAGCCGTTTCAGATAAACCATAATAAGATAATATTACATTTATTGCTTTTATGATGATTCTTAGAAAATCATTTAACTAAGATTACTAAAGAGAAATTATGATTATCTTAGCACAATAAATGCTGTTCATGATTCAATTTATTAAAATTTAATTAATTTAAATTCTTCATTTATCTTTTTTTAGTGATAGGCATTTATTTTTCCTGTCAATATTGGTATAATTGTTACTCGACTTTCGTATAGAAATTCGAGAGAGCTCCCACTCAGCCAACACGGCTCAACAGCTATGATAGTTCTCACTAAATGTCCGAAAGGTCCTACCACGTTGCAAGGAAGCGATACAGGTTCACGGCGGTGTCCTACTAATAATTTATACGGCACTGATTCACGCCGGTGACAGTTATAGCCCCACTCGGATATTGCACTTTTGCACCGCATACCTTCTCTGAATTATTGCTTATAATAACCGAAGACAGCTCCCACTTTCCAGAGCTGTAAAGATTCTGGGTTTGGACATGCGTTATTAAATCTGGCTTATAATAATAGTGTTTATTGCACATTTTATTGTTCTTGGTATCTGAATAAGTGTTTATCTGTCGTGCAAGATATGTTTTATCAGGCACAATTAATCATGTTTTCAACGATTCCTTTTAATACAACATTATACTTTTTTCACGGGATAAGAGTTAAAGTTGAGAGTTAGTAAACTCTCTTACTTAACCACTAACGACTGCAAAACGAAGCAAACGACTTAAATAAAAATCAAGCGTTAGAAACCAAATTATCAATATTTTGTATCTATTTCATGAAGTCAATGAACTTAAACACTGTCGGCACAAATTGATTGATGAGAGGTTAAACCACCCGCCTCAAATTTATTTTAAACAATAACAATGGCAACGCACTCAATTTGTTCGGTAAAATTATTTCGTGTTAACAGCAAATGTGTTTACGCTGTGCGCTGATTTAAACCTTGTTTTGTCTGGATTGTGTGCATTCGGCAAAACAATGCTACATAAATGAAACTGAGGATTGTAGGTATATCATTACGTGTATATAATATAATTACGTTCTAGGTTTATGCACCGCATTACCAGCGCTAAAAGTAGTTATTCCGTAAATTAAATCTCATAATCATAATCCTCCACTCCCTAGAGTATTTTTATGATTTTGGTTATTGGCACAGACACCGGTAAACATAATAAAGTAAGAGTAAGGAAAACGTAAGGAAGAAAATAAAACACGATTTAAATATTTTTATGCGTATTCATCTTCATTATTATTTAATTCAAAAATTACAAACCTGCTCCATGTAAGCAAATAGATTTCAATACTCGAGGTGAAGATTCAAACGAAAGTTATTTCTAGCAACAATATTTCTAATCAAAATAATGCAAGTTTACATGACTAGCAATATTGTGAAAAGAAATCCTAAACCAACACTTTGAGAATTAAACAAACACGGTGTGCGGATAGAAAATAAACAAACTTGACACAACCCGGAGATGGAACTTCATTCTATGTCCGAGACAATTTTTTATCTTGGCTGTGCGTAAATGTATGTTGTGCATAAAACGGATCAATTCCTATCTATTTTTTATCATAGTCTTACTTCTGGGCTGTTAGAACCCATTATAGTTCTTAGGGAATTTGTATAAACACCGCGCTTATGCTTCGTATTAAGGATATTTTTTACTAAAACGCGATTAAAGATTCTTTCGATAAGTAGAATGTAAAACAATATTATGAAAAGAAAGTAATTGATAGCTACTCCACATAACTCATGATGCTTGATAATAAAAACAACACTTTATTTCAAATGTAATTGGTTACATGATCGACTAATGAATAAATTACAGTAATCGATTAAACTTTCAGTGGTTCGGAGGTGAAACGATGTTGCCGCGAATGAAAGCTCTATTTCGATGTTTCCAGCGATTGAAGATCTATAAGGAAACAGATGTTACAACTGGTCTTACAAAATGGGCTATTTTTTTTTGTGTGAATTTATTTATAATTTTGTGTAAATTCTGTGGTTTTACTTGCACAAATGATTTTAGTCTGCAATTTCATTATCATCAAATTAATCTAGGTAAATATTTTTTAAGTTAATATAATAGATTTTTTAACATAAATTTGTACAAATTATGATAGTCTTCTTATAATTCCATTGCACTTTTTTCCATCCAAAACTTACATTGATGAAATTACTTTTTGGTTACTAAACCTCCCACTGTGGAACACACACACTGTTTTTTTCATTAATTTTATTTTTTTGTATTGTGTAATAATTTATAAAAACCAAATCGTGGTAAATATTTCGTGATGAATATTGTGTTATAATTATTTAAAATTGGTGGTTAATAAAGTGTATTGTGTATTGTATTGGTAGCATATCTGCCTGCTAGATAATCTGTGGTTAGCAGACCACACGCAGGATACAGATGTTATTTTAGGTGCAAGCGCATAATTGAGCGTTTTCATGACGAAACGTGTTCTGACAGACTGCTTCAAAGTTGATAGTTTAAATGATCAGATATAAGAGAATGTATAAATTGGGGATTACATTTATTTTCAGCTCATAATACCGACTTGACGACCTGTGTCTTTAAACTTGTATATTATGACCTTAAACATAAAACGTTTACTCTTTATTTTTGTCATATAAGATGGTGTTGGGATAAAAAAATAATAGCTACTTAAACTGTCTTTATAAATGTGTATTAAAGAAGTGGCAAATTTTGAATAAAATAACATAGTAATAACAAATAAAACATGTAAGTTAACAACGTTTCAATTCTAAGACACTGATTGAACAGAGATATCATATCGAAACGTTTGCGTCAATAAACATACCGTACGAGAGCCTGTCGATCCGAAGAAACCAAACAAAAGCCTATCTCGTTCTCTCCCAAGCAATTAGAAAAAGAGAAAAATCATACCAGGAGCACAGACGATGAAATCGAACAGCTACTTACTAAGTTTGTTTTACGTAAAAGCTTTTGCACTTCGCTTTTAGCACAACACACATTAATTTCTACTTGGATGTGTACCACTTTGTACAATGGAGAAACTATCACGGATCTAATGTGAAAGTTTATGTTTACTTTTAGAAATGGTGTAGGAAAACAATATTTATTAATCTATTTTTTTTAGATAACAGATCTGAAGGTTGATGTACTAAAACCGGCTTTATGCAAAACGTTTGGATATGTCTAATAACTAGACTTAATACTAGAGTCTCAGATCTAGACTCAAAAAATATAATTAAAATGTTGGAGGAAAACAAAAATTTCATAATTATCGTAAACCAAACAATAGTCTAGTCATATTTGTAGCCCATAAAATTAAAAATTATTGATACATCGAAATAGCTGAATAGAAATACGCTGCCATTTTAAAAGTTAACGGCTCAAATAAAAACGTGAAAACATCGTAAATTTACTTCGGAACTTTATTGATATTTGTATTTATTTTATCAATTTCAACGAAGTCGCTTAGTTTGACGACTTTGCTGTCGCAACTTACCTAGGCGGGTACTAAACTCATTTTAGTATTGCTTTTTTATGTCGCAATTAGCGATAATATGTCCAACTTTATCGATTCTGAACACGCAAAGATACAAAAAAACTGTTGCGATCCAAGAAAAAAAAAATTGTTTTGTTAGAAAATCGTCCAAACTCTACAAATTAAATAAATCTTGAATTACCTGTATTCAGAATAATTTTCTACCAAATCACCGACCTACAAGAACAACTATTCTAATGTCTCTAATCCGTTCCTCTTGCGTAATACAATCTACAAAGCTGTTACTGAAATGAAACACATGGACCCAAAAACGTAATTTTTCCCCGCAAGCCTCATTTACCAAAACACCATAAAGCCATATCCCGGTGTAATGGCTCAAGCCTTTTCATGCACCCCTACCATGACGTGCATTGTGCAAACATGATTAATAGTACAAATAAATGATACGGGCTTTTTTGTTGGTAACATTACTATGACATTTTTAGGAAATTGGGTCGCTTAGACAAGGGTATATCTACGTTGAATTAATTGTAGATTGTGACTCTGTCTAGCTAGGCTAGGAGTTTACTTGACACTTAATAATAAAGGTAGGGGAGAGTGGGGTAAATGCGAACGCGGGGTAAACCCGAACACAGCGGTTCTGATATGTTAGAAAGAGATATACATATTTCACTTGTCGCTATTTCAAAGATCACGCCACCACTAGTGCCAGCCAACGACCCGAGCAACGCGGACGCACGTACTTTTTAAGGTATGCAATTTGTTACATTTTGCAAGATTTTGATGTAATTTTTTCGTAAATGCAACTTGATATTACTTGATTTTTATTAACAGGTGTTCGTATTTACCCGACAATGTCGGGGAAAGCCGAATACATAAGAGTTTTGTTTTTTGTTCATATGTTCATACTTTATTAAAAAAATATAAATGTTGTATAGTTAATTGATTGCATAGATAAGTAAACTTTATAATAAAACAATTAAAAAAGCTTTGAGATCAAATTTCACTGTTTCATTTGAGTTTTCCCTTAGGTGTTCGTATTTCCCCCACTTTCCCCTATATACCGTTTTTATATTTCAATTTTACAACATTGATGACTAAAATTATACGTTGATCAATAAAAATGACAAAAAATCTAGATAAAACTAGCAAATAAAAAATAACTTCAGATGGTAATTAACGGTGAGGTAATCTCTAGTCAGTCACGTGAAGTACCAACAAACGATATTGGAGTCGTTAAAGGTTTATGTTGATGCAAAATAAAAACAAAACATCGAGTTTCTTATATTCTAAGACACCATGGATAAGCCACATCCATAAAGTAACAGGGACCAATCTTACCGTGCATATTTTATTGTCCGGTACTAACTTTCTTTTACGAGGACACCGCATCTCTCGAAAGTAAAAAATAACCCGAAGCAGAAAATAAAGTAAGTGAATTATATCTGCCCCAGATAAAGAATTCAATGTCCGATTTTGAATACAAAATGAGTTGAGGTTTTCTTTCGGGAGCAGTGAGGCGTTATTTAAGCGTACTTTTATAAATATTTCATGTCGCATTTTATAGATAAATTGTCACCAAATTGTCGGGAGCTGAGAGTGAAAGATTTCAATTGTCTGCTTTTGAGTTACTTTTTCTTATTATATTGGGTTTATTTTTGAATTGTATATTGTAGTATATTCCGTTTTATTGTCTACAGACCGTGACCATGAATAAAAAAGCTCTAAGTAGGTACTGTACAAGTTTTAGTCGTGTCGTCTTGCTATAAGGTCCATAAAATACTTGGTTTCTATAAAATACTGGATTAGTTGACATAAAAAAACTTGTTTTTTGACATAATTATAATACAGTAGATACATTAATTACGTCACTTTTTTCCTTTGAAAATTGAAACTGTCAAATAGAGCTACTAATTGGCCTTACGCTATTAAAGTCGACACATCAGTCTTCGATAAATTTTATACATTATTTACGACATGTGACAAATTTATTATTATCTATAAATACTGACTTATTTTCCAGTCGGCAAGTGATAAAACATCTTTTCACCGGCTCGTTTGTAGTTTTGGGAATTACCGCAATTAATTATGAGATGTCGAGTAGCACAGAATAAGTGGTAGAAGGGCTTGCGACAGTCCTTTGTTTTTGCACACCATTGGCAGAACAATGCAGCGCGGATGACTCTTATCTCCTGACAGATATAAACGAACGTATCATTTAGTTTTTGCGATTTGTACACGACTTGCTACAGTAGCAACAGACCAGTATTTTGTTTGGCTTTCTCTGAATTCGGAACCTCATTAATTAATATTTCTGATAATTATAAATATTTATTTTATTTTATTGCTTTCACAGTCTAAATATGGACTGGTGACAAATTTGTAAAAACGAAACCTTGATTCTGACCATTTCGACAGTCTACTTTTCTCCGTACTATAACTTAAGTTTAACAACAATAAAGCATAATTAATTAGCTTTTAAAATCGTTGAACATAACAATAAACCTCCTAATTAACTTTTGAAGTCAACGAAATAAATCATTATATTTTTATGGATTTTCTACAATGCTAAAGGTTGGGAAATGAGAACTATTTAGATTTAGTTTAAATTTATCAAGTTAATGTACTTATATTCCCCAAACTCTGTCTCCGAAATCACCCTTTCACTAACTTACGAGTTTGTCTACAATTTTATTTATAGGACCGTTCTAATGTAAAGATCAAACGTTCGCCAGTTAATTTTGATGTCCCGATGCAGGGCTGCAGACGTCGGATATAATTAGAGGTGAAGGCGAATAGGTAGAGGCAGGTCCGAATTCAGATGTACCGCTACGAAACCGCTGAGAATTGATCGGAAGAATTCTGCGCTTACAATAACAACTCGTGCTACAGATGACTGCACAATCCAATAGACGAAACTTGTAGACTGCATTTTTGTCCTAGATCTTATTATCGAATAGTGAAATAATATTTTGATATTTCATCAAACTTTTTCTAACATGCTTAAAACATACCTTCACGTATAAACGACATTTGTACAAAGTGCCTCAATTCATGGGTTTCTTTTTATTTTGGTGGGTTTAAGAACTTTACAGCTTTCAGTTATTAAAAATATAGCCCCCTAACTATTCAAGACGCTAGATTTTAAATAGTCAGTATTAACAGTCCCTATATATATTAAGTAATGTAATGTTATTGTTTATTTGACCTTTAACCCAGGCGATTATCAGCAGACTGATATTTATATCTGAACCAAGTGGTAGTGTATTTGAACATGAAACGGGTAACATGATTTAATTGTTTTTGTTCAAATATAGTTAAAAACCATGATAGTTTAAAAAGTTATATCAAGTGGTAGTGGTTATTTACGCCAATTTGCAACTTATTTTATTTGAGAATCAGTCCGTTCACGTTGACCGATGGTATTTTGATCCAGTGACATTTTGATCTGCTGTTTGCAGTTTGGTCTGTTGTCCGGCTCGGTCTAGTTATCTCAGAGTTTAGCTCGCAGCTGGCAACCGGTGACAGTTCTAATTATGATCTAGGAGACATTTTGAGCTGTTTAGCTTGCTTATTTTGGATCTAATAGACAAATGTAACCTAGTAATTAGCATATAATTTACATAATTAATAATTAATTAACAAATTCAGTTTTGAGATTATTGAATAGGTATTGAAAGCCTTCAAAAAATATTTTGAAGAAATTGTTTTGGTTTAAAATAACAAATACACAAAAATTCTGGTGCTTTATTCTTTTGAAAATGTTGAAACCAAATAACAACGTACTCACGTGAGTCTCGTAATTTTGATGATTTATGTTCCATGTTATTGAATTTGCATGCCTCCTACTGATTTCAGAATTATGACGTACACCTACACATGCTATGTACTCAAGGACAAAATAATGTATAAATTACTGACTTTTCAAGTTTGCATTTATGAGAGAAAAGAGGTGTGAAAATAAATAATAATGCCAAATCTTTATCTAAAACAAAACACACTTTGGCTGTAACACATTTGATTTGACTTGTAAACCATATTTCTCGCAATAAATGATTTATGATTTATGATTGCCATCTAGGTAATTAGGTTTTTGCCCGTGGATACTTACTATTTACACCGGAAAATCCATTAAAACGCGTGCCAAGCAGAAACTCACATAGCCCTTAACAGAAAACCAAATAAATTCCAAAATTCCGCATAAATACGGATTAATAAGGAAAACCTTAGAGAACCTAGTTTCGTAACGCATAAACAGTTGGAATGAGACAGAAACCGTCGAGGAAGCACAGGCACCGACGCGAGGCAAGGGGCGCGAGCTCTCATCAACTTTAACGAGCCATTACTTCTACATAGTATACGTGTGGCATCTCAAACGCTTCGTGGAGACACCAAACTGAACTTGAAATGTTTATATCTTGCAAGTGTAAACTTTATGGCATTTGCACTGCGAAAATAAAAGAAAAATAATAAGTTTCAACGCACTATTTATTTATTTGACTGCATTCGAGACCTTTAAAATTACCTATCCATATAATAATATGTACGCTAACTGGTGGCAATTAGAACACAAAAGACGGATGGAATGTATGATTATTTATCAAGTCCTAAATTCCAGAGGTGTACCATTTTTATATCATAGACTATTGTTATCTCTAACATGCCTTTAAATAGTATCTATTACCCACACTATCAATCTTTTTTTCTGCCACGCAAAAACCTTCTACCTTATATGAACTACTGGTGTTTGCTCTACTATGTTACTTCACTGTAGGGATTCGTGCGATATTCAGAACTCGTAACGTATAATTATTTCGGTGGGGGCGTCGATAACGTAACCGCAGCACATATATTTGTAAAGCTATAGCTTAAATTCAGGAAAGCGGAACGGTATTGTGTTAATTTAATGAAATTCGCATAAATATGATTTGTTAATAAATTCACATACCTGTGGGACGGTTTTTATTATGCCTGCCTTTTCAAAATTTGATTTCCTGAACAAAGATTTTGCTTTAATAACCCAGCAATTGAACTTTATGTAAGAAACAGGTTGGAAATAATAATACAAGCTATATAATTTTACTTTGTAACCAAAAGCCAGATTTTAAAGCCGGTGATATTCCATCTCAACAATCACTCATTGTTGCATAATAAATTCTAATAGTTCCATACATCTTCATTATGATGCCTCCAACTCACCTGCCTACGCTTACCATGAAATTTATTAGCATTGGTCTTGACTGTAGTAATACTTAGGTATAGTAAAACCATTCTAAAAATGAACTCCCCTCCACAAAACCGTGATGATTTCAACGTGTGAGAGGAAATACAGAAAAACAGAATACACAGAAAAAAAATACAGAATTCGGTGGAGGGGCGTTCATTTTAGAAATGGTTTTACTATACTTTGACTGTAGTCTTGTATCTTTATATCAAAATAGGGACCTTCTTACAAAGATCAACAGTTGATTATCATTCACGGTTATACAACGCATATTTAAATCATAGAGTTTAAAATTTTCCTATATTTCTATTATTTAGTCTTTAAGCGCTCTACACACCAAAGCCGGCGGCCCGCCGGCACAGCCCGCCGGCTTAATGCCGGTGGGTTAGCCCGCCGGCTTCAGAATGTCCAAGCCGCACGACTTTGCCGGCGGCAATGCCGGCGGCACGACAGCCCCGGCATGTGGTGTTCTAGTAATGAAGAATGTTACTAGGTATGCCAAATCGCTTGAAATGTTGTATCAGTAAAGCCTGTATGTATACAAATATACTAGTTTTTGTTTAGTTAAAAAGTACCTAGTAGTTTTGATTTTATAGGCATTCAAAGTTTCGAAAAATATCGAGTCTCGCTAACAGTCACGTGAGCGCTTGTGACGTAATACCACAACTTCGCGCGGCCTACGGCCCGCTTAGTATCGCCAGCAGATTATAGTAGTAGTGCAACAGCTTGCGCAGTATTTTGATGTGTTTTCGTCCGCGTATTAAATTAATAGTTTAATAGTAGTACTTAAATATTATTCGATTGATAAAATGGATGAAGATAACTCAAATAGTAGAAGTACCTACCATTAAACTTTGACGTTAAAGACATTAAATATGTATTAGAGTTTTGTTGCTATAGTAGTTTTGCACGTAAGTATTTATTTATATATAGGTAGGTACCGCTCTTCTTAGTAAATTTAAATGAACAATACATTGATTTATGGCAAACTAGCTTCTTAGTAAATTTAAATGAACAATATATTGATTTATTGCAAACTAGCTTCCTCCAGTCTTCGGCCCCGTTTTCCTCAAGAACTGTACATTTTCATAGGATTAAAAGTAGCCTATGTGTTATCGTCGTCGTACGGTTACAACTTGTTTTACTTCTAAATCGGAAACTAATTGATGTATCGAAGTAATTCTTTCACGCGTATTTTTTATATTAGACATAGAATATGGAGTGCTAATAATCAAAATTAGGTAACATTCTTTATTGCCAAATACGTCACTACTCTATGAAAGCCGGCGGGCAACTGACTGAGTGAGTGGAGAGGGATGCCGGCGGCCTGACCCGCCGGCACAGCCCGGCGGCCCAACCCGCCGGCATGATTGTAAAAAATAAGGCCGGCGGGTTGGGCCGCCGGGCTGTGCCGGCGGGCGGTGTGTAGAGCGCTTTATATTAGTGCTTAAAGAAATATGAAAACTGACATATTCGGATTCGAGAACAACATTCCTAAAACAAAATAAATATCTAGTCTCTCTCTAATTAAAGGATCGTACCGCTTTACGCATTTTTACAAGACTTGGCGTGGGCACTGCCGTACCCTAACTAATCCTAACTCAGTAGGTACCAGGTACCTATTATTGCATCAACGCTTCTCAGAACAAATGCGTACGGACAAAAGGAAAACAAAATAGAACGAACTGAAACGAGCATACATAAACATATACATAGAGATAATTCACGGGAATTCGACGCGGACATTCGCGATCGTGGGCTGCAGTCTCGTCTTGTTATCTCGTGCTACTACAAGGGCTTGCGAAAGGTATAATTTATGAGGAATTTCTATATAGTATTGTACAATATTCTATGACAACTGAACTGATATGTTAGATTTCGCAATCTTACGCTACCTGTGCTACTGTATTTTAGAGCTAGTAAGGAGTACTTTGCATGCAGTAGTGATAGGAAGATTATGAAAATATTAGACAGCCAAAGTGTGACAATCACTATGAAAATTTTAACAAGTAATAATGTCGGTGTTAGAAATTGCCATTTTAAATCTAGATTTTCAAAAATATAAGGTTTTTTGTATTAGTCTTATACATTGTGCAATACTAAAGCAGATTAAAGCACCAAACTTGTACTTTCGATAAAATAGCCGAATAGTTTTCAGTTCTAAATTGCACAAAGGAACGCTAACCCCTTTCAGTTCTAAGCTGTAATATGCGATCGGTTCTATCCTAAGCCCGTTCTACGTTGGCATTACTGGCTGTGTTATTTCGAACGCGAGCCACGTCCCCTCTCCATTGCTTTGATGTCACTTGCTTTTTTTGCAAACATTTTAGGAGCAGGAACGAGAACTACCGCGGAATCTTTGGACGTAGAACAATCCTATTATTAAGAAATATAGAGATGCTTTTACGACGTATTTAAGATAAATTATAATGAAAATTTAAGATAATCCATGCTTTATTTTGAACTCAATTTATCTGTACTAAAGCTGAAGATTATTGATTGATAATTTGTTTGTTTGAACCCGCTAGTCTCAGGTAATATTACTTGCATATTTTTCTTCACCAAAATTTTATTTATCATTTATTAATTTACTAAATATTTTTTTAAGTGTTTGTTGACCATAATACTATGAAAAAATATATAATCAAGATAAAAGATCCATAGAACAATAACAGGTAAATATAATAAATATATAAAGTATTATTGTAACAAAATTAATAGTTCCTGTAAACGAACCTTTGCTGATAACTTTATGACTTATAAATCGGGTGGTGCGTAGGCGCTTTAGTAAGATCTCTGACACAGGTAATAAGGAACTGTCATAGCTTATTTTATATTTTATTGATGAGCTTGTCTAGTTAGCGGTACTATGGGCTCTTTGGTTGGGTGTTTCTGTTGACAGAGCTCTTGTTCCTAAATAAGCCTTGATTTTTAAGCAATAAAATCGCCGTTTAGTTTTAATGTCAACGAGTTTACAAATAAAACCAGGAATTAAGCGAGTTTTTTTTTCGTTGATTTTTTTTGTTCATTAAGTAAACAGTTTTATTTTAAATTCAAACAAATAAAATATAAATGCAACTATGGATTTGCGGTATTATATGCATACATCAAAACATTTTTATTGTTTCTGTGAGTTGAGAAATTATATGAATGAAAAATGCTTCCCAGCATATTTGATTATTATTCATCAAACTGAACAAAAAGCTTAAAGAAACAAAATAAATATGTTTAAGGCGTTCCATCACAATAACTTCCCTAGCAGAACGAATTCATTTCCTTCCATTCAAACTTTTGAGACTCATTGGACGGCTATTGTCTTGATTGAGAATTCTCGATGCAAAAGAATTTCGACTCTGTTTCCAATGACACAAGACAAAAAAAATATTTTGCAAGCTTTTTCTTTTTTTTTCATTTATCCAGCAAGGAAAAATGTCCGACTAAGCTCTGAAGATGGATCGGCGACCTTATCCATCTAATAATAATGTCTAATCTTTAATAATGTCCCAGTTATTACAACGGCGGACTGTTGTATAAAACAGCACAATATTAAGACTTTTATAAGTCAAAAATATGTGACATATATAGTACTTATGTATATAGGAAAATATGCCTACGCTTCAGCGCTTAAAAACGACCCAATACTTGTTTTGAAAAAATGGCTCATAAAAATTTGTACCTACTCAATTAAAACATTTGGTACATTAAATACAACTTAAATTACTTTAAGATATAAAATCCATAACAAAATAAATCGAATAACAGTCTATCAACTCTCAACTTTTACATAAATCGGTTTAATCAAAACTTTTTATCAAGATTGTCTACTAAAACACAATTTGATCGCTTATAATGACGGGCTCGACAAATCTACATAATAAAACATCAATGAAGATCATAAAAATGCTTTTAAAATACAATTATGCATGATTGGCGATTAACTTATTAAAATTACAGGCTTCTTAGTATGCAATTTGAGTGATTGCTTCATCAAAGTTTCAAAGAAAATGATTAATTCATATGTGTGATAATGATTTATTGGGGAGAGCTTATTGAATGGATTCTTCTATTGAGTTGATTGCAACTTAATCGTAGGTGCGGGTCGGGACTTTATAAAAGACTTGAATTGTAAATGGACTTATGGTGAAGTGCCTAGAAAATTTGTTTGATGCTGTAAAAAATAAATAGGTAAATTATTATACTGGGTTTTATTAAGCGTAATTTCATGATAATGATAAAAATACTGAGAAAATAATACTTTTTTAAAGCATGATTCTGTTCTAGTTGATACTTAATTATTCTGATAAAGAAATATTATTGCAAATATTATTACAGACATACTACTTCCCGTTAATAATATTAGTAGGATATTTACCCAGTTAATCAAATGCTGGGCTACTTAATATGAAATGAATACCGAATCAGATAATCCCGATTAAATGTAGGGTAGGAATTACCATAAAACCTGAATATTCTGTTACAAAGGGCTGGAGTCAAAGGCCACAATTAGACGAGGCGTTTAATTACAAAATTCACGTAACTGACAGGCTTCGGCTCTGTAACACCCCTACAATTTTAGAGGATTCGGTTGAATAAAGGTAAATCTACAGCGAAAGTTTTTTTAAATAGTTACTTAAGTAAAGAAAAGTTGTTGTTGTTGTATGTTAAGTAAGTTGTATTGTAAAGTAAAGTAAAGGTATTTTAAAATAATTATACTGAATAATTTATTATTATTTTAAAAATATTAAGAGCCCTGTTAAATTTTTGACGTTTTGCGAAATGAGATATTTTATGCACCACGTGACCGGCGCGTCACGCGAATTCTATGAAAAATACTAAATGATCTTGATACTTCGTCGATCTAAAACATACAAATATACTAATAATTATTTTAGATCTGTAGAAAATGGCATCGAATAAATTCCATTTTATTGAGTGGATTTTTTTCAGTTTCATTCTGAAATAATTATTATATTAATGTTTTTATTTAATTGATAGGTGTTTAATATATTTTCCTAAATTCAAAATGGCGGATATTTTTATTTCAATATTTGAATCAATTATGTTTTATCTTAATAATATCAATATTTATTTTAAATCTGATTGATTATTTGAAATCAATTAAGTACATAATTTTAAATTAAAACATTCATGATTAATAATTATCTATATAAGAATAAAACTGAAAATAGTCTTATTGAAGTTAAATGTCCTCATTCATCTCATCTTATGGGCTCATTATTAAACCGATTCTTCTGAAATTTGATGTGTAGGTTTGTAATTAAATGTTTTTTTTTGTCGAATGTTGGGACTTTATGTAAGTTCGAAAGTCTAAATTGAACGGACTAAATACAAATTCTAATTATAACAAAACAAATAAATTATATTACCTATATATATTTAAGTTGCTTGTTTTGTTAGATGGTATATTTGTGTTTGAATAAATATACCATGTTATTATCATTATGTTTAGGTATTACCTTTGTAGTTTCGAACTTTATATTTATTTTTATTTTATTACGAACTTATTGAAAATATTTCATTTATATATTAAAAAAAGTGGCCAAGTGCGAGTCGGACTCGCCCATGTAGGCTTCCGCAGCAATTGTTTATATGAAATAGTTTATGACGTATTATAAAAAAACTACTTGATAGATTTCGTTCAAACCAATTTTCGTTGTTAGTTTTTATGGTTATGTACAATATATATTTTTTCTAGATTTATCATCCTCTTAGTTTAGAAATTAGAGGGGGGGGGACACACTCTGTTTTCCACTTTGGAAGAGTCTCACGTCCAAACTATTAAGTTTAGAATTAAATGGTTTTAGAAACATTGTTATGATTTTAGAAGACCTATTCATAGATACACCACACGTATGGGTTAGATTAAAAAAAAGTTTTTAAATTTCAGTCCTATGTATGGGGACCCCCAAATTTTATGATTTTTTTTTCAATTATTTTCTGAAATCTTAGTGCGGTTAACAGAATACATCTACTCACCAAATTTCAACGTTATAGCTCTTATAGTTTCCGAGAAAAACGGCTGTGACATACGGACGGACAGACGGACGGACGGACGGACGGACGGACGGACGGACATGACGAATCTATAAGGGTTCCGTTTTTGCCATTTGGCTACGGAACCCTAAAAAACCAACCCGCACTTAGCCAGCGTGGTGAATTAAGGCCTAATCTATCTCGTCAAGAGAGAAGTCCCTATCCCAGCAGTGGGAACGTGAATAGGGGTGTTATTTTATATACAGGGCGTCCCAAAATTATGGGCCATGAAGGGGAAGTACCATATATATCGTTGATAGTGAATTTTGCTCAAAGAAGACTTCATTTTATTTTAAAAAGTAAGTAATTTAATTAATTAATTTACAAAAAAAAATGTTTCATGTTTTTTATTTGATTAAAATAATTAATTTCACGTTGTTCCTTTCTTTTAAAATACTATGTTACTTAAGCAGAGTTATTATTTTTTAGCTTTTCTTTCGATTGGTATCATAAAAATCGAGTACCTATTTTTTTTCTACATGTAAGTCGGTTCGATTCCCAGACAAAGCAAGTAATTTTTAGAATATCAATGAATGCAGTATTACTAACTTTTAAAAATAAAATGAAGTCTTGTTTGAGCAAAATTCACTATCTACGATATTTAAGGTACTTCCCCTCCATGGCCCATAACTTTGGGACGCCCTGTATTTATTAGAAAGGTACATATTTAATGTTTACAATAAATAATATATTTATTAGAAAGGTACATTATTTTTTGTTTACATATTGGATACTCGGTAAAAATAAGAACAAAAAATTACGGAATATTTTCTTTGTAATAAATATTATGGAAATCTATACTACAATTATCAAGCTGAGGAGATTGCTTGTTTATTTGTTTGAACGTGCTACTCAGGAACCGCGGGTCCGATTTAAAATATGATTTCAGTATTGGATAGTAAAATGATCGAAAAAGGCTATAAAACATAAACTAGTAAATAACGTAAAAACGCAAGCGCAGCTGTCGGCGGGTCGGCAAGTTAGTCATAATCTAAAAAAATCATAGGCATAATTACATTTAGTCGTTGTACGGTTTCACCAAAAAAAGTTGCCTTGTTGTTTTTTAATTAGGATAGATACATTTAGATATGCAATCCACATCCTACAGCATAACCTCCAAATAAATAAGGTTAAACAAGATGACAATGATGTGGTACAATTCTTAGGCCAGCAACAAGTGGTACAATTCTTAGGCCAGCAACAACAATAATTGATCGTTATCAATAAAAATAACAATTGATCGTTATCAACGGATCAACTTATGTCGGTCGTAGTATCGCAATAACACATACACGCACACTAACAGCGTTTTTACAGCAATTGACAGTCCCACACACTGACATTTTACGAAATATTTCTATATTTTATTCAAGAACAACCGACATAGGTCCGACCTCGACAAGCGCTCGCGCGGTACTAAATGGAAAAAGCCGGCGGAATGAAAAAACTACTAAATTATGGTAGTTTTATTTTATTCATAAAAAATTACCAAAACCGTTCTACAAATTAAAATTAATATCATAGTTTAAGCAAATGTTGATAAATATTTTGATATAAATATGACGTCCCATTGATTTAGAACTTCGGAGTTATTGAGGTTTGTTTCGAAGCATTTTCGGTCGATATTAAATTCGGTATATCTTTAGAATAAAAGCATTTAACGAAAATGTACTCTACTCTAAATGAAGAATAGGATATACGTAACATAATAAAAATTAGTTTGATCGCCCATATTCGTTAGAATCTACAAATTAGAGCTAAGAAAACAGGTCTTCGAGCGTTTTTTACGAAACATGTATCCGGAGAATGATTATTACTCAATATATAAACAAGTTATCTAAAATGTTTCTTACTACTTTTGTAGAGGAGAAAACGAACTATTATAAAGATGTAATTGTAATATCAAACAACTAACGTAAACCATAGAATTAGGAGGAGAAAACCGAACAATTTCGCGATTTCCGGTAAAAGGCCTCTTAATAAGATATTTCATTAAATTAATTTATGTTATTTTATAATTTAATATGTGACCTGACTGTAATGACGGTTATTAATAAGAACCTCTAAACTAATCTATATCCACGTTGATATCATTACAATTACAGCAATACAAAGTATTATATTATGTATAAACTATGGATCATGATCTAAAATAAAGACATTTTATTTATTTATTTTATTTATTTATTATGATTAAACATTGTAATTAATTTAACTTTTCTCAATAAATATGCAAGGTTTTTTTTTTATTTAAATAAGGTGCTTTGTGAACTCACCGCCTATGTTAGATACTATAGGGTTGCTGGTAATTAGATATATTGGCCTTGAATGAAATTGGTATAAAAACAATGGTGGTTCTACAATAAAGTAAAGTAGGAATGTGTTTAATTGAGACTAAATTTAAATTTAGAACTCACACAACTAAATTGGGATGTTGAAAAGCAAGGAAAGGAATAATCCAAAATGCTAATCAGAGAATCGAATTTAAATCGGAATGTTAGACATCTGTCTCCGCTTCGGCTAACCAAGTTAATTTATACAGAGTATAGGTAGAACAGAATCGCAGTCTAAATTTAATTGTTCTCGGCTGAAGATATAAATCTCCGGGAGATTCTACCGGAAGCAATTTACATAAACGCCGCACTTCCAGCATTTATGCTTTCCTTAGCGACGTCTATTAATAATGTTGCTGGTTAGAATCTGAGAAGGCTAAGCATCAGCATTTACACCCTAAACTTTCATATTTTGTTTTTATATTGTCAGAATTCAGAAACAGGCCACGACAAACTTATCTCAAACTAACTAACTAAGAAGACTAAGAATATATTTACTAGGGAAATAATATTCTTAGTCGAAAAAAAATAAGAATTTATTTATGGTATTTGTTTTACTAAAGGATGAAATAATATTAACCGCATGAGTTTCTGGCGAATTACAAAATCGCGAATAATTTTGGTCGATTATTCGCAACACGTTACGGTCCGATTTAATTTATTTGATCATAAAGTTATGTAAACCACGGCACTAATAAAATTATCAGCGTATAAATTTCCCTAGAAAATCGTTTCCAAGGGATACATTTTCTGTCGTTTTTCTGCATTTTCTCTGATCTTTCATAAAAGCAACAATTAAATAATGAGCCAGTTTCACCCTCGGCAGGGGAAATCTACCTGTCCAACTATTTTATTGGCATTTGTATTAAGTTTTCATGTAGGGCTAATGGATTGGTTGGGTCTGGAGGGGAATACTGTCGTGAATCCAGGGATGTATCTAGTAAGAGACTTATCACTAAAAGCTAAAAGCAAGCAGTAAATTTTTAATGACAAGATTACTGTAACATTTTTAGCCGTGTGGTGTTTAAGAATAGTACCACCCCATTCCGGTCCCATTCCCATCAATTCTCGAATTTTTACCATAAAGTATATACCAATAAGTTTGAAGCCATATTATAAAATCTTTTAAATTAAAGTTATAAGGTATCTTAATATTATTAAGACCGTCTCATACAATTTTCAATAACCTAATTAAATTATTAGAAAATAACTTAAGTGAGAGTCAATCACTATAAAATAACAAATAGTTACCTAATTGAAATTTAATATTTCTAAAATGGGTACAGTAAATAACCATTCACAACATATCGCCTTTCTAAAACTAGTAAAACTTTCTAGAAGCAAAACCCAATCATGTATCAAGAACCGTATCTACTTAGAAACAATCGCAAGGATCAAAATTTCAAATCCCAAAGTGAACTCAAACCCCTTTAACTAACAAAATGAACTTTCACAATGTAAATTAATGTTAATAAGCGTTGAATTATTTCCTCTGGACCGCATTTATCTCGTGATCCAGATCGGAAATAAGCAAAGTCTGCGAAATGCATTCTGATCCTTTTCTATACCATTCTCATTTGAATATTAGGGAAGTCGTGAATTATGTATGAAAGGTAGGTACAATGTTTGGTAAATTTACGAATATGTTAACGCGAAATAAGGTGACCCAGTTAGGTTACAGGAAAGTGTTTGACAAAAAAGCTATACATTTCCAAACAGATGTTCAATTTGATGAGTTATTAAGGTACAACTAAAACATTAATAAATAAAATTGCATCTAATTGAGTCCACAGGTGAAAGAATGCTGGTTTCTTTTTTGCTCAACGGGCAATAACGCCAGAATTCTGGGCACTTTACCATCTGGTGAGGGATTAAAATTTTAAGATTTTTATAAAATTAAATATAATAAAGTAAATACTTTCAGTAAATGCTTGTAAATCAGGTTGTACAGGTTGTGTATTACATAACGTTTTATAAAAAAATAGAATACGTATTTGTAATATGTATTTTGTTTGACATGCCTGTTATGTAATATAACTTTATGGTTAGTAAATAAATTGAAAATTGAAAATTGAATTGATGCCGACCTTGATGCTTACATAATTTCAAAACAAAATTGGAACAAGCTAAGAAATCGGACCTAGAATATCATAAAAACAACAAACACTACACTCCCATGCCAGTTCCAGTAATTTGAATGCGACTTTAATAATTTACGACACTTTTATTATGTTGAGTCATACGACATAGTGGAGATCGTAAAACTCCGTGTGGCGCTATGAGGGCGGTGTTAGCGCATAAACACTGAACACTTATATTTCTCTTTGATTTCAACAAACATTAAAGCCTTATGGCCTCTACACACCAAAGCCGGCGGCCCGCCGGCATAGCCCGGCGGCCTAACCCGCCGGCCTTATTTTGTTCTAAAAAAAGCCGGCGGCCTACAAAATAAGGCCGGCGGGTTGGGCCGCCGGGCTATGCCGGCGGGCGGTGTGTAGAGCGCTTTAGGTTTGCTATATTTAATCTATTTAATGCTATATTTATAATTAATTAGTTTTATAGCTTAACAGTTGTCGTTTTCAAACCCGCACGTTAAACGAGCTGATTATACCAAGTCCTCTAAGAATCATAAATGAGATCTACTGAGTCTTAATTGAGTTGATATCATAAGAGTGTTAACTTTTTCTTGTGAAATGATGATGATGATGATGATAAGGTACTCAATTCTTCATAGGTTCTAAAAAATAAATTGTAAAAGAACTACAGTGTTTAATTTTCTAGTATAAATTAACTTCAAACCAACCTTCTAATACAGTTTAATTAAAGTCGATATACATTTACATTTAACTTTTACCTTTATAAAGCCTTCCGTGAAGCTGTAATTTGAATCCAATAGTCCTTTGTTCCATATAAACCTCTCTGATATAGGAAAACCCATTCGGAAAAGGTGGCTCTCGCTATAAACGCGGGATACGAAAGACAGAAATAAATTGGGCACACAGATTTATAGCCAAATGCTCTTAACCCAAGACTTGCTAAGCCAGAGCTCAAAATTTAAAGTAAATCTTTAAATTTTGGATTGGACAGTTAAAATAGACGCTGATAGATTGCGTCTTAATTTGCTCATTCTAATCTATAGATTATTATGATATTATTATGATATTATTATGGTGATATAGATTATTATTATGGTGTATACACCAATACACTATATTCATACGATTAATAAAATACGAGTAGGTACATTGATAAAAAGAAAAATTGCCCAACATTAAACTGATTCTGTCCTAAAAACAATATTATAATCGTTATAACACTTACAATGGATGCATAATTGCATAGAATAGAATAGAATCATTTATTTATCAAAAAACATGTTACAAATGAAAAATTATAGTAATATATACAACATTTCACCGTACAAGTTGATAGTAGTTATAGGGTTGTTAGCCACTAATAATAATTAAATATAATAAATTCGAGTCAAAAAGATAGGTTCTAGTACCATTGTTATTTTATGTTGGTCACGTTTAGAATCATCCTCAGAACCAATGAGAACATAATACGAGTCGTTTTATTACCTAATTCCTAGTACAGTTGAAATAAAACAAGGCCGTACTAAGCTCATCGGCCTGACTGGATATGGTAATATTATCTTTGCGCTAACCAGGATACAAATAAAAGTACATAGTAATTTCAGAAAGTTTCTAATTTCAGATTTATATCATCAAAAGGTACAAACACATCCGACTCAGAAAATACAAGTGGCGTCTAAAGTTCAATTAAAAGGTGTTCCAAAGGAGCGGTCATTTGCAAAGTGGAAAAGTTTCATACGCTAACGGTTATATTTATACTAAACAACTAAATACACAAAATTTAATTATAAATATCACAGTCAAATATTACACTAACGTTCTAATACTAAAAGTAGGTATAGGAAATCGACACAGCTAAACATTGCCCAAAAACTATTGCTATTATGATATTAAATGCTAGTTTTAAAAATTGGCTAAAGCTTATCGTGTAAATGGCAGTAAAATGCAGGGTTTTATTCCTAAAATGTACAGTCAAATAGTAACAACCTTCAGTTAAATGTTACGTACAAAATTGTAAAATCATTATAGAGTAATGCGATAGTTCCAAAGTTTACCAAATGGTAACTAGTCCTACGTCCTGTGACTAGATCATAGAATAAGAATAAATTACATTTATAAAGTTTCAGTTTCTACATAAGCACAACTACAACGTTTACCACATTTCTAACTTTTTCTATGATAATTTTACCAACAATATCGATGAATGCACTATTTTCGAAGTAGAAAATGCGATTATTGCTTTAATTACGAACGCCTAACTTAAAATCTACTGATGCTCCGAACCACTGCAAACGTGTTTATTTTCCGGGCTCTGAAAAAATTAACAACATTATGTCAACTCGAAAGCTACACTCATCCATAACATTGACAAACACTGATTGTATGGGGAAAAAAGTGCAAACAACTTCAATTTACCTCATAGGGCGGCGGTGGCAGTATATCACACAGATTTATTTGACAGCCTTGCTCCGACCTGGCTACATTCGAATGTCTGCTCATCTGAATTGGAATTTTGAAACTGTTCTCCCTTCCGAGCCAGTGCCACTGTGGATAGTCGTATTCTAAATCACTGGCTGGACACACTTTACTTTTGTCCTGTCTGCTACGCGATCCCGATCTATTGGTGTGGCAGGAAGCACAGTCATCCTCGGCGACATTAATCTCATTATGCACGTTCTCGTGTCTCGTAGGCTCTCTATAGTCTTTGGTGGATCGACTCGACGTGCTATGGCAACATGTCGAACACTCGCCATTAGAATATTGAAGGCTACCGTTGCACGAGCGAACAATGCTGTTGTTATGAGATCGTCTTTCCTGGCAGTTTCTCAGGTCTCCTATGTCGTTATTGTCCTACGGAAAATGAATAATAAAATTAACAGGAATTCCTAAAGGTGTCGAGTTATGCAAATTCTAGTAATCTAATCTTTAGTGTACAATATGTTTACATGAGCTTATCGCACCTTGAAATTGAGCTCGGTGTAAATAGCGTTCGACCCATACGGTTCGGGTGGTCTTCTCATTCTATCTACACTCGATGGATCTAATCCAGGAAGTGAGTTTTGTGGCAAGCAATACTCCGGTTCCACGCTAAGAATGCTGGTTGATTGTCCTGCTAACAGAAAAAAATTGGGATGTTAATGTGATACATGATAAAGTAATCGGTATAATGGCGAATGTTATCAAAGAAGTATCGTGGGAAATATGTCTCCGATACACAAACTGATATAGATAAGACTTACCGTGCAATAGACTTTGATGGCAGCTGCTTACATCTAAGCTGCCGTCATTGGGCGCCGCAAATACGGGCCGGTCTCGGAGCCAGATCGTGTCTTTATTCAATAGACACTGCTGAGCAGTTACAATTGACTGACCTACAATGCAGGTTAATGTTTCAATTACTCTGCTATGTTGGGGTGCGTTGTTTATTGGGAGTGTAACTTGTTTGCTTTTGTTGTGATAAGTTAGCTGAATACACAAACTAATTTGATAAACTGAATATAATGGGGCAGTTTAGATATTGTAACATACTTTATTTAAATGTGCCTATGATTAAATAGGTTGCAATCAATAGATGCGGAAAAATGTATTAAATAATGTGAACGAAATCGTCGTATACTATATCTTTGATAAAAATAAATTGGCTAGTAAAATAAACGGAGAAAATGCTTACCAGTAGATTTTTTTCTTTGAATGTTGTTTCGTCTCCTAATGTAGAAGATACTAAACAAGCCAATCACGATGATTGACAAAAGGGTCAGGCAGAGAGCAAGTAGCCACGTCTCATTGAATATGTGAGGGATGTTTGTGTCCTTGGGGGGCTCTGTCCTGAAATCACATTTATATTGAGTTCTCTGAGATTTCAAAAATATACTAAGGGATTGAAGTTCGGAGGTTCTGACAAGCAATTTCTAAAAGTCAAACATATTGATGAAAACCTGATAGCTTCATTCGAACTCATAACAAATTTCATAACTCTTTTCTTCTCAGAAATGTACATTGATAAAAGTTTCAGAAGCTATATTTGCTTGAATTATTTTACGACCGCTATAACGGACATATTTCACACAGACATAAAAGTTAACGACTCAACTTTTAAGCGACGTGAATCTATGCCATTCCTATCTCAAAAATTCCATCAAATTTAAAGATAAAAGCTACAAAGTACCAAAAAAGTTGTATGACACATGTTGTTCCATTTGGATGTTGATAAGCGATACACATCTGTCGGCGACTTATTTTCGCGCCTGTGAGGCGACATTGAGTCATCGACCGCAGACAGCTTTGGTATAAACATGTAACTGAGATAACATGTTCCTATTCCTACTGAGTACTTAGCATGTGAGAAACTAATACCACGCAAAGTCTAGGTTCAAAAGTGACCCGATCATCCAGTTCTTAGTTAATACTGATATGAGAATAACCATCAAAATTTCTCATGTCAGAGGTAGATATCTTAGTTTTTGTTTCAGAGTTTTACGAATTTATTTTGGAAATTATTATTTGAATTGAATTGAATTGAATAGCAAAAAAGATTCACGTTAAAACGGAAAATTAAACAGGTAAATTAAATTATCCCTGAAATTCCATTATCAGCATGACCATATTAATATAATGAGATGCGAGTCAAGGCAGCTCACACTCTGTAGCGACCTATTCGTTTTCTGACCCACAACTCAACCTCCAGTCTTACCAGCTGACCTAACGTACCCCACATTCTGGCATTAAGAAGTTGTCTAAGAAAGAAGAATTATTCCTTACTGTATATAATTGTCTAACAACTTACTGCACATAGTGTCTCTGCGAGTGCGTTGGCAGCATGTGTATAAGTACAGGTGTAGAGAACGGTCCGTGTCCTTGGCGCGTGACGGCGGCGGCGCGCGCGCTGTACCGCCCGCCGGCGCGCAGCGAGCTGGCCGCCGCCGCGCGGGTGCGGGCGCCCAGAGACATCTGACCCACCACACGGCCTCCGCTGGTGCCAGTGATACGGATTTCAATCTACAGATAAAATAAAGTATATTACTCTTAAGTTATAACAACCTTAGAATGTCGCAAGTCAACAACGAACGATTTAACAACTCAATTTCAAGATGAGTTTGAAATTGAGTTAAAAACCAGAGAGTTTTGAAAGCATTTTTTTATTCAGAACGATATTAAAAATCAGAGTTATAATATACTACTCATTATTATTACCTAGTTTACCTAGTTTGTTTTTAAGTTATTACACAGAGCTATAATTCACTAACCGTATTTTCATCAAATTACAGTATCAAACAAGGAGATCATTAGTTAAAACTTCGATAAAAGAACCAACCAGTACAGCGTTCCCTAATTGCTCCCCTTAAAGCATTAACGAGCTCTTACGTAAAAGTTTAAGTACAACAAACAATTAAGCAGTTTGGAACGGAACCGAAACTTACCAAATATCCTGTAAGTTCGCCGTTCCACGTGCTCACAGGTGGTGGCTCCCACCGTATCCATGCCGACGTTGCGTTTATAACTCCCGCTGTCACGCTTTGGGGAGGCGCAGACGGCACTAAAACAAACACTAAACATAAATACCAGAAACAAGTTTCCAATTTCAAACAACAAACAGCACACACTCACCCTCCTCGTCAGTAAAACTCGTCATCATATTCGAAGGCTTCCCCAACAACATCTTATAAAACGGCATTAGAAATATATCGTACTGCATGTACGGCATCAAGCCTGTAAGTATGTAGCTCGAAGATCCGCTATTGCCAACATTCGTCAACGACCCGTTCAAACATCCTGAATCGGCGTAAAGAATCACTTCTTCCTCAGTCACGTTCCTCCAATTCAAAGTCGTTCCATTGTACCAAATTTTTACACCCTCCAAATACTCATTGTAGTCTGTCAGCACCTAAAATATGCAACGCGCGGCGTGAGTCACGTAAACTTTGCACAATATGATACGCAGGTAGACAGTATACTCACGTCCCAAACAACTTTCAAGGAAGTTGACGACAAAGCTTCCACCCTCCTCAGAACTAATACATTCTGTTGCAGATATTTCCTCGCTTGAACAAGTTCGTACTCAGTCATATGAGTGCCTCGTTCGTAATCGAAATTGTAATCGTGACTAGAAGCGCGTTCATTTAATTCATTGTTGCCTTTCCTCAGTACTTTAAGGTAAGCCTCTTTCATGACGCTTCCAGCTGCGTTGACAGCTGTACAAATTACCCGACCGCTGTGCTCCGCCAGCGCGCTGTCCAAATATAATAAGCTCGTATTACTTTTTGTGCATTCTGGGAAAAGCAACGAGTCTTGTTTCCCTTCGAGTATCCAGAAAGTTGTAGGCGTCGGTAATCCTTTAGCTTCGCACGGAATTGAGACCACATCGCCCTCCCATGCGGTGAGGTTAGACGGTATTTGTGTGAAGTGTGGTAACGCTGCAACAGATGGCTGGATTGAAATAGCGCTGAGTTATAGGTGCAATAAAATGGATATGAATAAAGACATACAGTAGACTGTGAGTGTGGCGCTAGTGAGGCTGGTCCCCGCGTGGCTGTCGGCCCGGCAGGAATAGATCCCCGCATCGCTGGCAGACACGTGCTCCAATTTTAATAGCCCACGAACGACTGTGGCGTGAGAGGGCAGAGTGCCATCTTCTTTGACCCATGTTATTTTAACTGCCGAATCGTAACTCTAAAATGAAATATAAACTTTATAAGCACACTGAACCATAAGACAGTGCTAATAAAAGTTTAAGTCAGACTATGATAGTACCTGGCAGTTCAGTTCAACGTTTTGTCCAACAAGAGCAGTGACGTTACTAGGTTTGACCACGAAATGCGGTCGTCGTAGAATAATTAATGCCGCAGCCCTTGACTGCCTTTCGCCGGCAATGTTTGATGCTACACATCTGAATAAACCACTGTCGGTCGGTAACGTCTCTAGGATCTTCAGGTTACCAGATTCCGTTATTGTAACCCTATAAATAAATATAATTTGATTACAACCCTATAAGTATCTAATGTATGCAATGTACTTTTGTAAGGATATTACTATTACCTTCCATTAACCTCCACATCAAACTGCTGGCCATCCTTCAGCCAATAAACAGAGGGTTCCGGAACTCCTCTCGGAGGAGAACACTCGAGCAGGGCGGGCTCTCCTGCAGATACCTGGACGTCTCTTGGCTCAACTCTGAACTCATCGCGAAGCACTAAAAACAAATAATTTATTTCAGAGACTAGATAACCTTATGGCTTATTCATCTATTTTCTAAATGTTAAACCCATGGCTGTTGTAAAGTGTATTCAGTGACTGTTTAACTCTAATTTAAAAAGCAAATTTTAATTTATCAATACTTGCTTACACTTAGCTGATGTAAAGCCACAGAGCAGCGTAAAACCAGTCTTCTCGTTGCAAAGTCACATAAATTAGAATGCAAACAGGGTGTTTATTATATTACCTGCCACATTGAGAGAAGCATTGTGACTGACGGCCTCGCCTGCGATGTTGCGTGCCAAACACCAGTATACACCTTCGTCGCTCTCTTTTTTACCTCGATTCACCCTGCAAAACCAATCTCAGCTGTAATAAAGAACCTCGGAACTAAGGCGGGCACCTATTTTGTTGGGTAATATACTTGCAAATTCATGGGGATTTTATGTGCTTTAGTTTCAATTTTGGTCTGCACGGCATGCTAGGTTTTTAAGAACCAGCGCATATAAAATTATTTTATAACTATTTTACTTTCTGGCATAATTTGTTTTACAAAATATTCAACTGAAATTCAACATTATGTAACCGATAATAACTTAAAGATAGATATACTTGTAAAACAGCAGTTTAAAACTTTTAATGCCTTACGTAGAAACTTTTGTCTGTGATCTCTTGCAACAATGTGTTGCGCGGTTTGGATCATAGACTAAAAACTAACCTCAAAAACAGCAATCCATCCTCCAGAAGCACTCTATGTCCATCCTCAGCTTGTGGAAGCAGAGCCCCGTCCTTATACCAGTAGACGTGCGGTTTGGGCCTCCCTTCCACTACGCACCGAAGGGTCGCGGGTTCACTCCGGCCAGACACTGTGTTCGACGGGTGCTCTTTGATCCTGGGCGCTCGGTTTTGTGCTGTTAAGAAAGGAGGATTGTACAAAAAGTTTCACTTTCAATGAAGAGATAAATCACATTGTATGTAAAACAAGGAGGTTTATGAACAGAGTTATCAATAATAAACAAAGGCAAAGGCTGCTGAGTGAATTGTTCAGCAATATAAAATAACAGTGTTTGTTTTGAAACAGGACTTTACCATATGAATAATATTATAAAGGAACCGGCCTATGAATAGCACCACCTCATTGTTTTCTGAATTGTATCCCTTAATCGTCATACTATTGGGATACAGCTCTGCGTTGTTCTGCGTACCTGCTTGTACCAACTTATGGGTTCTATCGAGGAGACCCGTGCCTAGCAGTGGGAAGCATTAAATTTTTTATGATAATTAGTAGTGTGCAATATAGTGTTATATTCTATTCTATTAATTGATAAATTGTCCCGTTTTATCAACTTACAGAGGAGTCATATTAATAAAGGCGTAATCATGATACCAGCAATAAAAAGACAAATATGTCAAGATAATAACATTGTGACGGTTATCAATGACAGTGACAAGTTTAATAAAGGGCAACTACCGCTGACCGAGGGCCCAGAAAAATAAATCAGAATTATAACAATACCCTTTCGGTGTTATCCGAATGTCTATCTAAATGCAGTGGAACGAATGAATGTACGGTTTTTAATGTAACCTTTAAGATGAAGTTGTAGAGATGTTAGAATCATGATGGTATTTCCAAACGAATTTTTTAGTCAACACTTTCAATACGTACATTTAATAATAGAATATAATCGATTTCTTTAATATGATATTAAAAATATAAATATTTCTGGACAGTTCACACAGCAACATCTAGCCCCGTGGTAGGCTCGAAGCTTGTTACGATACGGGTGCTAGATTTCTGTTTAACTTTTTATAATATAGGTACATACATAGAAACATTTTTTTTAAATTATACATACAAAATAATTGCGCTTGGAAAATTTATTATGCCGTAGCCATCCATACTTGCAGTAGAGAGCTAGTTATTTAAAGTATGAGAACAACTACATATACAATTTCGTAAAATATATCTTTCCTCTTTTTTTCTAAATATTTTTATAAGACTGTTCAAAAATGCAAATTTACTAACGAAGGAAAGTAAAAAAAAAAGCAAGCCTTCGAGATTTTTGCTCAATATTTTCCCTGGAAAAAATTAAACCTTACTTCGTTTGAGTGAAATAATTTATCTTGAACGCAGCAAAGAGCTAAAAAAAGGACCACAAGAAATGTGATAACGTAATCTTGGCTAATTTAGAAAGGCTCTCCCTCAAGCTTATTTTATATTTCATCTTGACAGGTAATTTGTTACCGAGCTTCGTAAAAATGCCCCAAATTAAAATCTAGATAGAATTATAAAAGACAGTTAAGCAACGGCAACTTAAAAGCCTGTAGAAAAAATATGTTATTAAACTACTTGCCCAATAACATTCATAAAAGCTTGCATGATAAATTATAACGAAAGTTAATAATGTGTTAAGACTAACTGACATCTTCGCTTGCGTTTTTGACGTTATCTACATAGGTACCTATGGTATATATATATAATATTTACATAGCATATAGCTCTCCTCGATAAATGTAGGTGATATCCAACGCTTAAAAAACTTTCAAAGCGGACCAGCGGTTCCTGAGATAAACGCGTTCAAACAAACAAACTCTTGAGTTTTTATTATTAGTAAAGATGTAACGTGTGGTGCTGACCAATGAATAGTACCTACCATCACAACCTACTGTCAGTAAGTGTTGTCAAAGCATCAAAGGGTTCTAAGGCCTCGGTCTCGAAACCAGCGGGCAGCGGGGCGGCGGCGGCGGCGGCGCGGGCGAGGAGCGGGCAACGCATACCTGTTCTCGAAACCAGCGGGCAGATCGCGCGGCGCTGTAGCGGCGTAGTGTTGTGTTCGTGGTTGTGTTGTCGACATTCGCAAACGAAATGTCTGAAAATCGGCGACAACATCTTTTTAATTCAAATGTATTCCTAACGCTCGATTTATTGTGGGGAAAAGAAGAAGTGGACCCCTACTATAGGGCAAGGAAACTAAATGGCGAGTTTTATCGAAATTATGAAGAACAGAGACAAAATCCCGATAAATTCTACGACTACACCAGAATGAGTGTAGAAACTTTTGACTATAGGTATTCTAGAAACTATCAAGAGTGATTTAGAGTCTGGAATTAATCCAAAAATTGTAATTGTATTTATTGATAGTTTCAAAAAGGAAGTGCTGTACCTACTAATTTAGTAAATAGTTTGGCATCGGTATTAAGTTCCCAGATACAATAATTTTAATTAAATACCTACTACACACTAATCAGTCTTAATTATTTATCTTTGACGAAAAATATAATATAAAAACGTTTCGTATGAAATAAGTAACATAACAGTTTGTCATTTATTTAAAATTAAGTACAACACTATACTACAATGCAGACGCGCAACGCGGTACGGTCACCGCTCGACTGGAGTGCACCGCTCGTAGCCCGCCCCCGCTCCGCTCCCGCGCCGCTGTTTTCGAGATTCGGTCCATTTGACAATACGCAAAAGATCCTGCCGCTCCCGCGCCGCCGCCGCCGCCGCCCCGCTGCCCGCTGGTTTCGGGACCGAGGCCTTAGGGTTATAAGGGTGATTCAACACCAAAATACGGACAACAACAGAACGCAGCATTTTGACAATAGAGTATTATATAAACCAGTTTTATAACAATAAATAGTACCTACTTGTACATATCAATAAATAAATTATTCTAGCCATCAAGCAAACTACAGTTCTCTTATTATTTTTGGAAACATGAAATATACGTAAAACGTTTTTTTAGTAAAACCAATTTATAAGTTTCGAAACTTTCTTACGAAACCAATGACTTGTCACTAAAAGTTTGTACTCTATAACAGAAGTATGCTCCAGACGATTTAAAACCTGTTTTGAGCCAAGATTGTATCTGAGAAACTATTTACCCGTTTATTAGTTAAACATTGAAATGTTGCAAGGACATTGAACAGTAGTTACCTAAAACTATATTTTGAAGTGTTTAGTTTCATTCTAGGAACATTGTATACCCACTATGTTCAAAAGTGTCAGCACCAAAACAACTCATGCTAAAATATTAGAATGGCATAAAAAATCTGACACAACGTAGGAACAAGTATCACACCTGCAGGATTCAAACCAGCATCTCTCGGAATTATGCCTTTTACTTTTCCCCAATCCTGGGCATCAGTCTGCCTATAGAACCATCGATCAAATCGGCCCAGTAAGTGTGGTGATTATACCAAATTCCCAAGACAAATAATGGAAGCTGTTTGATAATCGATGGCAGTGGCCACTAGCGCGACAAATATTGATGTATTATGATGATGAATCTAATGTTACGATGAAAAGCTGCTTACAGCCACGAAAAACCTGTGCACCTGCGATACGAATAAAATGCTTTAAATTACTATTGATTATAAAAACACTAGCGACCGGCCCTCGCCTCGCCTCGGCTACCTAGTTATATCTAAAACCCTTTCCCTTGAATCACTCTACCTATTTAAAAAAGCCGCATCAAAATCCGATGTTAGTTAAAAAGATTGAAGCATACTGAGAGCGAAATTGTTTTATAATATGTACCCAGTGATTATTCCAATACACTGCTTCTAAGTTACGCTTTCTAGAAAAAAGCTGGAAAAACTTAAACATAAACAGTAACTTAATAAACAAAATGCCAATTAGTAAGGTATAGAGGCCATTAAAAGATCGAATTCCAATCGAATGGCTACTGGCTTTTGTAATTTTACGCTACCGTTAACCTTAATTAAGCTTCATTCGAAAAATGCCTCCATTGTTCAAAAGAGTAGCTTCCAGTGAACAGTATTGTAGTATTCTGCTTGAAGCTCTCTGTACGGTATAAATTTGAATAATGGGTTATTTAGTTTTTTTGTGACTGGAATCACTATTAATTATGAATGAATCTATTAATTAAGAAATTTATCTTATATACTTAGATTTCTTTACTTTTTTTGAGATTGGAATGATTATCTATTCATTACATTATAATCAATATTTTTACAACAAATTACCGATTTTAAATTATACAAAGAAAACGCCCATTTATTATACAAAGAAAACACCCAGAACACCCGGTACAAATATTTTCAGACCGTACTAATTTTTGTCCCAAGGCATCAAATCCACAACTTCGTGTCGCAGGCGGACCATTGTTCGCTATGCCTCCATTATCGTCGAATAATGTTAAAAAACAAAAACTTCCCAAAAATACACAAACAAAGACTCCAATTGAAAAACTAGAGAAGTTAAAACCATTAGGACAGAATCATTTAGGTAACGAGGCGGATTAACCACCGCAAAGCTTACGGCGCCTCAGGAAACAGAGGGCATTAAAAATATACTGTGTCTGGAATTATAAATGTGTGTGTCTGGAAAGAAGTTCGGGCTACTTTTTTGTTCAAAGTAGTGTTCAACTGTAACACAAGCTTCGAGCTTATCACGGGGCTCAAATGTTAGGTGTGTAGGTAAGTGTTAATAAATTCTCCAACTACACTTATAGATTTCTTGAAAAAAAAATTACGTATTGATACTGTCTCACAAACAAAATGTTTTTACCTTTGAATTGAACGCGGGGTCGGAATTAAGATTATTATTTTTTTGCTTTCAAGAGAATGGAATATTTCCGATACAAATAAAGTTACCTACTATAATAATATTTAATGTATTAAAGTGTCAACAGCAAACATGATTATCAATTAAAATATTTTACAATGTAACAAATATTAACTACTCATTTATAGAAACATAAAATCTAAACAATGTTTTATTCGAAAACGAAAAGGACATCCTGACTTTTTTTATTACTAAGGGATATCGAAAAAAAATTAACCCTAACGTCAAACGTCAAGATAAGTGTGGCTACCATAAATTACATTTCCTTGATTGGCCCCGTGCTACTTTAATTACTCGATGTATCAGATAAAGTGTTAGATAACTTAAGTAATGGAAGACTTAATGATTTTGAATTTTTTATACTCCACGCTCTTATAAGCACGGTAATGTTATACACAAAAATAAAATTGTTGTGTTTTAATTACAATTGCGCTGTTGTACAAATATTCTGAGAGATTTTCCCAACTTAGTTTGTACTTAGTTTGCTTTAGTAGATAAATGGTGTAAAAGAATCAAATACCATACAAACATAAATACCGTTAGTGTGCGAAGTTGGTTTAATTAAATGTTAGGTACCTAAAGCTATGTTAAGCCTGCCAAAACCTGAAAAACAAAGTTTTAAAAATATGTTTTACAAGTTGTAAAGTTTATTTACTCGTATTGAAAACATATAAAAATATTTACCATTTGTACCATTCAGTCCAATAAGAAGTAAATGCACAAACACGAGAAACACGAATTGGTTCCTTCCATTTATGGTGTTATCGCACTCATTAGCACCAGCATCCACCATACTGCCACTAAATAATGCTCAATTCACACTATTTACATGTTTCCGTTTCACTACACAAACATCCTTTTATCATTATCTTTGTCTATTCAAACTTCACAAAGGTTTCATTCGAATTCGAATTCAGAATTCAACTGTCAGAATTTAAAAGTTCGAAATACGAAGCATCGCGTTCGGCGCGCAGTCGACGCGACACGACCAGCCGAGCCCGGGTCTAGAGTTACACTATCGCGAGCGCTTCTCCCTTCCTCATCTCTGTTTGAACTGGCCTAAAAGGGGGGTTCTAAACGCCTGCTACATACTATTTTGAACATTAACCCATTACTGCCTATTTAGGATGTTATGTCATGTTATTTTATTTAGCAATTTGGTTAAGCGTCACACCTTAAGTGCACATTTGTGTAATCGAGGCCGTCAGCACTTTATGGGATTACAATTTCAGTTTAATAATGCTATGTTTACGTGATAATAAATTTAAGCTTTGTCTATTATTAACTAAATTATTAATGTTAGAATGGTAATAACTGTAATGATAAACAATTCCTTAGTGTAGTAAACACGATGCTGAAATTGTGTATTGAAACTTTAATGAACTTGCTTTATTCTATATTAATATCTCATTAACTGAGAACTTACGGTATATTAAATATTTTTTTAACTAAATCGTTGCTTAAAATATTCATAAGTTCTGATGGATCTACTAGGAGGACAAACTTTTATCCAACAATTTTTTTCTCATGCCCCACGTTCTACAGCATCTCATAAGTAATGTTTTGCTGTTTGTACCTATATAATATTATTATTGTTTAAATCATCTAAAGTATGATGTACGATTATGAAGACACTAAGGAGGACAAAACGAAATCACAAAAGATCTAAGATTAAATGTATATTTCTCACATTTCCAAAAAGTAATTCGTCATTCATAGATATTCTACGCAGCAAACAAACAAGCGGACCCAAATGCCTCGATAATCTTTTGTCCAAACATCCCCCCGAAATTAAAAACTTGAACGCCATTCAAAAAACTGAAATAATATACGGCTTATTTCATTTGACGCATTTGTCGAGTTAGCGCAAGCGCACCGGGCGGGCGTGCCGACAAAGGTTCGAAGTTTGAATAAAAAACGTTCTAATTTCAAACCGGTCCCCCTCGCACGCGCTCCTGCGCATCCCTTCGACCATTATTATGCTGAAGAGGTCATTCACAGTTCGCACAATGCGTCCCATACAGCCCATAGGCAAGCCCCACTAATAGGTGAGGCCGGAGCTTTATTCTTTATTCTTTTGATTTTTTGTAAGTAAATTATAGCTGATATGAGGGCGCTGTATGAAATGACGAGTAACGACGTTGTTGTGGGAGAATATATTGGACGTTATTATGGCTGCATAATAACTCATTACAGTTTACATCCATAAATAAACTTTTTACCGACACGTAATATTGGAAACGAAAATTGGATCAATTTTAAATTAAGCGAAGGCCACTTAACTTGAAAGAAGTTAAATTTAGTACCTTTATCATTTTACTTTCAAGTTATTTTATTTTTATAAAAATGTGGTCTGTTATTATCCAGGCGTCTGAAGAAAACGAGATTCGATTTAGATATTTTTCTTTGTTTTTATGACGACTTTTTACCAAATGACTAACAGCCTATAGTAGGTACTTCACTAAGATTATTTTAGTGCTCTTAACAGATGAGACAAAAAAACAAAAAGAGTGCTCATATAACAAGACGAAATAGATAGTTAAAAAGTATAAACATATTTACGAAAATAAAATACATTATTTTACGTTTTTTAGGCAACGACACTACTGGTAGTGCGGCTGGTAGTGTCGTTGCCAGTAAATCTTATTATATTAATATCGGTATATCAATCGACATCGTCTTAGGCCGGGATCCGTAGTACATGGAAATCAAGTGATTACTAACAAGCTAATTTTTGGTGAGTAGCTTCGTTTCGATGAGACGTCCAAAGATATCCTATACCCAACTCTCGATTGTGGTAGCTAACAGAGATATCAAGGATTAAAAAATTCAAGGATGTAAAACCGGGATAACGGACCACGAAATTTGTCGGACAATATGTCCGTTAGATTTTATAAATATTAATTAAGTATACAACAAAAAATCAGCTGGTTAGTAATCATAGTAATCATTTAAATTGACCTCGTTTTCGACACATTTTGGAAATGGCGGACTCTTTGATCAAACCATAGGTTTTGTAGGACAAACATGTTTTTATATAATTTAGATAATTATCTTGAGATATAACATATTGTCCTACAAATTTCGTGGTCCGTTAGCCCGGTTTTACATCCTTGAATTTTTTAATCCTTGATATCTCTGTTAGCTACCACAATCGAGAGTTGGGTATAGGATATCTTTGGACGTCTCATCGAAACGAAGCTACTCACCAAAAATTAGCTTGTTAGTAATCACTTGATTTCCATGTACTACGGATCCCTGACTATCTACTTTACTGAGAACAAATTATCAATATTAAAACATCTTGGATCTTGGAACTCGACGCAAGCTTATGATACAATTTAAAGCGATGTCCATTATGAGACTGCATACTTAAATGTATCTTAATTAAAAGCCTTCTTAATAAACCAACCGGTACAAATTTGCATTTAGAACTTTATAACAGAAGTTTTAAATGGAAGAATTTTTATAACTTGTTGGTATGCAAATCAGATATCTCAAATTTATAATTTAAATTAGAAACACAATTCAAAAATATTAAGCGAGAACAAATAAAAATTTAATAGGAAAGTCTTAATCCCGTGAGAAAAAATGTGAATCGAGAAAAATACACAAGTTCGAAAATGTATGACGGTAAAGTGGAATTTAAATAACATGAAATAATTTAGGGATTTGTAACCATAATGGTTTAGTTGAAAAACGGTAGCTTTCAAGTGACGCCTACTTACTATACAAACTCTACGTGATTTGAAACGGAATAAGATTACGGTTGTGGTTTACATTACAAAAGTTTTCGATATTAGTATCTGTTCTCATTGAAAAATATGTAAATTGGTTTTTTAAAGTGCTGCCATGTTTAACTTATCAAATATTATAAATGCAAATTTTAAATAAAATTCAACAGGACAGTTCACTCAGCAACATTTATCCCCGCGGCAAGCTAGAAGTGTGTTACGGGTGCTAGATATCTTATATGGATCAATTTTATATGGAATGTACATACATTGATAGATATTTTTTACTATGCATATTAAAGGCGGGAATTGAACCTCTTGCTTCGCAGGCTGACCTTTGAGCAACAAAGTTCGTCAAAGCAAAATTCCTTCTTTATAATTGTTTTACCCTATAACTATCCGTGGGTGTGACAAACCTAATAAGGGATTTAAGAGTTAATACCATACAGGCAGTTTATAGGTATCTACTTTTAAATCTAATTGTAAAATTAATTCACAGCACGTTGGCCTAGAAAGGTACGTTGGCTTACAGGGTCGTCCCACACTAGAGTGTAAAGTGAAAATAATAACGTTATTACTATTCAGTCTTCATCTTCTTTCTTAATAATAATTTGACATGAATAAGAAATGTATACTACCAAATCCCGTTATTTTCCTTAAAATTTTAGCGGTTTTCAGGATGTCTATGAAGGTTAGTTGACATTGGCCTTTTGGCCATGATCAGACTAGCTTATTGAAGCATCGGCAACTTATCTTACAAAATGACATGCAAAATGGTTTTACGTTTAAGCTGTGTTTATTTTAGTCGCAACCACGCCAATAAATTTCTAAGACGCGACTAATTCATCGAATGGCAATGCTATAAGTAGCAGTCTATGAAAAACAGACACTCTTCTTGGAACATCATTAATGTCGCATTTCTCAGGAAATGTGTCCATTAGGTAGATAGGTACCGAACAAGTGACTTTTGGCTTTCCCTCATTTGTACCATCGAGTAAAGGTAAGGTCAGATCTCATTAGAGTATGTAAATATACAATAACCTAAGTAGGTACCTAATGATAATATTCGTAGAGTTTTATAATTATAGTAATTAATGGCTTTTATGGTTTAATAATTCGTAGTAATAACAGAGAACGCCAAAGCTTTACTAAGATTTTCATCACAAAGTTAATTAGTTAGATACATACATTATATCTATTTTAACCATTTTGCTTAGTTTGATGACCATAATAAAATAATATTAATAACTCATTACTCAATGTGTTATGTACATTAAATAATTACTCATATTTAATGTTATAATTATATAATGTCATCAATTTGTTATTCCTTTCCAATCCGTAATAGTACCTAATTATAGAAAATATACTTGCGTTTCATTAAATTTCATCTTTCATCTCATAGGCAAGTGTATTTCAGTTGCAAAAACTTCAAGCACTCGGTGTCATTGATTGATGAACAGACAACTGCCGTATTTGCATCCAGTTTCAGCTATTTACGGCGATTTCCTCCCGTCTGCCGTGATAAATGCGGCTGTCCGCGACTTGGGATGTCCGCGTCACTTCGCTTCACCTCATCTTGGAAAACTTAGGTAGGTCGTTAGTACTTCCTTTTTTGGTGATGATGGATGGCTATGGATTTGTGGCTTATTCTTTACAGTTTTTTGGATATCCAACATATGCTGCACCTGCTGTTTTTGGTTTGTCAAATCATTTTATATGTTTATTTCTATGAATTGAGGCTTATCTTTCTTTGATTTTAAGGGATTGATTTTTTTATTGAAAATAGCATTATGAAGATTATCAAGGTTTTTTTACAGATGCAGTACTTGATTGAAGCTTCTATTATTTTATTAATGTTTATAAATTCCATTCCCGGTATAGTATTATTTATTCTGAAAATGCTTAATTATTCCGTAAGTTACAGCTCAAAGTAGGCGATAATTTTGTTTGTCATGCCACCTACATTATATCTATCTAGTTTACGACATAAGTCTGCAAATAAATCACAATTAATCATTACTCCGGCAATGTGATCCCACGATAGCAAACTAAATTTATACAATGATTTACACCAAGCGAGGATCTCACAACTAAATGATTTACCTACATACTCGTATTACTATTATTATCGAGCCCATCTTGTTTATTAGATTTTTTACTTCTTTGGTTAGTAAATACTATGATTTAGTTAAATCGGCGGCTCAACGGCGGAATAAGTTGAGATGATAAAATATCTGATTTTGAAATAACTTCTTATGATAATAGATAAATATTTAATATTATTTATTTGTTGCCAAATATAATATAACAACTATTTTGATTAATTTTTAAATACCTAAACACCCGGAACAAATATCAGATCGTACAAATTGAACATTAAAAAAACACAAATGAAACTACCGTAATGCGACATTATCGTGCAATGTTGCGCCAAGGATAGATAGGTTCTAACACGAGCATTTATTTCTGTAAACTTGTTATGAAATATGTACCTGGGCAAACGCAGCGCAGCGCTATCTAGGCGCCTGCGCCTACGCGTGTTTCTGAGCTAGACTTAGCATAATTTGCAACCTGCTAATAGAAACTGCTTGGTTACTGGAGTTTAGTCTAAGATAAAAGGAAAATGTTTAGTCAGTGCAGCTCCCTTGACTGTCACAGAAACACGATACAAATAATAATAATAATAAATATAACTGGACAATTTTACACAGCGACATCTAGCCCCGTGGTAAGCTCGAAGCTTGTTAAGAACCTACAACACCGTAATTAATTAATCTTTTACAAAAAAAAACGACTTCAAACTGCCTCTTTACTAGAATACTCAATAATTAAATTAAAACTAACAAACGCACTAGTCATCCAGAACGATTTTTAAACATGCCCTCGATTTCTCTGGTTTGTCTGATTTCTTTACCATGGTAAAAATAATAGTAATTGTTAAAAATCTATAAATTATAACTTGCTCTTATATCTTTAACGCTTCGCTTAGTCAAATAACTTAGACCAAACCCAAGTGCGTGGGCTTATTAAAAGCTAAAGCCGCCTTTTGCCGTTTAACTTGAAAATAATGAACTAAAATTGTCGCTTTAGTGCCAGAATACGTAATAATGAAATGCAATTTCTACAGGATCCTTTTATCTGATAGGTCCTGGCCACTATGGTATCAGTCAAGTTGTTTATGGTTAGTTTAACGAGATTTCTATGTACCTACATAGCAATACATTGGTAAATAATATTTAGGGACCTACTATATAATTATATAAGTTTTTACACCTTGTATTCATAAAACTAGGTAAGTAAAGGTAATAAGAGTCGGCGTCGCGTCTGATAAGATTCAAAATAAACTATCATGTTAGCCATGTTATTAAAAAAAATATGTCAAAATAAAAGAAAAGAACGCAAGTAATTGACACTGTTTACAAGAAAGTTTTTTCCTTCACTCTCTTTCATGTTTTCAAGCTATTCTTATATCTCAAAATCCACTTGTTTCTTAGTTGCAATAAAGAACTTTGTAGGAAGTTGTTTCTTAAATTACCCAAACAAACTTGCCCCTTTGGAGACTGATAGAAATGCCAGACATTTCACCCGCCAACTTTTTGCTGGTCTAATGAAAAGAAAACAAAGCTACAGTTTTCTTTCTATTATGTATACTTTACCTATAAAACAGGTTCGAGTATTATACATCTACCAGACATTACGAATAATCATTTATAAAGCAACTTTCGCCTTCTATTATTTAAAATTTATTATAATGTGAACTGCTCATTTTTTATATTCACCGGCATTGTATTAAGCTTAAGGTAGCTTTTACTTATAGATACAAAGTATCAGGCATGTAAATAAGAAATATTCAGATACAGCTGATAGTCAATCTCAGCTGTACAAGGGCCATCCTTGAAGTTTTCTAATTGTTTTGTTTGAATCCACGGGAAATCAGATTTCAGTAAACTATCAAACTCTGCGCTTGCCAATCGACGGGTTTTATTTGATGCTTTTTAATTCCAATAAGCTCACCTGTTCTACGCGCTTTATACTTCTAAGATCAGATCCCCTAAACAAGGTATTCATTTTACTCACAAAAATATAAATTCGCGAGATTTAGTGTCTCCCAAGAGCCTGTTTTCTATACAAACACAGCCATTTAGCAAGAATAAAACCGTCTAGAAATACGTCGACTTGTCTGAAGCACTTTTTATGATGCTCAAGCGCTGGCAGACGTATAAAACTTGTTCGCAAGTTTAAAGCTTTATTTTAATTTTCCTTCTCACGCCGGCTTTCCTGAAAAATGAAGCACTTCGCACGTGCATGGAATAAAGTGTGATACTTTACTGCCCTCGACTAAACGGGACCTGAATTTGTACCGTAATTTGTGGAGCAAGTTGAAATTATCGAGTCATGCCTTAAAACAAAACGTTCTTTTGTATTTTTACCTATCAATTTCTTGAAAACCATTAGCTTTGAGGTACAAAAATATTATTTAGTACTTTAGTTAAATTAATGCTATTGAATTATTTATCAAACAAACTAACTAAAGTTAAGTCCCCATTCATACAACTATTGTTTTTTTTTTAAGTGCTATAGCGTTGGCTAGGTACATACATAAATATTATACTTACTACTTATTCAACAAGAATTGTTTACCCCCAGGCTATGCAGAAAGTAATGACGTAGGTATTCCATCAGAATCAGCTTTTAGCCTTTTCATAATTATATGGTAGGATACTAAATTCATTTAATTATTTTAAACTACTATGGCTCTAATTTTAAACATTCAGATGATATCTTCTGCAGATCAGTAGTTCGCACCAATGCAATTGTTAGAATTCATGATGAGAAATGAAGAAGCCAAAGCACAACATGTGTTTAATGGACGTTTATGATAAGATCTTGAATATTATGGTTTCCTTACATTCTTATTCAGATGTATAATGCCTAATTAAAAGCTACGAAGTATTAATTCCTTTGTCGTCGTCTAAGTAACATGAGCAAGGAGTGACAAATCCATAATTAAGTAGACCTATCCGGTACCGTAGGCGTATGAACGTCTTAATATGGATATTATCCATTGTATTCCGTAGTTAGAAAACAATGGGCGTTACTGCCTAGACATAACTACGACTAACGCTATTTATTGGCTCCAGACATGGACTTTTGTGGTCACAGTTCAAGACTGTTCGGCTACAGGACCACAGTGCCTCAATATATTGTCTCATTACGACAAACTGTCCAATCTGAGTAACATTATAGTTATGAAAACTGACTGGCTGTCAGGTCTGTTTTTTTTATTTATTCATATTAAGCCCATCTCAAACTTTGTCCAGCAAACTATAAAAATATGAGGCAAATAAAAATTAGCTTTCTAAATTACACGTGTGATGAAATGAAAGTTTAAGTATAAGGTACTTACATACTTGGCAAAAATTGTAGGACCTTCCAATTAGTATTTCAACGTTGAACTATCATTGAAATATTTATTGACAGTAAATCAAAATATCAATTCAATGATTCATAGTTGAACAGTCATACATACTAAGCTTGATGTTATAGAAATCATATAAGCGCAAGTCCAATAGTAGATAGTCCTTCGAACTATGTGATTCCTCGTGCCAGAAATTGCAGCGTCTCTTTCGAGAGCGGGCTATAAATCTGGAAGCAGTTAGAATTGACTTCTCTTGAATTTCTATAGGTTAACGACATCGTAGTGTTTATAAGTTAGGACTTGAAGAAAGAGTCTTGAAAATAACATTTCTTTGATTGAATATTCCAAGTACCTAATTATATTCAACAAGCTGACCAGCCTAGTTGTGTATTTAATTTTTTATTAACTTGTAGGTGATTGAATCGGGAAGAATAACAACAATACGCACACAGTTTATTTATTATATACAATTATATTTTATTTTTTATATCTTTACTATTTATATTATGAAGATTTTGAGAGTTAGTTTAGCTTTTAAATGAAAATCTCCAAGTGTAAGGAATTATCTTAAAAAATGTTTATATTGCTATCTACGAGTAGTTTAAAAACACTCAACTCAAGAATCATTTGATATTCAAATAGTACGTGGTTCTTATCCTCGCTGCATGAAAAACGCAAAAGGGGAAAGTTCTGTGCATTATCCAAGACTGAGCCGGATTTGCAAACCACTCCTGCTTTTTTTTTGCTGCATTTTTTAATTAAAAACGCTTTATGATGAGAATATTGTTTATTTTTTTCATCGTTCCTGTTTTGTTCTCAGTGATTATTATTATTTAAAAGTTTCATAACTGATTTTCAAATTTGATTAACTAAAATTCACTGTAGGTAAGTATGTAGAAACATATACATCATTCTCAAAATTCGGTTTCGAAAATACTTCAAAGTGTATTCGTAGTATCCATCACTCAATGTCTTTCCGATTTTATCTCGCAATGTAGGGCAATTCGAATAAATCCTACAAGTGAAGAGGGATTCGCTAAAAAAGTTTCATTCGGCAATTAATCACGAGGCATTAGCTCCTCCCGAAATTCGTAAAAGCGTTTCTGAAAGAGATACATAAAAAAGTAGGTTTACAGATTTACAAAGTTTGGATAAAATTCTTCGACTTTCAGCGGAAATTCTCTTCAGCAGTAGTTAAATACGATCTACCGTTAATCTTGATTTAAGAGGGCATAGATCAGTCTTAGTTAAATCCACCTTTAAGTCGGACTTTATTTAAATTTAAAAATAACTTTGTACAGAACAGAACTGCATTGAATTTAAACTTGTTCAGTGCTTTCACTAGGAAACACTCAACATTATTAAATTGAATGAAAAATAAAAAAACATTCCTAATAAATCTGGTATTGTTAAGTCAACTTTACCAAAAACATTAGTACTCGTATTAATAATGAAATCATGATGATAAGTATAATCAAAATGCTTGTACGATACGGAACAGGATAACATTTGTAAGATATTATTAAACCAGGAAAATGGACATTTTCCTGTTGTCAGTTGGTAAGGCTCTCACGGAATACCACAATTCATTTTATCTTTTATTCGAAGGCTTTTGTCAAAGCTCGAAATGTGTGCCAAACAAATTGAAAGTCACACAGCTATTTACGGAACTCAGGTAAATTCCCATACTATATGGAACAAGTCAATCTTAAATGGGTTTTGAATTTGAATGTTTATTCTAGTTATTCATTAAAAATTTAAGTTACTGCTTCGCTACTGTAATGCATCTGGAATGTTTGCGGAATACCAAATCGACGGATTTGATGCAATTATTCGCACATTTGGCGATCCGCATAATGCGTGACAGTCATAACAGCATCCTAAAGACATTAACCAATAGATGTTCCTCATCCTTCTGAGTAAAACTTATTCAGCAATTTGCAGCGGACCATTTTTTTTTAAATTTACTGACAACTCTACTTAATTTATGTGCTACTTACACCATATGGATTTAAGTTATCTGAAACAAACCTATTTTATTTAAAGCGTTAAAACTTTTATAGACAAATACAGATACATCGCAAAACATGCAAGCCAATTTGGAGGTCTACCAATCCTACAAACATGCCAGCTAGATCCCGCGATAAAAAGAGGATCACATAACTCGAACAAACGACTCGTGGTCAGTGCACAATGGAACAACGCTCAAACGTAAAGAGATTTACTTATCTAATAAGGGAAAAGCGCATTTATTTTGTATATGTTTTAAGGTTTAGGTTTATGACATTATGTTTTAAGTACAAAGCAATAAAAAGTGTTGCCTAAGTTGGAGCGCACTCGACTTTTATTCTGAAGGTCGTGGGTTCAAACCCCGCCGCGTATCTCTGGATTTTTGTTCTTGAAAAATTTATGTGCGCTATACACCTGTGTCCATTATATCTTGCATGCGAGTATAACTTTGGTTAAAGAGATATCACTCTAAGAACGGTACTATTCCAAAGTCAATAATTTAATAGAAAACTTTATAACGACCATACTTAAACTTATAAGTAGAGCAAACTAAGAACAAGCTCTACCTCCAACTCATTTAATTACTTCAAGGAAAGAGATAAAAATTATATTCAAACTTGAACTGAAACTGACTTGAATACGATAAGAGCAAAAATGAATCGAAAAGCCCACGTTCCAAGTCAAACAGAGCCAATATCTTGCTGTCAAATCTAGCTTCCTCCGACTTTATTAAGTAGGAAAGTAAGAATTTCTATCACGTACTGCTAAAGTTAGGACAAGTAAGAAATGAGACGTAGAAAAATAGAGGGAATATGTTGGCTGAGTTGATTTTCCTCTGGAGGTTTCGTAGCTTTCAGGCACTTAGACGTCAGACACGTGTATGGATTAATGGTTCTCGAAAAATTGAGTAAAATTCACGGTAACATTTAAGATCTACGATGCTTTTAACATTTTCTTTTGATTTTTTTTCCATAAAAATATAAATTTATATTATTATACAACATTTTTAAAATAGATCAACATCATTCGAAGAATAGAACAACTCTACCTGTAACAGGTCTATTAAAAAGACTAAAAAATTTATAAACCAATGATGGCCAACAGCGTCTTTACTTTCTATAAATTTATAATGTCATTATAAAATAACATGAATGAAAAATAAAATAATTTGCATTTTATCTTTACATAGTTTACATTATGAGCTACCAACTGGAATTCCCACGACCCTAACAAATCGCTCTAGCGCCAAGGTTTAAAGTAACAATGACGATATCTGGCTATCAGATATTCGTAAATACAGCGAGGACACGGACGTACAATACATCACGCAGATAAATCTAATTAATAGCTATCTAATACGCCCGGAGGCGGTATCAATTTACTGGTAGCTAGGTAGCAACATAGCGCGGGCCCACAATCATCCCTCGGGGCCTATGTACAGAGAGCTACAAAAGTTAAACAGCTATATAACTTTGTATTCCCTAAGCTGTCGTGAATTAATGTTTATTTATTGTTATTTATCTCCTTTAGTGATTCCTTTGAGAGTTTTTATTAACTTTGTGACGTGATCTTTACGGGACAGTAAAATCTAGCATTGTGTTAACGGCCAACACATTGCCACACCGTTTGTTTTGTATATGAAAATGACTAACTACCTGTATTGAGTTTTGCACATTTTACAACTACCTCCTACTAGCAATTTTATTAAATGTTACTTGAATTTTCTAATACAAAACATAATAAGTTACAAACACAAAACATAAGTTTAAACTCATCAAAATGGCTTTCAGAAACTAATTGGTTCCAGAGTAGTAAATTGTAAACTCCTCATCTGAAACTCATAAACCAATTACGCTATCGTTATTTTCCAGCTTGCACACGATGCCTTCAAAATGAGATTTTATTGGTTTCCAGGTTGTGTTCATTCATTTTCATTATGTACAGGCAAGTGGGCTTTATAGCTTTTTCACAGATATCTTCTTTGTAAGCTTCACCTTAATTTTTCCGAATTTATAATAATTTGTTTACTGCTAAGCGAGCTATCGTAAAGATTATTATTTCAATAAAGACACTTAAAGTTCATCATATACCGCAATGATAAATATTTTTTTCACGATAAATTTGTTTTCTGTAAGCACTTATGTCATCGTCTGTATTTACCCAAGAGCTTTTAATTCCAACTCTATTTTCTTCCTATCTTATCTCCCAACGGTTCTTTTATCTCAGTGTTGTTATCAATTGGTAAAAGGGTTGGTTGAATTATTATAATTAGGTTCTTATTTTACGATCTTAAGAAGTACCTCTTTAAGACATTGTAGCAACAGGTTAATTAAAAAATGCATAATTTCTATATTAAAAATTTACTTTTGCTTTTGTACATTAGCATGATTTCAGTGTAAAATTAACATACAAGGTCCCGTGTACGACGGATATGAATGACGAGACATGAAACTTTTTAATATATTTTTATGAAAGGCGTTTTGGCGCGAAACGTGAATGATTAATGGCGGCCCTTCCGAGATCCGCTTGAGCTTCAGGAAGTTTCTGGAAAATATACTTTTTTTATTAATTAAGCCGTCTACGTAACACGAACCTCTGTAATTTGAACTGTATTGTGAAATTGTTTAATTAACTCTACGAAACTTGAGTTATTTCTTCTTCGAACACAAATGTTTTGGTTTTTATGGAACTTTTTACACTTTATTTTTTCAGAGGATAACAAACTCTTGTATATGCCTATAGTGGTATAGGGTTGGTCTTTTACGCTCAATTATACTTTAAGAAAATATAATAATACCACATTATCATCGTTTCCAAAACTATAAAACCTGCTTCAAAACATTTAAAGATAAAATAAAGATAAGAAAGATACAATAATAAATAAAAGTAATAATAAAACAGAATATTGTATACAATTTAAGAATCTCTCTAACAACATCCGGACCTTTTCTTTGAGAATAGAAATAGCACCTTAACATTTGTTATCCCAATATGACAGCAATAGGTATAAAATTGATTCTCAGTAGTACAATATAATAAGAGGTCGCTATTTCCGAATAAATAGAAACCAAAATTCAATACGAACCAATCGGGCTATAAATCGTGAAAACGCATCGGGATAACAAATAGTGCAGTGCGCGGATATTGCTAAGGCACATTCAGGAAGTGATTATAAAGACTAGGTTTTTTTAAAACTTTATTATATTTTTTATCTTTATTAATAAAGCTTGTCCTTGTCATAGTTATAAAGGCTCATCAATAAACGAAATCCTCTTTAGTGAAGTAGACGAGTTTGATGTAAAAATGTTGTATTTCACGATTTGTTTTGCCAATAAAATTATAAAATATTTAATATCACCGTATAACTGTTAAATATTTTATTATTAGAAGAACATTTTATTGTTTAATGACCTTTAACCTTTTTTATGTTAAACATTTAACAAAATTAACCGCGCAATGTCCGTGGACTGCACCAAATGGTATATCCGATTTATTTCCCACTGAAATACAATCTAACACAAATTGGATTTTGAATTACGGCGCTGGATAAACATTGGATACCTACCATTGATCCATGGTTTATTACTAGTGTTATTAGACATAAGACTGGCGCTAAGATAAAAGGCACTAGTCTTCTACACTGACTTGAAGACACACCTGAAGCTCAAACCTATCAATGGAAGAAAACATAACAATAAAAAAGTTATGATGGTACTTTTTGAAAACATCTAGATTAACAATTATAAATCAAGTAGTGGAAAGTAGTGAATGGTTAAATTGATGATGAGAAATATTTACAACTACGAGTAACTCAGCAAGCTCTCTTTATGCTCAAGCGTTACAAATCATTTAATATGCTGTTTATCAAGAATCTCATTTTGAAATCATTTTGCATATCTAAAACAGAACTGCAGTCAGTCCAGCTGCCGACTTACATTCAAGTGAAGTCGCTGATTCACGGCTGGAAATGGTTTACTCAAAAAACTGACCAGCAAAATGCTTAGCAGTTTTGTGCTTAGTTTTTTTGGATTGTTAAAATAATTTGATTTAATAGTTTTGATCAAAAGAAAAATTTAGGCATTTGTGCAATTTCTAACCTAAATATAAGATTTAAAGATGTCATTAATAATAAGATGCAAGATCACTCACTATAAAATACAAAAGTAATACTAATCTTTAGGCGTATTTTATTTTTTAATAAAGACAATACTTATTAATAAAAGAAATCACTTTCGACTTAGTACACAAAAACAGCTAAACACCTTTAGTTAATGACATTTAGCTGTTTTTGTAAGCATCAAAGATATTTTTAAGGATGAATTTATCTTTTAGTTTCCGGGTCTGAATACTGTTTTGGATTCGAGTTTAAATTATACCTCCGGGCCTGAAACTTCATCTTGTGTTATCTTTCAAAAAGGAATTAATGAGTCTGCATTAATAGTCCATTTGCCAGCTTCTTTTCTTATTTTAAATTGCAGACTTTTTGGTAAAGAAAAAGCTTTTGATCAAGAAATCTGCTATTACTATATAGTACTTTTGTCATTACTTGTAGTGGGTACTGGGTCCCTGAGTACGTCATTTCAAGAGTCATTTACCCATAGTATTGGAATAGAAACAAATAATTATCATGAAAATTAGCTTGATACAGTAGTATGGCCATGTAGTGCGTAGAATAGATGGCAAATCGGATGAATCGGATGAATCATGACATATAAATGGTGATCGCTATTAGACAAGCTTATTGTCAAACGAGTGCCAATCAACTACATATTTCCATTCAAAAACTTAAGATAAAATGAAGTTAAGATAGTGTAGGTTGCATAAATGCATATGAAATATGTACAAAGTTTGCTACTAAAAAAGATAGTGAATTAAACTGTCACGTAAAGAGATTGATATCCTGAAGTCAATTCCAGAAAACTAAAATACAAGAATAAATATCTAAATTATGTATTCCTTAAATAAGATTTATTACGAAAATGGTGTTGGAAATAGCAGTTCATGCGATACGGAAGCGTTGGTCGAAAGGAAATAGACGTCCATATACCGCGGAACTATCGGGACAGTGAATTTCCAGCAAATTTGTTTGTGTTATAAAAATTGAGCCAAGTTGTTATATCCGGTTTTTTAGATCAACTAGGGTTTGTGTATTGTTTTTATATGAAAACAAAAAGGTTGAATTAATTTTAAAATAAATTATATTATTTATTTTTAACTACACCGGAACAGTAGATTAAAATTAATTATAAAGTAGGTTCCTAGATCTTATCTTTAATTCAATCAAAAAACACAGACAGCAAACATGCTAATTGTAACTCTATAAAACTTTAACCAGAAACTCTGTCAGTGATCTGACTTACAAATTAAATATAAAATATTCCACCGAAGTCTAGACGACAAACCTATTCGCGACTGTCTCCGGTCGATACAGCCTTGTAATGGCCGATTAAAAAAAAGTAGAGATAGTAAAAAAGGAAGTCGATAAGGGTGCTCGAAGCCCTCGTTATCTAAGGTCATAAATTACCCCCGTACCCTAGGGAAGCATACTTTGCAGGTATACCTCGTCCGGGAAATGAAGTGGCTACGTGATCCAATCCCGATTTTAGGTGCATTCGAATTGTAAGTTTTATAAGTCACACCAAGAAGTGTTGGCTAAGTAGCTCACTCTACGTTCATTCTATCGTAAGTTCAAACTCCGCCACTAACTTCTGAATTTTTCATCTTACAATAATGTGCGCTTTAAAAGCACGTGCTTCAATAGTGAATGTACATAATTATCGTGAGAAAACCGCCATTTTCTGAGAAGTTTGAAAAAAGTATTAAGGACCTGTAATATTACCTTTAACTGGCCAGCGCTGCAGCGCGCAGCGGGGTGAATAAAGGCTTATCTCTCGTCAAGAGAGATGTACCTCTGTCCCAGCAGTGGGAACGGAATTTCCCAGCAGTGGAATGGGAGTGATTATGTATTATGTGTAAGTCACGCCAAATTCGTCCTCTGGCGCCTGCGAGTTCCTTATTGCTAATTCCAAAGTTCTCACGATACCAGACGAGAGTATAATCACGCTCACGGTATAACGATTATTGTGAGCAATAATAATCTTAGAGCTTCTCAGTACCATAATTCAAAATTAACTACTCCTATGTTGAATCTGTAACGATGAAATATTCTGACTCTCAAACTTTCATTATCATCATCATGCAACTTTTTATTATTTTTTCTGATATGAGATTCACGCCAAACCAATTTCTAAACCAGAAGTAGTAGTAGTAGTAGTACCTATATATACCTAGATATGATACCTATAGATATTTGATGAACGAGTATTTTAATATGCTATTACAATGTTGCACCTTGCTTACGCATAAATCTGTCAAAGTAGACATGATAGTACTTGTTACTGACATATCTTTTCAATCAACGAAATATATTTCAGCTTTAACGACATTTACGTACAATTTTAGTCATTCATTTAAAACTTTGAAGTCAAGTTTGGTATAGTTCCAAAACAATGCGGAAATGGGTTTACGATTAAAGTTGGGCAATAAATCTTCTTAGTTCCGACGCGTTCCAACGTCCATTCGAGCCACATTTTGACAGCCTAATACGTATTGATACAAAATCGGACCAACTTTCGCTGGATGATTTGCTGACAACCCTATTACTGTAATATTAGGGTTGGTATTCGAGAGCAATGGTTTGAAGGACGTCATTATAATGTGGTTTTGCATGAGTTTTGACAAATATCTGCAGGTGACGCGGCTGTTTCCCCAACGGATGCGTTTGACATATTGCTTTGATAGCGGTTCGGGTATTATGTGCAGTATGCTGGTATCATAAATATCGAATCTTGGATATGTCGTAAAAAGTCCGATCTGTTGTTCAATGCAAACTCAACAGAAAATGTATTGAAGTTAGGCTCATACTGAAGTGCTAAAATATATTGAAGAAGCACAGTAGACAAAATTTTAAAAAGGTCTCCTTTTATTATTTTACTAAAAATATAAGGACGTTTATGTAAAGAAATGTGAAATGGATACTATGGTCTAATTTTATTACATTATTATCACACAAAATATTGTTTTTTTTTATTTCGCAAATAATACCCCTTACTTCCCTTTTTACATAGAACTCTGTTTCACATTTAAGATGGAATTCTAAAAAATTCCAACAAATTTCTTGAAAAAGCAGCATTACCCAAATTTCTCTGAATTTTTGCACTAAAAATTAACAACCTGGAGGGAAAAGCTGAGCATTAAGGCAATTAAGAAAGCGAGGAAATGGATTCCCCTTGCCCTGTCCATCCCACTCGGAAATATCATTTATTTTTATACGTGTAATGAGCAATGACAATCGTCTGGAACGACCCTACTTGCAAAGATTTTGCGCTAATTAGTGTCATGATGCTTTCATGAAAATTAGTCTGGATAATTTTATGGCGTATTTTCCATTAAAAAAGCGGTAATTTAATTTTTATCGTCAAAAGTCAGAACTGCATTGGATGATTCAGCAAACAGGATGTTAAATGTGAAAATTAGTCGTTCATGTACAACCCATTCTGCAGTTTGAGTTTGAGTATGCAATAATAAAAAGTACCGAGAATAAAAATAAGGAAAGTGAAATATAAGCCAAAGGCAAGCTTATAAAATAAGATAAACAAAAAATAGAGATTCAGTCGTTATTATGCGGCAATCTATTCTACCTAAGCATTTAAACTAAGCACTTAATTTTGAAAGCTGATGCGAGAACCGGTTTTATGTTTCAAGAGTATAAAATCTAATATCGATATTAAAATAATATAATATAACTATAATTTTACAACTTGATCAAACCATTTGCTTGGTCAAGCCCAATAAATATTATATTGAATATAGATTCAATAGTTTCGCTAACCCTCGTAACAATAGCCCACCTGTGCATGATATAAAGTACGATTCAATTTGAACCCAACCGTTACAAAGTAGAATAAAATACACAATATCTAATAACAATGTATTTCTATTATACGAGCGGAAAATGCTAAGTCTGGATTTTCACATTTCTTTATACACTATACTTACGATAGTGATTTTATTTGATTTTATTCATACTCATAGATTGCTTATTAATGTGGACTATTATGATAACCTTTATGATTTACGTAATCGTCTTGCAACTTAGGTACATGAACCGTTTTAAGAGAATTCATGTTATTGGTGGACATCCGGGTTCCTTCCCGTTGTCCCCGGTGACCGTATCCCCGGGCCGGGGACAACGGCACGCAAAAAAATTTCATTCCCGTTGTCCCCGGTGCGGCGTACACGCCGGGGACAACGGCACCGGAAAAAATATTCATTCCCGTTGTCCCCGGTGAAGCTGGAATTGGAATTAATTGACGTTTGGAAAGAAAATAAAACCATCATTATTATTTAAAAATCATTTAAATTATAATAAGTATCCTAACCTATATTATAAATGCGAAAGTAACTCTGTCTGTCTGTCTGTTACGCTTTCCTGCTTAAACCTCTCAACTGATTTGGATGAAATTTGGCACATACAATCTTTAGACCCTGAGAAAGAACATAGGCTAATAATAATAGTGGTACTTACATGAGTTCCCTTTACACTTTCACTAACACCTCATCTCACAATATTGTTCACTTAATTAATGACAGGTAGCTCCAGTAACCAGCCCTTTTTTTCAAATCGGTATTCTGGAGTGTGGTTTGGAATAGCCAATAACAGCTTCGCAAACAAAATATGTTATCAGTGGTTTTGTTTCTTACTGCAAGTCCGTGCCTTTGTACTGTATCGTGTCGCAAGTGCATCTTTATCAGTTTTTGAGTATAAGATAAACACATAGCAAAAGCACTACAAATAAAGTAATGTTGTCTTTAGTCCTTTGAAACTGTTTTATTTATAAAAATAACGGTGACAAGGAGAAATTTTTTAAATGATTTTATTTAATTAGAACACCGGGGACAGCGGGAACTATTTTAAATGATTTTATTTCATTAAAACACCGGGGACAGAGACCGGGGACAGCGGGAACTATTTTAATTTATTTAATATAATTCCCGTTGTCCCCGGTGACCGGGGATACGGTCACCGGGGACAGCGGGAAGGAACCGACATCCGTCTCTGTGCTTTCTGTTCCAAGGTTAATTAAGTACAGAACTCGAAAATAATCTGTTGTATTTAATTATCTGCGAATTAAATTTATTTGCGCTACTTAAATAAATAGCATAGTTGGTACACCAGGAAATTTGAACATTCAGGCGACTGGTGTTCTCCGAGTATATAAACGCTAGCATAGGTACCAAAACAAATTGCACCACAAACCTTACACTTGCACTTAAACAGGAAAGTGAACAAGCTTATATAAGAATGTTCAGAAGGGATTGTGGGAATTGTTATTATGTCTATTTCCCACAATCCCTCTTATAGAGATTTTTCAGAGGGGATTTTAGGAATAACACAATATTTGTACAATTATTGATAACGAAAACAACACTAGCTTGAAATCGCTATTACTCAAGTAGTTTCACGAGTCTAAGAAACTCACGGGATAAATTCATTAATTAGTTTAAGTCTTTTTAGTCCAGGTCTGGGATTTTAACAATAATGTGTTGTTGCGTGAATTGTCTAGCAATATTGCATGGTTACCTCAGTTCCTACATTTACATAAACTGCTATTAGGTAACTCTCAACAAATAAAATAGATATTTTGCCTAAATTTAAACTGAACTGTGTTTTCATTAAGAAATGATCATATTTCACCTCTGAACAATAGCGGACAAACAGCAAATTTAATCCGCTGTTTACATCTAAACTTTGTCCGCATTCCCAGAAGACAACGTATTAAGTAAACACTTTACTATCCGCGAGGATAATGAATTCAAGGTTGCAGGATAGTTCCAACTTTATGGACGGCCACTTACTTAGACACGGTCCCAATTACGTGGCCTACAATATATAGCCCGTAAAGCATACTTATCACAACGTACACAGCGAAACTTACGCCATAAAACCATATCGCTATTAGAAAACAGCTTGTTCTTTGTGGATTCTTGTCATCGTTTATCTATCGTGACTTCTGAACTTCTTAGTTTCCATTATAAGGTAGCTATAGAAAGACAACTTCTTTTTAATTTTGATTATTATAAGAAATGATACGATAGCTGGATTCTTAGATTTTTTTTATATTGTTGAACACGTACACCCTATTTTAGGTTATTGAAAGGTTACAATTTAAGGGTTTAGTACTGCGTGCTCTAAAAATGCAAACCTCATGCAACATTTCAATGGATTATTTTGGCTATTTCGTAGAAAGTATCCTCGAACGCGTGTCAGTTTGCGGCTACGTCCTACGTTTATTTGACCAAGGGTTAGTATTTATTATTGTTTACGTACGTCAAGCCCGTGGGCACAATTTCGCTGAGTTATAGCTGCTCTGGTCACCCCTAGCCGACATCAGGTGGTGGAAGGTCTCAATTTATCGCTAATTTTATTTGTTTTGTCGTTGTAAATTTTATTGTTTTTATTGCGATTTATTTGCGGCTTTAAAATATTGATGTCGTTTGTAAAACGCAAAATATGATATATATTTTAATGCTACTCCTAACCTTTTCTTGTATAAGGGAGTTTTGTGCTTTTACCAAAATATCTGTATTTTCCTTTGCGACTGGAATTCCCATTCATATTACTTTTCCGATTATTTACATAAATAATCAATACATATATTAGTAAATGCATAGATTTTTATTTACTTAACTGGTTTGTCAGCGTGAATTGAACCCGCGCTAACTCGTTTCGCTGCCTCTCAGACGCAGTCACATAAACAACAAATCAGTCTAAAAACCCCAATCGCTATTTTCCAACGGACCAGCATCACTATTATACCTTAAGTACCACCAACCTCGGGGTCATAAAAACAGATTTTCTCTATTTGTATAAGCTACGTCAGACATAATAATAAGGAAAGGTACCCCTGACTAATGCCAAGTTTCTGCTGACAAAGGAAAATAGGATCCTTTACGATCGTAGGGATTTGGGTCAATCAATTCGTTTTTATTCTGGTGAAAATGGACCGACGAAGTTAGTGGGAGTTGCTAATAGTCTCGGAAGAGAGATTTTTCTTCAGTTAGGCTAGTTTCTAAGACAAACGAGAAAATCCCTAGGAAGCTTTCCTTGTTACAGTACTAACACGTTACAAAAATTTAACCTATACATATACGTATAATGATACGAGTAATATATTTATAATACAGCAACATCTAGTTTTATTACAAGTATACAACATACCTAATATTAGAAAAATCGAGTGTCATGCAAATAGAAGGGGAAGTTAAGAAGGACGATATCACCCCTACATTTCGAAACTTTTAACTAAAAGCAATAGAACGCATTCAGTATTAGCAAGTAAGTATATCTGTATGCAAAAGTTCTAATACAGGCTAAGCACTTCCCAAAGCATGTCGTATAAACAAGGTGATGTTTATAGAGAATGTTATTACCCCCGACGTTTGCGAGGATTATTACAAGTCTAGCAATAAAAGGGGGGACTTAACGGCACCTGCTAAATATTAAAGGGGTAGTGCACGGGAAAGAATAAACGTAACTGTTATGCTTGCTACTGAACGTGACCGGTGCGTTATGAATTTTTTAGGAATGGTCAAAGAGCTTTGAGACGGTTAAGTGTACTAGTAAAAAACAAAGTTGTCTCTTATTTTTTCTTGGGAGGATATAATAAATAAATAAAAAATATTGCCGGACAATACACACAACAACATCTAGCCCCGTGGTAAGCTCTAAGCTTGTGTTACGGTTCTAATAATTAACGTAGAATGTTCCAATTTCAAAATTATATGTCAAGAACTATGAAAAAAATTACTTTCCTACAACCATTATTTTATACATTTTTTGATTCTTAATAAAATTATATATTTTTTTACTTTTAAGGAAATTAAAGGTATGGTTACAGTACATATTACTGCGCAAGTACCTATGATATATAAGTAAATAAAGATATATTTTATTTTATTTTATATATATAATTTTTTCGTAATTTTTGACATATAATTTTGAAAAAGAGATGTGGCATGGTCTATGCCAATAACTATTTTGTATAGAGCTTATTGCTCCGTGTGGTGCAAACTAAAAATAAAAAAAGGTATGTTGAAAGAAGCCATAAAGATTTGTATAACAACATAATTTCATCACCATTCGTTGTTGTGTATATTTTTATGGTGATGGGAACAAAAGACACCTGGTTTACTTCATATTAAAATTTAATTTTCTAGATACAGTATCTCATAACACCAGCAGACGAATAAAGAAAAATTTAATCTGTTGACTTCCGGCGACCATGATTCTTGAATAATTTAGGAATTTCACAAATTAAGCACAGTATCACTTTCCAAATTAAAGCGAAACATTTTATGTTTAATAAACTGTGTGGTGCTGGCCTTAAAATAGGTACTTACTACACTATCTTTAGCGTCGTCCTGCATATTGAACCAACTTACTACGATCACCAACCCTTCTGGTATTAGTTTTATTCCACAACAGGTCTTGCTCAGTTGAGGGACGTTATATGGGTCATTATTGTATTGAAAAATAGCATAACCAAATCTGAAGCGCAGCCAGGCCTTAACTGGTTGGTGGACGTGGGTGCGACTCCCACCCGAGGACCAATGTTACGTTGTGATCTTGTTATCTTTTCCATGCCAATTTCTTAAATGAAGAAAGCTTAAGATAGTCAATCAATATAAAAAATAAAAATATAAGTTAATCTGAAGTCTTTCCGAACCTCAAAATCATGGTTACTGTGCTCCTAATACGCTCGCTTTCCATAGCGCTATAAAGTGGAAATTGCTTGCTAGTTGAATTCATCGCAGCGAGCACCTCCTGCACATACCCTATCTAGTAGACGGTGCCATGTTATCTAGATGCAAAGATTGGATAGGTATATTTATTTTTAGGATGAGAACATTTTTACTTGAATCCGGATGAGGAATTTTTCTGTATAGGGGTTTGCATAAGGTATCTAACCTAGTGATTTCAGCTTTGGTAAGTTAAAAATATATGTTATTTCCAGATCCACACCAAGAAATCTCCCACCAAATATTTTTTTATATACCTAAAGTTTTATAACATGTAACTCTTTTTATTATAACAGAAACTGGCAGACTTTTATGAACGTGATTTATCGAAGAAGCAAATCTATATCAGAAAATGAAGTGTTAGGTATTAGAGCCTAGACCAATTACAAGGCGGGTTAGTAATCGCAATAACACAGAACAACACCGCTATCCGCCTTCTGACATTTTAATCTCATAGTTGACGAAACCTACGAGAAGATATGACGATCATAAAATAGTACATTTTAATATTGTCACTACACAGTACGATCATACTAAGGCGCTTACCACATGTGCATGCTTGACCACAGTTTTATTTGCACATGCTTGTCGCATGAAAAGACTGAACACGGACGTGTCTACCACACGGCACAGTTAAGTACGCGCAAGCCACATTCTTGTCGACATCGTCGGCGTGGAAACAATGTTTCCCAATGAAGAGCTATTTCTTCTGCTATTATTTTTCAAGTGTTTGCTAGTGAAAAAAAAGAAAATACAAAAGTCAAAGTGTAAACGATCAAAGTGTTGAATAGAAAAATTCATTCACATATACATCTACTTCAGAGAGAAGAGGGCAGAGATTTATATAACTCAATGAATTCAGTAGCGAACTGTCGATTGTATGTACGTAAATCCGCCATTTTTACGATCGTGCGCCTACAGTTACTCCACTCAACTGAACTGAGAGCGGCTTGAACACTGAACTACCAACCACACGCGCGGACAAGTTTGTACAAGTATAGCTTGCGCATGCCAGAATTTCAAGTAAGTTTAAAAACCATCAAGCCAAGCTTTGGGGTTGCACATACTACAGTTTTACTAACTACACGCACAGTGTTCAGTGTACAAGCTGACATGCGCAAGTAAAACTGTGGTCAAGCATGCACGTGTGGTAGGCCCATAAGGAATTTCAAATGTTTCAGGCATTCTCACGACCAGACTCAGTTTCAACTAAGTTTACAAATCTAAAGTTCCTATCAACATCAGATAGTCATTACGTTATCTAGTAAGTTAAATATGAAGTTTGTCTATAAGCTAGGGATAGCTAGAAACGCTAGCTATAGCCAACAAGACCATCGTTAGTTCTTGAAACTAAGCGCTGAGTTTGCTCTAATATCTTCAGCTAAATACCTTCGTTGCTTAGTGCTTTAGAATGGCATGTGCATACCTGAACACGGTCTCAGTGCTTATGAGTCCCAAACTACACTTTGCTAAAACACATTTACTTGCCGCGTTGTTGGTAAATGTATCTGTATTAAAATAACACTAATAAAAATAACAAAGTTATAAAGTGGTAAGATGGTGTTTATTAAAAAAGTAATTGGTTACTCCTATGGGAAAAGCCTGAAAAGCATATATAAGTTAAAAGAAAATTGAAAGTAATTTTGTTAGAAATATTATTTGGCACGCTAGGGGGCCCCACATCAGTAATGAATATGTCATTGTGTATGATTAAAGCTATCTATTCTAACGTTTTAATTATCATAATGAAATATAAGACTTGTATTATTAGAAAAACAGTATCACGGTGACCTGTGTTCTTCTACGTATCTTCTCATTTCTGATTCGATCCCGTAGAGAAACTCCGAGCGTAGACCTCTCCATAGCTCCTTGAGCGACTCTGAGTTAGTACCTACTTATAGATAGATATATAAATTTCCTTTATTACAACAATTTTATTGAGTTGCCTGTACATAAATTCATTTGTTTTAAAATTCCCGCGAGATGACGAACACAATACTATGAAAAATTGCAATGTGCCAACTCGCGGGAATCCATCTTTTGTTTTCCCGCGAGATGACGAACAACCCAATAAATTTGATTTCACAATTTCAAATTTTGTTTGCAGCAATATTTTATGTGTTCATGGTAATTTTAACTTATATTATATGCAGAGTTAATTTTTTTCGTTTCTTTAAGAGACCGATTGTAAAACTGTGTCGAAAAACCTTTTTTATCAAAAAGGTTTTAAGTTGGTTGAAACGAACTTTCACTTTATATAATGTATGTAATAAGAAAGTATCCCTATACATGATCTATGCTAGGATTCTAACCCTTCATAATGAAGAATATAGCCAAGTAAGTACCAAAGTACGTGGTCTTTAAGTGTTTATTCGTCCAATTCTTTCTATGACTCAAAATTCAATTTTCACGGCACTGTTCTCCCACGGTGGGGGTCAAGTTCAAAGCAGTTTGTTTTATTACTATTGTATCTGTGCAGTTACATGGTTTTTGTGATTCTTACCAATAAACCTCGGATCAATAAACAACAATAACTTTCAATACAACAGCGCAACTGCCCATAAATATATCACTTCTTTTTAATATCAGAAACGAATAAGCGTATACGAGATAACTATGCAGTAAAGTCAATGCAGAGTGGTCGTTTTTCGAGCTTGTGCTCTCGCTAAAAAAATATCTTTTCTCGTAAATATGTTAGGTACTAGATATTTATGAGGAAAGATATTTTTTGTTTGGTAACATTTTAAAAAGTAGAGAGTCTAGACTCATAGTAGATTTATATTTAGTAGTATATTTACTGAGCATATTTTTCTGGATATATTTTTGACAATCAAGAATCTATTCCACATTAAAAAAAATTTATGAATACAAATGCAGAACAGAAGTACAAATGATTCGTTTTAGAAATAATTAAATAAATATTGCTGGATAATTCACACAGCAACATCTAGCTTGGTCACATCAAAGTCGCGTGTTCTCGACTAAGCTAACACAGCTACATCTAAATATCAATGTAATACCTAAGAGAGCACAGCCTTACTGTCGTGTTTAAGACGTGTAGTACAGTTGCATCCGTCCAATTCCACAGTAACACATATAATTCAGTTACCAAGCACCATGCGGCGCTCCAGATTGAACAACAGATTATATAGCAGATACTGGAATACATTTTTTAGAACCTGAAGGCGCAGTTACACCGTGTAAACTAAAGGAGAATTGGCACACATGTTTAGTTTCTCCTATAAGGGCTACAAGTAGGGACTTGAGTATTTGGGAAACTTATCGTAACATCATCTTACCCGACGTCAGATCAACTGCTATATTGTTCGTATTCTTCCCACTACCAAATCTATTTTAAGTTTATCTTTTATCCTATCGCTGGACAACATGAGTACCTGTGCGTATTAAACAAACCTAAATTAAAATACACTTTGCTTTTTCACTTAAAATATGTATTTATCAATTCAGAATCGGTGTGACCGAGGTCCAATCGTAGGTACAGTCGGGAAAATGTATGACCAAGCTAACTCCCGCAGTGCAACAAAAAACATAAAAATTCTATTGCTGGAAACGATTGTCCCATTTGAATCTATTTAGAATTTATTGATGCCAAGAATTGAGATGGAACAATTTTCATAGAAATGAAAAAAAGTGTGTAGGTTGCTCTGATTTCACCATACCTACTTCAAATTAGAATAATCGTGCTTGCCTACATACATAAAAGATGACATTTTATTATTATTGAACAGTCAATAAATAAATATCATGTAAAAACATAATGCTAAAATATGCCGTAGAAATAAAAAAAATTACAAAATACAAAGGAGACATTCTTATGTGGACACTTATCAGGAAATAAATACCTTTACTTTGAGTATAATTTGATACGTTTTAAAAACATCGTATTCACTAGGCAGTAACAGATCGACTGACTAAACGTATTGCAAAACAACAAAAGAGATAAAATCTACAATGGAATTGGAATACAGGAAAACGTTTACATGCATAGCTTCAATGAGCATGTCGTATTAAAATTCAAATCGGAGACAGAAACGATAAAACTCAGACATTAAAATAGTACGGGCCAGTCGAACATGTCAGCGATGCGAATGTTGAACATAAAGTCATTTTGTTGTACACTTTACGACGAAACATGGTTCTTCTACTCTGTGCCGACGTACACACAGCACAAGTCGTTGGTCCACCGATATCCTTTTCCAAACGTCTCGCTCTGAGAGACAAGAAAAATCTTAAGTACACCTAAGCCAATTTTATGCATGACTACAACCATCTACAACTCAGTCTAATTGAAGGTTTCCAACCATTTAAACCCTTACATGACAAGCCTTGTTGCAGTCGCAATACACGGTAAATTACTTGATGTTTTCACTGTCTGAAAGCCTCAAATGGACTCTGCGAATTTCCCCTGAGTGCTGTAAAAAGTTGGACGTTCCGCCAATAGTAGGGTGTCTGCGGCCACGTCAAACATTTACAAATCCGACTCAAATATCATCCATTGTTTACGGCTACTTTAGCGTGCTGTGTACGAATTGGCATTTTACCAATATCCGGATTATTTGCGCCCTTTTCCGCGTCAAGGGATCGCAAGCGGTACCAAAATATTCTCATTACTTCAGCGGAATCTTCGCACTTTACTGCATACCGCTCCCTTTTTCTTGCCCAGTCAAGTTTCCCCCCGAGTGAATGACTAATAAGGAAAGCAAATGATAGCAATCAACTCGCACCCGTCCCAAGTTTCTCGCATTTAATTAAAATGAAAAAGCAAATCGGGACTTCCTCATCCTATTGAGAGGGACGGTCTATTTTTACGAGATCTGTAAAAAGTACCCGGCCTGTTGACAGGCTTACAAGCTCGTCTGTTCGTAAGGACATGAAAAACAACCCAGATAAAATACAATCCTAAATCGCCTTTTAAAACGCTTAAAACTGTAGCTATTCATTTGTTTTTTATATCTGTTAAGCGATAAATATGTCGACTTCACACTCTGCTAGAACACTTGAGCATTGGTTAATAAATTCTTAAGATTGATGATGGATAGGAAATTTATTTACAAAAGTACTTTTACCATGAAACGTAATCTGTCTTAATGCCTATTAATTCCGTGGGGACATAACATTTTTATCTGAAGTAACTGGTTGGTTTATTTGTGTTAACCTGTAAGAGTTGAGAAAAAAACTTGTTCGGAGATTTACGATATTTATAAAAGCTAATCTGGGGTCAGAGCTAATTCTTGTATTTTATCAGAGCAATGGACATTTTATGGTGATTTATTTCTAAACAATTGGAAAAACTTTTCTACAATCAAATGATTTAAAAATAAATCATCACCATCATTTCAGTCGTCGGACGTTCACGAAGCAAATGCATTCTTTAAAAAAAATCTGTCTATTTAAGTCGGTAGAGGTTTGTCACTACGATGAACCAGCCACCTCATCACCTGTGCAAAGTTGCGCTTGCCGAATTGAATAAAATTACTAATTGTCTATCAAAACAAACACAAAATTATGAAAGACTAACAATAAGAAAACACTCATGATTACTGCACTCAGCTAGACAGATGTGCAGTTTTCCTCTAAAAGCTTTCTTGCCCGCATTTTCGTGGTCCTTATTGATTTAACAAGTAGACCATATGACGGTGAAACAAACAACCCCCTGTGCAAAGAAACACCATTAAAAGCCACGTGGGACACCGGCTATAAATACTGTTTAATGATTGTGTAGAAGCGAAACTGAACTTGAGTTTGATGTCAGTTTAAATAGAGTTTATGCTGAGAAAAGAAAAATAAATAATATATTTAATCGAGTAAAGCGTATTAAATTCTCTGTGAGTTACATCAAGCGCATTATTAGTTTAGTATATTGGCACTTAACGTTTCGAACGGATGTTAGATGCGTATTATGGCAATATGGGCAATTTGTTTGATAATACGGTCGGGTCATCGGGTCCGTTGTAGGGATAGCATGATATTAATTAGGCGGATACTGCAGTTTCTAGATTTTGGTTGTTTCATATTTATATTGTTAGTGGTAGTTCTGAATAGTTTAAAGATAAAAATACAAGTACATTTATAAAAAAAAAAATTAAGTAAGTATATTAAAAATACCAGATCAAAACACTATTGCATTCATCACTAGCGAGTTTCGTATCTATGCTGCCGGTATTTTTGTCCCCAAGTTCCAACTGAACCCCCTGGGACGCGTAATGCGTGGTTCCGCTACTGCACATTTTTACTTTTACCACTAATTGGTGCATTTGGGTCCTTTGGGGGATACTCAGACCCCTCCCAAGAGACAACACTTTTCAATGTCAATTTATTTGTGTGAAATGAATACGTAACGCTATACGGATTTATTGCTGTTTAAGTTATTCACTCTGACCCGATGAATTTTAATACCGGGTAGAAAGTATTGGTTTCGATTAAACATTTATGGGAATGAAAACGTTTTTAAATTGAGAGGCAATGGGTTTCCATTGCCTCTAACTATTTAAAAGCTTTAAATTATTCGCCGCTTTAATAATTAATAATACGTCCGATTGTCAGTGTGTATTAGTGACTCTTTCACATTATAAAAGACCGATTAAAATATATTGCTCTAACCAGGATAACCAAGTACATAAAAGGTTCATACCATATACCGCGTTAAAATAGCTCTTCCGTTGTAAATATTACTATAATGTTTATAATAATAATGTATAGTGACATTTTTTTTAAACACAGCTCTATAAAAAAGGTAACGTAAATAATGAGCACCATTGTTGTTTTAGTTATAACAAAGCGTCGACATAAATAAGCCGTAAACTAAAAACGTCCATCCATCTTTGTTTTGCTTTATCCTTTTGCATAAATTCACAGTCATCACTCACGGCCGGCCCTGGCGCGCCCTGTGACCTCATAGTAAATTAGCAACTCATGTTTAATACTAAATATGTTTTATTCGGTAACAAAAATATTGGTACATATTTTATCTGTTTCTAATGTAAACTATTATCTATTCTGTGTAGCGATATAGAATTTAGACGCACCAGGTCTAGCGGTCTCAGGTGTGGTGACCTAATAATACGAGTATAATTATAACCTGTATACAATTTCGTAATGCTAGAAGCATGTCATTGTTATGAATACTAGTTCTGTGATAATATCGTTGTTTATAATCAAAATACCTGTGAACTTTCATAATAAAAAAAAATAAATAAAATAGCCTTTTATTCAAGATCTTTACACTTTTAACTTAAAATCTAACACAACTTAAATTATATATATTTACTTATATTCTATTTATTTACACTAATATTTGTTGTTTTGTTATTTTCCCTAGATCTGATTGCCAGTCGGCAAAGGCCTCCTCCAACCTTTTCCATTCTCTCCTCTCTTGTGCTACTCTGTTCCACATGACTCCTGCCACTCGTCTAATGTCATCATCCCACCTTTTATGCGGTCTGCCTCTCTTCCTTTTACCGTCTCTAGGATACCATTGTGTAACTCTTTTGCTCCATTTGTCATTTCCTCTTATTACGTGGCCAGCCCATCTCCATTTGAGTCTTTTAACTTTTAGTGTTACATCAACAGTTTTAGTTCTTTCCCTAATGGCTAGGTTTTTCAATCTATCGGACTTTTTGACATTTAGCATGCTCCTTTCCATTGCACGTTGGCAAGTAGCTAATTTGTACAAAATATCTTCGTTTAGTGAACTTTCATACAGTTCATTAAATACCACCGTAAATTCTGTTGTGCAGTGCTATATTTAAGCTGTATTAATTCTATTAAATCCCTGTATTCGTTCCTAAAAGTGACTGTGTTGAATTCTGTGTATGTTTCTTACTAACTGTTGCTTACACAGGGTTTGTTTACTTTTGTTTACCTATGAGGTTACGAGTTAACAATGCGTGGCTGTAAAAAAATATTTTCGTTGCGATAACAAGGGTTTAAGGTTTTTTGTTTAATTGGATGTAAATTAAAGTATGTTGCGTAATTTTAGGTGCCATTTTGAACCTAAATAAGAGGTATTTATACCCGCAGCAGCGACTTACTGCAACCCTCAACCTGCCTAGTCAGCCGGCGTAGTGATAATACCAAATTACCCAAGACCTTAACGGGTTCTCTACCCAGTAGCGGAACGTAACAACCAATGTTATGTCCCGATTATGATTATGAGTTACTTATATTTATTACCCTGTTTATTTCAACCGTACTTGTCGTATTTTATCAAAAGACTCCATTCAATCGGACCCAACACAAACAATTTGCTCTCAGATTTTGTCTGTTTTAAAGAAGCACAAAATATCCGAGATCTTGGGTGCCAATATGATAAACTAGGGTGTTTTTATCGCCTAGTGTTGATGGGAAGGGTAGATAAGGAGTGCCGGGGAGCGTGAAATTTTGCAGATAACTTCAGAAATGGACAGGATTGGGGGATAATGGAGCTCTACAGCGATCTCACCCCGGAGGGTCTTGCTGATTCCGATGGAGATCGCAGGAAAATGTTTGGTAATATTGCTGAGATCTGCAGTTGCGTTTTAAAATGTTTGTGTGAAAACAACCACCAGCTTCTGTCTAATTGTATAGTATACAAGGACGCGATTGGTTTGGTGGTTTAAATAAATTATTTAATAAAATAATCACAAAAAATTACTCGCATCTGCGACTAGTTCCTTTAACTTACTATTACTTTTAAGCCTTTGAAACTTTGGTTTAAACATAGGTTATCGTAGGCTTCACAATTTCACTGATGTATTGTATGTTTCAGCGAACTTATAGTACAATCAACCACACAACTTCAAAATCACAAAAAAACGAAACGAAAACATCGTGTTCTTAGATTAGACTGTTATTATTTTACTGCGAGTTATTATTTCAGCACGGGGTAACTAAAATTATAATTTTCTAGATCGCATGTCGCGACGAGCGGTGGACACGCAAAGTTTTATGTCGTGTTTGAGGCATTATACCGATACTTTGCGTGTCATTCCATTGTAATACGATTTTAACAAAGCCGATGGTAATGCTCGCACAATAGACGGTTTCGGCTGAAATATGAACTGGAACGGATAGGATTAAAGGTTTATTTTATGCTGCTCAGGAAATGAACGTCTTTGCGTGCATTTTGCCGTGAAAAAGCTATACAAATTGATACGATTTAAAACGCCTGTACCTACCAATTTCATCAAATTGAAAGCTGCTAGATATTATAGCGATCTCTAATTGATATCACATTAATTGTGTTATTGAAAAAAAAATAAGGAACAATTTAAAACACCAATGAGATTAAAACAATTAAGAGAATTTATTGCGTTTCGGCGTTAAAATTGCTCCGATTTTATTATCCGCTTTCGAACGCCATTTTAATGATCCAAACTAGGTAATACTGGCATTTACAGCGACTGACACCGTTTTCCTGATAAATGCTTTTGGCATTTTGTTTGTGAATGTACTCGTTATTGATTTGGTCAACGACATAATTTATTGTGGTCGTTAAAATGAAATAATGCCCAGTCGAAATTATGTTATAATTTACAGTTCGTCGCAAATAAGTTGCTTGATGAAAATAAAATTGAATTTTGCTGTAAATTTACCACGCGAGGTAATAAAAACATAGTTTTATTGGTTGTACACGTTTTCCCATTATCGTGTTTTAGTAGTTGCAATTAGTGGAGAATTTATTTTAATTAGCATTTCTTTGTTTTTTTGGTCGTGTTGCAGTTAAAATGAAATATTTAGTTAGAGAGGTTCAGAGTTACGTGAAATCTTTATTAGTTTGTTAGACGTGTTGTCCAAATCCAATAAAATCATAATAGAAGTATTGGAGGTATTGATAAAATTATCAAGACAGTGCTTAGTGTTACAGTATTACAAACGGCAAGACACAATACCTGATTAATTTCGTACCAATAGTAAACCGTATTGTAATCTAATATAAGCTTAACTACTAAACCATTCTAACCAGGTTCTAACATTAGCACCTTTAACTAACATGCATCAATAATAATATTGACAATGTAACGGATAGGTCGTGCATTACTATTCCCGATTGGCTCAACAATGACTGACATCCGGAAGAGCAATTAACTTGTAGATATGTATAGAGGAAATATCAATTCGCTTGACAGGGGATACGGATAGACAGTCAACTCAATTATGCCCATTTTATATGAGCTCTGATACTTTAGGTGGGGTCTGATTGTTTACATAGTTTTACTACTTGACAATGACGAATCTGATGTTAACAATTTTATTCTGACGACCTTTGTGCCGCGGTTGATTAAGTTTGATGCAGGAGATTACAGATTCGATTCCCGCTTCGCGACAAATATTTAGTTAATATGCAAAAAAAAAATTCAAATGTTTGGGTTGTTTTTATGTATAAAATTTTAGATATATTATACCCGTAACACAAGTAACTTCGAGATTCATACCACTCACTCATTTTATAAAAAAATAAATTCCTCGAATTTTAAGATCTAAAAAATATACCTAATGCAGAGTAAAAGACTGGCCAAATATTATCATTAACTCTTTCGTATTAATAAAAACTCAGATTTTGTGAGATAATAAAGTTTCACTCTTTGTTCGACTCTAAATGCAGAAAATGTATAAAATTGTATACGAAACTTTAATGAAGCTCGTCTATTCTCGAGCCCCGGTTATATCCGCCATTTTATCCGGGTTAGGGTTGACACGCAGAATTATATTACTTTCATAAATATTTAATCAATTTAAATATTTATCATTCTAAGTCAGAAATATTTTTTACACAATAAAATACCTAAGATAAAAACCTGAAAAATAACTTAATAATGTGTGAATTCTCCCGCAATATTTAAAATTTATTTTAACGATATGAATAGTCTAGTAATAATTTATTTATTTAAATATTATGTTAAGTACGACCGATAGATAGCATAGTAACGCACAATCCAATTGAATTGATACCTAATATAGGTCGCCAATATAGGAATTTAGAAAAGCCTTAAAATATTATCCTGCGGTAAAATCCACACCACAGCTCTCCGATTTTAATTGCTACGAAAGTGAGAACTAAAAATGTAATTAATAAGTCGGGAAAATCTGATCCCGCGGGAAGAACTGCGTCAACCCTATTTAGAGCGTCCGGACGGTCTCCATTATGCCCGCGGCTCAATCACGCCAAATGGAAGTCGACGCGACGTACATTTCACTCCATTTTAAATTCCAATTTCAACCTGATTGAGATATGAGTATCGAATGATGGAGCCAATGTTGCCATACCATTGCATTTTCCTCTATTCATCAGTTTGTTTCTGGGTAAACAGGTGGTGTCAAGCTTGATGCAGGAGAGTATTTTCGGTATTTTCCACCCATTTTACATAAAGTACCTACATCAATATCAAACTATAGGTATGACGTCTTTTATTGGCACGGGTCTCACGAATAGAACAGCATAAAGTATTAGAGGATCTATAAATACTATGTACCTATACCAGGCAGATTGGTTATTGCAGTAAGCTGATAAGTACACAGAAGACGATGTAGGTTTTTGGACTTTAATAATGGTTTAAGTTGATAATTTGAATAACTAGTGTGAAATTAACTTGGCACTGAAACAACAAAATATGCCAAAACGTAAACTTGCTTGAAAGGCATATTTCAACATAAACAAAATGAGATGCGCTTCTTAATCTCACTAATGAAGAAACTCACACGAGTTCTTTATAATAACCAGGGTTGTTTGGAATGCGAAAATAAAATATTCAAAAGTTCTAATTTTCAATTTGCAAAAATCCCGTTAGATTATTGAAAATTCGAGGCCGTTTTAGGTTGTAGTTGTAGTTCTGGAAGCTCAAACCAAATCTTTGAGAAGGTATATTAAAGCACTTATTAACACGTTAGCTGCGGCACCAATTTTTGCATACTTTCCGTTCCTGCGGCACGAGGTATAATCGGCCCGTACCGTGACCAGACGTTAGGGCGACACGCGGTCTATTAGACCCCACCTCCTTTTACAGACTAAAATCCATTTTCTGGCGCGAAATCAAAGATAAATGAGAATTTTGGTCCTTATTGATATAGACAGTGAATTGATGAACCCTAATCCACCGTCGCCCCGGGATCTGATGGCTAGTTTAGAAATTATTAGCAAAACAAAATATGGGATCTTATACACCTCGTAACGCACTGAAATAGGGCAAATTTTCGCTGCGATTAGTGATGGGAAAAATAATATCGACGTTTTTCACTACCTACAAAAATATCAATTAAGTGTTAAGTCCTAATAATAATAACATTATTATCACGATATAGAATAATAGGTAATTCTAGATATGTTGCAAAGTATTAGGTACGTCAATAATCGTTATTACCAATAATATCTTTAGGTATAATATACTTAAGTAATAATATCTTACACTTACTTTAGGTACATAGCTACCAAGATAAGAAAAAACTAGGTACTTACTGAAGATTTTTTCATTAAAAACTTACCTGTTTCGGCTCTGTTTCTGGGTTTTTTAAAATTAACTTCTTCCGACATCGTTTAGACATGTTCGGCGCTGTAAAAGGACGTGCTCTCCAATCGAAGTGATGCACAACACTGGTCGCGGGAAGCTCGCGTTGAGTGCGGTACGAGGTCAGGGGGGATATGGGACGTTTTAGCCTCGTTCCGCACTGCATTAAAATTATATTAATTCAGTGCGGCACGAGGCCTAAGACATCCGGTACCAAGGTAGGTACACCACCGAGTCCGGAACCATTAGTGATCTCAAATATATATTTATCTCTTTCCTACACTGGACCAAACCAAAGCTATGCCATTCGCACGACAGAGAAATTCACTTTTTTGCTTGCCGCACCACAGGGAAGTTGCATCAGGGGTGATTTAGGCCTCACTTCGCACTTAACGTGTTAATGTACGTTTTTACATTGATCAAGAAAATAAATGCGTTGAAAGTTAATAATTTACGACACTAATACCCTAAACGAAATGCAGAATTTCGACGAGAATCTCGCGAATGTTCCGGATGCTTACTCCATACGTTAGCAAGCTTTGCCGTCCTGTTTGAGTTATTTGTCGTCGCATTAAACAAGTGCTCGACAAAAAGGCGAGGAAAGATCAAAGCGGTGACGTGGCTTCGGTTTGAAATAACATCCTACCACAGAATATACACACTCGTCGGCATCGGGAAAGGACAATCATTTGGCATCCGTTTGTTCGCAGATCGTTATCTTGTGTACATCACAATTACGCTTTGATTTAGTTTGCAGATAATAAATACTCTTGATTATTAGGCGCTAATACTGACAAAAGGATTTAAAAGTTACAGAATGTTTTACTTTTGACTTTCATTTTTTTTCTCTTTTACAAGACGCACTGCGTCTATGTGCATGCGGCATAATTCTAATGCTATAAGGTACATAATATTTATTGAACATTTTTAGCAAACAAATTTAAAGCTATAACCTCATCGTTTAGTACCTACTTTGTTTTAAATTAATATAACAAAAATGGAATGCGGTAAAGAATGGTGTAAGACTGAAGACACAGTATGCAGAAAAACGTAGTCCTTTTCATGAATAGGCTATCAAGTTCCACCTATCACTGCAAATTTTATCTTTAGAACATATTTTTAAGACAGAGATGAAGACAGTGTGGGCTGAGCTTTCATACCAAGACAAGCGTAAGTAATGGCTCTCATAGAGTTAGCATAAATATGGAGACAATGCAACACTTACCGTTGCTTGAAAGTGCAAAGTCATTTTGTGTTCCGATGTGGTGATGTTTATTAATGAATTGGAAATTCCGTTAGGTATTAGGGAAGTAGCTGAGCGGAGTTTATATCATTGGGGCATAGACACTTTGAGAGTCGATAAATTGAATTATTTAATGTATTTCATATTTTATTGGCAAAGTGCGCAGCGCTAGCGGGTTAATATTACAATAGCTAAATATTACAATAGAATAGTGGGTTATTGAATAGATTACATTCTCTTTTTGGCTTTTAAAAAAATAAGGCTTTTTTATGAGATTTACATTAAAGTACATAACAAACAGTCAGAGGACATTATTTTATGCGTCGCTTAAGGGTATTAGGTACACAATAAAATATATTATAGATAGTTTTATCCGAGCTCTATTAGATGTGGTACATTTTGAAGTAAATATTAATAATCAAGGGTAGTTTAATTTTTTTGAGATTCGTATCAACATACAAAAGCGCCCTTCAGAGTACTACGAATCAAACGTAAGTGAACTCGGAGTAATTGCGCCGATGCGAATGCATTGTGAATTACAATGCAACCTTCCATCATCTATGCCTTATGCCCATCAAGGAGACAAATTGTCTGCACTTAATATTTAAACATTTACGTATGCAGTAATAAATAATAGAGATCACACAGTATGATCATCCCCGTGATAAGCTCGTAGCTTTTGTTACGGGTGCTAGGTTTATGATATACTTACTTAATATTATATAATATACATACATAGATAGAAATTTTACTATACATATAGAACACCCAGTCATATACCCTAAACGAATATCTGCAGATAGTAAAAATGTTTGTTCCAATGCGGGATTCGTATCCTGGTTAAAATTTAGAAGATTTAAAGAGCTTCAAACATTAAGCGGAAAGCTAAAACATCCGCTGAATGTGCGAATCAGAGATCCTTATAGGTGCACTGCCTAGTAATTATTCCGAATGCGCCGCTTGGAAATCAGCATGCTCGCAGTAAATCTTGCTGTCCTAACTAGTGTTTATTCTATGTCTCTGCCAAGGTAATTTATATTAACCTCACCATGCGTTTGTAGTCCTGCGCTACAAAGGAGAGGCTAGCTTTGTAGATTCGTAAGCGTTCATGTTTGGACATTGAGTTATTCCTGCATATTATAAAATGACAAAAATATCTATATGTGACTGTGGGTTTAATTTTCTACCGAGTAACTAACGGGTGACATAGCATGTGTGTATATATGAATCTGTTAGAGTAACCGATTTCCTGCGCTATTAATAAAAAATGATGGTTATTAGATACTTTTATATTATAAAACATGTGACATTATTCAGTGGCTAACACCAACAATAGGACATAAATGGAGGACGGTACAAATCAAAACGTTATTTATCTACAAAGCGTGAACTCAATTCACTAGAACTTAAATGCGTGTTAGTATTCAGATGACTCAAGATCACTGCAAATAAAGCAAGCTACAAGGTCAGAATTAAATTATTTTCCTTAGTTTATCTTAGCACACCAAACTGAACGCACATCAACCTCAAAATATATGCTATAAAAATGAAGTGTACATTATTTTTAGTGTGTTTATTCCTTACGTGTTTACATTTACAAGCCAAAGACTTAGTTGTGGGATCAAGAGTGAATAACTTGTTAGTTTCGACGGAAAAATTTGTGTATGGAAGTATTCCTTTAATTCGGAGAGATAAAGATTATGTTTATGTGGATCAAAAGCAGAGGATTATCAAGGTGAGAGAAATTCCAAAGAGTTAATTGTCATTATAATAAAATATTAGTTATACTATGTAATAATCTCGAAACGCTGTCTAGATCTGATACCTACGATACAAATTGTACCACTATGAAAACTACAAAAAGCGGCGTATGACACCTTGACAATGCAAGGATAATCAATCACAACCTGGCAACATTTTACAACTGAGCATAAAACGAATGTCAAAGGAATGGTCCAACTACTCTTAAATCAGTTTCGTTTCACAAAAAAAGGTGTCATGCCGCAAGACACTACCGAAATGGCGTGATTAAAAGCCATAAAAAGCCATCGAATCGAATCAGGCGCACGGAACAGACTTTATTGCTTAAGAGTGCGTTCGATTATCGAATCACATCATTCTCGTGTCATAAACTGCTATCGGAACGAGTTCGCGTGCAAGGGGTAGGTAACTTTGTCACGTGTCTTGTTATCTTTTATCTGGCGGTGATCAAAATGTTTGGAGACATTTTGCTTTTGCGAGGTGGATATTTAATGACACGGTATTTCTGGCCTTACAAATAAGGAATAGTGTTTTACTGTAATAACTGTCGTGGTTTGATGAATTCATCTATTAAAATTAACGGGAAATCGGGCAGGGAATAGTGTAGGTATTGATGTAAACAATGTCGGTTCACTGAGAGATTATGGATCAGGGCCTAGACAATCCTTTTATATATAAATAAATGTATATTAACTAACCTATACACTACCAGGTCCCGAATAGCATGAATTACAGCTTACCTACGTCATATTTATCATCCATTGTAGATTTTTAAGGCCTTTAATAAAATACATAAGCTAGACCAGACTAGATTCCGTAGTACCCGCTGGGATAGAGCACTTCAGAATTAATAACTACAACTTGGCAGGCCAATATCAGGCTATCGCAGGCTTGGGAATAGTTATCGAGTGAGCGACCGAAGCCCGAAGCTCAAGTTGTCCAATTTGGCACTGGCGTGTTTCAATAACGCATCTTTATTCAAAGCATAGCTGACAATAAATAACTATCCTGCATGCCAATTGGCATACAATTGTTATTTTTTATTTTTATAGCTCTTATCTGTTTGTTTGGCAATGTCCCTGATTGGACCATGAAAATGGTTCAACTGATGGCCAACTTAAACACGTGCTTAAATGGCATCTTGAGAAAACTGTCATGTTCTGAGAACTTCGAAGGGTTTGAAGATGTGACTTTCACCAACCTCTTGTCCAGCGTTGTGAATTAAGGCCTAATCTCTCTCGAGAACGAATTCCCTGCCCCAGCAGTTGGAACGTTAATAATGGTACTCATGATGACCAGAGTTAAGGAACTCCTATCTGTTCCAGGGTATTATCGCCAAGGACCTGTCCCGCACAGAGGCCGAGGTGACGGTGACCTCTGGAGGAGTGGGACATGTGAACGTGTCGCTGCATTTTCGGAGCGAGAGGGGCAAGGGGATCAACTATCTTATCCTCATATTCAGTTTGAATTCATGAAATTTAATTTAGGTACCTAATTAAAGGAATACTAACTATATTGTGTAAGTACACAAGTGAGTTACTTGGTGCCTAAGAAGTCATATATGAATAAAGCAATTTAACATAACAAAGGTATGCATTTTGATGTTACAAAAGTTTCCTAATATATTTTATTATCACTTAAATAAAAATTAAAAATCGCTTAACTATAGTGGCAGTGATTTTTATCAATCACCATATTTATTGTAGCCTTTTAGTTAACAGTCAGGTGGCAACTCACTAAAACTAAACACGACAGTGTGGCTCACATAATGAATCTATTATAATAAACTGATAATTTACTGACCAACTCTGTACAAATAAATATAATGTATTCCGAATAAATTTTGCATTAAAATGCCATAATAAGTACTCGTTTCCTTTTCCTATTTTACGATAAAACCGGGCGCAGTTATCACAAAGCGCGTAATCCAGTTAATTTATATGAAAACGTTATGAAAATTAAATTTCCAATCGATTATTGCATTCATGAATACGCAAAATGAATTGATAATGAAAATCCGCAGACAGAATTTAAATAAACGGAATGAGCTCAACTGGATATTTATGAGAGAAGTATTTATTTATATAAAGATTTATTTAAGCACTTCAGACTAACAGACATAACTAAAAATACTATTAGAGTATAGAATTTTATTTTTGTGATTTTGTTACGGCCGAGTTCTGCGATCATCTTTGATAATTTATTTAAGACCATTTGGACGATAATATACAAATTGTAAAAAATAAGATAAATTTAGAATAAGTAAAATCAAATAAATCTACGAGTATAAAATTCTCACAGACAGTAAATGCAATAACTGAATCAAAGTTCCCTACAGAATCTTCTAAAAACACTCAATTCGGACAGACAACAAGCAAGCAAAAAACATAACAAGATCTGCACTTGCACCCCAACATCAAACGAGCACAAATCAATTTTAGTGAATTGTGTGAGTACAGGGTGTTTAAACTGAGGGTTCGTAATGGAGACACACGTATTAAAACGGGCCACGTGCTTTGACAACGTTGACACAAGGGGAACTGGAGGGTAATTAGTTTAAGCTGGGGTGCCCGGTATGGACAGTTTTGATGCAATTTGCAATGCTGGTAATAGTGGGATAGTCAATTGACGTTGCAAATGGCAGGACCGTCCGATCTGGGACATTTGGGATTATATTATTATGCTCAAAGCTCTCTAGGCTAGACTGTGCTTATGCAAAGCCTGCTCAATGCTCATCGTGTGAATGAATATGAGGTAAGCTTAAGTGCGCTGCTCACTGTCTCAAAATAGTAACATCCATTTTTATAGTTTAAATTAATATCAATTTTTTTATATATTAATATTATATTTATATTGTAAACGTGTCATGTTTTAATGAGCCTAAAAGTACCGGAATAAGTAAAAAGTTAATTAAACAATTCAAGGCAGAAATAAACATGCGATCCTTTTATAAAACTCCCCACCCAACATTTTCTCATCAGAACCGAATTTAAATACACCGTTGCTTTTTACGGCGTTTGCCACGAAGCCGAGTACTGAAATTTGGCCTTAGATAATGTAACCACTTTCCCATCGTACGTACTAGACTGAAACACCTTAATACAGCCAGTTAATGCAAATCAAATGCGAGCTGTATTCCAAAGGCGGAAAGGTCAAAATCGGATGAAGAATTTCGTGTTTGCCTGTGCCAGACGAATAAATAAAACATGGTCGGTCTACGGTAATGCACTCGGTCGGGGCTTACAGTCTGACTCGAATATTACGAGCAACTCTCAAAATATAAAATGTTATTTTATCATACCAACTCCACACAAAATGAGATCCCGTATCGCTTTGCAGATTGGGGGAGATTGAAAATGTTACGTGGTATCTTATTCTGTGAAAATGTTGTTGAATGTAAGATATACTGTACTGAGTATCAAGAAAATTGGAGCTGCTCTTTGATATTATACGTAGGTACTCGTAAGTTAGTAACGTAATGAAGGAAAAGACAGGTAGGTGAGATATGTAACATCAGTTTAGGGCTACGTTGTCCATGCTTCATGTAGTGTTAGGTAGTGGTAGACGTTTGTTATAAAAAAATTATGACTAACAGACCTAAGACCCTAACAGATTTATTATTAGTAGTTTAGATAAGATAAGATTTATTTGTGTACTACAACATAAAATTATAGATTGAGTAAGTGAGAGTAATTTTTTTAACTTTTTGTGAAAAAAGAACACAAAATCTGGCCTATATAAACGTAATGTCCCTTTATTATATGCTAAAATGTCTGTAATTTCCGTAATAAACTCTGCCTATTAAGGTAATAAACCACCCCGTAAATTATTATAATCCGTTTAAAATAATTTGAATAAGTAATTGCTGTGCTTAACCCTGGAAAGTAAGGGTTACGACCACTGATGTTTTTATGTTTTATGATTCGGTTATGTTTCTTTTTTTTATCAAAGACAAGCCAACAACACCGATCTTAACGTTCTTATTTATCAAATTTTCCTAGCAAGACCAATTGATGTACCTCTTTTCATCCAAGAACATCGGAAACAATCCTAATAGAGTCCTCTTAATTTTTTTAATATTTATTGATTTCAAAGGTTGATTGAAGATCACGGTTAATATTTCTGTATGTAGTAAACAAAATACGGCCTCCTATTTTAACAATTTGAAGTAAAACCAAAGCTTGCGTTATTTTCCCCTTAATTTGTTTTAAACCCGTGACATCCCCAGAATGGGGTGAAAACTGTTTGTCGTTCAGTAAACACAGCACCAAAACTTTCCCGTGCCAAGAGTTCCAAATTCGATTTTGATAAGACCCATCAAAAAGTAATTTCCCGTGAAAACAAAAGCAACCAAGAAAGTTTCTAATTAGATCCAATCTAAATCCAATTACTATACGTAGAAATAGTGACCCCCAAGACCGCTGTAAGTTTATTTGTAAACCCTTATACGTGTCAACAGTCAAACGGATTAGCAAGTTTAAATATTAATTGGTAGGCTTTACAGGGTTTTAAAAACATATTCCCGTGGAAAGCTCAAAGTTTGTATTACGAAAAGTAGGTACTAGATTATTTTAATTATAATTATTCACTGTACTTATAGATAGATTTTTATATATAGGTATCTACATAGAACAAATATCCACAGATCGTAAAAACTTGTAAGATTTTAATTGTAATAAAAATGTTATTATTTTGTAGTTGACAATTTTTATTAGTTTATATTTTTATTTGTTACTAGCTTCCGCCAGCGGCTTCGCCCGCGTGGAAATAAAAAGTAGCCTATGTTCTTTCTCAGGGTCTAAAGATTGTCTGTACCAAATTTCATCAAAATCGGTTGAGTTTAGGCGGGAAAGCGTAACAGACAGACAGACAGACAGAGTTACTTTCGCATTTTTATTATTAGTAAGGATAGGTACCTACTTCTTAGATATTTTTAAACATTAAACCATAAAACATATTGCTAGCAATTCACACAGCAACATCTAGCTAGCCCCGTGGTAAGCTTGTAGTAGATACTAAAATAATAATCTACTGTCTAGTCTCTAGTTTAACTAAAAGTTAAAGCACCATAACAATTAAGTAGGTAGTACAGTTGAGCTCATAAATTGTCTGGTTTTCTACTGTTTGTCACGCGACTACTTTGTACTGTCAAACTTGTAATGAAAAGGTTGTGAACTTATGAAGTACCTACCCCGTTAAAGTTTCACGTAAGTTGTTGATGTATGGGGATAGTGTAGATGGAATTCGTAAGTTTCTTTATGAATAAGTTAAGTAAAGTTAAGTTTGTTCCAACACTACAACAAAGTATAGCACACACAGGATAATATATTGAAACATTTATGAAAGTAATCCATGGATGTGGGCATCTAGGTATGGAATTGACACAGTACAATTGGGAGTTCTCCATAGAAAGTTATATAAATTGAATTAATCTTCAACAATATAAAGAAAAATAAGCGAGGGGATTTTAAAGAATATAATCTGAATTTATTTGAGCATTCGACTTTTAAGAAAAATTTGCAAAAATTTACGCTAAAAGGCTTGTTCCCAGCAGTGGAAACGTATGTTACATTAATATTTTTAAATGTGAACCAGATGAAGTAAATCTATCGAAATGTGCCCTAATTATCCATTAGTTATTTCAACTACAGAGGTTATCTCTTAAACATTTCATTCCATTGAATTATTATTTTCAGATAAACTGTCACAAATTCATTACGCTATCATTATTTTAATGGATTCTAAAAATGGTCGCTTTGATTTATGGCTGGCCTGATAGCCTGTTTTTCAACTGATAAGGCAATTGTGGAATGGTAATTGAGGAAGGCTGGAGTGATTTATCGGGTAAGTCGAGATTACAGGTCGTTCGGGTCAGAACATTTCTTTAAGGAACCCTTGATATAATTGGAGCATGGTTTAAACGTTATTGTGCTTTTAATCAAGTGATAGTCATGGTTTAGAAGTTAAGCTACTCAACGCATTACTTTGTTTACCTAGTTCTTTTATTTATATTCCCAGTAGTTATGAAAATATTCATAATCACCCGTATTTACGTTCCCACTGCTGGGACACAAGGACTTTTCTTTCGACGATAGAGATTAGGCCTTTGTTCACCACCACCACGCTGGCCAAGTGCGGGTTAGAGCACCGTTAGAGCATATTTTTCAAGAATAAAAATCAAAGGGGTTTGATTGAACCCACGACCTTTGGAATGAAAGTAGAGTGTGATTTCTACTTAGCAAACATGGTTTATATGTATTTAATTTACGTAATAATAAAACCTCGGTTTTCGATTATCAAAGGCAATGTATAAATTCAATAGAACTAACAACAAAACAGACCGTTAAATTTCATCATAGCGTTTAAGTCAAACATTTGATTTCACATTAAAATTAATTACCTATTTAGATATTTATAGCGATTCGGTATTGATTTCATAAGCGAGTGATTATAATTTGATTATTACCAATGTATACTAAACAGCGGGTGTGGTAGTTTACATTTCAACATACTTGTATATTTAACTGAGGTTAAATTAGCATGAGGTTATTAATTACCGATGATGCTCAATTAATTTCAATTAGGTAAGATGTTTCTAATGGACCATAAAAGATAAATTCAATGACGTCAAGATTTTTTTTAATTAAAAAACTTTATATAAGCTATCTGACCTGGGTTTTGTCTGCGTTATTATAATATATTATTATTGGAGATAAATCATTGACGAGATGACTTCAAATGGTAGGGTGGTAGCAAACTGCTTTTGATTATTTATTTAGGAATTTAGGGATTATTGGTAGTATTTTTCTGCAATAAGATGCATTTTAAACAGCTGATAAACGTAGGTGTGTTCAGACTGCGAACCATGAATCACTCCAACACCCTCACACTTCCTCCACATCCTAATTAAAAAGAAACATTGAGATGTGCTCAGTGACGCCATAAGTCTTGTACCGCCCTCGATGACGCACGGCTGATTTATGGCGGCGACTGTACAGGGGCTATTCTTAAGACTTTAATGTCTGCGAAACATGCGTCGAAAATATAAGTCTACGAGTAATTTCACGGCTCTTATGTACACCCATAAAACTAATTAAAATAGGTCTTTAATGTTATGTAGATCCTAATAGAAACATTTTCATACATGAAACTTTATAAGAATTTTAAATATTTCTAGTAACAATGTTTGAATTTGTTGATAAAGTTTCTTAACTTTTTTTATATGTATTAAAAATGTTGGTTCATACTGTGACCATCAAAATTAACGGATATTTAGTTTAATTGCAAAGGATAACGTTCTTTTGAGATTTCAAAAAATGGAACAAGATAAACTTAATTTTACTGTGGCACTATTCTAATTGTGTGAATTTTGCATTCACCTCGAATACATGTTAGTTTTGGAAAATTTAATTTACTCTATTCAAATTGTTCAATCCAATTGAGATCACAGAGTAAACTCATCTATACATTTATATAGAATCAAATCAGCTCGTTGAATAATTTATTGACCGATGCACAGTGCCTTCAATTCATTAAGCACTAACAAAATTACGCTGCCGCAGCCAATTTGTGAACAATTCCCTCTGCAAATATCGAACTGTTTTGGAAATAGCTCAATTGACAGGGAGTTATAGTCCATAAAGCTTTCAGTTTATGGTTTCAAATGGTAATGTGGTGAATCCGTAATTTCAGCGACACAAGAAGCAGTAGTTAAAGTTTTACACTCTGGTACGTTTATGTGATCATCGTAGTTAAAGTTTTCCTGGATATTATTTTACATAGATGATAATAAAAATATTTAGACTAATTTCAATGATTGTTTAGATAATTGTAATTTTAGACGTACCAATTTTAAAATTCTATTTAAAAAAATCTTGGCACGTGATTAGAATATGGTTTAAAAAATCAGGATGAAGGTAAAATTCAGATCAGTAATTTCTTTATTGTAAAAAATATATTTCTCTAAAATTTCCCAAAAAAAGAATTTGTTACGGAATTTGATGAAAAGACGTAAAGTCTGTTTGTCGCATAGCTTGACCCAAATGGCCCTTATTATCACATCACCTTTTAAGTGCGGGTTATCGCTATCGCTAAGCACACTGATTGCGTCCCTGTGATTGCTTTCACACAGCTATTACGCAAACGTTTGCGTTTGGTCAATTTTGTACGAACGCAATATACTACCTCCCCAATTATATCGACCGCGGCAGTTATACGCATACGTTTTAAATTTTATTGAGTGATGACAATGATACAAAGGACACGCCGGTATTATACTTTCTACAAATTTAGCGATTTATAATTATTGTGCCCATGCTCTGGGTTCGTCAAGTAATTATAATTATATTCGGGATTGCGCTTAATAATTGATTACAAATTCAAAGATTACTTCTAAAAATATCGAAGGTAACATAACCACGTTTCTATGGAAAACGGTCGTTGAGGCCAAAATAATCACAATTTCTCAGTTTCGAATGTCAAACAAACAAAATGGACAATCTGGTAAAGGCATCAGGCTTACCTACGCAAGCCACTTCAAACTGGTATAATACCTAATCGTTTATATAGGTACATAGATTATTCCTAATTTATACAACACTAGCAGCCCCCGCGAACTTCGTCTCGCCATATACTTTTATTCGCAACTATATCCATACTAAATTTCATCCAAATCGAATTATCCTGCGTAAGCATATATTTTCCCGCGAAAGCATTTAATTTTTACGCGGTGAAAAGTCTCTCGCCATATACTTTTATTTGCAACTATCTACATACTAAATTTCATCGAAATCGAATTTTCCCACGTAAGCATATATTTTCATTATTTTCCCGTGGAAGCATGTATTTTCCGCGGTGAAAAGTCTCTCGCCATATACTTTTATTTGCAACTATCTTCTGCATACTAAATTTTATCTAAATCGATTTTTTCCGCGTAAGCATATATTTTTCCGCCGAAGTATGTATTTTTCCGCGGTAAAAAGTAGCCTATGTTAGGATTAGGATATTACATATTATATTACATTACATTGACTCCCCCCCCCGTACCCCAGTGACGCTTACACATGCAGTCTACATCGTATGGCTGGCTAGCTGAGCGCGGTGAGCGACAACCTCGAGACTTTTTTCTAATACTTGCATTTTTAAACTCGTGATATCTTCCGAATGAAATGTCCGAATTGAATAATTCAAAAAGTTATAAAAAGGTATTAAAGCCGTCTTGAATATAAAGTAATTTATTTTGATAAGGATTAATATAAGGTACAAATGAAGACCCTTTCAAGAGGCGGCATATATAAATTAATATTTTAGAATAAAAAACTGCTTACTGTGACATAACTATAATATTTAGACATATGCTGTCGCGACATTTTTTGTAGATAATGATTAGTTCTGCAAAGTCGTAGTACATGATTTTGTTCTATCATCAATAGTTTTCGCAGCGCACGCGACGTAAGGAATTTTTCAGGTCATTTTTTTACACCTTATGTTACATTATTGGAGTTTTAGTAAGGATCCCTAATTTTTTTTTAAATATAATATAGCCTATGTTACTCGGGGATAATGTAGCTTTCCAAAGGTGAAAGAATTTTTGAAATCGGTCCAGTAGTTTCGGAGCCTATTCGTTACAAACAAACAAACAAACAAATCTTTCCTCTTTATAATATTATTAAGTATATTAAGTATTAAGTATTAAGTATTAAGTATAGATAGGTACTTACTTAAGATATCTAATGATGACGTCTTATAACATCAACACCTTTTTATAATCTTTTCTCACAGTCAAACATGGTTAAGCTAAAACGGACTTCATTTCATTACTGACTTATCATTTAAATTTCAATACTATCTCATTTATTTAGCTCGCTCCATAATTCCACATTGCCATTACAATGCAGATAGTGTAATCACCATAGCAGACACCCCTTATCGTGGGAAAACATAGGCGTTTGTCACGGCACAACATACGTACGGCATGCTTTTAATTTTAGAATACGACATAGTAAAGGCAAACAGTATGATAGAGTTACTAAAACGTCTTACTCTAGCTTGGCGTCCGAAGTGTCTAATTCTGCGATGTTTCCTTCCAGTTGACGACCTGGAGCTCACGTAGATGCATCTTTCCAGCGGTATTGCGAGTTATTGTTCCTATTCTTTACCATACTCTCTAGAAAAAGATGACACTATCAAAATTTTTGACACAATGAGTTTGCTAAGTGAGGCTTGAGCATCTTTTGCTGGTTCTGTAATGTTAACCACCAAAATCAAATTAATTACGAGTCACGCAAAAAATTGAGAATATAAAGAACTTATTGTTATCATAAAAAAGTAATAACATCTATAAGTTTTGTACTATGTCATCTTGTATGGAACACCACAGACAGACGAAACCCATTAGGTTTGTGATAATGCAAGTTCACCGCTCAGGTATTGTTTAGTGTTGCCAACAAAGAGAGGGGTGCCGTTTCATCTACGGAACTATTAAGATCCATTGTGTACGAAATTAAAATGCAGCATTGTCTGCCTCACGGTTATTGGGCTTTTGTTTTAATGATGAGTTAGAGGGAAACACAGGGAGGTGTTGAAATAATGTTTGTAAGTATATTTTTTATACAAAAATCTAATGTCGTTACATTTCTTTCGTTTTGCACTGACATCGTTTTCACCTTATTATCTCATCAATCTTAATTTATTTTCTGAATTTTCATCGGTCTTCAGAAGTTGAATGGCTCTGTGATTGGCTGTCTCATTAAGTGTGAAGACAAAACGTTAGCTAGAACTTATTGAAGTAGAATCAATACTTTATTAACATAATTTTTACTCATTACCACTTTAATTAAATTAAGACAATCATTTTAAGAGCATGCTAAACACAAAATTGTGAATTAATAGTAACTAATACATATAACGATCTGATAACAAAAATAATTCAGCTTAATTAAATTTCACCAATAATATAAACAACACTAATTCCAATTTTGGTTAAACTTCCCTTTCATTTCCCTTAAAACCTCAAACTCGCTTTCCAATCGACCGGAAAAAATCAGGAAACTTTCTCTACTCATATTCTACTCATACTCTAATCATGAAATTTACCGTAGAGCGAACTTATAAAACTGTATGCCCTCTTTTTCCGCGAAAAGTTTAAATTGCCCTTTTTCTTTTTCACTATCTTTGGCCTGAGCTGGGTTCACTTTTTTCCTATTTAAAACTTTACCATTTTGTTTTAAAACGGTGGCTTCGAGCCGGGAACTCTGCTCGCTTGAACAATGATAAAAACAAAGTAACTGTGTTTTTATTTCATTGCTGCTGCTCGGTAAGTTAAGTACTTTCTTTAATAGCCTAGGTTTTATTTTCGTACTACAAGTCTATAGTAGTATGTATAATATTATTTTAACATAATTAACGTACTTTTTAAGACATTACCTCGTATGTTAGTAAGAACGACAGAGGTCAAAATGTGCAGGTATTATGCAAAAAAATATACCTCATAACGGTAAAAATCACCTCGTACTATCAATAGCTTCTTCAGAAATATCCCCAAGAATTTCCAAGTAAATTTCAGTACTCGTAAACTGTAAATATCACCTGCTTGACTAAATAAACATCAACGCTGCAAATCATTTACAGACCATTTCATTTAAATTGTACTTGAATTTTCAAGCGAGGCCGAGTTTGTGAATTTGTAGAAAACAAAGATGGAGCTTTTTCAATAACAAAAACCAATTTCTATTGTTGATTGAGTAGATGCATTCTTAAGTACCTATTTTATTACTTTAATTACTGTTTAAAAATATAGATACATCGCTCAGTTAAAAACATAGGTTAATGTGAAAAGCGTTACGAAGAATTCGGTTATAAATTAGGATGTTTGAAATTAACAATGATCACTTTATTACTTCATATTGAGGTTCTCAATATACAACAAACAACATTCTATTTTTAAATAGGTAGAATCTAAGTTGTAAAAATATATTTACTTAGATTTCAACTAGTTTTACCTACAGGTATAGTCCAGCTACTACTAATACAGTACCCAAACACTTAGCACTACAAGCAACATAAATGGAATAACGCTCAATCCCCTACTAATGGTACGTTCACACGGAGACACGATTTGCCGAATCTTATTTTCATCGGATCTGGAAAAACCGAATGTTGTATTCACACAGCACATCTTGCTTGGCCGTATCCGACGGCCTCGTATCGGGATCTCGTGTGAACTCACCATCCGGCTTATTAGCAAGAGCGCGCACAGTTCCTTCCAGTTCCCAGCTTGTGCGACGCATTCGGTTTCAAGATCCGACAAAAAACCGAATCTACCCCTGCGTGTATCGTATGAACGCATGTATTGAATGCCCTATACCACTGCATCAGATCTGGATTTTGCAGTATCACCGGATCGGTTTGTAGTCGCAAAATCGGATGTCAACTTCAGCAAGATTCAGTTTTTTGTCGTGTCTTGAAACCGAATGCATGTGTGAACTCCTTCATTGAAATGCTTATGCCACTAAACCGAATCCTGCAAAAAACCGATTAGGTAGAGAAAATCGTGTCTCCGTGTGAACGTACCGTAAGGTTGAGGGCCCACAACTCGAATCACGTTGTTCAGTCCAGTGCATTGTCCAGTCTAGCACTTTAGATTTCCCGTTAATCTTTTTGCGTTCAAGAAAGGAACGACACAAGTGTTTTGAATGTAAGACATGTTTATGATAGACATTCCTTAGACGTTTGTTTGTCGACAAATGTAGCTATACCTGCTGGTGATGCAATAAGTTACGAGGTCTTTAGAATCTTGACACAGGATAGTGTGACCAGTAGCATAAATATAAGATGACAAAACGTTGTAAGTCATATAAAGGAATCGTTTACGCTGTGGTGTCATTCTTAGTTGATTTATGGTCGTCCTCGGAATACCATTCATTTATAGGAGTTAGATTATATTTTTTTCTTCGATTCAACTGTTTTACTACACAAGATAATTTTATTAGTAATTGGGTAATAGGCAGGGATCCGTAGTACATGAAAATCAAGTGATTACTAACAAGCTAATTTTTGGTGAGTAGCTTCGTTTCGATGAGACGTCCAAAGATATCCTATACCCAACTCTCGATTGTGGTAGCTAACAGAGATATCAAGGATTAAAAAATTCAAGGATGTAAAACCGGGATAACGGACCACGAAATTTGTCGGACAATATGTTATATCTCAAGATAATTATCTAAATTATATAAAAACATGTTTGTCCTACAAAACCTATGGTTTGATCAAAGAGTCCGCCATTTCCAAAATGTGTCGAAAACGAGGTCAATTTAAATGATTACTATGATTACTAACCAGCTGATTTTTTGTTGTATACTTAATTAATACATATAAAATCTAACGGACATATTGTCCGACAAATTTCGTGGTCCGTTATCCCGGTTTTACATCCTTGAATTTTTTAATCCTTGATATCTCTGTTAGCTACCACAATCGAGAGTTGGGTATAGGATATCTTTGGACGTCTCATCGAAACGAAGCTACTCACCAAAAATTAGCTTGTTAGTAATCACTTGATTTTCATGTACTACGGATCCCTGCCTATAAAATAATAATGCCGTGTGTTAGTTTGTTGCTTAATAATTTTCAACAGAAGAGAGACGCTATTAGGTTTTTATTATACTTTTACGATGATGATGATTTGTATTAGGTAGATATATTAATTTTACATTATTTTGATCATATTAGCTTAAAATAACAAGATGAATATGATGAGAAATTTAAGTAAATAATTAAAAATCAAAACATCTCTCATCTCATTTTGATTACGTAAGTGGTAATCAAAATGAGATATAATAAATACAACCTTATGAACCATTCAATCCTTTTCCATGATTTCGTTTAGTAGAATAATGATTCACGATGCCGCCTCACCCTTTGTTTATATGCGGATTACTCTTAAAATTCAACACAGTTTCTCTAACCTCATTGAAGTAACGAGGGACAAAGCAAGGATGTCCTCAATTTGTCCAATGCCCTCCGTATGGACCTGCCCGCGCGGGGGAGGGGAGAAAACAAAATTCAAACAAAGGCTCATAATTTAACCCTTCTGACCCCACGCGAGCTGCATACCTATACGTTCAAATGGAGAGGCGAGAGCTCTTTAATTGAACGCGGTGTTTTTTCATATAGAAGGAATATATTCGTACTATTTCCAGAAATCTTATAATATTAATGGGTAGGTATACTAGACTAGAATATTGAATTTAAAATTATTGATAGTAGTAATTTACATACAGTTATAAGTTTTTTTCTGACGTGTCCATGTAAATCTTTGTGTTTCTATGGAAATGTAGTTTTTGACTTTGACTTAGTAGAAGATTATAAATTTAAACCAAGTATTCCTGTTCTTTTTAAAATGGAGACTTAGAAACCAAGAAACATTTTTCATTTCTGTCGGTGGAAATGAAAATGCCTAGAACTTTCAGCACAGCTAAAAGCCAGAACTCTACGTCGGAGCAAGGGTCGACATCCAACTTTTTCATAACTAGTGATCCGTGAAGCGTGTGCAGCCAAACAGTCAATGCCAGAGTCAATGGAGACCACCACTTTAAAATTTTCCCTTTGGCACCCACCTTGACGTCAAAACTCACGCGTTGCCATAGCAACCCCCTCTGTGGTCCTTCGTGCATCCGTTTTTCCAAATTTTCCGGAAACAACTGAACTTTCGTAGCTATTATATGATATGGACTATGTTTGTTGTTAAACTTAATTCTGCATTTTGGTTATGACTTTTTGGTGAATAAATGCAATGTTTGTTATAACTTGATATCATATTTAATTTTATAATTTTATTTAATATCTCTTTTGGTACCCTTCAATTTCATTGTTACGGCGGTACTTTATATTCTACATCCAATTTCTAGCCATAATTAACTGTCTTAGCAGATCTTCCATTCAAGGATATAAAATAAGACACTTATTTAAATTTAACTCGTAAACCCTAAGGTTTAAGATTAAGGTCAGTGAACCTTGTAACGATGTCACAGCTGTCTACCGACCTAACGTCACAGATTAGCGTGTAATTACTGCCTCGTAAAATTTCATGGTCCATGTCTCATGGCTAAGGCTGATGCATACTCATTCTCGTAAAGCTACCTAAGCTCGTATACCTATACGCGGATATTCAGAAGCCTAAAGCTGATAAAAATCCGTGTTGGCTAAGGAGAGCACACTCGAATTTCCCATTGTAGATCATTTAGTTCAAACACAATCGGGCACCTCTGAAATTTCTTCTCGAATAACTTATGTCTGCTTTAAAAAGACGTGCTTTATAGTAAACATCATGGAAAAAACCGACACATTCTGAGAACTTCGAAAAATATACATAATTTAACCCTCACTTGGCTAGCGTAGTGAATTAAGGCAGAAACACATTTGTAACACCCGACGCCACCCGATGAAACGTGATGCGTGTTGAGTCGAATCAAATGTATGGTTTTCTATAGACCAGAAACACACTTTGAACACGCGACCCGACGCCACGCGCGCACACGCCACCTGATCCAGACGTGCCAGATCTGCGTGTGCGTGTTTACCCCCACCATGCGTTCCCATGGTGGGGGTAAACACGCCATCCGACGCGGGAGCGCAGTATGTTTCTAGACAACACTCGACGCCACGCGTCATTCGTTCGAGAACTGTCACTTTATGACAATTTCATATTAAATTTTTGCATTTATTTAGTGAAATGATGATGAAATGCTAGTATGTCGTGGCGTCGCGTGTTGGTAATATGCACGGTGCACGTCGGGTGTCGACACGTCGCGTCGCGTCGGGTGTTACAAATGTGTTCCCTGCTTTAACCCTAATCTCTCTCGTCAAGAGATAATTCCCTGTGTCTCAGCAGTGGGAACGTAAACAGAGGTGCTTGGGCTAAGTTGATTTATCATGCTGATAATCGCCGAAGGTCAGTAGATTGATTGAAACGTTTATTACTTAGTAACGTTATATATTAAAGTTACGTTAGAAAAATCAATTACTGAATTTGAATGAATGGATCAACAACTATTAAGTCATTTTTAAATCAATGGCAACCCCATTACTTAAGCAGTCGTAAATGATCATCAACAAAATCAACCTTAAGAGTTGAGTTCCCTTTGCCTCGTTGAAGTGAGACTTGAAAGTCTCAAGTGCACCTTCACATCTGCCAACGCGAACTCCAGCTGTGCCACCTCAATAAACTAAACACATTGGAGACTACAACAAAAACGTAAGTAGGTACATCAGATTACAGAACAAATACAGCTAGAGCCATTCAAACACGCGAGTGAAGCCGGAAGGCAAATACAAACTTATAACTCATTGTTATCATCAACTAATTCTTATGTCTTAATAGCTGATCCGTCCGCGGCTTCGTCCACTTTATTCCCACTTTTTCCTGGGCTACGACTAAACGAATAGCACCTTAATCGGCCCAGCCGTAGACTTGACCAAGGGGGATAGAGATTCATTTTGATATAATAGAACACGCGTATCGCCATCTTCAATAGAAATAGAACCCATATTAGGTCTTAGTTTATTTATAATTATTAGTTAGGGAGCGACATGGTTTTTCCCATCTTCTAGTATAAATATAAATCTTTAAGACCTATGGGAAGATTGGTAGGTACCACATAGAAAATAATAAATATTGCTGGACAATTCACACAGCAACATCTAGCCCCGTGGTAGACTTATGTAAATGCTTATTATATTATAATGAATTGTTACGTTAATTTCGAGTAGGTACTCGACCAACTATTTCCTTTAAAGACTAAATTTCTACGTAGAAAAGTATGTTCCATTCAGTCCAATACTTGACTCGAGAAGTCTGAAGTGCCCTCACATCTGCCGTCCTCAGCTGCGTTCCATCAAACAAAAACAAAACAATCGCCCGCAAACAAACGCAGTATAAATAGCGAACTTTTGTTATGTTTATTGAAAAAGTTTAGGGTTTTGAACCGCAAAACAAATACATTAACACATAAACTTGATTTAACTAGGACGTAAATCATTTTTTAGTTTTAGGAACTTGTTTAGGCAAGCTGAAGAATATCAAACATGTCATTTTAAATGCATAGTTGTTTGCTAATAATAATGTTACCCGTGTGCCCTAAAATTAGTACCATCGATACTCCGATAGCGAAGAGTTTCCTGAACTGATACTTATACATATTAAGTACATTATTCATAAAATAACAACGGAAATTACTCACGTATTAACAAAGGAGTTTAAACACTCCGGACGTTTCGACCAAAACAAGAGCAGTCTTTCTTAGGAGTGAGCGTTCCGCCGTGCTCCGTCTCCTCTTTGCTCGCGCGTGTGTCATTATTCATTAAAATTTGTAAATTACCATCCATACATCTAAAACTTACGCCATCCGACGAGTAGGTAAACTACAAACCCACAATTCAAAGATCAAAATCAAGCCTTTGTACAAGCAAACATAAAACAAACTGCAAACATTGAACAATTACGACACTTGGGAAGCGAAATGTCGCTCGAGCAACACCACGGATAATGTCAACGAACACAAAGTACCTGCCATTACGGTACAGCCAGCTCCATAGGTCACTATCGTTGGCCATTCTACTATTTACTTTGCTTATCGACTGTTTCAAATTGACGATTCCCCCTAAAGTGCTTTTCAATCAGAGCTTTATTGCGATAGTGCAGGTATACCTAGTGTGAACCAATCAATTCAACCAATCACTAAATAGCAAAAATATACGTCTCTCTAAAGAAGGAGCTTTAATTGTTGAATATGAACTAACTAACTATAAATTCTTATTATTTTTTATGAAATCCTTATCTTAACGGAACTCCTACGGAATCTGTGAAAGTGAATAGATAGGTTAATTATGATCTTTTTTTAAACTATCATGGTTTTTAACTATATTTGAACATGAAACGGGTAAATCATGGTTTGTTACCCGTTTCATGTTCAAATATAATTATGATCTATCTAGTTTCAGCAAAATTAAAAATGCATTACCTATTTCAAGATTTACAAGGGGTATGTAATTAGGACTTTAATTTATTTAAAGTTTAACTCGACTGTACCCCGTACATTGACAATGTACATTGTATGTTTGTCCAAATTGCTTGTTAGAATTTCTGGAGACACTGTTTACAATGCCAACAGGTGACAGCCAACAATGGAACGTAAAAGTTAAGCTGCTTATGCTTACTATGCAATGGAACATTAAATTTATAATACCACTTCCGTTTTCCTATTTCAATACATTATAAATAAAGGCAACAATGAGCAAAATAAAGTCCCTGGTTTTATTATACCAATAGAGTATTACGACGAACGTTAAGAGAATATAATAAGTATTTTTCAAAATGATTATCTTCTAGCTCAATTAGAAGTGTTCTTATATTGCTAAATATAACCAACGAAGAGGAACGTATCTAAATAAAGTTATTAATTATTAAAATGTTGACACTTCACTTATTAGTTTCCGGTCAGAAGACTCTCAATGAGAGGCTAAATCGATGGATAAAGCCCCAGATAAGCTTGTTTTACAGCTTAACAAAATAGGTTGTATAATGAAGTCCAATAACTTCCAAAAATAATAGAGTGCCAACATCATAAAAGTCAAGCACCGCAATAACTTCCAAGAACACGATAAGAACATTTTTAAAATCTAAGCCCAGTTTATGGATCATGTGAATCTCATAAAAACTTTCATGAATTACACGGGATTAAGTAAAAGTTATGACGCTGTTCTGCGGTAGGTCGCACAGGCGTCAACACAGTTTCTATTGTCCGTTCAACAGAACTACCCACCCTAAACTGCCTTCTATGTATACTCAGATTAGGTTCAAAGTTAAGTAAACACTTTTGACGGATTCCGCCGGCTGTACAACAAATCGAAACAGCGTTCTCTGAAGTGCTAATCCCAAACATGTGTGACAAAAAAATGACCTAAGATAAGGGTCAATTTCCAGAACACGCCTTGCAGCACATTCATCGAGCTATAAAAAGAGCATTGGATTGACAATGACAAGCGTTTAACTGCGACGTATATTTATTTATACAAGTATTCCCTTTTAGCGACGAAGGTAGAGACGAACAAGAGAATTTAGATAAGTATTGTGCCAGACAAGTCGTATATTCACCTAATAACTTTGACTGGGAACGGAAAGTTGGGACAGTTAGTAACGATGACACAGGATATATTAAATTAGAAAAGATATACAGTGTAGTGTGTGTTAAACTTGGAATATATTGCTTAGATTGTTGACGTTAATCCTTAGCGTATAAAGTTGCTACATTGTTGATAAACGGGCACTGGAACTGACAATTTTACTGCTACATTTTCTGCTCGTCAAACACATAATTTTATTATTTTTGCTATTACATTGTTGCAACTAAAATTGATAAAGGTACTCATGTTGGACTCAAATTATTGTTTAGAAAACTCCTTCGGATTTTATTTATTTTAGGTTTATAACTTCGAGTATTTTTCTTTTTTTAGTATATTTGGATGTATTATAAACATAAACATAAGCAAGCATCTATATATTTACGTTCCCGCCAGCTGGGACAATTGTTATTGAGCCAAACTAAACGGTTTCTTTAACTAGAAATAAAAGAATATTGTTTATGTTGAATTTGCTTAAACAAACTATACTTGTTTTCTAATACTGATAAGATCTGAGTTAGTACAAGTTTCACTTTTCCAGGAACGCAATAGACTAACAAGCAACCCTTTGTCCCAAGTTCAATGTCCGCGTAACCAAACATTCGGTATCGACTCCACACGGGGCACCACAAAAACTATCGAATGTGTAATTGAGTCGTCGTGAGTCACAGCCACATCTGCCGTTGTAGGGAGCTTCAAGGTACGTATCTACAATATATTCAATAATAGGCACATTCATAATATCTACTAGTCGTTCTGTGAACAGTAGAGCTCACAAGTAGAAGAGACTACGATGATTAAGATTGTTCTACATACTTCTCAACTCATCTTCATGCACTATTTGTTATTTTATAGTGATTGAATCTCACTTAAGTTTTCTAAATTATAAGAAATTGGTCCTCCCACTCCCACTCGAGGGGCAAGGTGACGTTGTGATCTTGTAATTTTTCCCATAGCAATTTCTAATAATTCATCTTCATGCATCTAACCTTTGACATTAATTATTTTAACCTTCTAGGTACTTACCTTCTTTAAATAATTTTCTATTTTTTTATATAAGTATCTACCATTTTTCTAATAATATATTATTTAACGAGAAAACGAGCTTCCTCCATTTAAAAATGTCTTCGACAAAAGTTGGTTCTTAGATATTGAAATAGAAATATTCAGCAGTCATGCTGCTACATACCGCGAAGCGCTCCGACCAATCCCCAAGGTACACTACCGTAGGTAGTTTAGTTCCGGTACTTGCAAGCTCTTTTGTTTCCCCCCACTAATAGCGAGCGTATTATTTAGCTAAAACCGAGGGATTTTTAATGGACTGCTAGAAATGAGGGGCTCGAAAAGATTAGGTTTCTTATCGGGCAAAAAATCTTATTTCAATTCAATTTGTGGTAGTTTGTACCTACATTGAAATTCTGTATGATGCTCATTTGTATTTTGGGGACTTTTATGGTTTAATTGGTGGAGTCTTTTTATAACTTTACTAATTTAATTAGAATGTTCTTATAAATATTTAAAAATTATGAAACCATATTGTATGATATTATGTATAATATTGCTTAAGCCTTTGACTTTATTAGTATTTTATGTTTTAACACATCGACGTCACTTGTCATTTTATTTAATGTAAATTCACAAAACACATTTTTTTGTTGTCTCTTTAAAAAAGTAACGTAGTAACATTAAGTACGTGTATATGTAATTACTAAGGTTTTATAATGAAGAATTTTATAAGACAGGATGAATATGCATTGAGCACCCTGTGCATTATATAACATAAGTTCCAAAGAACTCGAACATAGGTAATTATGCCATATTGGAATTTGAAATAAATGTAACACTTCTGTACCAAATGTAATTTAACATTTACAAGTTTATGCGGGCTGGCTTATTATAATTAACACGATTACCACCCACTCATTCGAACCAATAATACTAATATCCATAACATGATCTGACTGGGCAACGAATGGTGGCAGTGGGTTCTATAATGTTATTTCCTAAACACTCGATGGAAATGAAGATTTATTCGAAAATGGTATAGAAAAAATTAAAAGATTGTGTTCTGCAACGTATGTATGTATACCTCAACTAATACGCGTACAGAGAGGTCAACAAATTGTGCAATCAGTTCTGTATGTCCAATCCGTACAAAAGTAGAGCGTGTATTTTAAGAATGTTCTTGATTTACCTTATTAATCAACAGCTGCTCTGGTTTATAAATCCCTATTTATCATACGCTATTTAACAAAGGTTGTCTTTTTTTTATTTAAACAATAAGCAAAAAGTTGTCAAAAGGTCACACCAACCGCCATCAATACAAAAAGCACATAACTACCTGCTTTTTTAGCAAAATCATAAAACCAATCCACATGGTAACGGTTAAGTCCCTATGGAGTAAATTATAGTTCGTGATAAGATCATTTGAGCCCTTCAAAACCCGCAGAATGTCCCCTTTGCGTAAATTATGATAAAATGGATAATACCAGAAATTACAAATAGGGGAAAGAGGGAAAGATTTGTTGGTAAAATCAATTTTGTTGTCCAATATCTGTAGTATCGTTTTACATTATATGTATATGTTTAGACCACCTCAGAGAAAAGTAAAGTAAATAACATCAGGGAGAAATATTTGACGTTTCATTTTAAAAGAGGCCACAATAGACACCCTCACAAAAATATAACAATTCAGAAATTTCGATTTAATGCTCGACAGTTACAGACACTTTATAAAAGTTAAGAGTTGGACCGTCTTATTGATAAAAGCGATGGATCTAAGGAAAACCAAGACGGTTATGATACCTATGATATGCATTTCTTAATTTCTTAAAATTTAAGAAATGCATATTGTTATCAAAAATATATTTAAAAGGATTATTCCTATGGCCTAAGTGAGTCAATAACTTTAAAAAATATGAAATAATTATCAAAAAAGGTCAGTTTTGTAAGCTAGATATTTCAATTAAATAAGGTGATGATAGAGATTATAACCTAAAGAATAAAAATTCGGTATAGATCTCCATTAACGTTATTATTCAAAAGATTAGCATTTAGAAAATCTAAAAGATTATTTAAAAAACATTAGAAAAGTAGGTACTTAATAACTAGCTAGTAGAATAATTACAAGAATTAATAGAATGAAATAATAAAAGAAAAAACAGTTTCTACTGTTTTTTCTTAGGTTTCTACCTTCACCCAAAATGATGAAGATGATTACACCTACGTTTATGAACAAGAAGCAAACATTACTCGTAGAGTCCATAAAGAAAGAAGGACGAAGAAAGCAACAATGACTCGGCAACCCGGCCCAGAGCATTCGAACCAAGTTTATTTTACTGTTTCCACTTAAACCAGCAGTAAAAATCCTCCCACTCGATGTACCCCGACCTGACCTTTGCCCTAATACCTACTCCGCAATCTGTGGCTTCTATAAAGAATCTCGTTTATAGAACGAAGGCTCATATCCTTGCGTTTTTATTGTTACGCTTTCCCAATAATTTTGGAGGGTGGAGTTTTGCCGATGATATTATGTCGGATTTAATACTGTTAGCATTGGAATCGTTAGGAAAGTTTTGACGTTAACTTTTATGTGTCTACAAAGCAGAAAACCAACAATGCTCTGTGTATTTGAACAGTTTCTAACTAAATTAGTTTAAGCAGAATACTGAAACTTACAAAACGGGATCGTACCACTTACTAACTCTAAAAGTTACTTAGATACTCGGAGTTTTGAAGGTATTTATTAAATTCTAGGATTTAAAATTTTGCATTTTTTTTAATACTAACAACGCTTATTTATCTACTATCTATCTTTCTGACAAACTTCCACCAACAAGAAACACATAATTATATGAAGACTGTTGACCGAAATAAATCCGATGATAGTGATGAACCTCTTATCTACCCCAGAAAGCTACTGTCCTATCCTAAACTATAAACAAAATTTTCCAAATAAAAAAATTTACCTAGACCACGTTAATTCAGAACAGTGTTTTTGCTTTGTCAGGAAATCCGTACACTATAAATTTCGTTAGATTACGCGAGTGTATCAAAGTTTTGATTGAAGAGCTTCCGATTTGATGCTAGCTAGCACTATCATTTTTCTATCAGCCTTTCGATGCAGTTTTAATATTCATCTTTTTATCCTCTCTGCATTGCGGTGAAGCAATGTTAGCCAAACTACAGTCCAGATATAGCGCTGAAAATTGTGCACTAGCTTGAATAAGCTTCATTTCATAGTCTTTGTACTAAGACACATTGTTTGAGATTTGAACTAAGATATCCCGAAACGGAGTACTGTGCTTTTCTGCAATTTACTTTAAAAGTTGGCAAAGTTTCAAGAAAACAAGATTGGTGATAAATAAGGTGTATCATTTTGTGTTCAAACAACGGTTCTTGTTATAGAAATTCATGTTGTTGACCATCTCGCAATAGCATTTTACAATAAATAGTTTTAATCACATTATCATTTTCATTATTTGGTTGGTTATAAAATTATAAGAACAACATGGGAATAACATTATTTTTTATCTTCATGAGTTCTTGGCTTTCAATATTTTCTGATTATTATTCTATTCGATACTCTATTTCTTCAGACAATTTGCTACTATTCGAATACCACGTAACGTACGAACTCTGCTCATAACTCATCATAGTTATTGTGATAATGTCCATTGCGGGAAAGAAGAAAAGTTGCTGCAACTTCTTATGGCGATGCCTATGGTTTATTGGCCCCGGGTCGTTTAACTTGTTTAGTTTTATTGGCCTTAAGCAGTTTATCGTATTAAGACAGGCCAGTTGGTGCATTATCTTATTCGGAGGGCGTTTTGATACATTCAATTTGAGATGATGCCATCCACGTAATTATTTCCTTTCTTAGAGTGGGTGCATCCTTTTGAGCGTTTTTAAGAACAAAACATACTACATACTAACTCTAAATAAGTCAATCAAGTCTGGTTAAGTAAGTTCTGTTTATTCCAACTTTGGCTTTTGGTATTTAGATCACAACGCACCTAGAATACCCAATGCATTATGAGTAGATATCATTAGGTATACACACCTAATGATACAAGCTTTTATCCAACCTTTGAGTATCATTCAAAATATTCTATAGATTTATACAGTTTGACGAAGTAAACAGTAAACAGTTGACGAAGAAACAGTAGGTACCGGATATAATTAATTCAACTTGTCTATTCACACGTACTTGACCAGCTATCCTGCACCTTCTGCGTAAGTCATTATATTCTCATTTTGTCAGCTAACAGGTTGATTCGAGTTTGATTAAAATTCATCGTCATCCATCATCGTATTGATTTTGTGTCGCGGACATTTGGTCGTGCGTTATCAATTAGTGGCACGAGCCGACACAACGACAGGCGTTGTCATCATCATCATCTTATTTCCTTTTAGTTTTCCATGTTTCTTCAAACTATTGTTTTTTTTTTATTTATTTAGTTGTCTATTCTATTTATTTTTATTGCATATTCTGATCCAAAATGATTTTACTATGCCCGTTTTTATAAGACTTTGACTAAGAAAATTACACACCCATTACGCGAAGAACAATATTTTGGTCTAGATTGCGCTTTATATATCTTTTATCTCTGAAATAGCATTATCACATTAAAATAATTATTCGAATGATCGTATAATTCACTAAGGCACAGAGTCCAATCCACCAGCCTGCCCCCTGCTGAGGGAATAGGAACCGTGAAATGACTCGTAAAACTTACATTAGTTAGGCCGTTAATAACCTTGCCCATGTGGTCCACTCATAAACCCATCACTGGTTATGAATAAAAATTAAAGCTAGGTTTATTAAGTGGCCCAAAAGTTTAAAAAAGTAAAGAATACTTTTTAGACTCTATAATACAACATGGTCGCCATAAAGAAATTAGAGGGTTATAGAAGCCTAACATTCTTCTTGCCGGTTTCCTCACGATTTTTGCCGTCACTGATAGAGCACGTGTTATCAAAGCGCTCATACATAAAGAGATAAATCTTAAATAAATATTACTGGACAATTTTACACAGAGACATCTAGCCCCGTGGTAAGCTCGAAGCTTGCTTGCTCATACTATCTCAATACGAAAAATCCGGAGGTGCTCGGCGGGGTTTGAACCCACAACCTTCGGAATACAAGTAGAGTGTGCTCCTACATGCCAACACACCTCAGATATGCCTTTTACATCTATGCGATAATAAATACACCTTAGGCCAGATTTTGAAGAAAATTATGAATAAAACTTAAGGTTTTATTAATAACTAAAAGAAAATAAGGACAGCCATCTTCGTAAGTTCTAAACAAAGCCCTGAATTGTGACTATAATTCGAGTGTTAGGTACTTTTAATAAGCCCATCAATTTTATTGAGGTTTTTGTTTGTTTTCTTTCTTCCGTTGTTGTTAAAGTAGCTAACTCATAGTGGGTTAGTTAGTTTGACATTACAAATAGGTACCTAACATTATAATATGAAATTTCATATAAATCGGTTCATGTAAATATAGGTATGTCTAGGACTAGGTTAGGGCATATTATGTCCTAACCTAGTCCTAGATTAAAGTACATAACTAATCTTAAAACAACAAAATCATTGAAATATAAGTAACATACCAAACCAAGACAGAATAGTAATTACAGATTACAAGGTGCAATTCCAATAGATTAAAGTTACTATGGCGTCACAATCACTAGCTGTCTGCCTAATGTCACACTCGTCACACATCTAATATCACGGGTATCACAAAGGGAGGTGGGAAAGGTGGAATGAACTGTCACCTGGGATTGAAGTGTGGAATGGAATCTGATACTCCCGTTACATTTACCATTTAGGATCGTTAAAAACATAGGTTAAAATTGAATAAAAAAAAACATAGGTTACCTAGTAAATACATCAGAACCTTACCAATAAATAAAATAGATACCTAATCTAGATCTACATATACTTAGTAAAAATATACCTAGGTACTTTACCACACAGCAGATTATAGAGTAGGTACCTATACTTACTTTGTATTTGCTCCGTGGTAGGTAGGTACTTACTTACGCATTTTTACTTGGAAAACTTTCTGAAAAGTTATACCTATTAATGTTCAGCAACTTCGAGCTTACCAAGAGGCTAAATGTTGTTTTGCCAGAAATAATAATTACCAATTATTTATTTGATATTAATTATAATTATGTTCTGTGCTGAAAAGACACAAAGTGCCATAGATCGCATTGAGTTATTTGTTATCTTTATAAATAAAAATGAATCGCCGTTCGTTAGTCTCGCTAGAACTCGGGAACGGCCGGGCCGATTTAGCTGGTTTTGGTCTTGAAATGTTCGTAGTAGTCCAGGGAAGGTTTAAAAGGGTTGAGATTAGACCGGGCGAAGCCGCGGGCGGGTCAGCTAGTTAATTATAATTATGTTCTGTGCTGTAAACACAAAATCCCATAGATCGCATAGAGCTTCAGCTCGTCACTCCCAGCGTTACGAAGGTGGACACCGTGTCATGGCGGACTGATGAACTGTCATCCCAATGTGGATGATGGATGACAACGGGATTCAATTTCTCGCTCCCGTTAGTTCAAATGGCTTTAGGATGGGCGGGTGAGCGAGGATATTTTAATAATAGGAGACGGATTAAAGTCGTCTTATGTAATGTAGGTAAGTAGGTACCTAACTACCTACAACCAGCTATAAGAACATCTCATCATAAGAACCTACCTATCGTAGATTTTTCATTTAAAAGTAATCAAGAGTTGAAATCCATTCATGCTTTGTTGGGATAATACCTTAATATTATCTTAACATTCAGAGGAAGGTTACTATCTAGTAGTAGGTATCTACCTACTTACCAGCTTGTTTTATCCACAGAAAAAATATAGGGGGGTCGAAAATCGCCTGGTACAAAAGGCCTTACTACGCTTTCTTGCTCTCAATGTACTTATTGCTGCTCTCCCCATTTAGGTAGGTTTTTAAACTTTTTAAGCCAAAACTTATAAGTATAAGTAGGTAGGTACTTAGTTACCTATCTTATGTTTCAGACTAATGCGTTATTATAAAATTAAATCATCTACCTACCTAAATACCTTCCGATGTAGGTACCAACTTAACCTGACTTACTTAGGTAGGTACTTACCTTATTTTTACTTATGAGTTAAGTATTACTGACTTCCTTTAATTCGTTCAGCGTAATGTAGGTAGAACTAATCTTGTAAGTTCAGGCTGGCAAGTTACGCACTAAATGCGCTTTACGCACAATTTCCTGCGTTCGCGTCGTTGTTCAGCATCGCAAAATGCATTGTTCTGAAGTAATTAACTCAAACTTTATCGGGTCATAAATTATAGAATGTAAGCTTATTGCTACCGGTAGGTAAGTATACCTACCTACCTAGTCAGGGAATGTTTGTAAAATAACTTCTTCATAAAAACAAGACGCTGAAGTAATTAGGTATATTATAGTAGGTAGTTCAGTTTTTGTTTGATGGCTTTTGGATTTTTTTTTGGACGTTTCGAAAACAATGTAAATTCATATTTTTATATTGCCTGTTGTTTTCGCACCACCGGCACCACCCTTATTCAAGGATCATAATCCCAGATAATTGCGAAGTGTAGTGCAGCCTTTAAGCCAAAACAAAAAGGAGAAATGCATTAAAAAGATTTTCGTTGCGAATTAAAAAAAATGATTAAGTATAAAAAACTTTACCTGGATAACGTAAGTAGCTATCAAAGAAAATTATATTCACTACGTTTTAGTTACGGTACATGGTAGATATCTCACCTCAGTGGCACAGAACATTATAATTACCTACTATATAAGTTATTATAAGTTATAAGTAAATAATAACTTTTTTTATAAGTCATTGGTAATAGTCTAAGAGCCTGTGATGGCCAGACCTTCCTTTAATTCACAAGCGTGAAAATTCTTTCATGTGTATGTCTAACATAGGTAAGAATAACCCCCAAACATGAAACCTGGATCGTGGTTCCTTTGGGAGATAACAGGTAAAAGGTTGTTATCTCCCAAAGGAACCGCGATCCAGGTTTCATGTTTGGGGGTTATTCTTACCTATGTTAGACATACACATGAAAGAATTTTCACGCTTGTGAATTAAAGGAAGGTCTGGCCATCACGGGCTCTTAGGTTATAAAGTTCTGTGGACACATGGGTACGATACTTGGATTATAGAATACTTTATTACTTCATTAATATTAAATACTTCATTGGTACGATGTTTAAATTCTTCTTCTTCTTTTATTTTATTTTTTATTAACTACAATATTCTTTACTTGGATTGTGTGTCAAAGTCTTTTTCAAAATGTTGTCAGTGACAAAGATGTCAATATAAAAATATTGCCACCGATAATTTTGTTTGTTAAGATAAGCCAAGCCTTTTTGTTTTAATTTTTATAGAACAAAATATCTAGGTTAATAGGTGTCCAAAATCAGTTTGTACAAGATATAGTAAAAAATTTCAGCTTGCCTTTAATTTTTGGTAGAGTTATTATTAATGTAGCTTTGTCATAGTAATTGAATACTATGACAAAGCTACATTTACTAAGATAAATTTAAGCTGTAGAACCCTTATTTATTAGAATCAAAGTTTCTAGTTTTCTTCGACATCATGACATTATAAATTATAATAGGTACCTAAGTAAGAAAATAAGTCCCGAATCCCGATGCCCATATGGGTACCGCAAACAAAACTAAGCTAAAACATAATATATTTTTTTATATCTCTTAAAGTAACTTTTTTAGCAATATTAAATTTTAAACTGCTCGTTAGAGGTAAATCAATTCATATACGTATGACTGTTTTTAAAACGCAAGTTTTCGACAAGTTTTAGTTATATTATGCTGGCAACTTTGGTAACTATGACAGCTCAGCTCAGCTCAGTGAAACAAAACAAAACAAACAAATTGAAATTGCCCGGTGTTTGATATACACCACAAGTTTTACTTAAATCTATGCCACAAGTGTGATTATATTCTCTTTGTACCACCATAGAAAATGATTTTAGATTATCTGATCAAGTTTCATTTGCAAGATATTCTGGATATTTTATCTGAGACAGATAATTTAGGTTATTTTAGCATTAAAATCGAGTAAGTAGTCCGCCTAATAAAATACGATATCGTTTATTCTGTCGTTTATTCGTAAATAATTAAAAGTTGTTCATATTTTTTTACAGCTTCTTAAAATTATTCGAGTCTCATCCAGATATTGGTGATAAAGTATTGTGCAATCCTGTTGAAAGTCTTCCTGCCTGCAACAGAGACTTAGTAAAAGCTCAACAAAATATAATAGAACTTGAAGAGTACAAAGAGAAGGTTTTAAAGTTGGAATACTTTTATCTCAAGAGAAATGTTCACGCTAGATTTTTCGGGTTGCCTGTCTGTCCAGAACTCCATCGGACGATTTTTCCTAAAAATGTTGATTTAGGTTGCTTTCTCAAAGTTACAGGTAGTTATCTGAAATCAATTTCTTTAAATTTATAAGCCACCAACCACATCCCTACTCATGACATGATAAGAAGATGTATTTAATGTTGCAGATTACACAAATATACATAATTATGCAATAAGATGTGTAGGGGCTTAACCTTCATTGCCTAGGCTAGCTCAGGAGTAGATATTAGATAAATGTCATGGGCACTGCTATCAGTATTTATCCAATATCTACTCTGTATAGTGTTAAAGAAAGTTTTTGATGAAATGGTTTTCCTGTCAATAAGAAACACTCAAATTGCTTATATTATAGAATAGTTGCTGTATTCATTAACTTTATTTTTTTAACAGTTTATTATAATTATTATATTATATGTATGTAGTATTAGTATTATAATGGAAAAATAATATTGCTGGTATAAAACAATATCTAGCCTAGACCTATAACCAAAAAATAACAATACGAGTTTTAATTTCAGGAACTGTAGTGCGAGTGACCCAAGCAAAGATGCTTGAATATCAAAGGAAATATGTTTGTATGAAATGTAAATATGAAAATTGTGTAGAAGCTGAATTTGATAATAGATACATTTTAAAAGCACCCTCTAAATGCCAAAATGATAATCCTAAATGTAAAAGTGGAACATTTACACAAGTTTATCTTGTGTCTCGGGAACATTGTAAAGATTATCAGGAAATTAAGATACAGGTATAATACAGTTTTGTTTTCAGTTATATATTTTGTTGTAATTTTATAACTCAAGAACATCTGAAAACACTTGCTTTTCAGATTTATACATCAAAAGTTTAATATACCTAGATTTCTAGAGAGTAATCAATGTTTTATGTATTGGGTTTATTAACAATTGCAGGAGCAAGTAAACAAATTGAGTATTGGCACTATACCTGGCTCAATGTGGGTGGTCTTGGAGAATGATCTTGTTGATTGTTGCAAACCTGGTGATGATGTTATAATCTGGTAAGCTATTCTTTTGGTACTTATAGGAACACTACAAATTAATATATTTAAAACACTATTTATAAATCAAAACAGCTGAATTGATTTGGTTGAAAATGTATTTATTCATGATATTTTCTATAAGTACCATTTTATAATATTTACAGTCAATTCTAATTTATAAATTTTCTAATTAAACTAACTTAAGAAAATTAATTTCTTTTCCAGTGGCACTGTAAGACGTAGATGGAGACCATGCACTCAAACGAAAAAATCTGAAGTAGAGCTGGTTCTCCAAGCAAATTATATTGAAGTCTGCAACACTCAGAGGTCTGAGGTTGTGTCATCTGCTCCGGATGTTAAGGACTGCTTTGACGAATTCTGGGCAAAGTATGGCGCGTGTCCTTTGAAGGGAAGAGATCAAATACTAATGGGAGTTTGCCCACAGGTAAATTATTATTAAGGGTAATAATGTCACTTTATTTATTTACTTTGACGAAAGAAAATATATTAAAAATAATAGTATTTTCTTTCATTTAATAACAGGTATATGGACTACAATTAGTAAAACTTGCAGTCCTTCTAACAGTCATCACTGGCTCCAACCATTTATCTGATGATGAGAAAAAATCCTCGCAAGATGATAATCACGCCACACGCGTACGTGGCCAATGTCATTTACTCTTAGTTGGTGACCCGGGTATGTTATTATACGGTGTTATCATAAAATACCATAATATACACCGTGGTCGTCAATAACCCGAAAGATTTAAGCTAACGATACTAGAGCCTAATTAGAGTATATAAAGTTATGTAACATATAGTCCAAAAACTCATAATTAAGGAGATATTAATTATTTACAACAAATCAAAAGTTAAAAAATCTCCAGTCTAACACACCCTAAGGGCGTGAGCATGTCGTAGCCACTTACTTCTTTTACACGTAGACTACTAGCCAGTTTCATAAAGAAGTTTGGTATCTATCTACAAAAAGTTTTTACTATAAATAAAAATAATTTCAATACAAACATCGTGCTAGACATAATGACACTTCTTGTTCGTCGTGTGATTTCGGAGCGATTCGTGAAGATTCATGCTCGCTCTCCTGTTCTTCAACTTGAGTTTGTTACCTAACGGCTTGTTCACAAAGAAGCGGGCAATTAATAAGATTTAATTTGTACCGAAATTGTAATTTAATTAAGACACATAATAGACCCATGTTGATATAACATAATTTACTCGTAATGTCGTCAAAAATACGTGGTTTAAATATTTCGGGTTATTGACGACCACGGTGTATAATTATTAATAAAAATATAATATACTTAATTTACTATGTTGCCACTATAATAAAAAAATACAGCCGTCTGATGCTGGCCTTATAATTGTACCATTACATTATCTAACTGTTGGTGTCGCCACACGTTATAAATGAGTTTGTTTGGTTGGTTGTTTGTTTGAACGCGCTATCTGCAACCACTGGTCCCATATGAATCCATTATGTGCAATTACTATGTGATACTATGATGAAGTAGTCACTCAATTTAATAATTTATATAAATATTTTATATAGGTAATAATATATAGTATAATATAATATTCCAGGTACGGGTAAGTCTCAGCTGCTCCGCACGGGCGCGGAACTGACGCCTCGCTCGGTGTTCACGTCGGGCGCCGGCAGCACGCGCGCCGGACTCACCTGCGCCGCTCTCAGGGTACAACTAATACATAATTATATCAACTTACTTGACTTAGACACTAGAAATATGGAATGTAATAGCAAAGAAATAACAAAATAAACGCACACAGGTTTAGAGATCTAGTTCTAAAAACCCAACATTTTTCTGTAGGACTATTGAATGTTTTAAACGTTCTAAAACCCCAACATTTTTCTGTATCTACACTATTGAATATTTTAAACCATGTCTGTAAAATTTCTATTATTATTTATTTATTTTATATTTATGATGATCTTGTAAAGCAGCTAGTTAGGTGGATGTAAGCTGCATCCAACCGAATTATGCAGTACAATAGTTATAAAACTTACAATATTTGTTAATTTTCAGGAAGAAGGTGAGTGGCAGTTAGAAGCTGGTGCCTTAGTTTTATCAGATGGTGGGGTTTGCTGCATTGATGAAATATCACAGCTAAGGTTTTTGATTTTCTAATACCTAGAGGTTTTTTCTATTTCATCATCGTCATCATAATAACCATATTACCTCCTACTTCTGGTCAAGTCTTCCTAGTAATACAAATACAAAAGTACAACAGAATCCATGCAATAAAAATTTACTTATTTATTTGACATAAACTTCATGTATAGATAAATATAATAATTCGTAGGCACGTAGTATTGATAATAAAATTAAATATCTAATATGCCATCTATTTTCAGAGAACATGACCGCACAGCTATACATGAGGCTATGGAACAACAGACTATATCTATTGCGAAGGTATTTATTAAGTTTCTATGTAAATATTATATGTCTTTGCCTACGTTTAAATTAATGTTCCCTCCCAAAGATAATGAAATATTTGCAGAAAAATACAAAATAGTCCAACTTTAAAATTAGTCTAGTTGAGGAACTCAAACTGTCTTTATTAAAGGAACTCAAACTATCTTTATAGGTAATTACAGCCAAATTGGTTCAGCCATCTTGCCGTAAAGATCAACAAACATCCAAACTACTAATATTAAACGAACGTAAATAATGTATTAATAATGTATCGTTTCAGGCTGGTATAGTGTGCAAGTTGAACACCCGCTGCGCCATTATCGCGGCGTGCAATCCGAAAGGGCATTACGAAACGGATCAGCCTTTGAGTGTCAATGTGTCTTTAGGAACTCCATTGCTAAGTAGGTAAATATATTTGCTTTTGTAAGTTGTTTATTAGCTATTATTTCCACTCGCGGCTTTGCCCGTGTTTTAATCAATTTTACGCTGTAAAATGTTGCCTATGTGATATTCTGGTATAAGTTTAATCAACGAGCTGGCCCACCGTTGGATTCGTTTGCGTTTTTACGTAAATTTAATCTAAATATTGCTGGACAGTTCACACAGCAACAATTATCCCCATGGTAAGCTCGTCGCTATCCATAATAAATACTTATCAAAATCTATTTATATAATACATTATTCACAAAAAGACATTGGGAGTTGAGTAAAACAGACTGTCACGTTCGCCAAAAATAAAAGAAGAAGTAGTGGATGCCAGCTTCTGAGATGCCAGCTTCTGAGATGCCAGCTGTTAAATACGTTAAAAGACCAAGAGGTTTGAAAACACGCGGGAGCAGACGAGGTAGTTCAACTCTAAAAACGACACCACACAAGTTCACACAACTAACTTTTTTTTCAGGTTCGACCTGATATTCATACTTTTGGATTCTAAGAACAAAGCTTGGGACAAACTTGTATCGTCGTATATTCTGTTTGGAGATAACAACACAAATAACGCGAAGAAAACATGGGATATTGAGAAATTACAGGTGATTTTACGCTAACATTGTATAATAAAATAAGTTACAAAGCTGCTGAAGTAAGCTAGTAATAAATAATTACCTATTGATTCATTTGCTTTGATTGAGAAGAGATGGGGTAGTTTTATTACATAGTATGGAACACGGTTAATTAAAATACATTTCCCTATTTCCATGATAATTTGTGTGAGGAAAACAAAGCTATTCTAACATATTTATTTTATTATGTTTCTCAGATGTATATCAGCCTTGTTGGTCCAAGGGTTACAAAAATGACGCAATCTGCAAACCAAATCCTGCAGGCGTACTACATGATGCAGAGGAAAGCGGAGTTTCGAGATCCTTCGCGAACCACCGTGCGAATGCTTGACAGTCTTGTCAGGTAAATTATACGTATAAATATAACCTTAACCTAAGAACTGATGAAGAATGACAATATCCGTATATGCAGTCCATATAACTTTTTTAACTATCATGGTTTTTCATAATATTAGATTACGAAACGGGTAACATACCATTTTTTTTTTTTATGTCTTTATTTAGAGAGCTTTATCACAAGGTGATAATGTCGCTCTAGTACAGGTTAACAAACTTAGGATAAACTTACAAAACAAAACATACAAATAAATTTAAATACCAAAACTATATAGGTATATATATACCTATAAAATTTAATATTTAAAAGTAGGTACCATGAAATCCTAATTCGTAATACATTAGAATCATGTTATGAGGTGGTTTATCTTTTGACAGTTAATTTGTGGTAAACCCGTCAAACGCAAATACAGCAACACTTTCATAGCTATTGTAAAACCATGAAGGCCTAAATAAATAGCGTTCTTTGATAAATTAATGCGAGGATAGTAATATTTTGCTACTTTTTTCAGATTGTCTCAAGCTCATTGCCGACTAATGAACAGAACCACGATTCTCCCGATGGATGCCGTTATTGCGGTCTCCCTCGTAGACTTGTCGATGCAAGATTGCACTTTAGACGACACGGTGGACGCCCTTCATTCCACTTTCCAAAAACACCCAGACTTTGATTACCTTTGCACAGCTAAAAAATTACTTACACGTCTAAATCTAATTGAAATATGGCAAAATGAATTATTATTCTATGGAAAATTATTACAAGTTAATCATAAAAGTTTAGAAGCAGATATTAATAGTGAGAATGATAAATTATTCGCAAAGTATGATGACGTATCTGATGATTCTATTCAATTAACAGCTTCGCTTGTAACAAGCTCATATTTTAAAAAGGGCGGTAATAAAGTGAATGTACAAAATGAAAGTGGTAAAAATGCAGTAAATGAAAGACTAGCGGCCACTTTAAAAAAACATGCAAATCTGAATAGAGCTGAAAACAAACCGACGACCGTTAAAAAGAGAAAACGAAAAGTGATTACGGTTGATTCTAGTAAAGTCAACAATAAAATATGCAAAAAAAATAACAAAGAAGAATATTCCTTAAGTGATGAAGATTTTAGAGAAGATCAGAATATACTAGAAGCAGTTCCAAGTGTAAATGATGCATTTGCAGGTCTAGGAATAGATTTCAATTTTGAAAGTGAGAACTCTGGTAGTGAAAACGTAAACCACAAAACTAATAACATAATTGTAAATGAAAGTACTACAGAAGGTACACAATCAAAGCTATGTAATACAAGAACACAAAGTGATACTCCTATTAATAAAATCAATGAGCCATCCTCAAAATCAGCCAACAAATTGAAGCAGTTTTCATTTACAAAGAATTGTGATGCCAAAAAGTTTGAAGAAAAAGTAATGAAGCCTGAAACTGTTGATATACTAAAATCAAAGGAAAATAGTTCAAGCTCCTTAAAAAGTTCTCAAATATCTATTTTTGAGTCTTCAGATTGTGATATTGATTTAGATATATAATCATGATAGAGCAAGCCAGTTTTTGGGTATATATAAATAATAAACTTAAGTTTAAAAGTAAATATTACTGGTGCTATGTTACTAGAATAAATTAAAATAGTTATAATGATATTAATTCTTTTATTTACATTTTGTACTCTAACTCATTTTAATAATAAAAATAGTTAACAAATTATTCTAACTTTCAGAGGAGCCTTTGTGTGGATCTTCTTCATAATTTTCAATTAGTAAATTCTTGAATCTGCGAGCACTGACCCCAATACTATCTTCTTTAGGAGCTGCATCTACAATTTCTACTCTTGATACATAAAGATGATCTGGATTTTTTGGACTCACCATTTTTATCACATCAATCTCATCACCTATTCTCACCTAAAACAAATTGTGCAAGTCAATTAATTATATTTTATACCTATCCATTATTTTATACTTTTATTCAAAGCTTTGTGAGTTTTACAACTAGAAATTTCACTCCCAATATCTTAATATCTTATGCTTCTTAACACTATGACAATGATTTTAAAATTTCGAATTAGGGATTGCCAATTTATAAAACTTTTGACACTAGCAAATTGCTTTTTATTTAATTCAGGGTACCATTATAGATACTAGAACTTATCAGTAAGTACAAATTGTAACTTACGGAAGTACTTTTCTTCATAATTTTCTTCCCATTCACTCGTATTTTGCTTTCATAGAATGCTTGCTCGATTTTACTGTAGAGAAGGAAGGAAGAATTTATTTAAGAGTGTATCCTTTTGTTTTTGAGACGAAAGACAATGACATAATTTAAGTTGTAGAATTATTATTGCTATTTAGAATTTTTTTCACATAACAAGGGTGCTCAGTGAGTCTTTTAAATGATCTTACATAGGTACAATTTAATTCAACAAAATATCTTTCTGTGTAATAAAAATAATATTTAGATTAGTATTATAATTCATTCGATTAAAATATTTTACTTACTTTCTTGCTACTCCTAAGGCAGATTTCAATATAATGTCTGTTCTCATTGTTGTGGTGTTGAATTTAACAATTTTTGAATCTTTTGACAGAGTTGAGTCATCATTGTCAATGGAAGCCTCTTCATCATCAGAATCATATTTCTAAAAGTAATAATAGGTAAGAGCAAATTCATAGCCTGTTAATGAATTAAAAAAGTATACTTAAGTAATTTTATTGTATTAAAATGAAGGTTGTGTAACCTACTTCTATTCTAATAATAAATGTAGTAAGGTATTATTGTACATGTTAATATTAATTTACACACCTTAGATTTATAGCGACAAGGTTCACGGATAACATTTACAGGAATCAATTTCTGGAGTGATTGTGAGGTTATGTTTACATATTTCGTTGCACAATTAAAACCTTTTGCCCTATAAAATTGTTGGGAAAAAGCTATTGGTATCAATTTTCTGCACCTATTCATACTTTTCTAAAATAAGTTTTACGAATGAAATTTCGATCAATGGTCGGTTCGTTCGTTGTTTACATTACAACTATTGTTAGATTACTTATAGAATACTATAGATTTGTTTCTATATTATCTGTGGAATTAGTTTAAAAGATGACTAAAATAATAATGATGACATCTCTGTTTAATGTATGCAATTAAAAGGAGCCTAACTATATACCCAACAGTTTCGCTTTGTGGACAATATTTAACGTGACGTCATTCACGTGCCTTTCTTCGATATCATTACTGTCACTTTCTGTACGTAAACTGTTACTGAATTTCGCTAATTATGTAATTTCGTTAATGTAGGTATACACGTTTTTTTCGTAGTTAGGGCGATTCCATTATATTCCTTCTTCTGAGATAATTATGAACCTTGATTGACTTGACACTGACATTAGATCACTATTTTAGCTAGCTTTAATTCTTCTTTTTCTTCTTTTATTTTTGGCAAACGTGACTGGCCATTGGGGTTATGCCGTCAACCGCCAATGTCAAGTTCGTGAATTTCATGACAAATTTTGAATAGATTATCTTAGAGATCGCAAAAAGACAATGGGAGAGCAAGCTTTAATCCTTAGTTTCTTAGTTAATCCTCAATCAGAGGAAACTGGGAGACTGTGCAGTCTCTACAAAGAGTTTGCCAAAATACGGAATAATTAGTTTAGTTTTAGTTAATAGTAATATCTTATTTTATTTGTATTTTGTAATTGTATTTTGTATGTGTACCAACAGGGTGACATGTTCAATCTTGAACAAACCCTTAAAATAAATGATTTAAAAAAAAAAAACTTTAATCCTTGAGCAATGATTTTTTATAGTACAGATATGTTACCTTCATGTAATTGCAGTTTTAAATCTGTTCCGCGAATCCAAAACTGCACACATTGGCAACTTTTACTGATGAGTAGAAAACAAAAGATGCGTAAAAGCACGCAAATGAAAGCGATAGTTACCTATAGTTTTAATCATTAAGCAATGATTTTTATATCATCGTCATTGAGCTTCAAATGTTTACTAGTTCATAGACTAACTACTAAACGTCCCAATTGGGTGGTATTTGAGTCTTCACAACGCGCGCGCTTGTAACAAATCTATACTTACTATAAAAAATCATTGTCCTTGAGCTTATAATAATAGATATAGAATTGATTCTTACTTCATTGTCTTTGAGACATTGTGTCGTGCTCAATGATTTTGTGCTAAAATAAATGAAAACTGAAACGAGAGTTGTGTAAAATAAATAAAATCTGAACGCTACTAGTAGCGACATCTAGTGGGAGGTAGCAAAAACAATTTGGTAATTGCCTATTTCTATTATTTTTTGGAAGATGCCAGATAAAGAGAATATACATATAGACTTATATAACCTGACTCAAACTAGTAGAAAAAGCTAGATGCGTAAACAAACTTTATCCTTCAAATTGTTTATAAACTTTGTATGAAAAGGTATTAAAAATCTATAATAACATACCTACATCTAATCGTCAATTGTTTTTGCGATAGATGCGCTCAAATTCATAAAAAAAAACACTATGTAACAATTTAGAAATATTTTATTATCTAGTTGTGCTGTATTCAACACATCTTGAGGGATCAGTCGGGAAATATTCCTGGCATTTTGTCATAAGTCTTTTCAATGCTTGAATGTATTTACGTTGGGTTTCATCGTTCATCACATGAGCTACGTTTTTCGAGAAGATCTTTTCGCGTCCCGTACGGGCGTGGATACCTACCATAGTTACACCAATGGGCCATGGTGCATTACCGATAGCCATTTGCAAATACGCGTCACTGGCCTGAAATAGAAATAATTCAATAAATTGTAAGTTGAGTATTTGTAAAGGACAAACAATTTGAGTAATGGCCATTCTTAAGTTGTCAAAATAACATACCATGATGTAATTTCTTTCAAGTAAATGCTTAGTAATTTCCATCAAACTGTCACAGATATCTTCCGGCAGATTTTTCTTTTTGAGTTTCCTCATTAGAGGTTTTAGGTAGACTTGTGTCTGTGTGAATGTAGCTCGTGCCATTTTGTGCTTTACTGATGTTTTTTCAGCAGCTGTTGCAGAATTGAGCTGTTGGCCCCATAGTTTTAGAAGAAACTGAAAAACAAGAAAACTTCAACTACTTCAAGTTTCTAACTAGCATGTCCTGAAAACTACATTATGTCAATTATGTAATACTATTCTTGGTTACTATGATTCATTGATTGATTTCTCTGTTTAAATGTTTTGACATATTTTGTTATAAGCACAGTTGTCTAACTTATATTTATAATACAAACATGGCGTTGTTAAACTTTATTTAAATTCTGTTTTTTTTTTATTATAAATTTATATGTATTATAGAAGTAGTCTATAAATTTCTTAAAAAGCTATTTTTCAAACTTGGTAGAAAGTTTTATATCATTAGCAGATGAAATAATAATAATAGTCACAGTATTAGGTACCTGCACAAAGGTCATAATCACATTCATGTCGTGTATTCTGTCTCCAAGCCCCATTTTTTGAGCCATCACTTGAATGAAGTCATAAGTAACAGAATCATCAAGTGCCTCCTCTTTAGGAGTCTTTTCTGTTTCAGTCTGCAAAAGATAAATAGTTTTTATATTTTGATTTCGTGAAATACTAACATTTATAATCTTCCAATCTTTAGACCTCTTGTCTGGCACAATAGGCAACAATTTTGCAACAAAGCTTGCGGGTTCATTTTACAGATATAATGTTTTAAAAGTTATTCAGGGTGTTCTGGTTATATACTATCTATGTATAGTGTATTAAGTTTACTAGATAATCTAGTATCCCCATTACAAGCTTACTAAGATATGATGTTGGTGTGTGAATTGTTCCGTAATCTTTAATATTTATTTACATATAAAGTTGTTTGGAAGAAAGGAATTTTCTTTGCTTAGTTAATTTTATAGAAGAATATGGTTACTTTACCTGTGTGCCTAAAGCTAGAATTTCATTCAAGTATGCTTCATCTACTTTGTCCATAGCTTCTTGGAAGTCATTTCTGAATCCCTGTAAATATAAAATTAATGAAATAATGATATAGTTAAAAATAAACACAAAGCTAAACTACAATCCAAGATCTTCTATGATCACAAAATGTGTCTAATGTGGTGCTGGCATAAGAATATCCACACCCATCCTGGAGGTTCAACACACCAATAAGTATCTATTTGGTAAAGTTTTCTTACTCTATTAGCCTCTGGTTCTTGTATCTCAATTCTCCTAAGTCGTTTGAAGGATTGCAGTTCATTTTCTCCAAACAGTAATATAGGATGCGATCTCTCTCGCAACCTTTTAATAACTTCTGTCCTGGGAAGTTGTGCATTCTCAGTAGGATCACTTTCTGCGTCAGCACTGTCTTGTCTGCTAACTGAAAAGCCAATACAGTTTTTATGTAACTACAATTGAAATGATCCTAGAACATTGTTTGTCTTAGGAATAAATGATTCAATATAAATTTCAAATATCAAAATATTGATTTACATAGTTTAATAAACACAATGAATAATTATTTGATAATCTCCTGCCACATATTGATCTGTTGAATGTTACAATTTGTGACTCACTTTTCTCTGGAGTTTCCTTGACATCATTTTGTTCACTCTCTTCAAGCTTAGGGCCATACTTCTGCAAATATTCTTCTCGCTCTTTAGCTATGAGTTCCCCTCTTTTGAAATATTTCTTGGTTGTTGATGGATCCTAACAATTTATAGAAAAGATTGTTTATAAATTTGAAAACGTTTTTAATAACAATTTAAATTATAACTTATTTGTGGTCAGAAACTTACGAATAATTTTTTTTCTTCAAGGAGTTTCCTCTTCCTGGCAATTTCTGCTTTCAAGACATCCATTTCTTTTATGATATAATTTCACGATTACAATTATTATTACAAATTTACAATTCCTTCACTATAACCGCACTTAACTCATATATCGAATGGGTACCTTCTAATTCCAATGCATCCATCCAAGCCAAGCAACAAAATAAATATTTCGAAGTTTGTTTTTCTTGGTTTTTAATGGCGTTGGCGTGCGCAAGTTTGTTGTTAACTGAATTGATAGTAATACAATTTGACGTTGACAACATACACCTATTAGATACGGTGACCAAACCCCAAACGAAGAAGACAATCAAACACATTATAAGTATACCGCTCTCCTAAGTAATAATTAAATAATAATGTAATAATCTTATAAAGTATTAATGACATTATAGTTACATAATGACATAGTTGAGAATATAACTTTACACAACATCACAGAACATAATATAATTACCTATCAAAACTTTGGCCTACCTATTCATTTTATCAGCTTTATTAGCGAAGTCGGTACTTACGCGCCACAGATAACCCCGTGTTACGCGCTGATCAGATAAATTTTAATTTTAATCAGTGGAAGATACGATCAAAATAACAGATTAATTTGAATTTTAGACATATTAGTAGGGGAGCCGAAGAGGGGATTTCGGGATTTACTCGAGCGCGTCAGATTAAGATACTGGAGACAGCTAGTACCCAGACAAGTACCTCCACCAAATATAAAAAATCTATCTATGTTCGAACGTGAATTATAAAGGAACAAAATTTACTTTTCTCAGATTAGGCGAATCACTTTAGATAATCGTCAGATTAAGATATGGTAGAATCAGAACATAAAGATGAACCATATACATCTAAATCTGACGCTCTAACACCTTAGGAAATGCCGATTTTTTTATTCATATTTTTGAAAATGAGTCAAAAAAAATGAGTCGCGATTTTTATTTTTTTAACGTTTACGTACACTCACCCCAATCGTGTAAACAATCAGATTTACAAACGTATATTATCAATCATATTTCCTAAATTATTTTTAAGTATGTAAGTATGTTAAGCTGATTTTCAATTTATTGAATCTGATTTATAGAATCTATCACTAACTGACGCGCTTAAGTACGTCCATACAACAGTATTTTTTTAAATAAGTTTTTAATTATCTATGGTCGCTTCCCCCACTGATGAAACACATCGGTCTCATACAATTTTTTTCTTCTTATCATCTACCAAATGCAACCCATTAGGTCTCTTTGACGCTCGAGTAAATCCCCATTTAGCATCGTCGCCTCCCGTACTATATTGATAAGATAACCATGAGAGCCTTCTAAGTATTTATTGTTTTGTTGTCTTGGGTGGCAAATAGTGTAACAATTAAGTGAATTAATCATTTTGTAAAATAACTATGTACCTAGGGGCTAAAATGGGATACTTTGGTTTGAGAACGATATTCATTGCAGTTATATTTTTATTCGAAGCGAGTTACGTTAAAGGTGAGCGCATTCATAGTTTGTAGGTAAGTAGTTCATAGTTTGTTAACTTTAAAATTACCTACGTCAATTATTAATAATTCGTATTTTTCAAAATCCAGGGCTACAACGGATTGTTGGTGGTTTCGAAGCTCCTAAAGGATTTGGATTATTTCATGCTTCCCTTCAAAATGTGGCTGGCGAACATGTTTGTGGAGGAGCTATTGTATCAAGATATCACGTCCTCACTGCGGCACACTGTTTATTCGAGTACCTAAGTCTATTTCATTTTACCTACTGTCCACAAAATTAATAACTTTTCTTTGACAGTTTTGAATGCACCTTAGTTAACCATGACTTAATTTCCGATTCCCGATATTTCGGCACTGTGTTAAGTGCAATATAAATAAAATATATCTATGTATAAAAAAAATTAATAATATATAATTGTAAATCAAACGAACTCTGTGAAGTTCGATGACAATTATGTGAGCGGCTTAATTCGATGCGATTTTGAATCCAGGGTGTGTAATCTAAGTTAACTACCTACTACCTACTGGCTTTATGTTCATTGTTATAAACCACGATAGCTAAAACTTTTACGGTCCCTCATTATAATGCACAGATAGGTAATCTGTGTTCTAATGAGATGTTGCCTGATAATATATTTTTTTATTTCCAGAGCAGACCCTGAATTTATAAAAGTAGTCGTCGGAACTACAAACTTGGAGACAGGAGGTGTAAAGTTTAATGCAACGTCAATTACAATCCACAAAGAATTCAATCCAACAACTAGAACCAATGATATTGGTATTGTAAAGGTTCAGAAGGCATTTGATTTGAGTATCGTTCAAATCCTGAATTTGTATGAAGACAATATTTCGGAAGGGGACGTAGTGTTTTTATCTGGATTCGGGGCACTAGAGGTAAGTTTATTATTATTAGCTAACTCTGTTATTTATTGCTATTTTTACTCTTTTCCGTAATATTTTTTTTACATATGCATGCCATCAAGATAATGATTATGATAAGTAAACTTTATGTATTGACTAGATAACCTAAGAGCCCGTGATGGCCAGACCTTCCTTTAATTCACAAGCGTGAAAATTATTTCATGTGTATGTCTAACATAGGTAAGAATAACCCCCAAACATGAAACCTGGATCGCGGTTGCTTTGGGAGATAACAACCTTTTACCTGTTATCTCCCAAAGGAACCACGATCCAGGTTTCATGTTTGGGGGTTATTCTTACCTATGTTAGACATACACATAAAATAATTTTCACGCTTCAGAATTAAAGGAAGGTCTGGCCATCACAGGTTATTAGTCTATACTAAGAGCCAGGTCTGGCCAGACCTTCCTTTAATTCACAAGCGTGAAAATTCTTTCATGTGTATGTCTAACATAGGTAAGAATAACCCCCAAACATGAAACCTGGATCGTGGTTCCTTTGGGAGATAACAGGTAAAAGGTTGTTATCTCCCAAAGCAACCGCGATCCAGGTTTCATGTTTGGGGGTTATTCTTACCTATGTTAGACATACACATGAAATAATTTTCACGCTTGTGAATTAAAGGAAGGTCTGGCCATCACAGGCTCTTGGTCCAAGAGGCGAATAACTGAGCATTTTTAATTTTTTACAGACAAATGGCTTATCAAGTAGCCAAATGTTTATTCTGACTTTGCCTGTGTTCAGCCAAGAAACGTGTATTTATGCTATGCGTTACACAAGGGAAGTTGTTGACAGTATGTTTTGCACTTTCACAAGAGTTGGACAAGGAACCTGTAGTGTAAGTACAAAATATGTTATATACTAGCTTCCGCCCGCGGCTTCGCCCGCGTGGAAATATAAAGTAGCCTATGTTCTGTCTCAGAGTCTAAAGATTGTCTGTACCAAATTTCATCAAAATCGGTTGAGAGGTGTAGGCGGGAAAGCGTAACAGACAGACAGACAGAGTTACTTTCGCATTTATAATATTATTAGTAAGGAAGTAAGGATTTTAGCACTAAATACCCACTTACACACTTGATATATAAGCATAGATTCAGATTTAAAGTAGAGAAGTGCTGCCAACATAGGTTTACCAACGATGTTACAGAAAACGTAAATAAACATACGTTGGCCATAGATATGACGTTGGCAACATTGCTCGGAAACATTTGTAACTTGGAATGCAACGTATATTTAAACAGTTTCGCTTTTGACCGCTAGGGGCGCTTAGGTCCGTAAGTAATCCATGAACCTTATCACCTTTTAAGAAAACTGACTAAACGGAATAAGTATAACAAGTAGGTATATACATAACATTTATATTGAATATTGAATTGCACTCTCACTGCTTACAGGGTGATTCTGGAAGCCCAATTATCAAGGATGATAAATTGGTCGGATTGGTTTCTTGGGGAATACCTTGTGCCAGAGGCTTCCCAGATGTGCACACTAGGATCACGCCTTATATAAACTGGATCTACAGTGAAATCGGAAAATATACCTGTAGGAGCGCACAATAAATCCTGCGTTTTGTTGTTTGTGTATGGTTGTGGATTAAATTCCCAGTGAACCTATTTCTATAATCTTAACCACAGATAAAATAATAGACAGGTAGGCACTAAAATAAATTTAATTATAACTTAACTCCATTCTGTTGTGTTCAATTGGGTAGTAAATAAACGCAGTAACTCAAAACAAAATGATTAAGGTTGTGTTTTATTTTCTTACGAAATTCTCGAGCTTGGAAAAATTTATCTGAAAAAATAGTAGGCATTTTGTTAAGTATTATAGCAACATTGTTTAAATACAGCTACTTATCGGTAGATGGCACGGATACCCTTTGAAGTAATTGTACTTAATTGTTAAAACATTAAATAGATGGCGCTATATCAAAAACAATAAATAACTAAGTAATTAGTTAGCTTGTTCCAATCATTGTATTAGTTATAATGATTTTTAACCTTGCGATGAAATAAAATAAACAGTGATTGATACAACGTTATTCTTTAAACTAAGCGCGTTTCTACTCTAACGATAAATCGAAACCCTTACCAGGATATTAAGGAGCTTGTTTGTATTAAATTGTTAGAATTTGAATTAGGTAGGTACTTACCTAATTTTTTAAAGTAATATTTAACCTATATAAAAAACTTTTTAACCGTCTAGTGCAAGTTTTTTAGTGAGCTCGTGATTTTTACAATGATTACCTTGTACACTGCTGTGCTTCTCTCAATGTTCATGATTACAGCCATGGACGGCCTGCCATGGGCACATTGAAATGGTGTTTTGCAATTAGACAGCTTTTTTAGCATCTCGATGCATTGAGTCTTTGAAAGAATATCTCCAAATTTGACTGAATATCTGCATGCCTGAAAATGCAACAATATGAAAGTACCTACCTATTTACTCTTTCGTTATTTGTTATGTACCTAGGTACTCTATTGCGAGATAAATTCGATGGTTCCAAGTTTAATAAAGTGAAGATTTAAAATACCTCTAATAATAATTGTACGTTTATCGGACTATCTATTTGTAGTCCAGATAGCTTAATAAATATGCGTTTATTTCTTAATGTAGTATTAAAAAAAATAATCTAGGTATTGAAAAGACCATAAAATAGAATAACTTACTTCACTAAAAACTAAATCCATTATTGATTTGGGATACAATGATGTGCATCCTCTCTGCATTTGGATATTATTTATTTCTTCAGCGATAAGGTTTTTTACTGCTTTGATTATTTTGTCCACCTGAGTAAAAATGTATACTTACTTAAGTTAGATTTGTAGGTTACTATTACCAGCAATTTAGATATCTACAAAACAGTTATCTTGCTCTCAAGAGTGGCAGATACGAACCTACTGATTTCATAAACATAAATAAATAGTTTACCGATCTAGGATTTTTCCCGAGAATTCCTTCAGGAATAGCAATTAATAATATTTCAATATTATTTAAAATTTTCCAATCTAATCCAAACTGTTTAAACTTATCTCTATAGTTATGTAGATAAATTATACTATCCCTTGTAATTTTCAAAGTAATTTCATCTATAGATACTGATTTCCAGTGATTTTCGTCCACGTAGTCTGTAAAAAATTTAAGTATTGATCTATAAGAACTTCTCATCATAGAATTAGGCTTCTGTGACGCAAATGATTATAAATGTCACCTGCTAGATTAGCTTCCAATCTGATACGCTCGTGAACTGCGTGTTGGTCAAAAAGTACAAAGAACTCATTGGTTTTGTCAGTTATTGTAGCTGCGATGAATTTTTTATCTACCTGACCCAAAACCTGAAATTATTTATCAAAAGGCATTAATGTACTATTATATATTCTGTGGTGTATTTCGTGAGTAGTAACTCACGAAATGTATACTGTTTAAGACGAGGTCTATGATAAATTATAACTTACTCTAGTATTTTGAAGAGAGTTACTATCAAATTTCAAAGCAGCATTGTTCTTTTTTAGTTTGTCATTTACTTTACAGATATGATTTGTGAACTTGTTCCCTTCGCGGATTCTTGGTTTGAAAATGTCTGCATCATTTTGTACTTTATCGAGAAAGGTGTTATAAATATCCTAAAAACAGTAAACTGTTGAATGTTGACGAGATAACAATACAAAATATATCACTATTATTATACTAGTATAGATTACTATATTACGTCTTCATAATATTCTTCGTTTAGATTATATTCACAAATTCTGGTCATTTGACGGTGTTTGAATAAAGGTGATAATCCTGTAATAAAAAAGAAAGGTACAATTACAATGTTTAACTTAAACGATATTAAATAATTTTAAAAAATAAGACATCGTAATTTCGTTGCATCACCTTTGGGCACAAAGCCTAATCTGTTCTTCAGATAAAAATTATTTTGAACATGTTCTGGAGTTAAGTGTATTGTTTCTACAGCTTTAGGTAATTCGTTTGGTATTTCGATATCAACTTTTGAGCTAAATATTAAACTTCTTTGAAATTCGGACAAAACACTGTCTGGTATGGAAAAATGATGAGAAACTTCCTCATTGTTTTCCAAATATTTAAATTTTATTTCCGCATGTTCAGTTGTTTCAACTAAATCAAAGTTAAGTGGATCAAAACTAATAGAATCATTACATATATTATGACTATTTTCTTTTTGTTCATCAGTAACACCATTATTTGAAACAATAGTTTTATCAGTATGAAAACTTAAATTTAACTCTTTTGATTGATTTAGTGTCACGTTGCTTACGTTCAATATTGTTTCGCATATATTCAACGGATCAATGACATCATCATTGTTTTCTTGAGATTGGGAAAGAAAAACAAAATTACTTTTATCATTTTGGTTTTCATGGAAAGAATCACCAGCTTTTTCATGTGAATTAATTGCACAATTATTCACCTGTAAGTTTTCTATTGTATAAGTTTCACAAAATTCATTATTCTTTGATGGTGAAAGCGTATCTGGCTTTGAATAGATTTTTGGTATAGTGTTTTCAATATAATTAATCTTTTCATTATAGTCATTTTTCTGTAGGCTATAAGTATTCGCTTGTTCTACTGATTTATTATTTAAATCGTATTCATTAAGGATTTTGCTTTGATTATTAATATTTAAATTATCTCTGTACTTATCGTCATTACTTTCAGTACAATCAATAGTAAACGAATCTCGTATGCTTTTCGTGTTATTATTTCGTGTATCTTTTAAATGATATCTATCTAGTATCTTGGTCGTAGATGTTTTTTTGTTGTTCTTCCTACGAATATTATTTAAATGGTTGTTGGTTTTAACCATATTGGTTTTAACCATGAAATTTTCTTTTGATTGTGTAGTTATAAACTTTCTAGGCTTTTTGTAATCTATCCTATCATTTTCATGATTTGAACTTTCTACGAAATAATTATGACTTTGAAATGTAAATAATGGAAATGGAGAACATTCCTTCAATTCTTCTAAATATGGCCTGATATGGCTATCTAGGCTTTCACTCGGCAAGGGAAAAATTTTGGTAGATTTGTCTGGTGATATAATATTAAATTTTTGTAAATCATCTTGAGATTCTAAACCTTTGTCTCGTTCTTTTTTAGGATTGTCAAAACCAATTTCACTAAATGGAGTTATATTTTTAAAATTCCAGGCGTATGGTCTTTCAATTATAGTAGTTGAAGTCGAAATGTTATTATTTCTTAAAAAAGCTCTAAAATTGTGTTCTGGCGTTTTCAAAAAGTCATATGTATTGAATTTTTTTTGATGAATTTCTTTGAAATTAATAGTATCTTGGTACATATTAAGGGGTTTACTGCGTTGCTGCTCATTTACACTCTTACAGTTTTCGTGTAAAATTTGTTCATGCTGAGCGATATTTGCTGATGGACTGTTTATAACAGTATGCAGCAAGTCGTAGTTAGATTTAAACATACTCTTCTTTTGCCTTTCGCTATTTTCATTGTTAAATTTTAATGGTAATGGAATATATTCATGTATTATTATTTCTTTTACTCTTTGATTGATAGTTATATGCTTATTATCCTCAATAAAGCCGTTCTTAGAATGATATTCATTTTCGTTGATTAGTGCTTGATGATTAAAGTTTTTTTGTTCTAAAAGTCTTCTTGATTTATTGTCAACTATTTCACTCCTTCTTTGAGCTGATTCCATTCCTTTTGCAAAAGTGCTGCTTAATGAAACTTGTTTATTTAAAGTTTTAACCCCCTTATTCGTCTTTATGTGATTATTTGTTGTAATTTGTTTTTGGACATTGATTTCTGCACACTGCACCGGCGTATCATTGGTTTTGTTGTTTTGGTTGAGAATCAAGTCTGTTTTACTAGTACGCGATTTTGTAATTCGAGTTGATGAGTAGATTTTTTTGGATTTTTGCTTTGATCTTGAACCATTAGAAGCCTTTTGTATATTCTTCTGATTTGAACTACCAAATTCGGATATGGAAGCTGATATATTTCTTCTGTTCATCAATTCATTAGAACAATCTGATTTCGTAATTTTTTTATCGTTTTTCCTTCGTCTTATTAGTTTACCTGGAAATTAAGAAAACAAATAAATCAGTTTGTTTATAATATAGATACTAGCAACTAAGCGTTTCAAAAAGTTTTGGATTAATACTATACCTATTTTATTTTACTCATTGTTTTATTTATTATACTAATAAGTATTTTTTTATTTACCTTTGATACCATTTTGTACGTAGGAGATATTAGTTTTCTTGTTGTGATTTCCTAAAATTGTTTGCATGATATGCTCAATTCGGGATTTGTCAATTGTTGTTCTATTTCTTTTCAGAGTTGTGGTAAGTATTTTTGGTGAGACTCTTCTTAAAATAACGTCACCAAAATGAAACTTTACTAGTTTATCAAGTAAAGTATTGATTTGTGACCAGTTCTTGAATTCTAGAATTACACTAGTCAATTCATAGTCAATATATGGACACGTAATGAATAAAATGTAGAACGGTACTTTGTTATCATAAATAAAATTTTCCTCATCATTGTTTGAATTCTGAAAGACATTTTCGCTATAATAATTTTTATTTGTGTACCTACTTAAATATTTTTATCCAATGATTATTATAAAAATATTTATTTATAGATTCAAAAATAATAAAAAAAATGATTTAATTACTGACCTTTTTTCGGGTTCTTTTGAACTGTTTTTTAAATACATTATCTAGCTTTTTATAAAGTTGATTAGACTCTGGAATAAGTTTGCCATTCAGAAAAATGGAACGTTTAGATAATTCAACATATTGTTTTCCTATATAAGCTTTTACCTTATAATGATTTTTTTCAACTTGTAATTCTTGTAAATCTTCTTTATCAATGTCATACAGAGTTGAGAGAGTTTGGTATATATCCCTATTTTTGTGAACATTGAACACAATTTCATTCTTAGCATCGTCTCTAAGGCTGATAGATATCTTCGGATGCAGCAAAGAAATATGCTCAAGGAATGTTTTAATATTTTGTAGTTCATTTATTATATTAACCGATTTTTTTTGAATGCTTAAATTATAAAGTAATCCTTTAATGTCTACCTGAAATAAATAATCATAAAATACATTAAGAAGCTTTGAGTAAAAGTTTTATTTATAGCTAGCAAACCGATTTTTTATATTATCGCTATTAACTATAACTAGTTTATATACCTAATAATAGCCTTCCTCGAACTATGTACTATCCAAGACTCACTTGAATTTTTTAATCTGAAAGTGGTCCTGAGATTAGCGCGTCCAAAAAAACAATCAAATAAACTCTTTAGCTTTATAATATTAGTAATAAATTATAATTATTATACTCACGGTTGTTCCTTTTGAAGGTCTTGGGTTACATTTCTTTATTAGTTGTGCTTTACCATTTTTAAATGTTTTTTTGTATGTTGTTTCCTTTTTATTAAAATGAGAAGTGATCTTCAATATCTCGGATATTTTTATTAAATGGGCTAAGGATTGACCCTGGAAACCATATTTATTTGGTGCTGATTTAAGAGTATAATCATCAACTACCTTACTTGTCATATAGTTTTGCCCAATTTGTTTTAAATCCTGTTTCGATATGCCACTGCCATTATCAACAACTTGAATTGATCCCTCATTGATATGAATTCGTACAGCAATTGATGTTGCATCTGCATCCAGCGAATTAAAAACCTGTAAAGAATAAAAGCCACATACACACAAGGGCACACTTGATTATCAATCTGAAGGTCGTAGGTTCAAAATATTTATATTAAAACGTCCACGAAGGCAAACATCGTGAGGAATCCGACATAACAAGAACCTTTTTTTAAAACTAGGTAGGTACTCCTTTTCATAACACAAAGAAGATAGCAAAATAATGAAATTATTATTTAAATATCACATGTTTGTAAATATAAAACAGTCTATTAGTAAATTTACTGTAAAATTGTATTAAATAAAATATATCGTGGAAAATCTATTAAAAATTAAGACGTAAATTGATATTATACTTACCAACTCTTGAATTGATTTTGTGTAGCTATTGATTTGGTTTGATGCAGAAATCAGAGATTGTACGCTTTTTGGAAGCTTTTTAATTGTATTATTCATTTCTTAGATAAAATGTTATTTATATTCTTACATGTTCTTAAAATAAACAAAATGATCATCATGGATTGAAGCTGCATCTTTCTTTTTATCTAAATTTTAAATTTAGAAGTATTTCTTAATTCCATTGAAAAACAAATAACAAATCTGATTTTAATTTATGACACCATTTTACTTTAGACTATAGAGGTTTGAAAGACTTGCCCGTAGAAACCAAAGTAAAACCTCTTTTTCGAGAATGGAATATTCAGTAGGTAATTATGGTTCCTTTCAAGAAAACTTATGCAGATTTTTAGAATTATAATTTACAATTCAGTTCAATACAAACTTCGTTAATACCAATATCGACCACAATTTAATAGGCGCTTGTCAAAAGGAATCGATTTCAATTCAACCCTGAACTTCCGGCTCAAAGCTGTAGGTAAATGCTGACCGACTAGTTGCCAAGTGAGTCCCACATGGTAAACACATAAAAACAAACAGAATGTGCTTTAAATAATGCCCCAGACATTTTTTTAATTTTATGCATATAAGTAAAACTTTATTTTGTCAAACTAAAATGTAGAGAAAGTTTTAAAAGTAGGTACCCACTTACACACTACTTATACCTAATATTGACATCTGTCAGAAGCAAATCTAAAAACATTAGTTGCAATACAGTTTGTTTTTCTAAACGATTCTTTCCATGGTGACTACAGTAATGAGTGGTTACCTAGAAGAAGAGATTCTGCTGTTTTGGGAATACGTAAAACGGTAAGTACTAGATTTAAGGTAGAATAACTATCGTATCTTTAATACGTTCTTTTGAATTTACCCATTGCTCTAGCGCTATCTTGCTCACTATGCCCTCTCTCTGTCTTGGCTCAAGTGCATTAATACTTATAATATTATCCTCATTGGGCACATAATAATATAATGATACATGAAACCTTCATGCATAATAATATTTCTAAAGTCATTTAAACTTACCGGGCATTAAAACCTCTTTGATTTCAAAATTATTTTTTATTAAACGAACTGCTTAAGAATATTGTAGCTAATTTTGGTCTAGTCTATCTTTTCATAAATAATAGCAAGTTTTACAGTATTCGGGGAGTAAAATGGCCAAGACATTATTTTATTCGTTTATTTGTAAAAGTTACTCCTAAATAAATTACTTACTTATAAATAAATATTCACGTTATTTTAGCAGCATTTATCAGTCGACTATGTTATAAAATTTTATTGTCCTTAATTTTCATCATTCTTATAAATCCTTACCAAACTAAGTACAAAAATTTTATAAACACATTTTTTTTCGGAAATCGATGGATGTTACTGCTTCTCGCAAAACTACTGAATAGGTTTTATATTTACATAATAAGTTTATCTACATAGTTCAAACCATAGATATTTTATTTACATCTATGGTTCAAACATCAAAATAGCACAAATCTTTTTTGATCTTAACATCGGAAAAATCTCCAAGCCGACAGCGGAAAGAACGTCTAGAAATTTAATAATTTTATCTTACAATGTTGGGAAAACTACTAAGATCAAGAACAATTAAATTTAGATTACCATAACATGCATAGGAGCATTACCATAACATGCATGATAATATTTGTATAATTCTAAAAGTCTTGTAGATCACCAAACTTGCGTACTGCTTCCCTTACAAAATCAGTTACACTTGCTATTCTCTCCGGAGTGGCAATAGACCGCAGTTCCCTTTGTACTTCGATGATAGTCAGATCTGAACCGCAGAGCGAGGTGAGCTTACAGACTCCTAGAGCTATCGCAGTGCCTATGGCTAGTGATGGTACGTTGGATAGAAGGAATGTGATTCCTGATTTTACGATTTGTAAGGCACACTGTAAATTAAAAAAATAAAATATTAGTAAATACAAATTGCTGGGCAATTCACACAGCAATGTGTCCATAGTACCTATAACGTGCGCAATTGAAAATGAATTCTGTAAATGGCGGCGGGTAGGTATGGTACGATTGGCAAAACAAGGATAAAAGTATAGACAGCGATAGAGAGTGAGCGAGAACGCATGCGAGCGGACGCCATTTACAGAACTCATTTCTAATTGCGCACGTTATAAGCACGTAAATTTGGAGGATATTAAAACTTTTATTTAAAATTAATACTTACTGAAATAGCACTTGATATTAATCCAGGTGATTTAATCTCTAATTCTGTGGCTGGTACGATTATATTCTCCGAGTAAATTGGTGCTGGTTTGATAAGAACATGCTGATAGGGCAATGGAATAGTCTGTAAAATAAAAAGTGAATTTTAAAACTACATTATTATGTTTTCTTAATTTTAGTGGTACCTATATTAAGACCATACAATAAATAAATAATAAATGCTTTTAAAGTTATTAAATAATTTTGGTTCCAATAGTAGATAGATAACAAATAAGAAGAATATTCGCGTATAGTAAAACCATTTCTAAAATACCTGCATATGCTGAACATTTTCAAAATCATACTCGATCAAGTTATTGTCGATATCTGTTATATAAGAAGACAGAGCAACAGCTACCAACATGGATCCTATTATGACTACTTTCAGCATCTGTAAAATGAAAAGGCGTGTGAAAAGTTGGTGTAGAATGCTATGAGTAAACCATAGATTCGATTTAGCTTTGAATTAGCTTCTTACCTTGAATATTTATTTGCCTATCTTCGGAACGTCGTCGACTTAATCTTCACTCTAAAGCTGAACTAAGTTTAAACCAACTTTATCCAGGACTGACCTTTATAAGTCGCCTAATTACCTAAATTCATCACTTGATACTTATCTAATTAGTTCTTTTCATTTTCAATACTTTCTATTAATCAAGTAATTACACGATGATTAGTTTTGCGCAAAATACCAATATAAATGAGGGTATTAATTCTGCTTTATCATTTGATACTTGGAATTTAACGGAACATATTTAACTTTTAAAAATGAGGGTTTTGTCTGTGTTTTTGTGCTGCATTGTTTTGGTAGCATCCATCCCTCAAAGGTCATATAATCTGTTACCTGAGCAAAGAAATGAAATATTAGTTAACGGACAACCAATTCCTTATGAGTAAGTACCTGTATTTATTTCACTGTTACACTTTATGAATGCTCCAGTAAAATGAAAAAAAAAGTTAAGTCCGAGAAGATGTTATTATTCTATTGTATTTTTGCAGATATCAAATTGTGCCAAGCAGTGAATATGCGGTGGTTCCATACCATACAGAAGATTACTCGATTTTAGACTTTGTCCTTAGTCCTGTTGTAAGTTACTTTGCCTTCTAAAAATATATTACTAAATAGATAGTGAAAATTCATACTTAAAAATATTGATATTCATAATTTAAATCGATTTGGGAGGTAACCTTTTTATTATTGTTTAAAATCATATACTTAACAATGTCACAGTTATGGTTTTTAACGAGAAATAATTTACAGTAGATATACGTTACCTACTATATTAAAAACAAAGAGAGAAGTCCCGTCGTAATTCCCGTAGTTATAATGCATAGTGTAACTCATGAAAACATTAAGAGTAATGCTTCAATTGTTTGCATTTGATGCTGATATACCACTTTATTTTCAGAATGCCCTCGTAAGCGTTGGATCCTCGGCCCTCTCAGCCATAGTTTGGCTAGTTTCCAAGGGTGGTTTGGTTCTTCTCGGAATGTCCATTGTAGTAGGTCTCTGTGGTTTGACTTCCTACTGTGATATTACTATCGAGAATCCTTTCAGCGAAGGAATATCCGTGCCTTATTTGGATGATATCCACTACTACTTTAATCAAGCCTACCTTAAGTATAATGCATTACAGAACAGGATGTGAATTAGTTTAAAGTAATATGTATATAAGTTATTTATTTTAATAAATTTATTTCAACCAATCGTTGTATTTTTACTAATTTGTCCTCCTCCTTGAGTCGTATACCTCAGTGCTGAGGGTCGTGATCGTTTTATCTAACTTTACTTATTAGGGTTAATTAAAACAAATATGTAGATGATTATATTAAGTATATTTTCGATTAAATGGAACTTGAATCGTTATTTTAGTACATATGAAATAATTATTAAATTTAACTATCTAGTGATGTGATGTAATCTAGTATCGAACAGAACGACGAGATCTAGCTGGCATATTTTCAACTGGTTGTTTCTTTTGATAATTATTTATAGCAGACTTTACTAAATCAGCTCCGATTTTCTTAATATTTTCCTGTTCCATCAAAGACCTCATGTTTTCTTGGATTGGCCCCACTCCATTAAATGCAATGGTGCAAAGATTGGTGTATGTGCAGATACCAATAGTCAGCACGGAACCGACTAAAATGATGAAGATGTTGTTGAATACACTGGAAATTGCTCTTCCAACAAAGCCGACCACGCTCTGAAAAAAAAAACATTACCTAGTTAAATCACCTTTTCCGTAACATTATCAATGCCTATTGTTGGGTTAAGACTTTATTATAATTATAATGTACTTACAACAACTACCTCAATTTTACCACAAATAAAAAAATATGTATATCTGTGGTTTGTACTAAACCAAAATTTACTACAAATAGAATTAGTTCACCACGCTGGCCAAGTGCGAATTGGTTAACGTCACATGTGCTTCAAACTACTTATAATTTAGTTTTTTTTTAAATAGCTATAGGTACTAGGTAGGTACCGCATAAAAATTCCTCAATATAGGATTAACAAAAAATTTGGCTACGCGAATTAAGTCAGGCGTAAAGTTATTATCAAATAATAACAGAGCAGCCTATAAAATTAACACTTACCGAGGAATCAGAGACTTGGTTCCACATCAATTGATACAAAGATGTGTCAGGATCAATGGGATAACCGTTGTCGTATGTGTCGTAGCTGAAAAGATAAATTAGCTTTAATATTCGATCCCCTAGAGAAGCCTCGAGCATTCTTTTACTTAAATCTAATAAGCAAACCTGATCTTATTCACGAGGTTCACTAATACGAATAAAAATCCAACTAAGTGCCAGTTGCTGTGTAAACTATTCATAAATAATACTTTACTATTGCGTGTTATAAAACATTGAATCGGCCCAACCGTTCTTGGGTTACAAAATTACAACGAAAGTGGCATTTATTTTTAATAAATTGATGATTATGTAAACTTACTTCTTGGTTTGCATAGGATAAGGTTCGTAAGCATAAGTCGGGGCGTATGGTGGGTATCCGACGTGTTGAGTCTGTGGAATGTACCCATAATTGGTTAACGTTGATTCATCCTGAAACAAAAATAAAATTTTATTGTATATACAATAAAATTATACTAATCCTTTTTTTTACCGTGGTAGGCGAATAGAATGAAAATAATTGTAGAGCATTTAGACTTGTTTGTATACGAATAGTATACCTAACTAGTGAGTAGGTAGGTACCTACTGCGAAAAGTTATATTGTTTGCAGATATTTTGAACACTCGAAATACCTCATCATCATTTAAACCTTCGAGCGTCTACCTACTGCTCGGCAGCTTGCATCCAAAATTTGTTCCAATTAAATGAACAATGAACCTTGAAAGCTCCCACTAAATTATGCATTCAGTTTGTTGGTCCGATTGCCTATATCCGATACCTATTCGCATATCTAATAGGTACATAAAACTCGATAATAAAATATAACTTACCAATCTATTCTCTCTGTATCCGTCTTGTTTTATTGGCTGGTCAGCTAACATTCGGTCGTGCTTCACAATCGGTCCCTTCGATGTCACTGGCTCAATATTCACTCTTTTCTCATCTCCTCTGTACACTGGGTTGACTTCAGGATAAGAATCCTTTTTGGAGACAGCATGAGTTTCAATGGGTTCAGATTCTGACTGGAGATCAGGTAGTTTCTCATGGTTTTGTAGAAGAGAGAATGAGGATGGAGTCTCTGCGAGCAATGCAGGGATTGCTGCTGCTAGGAGAAGGAATTTCAGCATCTGAAAGGGTAAATTTGATCAGCCACATTACAAATATTAATATTTATGTAATTTATATAAAATCCTAAAGGCCGACAACAGGTATTTTATACCTAATGACATTTATTATATTAATGTAAATTGGTTTGGAGTCGTTTTGATACAATTGCATTTGTGTTACAATGCTATTGTTTTATTCTCGTTTTGTCTTTTGGAAAAATATTGGTACAACCTTCATGGAATATTATATTATTCAAGATGTCTGTAAATTTCGCTGTTATGGTTGATAATCTTATTTGAAAAATATTGCTCACCTTTAATTTCTGGAACCTAACGCGTACAAGTATAAAATACAACTGATGTTGGAACAAACTATCTGTAGAGTATTTATATGACAAGTAACCCTAAACCTGCAGTCCGTTATCTCAAAGTAATTGTTTTCTAAAGAACAGAGCCGATAAGGATTGGTCGAAATCCTGGAATGTTCCCAGACTCATTTTACCCTGTAAAAAACCTTTTGAATTCACTTATTTACTATCTTAGAGCCAGCAAGCGCCAAGAATCTATTGTTGAAATCTATACTCCAGGCATTAGGATATTTTTTTTTCATTTACGGTAAGTTTTGCAATAAAACAAATTTTATTGTTTTATAACCGCCATAACGGTTAAAATTATTTCAAACGATATAATACTATTTTTTTTGCTAATAGAACTAATAAAAGTATAAAAATATTTTATATTTCTAATGTTTTATGTTGGAATTATTTCTAAGTACGAGTATGTAACCATAGTCATTGTTTTAACCATCTGATCTGAGTATTCGCAATATACTCGTAGAAGGACCTACATGAGTAGGTTCATCTACATATTATTATAATTATACAGTAGTCTTTATAATAATATAAATATACTTAACGCGGACGTAAGGGATATGAATACTTTCCTATTATAGAGTATAGGATCAATAAATCAATCGTTATAGGTATCGTTGTCGTAACGTAACTGGGTCAACATAAAAATCGATGCAAACTAAATATTAATAGGCTTTGCTTAGAGTAGGTAAAGTAGACCATGCAAAGCTGCTTTCTGAAACTTTTTATAAACTGGTACTGTAGGTACTTATACCTAAATATTTGATTGTTTCTAGCCTAAAATGGCTTAAGTTTGTATAATATAATTGTAAACATTTTTACGTGTACATTTTATTCTATAATGTTCATTCACTATTTGACAAATCATACGCGTACAATTTTGCATGAGTCATAATAGCTAAGGGTCTAGCCTCCCTAATAGCTTATGAGAAAGTTGCGTGATTCAAAAAACCATTAGCAAGTGTATACTTTCTATCGATTAATAAATTGAACTACATTAGGACATTTTCTATCAATAGTTAAACCTTAAATAGTAGAGCCTGTCTAAGGAAACCATCAATTACTTGTGAGCTATCAACAAGTGAAGTTATCATTTCCTACCAAATTAACTGAAATAAATTGGTTTCTATCAAGGTATGTACGTCTATTATCGTAATATTATCGTAGGTACTCTTTGCTTTCATACATTTATTAGTACTTTCAATTAGAATAATTTGTCAATGTATTCATAAATTCCTTGTTATAATTATAATTTGATAAAATGTTTTCACTTTAAATAAACTTTTTTTCAGATGATGTCAAAAGCAACATTATTCACGGTTTATCTGGTTTTGGGTACAACTTTTGCTGAGCCTCTCCGTTTAAGTGATGTAAGTTTTTTATATTTTCCTCGGATATGCAATTTGTTCATTGTAAAATAAGAATTATGTACTGCTGCAGCGCAAGGACTTGGACAAGACCAAAGATTGGAGGACTTTAGGACCAATATAATTTTATATTAATGCTTTTATTTTATTTCAGGACTTGGAGGTATCTGAATACCCAGGCTATGAGATGGCTGCCAGAACAGATCCGTTATCCTTGATCCAAACTATCTGCACTTTGATTGGATACAAATTCGTGAGTAAATTACTTTATTACACAGTTAGATTTTTCATTGTCAAACTTTTTTACTAGGTACCTATACAAACATTATCTGATCACATGCCATTGATTGAGTCAATTGTTTCCCACTATTCTTTCTTTAAATCCTTTCATTCGAGCAAGTATTTACAGTAGTCGCGTTTTTGTATATTTAAGAAAGGCTTTAATATTTACTAGTTCATATCAATAATTTTTAAACATAGGCACCTATTACACAAGATTCAATTATTTATACATAATATAATTTTATTCCAGTCGGCTATATCCCTCGCGGTATCTGCAATCAGCTGGGCAGTCTCGCATATCCACGTGATCGCGATCGCAGCAGCCTCCGTGCTAGGTTTCTGCAAGCTCACGGGCAAGTGCAACCTGAGCTATGAACAGTACATCCCCATCTCACACATAGAAGGCTACGCGACACCAGAGAACCTACACAGGGCTGAACGGTTCCTTCGAGAAGCGGTGGAGAAGTATGCTGATGAACGGAAGAAGAGAGATGTCTGAATTTGTGATCTGTAAGAAAGAGAAGGATTAGACTTACTAGTACTAAGACGTAGTCTATTTGTATTTATTTTAATAATAAAACTGTTTTAAAATTATATTTGTATCTTAATTAGACCCAATCCAAAGAAATACATATTACTTTTATAGACTCTGTCATAAGTCAGAACTATATTTTTGGTATTTAGTGCTTTTAGACCATAATATCTATCTATTTAAGTAGGTATATTCTATTAAGTATTAATCTAGCACCAGTAACACAAGCTTAGAGCTTACCACGGGGCTACATGTTGCTGTGTGAATTGTCCAGCAAAATTTATTTATTTATTTATTTTATAATGTTTAAGTATTTCAATTTTATAGCTTAATATTATATTTGTTGAAGGACTCAATTTATATTTGATCCTCTAATAAATCAAATCAAATCAAATCAAAACACTTTATTGTACACCAAATAAAATAATAAATACAAAAAACAACAAAAAGAAACAAGTACAATGGGCGGCCTTATCGCTAAAGAGCGATCTCTTCCAGGCAACCTTTGGATGGAAAAGAGAGATGGTATTTAAGTAAGACAGGGGTGTACTAATACTTACAATAATATACGAATATATATGTCGGGGCAGACAAGAACATCGTTTGAAATATGACTCAGAACCTGTTTGTACCGCGCGCATCGAACTACGGGTTGCGGCGCGCCGACGACATTACTTGTAAAACTGGTTCGGTCGTGCTTTGTGCCTTTAAATACGACCGTCGGCCGAGCTAGCGGGACATTCTTGTTTGAGCCGTTGGACGGAACAGTGCTTTGTTAATAAATGTATTCTTGTTTGTGTAGTCGGACGGAACGGTCCTCTGTTTGCAGTAAATTCATTTGTTGTTTGAAGTGTCTGTTGGAACAGTCCTCTTTTTGAAGTAAATTAATAATAATAATCTGTTGGTAATAAATTGAGTCATAGGACCGAAACATTGTAAAATGGAATAAATAATGGACGTTTCTTCGTGGTTTTATTATCAACATAAAGACGACTGTGACGTTAGACCTGTGACTTCATAACCAACTAGAAGCCCTCCTGATAAACACATACTCTTCGACATCCTATATACATCTCCACACGACATCAGAAGTGGGATAAGAGACCTGAACAAGTGGGATAACAGACCTGAACAAGCGGGATAACAGACCTGAACAAGTGAGATTCGAACTTCGATAGATCTGAACCTCGATAGCCTTGAGACTGTACGCTGCCACAAGACCAAGACAAAGAAGAAGGCAAACCATACTGACGTCAAATTTTGGAACTACCTGCATCTTTATAAAATGATGCAAAAACTGACTTAAGACCAAGAAGATGGCTTAGTTAAACCATACTGACGACATATTTTTGGAACTACCTGCGTCTTTATAAAATGATGCAAAAACTTACCCAAGGCCAAGAAGATGGCTTAGTTAAACTATACTGACGACATATTTTTGGAACTACCTGCGTCTTTATAAAATGATGCAAAAACTGACCCAAGACCAAGATGCCGAGCAAACAAACAATTGAGGATCATACTGACGTCAGAGTTTTGAAACTACCTGCATCTTTAAAAAGTGATGAAAACAAAATTGATGAAACGCAAATCGGTCAGGACTTAGCCGAGCAAATAAACAATAGATGATCATAGTTTGAAACTACCTGCATCTTTATAAAGTGATCAAATAAATGATGGAACGCAAATTGATCAGGAAAAAGCCGAGCAAATAAATAATTGGATCAAAATTCCAATGAGAATTCCTACGAACCCCTTCTATGAAATATTCTTCAAGAACTAATTAAGTTTCTTTTACAGATTCACTTCCGCACTACGAGTACTTGATGATATACTCCGAGAGGCAGATGCATAGCACGCACTGCCTGTCAGTAGGGCTGTGTCGGTAGAAGAAGACGATGCACTAGGCCCTCAAAACACTACTGCAAGCTAGCCCGTACCATCCACCTCCCATGCGAGACTGCCTGTGCAAGTCTGAGCAAGATTCCGACAGAAACAAAGTTAAGTTGATCATTTTTATAAATTTTCCCCAGAACTCTTACCCTCCGAGACCTTACCTATTCTTCATTAAAACTTTGTTGCAACTCGATGGAGTTGTAAACAGATACCAAACTCAAAAGCATTTCTCTTTGTTACAGACAGTTGCAGACCAGGCGGGTGCAAAGCGCGCACCGCCTGTCAGTCATTCCCGCACTACGAGGACCCCTTCGAGGCAGATGCAGAGCGCGCACTGCCTATCAGTATGGCCGAGTAGGCGGATGAATACGATCCTGTAGTTCTACCATGCAACACTTCTACCTAGGCAAGTACCGTAAACTTTAAGCAATATGCAACCAAAACAAACAAACAAAAGAAAAAAAAAGAAAGAAAAGAAAAAAAAAAAAAATTTTGGCGAACTACTTATAGATTTTACACAAACTAGACTAACAAACTAAGTAATAAAATACGGATTATGATCTTAAACATCAAATAAGAAATCAGGTTGTGTAACTGAGTCAAAAACAATTTAAATAACTGTATGTCCTAGTATAACATTTTCAGTGCCTCTGGGGACCCCAGCATCGACCTTTCAAATTATCCTTTATCCCCTGTGGACCACGGTGTAGTATAGCCGCCCAGACCACAGCATCGACCTGCCCGTGAGACTTATTTTAAAAATTAAAAATTAAAAAACAATGTATGTGCGTGGAGCATAAACATTGATAAAAATAATAACATAACTCGCTCACTGTCCGCTTTCGTTATCCATTATCCTTATAAACATTTTAACTATCATGTTTTAAATTATCGCTGATAATTTGGTGTTTGAGATCAACTTCCTACCTTCTACTAACCTCTAAGAAAAATTCTACTTTATGAGAAATTCCAAGAGTACCTTAATAACCATGCAAGTACGTGGAGTGCAAGCATTGGCCATAAAATTATAAAACAATGTAAATACGTGGAGCATGAACATTGATAACAATAATAATAACTCACTCACTGTCAGCTTACCTTATCCATTTTTCTAATAAACATTCTAAGTACCATGTTTTAAACTTTCGCTGATAATTTGGTGGTTGAGATCCAATTATCAGAACAAATAACCTTGCACCAAATTATCAGCTAGTGTACCTTTGAATGGATACCTAGCTCAGAGAAACTTTTTCATCTTTTCCAGAAAAACGACTGGTGCAGAGCGCGCACCATCTATCAGCATGGCCGTGTCGGGGCAGACAAGAACATCGTTTGAAATATGACTCAGAACCTGTTTGTACCGCGCGCATCGAACTACGGGTTGCGGCGCGCCGACGACATTACTTGTAAAACTGGTTCGGTCGTGCTTTGTGCCTTTAAATACGACCGTCGGCCGAGCTAGCGGGACATTCTTGTTTGAGCCGTTGGACGGAACAGTGCTTTGTTAATAAATGTATTCTTGTTTGTGTAGTCGGACGGAACGGTCCTCTGTTTGCAGTAAATTCATTTGTTGTTTGAAGTGTCTGTTGGAACAGTCCTCTTTTTGAAGTAAATTAATAATAATAATCTGTTGGTAATAAATTGAGTCATAGGACCGAAACATTGTAAAATGGAATAAATAATGGACGTTTCTTCGTGGTTTTATTATCAACATAAAGACGACTGTGACGTTAGACCTGTGACTTCATAACCAACTAGAAGCCCTCCTGATAAACACATACTCTTCGACATCCTATATACATCTCCACACGACATATATAATACTTATATAATAATATATAATATATATATATAAATGTATATATAATACATAAAATACATATAATTAAATAGATAATAATACTATAGACTAAATAATATAGTAAATAAATAAATAAGTACATAGTAATAACAATAAAGTAAAATTTAGCTGTTCTAATAAATGCAAAGCTCATGCGACATTACTACATACGTTTTAATGACCATGATAATACTTGTCGTGTTACGAGTTATGTAGAGCTTAGTTCTATTAAAACCGATAAATAATATTTAAGGAAGAAAGTATTTATCTGGATACATTCCAAAAAGCAGGTAGAGATATTCCTGTTCTCATGACCAAATTGCATCGTTGTGTCGGTTGAAAATAATAGTAATCACTATCGATAAGTACTTTGGTATATTAAAATAACGATTTATATTTTACCCGACTTATAAAAAGGAGGAGATTCTCAAGTACCTAGTATTTTTATGTTTGTTACCTCAGAACTTTGGATTAGGTTGCATGATTTGGTTGATTCTATTATTTGAAAGATGATGCTTTCCGGGTGGTCCCATTTCAATTTGTTCAGTTCTAACAATTTTATCAATGTGAAAATAATGTAAGTTCCAAATTTATATACTTAGTTCAAATCCTAAGTGAGCCAAACGAATTTCAGAAGATTTTTAATACGAGTTTGTTTCTTTAGAAATGTTTTATTTTAGTAAAATGAGCTTCGTAAATGTAAGGCTCTGTAAATAAATAAAAATTATATTTTTTACATTAAATTTCAGTCTTTATTTCATATATTTTCTACGCATATTTTACAAATAGCTTGTTATAAAGATGTAGTCAATTAATTAACCTTACATATTTTCCCACTTCAAGTTGCCTAGCTATTTGCATTAGTATATGATCAATGTGGTTCCAATTTTGAATTAATGTGCCGCTATTTACACAGTATCCAAACAGAGCAGCTCCTCCGATAATGACGGGAAAATAGTTATTGTATAGCTGCGACGCAGAATGCACAATCTGTGTAAATGTGACCTGAAAAAAAATCTTGATTGAAATTCTGATCGAATTTTTTATGAATTTGAAATCATGTTTTACTATCTACGATTAAAGAAGGAGTAAATACCAAAAGCAACGATTAAAATAACTAAATTTGGTTGTTTTAATGATGTTTAGATTACTTACCAATTTATAATGCAACACAGGACTTATAACATCTTTATATATTTGGAATAATGTAGAAGTCAGCATTAAAATTGACTCGAATATTCTGGAAATAAAGAGGTTAATTAAATAAAAATGTTATGTACAAAACAAAGACAAAGTGTATTTAGGTACAATACTTACGGGACTTGAAAAAACTTATTTTCATTTTCTCTCGTTTTGACATCCTGAAAAAATTTAGCCAGGTCAACTTAGGATTTAATAGTAAAATACCAGTAAAATAAAATATTATTAGAGTTATTTTTAAAGAATTGGCAGTGGAACAATACAAACTTGTTTAAAAAAAGAACAATCCCATTTCCGCCGATATCAGCCACTATTATTACCGTTAGAACAGGAATTGCTTTTATCTCAGTAATGCGCTCTACACACCAAAGCCGGCGGCCCGCCGGCACAGCCCGGCGGCCTAACCCGCCGGCCTTATTTTGTACTAAATAAAGCCGGCGGCCTACAAAATAAGGCCGGCGGGTTGGGCCGCCGGGCTGTGCCGGCGGGCGGTGTGTAGAGCGCTTAATAATCGCAGACAGGTAGAAATGCTTCACTTATTTTTACTTAGTATTGGGATAATGAGGCTATTAAAAATAAAGGAATTCGGTACACAAAGGCTGATACGCCGAGGCAGGTGATGACTAACTAGAAGGTCGACTAAGTAGTGCCAATGAATAACGCTTACCTCTTAGGATTAGTAAACGATGGTCTTTAGTTATTTATGATCATTACACCATTATGGCTTTAGAAGAGATTAAATGACAGTCAAGTGGATGTTTTGGATCTATTAATTTAAAAAGAAAATTCACACATTCTAGACTTGAACCCCGAAGCGTAGCACGAACCTCGTGTTATATATATTATGAATTATATATTTGTAATAATTCATAATTAAATACTCTAAATGATATAAGAATAGATAGATATTTTGATTGTTCCTGCATAGAACAAATATTTTGAGATTTACCCGTGGTAGGAATTAACGCCAAATTAGAAAACGCTACTGCGTTGAAACTACTGTTCATTACGTTCTACTTTGATGTTACTTTATTAAATACGATCATATCAATAATTCGAAGACTTAATATAATATAAATAATAAAAAAACATACGTGATTTTTATTAGTGTCCAAGTTGTTACCACGCACACTTGACAACGTGACCATAACAATTATGATAAGCCAGTGCGATGTCATCTATGTAAACAAAATACATTTTTATTAAATATAAAAGAACAATAATAGGTATGATTAAGCAATTAATAGAAACTGGAAAAATAATATAATATTGAGAATGGACAGTAATAGGTACCTACGTAAAATAAAAAGTCACATTGCGTGTGCTTAAAATAAAAATTGGGTCCTTAAATTATTTCTTATAATTCGTCCTGTTGTTTTAGATAATAAGGGCCTGTTTCACCGGTTACAGATAATAAAGCTTAAGAGAGTTATCTGATAGATATTACTATTAAAATGTATAGTTTATCTGGCAGATAAGTTACGGATAGGCTATCTGGCACTTTATCAGCTAGTGGTTAACAAAGGGTAAGTGTTATAAATAATAAACTGGAATAATAATATGCTTATAGTGTAAAAGTAGCTTTGTTTGATTTGTTGTGATCTCATGTTGTCATGACTAACAAAGAGTAAGTATATCTTTAAGGTCTTACCTTGGTTTAGTTTCGGCCGAATGAAAAACAAAAGTCTTGCATACTAGTTTTATGGTCAAATTGGTCATTATGTCAGTCATTACTATAATTAGGCATATATCTAATTACTTCCTAAAACATTTTTGTGTTAAATAATTATAGTAAAAAAGACACCCTTTTGACACATTTTTTTAAAATAGCATTCCATATAAAATGAGTGTGCGGACCTATTGTCGTTTCTATGGCAAATACAAATTGATATTCAATTTAACTTGTTTTATATTTAATGACGGTTATATCTTTATAACTATATTTAAGGGTCTTTAGATAGTAAATAAAATAAAGCTCTCGCTTCGCCTCTCGCCTTATAAATGGTTTATGTATAATTAGGTACCTCTTGAATCACTTTACCTATCAATAAAACACATCAAAACCGTTGTATTATTCATAAGTTACAATAATTTATTGAGAAAGTTTACATTTTTTATTTAACATCGACTGTTGAGCGTTACGCAAAATATTATTTAGGTATTTAATAGATGTGAATATTAATGAAAAATTTACAGGAAATTTAATTATTTATGAATAATTATACCCAAGTTTTCCTGACAGATTCGTTGCTTACACATTGTTGTCGATGCCACTATTACTCATCTGTTTGCAAAGTAATTCTGTTTGGTATATGAGATCACGTTTAAAATTGACCTATTACGTAAAACTTAAATTTGTCATTAACTTAATCCCAATAAAAGTTTCATAATATGCTTAAATCAATGGGTATTTAAATTTACAAGAAATAAAATTACAGGTTTGTATTTATTACATATTCTACGTACTGATAAAATGTAGCACTATTATAATCTTGTTCTGGCTTATACATGATGATAATATTTTGAAACATGAGAGGATACAAACATTTAACGTTGCAGTGTGAATTGTCCATCAATATTTACTATTATTATTATTAAACGCATACGAAGCATCTCCAGACACAAGAATCAGCGAAACCGGTCCACCTTCTCGCATCTCACCGCGCGTCCTTAGGATAAAGGGATTCAGGTTTAAATATAAAGATGTAGACATGTGTTTAACAAAGGAAAGGATGATTCACATTCATTAAGTTTGGTTTGTTTTAGCAGAAGCGACATTCATTTGTTTTGCGAACAGCGCACGGTCAACGGTTTATTGACGAGGACGATGTGTCATTGCCTTATCTCCTGGCTCGAGTATTTATAGCTTTAATGCTATTGTGTTTTACTGAGCCTGTAGTCCTCCCGACATTGTCAAGTGCAGTTTCGCTTTCCGTTGAACCGGTTATCTTTCCAATATTGTTTTAATTGTAAAGATTCGCTTATCTCCCCTTATCTTGAGTGCGATAGGGGCTCTATACAAAAGTGATTCAGTCAGTGCATTCTCGGACACAAAATGGGCAACTCTAGGAGTAAGAAGTTGAAGATATCGGAGGCTCCCGGCGATGAGAAACAGAGTGACGAGAGGATAAATAAGATCAAGACTGATGTGGGTGATGCTAGTCCTGATGCTGACGTGAAGGAGAGAGAGAATGACAACGCCAGCAGTGCTTCTACGGTTGAAGTCCTGGACGATAAGTGAAACTGTGAAACGAAAACAATGTGCCAAATAAGTTGTGACCATAAGTTTACTATGTAATAAATTATTTATTTTTGTACAAAGGAAAAGGCCAGTCGCAATAGAGTAGACTTGAAATATTTTAGTTGCCTTTATTCTTAATTTATTTACGTGTATACTTTGTTCAACGCAGGGATTGATAATTTCAAGTCTACGCTTGAGCTACTGTATTATTATTTGTTTCCTCTTAGCTACTTATGTTCAGTATATCTATAGGCCAGATTAGTGCCAATCTATCTCTTCTTTACGTTGAGAGTCGTCAATTTAACTTATTGCAATTATAAAGCTACCTGGTAAACGTGGTGATTTATGCAATCACTCAAGATCTATAAATATGTAAGGGGTTTGACTAGGGAGAACCCGGGCCTAAAAGACAGACATAAATATATATTTCTATTAAAATCCTTTAAATGTCTAACAAGCACGAAAATATTCAGTTATAGCCAAAATTATCGGTTAGCCACAAAAAATATAGTTAAATTAAAATTTTCCAGGTAAACTCAGTTCTAATATTTACACATGAAGGTGCTCACAAATTCGGGTTGTTCGTCATCTCGCGGGAAAACAAAAGATGGATTCCCGCGAGTTGGCACATTGCAATTTTTCATAGTATTGTGTTCGTCATCTCGCGGGAATTGAAAAGTACAGTTAGATAAATTAGTATACTTATAAGAACTATCGTGGTTTGATAAATTCATATTGAGATATTTCGTGTATTGCCCGTTTATCTCAATATGAATTAGTATACCTACTTAATTTTTCAATTGAGTCGCTCAAGGAGCTATGAAGAGGTCTACGCTAGGAGTTTCTCTACGGGATCGAATCAGAAATGAGGAGATACGTAGTAAAACGCAGGTCACATAGCCCAGCAGATTAGCTCTTGGAAGTGGCATTGGGCAGGCAATATAGCTCGAAGAACGAATGGCCAATGGGGCCAAAAAGTTCTCGAGGAGACAACGGATCGGCAAGCGCAGCGTCGGACGTCCACCAACATTGGGGACAGATTATATTTTCAAGGCTGCTGGTTCACGGTGGATGCAGACTGCATCCGACCGTAATATCTGGAGGTCTTAAAGGGAGGCCTATGTCCAGCAGTGGACGTCCAACATCTGACATTATAATGATGAAGTATATATTTGGGTCCTTAGGTCAACATAAGGAATTCAATGATTATCCTTGAAACAGTTTAACTATTAAACCGATAGGTGTCTAGATGACATTTGTCAAAATGACAGCTGTCAAACTTTAAACTGCCACAACTCCGAAACGGCTTGGCCTAGAGATGCCGTACTAGGCGCAAATGATTGGTGATATAGAGAGCAACACTTTCGATGACAGCTGTCAAACTTTAAATAATATATCAAAATTAATTTATTATAATATATCAAAATTACAGGTTCAGCTTTTCAGTTATCATTACGTTGACAGTTATCATGCCATTAGGATAATTACATTACTTGGTATCAATTGTAAATAGTATGGTTCCTAGCAATAATGAATAGTATTACTTGAAGGTTACTTAGTAGTATACCTTACCACTTTTACTTATTACTTGAACCTGCCCTGATACTGATACATGATTTTTTGTTTGATTGTTTTTGTAACACTTTAGTTCAACTGTAGCGCAGCGGACGGCTGCCTTCGACACAAGAGGTGCGGGATCGATTCCCGCGTCGAGACAAAAAATTTGGATGATCTGGGTGATAATTATGTACCTAATTATAAATATCTATCCATTTATGTTTATTCTATTAAGTATATCAGAAATTTAGCACCCGTAACACATGCTGACAGGGCTAAATTATGTTCCTTTGTGAAATGTTATATATTAATTATATTAGAGCTATGAATAAGAATGGCTAGAAGTGACCAATTAGAATGATGATTGTAACGTCCGTTTTAAATTAATTACAAAGGCGAGCGAGGTGAACTTTATCTTTTCTTTTTTCACAAACGCTATTTTCGTTTATCTCCTACCATGCAGCGAATTTTCCATAGACTACCTATGTTGATTTAACTATGTACTTATTGAAATACCTACCAGTGATTACACGGTTGATACCCTTGCTAAGTATCTCAAAGTACATAATGTACAATAACGGTTAATAGGCAGTACATACACAGACGTGCATTATGTGGTAATTGTTAAATAAATACACGTTAGGGGTATCATGTGCGATGTGCATAGGAAATGTAAGCACACATATTAAACTTGTTTATGATCTGTGTGAATACAATTCACTGAGTACCTGCTTGGAATATTCGTCTAATCTTTTGCAATTCTATTAGATTGTTTTTATTAATGCTGAGATATATTTGTTTCTTTGCTCGTATCATCATACTGGTGGGTAAAAGCCTCTACTTCATTGCGCCGATTAACTGCCTTCTCGCTACCCCGCCACATACAGAAATAATAATCTGATACAATTGATAGAATTTGCATTATAAATTACATATTTTTATTATAGATACATAATTATTGAACACCTAGACACCCGGAACAAATATATGCAGATAGTAAAACTTGATTGAATTATTGAAATTACAATTATAATTAATATCATCAATAATTCTTATTATCACAAAAGTTAATGACCAGGACAACAATAGACAAATAATGAATATATAAATAGCTTTGAACAAAATATCCTATCCTGAGCGAATAAACTTAACATGCTTAATCAAATGACATTATAATATATTCCTGCATTCATGTTCAATGCTCTTTCCTTTTATCAAAGTCACGGTAAGGATTTTTAATTCAGTGCCTGATGTGGCCTAGTTTTCCTGAACGGAAACAAACCAAGGTTGTTCGGCGACAAAAGTAGGTAATTTATAATGAACAGTGCGATTTATGATATGTAAGTGTACACCTATAATATACCTATGTTGCTGTGTGAATTGTCCGGCAATATAATAATAATTATAAATAAATGACCTATTTTTATTTTGATAAAAAACAAACAGTATTATTGATAACATTTACTGAAAATTCAGAAACCTTTCTCGAAGATAATAAACAATTAAAATATTATATACAAGGTAGGGTTTAGTTTAGCATACCTACGCAAAAATCATCTGCTTAGGTAGGTACCTTCGTCATCGTCAATTTCTTAAATACCAACTTATTGGGTATGTATGTGTAGGTGGGTGTTGATTAGTTTTTATATTGAAAACTATTATAGTTACCTTGACCATGGCAAATCTATGAAATGAATGATCTGCGATTTCATAAAGTATATACTTGTAATTTCACTTAATCATCGTGACTTCCTACAATGACCGTTTCTATGGTGCCCATAACCATAACATATTTAAACACGAACACAAAGACTTATTCATAGTAGTCTCTACAACCACGGCAGTTGTGTATTTAGAGAATTGGAATCCGAATTATTTGATCCGTTATCTTCTACATAAGGTAGTATTTAGAATTTCTAAGGTTAGGAATTTCTAGTGACGTTTCAATCTGGGGCAATGTATGGACAAAAGTGTAGCCGAAAATGTAAAATCTATACAGTGAGTTAAAATAAAATCAATGCTTTTGCTTGCCTATTAAATTTATCTCCAAACCTAAAATCTTTCGGATTTTTAATCCAGCTTATTACTTTATTTCAATTTATATTTTATTGTAAATCTTCATTCCATAATTTTGTGTAGAATATTACTCTTCTGATTATAATATAAAGATAGAATTTTCTATTTCTGTTGATTTCCACAAGGTGTTTTTATAAAAACATTATTTTTTGTACATACTTTTTTATACAGGGTTTTGTTTTATAATGACATACGTAAGGAATTGACCTAAAAAACACACCGCTTCATTTCTATTGTAGAAAGTTAATTTGATCGATCAGTATTTTACACCATCGAACTTCTGTTATTCAAAGTTCTAGAAACTTATCACATTAATCATTCAGAACCAATTATTGTGTCATCATTTCTGTGTTGGTCTTTTGTATGTTATTTGTCTATGTTACGTCTTCGTTATAGTACCTAATGGTTTTTAAAATAGTTGAATCAAAATTTTACTACAAAGTTATTAAAGTATTAAGTTAATTGTATTCGAAGTAAGGTATAATTGGTGTAAAATTGTAAAGGAAAGAACACCTTTTTCTGATGAAACATAATATAATTTTAAGTTTTTTTTTCAAGGTTGTCTTTGGCAAGTCCTAGTGCTTCAGTCTGATTTAAAATGAAAGATTACTATACATTTACGTTTGCCTATGTTTTCCTATCAGTTATATTCAGGTAAGATTTGAGTGTGGTGTGTGGAGAGTGGCTTTTTGTTATTTTTATAAGTAGTTAGATGATTGATCTTATGGGATTTGGTTTCTGGTTAATTAAACTGTGCATATTTTACTGTGTTGTAATATAACATCTCTAAGCATGATCAATTTTGCTTCTCAAGCTATTTAAAACATTTGTAAATGATAATGGTTATTTATCTTTTTATTGATGAATTAACAATTAATTTGATAATCAGCACTATTTATTTAAAAGATATCTGTTGTTAGACATACCTAGGTCTTTAGATAAGATCTTCAGGTTTTTTAAATATTACTTTCTCTATGGTAGACTTTCTATGTCAGTGATTATCATATTTTATTAATTGGCAAAAGTGATGGATTAACTAATTTTAGGACACAATTAAAACACGCGTTAATTTAACGTTGGTAGTACTTGCGAATTCACGCGCCTTTTAAATAAATGTGAGCAATGTTTTCTGCAAACTAACATGTTTTAACAAGGGAGAGAGATTTAAACGGTTGGTGTAGTATCGATCGATTTGCATTCAAGAATGAAAAAGATGGTAGCGTTTATGGCAAATTTGATAGTAGGTATTGAGTCTAACTATCAAACTCGCCATGAAAGTAATAAAAAGAGGGTAGATCAGTTCGTTTGTGAATAACACTATGCCTACTCGCCATTATCTGTCTCGCTTATTTCGAATTATTCAGCAATGCTTTTATATGATTTAGGCCACATTCGTCTCGTGATAATGGGCCCACCCAAAAAAAATCCGCATTCGTCCCGAGAAATTGACCACAATCGGCCCTAACGAATAATTTAATTAAAAAATCCGCTTTCGTCCTACTTTTCCATCTTCACATTCGGCCCAAATTTTTGAAATTCCTAAATTAAATGCATATTTATATTGATTTTTGTAACACTTTATTTATTTCAGTAGCGCAGCAGCCCGCTCTAAAAGCAAGATGCCCGCGGAGAATATAAAGCTGTATTACTTGCCGCCGTCCCCGCCCAGCCGCGCCGTCATGATGACGGCCAGGGTGCTGGGCTTGGAGCTGGACCTCATGCTCACCGACATCACCAAGGGCGAGCACATGACGCCGGAGTTCTTGAAGGCAAGTAAATAAATAAAGTTTATTAGTCAATATAGAATTTAAATATATCATTTAAACAAGTTATACTTACTCGTATTGTTTTATACACCTACTTATAAGGTAGCTGGAAGTGATGACTAGAATTCTTCTAGACTTCTGAATTCCGGCCGTGGACGTTCAAAATATGGAATGAAAATTATGATTTCAACATTGATATAAATTTTAATCAGAATAATTTATTACAAAATTACATCAATTCAATTCAAGTCAATCAATTTTATTTCAGACAACATTAAAACATGAATGAAAATTAAAGCGTCCATATACATCATAATTATTAAATTGTTTCAGATGAATCCTCAGCATACTATTCCAACTATGGATGACAGTGGTTTCATTTTATATGAAAGGTAAGCTGAAATAGATTCTCGTTAAAGAAGTTCTCAGAACATGCCGGAATCCTCACAATGTTTGCCTTCACCGTTAGAATCACGTGTTTAAAAAGTGCAGATATTTTTTTCAAGTAGAAAAGTTCAGATGTGCGCTTTGGTCTTAAACCTAAGACCTTCGGAATGAAAGACGAGTGTGCTCCCAGTTAGCAAACACTGCTCTCTATTATTTCAAGTCATTTGTTTATTCCAGCCGAGCTATAATGGCGTACCTTGTGAACGCGTACGGGCGTGACGACAGCCTGTACCCCAAGAACCCACGCCTCAGAGCTGTAGTCGACCAACGCTTGGACTTCGACCTCGGGACTCTTTTTGCACGATACTTTAACCTTTATGTAAGACTAGCTAAACACATTGCGTTTTGATAGATTTTCACGTGATTAAAAGTAGATTATAACACGGGATACGTGATTATTACGGGGCTTTGGCGTTCCTGGTCCAAGAAGCTTATTATGTTACATTTGTTTAAAGTTTCATAAAAAACAAGTCGTTGTTGCATGAAATCATTTATTCATCCATACAAAAAAACCTTTGCTCCAGTTTCCAATCATTTGATGACAATAGTCATATTGTATCAGCGGAACGATCTTGTGAAGACATTTCTTGTCATATTTCTACTGTTTTGCTGCAAGTAACTATTAACTTATAATATAATTTCAGAGATTTGATTTTGGCTTACAATAAAAATTTTCATATTGAAGCCATTTATGCATCCTTATGAGCCAAGTAGACTTTATCCTGGAACAACATCGAAGGTTCTAGATTATAATGTATTATTATTACTTAAATACAGTTTATTAATTTAAAACTTATTTTTAAGATACCAATGATATTCCGTGGCGAGGAGTACAACGAGGAAGCAGCGCAGAAGTTCAAGGAAGCTCTGGGCTGGCTGGACTCGGCGCTGAACGGGCGCGCGTTCGTAGCTGGAGACAATCTCACCATTGCTGACATATCCATGGTTGTCACTATGACTAATATTGATGTAAGTACTTACATTTCAAAAATGGGTTGGTCTCAAAATGAACATGGATAAGACGAAAGTCATGTCCAATGTTCATGTAGAGCCTTCCCCTGTTATGGTTGAGAACTCGGCTCTTGAAGTTGTTGACGCGTATGTATACCTAGGACAGACAATCCAATTAGGTAGGTCCAACTTTGAGAAGGAGGTCACTCGTCGAATCCAGCTCGGATGGGCAGCGTTCGGGAAACTTCGCAGCGTCTTTTCGTCCAAAATACCTCAGTGCCTCAAGACAAAAGTCTTCAATCAGTGTGTGTTGCCAGTGATGACATACGGATCCGAAACGTGGTGCTTCACTATCGGCCTCATCAACAGACTCAGAGTCGCTCAAAGGGCTATGGAGAGGGCTATGCTCGGGGTTTCCCTACGGGATCGAATCAGAAACGAGGAGATCCGTAGGAGAACGCGGGTCACCGACATAGCCCAACGGATTAGCTCTTTGAAGTGGCAATGGGCAGGCCATATAGCGAGGAGAACAGATGGCCGATGGGGCCGAAAAGTCCTCGAGTGGAGACCACGGATCGGGAAACGCAGCGTTGGGCGTCCACCGACAAGGTGGACTGATGACTTGGTGAAGACGGTCGGCTCGCGGTGGATGAAGGCTGCGAGCGACCGTAATGACTGGAAGTCATATAGGGAGGCCTATGTCCAGCAGTGGACGTCCAATGGCTGATGATGATGATGATGAAGTACTTACATTATAGAATACTATAGATTTGCCTCTATATTATCTGTGGAATAAAATAAAAATAATGATGACATCTCTCAAACTCAAAATAATTTATTCCATTATTGATACAAAAGTACACTAGGAAATGTCAAGTACATACATTTTAATTTATCTTATCTTATGAGATAAATAGAGTAAACTAATTACAAGCATTGTAAATTAAATTCATCAGCTAAAGCTTCGTCAATATTGTAGTACGATTTGGACAATAAAAACATTCTTATTCTTCTCTATAATCTAAATTGCGAATGTCAAAAGGTAACTTATTAAATCTGTCTAATGTATGCCATTAAAAGAAGACCTAACTATATACTCAAGACGCCATATTATGTTCTTGTGTTTTTCGTAGTTAGGGCCGTTCCATTAGATTCCTTCTTCTGAGTGTAAGTATGAGTTTTACGTCAGAAGTTATCTGTGGACAATCCTGGTTTGGTTACAGGCTTACAGGTACGAAGCGCACATAAAGACGGGTTGCGCCGTCGATTTGTTTGAAGGCCTAACTTAGATCCACTTTGGAAACATGCTAAAAAATTATACTTTTTAGTACATTAAAGACCTAGTAGGTAATAGTTAGAATGTAGCACCTAGTTATAGTTTTTGTTGATTGTTTTCACCAGGGTGTCATATTCGCGTGTGCGAAAAAACCCTTTATTCATAAAAAAACTTACTGGGTGGTCATGATGTATACTTGTTTACATTATCAGTGAAGAAATAACGACCTCGCTAAGAAACTTGAGTTCTCTAAATAGAAGATTTTATCCAGACCAGCCATAAGCTTTTGCAGAGCACCCAAAAATTGGTCCATCAGCAGAATCAAACCAAACAAACTCCTGCTTATTGCGCTTCATGTTTTGAGATCAAGGAATAATCACATAATTGTTTCTCTTCCAGGCATTCGGCTACGACTACAGTGAACATGAAAACGTAAAAAAATGGTTCGAAAGGACAAAGAAATACCTGGAACCTTATGGTTACAATGAGATTGACGTGACTGGGGCCCAGATTTTAGCCTCTTTCATGAAGAAAGACTAGTTTACTAATAACTTAGTGGAGTTAAATCCTGTAGATGCACTGAAATAATTCACAATGCTAAGAATATGGCAATAAGTACAAAACGTTAATAAATTAACTTTACTGAATTCTGGGTTTATTATTCGTGTTATCGCAAAACCTAGTTCAGCTTGTTTATATTAAAGAATACCTGTATTTAAAAGCAGCTTACGTTCGTTTATTAAATAAGGAAATTCTTCATTTAAAAGTTACGCGCAAAGAAAATTATCAACGAGGAGAGTCCAGACAAATCTGGACTACCAATTGAGACTATAATTTTATATCCTTGAAATCTACCTCAATAAAATTTACTATTGTTTATCATAATAGATAGGGGGAGTAAGATGAACAAGATAATAAAATGATGATAGGGATAAATTGGTCATATGGATATTTAGGTTTACTTTTATTTATAAATGTTTGTTATGTTACCGTCATAAATGATGTACACCATGATTATAATCTCAAAGTACAGACCTGTAACTTTATTTAAAACACATAAAATCTGATATACTAGTTATAAAAGAAAAGCCATGGTATATATAGTTATACACTGGAGAACATTATAGCTGTTACACACTGTCAATGAATACCTAGCTGGCGGTGATCATAAGTAACGAATAAGACAACGATATCATAATAAACAATAATATACTACATAGAAGATCATCCTATTATTATGTTTTGATGTAATTATCAGACGTATATCAAACTCAGCTCACTTGCTGGAGATTCTAACAATGCCAGGATAGAGTTGATCACGCTCTAACTACCAAGTCAGTAGATACCGACCTCAATATCCATACACATAGTGTACCCATAGGATAAAGGACAGAATAACCTCAGTAGCTGTACGGCAACAATGAGCACACGGTTGTGCGTATTCAGCGAACAACGTACCAGGTTTTCAAAACAAAACGCTGCATCGATTGTTCCCTTCAAAATTCCACCACAAAACGACTAAACACCGCACAGTATTCACAAACAAAATGCCAAGAATTGAAGTGTGAAGCAGTGAGGGACCGCAAGTTGCCAAGTTACAGTCTGAAAATGTTTAAGGTTGAGTGTTGTAGTGCGCAGGATTGACTCAGCTGGATTGCCATCATGAGACATGTGTGTATACGTTATTTGATATTTGTTGTAGTTTAGTTATTATTAAATTGTTTTCTACTGTTAAAGTTTTAAATAACAATATTTTGTTTCTTCATGAAAAATTTTAAAAGTTGAACAAGTGGCTTAGATTGTAGTTATATTTTATTTGTTTTTATACTACTTTAAATTTAAAAAAATAAATAGTTTGAATTATTTTATAATGAATTAATTAAGAAATGTTAAGTTTAGAAATCCTATTACTACCTAAATAAATTAAATTTCAAGGTACTTATTACAACTAATTTTAATACCTACATAATTCAATCATTTATTTCCGATTGTTTTTATTCTGTTAATAGTAAATGTTAAATGTAGTTTATAGACGTAAACAATTATTAATTGATAATTTCATTGACCAATATAAAAAAAATATAATGCTTTATTGAAATCCGCAACAACACATCTCGTTGTATTGCAATCGTCATAACTGGTTTCCGATAACAAAGTCTTAAATGCAAGAATAAAGGTACTAAAGGATGTAATCATTATCCAACTAGCTATACAGATCCGCTGAACTATTGTTCAACTGTTCTCACGATCCCCAGATATGTTACACTGTGTGTTTCCATTGGTTTATAAACCACACATTTATTTAGTGATATAGAGATTCCTCCTTTTATGACATAATGTTCACTGTTAAATATTAATTAAAAATTATAATTTATGAATGACGATGGAACTCAGATATGTTACACTGTGTGTTCTATTGGTTTATAAACCACACATTTAATTAGTGATATAGAGATTCTTCCATTTATGACATAATGTTCACTGTTAAATATTAATTAAAAATTATAATTTATGAATGACGATGGATAATAATACGCTTTTTTAAAATGGGTGGTGTACTGTATATAGTTTTAATTTGGGCTGGGATATTTCTCTCTGAATCAAAATTCTAGACCCAGATATGATAAAACTTAAAAGTTCTTCTGGTATCATCCCTTGGGCAAAACTGATTAGGTAATGTATGTTCGAAAATCCATCTTAAAAGTAATTTTACCAAAAATATCCTAATTTTTTTATTCTTTATAATGATTTCAGCTACAAGCCGTTTTTGTAACGGCTGTTGTCCTGTCAATTGTAAATATCCTTGAAATCACAGTCCACGCTCAATACAACCAGAATACAAACTCGGAAAATATATCAGACGACAAGAACTCAACAAGCAACAGAACAGAATTATCCGAGGAGAGCCACGAAATTGAAATAGACGATGACGAAAAGGATAAAAAGTTCCTTGATGATGCAATGAAAATGGTCCTTGACCCACAATCTACACTAGTACTTAAAACTAAGACAATACTGCATAGCTTTCAGTCACAACTAGATGAATTAGATAATACTAATATCACATTTGACACATTCATAAACGAAATGGATAAATTGAGTTTAGAAGTCTGTAAAGCTTCACAAAATGCTCTGTGGTCTTATGTGATGGATATTAACAATGATGAATCAAAAAATGTTATGGTATGTATGAGTACTCTAATAAATGGTACACCTTAGGTGGTTGTTTAAACAAAACTGCTTTGTGTTTAGGTACGCATAGCTGCTGAAGAAGATGAAATCAAGAAACAGTATTGGAATATATTGAAGAAGAACTATTTACAAGATTATTTGCAAACAAATGACTCAAAATTTACAAGAAAAATAAGGATAATCAAAGAGAGAGGGACAAATGTACAAATGCCACAGAGCAAGGTAAAGAAAAAGTAATGTTTGGACTGTGTAAAATGGTGTAAATTCTGATAGATAAAAAATATATAAACGTTAACGTGTTAACTAAACTAGTAAAGGACAAACAAACCAAAACTAATGAAATATATGTTTCAATTATCTTTGGTTTCAAAAAACGCTCTATGTATTATAGTACAATAAGTACTGTGTCCTTCAATCAATACTTCCTTTTCATGTAAATATGACATAGTTTGAAGATTCTGATAAGTGTTTGTTTTCTAAGAGGTTAAAATTATTATTTTCCAGCAAAGAGAAGAAATAGATACAATGCAGAAAATTTGGAGTCGGGTGTCAGTGTGCGCTTACAATGCCTCTTCTTGTGACGAAGACTCTGTTAGATCGATGAGCGGTAATAAAATGTTGCTTTTTACGTCTTGTAGTCCATTAAGTTCACGACCACCATCAACATTAGAACTAATAATACGTCTTACTAATTGAGTAATGGTCCCCAATAGAACCCATTCATGTCTTGGGGCCTCTGATATAATAACCATTTTACCAGCCGTGTTGGCTAAGTGGGAGCACACTCGACTTTCATTCCGAAGGTCGTGGGTTCAAACCCCGCCGCGCACCTCTGATTTTTCTTCTTGGAAAATTATGTGTGCTTTAAAAACACGTGCTCTAACGGTGAAGGCAAACCTCGTGAGGAAACCGGCATGTTCTGAGAACTTTGAAAAGTTTGAAGGACATGTGTCATTCACCAACCCGCACTTGGCCAGCGTGGTGAATTAAGGCCTAATCTCTCTCGCCAAGAGAGAAGTCCCTGTGTCCCAGCAGTGGGAACGTGAATAGGGGTGTTATGGTTGGTGTTCGCAGTAAGTACAGAACACAGAACGACGTAGTTGCCTGCCTGGTAATATAATTTCAATTGATTATAGTATTTGTCAAATATATTTTCGCTATATTTATCATAGAACCGTGAATTCGGAGAATTACCTACATACCTTTGAAGTTTATATTTGAATATGATGAAAACATATGTGTCCTTATTTTTTCATGCTTATTATTATGCCTCTCAAGTGTGTGTCATAATGCTAATTTATCTACAAAATTAAAATTTTACTGAGAGGTCGACATCCTCTTTTAACCCCCTATCTAAAACTATTGGATTACCAATTCTTTTTTTATTTATTTTGTTTTTTTTTAATAATCATGATTAATATTTACCTATACTTCTTCTCACGACACTTTATTTTTTTATTGATAAATTTATTGTTAGAAAAATTGTTTACAATATGGTCTTAATGCCGCATTTTCCAGATGTTATAACAATATTCAAGACAAGTAACGATTCAAAGGAGTTGAAATACTATTGGTCGGCGTACCGTGACGCAACAGGCAAAAAAGTCCGACCGATTTTCAAAGATTATGTTGAAAGAATGAACGTGGTGGCTGAATCAGAAAATTTCACTGATGCTGGACAAATGTGGCGATATACCTTCGAAGATGACAACTTTGTAAATAATGTTAACAGAATTTGGAGAGAAATAAAACCCCTCTATGATTTACTTCACAGTTACGTGAGATTAAAATTGAAAACATTTTATCCTGAAGATTTGAATGGAAATGATACTTTGATTCCTGCTCATATATTAGGTCAGTTGTTTTTTATCTTATTTTATGATTATTATATTTTATAGTATCTTGTTACGATCACATATAATGTTTTTTAACGTGACACAGGGCTATTTGTTGCTATGTGATTTTGTCAATCAACATTTAATATTTTTACACTTTGTACCAAATTCAAAATAATCATTCCAGGGAATCTTTGGGCTCAAGAATGGCAGTCGATATTCCCAAAAGTGGTTCCATATCCTTTGTGTATGAGACCCGTTTTGACAGAGACTATTCAGTCGAAGGATCTTTTTGATGCAGTGAATGATTTCCATCAGTCTCTTGGGTTTGAGAGCGCTGAAGATTCCTATAAAGATATGAAAGAAACAGCTAATACAGCCAATTGTTTGCCCTCAAGCCATGATATGTGTGATGGTATTAATTACAAGTAAGTATTTAAACCTAAGTAAATAATAAGCAGTAAGAAATAAAGAGCCATATTGCTCCAGTCAGCACTGTCGATTTAATATAGGATTTTAATATACAACAAGAATTTCAGCAAATTCAAAAGGTTGCTCTTTTAATTTGCTAAGGAGAATGCATGTTGTGTTGCCTGAGTGGACGCTCGACTTTCATTCCGAAGGTCGTGGGTTTTTGTATTAAAGTATGCAAGTGCTCTCGAAAATCATTATTATTATTGACATAGCACTAATTTAAGGTGACATGAAAATGTCTCAAAATAGGTCTACAAACCCAAATAAGTATTGAATATAACATTATATCACGCAGAATAAAATGGTGCGGAGAAAAGCTGACCGATGTGGTTGTTGGATTGTCCCGAGCTGCACGTCTTCTAGGCCACGTCCAATATTTCAAACATTACAAGAACCTTTCGCCACTCTACAGGGATGGACCTAACCCAGGTAATATAGAAATAATTGCTGCAAATATAAATTCAATACAATATTGATGAGAGTTAATGAATGAATGTTATAGTAAACGTAGATACAGTAATGTATAGTTATTATTATAAGTTGCTCTACAAATGTATAACAAGCGTTATATATTGCACAGTCGACTTATGTTGCACTGTATGCGCTACTATTTAGCCGCAATTGCATTGCTGTTTATAAGCACTTAGGTATTAAAAGTAACCTTGCCTGTTACTTCAGTTCAGTTCTGTTCAGTTATCTTTTTTTTTAGTCTCCACGACAGGCTCTGTGCCTAGTCTGAAGGCCAAAGTTATTAGTCAGTTCTAATAAGTTATGGTAAATAAACATAATTATTTTCATTTTTCATTTATCTTACAGCCATGACATTTGTTTCGATAATATTATTTTTATTGTCTTGTAGTACCAGCCTAAAAATGATAGTTTAATAAACCTACGTCCGACGATACGATATTACGGGAGTTACTAACTTTTAGGCAGCAGTGTCGTTTTGTGTACTAAGTTTAACCTACTTACTGCAGTCACTATCCTGTCTGGCAAGCGTGGTTGGGATTAGTATGATACATAATAATAACACGAAACGGTTAACATAACATGATGAAAATGTTTAAAAAAAAAAAAAAAAAAAAAAATCATTTATTTCAGCCAATAGGAAGGCCATATACATCGTTACATACTAAAATAAAAACAAAAATACAATCAAATTACAATAAATTTAGAAAAATAAAAACAAATAAAGCTTTAATGTCGGAATTAAATTTAAACAAAAGAATTAGTGAATTAGTCATAAAAATAAAAGAATTTAAAACATTATAAATTTAAGTTTAAAATTAGAAATTAGAATTAAAATTAAATGTCATTATTGCGCTTTACGTGGAGCTGCGATAAGCGCCACATAATCGGGCAATCGATTTTGCCCGCCAGCACCTTGATCAGTCGATTTTTGCTGGAGTGCACGCGGCGCAGCAGCGATGCGGCTCGTTTCCTAAGAATGGCCTGGAATCCGTCTATATGTACGTCCGCGAACATTCCTGAGGCACTACAATATTTTGGGAGCCTGACTAGCGCTCTAAACCCATTATTGTACTGGACACGCAGAGCGTTAACTGCCTTCTTGCTGTATGAGACCCACAGACTGCAAGTGTAGAATGACTGGCAGAAAGCCTTAAATAATGAGACTTTTACTGCTCCAGTACATTGTGCAAATCTGCGGGCCAGCATATTGCTACGTACAGCCAACGCTCTGCGCTCCCTCTCTATATCTTCGACATCCCTAAGGTCGTCGGTGACCCAGGTACTTAAAGCGCTTTACTCTCGGTAATTCCACCCCGTTGAGAAAAACAGGAGGTATCATAGATATCTTCTGTTCCCTCGGCTGGAATACGAGAAGCTCGCTTTTCTTGACATTGTACAGGTACAATGTCAAGAAAAGCGAGCTTAGGAGTCCATACGCCCCCGCATAATCCTCGCATATCTTAAGGAGCTTCCTGACGGCACTGATCGAGGGACCCAAGAGCACCATATCGTCGGCGTAGCTTAGGTTATTAATGAAACTACCGTCAATTGAACAACCAACACCGGCGCTGGTGAGCTCCTCGATCAACCCGTTTATGTAGAGGTTGAAAATTTGCGGAGATGTTAACCCGCCCTGCCGAACTCCGCACTTCAACCCATACTCATCAGACAAAGCTCCTGCCCACCTTACAGTATTGATTTGGTTGTTGTACCAATAACCAAACAAATTAATTACCTCACATGGTAGAGAGGTTTCGGTTCTCATCTTGCGCCATAGGACCTCATATGAAACCAAGTCAAATGCTTCTGACAGGTCCAGGAAGCACGCGTAGACCGGAGTCTTCCTGTCAGTATAATAACGGACAGTCTGCTTTAGGCACAGGATCGCTGTCTCCGTAGACAAGCCTGGTCGAAACCCAAACTGGGCGTCGTTCAGGTTTACATGCCTACGAAGTATGCGATCAAGCAGACTGTCCAGTACCTTTGCCACTGAAGTAGCTAACGATATGGGTCTGTAGTTACTCTTGATTTTGACTCTTGTTTTTGAGTTTTCCGATATGTTGGCACTGTAACAAGCGCCATCTTCACGGAGAGACTGATAACTTTTGCGAGTAGGCACACAGTTATTCACAAACAAACCGATCTTCCCTTATATTGATAAAAACCAAAATAGTTTAAAAAGTAGTATGAAAAAGTGGTATCTACAATCTCTATGACCTATAATCCCACTAGGCATAAGGGAGACCTATTCCCTGCGTAGTGTAGGCGTAAATGATGAAGTTTGTTAGTACCTAAAATCTTAATAATCCGTAACCAGAAGTTTATAGAAATCATGCTATACATTTCAGCATTCCACGATGCAATATCAGATATAGTTGCGATCCAGCTGATAGCACCCGAACACCTGAAGAAGATGAACCTGGCGAAGGTGAAGACAGGAGTGCACGTGACCTTGAACCACCTCCTATGGGTCGCGCTGGAGAAGTTCCCACTCATGGCGTACGCGTATGTCCTGGACCAGTGGAGATGGGATATCTTCGGGAACGCCAGCTTGGAGAACTGGAATGAACATTGGTGGGACTTGAGGTAATTTAAAGTATTTTCGATAGAATTTAATCACAAGTTCAAGTTATCGTCTTTAGATTGAATCACTCTGAAAGCAATGTTGGTTTAAATAAAATAACGTAATGGCCTCTACACACCAAAGCCGGCGGCCCGCCGGCACAGCCCGCCGGCTTAATGCCGGCGGGTTAGCCCGCCGGCTTCAGAATGTCCAAGCCGCACGACTTTGCCGGCGGCAATGCCGGCGGCACGACAGCCCCGGCATGTGGTGTTCTAGTAATGAAGAATGTTACTAGGTATGCAAAATCGCTTGAAATGTTGTATCAGTAAAGCCTGTATGTATACAAATATACTAGTTTTTGTTTAGTTAAAAAGTACCTAGTAGTTTTGATTTTATAGGCATTCAAAGTTTCGAAAAATATCGAGTCTCGCTAACAGTCACGTGAGCGCTTGTGACGTAATACCACAACTTCGCGCGGCCTACGGCCCGCTTAGTATCGCCAGCAGATTATAGTAGTAGTGCAACAGCTTGCGCAGTATTTTGATGTGTTTTCGTCCGCGTATTAAATTAATAGTTTAATAGTAGTACTTAAATATTATTCGATTGATAAAATGGATGAAGATAACTCAAATAGTAGAAGTACCTACGATTAAACTTTGACGTTAAAGACATTAAATATGTATTAAAGTTTTGTTGCTATTGGTAGGTACGTAACTATTTATTTATATATAGGTAGGTACCGCTCTTCTTAGTAAATTTAAATGAACAATACATTGATTTATGGCAAACTAGCTTCTTAGTAAATTTAAATGAACAATATATTGATTTATTGCAAACTAGCTTCCTCCAGTCTTCGGCCCCGTTTTCCTCAAGAACTGTACATTTTCATAGGATTAAAAGTAGCCTATGTGTTATCGTCGTCGTACGGTTACAACTTGTTTTACTTCTAAATCGGAAACTAATTGATGTATCGAAGTAATTCTTTCACGCGTATTTTTTATATTAGACATAGAATATGGAGTGCTAATAATCAAAATTAGGTAACATTCTTTATTGCCAAATACGTCACTACTCTATGAAAGCCGGCGGGCAACTGACTGAGTGAGTGGAGAGGGATGCCGGCGGCCTGACCCGCCGGCACAGCCCGGCGGCCCAACCCGCCGGCATGATTGTAAAAAATAAGGCCGGCGGGTTGGGCCGCCGGGCTGTGCCGGCGGGCGGTGTGTAGAGCGCTTAAGCATCGCGAAATTCGCAAAAAATGAGCATAAGATCCTGTTTCCATCCAAGTAGATAGTGAATCTGAAGAGGTGGAACTGAGAGAGTCATCATTTTCATTTGTGATTATTAATCATAAGTAAAGGAAAATGACGATTTAGGATTGTTTATTTTCTTTCATATTCTCTCCTTTTTGTTTTAGCGAAAACTGAGTGATTAATCTCTCTGTGTAGTGTAACCTAACAATTCTTAAATATGGTCGAACCAGTTAAGTTACTATGTTATTATTATTGTGTCATTTCAGGATAAAGGAGACTGGTGTAACTCCCCCCGTGCCTCGGAATGAGAGTGACTTGGATCCTGCGGCGAAGTACCACGTCGTATCGCACGTGCAGTACATCACGTAAAATATATTTTATTATTAACTTAAAGAACAAAACAGGAAATTCTTTTCATTTGCTGTCAAATTTTCTCTACTATTAATAAAGCCGTATTGGCTAAGTAAGAGCATCTCAATTCCTTTACCTTTAAAGATCGCCGCATACCTCTGGTTTTTCTGAAAAATGATGTGTGCTTCTATAACATGATGTTCTAACGGTAAAAGCAAACAAAGAATTGTGGGGAAACCGGCATGTCATAGTTATAGATTACGAGATAAACACGAGTAGTGTACTATTGAAGTATGCTCTTTGGTGACGGACTAAAAATAATACCAGCCCGTCTCTTCCATGGTGGTCGTCACAATTATTTGGAAAAGATTTTGTTAGGCAATGGCGTGGTGAAGCTTCTATAACTTCCAAATGTTTCAGGTACCTAATATCACATGTGTTGGAGTTCCAAATTCTGCTCTCACTTTGCAATCGCGCCAATCATACTGGACCTCTACACGAATGTTCAATATATGGTGCAAAGGAAGCAGGAAAACTACTCAGGTACGCGTAATCGCATCTTACATTGTTATGAATATTGAAGGAAAAAAAAACAAGGAAGAACGATTAAATCATGTAGGAAAATTATCATCAATAATTTTATAGCCTTACTAGCTTTTGTGTTCGGTTTCGCGTTAGAAGAGACAAAATGTAACTTCGTCACTCTTACTATCAACTATCTTCACATATAAAATCACGTCAATTCGTCGTTTTGCTGTGAACAAACAAACAAACATTTGGTTGTTATATTGATGATGAATGATGATTTTATTATTTGTGACGATGATGTTAACAATTTATCATTTTTCAGTGATGGCATGTCCTTGGGAGCTAGCAAGGATTGGAGGACCGTCCTCCAGACGATAACAGGAGAAACAGAGCTTTCCACAAAAGGAATCCTCTCCTATTTTTCCCCACTGGAAGACTTTCTCAAAACAGAAACTATCCGCTTAGCATCCATAGATACAGACATGGACAAGAGCGCACCAATGATCATCGGTGCAATAGCTTTCTTCCTCTTTGTTCTTATTATAATACTTTACTGTGCGAAGAAAAGGGATAGCACGAGAAAAATGTTTTCCGTCTGTGGATTAAGTAAAAATGGTTCGTTAGATATCGTGACCAATGAAGTACCTGCGAAGAAGAGGACTGAGGTAGAGGGAGTGAGTGAGGATAAAGTATGAGGAAATTAATAAAACAAAGGGAAACAGTATATAAAAGCTTAACAAAGAGGATGTAGAGTTCTAAAGATTGTGAGTAATTTACTAAGTATTGAAAGTAATTTGAGCTTTGCAAGAAAAAAAATACTTATTTGGTATTTTATTTCATAAAAAATATCATATCAAAAGCCATGTATGTATACAAACATACAAGATATAAACAAACCCTTGGCAGTCAGGCAAATAAAATAGCAGGTTTCTCGTAGGTATTTTGATGACAAAACATCTAGTAGTTAGGTATTTAACATTCGAATTAAGAATACAATTTTAATACAATAGTCAAGTTTTATTTAAATAGTATTCTGTATACAGAGTTATGAAAAACTTTTAATTTAATTACTACTTTGTATAAAATGACAAACATAATGTATTTCATTATTTTAATGAATAAGAATTTACATTTATCTACTTGATAGGCTTATTAGTTTATATACTAGAAAATAATAATGAATTATAAGTTACACCTAGATACTTATTTAAAGACTTATTATATGATTTTAATTAGATTTCCTGTCCCGCCTATAGTATGCTTTTAAATTCACATAATGTTTTATTCTCTTTTAAGCTATTTTTGAGCTTTTAACACATTTATCAATCCAATGAGCCCACAAACTTTCATTTGAATCTTTCTAGAAGTAAAATCACTAAGGACAGCCTGTGTTCTTATGTTATATTTTTGTAAACAAAGCACAGTATAATGCACTCAATTGTGTATAATAAATAAAATGGTTATTATTGGTCGTTGGGTTACAAAGCCTGTACAGGTGTTACAAGATCTATTATATTAATTAAAGCTAAAATAGGCATACATTTATGTATTATTATTATGTATCATTTATTGTTACATTATTAAATAAATAATTTAATAAATTATATTTTTTCAATATTGTAGGTGTATTGACTTGAATAGAATGTATTGAAAGTCTTTTGTTATGGTGTTTGTATGACTAAGGGATCTATTTCATAATCACCCCTATTTATGTTCCCACTGCTGGGACACAGGGACTTCTCTCTTAATTTATCAGTCTTTCGATCTCAATGTTTTCAGAACATGCCGGTTTAGTAGTGCCGGCTAAAGCGCACATAAATTTTACGAGAAAAAAATCTTGAGGTGCGCAGCGTGCTTTGAATCCACGACCCTCGGTATGAGAGTGTGGAGTTATATGGGTTGTTATGATGCACCGGTTTATATGAGAGAAACACTGGGTATAAATACTGTCATCCGGATATGAAGCCATAGGTATGGGTCGAAGCTGATGTTGGAGGATATTTTAATTTTACACCAATGACACTCAGAATAATCCTGATATACCTAGTTCATTTTAAAGACATAATTAATTATTGTACAAGTTTGTTATCTGTGTGTTGCTGTTTCACGGCAAAACGGCCCTATTGACTTTCTACGGCGGGAATATACTTTGTACTATGCGGACAAACCTGCGAGGCACAGCTTGTTATACTACCAATAAACAAACAAACAAACAAAATATCTTTATTCAAAATGTTTGGGTTACATTAAGTTAATACAATGTCTCCAAGTGGTTTCGTATGCCAATTATTATATCGCATAACATTGTCGAAGCTTTTTGCATCGGGATAGGTACAAAGTCAAAGAGATTGCTTAAAGTTTTTTCTTTAGGTTGACCTTGGTATATCATTGCGAAGTATCTACGTTTTTTTTGCTGCCTATGTGTAAAATAGATCTTATAGGTACCCATGTTATAGACTAGGTAGATACACACAGTTACTCTTTAAAATATCGAAGTAGTAGCAACATAGCATAGCTAAGCTCTGATTCTCTGAGACGACAAGAACGCCTGGACCGATTTGCAGTTCGAAGTCGTTTTTTTTGTTAAATATTAATTAATTAAGTACCTATTCACAAAAAATATTTCTTTAAATTCATACGTCAGTTAATCTTCGAGGCATGTGACGTATTTTGATTAAAATCAAGATAATGTTTTGACGACACTGAAAACAGTGTCGTCAATTTTAAGGAAATACAGAGGCATGTTTATAAGTAACATCCTTGCATGTTTTGCTTTACGACTAAAACATTGCGTGATTTTTCGCGAATATTGAAAAACTTATGATTGACGTGACTGTTTCAAAATATTCGAAACATATTCAGCTATCTTAGAGTAACTAAGACATTTAAATAAATGTAATTTTATCAACGATATACGATTGCCATTGAACTCGACTAGTAGGGAAATGATAATTAAAAAAAATATATAAATACACTTTATAAATATTTTATTTGATACTGAACATTACAGTTTTATGGCTTTTGGAAAATTCAACGATACGTTCCTAAGAAAAAATATTACCTGGTTCTGTTTGTTATGTTTCAGTTGACAGCCAAAACATCGATTGTTGGTTTGTAACGTATTGACATATTCGCTGCCGGCATTCTCCAACTCGCTTCGGTTAAGAGACCTAGCCGGTATTATCTGGCTGCAATCATCTGACAGTAGCCGTAGAGAACGCGCGTCGAGACGATAGTTGGTTATCGTAGAATAATTCGCGCGTGTCCTCGCAAAACAAACGCGTTCGAAATATTTGAATTCTGTAAAATTCAACCGCCACCAACAAATTCTTATTTCGAATTTAATTAGAATGGATAGAACATTTTAATTATGATATGAATGGATTATTGTTCGTTCGTAAATATAGAAATAATATCACTAATCGTGAAATGTATTATTATGAATACTGAATAATTTAAAGTTTTGTGATGCTTTTTAGTGAGTAGTTTATGAACAGTTGGAAACTAGTAATGTAAGTATGTGAGTATTATGCATTTAAAATATAAATAATATTATCCATCATCATCTATGTAAGGATTCTAGTAGACACGGGTTATTATGATAATGCAATCTATATTTTTTAAATAGTTTATAAATGTAATATAAATACTGTTTGTGAATACATGTTACTTTTATAAATAAATAGTAACGTTATAGTTAAGATGCTTAATAGAGTTTAAAGTAAGTACCTACGCAATTTTCTTAAAAGCGCACTCCAAATTATTTGATTATTTAAATAACACGTAAAAAAAGATTTGCAATATTAACGGCTTTTTGTATTATTATATTATTATTTGTTGCGTATTATATCTGTATAGTGACAGACAGATAGCGACAATAGCTTTGTTTTATACTAGTAGTGATTATTATGCATCAAGTACCTAACTAGATCCCTTAAGGATCGCCTTGACCGAAAATTCTACAATTATCTAGCGAAGTGTTCAAAGGTAGGAATAAAAATATCTTGTGGTTTCACAGTTACGTAACAGTTACTATGACTTCTGTGACCTATAGTTTATTGCGTTCGCGCATGTTGACTTAGGTGGGGTATATCTGTGACTTAGACTTAGTAAAGTTGTAACACAATTCGCCATATTTGGTTATTTAAATGTTATTAGGACAATATTATACGAGATAAATATTGGTAGACAATTCACACAGCAACATCTAGCCTCGTAGTAAGCTCGAAGCTTGAGTTGTACCTTAAAATTATTTTTTAGAACACGAAACAGGTAACATACCATGATTCAAATGTTTTTGAGTTTGCCAAGTGACGAAATATCGGGAAACTCAAAAACATTTGAATCATGGTATGTTACCCGTAAAGCTTCGTGTTCTAAAAAATAATGTTAAGGTATAGGTAACACAAGCTTCGTGCTTTTCGTGAAACCATGATAGTTTAAATAGGTACCTACTTAAAATTATTATTTAAATTACATTTCTAAGCTTAAATACTCTGATGTTTCTTTAACTCAAGATACAATACATCATCATCATCTCTACACTTTACATCCTTCGGACCAAAGCTGGACAGAGGCCTCCTAAGGCCTAAACGTTTTCCAGTTATTAGAGTCAGACACGGAATATCCACCCCGAGCAACATCTTTCACAAGATCGTTTGTCTATCTTGTTGATGGACGTCCAACGCTGCGTTTTCCGATCTTCCGTGGCCTTCATTTGTGATCTTTTTGGCCCCATCGGTTATTAATTCTGGGCGCTAAATGCTACATAGCTTAGCAGTGCTAATCTGCTAAGCTATGTCGGTTAGGTTTCTCATTCCTGATTCGATCCCGTAAAGAAAGCCTCTTAGCTTATCATCATCATTTTAGCCGTCCACTGCTGGATATAGGCATTTGATTTCCAGAAAAACGGTACCTATGAAGCGTCTATGGTTGGATTAATAGGGTTGTTCGTCAACTCGCGTGAAAACAAATGATAGATTGTGTGCACCGCCAATACCTAACTCGCGTTAGAGTTAGGTATTGGCGGTGCACACAATACCCACACGTGATATTCTTAAAAAATCTTAATCGCAGAGCCACGAAATGTTAATTGTGTACTTATAAGAAGCTTTGTGTGGTTTTGTTTTTTGACGTTCTTTTCAAAAACGAATAGGTAGCTAAGTACTTAGTAATGATTCTGCACGTTTTTATAACGTAGGAAGTTTGATAAGACACGTGTTATTATATGTATAGAGTTATATATCCAAACACGTATAACACATTCAATGCCTAAGCTTGGCCTGTCGTCGGGCTGCAGCACCGCCACACTGAGCCGTAGAATTAGATTTTTCTAAGCAACAATGTCCAATTCATCGCAGTTCTTATTCCAAGAATTCAATAAAGACCTAGTATTACAGTCTATTGTATCTAGAGGATCACGTTTACATCTATGGGAAGAGACGAGATCAAAAATACTGTGTTAAGTTGATGACAAGTATCAACAATAGCACCGACCTTGCCATTCATTCTATTGTTACCCAACTTAACATACCTTCATGGGGTAATTGCTGCACATCCATTTAATATGTACATTGATTGCCGTGAGCTGACCAAATTGATAATAATATTATAGACTGACTACCTAATAGTACCTATATCAAACCATTATATGATTGTTTCGTAATGATTTCCCACACATAAAATAGATTATGTGTCATATTTCATAACTCTCTCAGTAACACTCATTGACAGTTGTTTTGAATGATTAAATGTTTGATATAAACGATTTAGGGAAAAACCACGAACAGCAGCGTTTCGTTTTAACCTTTCAGGCACAGAGCACTAAAACAATGATAGCTTAGTATTTTTGTTATAAAAAATTACGACCCGCCGTCGTCGTTTCGCCCTGGGAACCTTATAATTTGACATAATAAAACTCACTCTTGAATCACTCTACCAACTAAAAATAATACCTTCTCCTAGGAACAGACAGACAGCGAGGTCGACTTGGTCCATACCATGTAGGTATTTATATAAAGGGTTTCATTTATTTGTCTAGGGACTTTCTAGACAAAATATAAAAAATAAAGAAGAACATCCTACTCTTTGGAGTTATTAACATAATATTTTCCTATTTTATCGTGACGTTATTCATAAAACCGCAACACTTTATTAACCTTGATGCCTTAAAAATGACAATTAGACTGAAGGTTAGTTAGATGCTGCACTTTTTGCCTATTTTGTCGATTATAAGAAGAAGGCATGAAGTTCGTCAGTAGTGTTTTTGTAGTATTACTGAACAGTACCAATACATGATATTATCATGTATGAAATATTGCGTTCTATGGCTGATTCGCAATGATTTTTCACCTTTTAAACCAATTTATGCAATGATCACATTTTGTCGACTTAATAGTCTGATAGAATCACAAAGAGAGCACAAAGATGTATACTAAAAGTAGGCGCTGGTCTCCCTTTCCGCTTTCCTACAGTTGATCTCTACCAAACATGGGACGTATTAACAGTTAGACAGTCTTTTATAGTCAACGTGATTCTAAAAAAACATGCTGAAATGAATTATGACCCAACTTGCATGCAAAACCGGAGACGGAAGGGAAAAGTGTGCCACACAAGTTCTTTCAGCACGCAACGGACTAACCTATTCTACTGCTTTCTAGGTAGCTACCTATATAACAAGCTAAATGCACGCTTGAACTTTTACAGTCTCTGTCGAACAAGCTGCAAAAATACAATTACACAATATCTAAAAACACTTAATTACGATGAGACAGAAAAGCTACTACAAACCATTTCTTGATATTTCCACATTAATTTCAATCATATAGATACTTTTCACCTTACAATACACTTTCACACTCATTATGTTATACACCTTCACATTCATTACGTTATACACTTACACTCTTATTACGTTATATAATATCACACTCATTACGTTATACACTTTCATACTCATCACATATACACCATCACATTCAGCACGATATACACATACATATACACTTATACACTCATTACGCTATACTCTTTCACGCTACAATTACAAATAAGAAATTTATACTGACACAATTCTCTGTAAATAATTAATCTGTAAATATATGTAACTATCACCTATACATATCTATATATATAACTATAATCAAAAGTACATCCCATTTTACCTTTACCCTGTATTTATACACATATACTCATTCTCACATTAATTTCAATTATTTAACCTTGTGACACACTCATAATATTTAACATTTTCACACACACTTCGTTAAACGCTATCACACTCATTACGTTACACACTTTCACACTAACTACGTAATACTTTCTCAAACTCGTTACGTTATACACTTACACACTCAATACGCTATCACACTCAAAGTACAGATAAGAAATAAGTAATAAACTGACGCACTTCTTTGTAACTATAAAATAACTATAAAAATAGATCCTAGGATATTTTTAAATATGTTCAATTACTGCAGTGTCAGAGTGGGGCGACCTGGTGACCTGTAATTCAGGTTCTTTCAGAACCTACATCAGGCACCAGTCTCTCACAACGACTCAGTACTGATCTTTAAAATTGTCTATCTATACCTACATTAAGTTAATTTAACAGTGTACTGAATTTGTGAGAGAAAAATAAATAAATATTTTTTTTTTTTTTTTTTTTTTTTTAGAATAGAAATAGATAGAAATGCTCTAAGCATTTCTTTATGTGCTTGAGACTTAAATTTGACTTTATTTTTAGCTGTATAAACCATTTCATGCACCAAACACTGAATTATAAAATACCAAATAAAGTGTAAATTAATAAAGTAAAAAACATGTAGATAATAGAAACATATAAGTACATATATCTTAGTATGTATTATTGTACCTATATACAAAATACACTAACGCTGAAGGCACTGAGCCTTCAGTGTTTAGTTAGTGTATTTTTGAGTCGTAACCTTACCACAGTGCTACATTAGGTTTTATCGTTGATTGTTGAGTAATAATTATTTTATTATATTCCATTGTGCACGTTCCACATACACTAGACAAAATACATGCCTTATAGGCTAAGGATGATGACATAGCTTAATATTCTAAATCCTGTTAGGTAGGTATTTTTTATTCACGCTATTGTGCTGAAGTTCTCACAGTAAAACCACGTAGTTGTTATTTGCAATAAGCGTTTAATTCTGCTGAAGTCCATCACTACTTGTGTTCTTCCAGAAGACGGATATCACGTCAGGTTTGGGATTTTAATTCGTTTGCATTTAGCAAAAAGTCCTAAGCTTAAATTCATTCATAATTTTTTCTCATCAAGCCTCAAGATTTTCAGTTTCAATTAATAAATCAATCTAAGTTCAACCGACAAGTTTACAGAACATGTCGATTAACTCACGATGTCAGCCTTCACAGTTGGATCGTGTTTTTTAAGTGCACATACTACATACATTATCCACAAGAAAAATCCTGCGGGGTTCGAACCCAAGACCTTCAGAATGAAAGTGTGTGTCGAGTGTGCTCCCATTTAGCTAGCACGGCTTTGTTGATAGTTAAAGGGCTTTCGACACCTTCATGCCGGTTTAAGAATATGCTCTATGATCAATTGTTAAAGCGATCATTGAACAGACATCTTGCCATGTCTTCTGTTCTGTTGGGAGTCACAAAGTTGTACTTACTTATTAATTATGCGTCAGAATTCGTCAATCAGAATCTTATTGTGGTTTACTTAAGGCTTACATGTTTACATCTTATAAATCAGAATTCTCTGAGGTTCTTCTACTGGTTTTCAGTTTCGATTTGGTTTAGTCTCGCTGTAATATTTGATTGTATGATAGACAATGACGATTGAGAATTATTTGTCGCCATACTTGAATCCTTATATTCATAGTCAAACGTTATGTCATCATCAGCTTCACTCGCTCGATGATGATTATACCCGCTTATTTTTGTGCTATGCATGATAGACAACCTCTGTATGCCAAAAAAGTTAAGGTTTTTTTCCATTAATTATTAACAATAGACGTTCTCAAGCCAAATACCAAAATCGTTATCATTCTTATATTCAAGCAATCTTAGGTTTTTATCTGAATTAATTTTAGCACACATACGATTTTAGTATTTTAGTGAAGCTAAGTTGTTTATTTTGCTGACGTTTATAAAGATTTCAAAGGTCATTGTTATTAGTTAAAGTTACTATTGTAGATGTCTAACAAATAGTCGTTGCGATTGAAGCAACATGACGCTAAGGTAAAGTGATTTCCGCTCAAGTGAAGCATTGCTGCTAAATACGGCACGAGACAATCATGATGATTAGTGCATCCGGTTAGCCGTCATTTACCAATTTACTTGTGTTGGTACAAAATAGCGAAATTTGTAATTTTAGTTACGTACGAACATAACTTGCCCTGGGATTGAAATCTGAGTCCGCCATGACGTAAATACGTAATTTTTTAACAGAACTGAGTTCAAAAGCAGTTTGCTCTCTAACTTTTTATAAGTAACTTGCCAAAAATAGATAATGGATTGTTCGTATTTATAGCTTAGCTACATGAGAAATTCATTAATAGTTATATAATTTTTGTTGCTTCGAGTTCGAGTCGTCATATTGCTTACCTACACCTTAATTTTAATGATAATCAACAATAGATTTCGTCATATTACTGAAATGTTATTGATTAGTTTAAGATTAGCGTCATTCAACACCTAGGTGTAAAGCCATTAAATGTTTCAGGGTTTTTGCAATTAAAATACTTTGCTTTGTTTCAGAAAACTAGCAACCATGGCGATCGATAGTAAAATCCAAGAAAGTAATAAACTTGGTGGTAATACGCCACACGTACCAAATAATGATTCAAATGGCACAAAAATCGTGAAAAGAAACAGCATCAAAGTAAAAAATAAAAAGATTCCAGAAGAAGTCAAGGAAGATGATGATAGTTGGAAGAAAATGGGATTCTGTGAAAAAACAAAGCATCTACTTTCACTTATTACAGTAGAACCAATCCTGGCCGGTTATATTATGCCGTCGGTTCTATCTAGTCTAGCAACACAAAATTTGTATTTAGAAAAGGCCTGTAGAGTGAACTTAGCGTACGACCACCACATTTGCGACGCTCTGACGCGAAGACAAACAGCTAACTATACGATAGAAGAAGAAGCGGTCCAAACTCTCGTAGCATCCATCACCGGATGGAAGACAGTTCTCCAATCATTTTTGCCCTGTTTCCTATTGATATTTTTCGGGGCGTATAGCGATAGAGTTGGGCAAAGAAAGATTTGTATGCTGCTACCACTAATTGGAGAGCTTTTAACTAGTATCGGGATGATCGTTAATACGTACTATTTTTATGAGCTGCCCGTTGAAGTGGCCGCTGTTACTGAAGCGATATTCCCAGCACTGACCGGTGGATGGTTCACGATGTTTATGGGTGTGTTTAGCTACATCGGGGATGTGACAACAGAAGAGGAAAGGACTTTACGGATAGGAATTGTGAACTTGTTTCATTCCGTGGGAGTCCCAGTGGGTGCAGCTTTAAGTGGAGTGCTATTTCAGAAAATTGGGCTGTATGGTGTTTTCACAGTCAGTGGTAGCTTGTACATTTTGAGCTTTCTGTACGGATATTTCAGGATAAAAGAGGTGAAGAAAGTGGATTCAAGTAGAGTGAGTATCAAAATCTTTTTAATCTTATTAATTATTAATATCATAAAGCACATGCTTTAACAGTCAAAGGAAACATCGTGAGAAAATCGGTTTTAACTATAGTAAGTTAGAATATGCCGATTTCCTCGCGATAATTATTAATATCTAAAAACCAAAATCTTGAGGGGACAATAAAAGATGACTGAATTAATTATTTATGTAACGATATTTTAACACAATTTTTATATTAACCTTCGAATGATTGAAACAGTCGCTATTTGATTGAAAGCTAATATTTTATCTATCATCAAAGAGTAATTAACGCATTACCAATTATTATATCTCGACTCAGTCTTTGTCAAATAAAAAGAAATACTCAATCTCCCGTAACATAAAATATTTATAAAAAGCCTTCCGCTTGTTAACTTTGTTTTTTTTTTAGTTGCATAAAACGCTGCATTTTTTATTGTGGCCGTGAATTTGCACAAGGCAGTTAAATCTATTTTTGTACGAAAGACAAAAAGAGCTATTACTTTTGACGAGTCTATAAAATGCATTTGTTTACTGTTTGGTCTGTGTGTTTGAGGTGTGTGCCAAACTTTTGATCAAAATAATTAATTTAATAATCAACTTGAGACTGACCTAACGAACGCTAAAATGTATGAATGGTATTTTTTCTGTAATATTCATTTTTTAAATATATTTAATTTAGTTTTAAGCCTTATTTAAGAGATAATTCAAAAAAATAATGTTTTTTATGCACACCATAATATTAATAAGCTTCAATAATAACATTTTATATAAATCGCGTCGTAATGTATTGTGTATTTGAATACAAAATTGTAAACAAAAAATGGTGAAAACATTTGATTTTAATGTTTGAAATCAGCAGGCGGTTGCAAGCTGCTTCCGATTTTAAGCAAATTTATTTTAGTTAGGTTAAAACTTCTAAAAGTATTAGGGTTAAGGAAATTGTGCGTAAGGAAGTGTAAACATTAAACTGACCTTAGTCAATGTCGCTTACAATGTACGTAGAGCCTTTTTATCCTTATGATGTACCTACAATTTGCATATCCATTATCATCATCATATAAGCCATTGAACGTCACAGACGGACATAGAATTCCCTATATGACCAATTATTATTACGGTCGGACGCGCCCTGCATCCACCACGATTTCTATTTTGAGTATGCTGTTGGTATACTTTTACATTAAAAAAAAATAACAAAAAATGTATAATATGGCGAAATGGCAGAACCTAAAAATGTTTTTCTTGGAACAAATATATTTCCGTTTCAGAGAGGCGGAGCCTTTTTATTTTAACTAGCCGACTACCGACGGCGTTGTGTTTTTATGTTATCTACATTATCTACCTAGTTTATATAAATTAGCCTTCCCCAAAAAATCTTACAACTATCTAACAATGAAATATTTATTTAAATGGCCTAGGATTGGTTCCTGAGATTAGTGCGTGCAAACTAACAAAATCTTCAGCTTTATAATATTAGAATAGTTTCACCATGTGTGATAAAGATAATAATTGTTAAAATTGTAGGTGAGATAAAATTACCTATGCTGGTAAGCCTGTAATTCTAATTTTGAAATAATCTACATCCTGAGATTATATTTTAACCTACCATTTGAGGCCATTCAAAGTTATTATCTACCTAACATAATAATGTTATTTTAGAATATAATTACATTTTATACCTTTCATCAAAGGTGGGTCAAGGACTGACTATACTAAAATAAAACAATAGTTTAAATATTTTTTCATAACTAGCTGTCTGCCTTGTGGCTTCACCCCTATTATAATAGATTACCTCTCAGCAAAATACCAGCTCTCTCAGCTATTCAATGTTGTAAGACAAGATGTCAACTAACTCCATACAATTTTTATTCAATTCGCTTCAGCTGTTTACTCGTGAAGAAGTTACGAACATACACAATCACAAACTATCGCCTGTATATTTATTTATTTATTTCGTCTTCCAGAAAACACCTGAAACCGTTTCCGAATGGCTCCGGGCTTTCTTCGATATACACTGTGTCAAAGAAACAATGGCTGTGGCATTGAAAAATGGACCTTATAACAGAAGACTTAGGGTCGTCATGCTTGTTATTGTTTTGTGCGTCATTATTGGACCCCTATATGGTGAGTAAAAAAGTATGAGTAAGTTAATTATACTAAATTTCACCCGCTTTGTCCGCGTTATATAGCATTTTCCCGCAGTAATATATATTTTCCCGCTGTTGTAGCCTTTGTCCGTCTCCATATTTGGAGCTACTTCCCCAACAGTTCTAACGGAAAGCTAATCTAATAAAAAGAAGGGCAACTTTTTACAGTGGAAAATTATATCTTCCCTCGGGGAAATGTATTATAACGCGAGATGAAAAGCTAGTAATTATACATCTATAGTTCGATGATATGCACCGTCTATATGATATTCTACATATAAATATGGTTATAAAATAATTTTCAATCCTCTACGTCAAAATGTTTACGAAGTTATAATATCACAATGTTAAGTTAAATAACCTACCAGCCCAAAATTATGTGTAATCGTGGAAATCCACAATTTACTTAATGCAGTAACTTTGGTAAGTAATCATACTTTTGGTAAATGTGGTCATGATGTTGACATGGTCGTTATGAAGTGGTTATCAATTACGTGTATTTTCGACTACCTACCTATATTTAGTTACGATTTGGTATAGTCACCACTCTTACATTTGTCCAAGTGATCTTTATTATTTTACATTACCTACTTATGTTAAATAGATTTAAATTATTTAATTAATTTTATTTTTATTTAATACTTAATTTTATAGATTTATATTAAATTGTCAATGTTGTAGTAAATATTGTGCTAGCCTATAATAGCCTATATATACATGTAATAAAATATAGCCTTCATTAAAATATAATTTATAATACTCAGTAATATGTTGTGCTGTTGGCTGTGCCTTAAAATAAATAAATAGAAAAATCAATTGCTGTTCGTTACTGAAACTCGGGAACGGCCGGGCCGAATTAGCTGGTTTTGGTCTTGAAATGTTCGTAGTAGTCTAGAGAAGGTTTAAAAGGTGAGAGCGAGCTTCGGGCGGATCAACTACGTATAAATGTTCGTTGGTCTCGCTAAAACTTGGGAAAAACGGGGCCGACTAAGCCGATTTTGGTTTTGAAATATATTTGTAGAAGAACAAAGAAGGTTTAAAAGGTGACTGTGCGCAGTTTGGGTGTAAAAATTTATAATGATGAATTTATTATTTAAGTATGTATTATAATGTCCATGATCCCAAAAATTATTTACATAAGGTCGTGGTCAGTTGTGCTCGCAAAAAAATTGCCTACAGTAAGACATAGTATCTAATTCCTTCTGTCTCTAGTGCCGTTCACTTTGCATAATACTAAGGTCAACCTTATGTGCCAATGTTGTAACATAAGCAATTTTAATCGTAGTGGATGCAATGTATCAAGACGAAATTCTATTATCATTGTGTGTTGCTAGTGAGGACTTACAGATCCGAAACGTGGTCACTATAGGCCTCTAATTCTAATTCTAATTTGTTGTAGGGGAACTAGGATCTGCACTGACGTCTCGCTGTGGAGCGTATTGTGCATTGTCCCCTTGCCTAAGACGGCCCTAACCAGCCTAACTCCTTGATGTAGCGGAGTAAGACTTTTGGTTTCTTACAGATATGTTTCAGCATATCTGAGGATGACGACCGACTATAGGCCTCATGAACAGGCTCAAAGTCGGTCAAAGAGTCAAAGGTCTAGGAGCTATGGTTAGGGCTACGATCGAGGTTTCTCTACGAAATCAATCAGAAATTAGGAGATACGTTTATATTATATGTAATCCAAAAGGACCTAAATCGGCCCAACCGTTGTTAAGTTATAAAATTACAACGAAAAGAGTAGCTTCGAGCCAAGGGGCTATATTTTTCTATGTAAATTGTCCAGCAGTTTATTTTTAATTACGAATTTTAATAACTATCATTACTTCGATAACTTTTCGGGCTAATTCACCATCTGTTCTACGCGATAGAATAATGCTCACAACCATTTTAGAGTTTATTGCTTTCTCAGTTTCACTTTCTAGCAAAACCGGCTTACTCATCCACAGGTTTTACTTGATTGGAGAAAATAGCGTATTTAACTATACATATAAAACATCCCATCTCTAAGTACCGTCTAAGTTCATTGATAAAGTTTTATTCTACCCTTAATTTATGAATAGAAAACAATTAACCGATAAACAAAACTATCGTAAAACATCATTATCCCTTATATTTTTTTATCTCCAAGGTTACCATAATAAACGTTTGGTTCGACGCATTTAGATTTGTAAGTTGGGCATATAGCAAGACGGTCGTAGAATGTAGACTTGACGCAAGCGTGGAATGTGTGTACGGATGCTCAGTGCTTATTTGAAGTTTACAAAATCGTATTTTCTCACACATGCATAATTATGTGGCGTACAGTTGCAATATAAGAAAGATCGAAGGTCATAGTTTAAAAATCCCGCCCCGCACCTTTGAATTTTTCTTGAGCAAAACTCGAGGCAACCGGCATGTTCTGGAAACTTTGAAGAGTTAGAAGGACATTTACCAACTCCAAATGCGGTTTGGTGAATGTGTGGTGTGGTGGATTAATGCCTAATCTCATACGATCTATTGCTTCTTGGGATAGGTACAAGGACTTGTCTCAACTTCTTGCAAAAAATATATGTTATATCCTTTCACATTGTAATTGTAACACAAATCCAATGACTTCTTTACAGGTGAGATGGCAGTGATCTATCTTTTCACACGTTACCGTTTCAACTGGGATGAAGTAGACTTCAGCATTTTCTCTACTTACGCAATGTGTACGTCTTTAATAGGTAAAAAAATTGTTTTTTTTATTTATTCGCATTCATTTTATAGCTCTCTCTCTTTCTCTCTCTGAATAATAAGAAAATCGTTAAATGAGAGTATTTACCATACATATTTTCTTGGTAAGTTACTTACAGCTAAATTCTTCTTATTTTAAAAACCTTCTCATAATTGATAATGTTACCTAATTTTGATGAATAGCACTCCATATTCTATGTCAAATATAAAAAATACTAGTGAAAGAATTACTTCGATACATCAATTAGTTTCCGATTTAGAAGTAAAACAAGTTGTAACCGTACGACGCGAGCCGCCGGTTACGGTGTGACGTCATAGTTTAGCACGATCAGTCTGGTTCACTCATTCCGCTTGCATTCGCTTGTTATTGTGACGTAACTATAATAGTTAGAAATATGCTGTCGCGACATTTTTTGTAGATATTAATGTGTTCTATAAAATTGTAGTACATTGTATATTTCTAAAATGAATACTTTTCGCAGCGCATGCGATATAAGATTTTTTTTTTACATCTTGGGTGACATATTTGGGTTTTCCGTGCGGATCCCTACTTTTTTGAAAATGTAATATAGCTTATAACCTTCCTCGATAAATGGACTATCCAACACTGAAAGAATTTTTGAAATCGGACCAGCGGTTCCTGAGATTAGCGCGTTCAAACAAACAAACAAACAATCAAACTCTTCCGCTTTATAATATTATAAGTATAGATTCGTATAGATAAGTGTATAGAAGCGCATAAACAAGTTTTAAATCAAAATAAACGGCCTCACGCATATTGTAAGTAAAATAAATACAAATAAAAGTGGCCAAGTGCGAGTCGGACTCGCCCATGTAGGCTTCCGCAGTAATTGTTTATATGAAATAGTTTATGACGTACTATAAAAAAACTACTTCATAGATTTCGTTCAAACCAATTTTCGTTGTTAGTTTTTATGGTTATGTACAATATATATTTTTTCTAGATTTATCATCTTCTTATTTAAGAAACTAGAGGAGGGGGGGGACACTCTGTTCCAAAGTGCAATGGAAGTCTCACGTCCAAACTATTTTAAAATTAGAGTTTAAAATTAAATGGTTTTAGAAATATTGTTATGATTTTTAAAGACCTATTCATCGATAACCCACACGTATGGTTCCGATTAAAAAACGTTTTTAAGTTTCAGTCCTATGTATGGGGACCCCCAAATGTAATTTTTTTTTTCATTTTTTTTATGAAATCTTAGTACGGTTCACGGAATACATCTACTTACCAAATTTCAGCTTTATAGCTCTTATAGTTTCGGAGAAAAACGGCTGTGACATACGGACGGACGGACGGACGGACGGATGGACGGACGGACGGACGGACATGACGAATCTATAAGGGTTCCGTTTTTGCCATTTGGCTACGGAACCCTAAAAAAATAGGTTTAGTACATCTGTAACGTTCAAGCTACTACATTTACATCCTAAGTATCTATCCTACTTCCTACGAATAGTATAAATGCGAAAGTGAGTGGGTGTGTTTGATATCTTTCACGAAAAAACTACTGAACGGATCTGGACGAAGTCTAGAATAACACATAGGCTACTTTTAATCCTAAGAAAATGTATAGTTCTAGATGTTGATTGATAAGAAGTGTACTCGTTTGCAATAAATCAATGTATTGTTCATTTAAATTTACTAAGAAGCTAGTTTGCAATAAATCAATATTGTTTATTTAAATTTACTAAGAACAGCGCCTACCTACCTATAGTATATATATATAGATAAATACCAATAGCAACAAAACTTTAATACATATAGGTAATATTGTCTTTAACGTCAAAGTTTAATGGTAGGTAGGTACTTCTACTATTTGAGTTATCTTCATCCATTTTATAAATCGAATAATATTTAAGTACTACTATTAAACTATTAACTTAATACGCGGACGAAAACACAACAAAATACTGCGCAAGCTATTGCACTACTACTATAATCTGCTGGCGACTTGATACTAAGCGGGCCGTGGCCCGCGCGACGTTAAACTATGACGTCACAAGCGCTCATGTGACTGTTAGCGAGACTCGATATTTTTCGAAACTTTGAATGCCTATAAAATCAAAACTACTAGGTACTTTTTAACTAAACAAAAACTAGTGTATTTGTATACACGCAGGCTTTACTGATACAACATTTCAAGCGATTTGGCATACCTAGTAACATTACTTATTACTAATACTAATTTAATTTCATATTTCAGGAACATTATTTTCAGTTGGTGTATTTAGTCATCTGCTAAAATTTGACGATGCTATTATAGGCATTATCTCCTGTATAAGCAAAATATTAGCTGGATTTATGTATGCCTTTGCTACAAAAACTTGGCACATGTATATAGGTAAGGGTTTTATAAATTATATTTATTGTTAGAATAACATTTTTTTAATATTATTATTATGGATAGGATTTTTTCCAACGAAATATTTCTTAATGCTCAATTGTTTTTTTTTAAATTCTTTTAGCACCTTTGATTGAAATATTTAACGGAACATCTTTCATTGCAATGAGGTCTATGGTGTCAAAACTTGTGGAAAAAGATGAGTTGGGTACGTAAATTATTTATTAATAATTTTTAGGTGAGTAAGTATAATTTACGTATAATGCAACTTTCTTATTAATATTTTCATTGTTAAAATTGGACACTCATGTTAAAATCCTAACTGAATAAAACATATTATTTTAGTAAAATTACTTTTAAAGGTTAAAATTACTTGTTTTCCTGACTGTCGCTTAACATTCAAATATTTTTTTAATATTTGTAGTGATCTTTACCATTAAATATTTACATATTTACCATATTTTTTTTCAGGAAAAGTGAATTCGTTCTTCGGCCTAGCAGAGGCTATGATGCCGTTGATCTATGCGCCCATGTACACCACGGTGTACACGGCGACGATAAAGTCTCTCCCGGGCGCCTTCTTCATCCTCGGTGGCGGTCTAACCTTACCGGCTGTTGGCATATTTCTGTGAGTGACAATATTAATCAATTATTTTCCAAAGAACCGATGAATAACAACGATGATATTATGAACGTAGTTTTCAAGATAATCACCTCTCATTAGATACTATGTTACAGCACAATAATGCCTCGCAAGCCAACCAGAAACTTATAAAAAACCTAACAATGATTCTGCATTCGTGTAACCAACGGCCTCCTGTGGTTATTGGGCGAATAAACATAACAAAATGCTATTTTCAAACCATCAGGCGTAGATGAACTTCGTAGCTTGTTAGGTTATCATGTTTCATTATTATAATATTAGGTTGATGATAAACTAGAAAATACAAAATCATATTATTGTTTATTGGGTCTAAACGGTTGAACTTAGGAACATCAAGAAAAAAATTATACCATAATATTATACAATTTCAGGTGGCTCTATTTAGCAAGCAAAAAGCACACAAGAGACATAGCAAATAAAAATAACAAAGAAGATATGAACATGGCTGCCAAAAATGGCATCGAAAACAAAGCTTTCGTAGCAGATGATAGAAATGAAAAGAAACCAAGGATTTCCACAACAGAAATGGTAACAGAAGATAAAAGTAACTTGTCACAAATTGAACTGGGAATAACGGACAGTATCTTGTGTAACAGTAAAATTCAATCATAATTTTATTGAGGCACAAATATTTAGCCTTGAAGATAACCCATTCCAACATTAAAACCTTCCCAGAAGCGCAACTTATACAATTATTCATAAACATAATAGGTAATGATGATGATTTAGGAATCACTTACACTAACTTGATTGTGATTATTTGTCACGATGTTGTACAAAAGATCTTACAAATTTTAAAATGGTTATAAACAGAACATAAAGTGTAATAATCCAACAAAAAATAAATACCTACATATACTAGTATATTGCTGGACAATTCTCACAGAAACATCAAGCCCCGTGTAAGCTCGAAGCTTGTGTACGGGTGATAATTACTTGTATTACTTGTCCAACAATGGTTGAACCCTTTACACGACAAAGAGAGAGATTGTCAAACAAGCGGATTTTTTAGTACTGAGAACGGAACTGTGCGTGTTTATATAAGGAGTTATAGTTAAAGATCGTGGAAATCAAATTTATAAACATTTAATGTCGTAGCTAAGCTACATTTACGTTGTGATTAAGATTAGAATAATTGATTGTGATATGGCTGTTATTAGTTCAAATTATAAGAAAAGTGTTAAAATATTTTAATTTATTTTGATATTTTGTACCAAACAGTCGTTTTATAAAGTTATTTAAATAGCGACTGTTGGTATATTATTATGTATGTCTAAGTGCCGTGTATAAGTACGACAATATGCTGTCTGATTCAGCATTTGAAATAAGAATGAGTTTTTGTTTATATATTGGAGGAGGTTCATTTGTAGTACCTAGTGATCTTTTAATCTTATTGACCACTTTGAAATTTTTTAATTTTTAAATTAAAAAGATAATTTCTACAACTCAGTGCTTGTGTACTTACCACAAATATAATATTAGTACTATTAAAATAAAAGTTTCGTTAATTATACCGCTTTTTTATTCAGTCTGACTGATCCTTATATTAGTTTTGTCTTGAACGAGCGTTCAGTTTTCAAAACGTGAATAAATTTATTTCCGTACAATACTTACTTTAGTGACAAAACGGTCGTCGCTCAGAAAAAATGGCCAACAAAAATTTACAGTTGGGCCATAATAGTTTACAAAAAAAATACCAAGGACCACTGAAAACAAATAAAATGTTCCTAGGTATCGATAGGTAAACATTGAGTAGCATACGCATGTTTAAGTTAAAATAAAACAATCCCATAATCTACATAAATACGACACGGAATATTTTCATTGTTGCATGCTGTTTAGAAATCTATGGTCATAGACCACACGTCTGACATCTCTCATCCAAATCTGGTCTGTTATTTTTGATGCGATTGCAGCGCAGCACTCTATGTAGATATATAATTAATCGAAGCCCTGAACACAAATAACATTACCTATCAGCCAAACAAATAAAACGCAGTATTGATACGAGATAATAAATTATTTATTAAAAGATAGCTTTTACATTAGATTACCTTGTTTGTGTAATACACACAAGTTCATAATTTTTATCACTGTAACAGAACTGACTGTAAGAATAAAATCTTAAGTAATTCAACAATCAAATAATATTATAAGAAATTGTCACATTTATTTTACACGTCACTCTTCATTTTTTTTCTTTATAAGAAGGTGTAAAAGTTTCGCAAAAATATCTTAAAAATGAATTTGGCAACAAATCTTTGGTATAACTTAATCTATAACTATTAGGTAGATACAAGACTTATCAAAATTTTATCTAAAAGTAAGTAAACCTGACTTTTAACCCATTCACTGCCCGAGTACATACCGTCTAGTAGATACGGACATGCGTCATAGGCGATGTAGTGTTAACATAATTGCAAGTCTCGTAATTCATCAAAATGGGTCCCACCATTTACAAGATTATGTAGTAAATGTAGATAAAATGTAAATCTATATTGATCTTATAACTAAAAGATATGAGTGTGCAAGAACATTTTTTATATAATATATACCGATAGTAAATGCGTGGGTCACAGACACTGATGGTAACAACAGTCTGTATACTGTGCTGATAAAGTTGAATAAACTTATAAGACTATTGTTCGTCTTGTAGTTTTGTAATGATGATGTAAAAAAATCCTCTGAGATCTATAATAAAAGAAACGTAATATAGGTTTCTGTGATTACGATGATAATTAAGGATTTTAAAAAATGCGGTTTCTCATTTCTTAGTCAAGTTAGAGATCTTACAAATCATTTCACCAAAAGACGTCAGTCGTTTTCAGTCATATACAAAAAATGTACTTATCACTTAGACTATACAATAGTCTTTACACAGAACAGATATGCTTGTTTATTCTATAAATGACCTTCAGTAATCACATGAATTAATATTACTTTACCTATAACGAGTTTACTAATCTTAATCAAATAATTATATCAATAATTGGCAGAAGTAAAATCAGTCGATGCATAAAACTTCGTAGAATTTATGCGCATATACTTTGAAATCGTAGGTCACATACAGAACTCCGTGACTTGGTTGTATCTGAAAAAGAAACGGCAATCCTTTAGAAAATAAGTTATCACTCATAAATAATAAGTGTTACTGCGATCAACTACGCGCGGCTCATTATGTCGCGTGGTAGTTATAACATTTCTACCAAGAACTATTGGGAAGATCCACGTTCTTTGAATCTTTTCTAGTTGTTAAGGTGTGAAGTGGATTGCAGCACCGTGAAACAGCGTGCTCTACATATATTGTTTTTGGCGTTCCAAAAAAACTGCAGACCTATAGCCCATGTCGAACAGTGGATATCCTACAGTTGTGGTAGGTTGATGAAAGCGCAGATTTGTAGGGCATTAGTCCGCTTACCATTCCTGGGCACAAACTGTGTCGCTTCTTATATTTCTCATCTTTTTGCACCACCCTCCCGATGTAAAGCTTCTCCTCAGATGACTTCCTGCCTCCTTCAATAGCATTCATAGGGACATCACCGTTGGTACACTTGGTCCATCTGATCTTTTCTCTAAGCTCAGGGTCTATACAGAGAACCTGAAAAAAGTCAGTATCAAATTAATAAGTGGTACTCTGTTTACAGTCAAAATGTTTTAATGAATTAAAAATTTTCGACATGTATTGTACAATTAAGTTTAATAAAAGTTTATTGTAAAACCAACAAAACAGTTTATTTAAACACGACTTTAAAGAAAATATATATTATTAAAAGATGTCGCTTTGCTGATTTTAAGAACCTACACAATTGTAGAAAACACACAATCTGTTATTTTTATTGTTATTGTTATCGTGTTTTGTAATAAATTGTTATTTTAAATTAATATGAAAAAAACTGAGTACCAATTATATAAAAGTCAACAAATAAATACGCAATTTTCTTTAAAAATGCTATCAACTTTAGCCCGCAACCTCCTGCGTCGTTGACACACCTTTGCCCGCTTCGCTATTGAAGGTCGTCATAAGTTTTTATTAATTAGTAATCATTGTATTTACCTCAAAAGTTTCAACATTCCTTTCAACGAATGTTTCGTCTTCCTTAAACGCAACAAAACCTAACTTGTGGTGTTGGTTCAACTTGCCAGGGATAACTTCACATCTAAATCTAGCTCTTATGACCCACAAGTCCGAATTGTCGATATCATAGCCACCGACGATTGCCCTATCCACTAGTTTGTAGGCATCATCAATGTTTGAAGGGACCCATTCCACAATACCTGAAAAAAGTAAGAGAAAGTAAGTACGTGCGGATAGATGGATGGACAATTGTAACACATAAATGAATGAACGGGTTTTAATGGAGCTTTACAATACAATGCATAGATAAAAATACCATATTTTACATCTATGATTCAATACTTTTCACCACAATAACATCAATTACAACGCAGACCGAACCGCGTATGGAAAGTTATTTCAGAATATAAACGTTAAAATCTAAGTATATAAAAATCAAAGCCTCTTTTTTTTGTAATTCTATAACTCAAGAACGCTAGGCCGATTTAGGAGCTTTTGGTTTCAATATAGTTGTAGTAGCTCAGGGAAGGCCAACGGTAAAAAAACACATAAGAATGAAGCGGGCGGGTCAGCTAGCTATTAATAATTATTTAAGTCTACATGACGGATCTATTAGAATTTTTATTTTGACACTATAAGCGCCCATGACACACGCTCGTATCTATAGCACGGCGTGGCTCGTAGTGTTAAATCCATGCCTATGATTTATTTATTTATTGATGTTGATTCAATATAATTATAATATCATGTTGTATACGTACTTTGGGGACGCTTAGGAGGTTCAGCATGATTACTTGTGCTAGGTACTGGCTGCACCCATTGAGGAACACCTGGTGGTAAACCATATGAAGCACCAGGAACTGCAGGATTACCATGGTAGGGAACCACATGGTTCACGAAAACAGGGTTGACCGTTGTTTGTATGGTCACCGGCTGAGTAGTCACTAGTCTTTGTTCCTCTGCAATAATACAGTACTTTATTAAATTATGCTCATAATAATAAATATGATGGGTTAAACATCTAGGCCCTCGTAAGCCCGAGATAAAGATACAAATAATAGATATAAGGTAACTAATGTCTATCTGTAGACCTCAGTCAATGAGAAAATTTCTCAAGAATTACATCAAGATTTCAAGATTAGCTCAAGATTAATTATATTTCTGGCTACATTTATTAATTACATACCTGGTAGATCTTTGCTTCTCTTTTTCTTTATTTTCCTCTTCTTTTGGGTTGAAGGCACCGTTTCAACTTTTCCTTTTTTCTCATTCCCGCTTTTTTCACTTTTTTCTGTTTTTCCATTTTTAGTTATATCTTCCTTTTCTTTTTCATCCGCGGAATTAATTTCTTTTTCCTTGGTATCATTATTAGATTCTTCTTCTTCCTCGCTGTTCTCAACTTCTTCTTCTTCTTCGTCTTCCTTGTCAGTTTCTTCTTTATTTTTCTTGCAACATTTGTTACACAGCTTAAGGGCTTCCAGGGCCACTTGACCAATAACTGCAACTGTAAATAATACTTATTAATAAAGTAGTTTATTAAGATGATAAAAGGCGGAGGTTCTCGAGTCAACTGTATTTTTTTCATATTTTTTTGTTACCTACCTAATAATTTTTGGAAGATAATAAAAAAACTGTTTTTGGTCAAGGGAAATCCAGAATTATCAAAATTTAAAATCCATTTAATTTTTAAACTGTATTTTATTATATGTGGTAAATTCCAATTACGTTTACAACAATGTAGGTAAAGTTCAGTTAAGATTCTGCGCAGTCTTTCGATGGTTAACTGAATCTTAATAATTAGATAATTAATATTACTAGTAATGTAAGTATAATAAATAAATTATTGTCGCTGGGCAAACCACAAATTATCGTAACTAATTATACATTACATATATGTTAGCCCCGTTCGATGCTTATGTAACGGGTAATAGATAGCTGAATATAAATAATACCTACATTGAAATTGATTCCGAGAATGAAATAATTGATTCTACTTTGTAGTGATGTGAACTTTCAGGGCAATGCGAACATTTTAACCGATAACTCATATTTATTATATATCTATTGAATTGAATTTCTGATTTCGATAAGTGACAAAGCTAACAAGGTCATATAATTGAAACTGCAAGTCATCAAAAAAACCTTTTTAAACTGACAATTGTATAATAAACAAACAAGGATAGGTACTCGTACTTATTGATTTATTTAATTCAGTTAATAGATAATGTTCCTAGGTATGTAAAATATTTAATACATTCCCATTCTAAGACAAGTTTTATTATCTGTGCTAGTAACTAAACGTCAAAAATTTGTGAGTCATTTAGATTTTGACGTCACAATCGGCTCCAATGTATAGTTTTATTGTAAACTAGCTTTCCGCCCGCGGCTTCTCCCGCATTATGTTAGATTAAAAAAAAACAAAGTACCCTATGTCCTTCTCCCGGTTCTAAGCTACATCTCCACCAATTTTCGATTCAGAATCAATTCGATTAAATTATATCTGAAAACTAGCACCCGTATCAAAGGCTTCGAGCTTACCATGGGGCTGGATGGGGCTGTGTGAAGAACCAACCACACTAAACACAAAATACATAAAAAATAATAATAAAAAAAAAAACATTTTTATTAAGACAACTCAGATCCACATAGTTACATAATATAATAATAAAATAATAATAAATATTGCTGGACAATTTTACACAACGACATCTAGCCCCGTGGTAAGCTCAAAGCTTGTGTTACGGGTGCTAGATTTCTGATATACATACTTAATATAATATACATACATAGATAGACATTATAACCAGCTTACTACGTTAACCATATTTTATTAACCTTATTTCTATAAGGGATATTTTTTCAGTGACATTATCAAATTAAATCAAGGTAGGTATATACCTGCCTATGATCTCATGCTATATCTTATCAATTCCGGTCAACAAATAAGCACATACAAGATTCTCGATATTTAATCAATGCCATAATGTCGATATAACTACCTACCTACCCACCTACGACCGATATGAGAACAATTAATGTTTAAAATAATGTAAATCTAAGTAGAATCCGATAATCTTATGTGTGATATAGGGATCGTTAATGAAAACTTTATTCTTAACTCCCGACGAAAAACGACGGCGATTTTAATTTAAAACTTAATTTACTTGTATTTAAAAACCATCTTATCTAAGTAAAGGAAAATTAAAAAAAAAATACTTTTAAGTCAACTAAGGAGACAAACAATTTCTGTAATAACAAAAATTGAGGCATCAGACAATGTGACAGCAAAATAAAATCCTTTATTTAATAGTTAAGATTATAATTTAAGTTGAATATTGTTTGATAAACCTAAACTGAAAATAAACATTTTTTTTTCAGTTACAGATTCTGGAAAAAGCAGATCATTAAAACGGCAGAAATACAGTAACTAGGTACAGTCGGCTTCAAAAATGATTAATATTTTTTTTATATCTAGCCCGCAAACACCATCTCTTATTCGTTGAATAACGGAATAAAATATGAGATATTAAGGTTTATTATTAAATAAATACTCGATTAGAATTAAATAGTAATAGTAAATAAGTTTATTGTGTATCGAATAATAAAATAATGTATTCTTTGGTATATAATTTATCAGTGTAAGCATTGTCTGCGTTTCTGCTGTTATCACTTCAAGTCCGTTGATACTCACGGCTCACGTCATGGACACTATGTAAAGTTATTTCTGGATTGGTGTTTTGCACATTGTAAAAAATATGTTTATAAACGCATGTTCGCGAGGGTGTGGATGGAAACCATGCATACTTGCATAGTCAGGTGCAAAAATTTCAGATTTCAGAACATTCAGTTCAGTTTATTTCATCCATTAGAGTATAAATTGAAATTAGACTGCCATAAATAATAAAACTTATACCAATTTTTTTTGTGAATATAGATTATAATATTAGGGAATTGTCCAGAGAGTAAAATATAACAAAAAATTATAAATGCTGACCTTGTAAACGAAAATATACCTAAATAAAAAAGGCAATAGGTAAAGATTCTGATTTCTGAAAATTATTAACTTAGACTCTACAATTTATGTAGAGTTTAAGTTAGATAATAATTTAATAAATAAAAAGGAACTTTTATAAAAGAGATTAAATCTGAAGGGTAAAAATACTTACTAGCTGCTGTAGCCATGCTAACAAAAGAAACCACAATTTTTTTAGAACTTCATACAAGAACAACTAGCGCCACAAAGCCGGAATGATTTTACAGGAAAATACTTGTTAAAACTTCACTCAACAATGGCAAACTATCAACATTAGACACAACAATACAAATACATAATATGGACGAAAGTATTATCTAAGAACGGAATAATTAATTATCTTTTTATCATATTTTTGGTTAAAATGCAATATCACACGTCTTGTAGAAAGACCTGACTGGGGGCTTATGGACAATGCATCGTCATGATACTGCTGATAAAGCTTAGACACAGACTTGCAAAACTGTCAGTGCTCATCCCTGATTGGCTGATTTTTCACACATGTAAATTGTGATTATTTGTGTTCTTAAAGTAAACACAGACAAACCAGCAAAAGTACTTATCTCGCACTGGAAGCACGTGGAGGGCAGGGTTTCGTAAGAATATTGGCTTATTTTGGAGAGATACAATTTATATAAAACAAATTTATTATGGAAATCTGTATCAGGTGGGATGATTTTTAAAATAGAAATGTTTTTATTCACTGCTAAAAATTCATAAAAAAATTACCTTTGTCTCTTTTTAATTTTAAGTTTATGTAACGTGAAAAAAAAGTCCGATCTACTATTATATTTAATTATACCATATACCCATATTTATATATATATTATAATACCTAATAAAAGTATTAATAGTGCTGGGAATTGAAAAAATATTCAAATTTTTAATGAAAAAAATAACACATTGAAACATATAAATTAATTAATATTGTGATCCTATTTAATGCCATTAAATATCAACAATTACTTATATAATGTGTTTTTGAATATATGGATTTTGTTTTTACCAAAGGGAATCCTAAAACCTATAACGTTATCAGAGGAATTCCAAAAGGTGACCTGTGACTTACCTAATCAGAGTTTTTAAAATAAAATCTATGACTAATCTATAATATGTAAACTATACATCTGATTTAACAGTACTTTTAGTAGTAATCAGACATATCCTATTTTTATATTATAAACAAAAATAATCAAATATTTTTATTGCAATCATAAAGAAATGAACATCCAGAATAAAACTGAGAAAACTTAAGACTAATGTTAATGCAATTTTTGCCCACTTTATCCCCTCTGCAGCAGAAGGACAGTACATTATCTGTCTTTATGCTAATCTGTCCTCCTGCTAATCTGGGATTTTGCTATTCCGGGATTTTGCGTATCTGTCCTTCTGCTGCAGAGGGCTTTTATCTCATCATCTGTACTGGGTCTACAATTTTCTCTATGCCCGAAATATCCACGTCCTCCCTGGGACCTTCTGTAGCCAATTTAAGTAACCGCCTAACTGTACAGTCAGCCAAAAATGTTGTCTACCACCTATGTGGTTGTGATTCCTATGTACGTCAGTTAAATTATGTTTGAAAAGTCAACCATATGGTTCATTACATCGCACAGAAACTTTTGCCAAAACTGGTAGACCACTTTCTTGGCCGTCTCGTCTGTTTCGATTCTACACCGCGTCAGGCGACCTTGTCAAGGCTGTGTTGGCAAGGACGCAGAGCCGGATCTTGGCGCGAGGCGGGGACAGCGGACTACAGCGCTGCAGATGCCGAGCGATTAGGGATCCAGGGGGGAGGGAGAGAGAGAGTGGGGCGCAGGTCTTTCTCCCTCCTTCCCTCCCCAAGCGGATTCCTTCCGCCGCAAACGCTGTATTAACGGTGGAATGTAAAAAATAATAGAATTCCCTATCACTACCCGTATTGGGAAATTAAATCTGAAGAAGTCAATAACATAAACAACTCATCTTACGTATTTATAATTGTTATAACTCAACATATTTATTGATAATATATAAGTACATCATAATTTATAATCTTTGAAAACGCCTGAAATTATTTTTCTGCAAATTTGTGCACCAATTAATAGTTTATAATTGAGGACCAGGAGACAGGCATTGGCTTCTATTTTCAGCGGGGAAAATATAATATAAATTAATATATTTCCATGGGAAATTGTATTACTATTAGATTACTAGATACTATTCTAAGGTCGTCAAATAAGAATATAACAAATAATTTTTTTATGAAGAAAGTTTATTCATTAAAGTCTACTTGAAATACAGTGCGAGTAGTAAATACTCCGAATAACATCCATTATATTCAGGTGTATCGGTTTTAGACACTGACTTACGATATACGATACATATAGAAATACCGATATCACCCGTAGGTATTTAATTATAACTATTAATACTAATAAAAAACTAAATTAATTTGTTAAAATAATTAACTCTGTAAATGAGATTGTTCAACCTTATAATAAATCAGTATCCATAATAAATGTAAAAAAACTAATACCTATCTAGAGCAAAACGCCTACTGAAAACTAGAAGATCTAAAGCAATCTTTATAGAAAACATGGTTCCCAATTAGGTACTCCTACACTATTATAAAACATTTGGCCATTATATTGGCCACGGATCTACAATGAGTTTTTAGGTTCTTACATTTCTAATATTAAATTTGTGGTACAAAACTGTTCAATAAAATGCCATTACCAAATACCATTCATTCTGAATTCATGGCTAAAATTTAAAAAGGCTTCAATATGTTGGTACTACAAATGACTCAAAAATTACACATAACAAAGGGTTTCGTAAATCTTGTGCGCAATTTCATTCCCTGCGAAAGAAATATACATAGCTTGGTGGCTGGGATGAATCTGGAACAACAAAATAAAGTATTGTAATTGCTAGAAAATAAGTTTTGATGAATAAATAAACACACATATACACCCCAATTTATTTTCCCACTGATGGGATACAGGGACTTTTCTCTTGACGAAAGGAGACGAAGGCCAATTGCGGGTTGGTGAACGTACACAATATCCATCAAACTTTTCAAAGTTCTCAGAACATTCCGGTTTCCTCACGATGTTTGCCTTCAACTTTAGAGCGTGTTTTTATACCCTACTGCGCGACGCAAAGGAGTGGTAATGTGTTCAACAGACTGTGAATGTTTGTTTGTTCCTTTGAAATACGTGCAGTATTAGTGCAGTACAAACTTGTGTACAGATTTTTAATATTTTTTTATCTTCTAATATATAAAATTTCCATGTCACAACGTTAGTATCCGTACTCCTCCGAAACGGCTTTACCGTTTTTTACCAAATTTTATATGCGGATTCAGTATGTCTGAGAGTCGGCTACTATCTATTTTTCATATCCCTAAGTGATAAGGGTAGTAGCCGGCGTGCTAAGTCGCGGGCGGGTCAGGTAGTAATATACCTACAAATTTGTTCATATATTTAATATTACTAGCCCTATTATATATTATGAGCCCTTAGAGCGAGGAGTCATTTTTGTATGTTAAGGTTTAACTCAAGTACCTAGCTGCCACATTTGTTATTACATAATAATGACTAATTGTGAAGATACTTGTACTTTGTAAACCGCTTTTTTGTGAATAAATATTTTTAATTATTATTTTACCTTGCCAGGAGTCAGTGATCCTTGTTCCCTAGCTCTGCCGATGTAGAGCGGTTCTCCCGACGACGTGTTGCCGCCGGCCACCGCGTTAGGAGGCACCACGCCGTCCCGGGTCTCCACCCACTTGATTCTGTTAGGCACAGCGCAGCAGACCTGGAAATAAAACCAGAGTTTGAATAAACTTAAGTCCTGAGCATGGTAACATTGTTGTGGGAATCAGAAACCTTCATTTTTTTAAAGTATCTGTTGGTGAGCAAAGCAAGAGTCTGAAATAAAATCGCTATCGCTGTTATTCCATCCATATAATTAAGAATTATATTATTCAATCTTTTAAACTAGGCATCGTTATTTTGTCAAATAGGTTGAGTACCGGGTACCGAAGCTAGGGCGGGTCGCTTGCATATCCAAATCCATTATGATTTTTATGATGCATGGAAATCTTATAAGCAATATACTTCGGTAACATAAAGTAGCCGAGTGAATATGCTCCGATTTTAAACATGTAAGTACCTACTGTGAGTAGGTAGTGTAATATGATGCATTGATCGTTTGACATAATTGTAATCATTTGTGAAATGAATCATTTGTGATTCATACTTTCACGAGGTATGATACCATTGAAGATACTACGTTTATTGAATGGTTTGACATCAGACGGTAAACGCTTTATACGAGCGGTAAATCGACATAAAACGGTAATTACCACTCTTTGCGTTTATATGAAGTGCCTCACAGTTACTAGAACTATTATAAGTCAATAATAATAAAAAAGAAAACTTCAGATTTAACGTTTAAACTAATGTTTTTGAACCCGTGCTCACCTCAATCTGTTGAACGGCATTCTCCTTCCCGCCCCAAGCCACGTAAGCCATTTGATGCTTGATGGCCAGCTTGCCGGGTATCAAGTCCCTCTCGTGCCGCGCCCTGATGACCCACAGCGGGCTGTTGTCGTAGCCCTCGTACCCCGCCACCACGGCGCGGTCGCTCAGACCAATCGCTTGTTGAGGGGTCGTGGCAATCCATTCCACCTCTGAAACGGAAAATTATACTTTTATAACACTTTCCGTATCTAAAAAAAGATATTACTTTGCCTTTTCAATTATTTTTTTCCTTTTACGATAAATTTTCCGTATATTTATGAGTTAACCGAGTTAATCAATACCGAACTGCCTGACAATTAGAAGAGATCAGCAAGATAAGTATAGGCGCAATAATAATACTCACACTTGAGATTGGAAGAAAATAGCAAAGGACTATTTATAACTAGAGACATCTAGAACAAACTATCTCCGGGTAGGTTAGATATATTTACCAACTACCCGCGTCATTATTCTATGAGTGAGCTGATAATTCTAATTCCAAGTGGGGCAACTGTAATCTGCACTGACATACCGCTGTGGGGCGTATTGTGCTCTGTGAGAACTGCTGCTGTATGATAATGCGTGTTAATATAAAGGCGGTAGTAAGTACCTACCTACTGACCGTTCATATAGTATTCACCTAATGAGAAAAACATGAAAAAGCCAAAGCATCTTGTTTTCAAGAATAAGAGATGTATGAACTTACGTGGTATATTGACTGGAGTTTGTTGAGGGATAGTTCCAAGTGGGTAAGAAAAGGACGGAGCGGTTGGCGTCGGCGCGGTGGTCGGCTGAGGACCGGGGTACGGGTACGAGAAGCCCGCAGGAGGCGCGTAGGCCTGCCCGGGCGCGTATTGCCCGGGACCGGGATACTGCCCGGGGTAAGGCGCAGGCGCGTATTGCCCGGGAGGCGGGTATTGCCCGGGCGGAACGAACTGCTGGCCAGCCGCCGGGGGGTATTGCCCAGGCGCGGAGGACAGGTTGTGCCAAATTTGTGGCTGTTGGTTTGGGTCTGAAAAATATGTTAAATTATTTACTACTTTAAAATATATAATAAAACATCTATCTACGATTATTTTCCATCCCAAACAATATCAAACAAAAACTGTTGACAATCCCAATTCCCAATTTGAAGTAAGGAACATATTGGGAATCGGGAACTATTCCCAATATTTTCCTTAATTCAAAACAAACTGCGTACATTTGCTGTGGCTAACTTGTGCAAAAGGTCGTTGTTGTTATTAAAATCGTTAAGGAGGACCAGTTACACTAATAGGTATTAACTTATATAACATCAATGGTATTTTAGCAATGCTTTTGGTTCGTTTCTATTAGGCATGTTTAACTAAACTTCCTGGTACCTACCTATCTAGATTTATAGACAAGGTCTAACAGCAAACATCACTACAAAAATATGAAGGTCATTCCGAGCGGTACCTAATTTAGTCTCTAAAATTAGATACCATAAATATTAGCTGTTAGTTATTGTAATAGCTAAGCCTAAGCAATATTATCTTCTAATTTGCTTTCTGTTACCTAATCACGTAGGTAAATAACTACCAACTTATTCATTAAAATATTTCATCAAACAAAAACTGTTTATTAATATTCGTTACCCGCTTGCCGGCATTGTTAGTTAACAGCAAACACGTAAACACCTATTTCAAACATACTGCGCTAGCTTATGCACTACGATAAGTGTAGAAATATAATAAAAACATAAAACTATAGATAATAATAAACAACTTACATCCAGACATGTCGTTAACAATTTCAGCAAAGATAATAAACACAACGCACTGCAGTGCCTGTTTTGAGAAAACTAGCGTTCGATGCTCGAATGTAGCACGATTTAGAAGTGTTCTGTGTGAGGGAGATGGTCGAATCAGACGTGGGTTTTACGTCTAGACTGAGAGGGATAGAAGAGGAATGTGAAATCATGTTGAAATGTTCGCATGACGCAGAGGCTACGCTGGGCTAGTTTGACGTTTCTCTGCTGCAAGGCTAGCTGTAGTTGTTAAATTGTGGAGTTATGTAGGAATTTTCATAAATGCCTGTTTTCGTTTTAAAAATATTAATATTATTATGGAATTAATTTTGTGACATGTCAACTATGTATAAATAGCTAATGTAACTAATAAAGCCTTTACATTTACATTACAATTATGATTATGTCCTATATAGACTAGCGCTTGTATAATGTATGTAAGTACCTACATATATTTTCAGCCTTTCTACATTAAGAGCGAGTATGCAGTGAAAATCGCGGCAGAAACGACTACGAGAGTTGACAACAGCGACCGCGTGCCCCGCGTGGCGCTGGCATATCGAAAATATTACGCGCAGCGCTAACCAGAATTAGTTGTGTAGCCTACAATCATAGATAAACCCCACTAGATACCGCATGACAAGCGACGACCGCGCGCCAAACATATGGTTAAATCAACCATTATGAAAAGCCCCGCCTCGAAACACGGCTTTAGTTGCGACCAAGTGTCAGACCCGTGAACTTCATATACGTTTCTATAGTCTAACGCAAGTGAAGAGGTCAGCTTATAATGGCTACTCGTACGAAGGACGTTCACTTGTCTCTTTTCCGCATTGCGCTTATTGCACTCGTTGTCTTCTCGGCGAAAGCACGTGTAACGTTAATGATGAATATTCTAATCGATATCGTTAAAAATGATAGACGACGTATATAAGCGGGTCTCTCGGTATTATTGTATGTAAAAATAAATAAGTTATCCATAAACCGTTTAAATATGTTTATTACTTACTCACTCAGTCAAATGAATTATTTGTGATAAATTTTTCTAATATTATTTTTAAATTTTTAAGTTCTACAGGTTTTGTGTATACCAAAAATAAATACATATCTACCTACCTACATGATGCTATTTGCTACAACGCCGTTGTTCCAGTCCCTGCAACCCGCATCTTCCTCCAATTTAGGTGCGTTTGAATCGGAACAAAAGTATTCTAATGCGGTAATCTAGTTTCGGTGATCTGTGATACAATAGACACTATTATTGTAATCTGAAGCAATGCGTCAAATTTTTACACGTCAAATAATATATACAAAATTGAAATGCGAAAGTAACTCTGTCTGTCTGTCTGTTACGCTTTCCCGCACCTCTCAACCGATTTTGATGAAATTTGGCACATACAATCTTTAGAGCTCTTTCTCAGGGGAGAAAGAACAGACTTTTTACCGCGGAAAAATACATGTTTCCGCGGGAAAATTTGATTTAGATGAAATTTAGTATGGAGATAGTTGCAAATAAAAGTATATGGCGAGAGACTATTTACCGCGGATAAATACATGCTTCCGCGGGAAAATATATGCTTACGCGGGAAAATTTGATTTAGATGAAATTTAGTATTGAGATACATAGTTGCAAATAAAAGTATACGGCGAGCAGAAGTCGCGCGGGGGCAGCTAGTTATAAATGACAAACTACTTATAAAATTGGTTCCGGCACAGAATATTATTAGTTAGTACGGCGCACGGAGAAAATTGTCATAGGTCCGTCCAGCACAACGTCTCGCCCCGCACTGAATTGAAGGGCCCGCGAAGGGGAAGATCGCGCATTGCGTGTGTCGTTTTACGTAAAAAATTCGTTAAAAATCGCTGGGATTTTTTTTCGAAAAAGTAAGCTCAGGAGATGATTGGTATTCTTTTATTCTATATGGTGATGAAAATTAAAAAATCTTATGATTAATAGATTAGGATTTAAACGGTTCTTGCTGAAAAAGTAGACGGTATTTTACACTATTATTTCAGGTACTTAAAATAAAAAAAATAAAATTTCAGCCTCAAGAGATGATGCCTTATATGGCATAGATTATTGTGTAATTTTTTCAAAGCAATTCCGTTAAAGAACAAGGAAATAAATGGTTTCTGCTGAACCCAAATTTACCAAATTCACGCATATCTACGCCTTAAAGAGTACAGGTAATCTAGATATAATTATTATCTACCTAGGTAAAATAAACACACAGTTACACCATACGAGTAGGTATACCTACTTAAACATAAACACAGTAAGTAAATTGGATTTATGTGTGATAGGTTGGTAGTTAATATTCAAACTTACCAGTTTCCGATTTCAACCGTAACATTTCACTGCCCATGTCTGCCATCACACAGATACAAATGATGACGTCAAATATTTGTCGGGGAAAATCCATCCACTACTAATACAGAGCCACGTAATGATTTAGCAACGTGGTCCTGTATTACTAGTGGGTTCTCGGTGGATGGGGGTTACCGTTCAAACCAGCCAATCAAGAACCTATTGCATTGAGCAAGCGATTTAATATTAAATCAAATGCATGGTGATTGGTGACTAATTTATATAGCAAGATATAATAATAACAAGATAAATAAAGCGACAAGATAAAATAAATTTGACTAATATATCGATTACTGGTGCCATTTAGCACCTTATCAGCAGCTTTGCCTAACAACTTAGTAATTTTAAAGAGAAATTCGTGCCATCTATTGTGAATGTATTGAACTAACTTCAGAAGAGGCAAAGCTCTCACGCTTACGTACGTTACGTGGTTAGTGTGCTGATAGACATTAAGATGGCGTTTCGGCAAAATATAAACAAGAAATAAAACCTAAGAAAGTTCGCAACAATTAAATAAAAAGGTCTAAATAAAATAAAATTGAATATAAATAAGTACTTTTAATTAGCTACTTCGTACCTCCATCCTTTAATGCCTAACCCATAGACAATCGTAATTCCAACTAAGTAGTTGTTAATTACGGCTTAAAGTTATACATCAAGGAAATATTTTTTTATCGGATAAGCCTCTTTTGACACGGGACTTAGCCATACCCAACAAAAGTTGGTAAACATGATAAAGGAACATAATATTTTTTGATCATTTTTCTGCGGCACCAACTCATGTGCGAGTTCACGGTTTGCCATCTTCATACTCCAAAGCATATTTTGCGCAAACAAGTACAAACACAACAGTACCTATTGCCATAATCAATCCGAAAGTTGAACATAGTAATCCACTGAAAATAATGACAGATTAACACACATAACAGACAGCTGGAGATACTGAACAGAACATACTCATCGCCGACTATGAGTTGCAGCCTATGACGCAAGAAGTTGTGCGTTCGATTCCCACATTAGACCACATTAATATTTGCAGATCGTGCAAATATTTATTACCTACGGATGTTTTTGGTGTAAAATGTATGTTCTAAGTGTAATCATGTTATGTAAAATTAAAAAAAAAATGAGTACATTGTGTAATTATCTTAATCACCAGTAACACTAACTTCGAGCTTACCACGGGGATACTGTTGTAATTTGTGTATAAATATTTATTTAATAAAGATTTCTAGTCGTTTTGGTCAGAGGGGTGTTGCATCCATCGTGAACCAGCATTCACAAAAATCATCTATCCATCTTGTTTGATGACTTTTGATGCTGTGCTTGTGGATTTTGATTTAGTATAATTTATAATACACCTAACTAAGTTAAAAATAAATGTAACTTACCACATAATTTATATACCTATTCAATTTGTTTCCGAACAAAAGTTGGACTAACACATAATCTTCAATCAGCCATAGCATACAAAGATCAATCATTTAAACTTAAATTGGTACTTTATTCGGCCCAAATAACTGCAAGAAGTATTTATTTATGTAAATCATAAGCATAAAAAATTAAAATATTTTATACTAGGTAGTTTTCCATCCGAGTAAATATATTTTTCCACTTTCTATTTTAGACTAAACCTGCTTTGTATATTACTGATGTAGAGTAGGTTCAGCTCTTACTTGAGTCTGTTCAGGCAGTAATGTTCAATCTCTTTAACATTCTTGGTAAAATTTCCTCTTCAATTCCCCATGCTGCTACTATTCCCAAGACAGCGGTGAAAGCAAGCATAAAGGTTATTATGAATACAAAACCGAGAAGGCAGCTTAAAAAAAAAAGAAATAAATAATAAAAATAGGTAAATATTGAAACAGTCATTTTAGTGAGGGACTGTATATGTTTTTACACACAATACTGCGACTCAAATCATTTTGGTTAAAGTTAATAGGTGAATCTATTTATAATTTTCTGTGAGATTAGATATTTAGTTATTTTCCTGTTGTCGTCATCAAAATAATTATAAGACTTACATATATAAGTACCAGACAATAGTACCAGCGTCATTCTGTGTTATGTTAGTACCAACTGACGGCAATCACCACCGCCTGGTACAACAATTATAGCAATTCCCCAAGATCCATAATGAGTTCTATTGGGGAACACGTGGCCAAATAGTGGGACCATAGATGTAAATAGTGTGGGACGTAATGTTGGGTTGATTATGAAGAGAATTATTCAGCTCTATTTTATTAATTAGCTTACCACATTTTCATTTACGAGAAAATTTTTACGTATATTTGGTGGTGGTGGGCGGTACCTTTTACATTATTATCTCAGTGGGCAAGAAATACTACAGATACTAATAATTTTGATTCTTAAAATATGATTTTATATACCCATTTTTCTTACATATTTTATCAGTTCAGGTCAAATCTTCATTATTGGCTTTTAGTAAACTATTCAGAAATTTAGTGCCTTAATAAATGAATTGTTGTTATGGTCTTACCAAAGAGAATATAATCACTACGTGGGTCTTACAATGCAGAAGTTTTTTGTCTTGTCAATTATTATTCAAGAAGGTTTTACCTGTTTCACAAATAATCAATTTATTTATAATGTTCTCTAGATTTATCGACAGATAACGAAGTAAGCGTAAAAAAAGTTATACTGTCTGTGGTAAACCAAGATAGCCATTCCACTCAACTAGTTTTGGTTAAAATATGAATACTTGATATACATAAAAATAAAATACATACTCAATATAATAGGTACATACTGATTACGATGGATGTATAATATTTTAATTTAAAGGTCGAGCTGCGTTGAAATTGCTTTCTTAATAAGAGGTAATTAAACTATACATTTATATCTATTGTTTGTTTAACCTAGACTTGTTTCTTATTTGTGTTCAAATTGATTTTTAAATAGTTTACTTTATTATATTTTCCAGTTAATTTAATTAAGATTGTCTTGTCCAAGTATCTTTTTTTAAGATTTAATGGATACAAAAAATGTATTTATTCTTTGATAGAAGACAATAGGAAGAACGCCCTCGTTATTTTTTAAAATTTATTTAAAGACGAGTCTTCAGTTAAGATAAATTTTAAATTTGCAAATTATACTTAAGATGACGATAAAAACAATAAAATAATCTTCACCAATCACCATTATCTTTTCCTGTTGTGATTAATCACAATAATACCAAACCTTACTCCATAAAATTTTTACTCACTTCAATAGTCCATAAGGATATCGATTCCCCACGTTATTACTAGTATTCCAATAACTGATAATGCTACCACCGAAGCTACCATAAGCAAACCTTGAACCAGAAAACTGCAAAAAATCATAAATAAAGGCTAGATTGGAGTTTACTTAACTTAATTATTTACTTATTTCTTATTGAACTTTTAGAAGTTTAAAGTTTTGGAATATGCATTATTCATGATATAGGTAATAAATGTAAGGCATCCTGACAATATCTTATTCTATTCATTAAAATATGTATAAACAGTCACAACACCATGAAACTTACCACATTTTATTTTTCTGGATATTTGTATAATGAGTAGTAGAATTAATTTAGTTTTATTTATTTATTCACTATAATTATGCTGTAACAAAATAGTTAAAGCTAAAGAATAAAATAACAATATTTAATTTTGTTCTTTCGTGTTGGTAAACATAGTTCCATACAAACATAATAGTCGGGTACAATGTGCCCACAGATTACAATATTAAAATGTGTGGGCATTATACTTAGATTATAGAATAAATAATAATAATAATAGATTCCTTCTTCTGAGGCATTATAATATTGTACTGTCAGATATTTGACATAATAAAAAAAAATCATGCAAATATTATACCGAATATAAATAGAATCATATTTATGCTCATTCTAGCTTTCCGCCCCGCAGCTTCGCCCGTGTTTCCCGCGTTAAAAAGTAGCCTATGTCACTCCATTAAATAAAAAATCACGTCAATTCATCACTCCGTTTTGTCGTAAAAGACGGACAAACAGACACACAGTCTCACTTTCCTATTTATAATATTAGTATGGAAGTATAGATAGTAGAATTTATGACTGATTAAATACAAAAAGGATCAGGAGTAAAGCATTAACTAGGAAATCATGATGATTAAATATTAGGTTTAACCAACAGATAACCCTCAAGAGTTATAAAGCCACTAGATAACAATTACAGAAAGCTGAACTTTCTGTAAGTAATCATTAACTTACATGTATAAGAAGAAGTTGGAAATTAAAATAGGTGTAGTAGGAAGAGCGTTAGAAAAGAAAAAGAGTATTAATAAGAAAAAAATGTATTACATTTAACAAAGGTCTTTGGAATTATATTAGTTGTAGAGATTTTACAACACTGTGTCTAATTACCTTACTAACTATGTGTATGTAATCAGGTATAATACAGTGGTTTTCTCGACCAGACTATTTTAAAAACGTCTGAGCAAATAATTATGATAAATGATTTGATACTGTACGAGAACTGGATCATAAGCCTTCCATTTAACATGCTATAGTTTTGGCCTGGCTATTGTTATCATCTGAGAATGTCATTTTGTTATCAACTGAGTAGGTTTACACACCATAAGCCAACAAAGCAGCCAGCAGAGATTTGTAGACACTTTTCAACCAAAAATATAAACTTTTGTAAATAAGATAAACTAGTTGAAAAGCCCTGTAAAATATCTTATAAATATCCTTATCTACTAGGCTAGGTGACTCAGTCTTAATAAGGAAAATTGACTTCTTTGGCATAGGAGTTTTCATACATCCGCGTGTTTGGGCCGCTGTCTCGAACTGAAATAAAACATACAATATGAAATTTATGTTGGTTATTATACTTACATTAAGAAATAAAAAAAACCATAAAGCAGATGGACCAAAGCAAAAGCACCCCATTTACGTTTCCACAGCTGACACAGGGGCTAATCTCCTGACAAGAGTGGTTAGGCCTTAATTCATGATGCTGGCAAGTATGGTGAATATAAACTGTCCTTTAAACTTTTTAATGCACTGAGAACATGCCGGTTTCCTCACGATGATTGCTCACGTGCATACTTTTTTCAAGAAGAAACATTTAATAATTTATCCTCGGCGGGGTTTAAACCCACGGCTTTCGGAACGAAAGTCGAGTGAGCTCCCTCTTAGCCAACACGGCTCCTAATGATTGACCACATGCGTACTACAGTAAACTAATGAAGAACATCACAAGCAAAGCAAAATCCACGGGGCTAGATGTTGCTATGATTTGTCCAGCATTTATTACTATATTGAATTAAACGCTTCGTTTAAGTTCTATGTTTTGTTATTTGCTTTACTGTGTGTTTGGGCACGCTCTATCTGCATACCAATTATGTTATCTGGCGATATTCGTGATAAAATATTATTGATTTTGACTCATTCACACATAAATTCCGTTATTGTTTCCGTTACAGTTTTACTAGGTGACTAATACAGACTATTAGTAATCTAATCAATAATATTATACGAGCAGGTTATTTTCCAGGCATCATTATATCATAAATTATTATATTATTACAATAGATATTAGCGATACGGCCGCGCATTGTACCTGTGCTGTTTTATTTGTTTATATGTTAATCCTTGTGTGATTTACAACAAATGTTTTTTTAGTAAACTACAAGTTGTTTTTTTTATAAAGATACCTATGTGAACTAACAAACAAATTACATGTAATTGGCTATCTCTACATACCCTGGTAGTTTGTTCGCGGATTTCTGAGACTTAGGGTCATTTCAACGACAGCTATTCTATACTAAATGGTTCCATAAGACCTTTAGGTACCATTGAAAAGATCCTAGATTGGTGGATAAAATTTTTGCTTAATTCCATTTCTCAGCTGGTAAGCGTTCTCAAAGCATGGTGCATGAAAAAATCAGCTTCCAAGATTTAACAATTTAAATAACTTACCAAAGATAATGTTTGTTGCCCACAAGATCAGAAGTATAACAGCTACGATGAAGACTAGAGATATCGCCAAACTAATCAGTTTGCACATAAGATCGCAGACGCACCCGAGACTGTAAGAACAAAGAACTGTGTTAGTCAAAACAATGAACGATGCATACAGTTTCGATTGCTTTAGAAGAACCGTGGCCACCTTAACTAAATAATCTGGGAATTTTGTTTAATGACTGGACGTCCGATGCAACTTCTAGCAATCCACTATCTCCATTCGCAAACTGCCTGTTACTTATACTTTCAAATCCTCTTGGATATTAAATTGGTAAATAATGTAAGATTTAAAATGCTAAAAGAGCTGTTAATATCCTATTATACTTTCACATCTAAAACACTACGATTTTCACAAAAATGGGGTTCGCTATAATCACCACGATTTCCAGAAGGGTTGGAGATCGCAGTAAGTTGGTCCAGTAGGTACTGAGAATGACGGTTATGCTCGTTTTCTGGTAATCTCTTAGTCAATTTAACGACGTATACGCGATGAAAGGGATTTCTTATACCATCACCACAAGTCATACGGGTACAACTAAATAGTACTTCACAATTTCGCACTAGTTCAAATAATTATGTTTATTGATTTCCTCACCACATGATGGAATAAGTAGATTATCGGATGGCACAAAACGTGAAGACTAGTTTCCTTGAATGGAATTAGTTTGTGACTGAAGTGTTGTGGTAACTCTGACAATATAAAACTTATGTCTTATCAATCTTTATCTCGTATCGAGTGAAGTTTGTTCTTACACTTCTTACGTATTCATGTATTGAATTTTATTATACTTTTTACAAAAAAAAAACGTTGAAAAATTAAGACTTACATAAAAGGTTTCGAGTTTATTTATTATTTTATTTAAATTTATATTTCTATAAAGCTTTGATACCTAATGCTTTCTTATTAAATGGGATACTGCTATTGAATTGACTAAATTAAAGGTGTAGAATGTAGGGTAGGTTATTATAGTGTGTAGTTGCAACCGCATTATCTGTACCGTATGTAATTGGGTGAAACGAGATCAGCGTTCATAGCGAACGCATTGTTATCTACGATCGATATAACACGTAAGGCTTCGGCAGGTATCTGTTATCAGCAAACTGATATCATTTCCTATCCGATATCGGCATATTTTTGGCACGAATATAGTATACCATTGCGTGCTATGTCACGAGTGATTCATTTTTCACGGGCGCATGAACTCTTATTATTTCTCACAAGTCAAATGCGTCATAAATTTATTCAGTTGTTGTTTTCATTCCTAACAATTAAGTTTTTGAATTGAACTATCACAATAACGTAATAGGTACTTAACCATATTAATATCACAATATCAGAAGTTATCTATGTAAAAATAGTATCTACCTAAATCCTTTTTTGGCCGTAGGTTAAATTATTAGAATAATATTAGGTATATTATGTATATATGGGCTGTGGATTTTGTTTAGTAAATAAAATAATATACATATTTAGCACGGGGTGAATATTGGTGTGAGAATTATTTTAAGTGCATTATTCTATCAATATTTTTTATGCCTGAAGTTGTCGATCTTCGAATATTTACGAACTTACAACGGGGTAAGGCCCTTTATTGGATTTTGTTCGCGAGATTCGTGCTCAGTATTTTAAATTGTTATACTATACATTCCTTGCATCATTAAAATTATGAAACTACCAAATTCTTTACATAATGGAAGCCTTTTTTTTCTACGAAAGAATCTCTCTTTTATCCAGCTAGAATCTCTGAGTTCCGTTAAAGACAAACTATGCAGAAAAATATTCTGCAACTATTGCAAGAGCTTACTTTGGTCTCCAGAGTCTGTAATAAAAAGTTTTGTGTATTTTTTTAACTTTTTCCATTAGAACGGATTCCCTGGAGTGAAGCGCGGCCGGTCGCGTGAGAATGAGCAATTTCCTCTTCCCTGCCACGATTTCGATCTGACTTCCTGCCTGAGCAGCGATTTTAAAATTTATAGAATCACTTTACATGGAATTGAAAAGCAGAACAACAAGTAATGGATAACGAAACGATTAGTTTTCTTTGTGTTCAGAGTGGTGCTACTTATATTGTAGAATTATTATAAACGGGTTATGTTGTTGCCAGATGTGAAATACCATAATAATTTAATTGAAGGTTTTGTAATTTTTAATTCAGTTGATTGTGAAATAAATGACGGTAAATCAAAAATGTTTATTTATTTGCCAATTAGATATTGCAAATAACCCCTAATGTCAAACAACACTTTGTTATAAACGTTAACTAAGTAGGTACTCCTCAAAATAAAGCTGAGCTACGAAAGCTTTACTACAACCTAGAACTTAAACAGCGACGTCGAAAATAAGTTTCGAAATAAGTCTTCAAGAACTTTAGAATTTCATCGCGATTCTGAAATAAGAAAGAGTTTCGCGGGTCGCAAGTTGGATCGGCAAAGTTGGAACTCGATGAGATCAAACATCGTCTGATTGCACTGCTGGAGAAATTTAGCAAACAATGGCCAGATGGATTCTAGGTCGACTCGGACCAGCTAATTTCGATTTCTATGTGGCATGGCCATGTCCATGCCACATCTTAAATTCAAAGTATTTCACCTTTTAAAGTATTTTCATTTTATTATAATAAAGACAGTCTCATTGTTGATGCATTTGAGAAGACGTGGGTCCAACTGGCAAAAGAAAGGGAGTCGTGGAGGGATCTGGGGGAGGCCTTTGCCCAGCATTGGGACACTACAGGCCTAAAGACAGTCTCTGAATTAATTAATTAATAAAAATAATCATTAGTCGAACTAATAAACCATACTTATTTTATAATTTATCACGGTATGAGTCACTTTATTTATTTCTTTAAAGTCGGTGTTACGAAATTATTATCATAACAACCAACCAACAACAACTTTTTTTCTTTACGTGTTATAAGGTTATAAGGTCTAAGTAATACTGGTAATACTTATGTATATTATGTATTTGTTAAATTTACAATTTCATATTTTTTATGCACTACTAGTTGACCCGCCCGCATCTTTGCCCGCTTTATTCCCACCAATATTTTCTCACCTTTAAAACCTTACCTGGGCTATTTTAAAACCAAAAGCTCCTAAATTGTAAAGTTAGTGTACCCAAAGTTCTTGAGTTATAAAATTACAATGAAAAGTACTGACGCTTCATAACCAAATAACGTTCCAATTTCGGAACACCTTGTAAATTAAATATCTTAGTACAATTTATCAAGATAGCAGTTAAGTAATTGCTCCGCGAAATGATCTATGTAATTTATATTTTCCAAGAAAAATAATTATTTATTATATCAGTTGTCACTACGATAAGAAAATTATCAAAATTAAGATACAAGATTATTTAAAAGCGAATGATTCATACCAATATTGTTTACATATTAACTTATGTGGAAAATTTCAATAATTTGTAAACAATGAAGTCAATCAACATGCAAATACAATATTACTTCTTAATCCACACATTAACTTTTAACACGAATTAGTCTTATTCAATATTCTTGAGTAGGTACTTGTCAAAGTAAAAGAAAATATACATTATACTCGTAAGTGTATATTAGATTATCAAACCAACATGATGTAAACAAAATTCGTCAAAACGATAATATTATGTTTAAGCACATAAACGATTGAATATTCATAATTATCGTAATGGCAAGGGGTGTGGAACGATCTGTTTGCAATCCGCCCAGCCCGCCCAGCGTCCGGCTTCCGGCGGAAACGGTCCTTGGGCGGAGACGGAAGCCTCCGTAAGCTGCTTCTGATAGCGACGGTAAACAGTTCGCAATTATAGCTTTATGAGTAAATCGGTTATAATCTAGCTCAAAGTTATAGATAACTGCGCCAAGTAACTATTTTTGACGAACTCGACCGTGAGAATCTTAACGTCATTACATACATAATGATGTATAGTAAAACCATTCTAAAAATGAACTCCCCTCCTCAAAACCGTGATGATTTCAACGTGTGAGAGGAAATACAGAAAAACAGAATACACAGAAAAAAAAATACAGAATTCGGTGGAGGGGCGTTCATTTTAGAAATGGTTTTACTATACTAATTACATCAAAATTATAGTTCGCAGTAATTTAACTGATCATTTATAGATGCAATTTCTGATTTCATATCACCACTATTACCGTTATAAAACGTATTTTCAAAGCCCACCATTTGAAAAAAAAAAAGAAAATCTAGAGGTGCAAGTCAAGTTATTGTTATATTTTAGTCGAGTGTGCTACCACTTAGCCAACACGGCTCACGGCTACTGCGTAATACTATGAGTTAGTACGTGGACACCCAATAAACATAGGTCTTGCGGGAATTGGTATAATCACTAAGCACCAGGCACTTCGCACAATAGCAGTATGATATTCAAAATTCAAATAACATATTTTAGTAAACCGATGACAGTAATCATGGCGCATTTATGCGGGTGCGGCTGGCGACCGCAGATAATTTCGTGTGTTTGCAATTTAATTTATGGAAAACAACGGAGTTTGGTGCTCCAGTTTTGCACAATAGGGTGTCCAGTCCATTAGTGTCCTTTTCAAAACGTTTCTCCGAAAATTGGTGGTAAAGCCTTCGTCAACTTTATGTTAATTATAAACTGATTTGATTTATGTATCTCCCCCAATTTCCTCCATTCACCCTTGTCTGGTGCGATATCTCATAAAAAAATATCTTTTTTTCTTGATTATTTGTTTTAAGGTATTTAACTTTCAAAAAATCATTATCAATATTGTTAAAATGTAATGTTCAGTTCTTTTTTTTTGTTTCATTAGTCTTCCGCCTTTGATAAATAAGATTAACCGGCAAAAACTCTAAACTTTTCGATTTTATCCGAGATCTTAGCAACCGGGCCGCTTGGGCACAATTTAAACGGAAAGTGTTGCTAACGCCCTGCAAGTTTTAACAGATTCGTCAACCAACTTCCGAGCCAAAGTCTTAATTAAGATAACGTCGGCGTTGAGAAGCGGCGCCCAGGGAACTGAGTTTTGCAGTTTCGTGTTTGCCTTAGACAACTTGGACACAGAAGTAACTAGTCAAACAAACTGAGCTGCCCAAATGCCGATTTAGAGTTTGCGCAAACCAGAAACTTCTGCTCAAATCCGAGGCAACGATTTCAATACCAATTTGTGTTGCCGATACGTTCGATTAGTTGTTTCTCTGTTTGTTTAGGAGTTTGGGATTTCTTGAGAGGATTGGTTGATTCTTGTTGTGTCATTAACTTATTTGACTGGATAGTTTTCATGGTAAGTGGCCTTCGATTTGGGAGCAGTTCCTAGACCCATAATAATTAAAGTAAAAGAAAGTTAAGAGGTTGTTCAGTCACTGTTGACAGAAATACGTATTATCCCAAACAAGATTTTAGGTATTGCCGTTATGAGATAATAGTAACATAACAATTACTGGCACATTTAGGAATACTAATAGAGGTTAAAATGTATTGTTAAAATATACCAGCTTTATCTAGTTTTGCTAACGATGGTATTCTGATGTTTAAGTTTCAAGTTAAGTATATGAGGTCACAGTTCGTAACATACATAACATTTTAATTCCAAGGAACAATAAAACCCAACGCACCCCAACAAGTCAAAAGTCCTCAGTACCTCGTTCGTCCTGCCTGACACAGACAAGTAACTAGTCAAACAAAAGCCGAACTATAAGCCGGGGTTAAAATCCAAATTAAATGCTGGGGCACGTCCCGTTTGCCGGGACAAGAAGCGGGATGCGTCTGTAGCAGCCCGCAAAGTGTTATGAAGCGAGGTGGTGTTCAAACTTTTCCATTCATACTGAAACCACTCGGCCGGCGGTTTAACCGTGACTTTGCGGTATGTCGATACGAGTACACACCGCCCTTTGGGCCTAAATCCTTTCATATCTAACGCTATGTTAATTATGTTTAGCAGTAATATAAAAAGTGTGATTAAAAAGTTATAAATCTATCAGGATTCGTTGATAAAAGTTTTTTCAATATTTGGCGCTGTCACATTTAGGTCTAAGTAGGGATTTGGTACCAGCAGCTTACCAGGTATTAGATGACACTTTCCGGAAGAGTTGCGTGGTTAGTACAATTCTTTGGCGGGCACCCAGCCCATTAATTCATGAGAAAACAGATAACTTAATTGACTTTAATACTTTTAAGTATAATATTTTGTGTTACTTATTTAGTTAGTTAAAAAAAGTTGTTTATCTTCCTCTCAAAATAAAATAAAAATAAACTGTTACCTACAAAAATAATAGAAATCGGGGCATCGATTTTAACCACATTTTAATGACGCTATCCTAAACGGAACAGAATCAAAGCTGGAATAAAAACCGACATAGTTCTGCAACAAATATCCGCAGTTGCTTAAAACAGCATCATTGTGAATGCAAATATCACTCACACTTATAAAATCTGTAAATGTGCCTCATTAAATATAGCACCGTGGAATCCTGATTACAAATATTGATGCTTTTATGGAGATCATTAATTTATTGCTACATCGATAAACAGTATTGTTCATTGAAAGCTGATTATCGTTTGACATAGCACATTTTGATGGCGCTGTTGGAGGTTTGGATTCTAGTCTGCTGAATTATATCAGTGCTTTACGTTATGTAAATAGCCATTTAATATTCATCCCTATAATCAACTAGACATTGTTATAAACAACTAGCTGACCCACCCGCGGCTTCGCCCACTTTATTCGCATGTTTTGTCACCTTTTAAACAAAATCATTTCAACTATTTTAAAACCAAAAGAACCTAAATGGGCTAAGTCGTTCTTGAAATCTAAATTACAACAAAAAGTGGTTTTTATGATATAGATTAATCAAAGGTGATGTTAGATAGATTACCATTACAAAAAAGCAATAGTTTGCAGTCAAAACTCGAAAATACTGCCACAAAATTGCTAAAATGCACTCTAGAGAAATAATTCCCATGTTTAACTGCATTGTATCTAAGATTAAAAACAAAGTACCTACCTGTTTATAATAATCTGTACCCTTATTCTGAAATCTATACAAGAGAGTACAATAGTATCTACTAAGGGTAAATATTTAATAATCAAAAATCTTCTAATAAACTTATCCAATATCTACTAGTCTCGTTTCATAGAATACGACTCCAAGCGCTTTGTCAGCAATATTCAAATGGGGCCGAAAGCGGAAATATTGCCCCGTAGCCTATATGTAAATTCCATTTGAAATGCGAAAGTTTCCGTAGAGCGGCGAACCTTCAATCGTGAAGGTAAACAGTTTCTATAAGATTATGTACGAGATGCTCCTGCCAGTGTCAATATTGACTGAAGAAACGTTCCCGACTGAGGACTGTGCGTTTTGTTCTTCGAGGGCTTATTGTCTTGGAAAGTCCAAGTGTTTGCTACGGATATTGCATTCTGGTAATGGATTTCTTTTTCAGTATAATTAATTGCTTTGTTACATTATTTTTATGAACCAAACTGAGATCAAATTTTTATAGACTCAAATAGGTTGTACACAAATTATAGTTTACCAATTAATTTAATTATCATTTAAATCACACGTCGTTTTAATATTGTTAGTGTAGAAATTGTTGGAAATTAAATTGCGATCAGTTTATTCAAGGCTTAAAATTAAAAATCTTCGATGAGAAAACATGCAAATGCAGAATGTTTTAGGACACCGAAACCTGTGAATTAACAGAAAAGGTGTTAGGGTTATGACTAAACTGTTGATAGTGCTGGATAATGCTCAAAGTTCATATAAGTTAGTTTCTATAAGTTTTTCTAAACTTTTGCTCTGAAAAGTTTAAAATTTATATTTCTCTATTGGAAAGAATAAGTTCACCGAACTCTTCATATTTAGAGAAAGTTTTTATGCTCAAAGTTTATGCTGGTATTTGGTAACTTTCGGTCAAAATTTCGCTAAAAAGTTGCAAAGTTAATTTTAAAGTTCATTTGCCACAACAGCCAAGCAAGCTTTTCATATTGACAAGTGTACAATTAGCGTCGTCCTGCCGCAGTCGGATAACGAAGCTTGACTCCACTCATCACATGCATCTTGACTCGCAATGTTTATTTAAAAAGAACCTTACTCACCAGCGTAGAGACCTCAAAGTTAACTCTAGTCCAACAGGTTACGGTATAGTTTTGCTTATACAGGTTAACTTTTTAAGAGTTGAAATCGGTTGGGTGAGCCGGGATGTTGCACTTGGCTACCGCACCGTAGTGGATATCGTCAAGAGTGCTCGACTGGAGAAGGTATACATACCACGGAAGACTTGCGTTGCCAAGTTAGTCCCGATTTTATATAAATATAGCTTTTATCGTTATTTTCGAATTTTATAAATTTAGAGTAGGTTGAGCTTGTTACATTTTTGAAGAGGTAGCAAAAATGTATCTTGTTACTTGCGGTGCCCGCGACTTTGTCCGTGTTTTTACGGGGGCCATGTCATAAGTACATACCTACATACAGAAAAAAAATATAAAAATCGTTAATATAGTATTTTAAACACAATATCTCTGAAAACAAACTAACTTACTCCATGATCGACTTTTACAGATTTACTATTTGTAGTATTATTATAGATGATAATGTTGAGGCTTGCTTGACAATTTAATGTATAGTCCAGTCAAATTAGCTTAAAAATGGCAAGAATCTCGGAATTCGAGATACCCAGCTGAAATTTTGTATATACTTAGATATTGACACCCTATAAGTTGTCTCAAAACCTACTGATCGTAGGGTGTTCGCAACCATTAAAATTTCATGGTCAAAGACCGGAAAAATCGGTATTTTGTAAATATCTCATTTCCTATGGGTTTCTTGCTATTTATATCTTAATAAATAATGTAGAATACAAAATTATCTACAAATTATGCCTACAAACATTTTTCATACGGTGAACCGTTTTCGAGATAGATGGCGAAGAGCGCGCGGTCACCGCATCACTTCAGGTCATCCGCTGCCTCTGACGGGTTGAGGAATTCTGTCATTTAAGAAATCCTCTCATTCGAGGATGAAAATTGTTAGGTCCAGAGATTATTAGGGAGTGGAACTCAAACCTTATTGGCAATCTATAATGCTTCGAAATTCTTGAAGAGTCTCGATCATCTTCGTTATATACACGACGGTAAGTCTACAAAACTTAATAAACCTGATAAATCTGTGCAGCTTTGAAATATTCCACCAACAAATGCAACTATTCATCAACATTTCAAACGTGTATATTATTAAGTTCAAACTTGGTTATGGTATGATTTGGAACCCCAGGTATGGAGTTGGGCAATGCAAAACGATTTTCTGGAGCTTATCATGACAATTGTACCACCTACTCAATTCAACCTGAGAATTCCTCAATCTTTCAGAGGCACCGGTTGACCTGAAGTGATGCTGTGACCGCAAGCTCTCTGCCCTCTATCTCGAAAACGGTTCACCTTATGAAAAAAAATTCTGAACATAATTTGTAGATCATTTTGTATTCTACAATATTCATTAAGATATAAATAGCAAAAAACCCATAGGAAATGAGATATTTATAAAAAACCGATTTTTCCGGTCTTTGACCTTGAAATTTTAATGGTTGCGAACACCCTACGATCGGTAGGTTTTGAGACAACTTATAGGGTGTCGATATCTAAGTATTTACAAAATTACAGCTTGGTATCTCGAATTCCGAGGTGAAATCCTTATTTGACTGGACTATGTAATGCAAAATGATAAATTATTATTAAAATACCACAGGGCTTACTTACTTGAATGTTTATATTTAACTGTAAACGCATCCAAAAGTGACAATTGCAGTTTGCTCCTGGGCGTAGCGAGGCATGATGAGTTTCATTGTTACGTGAAAAATTAAAAGATTTACCAGAAAATGCTCCAAGCTGGAGAATGGAAATTTTACTTTAAAATGTATTTTAACCAATCTGATATAAATAGAACAGGGAAGACCCGTGTTGGCTAAGTGGGAACACACTCAACTTTAATTCCGAAGGTAGTGGGTTCAAACCCCGCCGCGTGCTCTAACGGTGAAGGCAAACATTGTTAGGAAACCGGCATGTTCTGAGAACTTGTCTCTAAGGCACACGTAATTTTTTAAGAAGAAAATCAGAGGTGCGTGGTGCGGTTTGAATCCACGATCTTCAGAATGAAAAAACTACTTCAAAATGTATGCTTAGCCAACACGGGTCTTAAAACGGTTCTTTTATTTTTATATTCTGCGCAAATCAAAACAAACTTATCTTTGTAAGCTTTTCATACAGATTTTCAGATGAAAATAAAGAAACATATCCTTACTTATTTTGCAAGTTAAACTAAACACATCTTATTTATATGTATATTGTTGCGGTAAGGCGATGAAGTTGACGCTGAAACAAATGCTTCACGAACACAATTCCTGAATACGTTTCGGTTTCGTACATTCCCCGAGCGATCCGATGATGTTCGTCTCGACAAAGGCACTGCACTCCACGCATTCTAATGCAAATTCCATTGAAATGCTGCGCTATTGTTATCACTTCCAGTTTTCAAGAGAACTCTGTATTCATACGGCTGGGTCACAGGGTAAAGAATCTAGTAGGACCCTTCCTACAGTACTATTTGTTGATCCATGGCTTTTATTTATCCAAGCACGACTCACGACCACGCCGAGCACGTAAGATTCTACTAATACGTACAAAGGTTTTATATTTTTCCTACTCGACTTAGCCAACATGCAGAGACCTAAAAAAATGTGTTAGGTCTATGCATGTTGATTTTAAAATAGATATCGATCAGGCTCGAGTACGAATAACCCGAGTTTTGGCATTTTTATAAAAATGTTTCTTTTCACTCGAATCAAACAAGGCGAAAATTGCAGAGATGATGATGAATTTTATTATGAGTATGATATAAGTCTGCTTTTGCTACCAGATTTACTTTAGGTCAATGATTTTATAAAATCATTGCTTTAGGTACTGTTATTTTTACACTGTGTCGTGTCAGAGTTTTCATACGAGAATTCTTTTTATACTCTGAATATTATCTTTATCTAATTCTACTTTTTATGTCTGTCTCATGTATTATTCTCCTAAGTAGATCAGATAGCATAAAACTAAAATCTAAAGAGCACGAAATTTTTGAGATTTCTTTTCAGAATAGTTTACTTAAACAAATATGTTAGGATTTCTTTATCATACTTTTTATTAATGCAAAGAAGTCTTCGAAACAGAAAGTCTCGTTTTGAAACTCAGAAAAAGATGTCAATACAAAAACAAGATGATTTTAACTTTGTAAGGGAGAATAAATGCTCGAAGTTGGAAACATCGTAATAAATGTTTGTTGCTAAGTTAAATTTATTTTCTTTTCAAATGTAGGCTTCTTTTGTGGTATCGTTCATAAAAAAACATGATTAAAACGGATTCTCGAAAAGATTTATGTGAGTTTCTCACAAAAAGTAGTGAACATTAAGAGTGTGCTTTAAAATTCTATTGCTATTCGGCTTTGAGAAATTGAAACTTATTCTTTTTAAAGCACTTAATAATTTAAGCTATAAACAAGATTTTATTGTTTATTTATTTTCAGAATAAATTAAAGTAGCCAGTAAATATAAGTAGCGCTTTGTCCACGGTAAATCCAATCTTTAGGAGTCGGGTAAATCAAATTATATCTGATTTATGTAATTATAATAAGACTAAAATGATCTGTATCAAAAGTACTTACATGAGGAATGATGTATTGTATGAACAGTCATACAATACACTGCACAGGCAGCGCTTACGCATTTTTCAGTTACAAGTAATAATACCTACAATATCTTCACTGTCAATTCGATGAGGTGCATGCACATGAAAGCGAGCTCGGTTCGGCACAACGTTTCCTCTAGATGAAGACTTATCTTTATGTGTATTAGAAACGTAGACAGTTTATCATCTCCGCAACAAATACGTAAGTAAATCGCGTTGTTATATAAAATACTATTTCACTTAAGGCTATATTTACGCAAAGTTTACAGAGAGCAAAGAAACTCGGTACCATGTCGGTGCTATTCCTTTCCTTAATGTTTTTCATTAAAATGAATTTGAACTTTAAATTGCTCGTGCCAAAGTTGCTGGAAGTTACCAAGTTACGTATGTAGGCAACTTAGTCGTGTACAATGAGAAACAAATAAAGTAGGAGTCTGCAAGTTTCAGCGCGTATCGTATTTGGATTCCCCCGCGTTTACTTATCGTAACAATTCAAATAGGCACATAAGAAACTTAGGAATTTGTTGTAATTCCACGCTGGGGTACAGTGCTTAATTTGTTTAATGTTTCCGCATCCGTTTGGAACTTTTGATGGAATGAGTCGGGAGTTAGCTTGGCTATAAAACATTCTTAACAACTATAGCATGCTTATTAAAATATGATTAACCAAGTGTATAATATAAATTAAGTTTAAGGAAATATCTTACAGAAATTGTTCTGCAATATCTCTTCAACGCTGGCCGGTTTTGTTATATTATATGATTATTTCATTTTATTCCAGAACCTTGGCTGACACTATCATAATATAATCACGCTTTCACAAATCAATCAATTAACTTTAAAAAAAAATAGAATTTCGCTCCACCAAAATTACTTCGTCACATGCTAACCAAAAGTTATTGATGCTGAGCCTAAAAACGAACCAGTAATCGTAAATTCCCGAGTCAACACGGATTGATACCGCAAAGCTAGACGTAATCTCGGGAATAGAGACAAATGCCGTATCGGTAGCAGATTTACAGCGCACACGGCGCCATCTGGCGTGTCAATTTATGAGTTTAATCAGCGCCGGTGTTGCCAGTAAGTATCTACCTCGCGGTTGGTGTCCCTCGCATAATTATACTGCGTTTACAGAATACTGTGGTATTGGACGTTGGAAGAATAAAGGTGCTGATAAAGCTTTTACGTTAGTTGCGCTATGCGCGACTCGTAAATTACATTTGATTTTGATGATTTTGTTGTTATTTGGAGCTGGTTCTTACTGTGTGATTCCATTTCATCAGCATTTCAGCATTCATCAGAAAACCTTAGTAGTTTGACTACGTCCTTTCAGACTTTTATTTGAAAAAATATAATCATTTTCTCTTAGTCATGTTTTCCAAATCTATATGCGTGTATTTCTGTGATCGGTTGAGTTTTTTTAGTAACATTTTAGTGTCGTTAGTTCAAAGAACTAAAGTACCATTTTAAATATAAAAACCTATGTGTGTAACAATGAAATAATTTAAATGCATAAAGATACGGATAGCAGATAAAATATGATTTATTGCGCCATACGCAATTTTTATTGCCTATCGAAAAGATTTATTCAGGATTGATGGTCTTATTTGTTTGTTAAAAAGTATTTTGTGAATATAATTTCAATAGGCTTGTCACGGGCATCAATATTAACGGCGAATACATCACTCACCTTCGATTTGCAGACGATATCGTAGTCATGGCAAACTCAATGGAGGAACTCGGTACAATGCTCGAAGACCTCAATCGAGTCTCCCAACGGGTTGGTCTCAAAATGAACATGGATAAGACGAAAGTCATGTCCAATGTTCACGTAGAGCCTTCCCCTGTTATGGTTGAGAACTCGGCTCTCGAAGTTGTTGACGCGTATGTATACCTAGGACAGACAGTCCAATTAGGTAGGTCCAACTTTGAGAAAGAGGTCACTCGTCGAATCCAACTCGGATGGGCAGCTTTCGGGAAGTTACGCAACGTCTTTTCGTCCAAAATACCTCAGCCTCAAGACGAAAGTGTACAATCAGTGTGTGTTGCCAGTGATGACTTACGGATCCGAAACGTGGTGCTTCACTATCGGCCTCATGAACAGGCTCAGAGTCGCTCAAAGAGCTATGGAGAGGGCTATGCTCGGGGTTTCTCTACGTGATCGAATCAGAAACGAGGAGATACGTAGACGAACGCGGGTCACCGACATAGCCCAGCGGATTAGCTCTTTGAAGTGGCAATGGGCTGGCCATATAGCGAGGAGAACGGATGGCCGATGGGGCCGAAAAGTTCTCGAGTGGAGACCACGGATCGGCAAACGCAGCGTCGGACGTCCACCAACAAGGTGGACAGATGATCTTATCAAAGCTGCCGGTTCACGGTGGATGCAAGTTGCATCCGACCGGAATAACTGGAAGTCATATAGGGAGGCCTATGTCCAGCAGTGGACGTCCAATGGCTGAAATGATGATGATGATGATGAGGCTTGTCACGTGTTTTTTTCCACTTTTCTTTATTTTCCTGAGGAAATGTTTTTTTTAGGTCCTGTAGCCCTTTTCAAAGAACTATGAAAGGCAAGATCTTGTGAAAAATATATTATTTATAACCAAGAATGATTTGGCCTTAATTCAACTTGCTGTTCCAAGTGCGGGTTGGTGAGTGACACGGTCGTGTACTTCAAACTTTCTCAAACAAAGTTCTCAGGACATCCTCACGACGTTTGCCTTCACCTTTAGAAGACGTGTTTACAAAGCCAACATAAATACCTAAAGTTGACGCATAATATACCTAATGGTGATAACTGGTTGCCAAAGAAACTTTCCAGAATATCTCCGTTTCAAAACTCAGCTAGCAAGTTAGCTAAGTTGTTGTACATTATTCTTAATGTGTAAACTTCCACAAGGAAACCCATAGAAAACTCGTATTCTTATTTACATGCAACATTTCACATAATAGTCGACAATGTTGCCAGTAAATAGAAATTCACGTAAAGTTTTCGCATAAAAACTGGCAATAACTGTCAGAATGGCAATTCTACCGTAGATTCAATTATAGCACCTGAGCCCAAATTCTGACGTTTTTCACGGATGGATACCTACGGATGTTGAACCTTCATTTTTGTATGGAGTTTTAATACATTTCACGCTAACTACAAAAATCTATAACTATTATTTGTTTTATTGGGAAGACTCGATAAGAACAATTTAGATAGACAGAAGAAATTGTTATCTAGAGCCTTATAAGATTTATATGCGTAAGTCAATATATATTACCATGTTTAACTATTCATTTATACGTATAGTGCTTTCATTATGTTTCCAATAACATACGAGTCATCTGACCCTTATAGCCAGTTCCCAAATTGTAATCTGAAACAAGCAAACTTTGGTCGTAAATGTCAATATAATGGTTTATTAAAGCAGCGGGTACAGTTAAACTGTTTTACTGCGTGGCTATTGTATAGATATTAGATGCTTTGGATAGTACTAAAATACTTTATGTTAGTTACAAGTCATGGTTATAGCAGTCAAGATGTTTGTTACCCACGAAAAGGCCTGTTTGACCCTGTGGTGCAGCGGGCGAAGCGAAAGCGGTCGAAAGAACGATATTGCGGGTTCGATTCCCGCGTCAGGACAAAATTTGTACGATCCGCAAATATTTGTTCCGGGTGTTCTTAGTATTTTATAGGTTCAATAAACATTATTTTTCTATGTAATTTTATTCTATTAAGTATAACAGAAATCAATAATAATATTTAAAAAATGGGTAGAATATCCAAACAGACCCAAGATTAAAAAATATAACCTGAATCGATCGTGCCCATGAACGTAATACTGAAACATATCAATTAGAGCATCTGTTTTGCCACCAATCATTTTCATTTAATTTTATGTTTCATCTCCGTAGAAAATCCTCCAGTGAAATTGACGCCTGTGTCAAGGGATTAGCCTTTACGTCGCTCAATTTCTGTTGATTACCCGCCGCTTGGCTTATTACTGGTTCAATTCAAACTCTAATTCAATTTCATTCCTTTTAATAAATCAAGCGTAAAGATTGAAAAAGTACCTTTTTCCAAATTTCATAATAGAATGGTTTCCTTTTGTTTTCATGAAATATAATCACCGTTACAAATGATGATATAACAGCTGAAAGCCGTAAAAAGTTAAAACGCCATTCATTGGGGCAATTCCATTCAAAAGAAAGGCTCGTCAATGAAAATTAAAATAACAAAGGGGCCGACTAATGATGGAACCACAAAGAACTGTAATTATGGGGTATTTTTCATTTTTTCCTTTATTCGAACATCTGCCTTTTAAATTGATAGAACTTTTTCAATTTGAATAAAGTGCAAGGTTCTATTGGTTTTCACTTAGTCACTGGAACTACTTGAACTTATCGTAACAGACATCCCACTTCTGAATTAGCAAGATAAAGCGACCGTCGAATACGGAGAAAATTAAAATGGAAATAATCTAGCAGCCATTTTTATTCTGTAGCCAGTGGTATGCGGGAAATTCACCTCGGGCCATTGCAGATGAAAAAGTTTGCGGTATCAATTACAATTCTATTCTCTCACATTTAATTTTTCTGAGCGTTTTCATTATTACAGCAAGATGCTCGTTACCTTCATTTAGTTGCGAATAAAAAGGGGAAGAAAGTACTTCAAGTCTTAATGAAATGCATAAATCTCCGGTAGTTGGATCGGGCGGCGCCATTTGGCTACTTCTAGGAGATAAAATATTGTAGTTTGAGAGTTGCTGCAATTTTGTTATATTAGTCTCAATTAAAATAAAGAATTTTTTTTTATAATGAATATAATAATAATTTAATACCATACTTGTTTATAATCGTGGTTAGTATTACCATTTTAAAAATTACATATTATATCTACCTCACGTGCATTTTTTGCCTTCAGTACGAATCAACAGAATACGTCCAGCAATGTTTTGCCAAATAGCAAATTAGCAATTTTGTAATTATAAACAATAAAATATCAATCATAAATGTTGTGCATGATTATAACAAATTAGTACAATTTTGTAACAAAACATAAAACGTTATTTTAGTTTTCAACCTCTGTGGAAATTTTTGTTCTTAGACATATTTCACGCTGTCTGCATTATAATACCAAGATGCAATGCAAGGAGATTTATCAAAGAATTATAAAATGTATTATAGTACGATATTGCTGTTGTGTAACCTATCTATGGTATAAAATATTATAATATATAGAGATGAGCGACATACGGACGGACGGACAGACATAACGAATCTATAAGGGTTCCGTTTTTTGCCATTTGGCTCTCTTTGGAACCCTTAAAAATATTTTAAAAACATCTGATTCACTATCGTAAAAACAATTTCATCAATGAAACACTTATCTTGTGTCCACCGCTTTTTATATTATCTTGCGGACATTTCATTCTCAAATCTAGATACTTTGTCAAGTAACAAGCCGGGGTCTTACAAAAACTGCGCCAAGGTATTGTTTAAACTGCACTAAAACATAAAGTTTTTAAACTTTTGACCTGGATCCCGAATCCTAACTTGATTTATGTAACGAAAAGCATCGCGTGTTAGAAATTTCTCGGAGATTTGCAGAAAATCTGCAATGCGATATCTTAGAAATTTGTAAAGTATGCATTGCAGATAGATTTATTTATTTATCTTATAACTATTCTGTCATTTTTTTTTTATTTCATAGATAGAGCAGCGTTAGTTTTTAGGTTCATAAAATTTAATATTTAGCATAGGGGAGTGAGGGGGTGAGTCGATTTAAACGATATTGGATTAAGAACTCAATCTAGATATGGTTTAAGTTATTTCTAGTTAAAATTAACTTTAAAATGAATTGAATTTGAATTTACAAAGAGTGTCATGTGGTTTTTCTAGGACGGTTAATATGTCCACAGTTGAACACCCTAGGGGGTTTCTCAGGGGCGTAAGTGGAATAAGCCGTACATGTGGGTACTCATTATAGTAATAGAGCTATTACTATAAACACAGACGGCAGGTGGAATTGGCGCCAATAACGGAGATTTCGTAATAATAGCGCAATGGTTTGACGAAGTAGGGTAGCTTGCAATTTCCTTTATAATTATAGAAAGTCCACGTATATTTACGAGCCAAACTAGTAACAGTAAAATTAATTATTTCTATAGCCATTAAATTAATTATTTCTATAGCCATTTAATATATAATATCAATTTTAAGGATATCTTAGGTGGAAATTACGAAACAAAAAAACTGTGCTCTCATTATCACACCTACTACGTTCCCACAGCTGGGACACTAGGACTTCTCTCTGGACGTGAGAGGTTAGACCTGAATTCGCCACGCTGTGCTCTCGTAAGACTAAAAATACTGATAGCTGTATGCCGTGTGTCATTAAATTGCAGTTTAATATTCCATTTTAATGACCTTATAAAATGGGAAACAAAACTACAAAAAATAATTTACTTGTTATATACCTACAAACTTTCAAATTTAAATATCAGAATTCTAATTCCATACATTTTTCCGACGATTCGCATTACATTGGATTTAATAGTCACTACAACACTCCAATAAAAACGAATAAACGTTATTCATTTCCTAAAATTGTATTGGAAAACTGAACGGTACTATCCCGTGATTTGTTTCGACAGTGGTAGATTGGACTTTTTATGGCGATGCACAAATTGCTTATAGCTGACCGTGGGAACAGATGAATGCCTGGAATATTCAATTTTAGCACGCCCTAAAGGTTTTTATGATTTAACAGAGATGCAGCAGCTACCGAATTTTATATAGTATTTTTAAATAATTTATCCTTTTTAAAGATAAGGATAAAAAACCTTCATTTTATCCAAACAAGCGTTATATAAAATATGTATAACTGCTATTCCTAGTGGCCTTTCTTATAAAACTGCATTAACAGATTTCTTAACATTATCAAGTTTCATAAAAGTGTGTAAGTTATTTCACCATCGCTGCAAAATATTTTCGAAAAATTCACTTGAACCTTCATACCGCAGGAAAGTATAACGCCAAGTTCTTAAGCATGAGTACAAGACAGTCGACAAAGTTTGCCGTAGGGATCGTTAAGGGCTTAACCACATACATGCTATAACGGAATGGCTTCACATTTAGCGTCTTAACAGATAATCTTATAAATTTAAATCTGTCTATTTAATTGGTCTGTTTTATTTGGTCACGAAATAGAAGAAGAAAGAAAATACAATAAAAAGAAAACACAATTAAATTAAATTAAGCTTAAATTATACAAATGAGATTATACAATTCTGATTGATTGATTATTGTTCGATCGATTATAGACATGATAAAATTGTTACCTTATTACGGTGTACTTTAAACATTAAAACTTTAGCAAAATTAAATCAAGTAGTATTCGTAAGTAATAAATGTTGAAAGCTTTAAATCCCACGAGGTATCTAATAGTTTTCACTAATCGGTGCTTTAACCTAAAGGTTCCGAGTTTTAGTTTGAATCGAATATGACGTCACTGGCACCGTGATGTAATTGGTTATCCCATTGAACATTTTCATTACAGTTTTTTTCTAATATTGTTAGGAAAGATTGTTAAAAAAAGGTTATTTATTTGTGTTCAAAACGAGAAATACTTTTTATATATATAAAACGGGATCATAACTATAACAGACCAGTTTCAAAACTGCAGTAGGCCTCTGTGTGTAATTTTACAATTCCCCCACCTTTAATACCACCCACTTACACAACCTTAGAAACGAATAACTACAAAATACAGCAATGACGATTAAATTACCGAGAAGCACCCAAAACATCGCATGATTGTGCCGTAAAAAGCACAAGCGGAAATAAGCCTTCCAACTTCTAATTAAACTAAACAGAAGGCGTGAAACATACGCCAGACAAAGGCCCTCAAACTTTTAACGATGATGAGTCACAGCTCCTAGCAATTCCAACTTTTGAATTTATTACGAATTCCTCAACTTCCATACGTTTTATGCTTTTAAGCAAATTGTGTGGAGATGTGGGATTTGAGGGTTTAAGTCGAAAGAACGAATTGTTAAGTTCTTACGGTTATTCTTCAGACTTATTCAGACTTCAGTCTTGTTGAAACGCTTCACTACATAGTATAAAACAAAGTGTCGCTGCATGTCCGTCCCTATGCATGCTTCAATCTCCAATCTTTTAAACTACGCTACGGATAGATGCGGTTTAAGGATGCGATCATAATAAAAGCAAAACATTTTAGAGAGAATCATTAATCTAACAGCAAAGGTTTACGAATTTCTTCTCTCATTTTACCTAACTTAACAACATTTTTTATAACAGGAACAGTAAACGTAATTCCGAGCTGTATAAAAACAACATAAACATTTCATTAAAAAGTAGAAAATAAAGTACTAAAAATATGCCTTTACCAAGCAGCATTAAAAAGTAAAAATACACCATTAAGGAGAATGCAATAAAATACCTTTGAAGCAATGATTTTGCTGCTGAGTCAAATTGAACGAAACTACGATAACAAAGAAGCAAGACTTGCCTCTGTACAGTACCTATTTCAGCTAGTGACACACATAAATACTAAAAAAAGTCGCTTTAAGTTTTTAAATGTTTTTATGGTCCGTAAGTTATTATCATTTGAATCCTTTTTTGTCTTTAGTTGGACTTACACACCATTTTAAAATATTATTACCACGATTGTAACAATTCTAATTATTAATTTATTATAATAAAATCTAGTTTTCCACCCCGCGGCTTCGCCCGCTTTATAGATTTTCCGCGTTAATAATTCTATGTCCTTTATTACTCCTGGTTCTAAGCTATCTCTTACAATTTACAGCTAAATAAATTCAACCGTTTTTGAGTTATAAATAGTGTAACTGACACGACTGTCTTTTAAATATAGATTAGCGTAATTATACCAATTACACGAATTATTGGTTTAATAATATTATAAATATTTATTTTATTAATAAAAATATTTATCTGGATCTTTTTACCATTTGAATTATTTTCACCGCACGGCTCTTTGTGTGTTTACAACTTTAAAGACGATCTCAGTTTACTCGGTAATCTTTAGATGTTTGATGTTTTTCTAGAAATAAAGTAATAAATAATCATTATCATCGTTACCATAAATATCTTTTAGTACAAATATAAAATCCTCGTATTACAATGTTAGTTACTTACAACTTGACCGAATTTAATGTGATTGAGTGAAAAGTTTGAAGGACATGTGAAATTCACTAACTCACACTAAAGTAAGCTAGCGTGGTAAATTAAGCCCGATCTCTCGTGAAGAGAGCTGTCCCTATGTCCTAACAGTGGGAACGTAAATATGGCTGATAATGAGTCAAATAAACCAGTATTATTAAAAGTCATACACAAAACAGAAACAATAACTAAAATAAATACATTATAACCATAGATAAAATAAGTTCACATTTCGGATTATTTTTCATTCGGCAGGATAATATTGTCGAGTGTCCAGATAACTTTGAATCTCTCGACGCTTTTGTTTGCAATTGAAAACATTACTGGGACATTTATTTAATGGTTTTAAATGCTATCGCGATTTAAACGAGAAACTCCGCCACATTGTTCTTTCATATTTCCATGGCGAGATGTGGAGGTTTTTTATGCTGATTATAGTGATATGGGCGTGATAAAGGGTTAAAAGTGGTAATCATTTTTGAATGCCGCTGTGATGTGTTAAAAAGTGATGTCGCTTTTTCTCTGAAAATTATAATCAAGCTTTATTAACGAGTAGCCTTTGACAAACAAGCAAACAAATACACAGCGATCTAATATTTAATTGTGTTCATGTAACAAGTTCAATTGAAAAATATTGTTTACTCTTTCTATATAGCTAGGTAAAGCTAGTAATATTAGTATTTTCTGAACAATAATCAACAGTTAAAATTTGCACTAATTTGCCTTGATAAGATAAGATACATAACTATTATGTAGTACGCAATTTGACTACGAGATTTTATAGTTGCTACGGCGTAGTCTGCTACGAGATTTTGCTGTCTACTGCTACACCGGTAGCAGTATGAACAAATTGATTGTTAATAAACGTAGGTACATCCAGTAATTATTTAAAGCAGAAATAAAATCATCACTTTTGAAATTAATTGGATTCTTTTCGGTCAAGTCGATCAAAAAATATACTCTAATATAAAAAATATAAAAAATAACTCGCCTCATTTGTAAAATAAAACTCATAAAATTATAATTTATTTTATTCTCTTCTCAAATTTGAATTATAAAGAAAACATTAACTGAATGTTTAACTTTATCAAAATATATTTTTCTTTATCATTCAAATATTGTTGAAGTGGTTTTGATTTTGTTAAAGAACGTTTCAGAGAGAACAGCATTTATCAATTTCTGCTAACCTGTTTCAGTTTAGAGAATTACAGCGGCGGTAAAAGCTTTATTTTCTGGCGTTAAGAACGTAATAAAATTGTCCAATATAATAAAAATAATCTATGAGAATCGTTTTTTTTATCTTGGTTTTTCTAGTAATATACAGCCATAATTATGAATTAAAACATGTCTTCAAATCATTTTGATACAATTGCTGTTTACTGTCCATGGATGTTATCAAAATAATACTCCCAAATAGTAATTTTGAAAAAAATACTATTTCTCGTACTGTTCAATGTAATTCGACGTTAAATTTTGTTATCAGAGTATTTTACCTATTTTATTACGTACAACCGCATTCTTTGTGGTAAAACTACCCTTATAGAATTTGAGACAAAACGGCCACTCTACCAGTTTTTATGCCTACGTCCGTAGCGGTCGAAATTATTCACGTCGAACAAAAGACCTCTTCTGAAGCAGGTGTCTGGAAATTCAGAATTCATTGCGTCGTAAACAAAAGGACATTTTTTAAGCCCCGACTGCGAGGGTGTTTGTCCCAGGCGCTTAGACTCCCATATATCACTGGGGATGCTTTTGTCATCGATTTATTCATAAAGGAATTTGTTTTAGAAAGATCGACATAACAGTATTTTGAAGATACAGGGTTTTGCGGAAAATGATGTGTGATTTAAATACATGTGTCATTAACCAACCCGCACTTGGGCTTGAATACCCTAACACAGGACACAGGGACCGCTCTCTTGACAAGAGAGATTAGGCCACGCTGCCCAAGTGCGGGTTGGTTAATGACACATGTATTTAAATCACACATCATTTTTTCTAGAATAAATTTCCAGAGGTGCGCGGCGAGACTTTCATTTTGGTGGGTGAGTTACCAGAATTAAAGTCGAGTATGTTAATACTTACACGGGTCCACAAAGATTAAATTATCTTGGCCAAAATAAATAAATAAAAAGTTACTTTTGCACATTATACATCATTATTTTATTTCAGTCTGTGCCTGCCATTTAATAGTTTATAATATTTATTCTTGTTGTATCATTCTTTAAGGTATCTAAATTAATAAAATACTGTTCTATTTGTAGAGCCTTCTCACTTACCGATATCTAAAACAAACTGTCTGATATCAGTATCGCTACTCCACTTACCTACTTAAACTTCGGCCTTCGTCAAACTGTCCAACTCATAACGCAGGTAGCTTCTCGTGTTATTCAACAGACCCTATCTTCAAGTGGATAAGAGCTATTTTCCTTCGCTTCTGCTCGTGAAATCGAGTCTCCGTTATTGCCTACGTGCTCGTTTGTGGACAGACAGACGGACTGACGTGACATGCTCTTTATTGGACTTGAAGTGACTTGCTGCTAAACATACATTGCAGATTAAAAAGTAAGAAACATCTAAAATTAATTTGTGAAAATCAGAATTGTTATTCTATAAATCATCGTGAATATTTTTATTGATAAACTTTAGATTTACTTATATTATGATTGTTGTTAAATTTCCATTAAAATAATGGTATTATAATTATAACACATACCTACTACTGATGGCAGTATGTGCTTACATTAACAAAAGTATTTGGTTAGATTTTCATATTGATTTTAAATATATCGATATATATAAGTACGAGTCTCACGCAATTATATCATTAATGTTCAGAACACCACTCATTCTAAGCAACAATAAGGACAGATCAAAATTCATAAGATAATACGTGACAAACCCAAATAGGCTTTTGTGAAATCGTATATCCAATGCACGGCATGCTCATTAGGTAGCGTTTGCAAAACAACTCACTATAACATAATGCCACTTCAAAATTACCAGCCGTCATTTTGAAAATGGCTTAATTGGAAAGTTTCGTACTCAGTCAATTTTCTAGTAAAGTGGCGCAAAATCGAGCGTTTTCTCGCGTGTCGCTCCACGCCCATGCTGCCCTCATTTTTTTATTAACAGGTCACATGTTGATAGAGTTTTGCCACTTTTAAATTGAATTTTATAACTAAATATATTTACTGTATTAAATCCTGTATGGAATGAGAAAAAATCAACAATACGTATTTTGTTTGTTGTTTTAACTTACTTAAACCTGTATCATCATCATTATATTTATTGTCCAGTAATATTAATTATCATCCGTGTTATGTACTTTTGTTTCGTGTTCATTCAAAGATTGCCAGGAAAATATAAAAAATAAATTAAAAGTTACCCTTCTTTGGGTCGTCCAACGACGCAGCTGCGATTGAAAAAGTGGCACCACTTGCTCATAAAGTGTCAGTTCAAAATACAACTTATTAAGTCCACATACATCCGTAGGGCGTTAAATCGTTTGTTCAAATCGGTCACTTATGTCGGCTGGTGTTACGTTATCGACCGTTAAAATGCGACTATTTTACTGGCATGTACACTTTACAGCTAGCATGAATTAATTTATAGTTATTGTGAAGTGTTCATTATAATAAGGCCTTTTATTCTCTTTGTTTTAGTGATATCATGCGTTAATAATTACGCTGAAAGCTGTTGAAAGGTTGAATAAGCGATTGATATTGTGTAAAGTAAGTTAATTTCAGGCCTTGTTTATTTCATTTAACTGACATTGAGTATTTAATGAAATGATTTTTTTCTTGTTTTTGTTTGGTTTCTAAATAGGACGGAATAATTATTTTTAAATTATTTTTAAGATGACAGATCTTTACAATGCTTGTAACTAATTTACTTTATTTATCTCTTATGATAAATTAAAATGTATGTACTTGACATTCCCAGTGTACTATTGTATCAATAATGGTATACTAATAATGGTCCAATTAACCCTAAATTTGGATAAGTTAAGTATCACAAATACCTTAAGCAGCTATATAAATCTCGCCCCAAAATTTTCATAGACAATTAACAGAAAAGTGGATAATTCCAAAAGTCCCAAACTAATTTATATCAATCAACTCCGAACTTAAGTAATTAATAGAAACATGGTTCCGAAACTTGATAAATCCTTTGAAAAGTTCATGTATTAATCCAAAGACAATGGAAGGTTTGGCGCGAGTTTATTTTAGATCTAGTCTTCAGAGTTTGAATTAACTTAGGAACTTATTTGCAAGTCGTGTGCAGTTTCAGCTAAATCGGAAATAGTAGTTACACAGTGCGGATTAGTTAGTCGGTAAGGAATAGAAGTTTGTAAGGAGTTAGCGAAAGTCTGTGTCTACATTCAACCGTGTGGTACCATTTTATAATATTTATTACCATCTTAGTAACAATTTAATTATATTCTTAGAATTACTTACTGTACCAACTAGCTGCGATTACCATTTCTTAAAATGAGTTCTATTGGGGAGACCCGTGCCTAAGAACCGTTAAAACCCCTCAACTGTAATGGTGAACTAATCGCGAACTTTTCTGGCCAGTCTAGAACCTACAAGGAAAAAGGTTATACGCATTAACTATCATAAAACTGTTATGAACGAGGCGGGTGTAGAGCAGCTTAACGAAGCGCACTGAAACTTTTTCGTCACTCTTCTCGTAAACAACTATCAAACTCCACATTGTAAAATGAACCTTGTAACTTTGCAATAGCACTGAAATTTGTTGTTAAAATTTAGCGGTGTTTGCGGGGTCTAATACCTTTTTGGACCTCGTTAGTGCTTTTGGCTTGCAATGTTCATATTTGTTTTTTATGAGTATGGATCCGCTTGAACAGTGTATTTTTTTCAACTTAAAGGGCATTTCGTGTTGTGTCAGCCTAAAAATAGTACTTACTACCCCATCTTTCCTAATGTTAAAATCACCATATACGTTTCCACTACTAGGACACAGAAATTTCTCTGGTGGTGAGAGAGATTACGCATTGGTATTATATTTATTTATTTATCTTAAAAAGTAGCTACATTTCTTACAATTTCTTCTGCCAACTTGGAAAGCAGTTTGGCGGCACCCATTCTCGCAGACAATACCTTAATTCAACACGTTGGTTAAGTGTGGGTTGGTGAATGTCACAATACCATGTCCTTCAAACTTTTCAAAATTTTCAGAACATTCCAGTTTCCTTCCCCGTTTGTCTTCGCTGTTAGAGCACATGTTTTAAAGCGCACATAATTTTTACTCGGGTGGTAAAAAGTCTTTAATAAAGTTCTTAAGAGTGGCATAGAAAAGAAGCCTTAAATATTTAAAGCTTAACCTAAGATGATAAAATGCTCAGTCAAAAATAAACCATCCTTGATTAAGGTCACGAGAGATTCCAGACTGAACCGATTAATTACCCTACGGCTTTAATATCAACGTGGCTATGAAATTTAAAAGATTTTCAATTTTACCTGCAGTAATAAATCACATGAAAGTTTTATTAAAATCCTCGTATGCCTGAACATGATGAGTTTATATCAAAGGGCCTATTAACCTTTAGCTTTTTGGAAAGAGCTGAGATTAATAGAATTATGGAGTTGAAGTTTCAAATTGCTTCATGAATGTGTCTACATGTTTGATCTCATCCAGATAAGTATATCATTATCATTTCATCGGACGTCCACTGCTAGACATAGACCTCCCTTGATGCCCTACAGGTTATACGGTCGAATGCAGCTTGCATCCACCGTAAACCAGCAGCCTTGACAAGATCATCTGTCTATCTTGTTTGTGGACGTCCGACGGATTCTGATCCGTGGTTTCCACTCGAGAACTTTTCGTCCCCATTGGCCACCCGTTCTCCTTGCTATATGGCCAGCCCATTACCACTTCAATGAGCCAGAGATGAGTATAGTTCATAATTATTTCCTTTATAGCCAGTAAATTATGAAGCAGTGCGCTTGTCAAGTGCTTGGCAAATTTACTTGAAAATCAACGGGATTGAATGAGCTGTATTGAAAACATAATATTTTACTTGGTTATTTCATTCAAACTGTTTATGCAGCTTTCAAGTTATTTATAAATCATAGGTTTTGAAGTCTGCAAGGGCCCGATAGAGTTATTACTAACGTACAAAGGTGCAAATCACAAACGATTTCCAAGTTAAAGTTATAATTGCCATCATAATCATCATAGACCATAAAGGCAAAATATGAGGCATAAAACTTATTCACTTTTTTTTCATTTATTACTTTTTTACTTCCTGAGAGAACAAATTATATTGAACGAAATAAAGCTCGTGTTACCTTTTTTATGGTAGAACGCTGATGTTCGTATTGTGAGCGTTAAAAATAGCTATCAAACAAATGGATAGGCCCCGAGGTAAAATAATAAAGGTCAAACAGTAAATGGAATCGTAAACAAACGTTAGAGCGTGAAAAAAGCAACGTTTAAAAGTAATGAAGAGTTACGGTGCCGTCTTTGTTTATAACCCCGCGTTTGGGGATAAATCTTCTCCGTCGAAGTTTCTAGTCATGTTTCCAAGTTACTTATGGAAGTTTTCAGTGAAAAATTGCAGTAATAATTTAAACGAAAGCTTATTTAGAAAAGCCTGGTCGTTCTAATTTCGCACTTATCGTGTGAGTCAAATTAGGGAATACACGTTTCTGTAAATAGTGGGGTGGCGTGATCGTTTAATATAATATTGTTAGCTAATTTTTATTGTAAATTCTACGAAAAACTAAAATAATATTAAATAAGATAAGAAATTATATTTTTTATTGCCCTCTACTTAAAAAAAACGGACAAATCCACCCAAAACAATTTCAAATTTAACTTCATCCACTAAATGTTAATTTTGAATACAACTGGTTTCGGAAAGTTTCCAAATAACATAATTTTACCTCCGAAACTATTTCAAAAGTGCTATCCTCAACATTTAAATTGTCATCGTAAATTCGTTTCGCTTAGTTTCTCCCACAAAGGTACAAATTATTATGTCTAACTTCAAATTAGGCTACGGGAGTTAATGAAAACAGAAAATTTATTGCGCACTGGAATTTCTATTTACAAAGTTTCCGATTATCTAGGTAATAAATCCTCAGGTACAGAATAAATATTACTTTCGCTGCTGAATTGTTTTATTTTGTAATTAATTTAGTTAGTTCTGAATCTCAGCTTAACTGTATTTGGTTAGGGTTTGTTCAGTCTATATTCTGCGTTGTAATTGAATTGGAATTTGGTACAATAAATGCTATTCCAATCTTATAAACGAATAAACAGTTTTTTAAGTTTTAAATTTGCATTTTGTGAAGCTGTTTTGTAAATATTAATACTTTTAATTGAGCAAAAGTAAAAGAGACGAGAAAAGTTGAGTTGAGTTTAGTTTTATGAATTCATATTAAATACCATCTTATCTATAATAGTTATTCTATCTGATAAAGTACCCTGAACCTACAGGGTATTTTGTAATTCCTTCAGTGTTTTGTAAATGAAGAAGAACACTCACACGGCATGGAAATTTCAACAATTCCCATGCTAAGCCCGCTGATCACAGAACCCAATTTGGTGTACAAAATAATGCAATTTTACTTCGTGGACTGGAGCGCAATATCGGGGCCGTCAAATAAGATTGTTACCTGCCGTAACGCGATTATTTTGGTCATGGTTATGTTGGTTTGCACTGGTACGGGCGCGAATCGTGTTTTGGTGATTAAGAATAGTAATATATACACAAATCTTTTGAATTCTTTAAACATAGTTGAAACAGTTTACTAAAATACGATTACAAGCTATGACTAAGGATGTTCAAACTCATGCCTTGCTTTTTCTTTTCATTTACCCTAAACCAGTTAACCTAACAAACAGTTCCCGAGATAATAATAAAAACCTCAAAAGTTATTATATTTAAGAGTTAACAATTTCAAAGCACAGCCAAAATCAACAAGAATTTCAAAAGTCACTTAAAAGTGCAAAGCAAGATAAATCCTTGTGAAAAATTAAAAAGCTTCCAAGGCAATAGCTGGTGTATAAAAAGCCCAACTTTTTCACTCTTCAACTATAATATTCTTGTAAAATTCTGAGTGCGAATAATTCCGAAACGCAAACTTTCTAATAACATCGTTGTAGATTCATTGCACCTTGCGGAAAAATTCTGAACCGCTTGCCAAAGCCGTAAATGGAAGCTTGAACGCCAAAAAGTGCTAAACTCTTTAACCCTTAACCACCTGACATACGTCTCACAGACGCAAGCAAATTTAAATCACTTATATTTTTTCGGGGAAAGCTCGCATCAACTTGTGTGTTCCTGTACCTTTTCGCCACGTCCCTGAGTGTCACTAAAACGCTCGTCAGCATCAGAGGTCCACGCGTTTCTCATTGGTAAGTGAAAAACTGTCGTTGTCCGTCTGTGGGACGGGTGGTAGGTGGTTGTGTGACTTTTTTGAAATTTAGTTTTTTGTGTGTTTTAGTTTTAAACGGTTTCTAATGATAGAGTTATTTAACGATGATTATAACAATACCATTTGACGACGAAAACTTACCAATTGATGAAGGCAGCGAGGTCGATGTGGAAATGAACGTACAGTGTAGAGGATAGTTGCGAATCGAATTCTAATGGCGAAACATCTAATTCTAAAGAAAACAATGGTATAATTGTATCTCAATCTGAAGTTTTATATGCAGAGCAAGAATATTTGTCTGTAGATGAAGAGCCCATAACAAATATTTGTACGAGAACTCGAATAAAAACTTTTTGGGAAAGATTTTTTGGTGGTCTTCCTGTCCTTCATCATAACGCTCGAGATTATTATAGCGTCATATAGTTTAAGAAAGAGAAGCTCCGCATATGCAGCGTCAATAAACAACGTGACGATTCAACGTGATTTTCAATCTGCACTTCGGCGCATCCTTCACTGTGGCAATGACTCTGCCCCACCAGCACTACCAGGATATCTCTCCTTGGAACCGGTTCCAAGGAGAAATTGGCTTCTAGAAGACTGTTCAACTAGGAACAGAACGCAGGACCCAATACAATAAACTCTAAATTACCAATTTGTGTAGAATGCTCCCACAAAATGTGCAGTCACCGTTGGAAAAATCTATAAGATTGATGCCCTGCAATTTTGGATAACATAAGATAATAATGAGGAAGTGTTTATTTTATTGTTTTGTTGGTTATTCTATTTTTATATACGGAAAGAAAAAAGTTTATATCTCGATTAATTCTTTTTATAGACCTCGTGTTTTGAAAAACACATTTTTCAAGCTGAAATTAAGAGTTGTTTTACAGAAATAAATATTTTAAGAAAATAAATTGTTTATTCTGCACTTTTATTACTTTAATAAATACTTCGATATGTATTTTTAAAGATTTTATTTAAAAAACCGAAACTTTATGCTTGGATTTTACATACAACGCAATTTTAACTTGCCCGTCTAGGAGACGTATGGTAGGTGGTTGTGTGACAAAAATAGGTGGTAGGAGGTTAAGGGTTAATATAATAAACGACAGAGAGATTTTATTTTTTATGTATTTATTAGTTTTGCCAAATATTTTTTTGACATTATCACCCTTACGTTACCCACTGCCGGGACACAGGCATTTCTCTCTTGACGAGAAAGATGAGAGACGTTAGTGAATGAGACCATGTCCTTCAAACGTTTGAAAGTTCTCAGAACAACTGGTTTCCAAATTTTGTTTGTCTTCACCGTTAGAGCACGTGTTTTCATAGCGCATTAAATGAAGAAAAATTCAGAGTTTCGTGGCGTGGCTTAAACCCGACGACCTTCTGAATGGAAATCATGGCTATTTAAATAAAAAAGTATAAAAAGTAAAACTAAATTTTTTGAGAGAGAAAACAATTTTGGTAGCCAAACACAAACCAAATGGTGATATTACCAACGATGTTTGTAAAACTTTTGAATAAATTTCGCTAAATAATATGAAGAATAAACGTACATACTTACTTAGATATTAAGCTAGTAACTATCTCGTAGCTCTCGCCCGGAGATGTTTGTGGAACTTCCAGAATGACATTAATCCCGGTAATTTCTCGCCAGTTTTTAAAGCATAAGTTTTAAGTGTTATCGTTTTCTCGGTAACCCAAGTTTAAATTAGAAGATAGAGATAAGACTGATGAATGTTTGATTAAAGCAAATGTTAGTTTTCAGACTTTCTCGAGAGCTTGAAGATTAGTACTTTTTTGATTGTGTCTTGATGACGCGAGTTCTATTGGGATATTGATAGACTATAATATAATCATTTACTAAACCGCGTCTGTGGCGCAGCGAGCGAAAGTCTGCCTACGACGCATAAGGTTGCAGATTTGATCTCCGCCTCGAAACAAAAAATATTTGTTGTTAGTGTTCTATGTATTTGTTAATTATAAAATATCTATCTATGTTATATTCTATGAAGTGGATCAGATTATCTAAGCTCTTAGCTATATACCTAACTACAAATAGGTATATGTTTCTTGTCATTGCACGCTATACGAAGCTGAAAACAAAACAATCTTTTTTATTATGTTTCGTGGCTTGTTCAATATACGAGTACTTAATTAATTCACTAGGCAACAAAGGAGAATGGGCATTCTGGGACCACCCTCCACAATAGCTTAACTTGCCCGTCTAGGAGACGTATGGTAGGTGGTTGTGTGACAAAAATAGGTGGTAGGAGGTTAAGGGTTAATATAATAAACGACAGAGAGATTTTATTTTTTATGTATTTATTAGTTTTGCCAAATATTTTTTTGACATTATCACCCTTACGTTACCCACTGCCGGGACACAGGCATTTCTCTCTTGACGAGAAAGATGAGACACGTTAGTGAATGAGACCATGTCCTTCAAACGTTTGAAAGTTCTCAGAACAACTGGTTTCCAAATTTTGTTTGTCTTCACCGTTAGAGCACGTGTTTTCATAGCGCATTAAATGAAGAAAAATTCAGAGTTTCGTGGCGTGGCTTAAACCCGACGACCTTCTGAATGGAAATCATGGCTATTTAAATAAAAAAGTATAAAAAGTAAAACTAAATTTTTTGAGAGAGAAAACAATTTTGGTAGCCAAACACAAACCAAATGGTGATATTACCAACGATGTTTGTAAAACTTTTGAATAAATTTCGCTAAATAATATGAAGAATAAACGTACATACTTACTTAGATATTAAGCTAGTAACTATCTCGTAGCTCTCGCCCGGAGATGTTTGTGGAACTTCCAGAATGACATTAATCCCGGTAATTTCTCGCCAGTTTTTAAAGCATAAGTTTTAAGTGTTATCGTTTTCTCGGTAACCCAAGTTTAAATTAGAAGATAGAGATAAGACTGATGAATGTTTGATTAAAGCAAATGATAGTTTTCAGACTTTCTCGAGAGCTTGAAGATTAGTATTTTTTTGATTGTGTCTTGATGACGCGAGTTCTATTGGGATATTGATAGACTATAATATAATCATTTACTAAACCGCGTCTGTGGCGCAGCGAGCGAAAGTCTGCCTACGACGCATAAGGTTGCAGATTTGATCTCCGCCTCGAAACAAAAAATATTTGTTGTTAGTGTTCTATGTATTTGTTAATTATAAAATATCTATCTATGTTATATTCTATGAAGTGGATCAGATTATCTAAGCTCTTAGCTATATACCTAACTACAAATAGGTATATGTTTCTTGTCATTGCACGCTATACGAAGCTGAAAACAAAACAATCTTTTTTATTATGTTTCGTGGCTTGTTCAATATACGAGTACTTAATTAATTCACTAGGCAACAAAGGAGAATGGGCATTCTGGGACCACCCTCCACAATAGCAACATGCTATGTATCATTAGATAGGTCTTTTCATTTGGAACAACATTTGTTATGACAGCTTTGTTGTTACTGCTGTCCGTTTGGAGTAATTAAGCTTTTAAGTACCTGAGAAAAATATTAAGACAGATAAAAATGTTTAATGTTTTTATACATATCCCGAGGCTTATTAGATAGAAAACTTCCCATCGATGACTGAAGAGTAAATAACTGTTCTAGGCTAAGGTACATATCAATATGATACATAAGTATATAATATATAAGTTCATTCTTATATGTTATTATTTTCCTTGTTCATAAATGTTTTATTTTATCTTTATGTTTGTATAGTACGTGGATATTAATAATCTATCTTCTATATTTTATATATCTATATAAATAAAAATGAATCGCCGTTCGTTAGTTTGGCTAAAACTCGAGAACGGCTGGGCCGATTGCGCTGGTTTTGGTCTTGAAATGATCGTAGCAGTCCAGGGAAGGTTTATAAGGTAAAAAACGGGCGAAGCCGCGCGGGGTCAACTAGTAGTTTAATATTTTTCTTAAGCGACAAAAAGCTTTATAACTTCAAACGGACAGCTGTATCAACAAAACTGTCATAATAATTATTGTTCCTATTGAAAAGACCTATGCAACGACATATATCTTGTTGCTATTGGAGGGTGGTCCCAAGTTCCATACATTTTTGCCCATCATCCTTTATTTTACCCTGTTGTAGTGTAATTAGAAAAACAAACGAAGGTAAACAACCTGTGCTACGTTGAACAACAAACCAAAATTGCATCACACTTAGTGAATGTAAATCTGCAAAATTTACTGAATTTAATAAAGTTTTAAGATTTTCAACTTCGTAGTCATAAAGTCCAAATTTAAGTGTCTCGTGAAAGAAGACGTCTGTCGCCGCCTTAATGAAGTTATGATAAAGAACTTCATTTTCGTGAAATTCACTTCAAATAAAGTGAAATACGTCGCAATCTTATGATTTAATAATACTGCGCTGCAGCTCAGTACTTACTGTTCTGTTATTTTCAACAGTGTTACGTTTCACGCTTTGTACAATACTTTGCTTACAAAACTCAAGAACTACGCCGGTATTTGAAGGAATTCCATTATAATTTGTATGAAATAAACAAAATCCAAGTTTCTAGCTCTTATAATAAACGAGCTTCATTTAATATCTTTATGAATATTTTAACAGCATTTATATGTAACAAACACAAATCAGCAGGGTTGTTAGACAACTCGCGTGAAAACAAATAAAAGATAGATTAACGCGAGTTGCATCGAGTATTTCTCAACCAACAGTTTTTACGAAGAACTTGTTAATTTTTGTCTGACAAAGATTCTTTTATTTTATCAATAAGTATACAGGGTGGCCCATTCAAATCGGTCAGTATGGGAAAGTCTGAAACTGTAAGACATACGAAGATTTGTTCTTAGGAACCATGTCACCGATTTTGATAAAAAGAAAAACTGCATTCATACAATTAAAAAAAAAGTGTACCCAACTGGGGAATCGAACCCGGTTGTTTTGAAAAAATAAACTTACACTATTTCTATTCAGATATCGTTTGTGTAGGTCTTAAGCAGTAAATATCTCTAAGAAACATAATGTCTAAAATGAATAAAATTCATTTTTTTCACATACTTTAATTTATCATAGTAGGTGTTCAAAGTGACCACCGTCTTTTTCAATACAATATTCAACACGTCTAGGTAACGATCTTACTATTGCATTTTGTATCGTCATGTGGTGAATCTGCGTTAAAGTTGACTCTATGGCTACTTTTAGTTCTTCAATGGTGTTATAGCTATTTTTGTACACTTCATCTTTAATGTAACCCCACAAAAAATAATCTAGAGGCGTTAAATCGGGCGACCTCGCCGGCCATTTGATCGGGCCGTTCGTACCAATCCACTTTCGCGGAAAGTTTTCATTTAAAAAGTCTTTTGCTATAAGACTATTGTGAGCCGGTGCTCCATCCTGTTGAAAATAAAGTTGTTGTTTTATTTCTACTGCCATTTCTTTTGCCAATGCCACATGATACATAACACGGTGTATGTAACAAGTAGAGAGGTACAAACAACCATAGAGACAATTTTACATGCCTGAACTTGCTGAATATTGTAATGTAACGGTGGTCACTTTGAACACCTACTATGATAAATTAAAGTATGTGAAAAAAATGCATTTTATTCATTTTAGACATTATGTTTCTTAGAGATATTTACTGCTTAAGACCTACACAAACGATATCTGAATAGAAATAGTGTAAGTTTATTTTTTCAAAACAACCGGGTTCGATTCCCCAGTTGGGTACACTTTTTTTTTAATTGTATGAATGCAGTTTTTCTTTTTATCAAAATCGGTGACATGGTTCCTAAGAACAAATCTTCGTATGTCTTACAGTTTCAGACTTTCCCATACTGACCGATTTGAATGGGCCACCCTGTATACAGTTGAAGTAGGTACACGTCAAAACACTGACTATCAGATGCGGTGCATTCTATCCTTTCCGACCATACTAGCAGGTGTGTACGCTCGTTTAATATTGGTTTTTACGACAACGCAAGATGAGCCCGTGTGAATGCTTCCAGTTTTTCCAGATTCGAATAAATAAAATTCAGCAAAACGTGACTCAGTGTGAAAATAGCTTAGTTTGGAAATACATTCGACTTTCATTCCTGAAAAGTCCTGAACTTGGCACGCAACTATGGAAATTTCATCTTGTATCTATCGTCTCAAATAAATTTTAATGTGTGTGTGCATTACCATCTTGATAAAACCCGTTGCTAATTGGCCCTAGGCGTCTTAACGAATTATTTCCTCTAGATACGGCCAATTTTGCTGAGAAAATGGATTTGGAAGGCAAGCAAATATATGTAGTTGATTTAATTTTATAAATTAACTCATAAAGATTCTCAAACCGTCAAGATTATATTTATATAAAATTTACGACACAGCACGATTGGTTGCACTATTGACTATTGTAAAAAATGATAAAGAATACTTTTTTACATACAAAGACGATACAATTATCTAAATTGTGAGTGCTCATTTAATCACGAACTGATTGAAAAGACGATGGTTTTGGGAGTTGAACAAATGGAACAGAAAAGACGTTAATGATGTTGAGACCGAACATTCCCAAGGGATGAAGACACATAATTTGTTTAAAAGCTTATAACAGAGCGGTGCCCCAAGACAATTTCAGTGGTAAATGAATATTCGTTGGTAGAATAAATACTATTCATGAAAAGGACTCTGTAGAATTTACTTATTCTACACTAATACTTATATTAGACAAACAAAACTACTTGTTGTTTGTTTTTCTATCTGCTAACCGTACTGATATTATAAGCTAATAGAATATTATGGATTCTTTTTGATAATGCTGGGAACATTAAAAAATAGTTAAAATAAAAATAAAACAGTTAAAAAAATGCTAAATTCACCTCAACAAGCTGAAGACAAACTTGAAGGCAAAACTAGTCAAACTAAACCAGGAACCGAAACGCCTGTTCCTAAACAAAGCTTCATAAATCATTACCATTGAAATTAGAAGGCAAGTGTCAGAAGTTTGAAGCTAGTTTTGAAATTCAAATCTGGTTGGTCAGACCGGCATCCGGCCACCTCCCGAAGGAAATGAGTGACACTTATCTGGCTGAAAGTTTGATTACGATGGAGGGAATATTAGCTTATAGCGTCTATTATTCAGTGTAGATTTTGTATTCGCACATTAATTAAGTAGGTTTCAAAAGCAATACTAGTATAATTTACAAATTGGTTTAACCTAAGGCTGTTACAAATACGAAATTTTATTTGGAAAAGGTACTTTGATCTCTGTTTATCTGACGGTTTCATCGACCATATTTAAATACATGCATTTACGAGTATCTATAGTTGAATGAATTGAAACATTTATCATTGAACAAAAATAAAGGAAAAGTGAAAACACGTTACAAGCCAATAGGAAAGAATTCACAGCAAACGAAAAAGCTCTCCGTAAAATATCCTAGCACTTTAGCGGGAGCGGTATAAAAATAGAACAATTGAGTTGCATGCCCAAGCAGTCCCAATCCAAAACAACTGAGCCAAATTGGCGAAAGCTCTCAGAAAAAACAGCGAATCACCAGCCCACATCACAAACAAATAGACCGTGAAGGAGCATTCCATAAATCCCACTTACTTTGCCGCTATCCAACGATTTAGAACTAACTCGTAGTTATAAATTTTCGGATACTGTACCGAAAATAGCTGCGGCATGGTGTGCGGCCAAACAAATGAAATGTAGCCGTCGCCGCTCCATTAGGAATTAATGGGCCGATTCGAGAAATGTCATCTTCCGGTAAACACAGACGATAACTCATTACGCAGCTCAGCAGCAGGTTCATCCAACAAAAACAACCCAACGACCTAAAAGTTAGAGTGATTCATCCGACGAATTAACTGCCGAAAAGATGGTTTTAATTCAGCCGTCGCTATTTCCTCGGAGACTCATTTGAGCTTCGGAACATTTTTAGGAAAATAAAGCATGCTCGGTTAGTAAATTAGAACGAAATATTTACTTTTAAAGCTCGGTGCTAATACCTTGAGACTCGTGAGGACTACTGTTTTTATTTTTGTTTCCATTTCACAAATTAAAAAGATTACTTTGAAGGACTTGAGTAATGAATGTTCGCAGTTGGTGTGAAAAAGTTTAGGTTTTATATTTTTTGCGAATAAAAACATTCTTGTCGCATGCGACCTTGTTTCTGAAAATATTTTTCTACATCTAAGTTCTATAAGTATAGTCAATCATAGTTTAAAGAAATTAAATTCTTTCTTCGGACAATTTTACTTAAAAAACACAATCAAATAGTTAAAACTAAATTTCTTTCACATCTTTTTGCAGTTGTTGTCGATCCACATAAGAGAATTAATACCAGACAACAAACTGCGATCACAAATCAGCCTGGTAAGCGTAGCATGACTATACCATGTTTTAAAGACCATAATGATTGTGTTCTATTTGAGAGAACTTGCGCATAGTGGGACGTAGTATAAGGTACTATAATAATGATGAAACCTTAATCATATCAGATTTAGCAGTTCAATCATTCAAGCTTACTTCCTCCATTTGCATACATACAACGCATTATCTATTAGATTTGCATAACAGATAACGTAACTTACGATCCAAAACACTAGAACCAAAGCATTAAGCCATATACCACGATTTACGCGTTATGTACTGAGTTAAATGGCGTTATGTTTATGTTTGATTAATGTCCGATAATTGGACTTAACATGCGGTTCTACTTAGGGTGTGAATTTATGATGTTACTGGCAACATCTGGACATTGTTGCTAATTCAATTGATTATATGCTAGTTTACAGGTTTTTTGTAGGAACCTATAGACTAGCAAACAACAACAAAATCTTTCCATAGTGATATAATTTTTTTAATGGAAAAGATTATTTTTTAATCATGATTATTTATTTATTTTTATACATTTTAGGCTCGCGCTAGCTATAATAGCGCAGTCATACGTTTACATCGACGCGACTTTATATATAAACCACGAATAAATACAATGAATAACCGTTAATATCATCCCCTTGTGCATATTACGGTATTGTGTGTCAATAAACGTCGACGTATCTCACAGAAACGAAACCGACGTATTGCGTACCCAGATAACAACGTATCGCAAAGAGAGATCTAAGCAGCAATAAACATCACGTTACCATACATTCGAATAGAAATGTTGCCAGCACAAGCGCACTGCGAAACGTAATCCAATAAATCTGGCCAAAGAACGTGGTTGGAATCCAATATCAAAACTAAAGGTCGGAAGAACAAAGCTTGATATGGGAATAAAGGGTGTTGGCACTCGGCGGATCATACGCGATTGGCGGATTTTTGTTGCTGCAGAAAAAAGCTTTTAGTGAAGTAGATCTTTGGATTTGGACGTTGAGGTGCCAAGGCGGGTTATATGTTAAGGGAAATATGGAAAGTTAGTGGTTGCTGATGAAAGTTCTGGAATGTATTTAATTGGTAGATGCAGAACTCTTCTGATCGTACAAACTAGAAATCTTTTGAATGAAGAATGAAGATAACTATGTTGTATTGGGATTCCTATTTTTCTTTTTAGATTATAGGTAATTAAGTGAAAAGTATTTACGTTCCCATTGCTGGGACACAGGGACTTCACTCTTGACGAGAGAGATTAGGCCTTGATTCACAACGCTAGCCAAGTGTGGGTTGGTGAATGACATACCTCTTTCAACTTTTTCGAAGTTCTCATAACATGTTGGTTTCCTCACGAGGTTTGCCTTTACTGTTCATGAAGTAAAATCCAGGGGCACAGCTGGGTTTGTACTCACGACCTTTGGAATAAAAGTCGAGTGCGCTCACACTTAGCCAACACGTCTCATCCTATGTCAGTAAATTAAATGAATATGAAGAGTATCAGTAAGCCTCTTGTGCATAAGAAATGATACTGAAGTATAAAGGAGAGCAAATTGAGAGGCTTCAGCGGGTTATTTGTAACATGATATTTTGATGCAAGTAGAATAAAGAGATGCTTGGCGGTGGTAGATATTAATATAATATCAGATTGTGTGGCTATGTGAAAACCTTTCAAACCATAATAGGGATTGTTAAAAGGTTGATTAAAATGTAATCTATAGAAGGATGATGTTTAGCAGAGGATGTTTAGCAGATAAATAATACATTTTATTTACATTACAAGCATACACATATTGATGTGGAATCAAGTTACTGATTCTATAATTTGGTTGTGATTGACTGACGCGAGGTACGAGGGTCTATATCCATAATTTGAAGGGTTCAATTAAATATACTTGTATTTTATATGTTACGGCTGAATGATAATTTATGGAGTTGTAGCTTAGAACTAAGAGCAGGACTTAGGATGCTTTCCATGAGAAAATGTATTATAATGCGGGCAAAGCCGCGGGGCGGAAAGCTAGTAGTTTATAAAGTTATGAAACAAAGCAATAAGTTCAAGTCAAATAAATAGATAGGTAGGGAGAATTGAATTTAACTTTCAACTAATCAGAAACTGCTAATATCCAAATTCTCCCCTTAAGTTGGTAAAGTACCGAATTTCCCGCAATATGGATTGGGTCAATTTAAAATGATTACCATAATTTCTTATCACAAACTTTCGGCCGAGTTTCATTCATGAATATTCAATTTATGTATTTGGGCTGCTCAGTTTGTAGTTACCATAAATTTATTAAAAATATTCACAGCAAAATCTACACCAGACTTTCTTGCATCGAGGATTAAAATTTCATACGTCGAACAAACAGAAACTTCAATAACATTACTTATCGATCGTGCTCAATATTCAGGAGTTATTATTTATTGCTGAGCAGTACGTGGAAAGTTTCACGATGCAAGTATAAAATTTGTTGTAAAGCTCCGATAGCCGGGGGTTACTTCGAGACAACTTTTCCATTTTCCAACGTCCGACGGCGAGCACTCGGAGCACGCCAAATGCAGGCAACAGTCGATAAATCTCCAACCAGCGAGCCGATCCCTGCTCTTGTCTATCAGCAGAACTACCTGACTCAATATTGTTACTAGTATACTGTTATTTAATCTGGGTTATCGTAAAACCTCTCCAAATCCAATTCAACAAAATCAAGACGTTCCATCTAATTTAATTACCCTGCCATCAAAAGATAAATTACTCCAAACGTCGTTAAAAATAAATTTCTACTTCAAAAACTTCTTAGCCGCGAGGACAAAACATAATTGTAAAACTTGGGATAAGTCAGCGCCAAATTGCCTGTTTTAATTAAAAAACCGTGTGCCAAGGGCCTCGTGGTAGATAACAATTTAATGTAATGGCGATATTCAAAGAACTCCTTTATGGACAATTCGAGCGGGATCCTGCATAATGAATGAGCCGCAGCGATGTGCGTTATACCTCCTAAAATATTAGGTTTGGTTCAGCCGAAGCTGGATAAAGCGGCCCCGCAAGTATAATAACTTCTTCCAGGAAGGGACAAAGCCTAACTTCGAGGATAGCATCACTCCCGCCCGTTTAATTCGACCTTTTGTTCTGCCGACTCGTAGGAAACGCTATTCCCGTATTCATGAAGCAATTTGACAACTTTTACTATGTGTGAAAGGATGAGAAAAACTATGTTATTGTGTTTCGAGTTACTTATTCGGCGCACATATTACTCGATTTACATAAGTTTCCCAGAAACTCGCCCTTATTTACCTGTGCAAAGGCGTCTCTCAAATAAAGATGTAACACGCACGCCCGGGCGCAGAGTATGCCAATTTGCGTTAGATTTGAATTTGCCAAAACCGTAAGAGAAGAGGACAAAGACAAAGGTCGTCTCGGTCGAGATTTATGAAGATTGCGGTCGGTAAAATGTGTCCGCCTCAAGGTGCGCTGAATTGATTTGCTGAAACCGAACGCCACACAGAAACTACGAATGAAACGTCAGCACTACAACGTATTTCCTCAAACACCTTTGCATTGCAGTTTTTAATTTTATTCGCAATTAATTGAGTAAAATTCACTTATGCAGATAAAATTACTGGATTTATATTCCTTACGTAAATGACATTACCCTGGCCCCAACTTTCACTGTTTCTTTTTATGCTAAGCAGGGAAGTTTCCTACGTTTATGCCTTCTTTTTATGATTACATTCATTAGGAATCTGATCTGAATTTCTGTTCTTTTAAAATTCATAACTTGGCTTCGTGAATAAAAGTTGAATCTTTCAAAGCATTTTTCGATGCAGTCGCAATAACGAGTATGGAAATCGAAGTTACCGTTGTGAGGTAAGACTCAATTATCGGTGACGCCAAAACCCATGAATATTGATGGCCATATTTGCATGCCCAGCGCGTCAACTCGACTCGTATTCAAGAAAAAACAACTACAAGACACAGTACTTCATTTGCAGTATAGTTTCAGCTCCGAGTTTCAAGGCGATTGAAACATAAAATGATCGCAATTGGTATTATTTACAACACAACCGAACAATCAAGCATCAAGCTACAAATATAATAGATTATAATCTATACCATATTAAAAGGGGTATAGTTTGTAAGGTTGTTGGGATAATCTCCGAATATTCTGAGACGATTAAACAATATTATATAACCACAATAAGAGTGTCCAATTAATTTGAATGCAGGCAAAGTCGCGTGGTGTCAATTGCAAATTATAAATTTGTCTATATTTCAATTATTTTTTTAAGATGTATAAGATATGAATACCTACACGTTATATTCTATGAGCTGTGAGACTGCTAGTGAATTCTCATCCACTGTGCCATAACCTCATAATCGTAGACTCATAAAATATCCCACATTCTGCGGCTACTATGCATATCAAAATCGCATGTCACGTATAAAACTCTTTTTAATACAATTTATGCACGATACCGCCGCAAAAGTGTCGTTTTTCAACATAAAGGGTTCGATATGAACCTATTTTCATATTTTCTTTGATATTGGACGCTTTGAAAGGGTTTCCATGTACTTCGGCAATTTGGCATAAATTTCCTGGCACCTTACCTGATAAACACATGTTTGGTAAACAGCAGTCTCGTAGTTGGCTAGTATTTACCAGCCCGCATGTGAAATTCATCCTTTCATTACCCTATGGCTACAAAGCGCAGGCCGGTAGGTAATTCCGCAAACAAGTCCATTCGTAGACAAAGACATGAGTTATCGAGCCTATTCAATTAGAATACTAGTAACTTAGTAGTTCTACTTTGACTTGATTTTGGTGTAATGCAATGCACTTTGAAGTTTTACAAGACTAATTGATTATTTCATGGTTCCGTGTGGTGCCTGATTAAAAACAGACTTTTTTTTTATTAAATTTATTAATTGTATTTTTTTTATTTAATGAAAAAAATAATATAAAAAGAACTGATAAATTCAAAAATGTGATCAGGTAACTGGGACCGCTAGTTATGTTTGGGCCCAGTCGCCTGTATCCTCTTATTAAGTGTACATTCACTTTAATAACAGAAGTATTTATTTTCAAAAATAGGTCGTGTTTTTTCAAAGAATCAATAAATGCCACAAAGATAATTATTTCAACTTGGCGATTCTCGATACTTTAATTAATTTCAATTTAATGCAAATCCCCTACATTAGACGTCTTTTGTGTAAAGTCATGAAAATTTATGAGTATTACTCGTATAGTATTAGGAAAATAATTATGTTAAAAAAATATGTTTTTAATTCCTTTAACAGAAATTTCATGATTATTGTTTCTAAATTTGTCAAAAGTATTTGCACTATTTTTTTTTAATGTATTTTTATTTAATTTAAGTAACTTTAAATTACACATTGTATTTATTGTTTGTAATATTAGATTAAAGTCGGATCCTGGTCAAAAATATAGCAATTTTATTTATCCTAATATATTTATATCTATAATTTAAAATGGTGTAGTCGTTTTCTTGCTTTACTCTGAAAACAACTTGCCACTTGTCTTCAGAGTTGAATTGTCGTTACTTCAAATTCTTTTATCTTCGTAAATGTCCCTTTTAGTTTCAAATAAATCGTATTAAACTAACATTCAAACGGTCGCTCTGAAAAACAGTTGTAAAACCTATCGGGCTATAAAAACACTAACTGGTATAGACGACTTTAACTTTTATTCTCAAACAGTAAAGTTTATTTTATATTAGCAGAATCGTCTCGTATGGTTTCACGTAGCGTTGGCTTTGTACCAATTTAACAATTTACCATCACGTGCTGTGACTTCTGCCCAGTGCTAAGTAACTTAAGGCAAGTCAGTCGGAAACTCACAATTCCTTTGTCTTAGCAGGGTCTTGTTTTGTAAAAATAAATGCCTATCTTAGTTTCGATTCCTTTTGTTTGTTGTTTTTAGGAATTGTTTATTAGTTTAATCGATGGTGGTAAATGATGGTTTATGTAGTGGACACACCTGTTATGTTATGATACCCTGTAAAATCTATTTTTAAGGAAAAAGTCACAGGGCAGATTAAATAGTAACTCATTTTGACAACGTCGAATACTACACATAAGAATTTCTACAACTTTTGCACAAAAAAAAGTCGTATTATCTCATACCACTGTAATTAATCAGGAATTCGTCTTCATATTGGGTTTCCCTTAACATGATAACTTTCATCGTTTTATTAATTTGTGCTGGGCAAGCGAGTCCAATATTAACACGTTCTGAAAATATGGCAGAATGATTGAGGGAATGTCCATAGACTTATGAATCGATATAATAATTATTATCATCACCTACCATCAACATTATCAGATAATCTATATTATATTATCTGTTTATGGTTAAGATAATGTCATGTTATTTTATTGTGTAATTGCAAGTACCGTGCTAGTAATACTGCGGCCTTGTATTTTGTATTTTTAAGTATTTTAGTTCAATATTTTTTTGCAGTTTTAGATGAAGAAGATAAATGTACTAAACTAAATTAAAAAACAAACAGAGCTGAAACAATAGGAGTTAGTTACCAATGATCTGATTTTTTTCTTAATTTTTTGGGTTTTAAAAAAATATGAGCTTTGAACGAAAGAAATATCAACCAAACATCGGTTTCCGAGAATAGAATTTAAAAACTCTAAACAAAATAGAGGTAGTTGGTTAAATAATATTTAAAACGGAAGAAACGTTTTACTTTGTACCCAAAACTAACAACGTCAGAACTAAAACGAAATAATGCTAATAACAAACATTGTAACATAAACAAAAGCCTCTAAACTACAATTTATGTAACCGCGGATACCGCAGCGTCCGACAAATAAAAATAAATAAAAGCCTTCGCCATCTTTTCTTGGCAATTTCCGTCGAGATAGAAGGCAGGGACACGTGAAATCACAAGCTAACCCGCTATATCTATGCGAGTCGACAGTCTGATTTACTGGCTTAATCGAAGCTGTGCCAGCGGTGGGAGCATCGAAGGAGCCTATTGTTCAAGAGATTGATATTAGAGATATGAACTTAACTACTATACTATCAAAAATATAGACTATCAAAAATTAGTTAGGTTTTAAAATATAACTATAGTAAGAAATATTTGAAATTCGTATCCGGAGTTGCTCTAGGAAAGTAAATTCTAATTAGCAATTATACAAAATATACATGATAGATCACTAGATCAAGGTAATCATTATATATTGTGGGTGTTTCATATGTATAATAATTAAAGATATATAATTTTATTATAGTACGTATACCCGTAACCCAAGCTAACCAAGGGCTAGTTGTTGTTCTGTGAATTGTCCGAAAATATGTATTTATTTAAAACTAGCGATAGGTTTGTGAGTTAATAGTAGTCACAGCCGACGGCCACGATGTCGCAATAGATAGGCATACTAGGGAATAAAAAAAAACCTTAACCTTCTGTCAGTCAACTACTAATATCTGTGTATAAGTCTACGCTCGCTCAGCTTTATTACTCGGATCCTTTGAGACCAAACCCCGGTATCCAGATCGGTGATAACTGAACATGTCCGCCATTGTATTGAACGAATTAGGATCTGACTGAATTTCCGAGGATATTGATTTCAGTCACTTAGTTTTTAAACTTGTTGAACTTAAACCGTTGGTTAATAATTAGTATTAACCGAACGGTTTAACTACATAGTTACTACTGATTACTCGTAGTTGTTTCAACAACTAGATCAGGAAGACTAGAGAATTCGTTATCTAGCAGTAAATATTTAACGGATGCATTTTTATCGTGTTTATTCATCCGTAGTATCTCTTGTTTATTTATTTGTTTTTGTTTTAAGTTATTTTGCAGCGTTTTGAAATTATATTCTCGTAGTTTGCGGATTTAAACATAAGATAAATGGACTAATTAGCAGTAAATCAATGAATTATACTAATATTATTTTATTTTGACAAATCTTCTTAAAAACTAATAGGCCGGGATCCGTAGTACATGAAAATCAAGTGATTACTAACAAGCTAATTTTTGGTGAGTAGCTTCGTTTCGATGAGACGTCCAAAGATATCCTATACCCAACTCTCGATTGTGGTAGCTAACAGAGATATCAAGGATTAAAAAATTCAAGGATGTAAAACCGGGATAACGGACCACGAAATTTGTCGGACAATAATGTCCTTTAGATTTTATAAATATGAATTAAGTATACAACAAAAAATCAGCTGGTTAGTAATCATAGTAATCATTTAAATTGACCTCGTTTTCGACACATTTTGGAAATGGCGGACTCTTTGATCAAACCATAGGTTTTGTAGGACAAACATGTTTTTATATAATTTAGATAATTATCTTGAGATATAACATATTGTCCTACAAATTTCGTGGTCCGTTATCCCGGTTTTACATCCTTGAATTTTTTAATCCTTGATATCTCTGTTAGCTACCACAATCGAGAGTTGGGTATAGGATATCTTTGGACGTCTCATCGAAACGAAGCTACTCACCAAAAATTAGCTTGTTAGTAATCACTTGATTTTCATGTACTACGGATCCCTGACTATAATGAAACAAACTTTAAGAAAACAAAATATACAAAAGGTAAAATAATATTTGATGCATTAAACAATTAATTTGTACAACCACAATTGAACTAAACTAAATTGTTTGAACCTTAATCAGCTTGTAATTAATAACACATCAAAATGAATAATATTGCATAACTCGACTATTAATTAACGTTTGATGAGATTTAGATTAAACTTCAGTCATTAAAATAGCACACGAATGTTTAACATAATTAAGTATAGATGATCCAGTTTAAAAATGAACTCCCCTCCACAAAACCGTGATAATTTCAACGTGTGAGAGGAAATACTTATTGCATCAATATACTTGTGTGCGTGCTACAACTTTACTGTAACATTGGCTCATCTGTCTGTCAAAGTGATACCGTTTGCTTATACGTTATTGAACATCCAATGACAAAGATCAATTTATGTGTGTTGTATCTATACACCTTATTGCATGTACTTGTAACCGCGGTGGAGGGGCGTTCAGTTTAGAAATGGTTTTACTATACTTTTATTTTAATATTCGTTTTTTTATTGTGATGCTTTACCAAATTTTTTAATCTAAACAAACGAACAAAACTTTTGTATTTATATAAGTAGTTAGTATTTCTAGTTCTTTTTCATTTGGCAGATTTCCCGAACGGAGCGCCAAAAAGCTTATCACTGTACTACCAAATGTATACAGAGCTTATGGTAACTTATGCTAAGTATTTTTGGATGACATTATAACTTAGTTTATCTACACTAGACTACACGATTTATGATGTGTGAATTACGCATATTGCCAATATTTATGTATAAAATGTAGGTAATGTATAATGTTATTTCATGTATCGCCGGCAAAATTAAATACTTTTCACCGTTATAATTCTATTCCAAATTCCATACAAAATGTTCAACGTATAATATCTTGTGTTATGTATAAAAATCAATAGCTGTTTGTTAGTTTTGCTTAAACTCGGGAACGGCCGGGCTGATTTATCTGGTTTTGGTCTTGAAATGTTCGTAGTAGTCCATAAAAATGTAATATATTGAGGGCGGGTTAGCTAGAAAATTTTTAAAAACATCAGAAATTGGGTTTTCTATCTATCTTAATGATAGATTCCACATTTTTTTACGATTGCAGATCAATGTTTTAGCTACTAATGGTAGTAATCTTTTACCTTCATAGCTTGAATTAAAATAAGGTGAAATAATGTAGAACAGAAGTGACGGAGTGATTTGCGGCGCGGAAAGTGTTGTTCCAGCGAAGTTCCGGTTCTTGGATGTTCAGGAAACGTTCGCGTCGTCAGTTCTGTTTGACTTCACTCCCACGCTATCTGACGTGAATGCTAATTCAGAATTTACAAAAACAAGATGTATGTATGTAAGAGCCGTGTTGGGTGAGTGGGAGCATACTCGACTTTCATTCTAAAGGTCGTGGGTTCAAACCACGCCGCGCACCTCTGATTTTTCTTCTTGGAAAAGTATGTGTGCTTTAAAAACACGTACTCTAACGGTGAAGGCAAACATCGTGAGGAAACCGGCTTGTTCTGAGAACTTTGAAAAGTTTGAAGGACGCTGGTGTGAATGCTGATGTGTATACAGCGTGGTGAATTAAGACCTATCTCTCTCGTCAAGAGACAAGTCCCTGTGTCCCAGCAGTGGGAACGTGAAAGTGTTATGAATATTGAAAGAAAGTAAAAAGAAAAATTGGTAATGTTGTATATTAAGAAATACTACTTAAAAGTCAGTTAAATCTGCTTAATTCAATATTTAAGAGACAACATAATATAACAACGAGTGAGTGATGCTCTGCCTTGCTAAGATACATAAATATATGCAAGATACAAATTCTACAAACTCTTTATGAATAATTTTCTGTTTTCAAACACAAATAAGCAAATTTAAATGAAATGATAGTTTGCGTTGTGTTAATATTCTAAAACATTGCAACTCTAAAGTTTAAGTAAATGTGTACAACTGGGCTATTTATGCTTAATGCACTAGTTATGAAACCTGCGATCAACATCAAACTACCCTCAGAGCATTACAAATTAGAGCTGAATTGTTAACAAAATAACTCAAAGTTATTATCTAATCGCAAATTGCGAAAGCCGGAACTCACGAAAGCCTGTAACTTAAATTACCCGGCGTTTAAATAATTTACACTGGAGAAAACTAAGTTCATGTTCGCATGTCGTAGTGATGGACTTTGAAACTAAATTTCATTTATAATTCACCTGCTAATTTAGCATTAACTAGCTAGATGATCAGGTTAAAAATGTTATTAAAGACATTATTATGGTTTCAAATCTAATTTAAAGCTTAACAAGGTAAACATATAAAGTGGTCAAAGCCACGGGCGGGTGAGCTAGTTTAAAAACAGAACTTCCATAGCAAATAATGATTTCTGATTGCTAATTGGCCGTTACAATAATATTGTTGCTATTGTATTTTCTTCCAACACTGGCATGTCGTATAAAGTACGATTTTATCGCTTTTATTCCACAACAACTGTATTCCGTGGGCGGTTCTCAGGTGTAAAGGATTTAAGATTTCGAACTACATCTAGCACCTTTAAAATGGTATTGAACGTGAAATAAACATTAAAATGTATTGAAACTTTTTATGTTTATTTTTAGTTATTGACACTTGAGCTTTCTAAATATATGAAAATATTATAGACAAAAATACAAAATCACAACATAACGTTGTTCCTCGAGTGGGAGTCGAACCCACGCTTTTCACTTTGCTCTGGCTGGACTATAATTAGTGTTTAGCTTAGCGTAGCCAGGGAATAAACTAGAAGGCGTGGGTTCGACTCCCACTCGTAGACCAAGGTTACATTGTGCTCTTGTAATATTTTTCTATAGGTACTAGTATTTTCAAATATTAAAAAAAAGGTTTTACCTCTGGTACCCCTCAAGTTAGGGTTAAAAATTCTCCAGCAATATTGATTGATAAATTAAAATTGTTTTATCTATACTAATATTATAAAGAGGAAAGATTTGTTTGTTTGTTTGTTTGTTTGTTTGTTTGTTTGTTTGTTTGTTTGTAACGAATAGGCTCCGAAACTACTGGACCGATTTCAAAAATTCTTTCACCTTTGGAAAGCTACATTATCCCCGAGTAACATAGGCTATATTATATTTAAAAAAAAATTAGGGATCCTTACTAAAACTCCAATAATGTAACATAAGGTGTAAAAAAATGACCTGAAAAATTCCTTACTTCGCGTGCGCTGCGAAAACTATTGATGATAGAACAAAATCATGTACTACGACTTTGCAGAACTCATCATTATCTACAAAAAATGTCGCGACAGCATATGTCTAAATATTATAGTTATGTCACAGTAAGCAGTTTTTTATTCTAAAATATTAATTTATATATGCCGCCTCTTGAAAGGGTCTTTATTTGTACCTTGGTATTAATCCTTATCAAAATAAATTACTTTATATTCAAGACGGCTTTAATACCTTTTTATAACTTTTTGAATTATTCAATTCGGACATTTCATTCGGAAGATATCACGAGTTTAAAAATGCAAGTATTAGAAAAAAGTCGCGAGGTTGTCGCTCACCGCGCTCAGCTAGCCAGCATGCGATGTAGACTCCATAAGTCCATAATGTAAGCGTCACTGGGGTACGGCGACGGCGGGGGGGAGTCAATGTAATGTAATATAATATGTAATATCCTAATCCTAACATAGGCTACTTTTTACCGCGGAAAAATACATACTTCAGCGGAAAAATATATGCTTACGCGGAAAAAATCGATTTAGATAAAATTTAGTATGCAGAAGATAGTTGCAAATAAAAGTATATGGCGAGAGACATTTCACCGCGGAAAATACATGCTTCCACGGGAAAATATATGCTTACGTGGGAAATTCGATTTGGATGAAATTTAGTATGGATATAGTTGCAAATAAAAGTATATGGCGAGACGAAGTTCGCGGGGGCTGCTAGTAGACTATAAAGAAAATTATAAATGTTGGCATACAACTGTAGTCCTACCCCTCTAAAGGCACCGAGCGGTAAGTTCATTGCGCAGTGTGGGCGGGCCCTTAGCTCATATATCTTTGAAATGTTTTGATAAAGCCTTAGAACGTCTCTAAGGTAACATAGTTTTTACATAATTATAATTAGTACATTGTTGTTTATAGTTTAAACTGATCGTAACAAACGAGCGACTAATTATATTCACGGTAAACATTTACCATCGCTCTTCTGTTTTCAATTCCTTTAAATAATATTATTCTTCAATAGAAGCAACGGTTGGACAAATTGATGATTATAACGTTATATTTGTGAATATTATTAATTTAGTTTTTGTATGTAATAATTATGGATTTAATGAATCAACACGCTTGCCTGATTTGTTATCAGTAAATTAATACAAAAGTAAAAACTATTCAATACAATGGCCAATCAAGATGCTAATTAGTGCAATTACAACGTATTACGGTATTACGTTTACCTCTATCTGGATTACACACGTATCTACATACGCCTAAGTACTATTGTTCACAGTGTTGACAGAACAATCTCATTAAGGCCACAATAGCATACAGACTATAAATCAAGGCATTGTGCCATAGCGGTTTGTATGACGTCACAGTTGTGTACTCAATTATGACGTATCGTGGCGTTTCCGGGCCCTTTGTGCTTGGAGAGGGGGTAAACAAAAGGGTTCCGTAATTGTCGATTAATTGTAACTTGGGAATAGGTGTGGAGGCGAATCTTATAGGGAAGGGATTACGTGTCTATGTCTACATCACGTGTATAGCATAAGTATTAGCAATACATAAGCACCTTTTTATGTTCACACGGCTGGGACACAATGACTTCTCTCTTGACGAGAGATTGGGCCTTAATTCGCTACGCTCTGGTCAAATGGGAATTGGTGAATGTCATATGTCTTTCAAACTCATCATGTTAACAGAACATGCCAGATTCCTCATGATGTTGAATATAAATAAAAAAGTGCCCAATAGGGTTTGAACTTAATTTGAACCAACGGCTTTGGGAATCGAGTGAGCTTCCACTAATCGAATACGGCTGTTTGTACATACTCGTAGTATAATTTTCTGATGTACAAATCATCATAAACACATAGAACTATAATTTATCTGTAGACACAGATATATATTCTTAACAAAAGCTATCAATGGTTGCTACGGAAACACAGTAAACAGTACCTACACACCTCGCATCCATCTTTCGAAACAAGGCCACTTTTGTCACCGGAGACCGCGTATAGATCAAGATCAAAGCAAAATGTATTTCGTGTTTATGTTATTTGCGTATTATTTATAGTCACCGACTATTATTACTGTAGACTATCTGCTGTCTTGGAGATGTAATTTTTTAGTTAATTTTAGACTTTTGACGCAAGAACGGTTTCAATTGAGTTATGAGTTGTTTTGTATAAGAAGAATATCATTTTTGGACATAAATTAAGATATAGACAAAAGCACCTTAATGAATTTGATACCGAAATAATATAATACATGATTATATAAATGAATGAATTCGCATCTTAGATTTTCTTTTGAAACTGCATAAGTTCAATTTAATATTGGCGATAAAGATAGCGATCGTCGTCGCTTGTAAAAATACCTTTTCAACACCCAGTGGGAATTTTTCTCGCTTATAGGCCATGGCCCATTTCTCTTTGTAACCTTCTTCATCTCTTGACATCTGTTACGAACGCAGACATTTTTGGGTATTACTAAAAAAAACTAGCTGCATAACATGCTATTGCAGCTACAGTTTATAATCTATATTATTATTTTCTATCAATATATCTACCTAAAATTGTTTGACATTACCTATAATAAGTACTTGACGAAACTAAGTGTACTCAATGTTCCAAAAGTTTGAATAAAAATTTGAATTTGAATTTGAATTGAAACATGAAGACAGTTCTTATGGAATGTCAATTTTGTAACCCCGAAAAACTCATACCTTCTTGTAGTATACAACACTCCTTATCTTATCATTCTTTATGCAAAAAATGTTAACATGGAAAAATAACTGCTTTGATAAAATTTGCTCTCAACTCTCTGAATTGTGGGATAGGAACTTCAAAAAAATCTGTTTCGTAAAAAGTAAAAAAATGCAAATTTTAACAATATTACAAGAAATCCAACAGAGCTCATAAAAAGTTTTCTGTGTGAACTTTCCCTTTGCATATTCATGATGGCAACTCACTCGGAAGTTTTTGGTGAGAAATTATTATAATAATTTTATCATAACTTCATCCGGTTTGAGCTTTCATAAATTAGAAAGTTGTATGGAAGCTGCGTGTGGTCTAGCGCCCTCAACCGTACTTGCGAATAATTTAATTACTGGATAAACTTCTTGTACTTCTGATACTTCTTGTCAACTGTATCAACTGCGATCACCAATCCACTCGGTGATACAAATTCCTTTCAAATCTCAATTAAATTGCTCTAATAAAGATACCTGTAGTAGTAAGATAGAGAGAGATAGAAGTGGAGCATAAAAAAGGACGTATTCACTTGGAGATCATCCGACAAATTGAATCATGACTGACAATAAAAACATAACTTTAACGATTTACTATTTATACTATGAGTATTTACATAGGGTTGGTTCACAAAATAGGCAAGCATCATTTAAGTTTGGACAAAAATATTTACCTTATCTTATTTTAATTGTAACCTAAGATAACTGTAATTTTAAAACGTTTTTTTTCAAAACAATGCCTCCCACACTCCTACCTAATTTAATCTATTGTTAAGACAGCCCAATATTTTGCTCTAACATTAATTTCATGGAATACAAACAACTTTTGAGTTAATTTAATTCTCAACCCTCATCAACAAAGCAAAATTCACGCCCAACAATAAACTAAAGAGCGAGCTCTCATTATACACGAATGCACCAAAATCCGCTGCGTTCCTATGTTTGGTCGTAAAAGCCGGGATTGGAATTTGCCTAAGCTTCCCCTTGTCTCCGGTCCTCACCCTCCTTCCCGGCTAAACAAAAGACGGAGTATAGGAAGATTTATGAACAATTCACGAAGCAATGATATGGGGTATCTATTCAAATCCTCTACTGAATTTCGGGCAGGTAGTCGACTCAAGATGATGTATGTCCCTGAACAATACAACTGGCACCTATATTATACTCCCAAGAGAATTCAATTTTCGGAGAAAATAAATTTGAATTCGAAATATTTTTGGTTAATCCTCTATGAATCGTTATTATCATGAATAAAACAGAAACTAATAAATTATGTGCTTCAGACGTTCTGCCCTTCAGAAAATAATTAAAAGCTTATTTAATTGTTGATTGAGTTAAGACCCCAGACGGTTTTAAAGACGGGGTAATTTGTGTACGAACCTTTGACCCAAACTTCGAACACTTAAGGGGATTCTAAGCGATTTGTGTAACGGCACACATCTATTAATAACACCTTCACTTTTTATTACACGGAACACGCGATCCTGTGATTCCACTAAAAGCATCTTGCTAGGCCTCTTAAGAATTCTAAGGAAATGTAACACATTTTCTATAGAGGCTATTTTTATTCAGGGAGCGTATTCCATACTGCCGTCATATTGCTAAAAAACCGTAAAGTGACATTTTGCCAAAATTGACTTTTATACACAGCACGAAAGCGTAAACTTTTATCTATCTTCTAGTCTGGGTCTCATGGCTCTATCGTTTATAATGCCTGAGATCTGGACCCCTCGTATACCGTTAACTACATCATTTTGAGACATTTTCAATTCTTAAACACGGTTATCTAGCATTTCTATACTAAAATACCGCTAAACGCCTCTAATCGTGAATTTAAGGCTTTCATTCGCTTGGCCTTACAAACTTAGAAAACCGTTACATGCATAAACAATACTAAATAACCGCTATCTGACTTTAACTTTTTTATAACTATTTCCACCCTCATGATATGATTAGGACTTACAATGTCTAAAACACAGTTTTTGTACTCGTACAACACTAAAGAGCCGCTAAACGCCCTTAGACGTAAAATCGTAGGTAAACTTACATATATTTTAAACAATTACAAGCCTAAAAGACAGTCACTGGTTTTAAGAAATGAAATATGACGTTATTGTCTAAGTAATTAAAACGTAATAAAACAGTTAACTGACAATGCAACACTAAAACACGTCTACCTGCTCTACCTTTTTATGCGTTTCGCTCCCTTTCTCGGTCGTGTCGTGGACCTTGTGGAGGTCTGACGTTCGGCGCGTTAGGATAAAACTCAGCGAAAATGATTTCTGAAGAAAGAAAAGCACTAAATATAGATTTATATCAAGTTTATTAAATATTTGGCGCATGTTTTGTTGTAGGTTCCTGAATTTTTGAACGGCATAGCGATATAAAATAGTCTTTGATTTGAAAGATAGAATCAAACATACGAAATCTCGTTAATCTATTATAATATTTCGAGGTACTCGATTGAAAATAGGTATAATATCTTAGGTACTTAACAATTTGATCGTCGGAAATATTGGTAATTGTGTAAAGGACGAATGTGAGCATCTAGACAAACCGTTGAAATATATAACTACTTTTTACATTCTGGTTATCACGCTGTCAAATTGTTCAGTTATTGTTTTTTTCTGCTATCAATTAATAAATATATTTGTATATACCTGGAAATAGGATAATTAACAGAGCCGTAACTTATTTCGAACAATTTATGACGTGATAATGTCCGAAGTATTCACTTCCTGGCTCCGATAAAATAACTAAGTGGGATTCTGTAACTCTTTTTCTGTAACATTTCTTCCTTTTGAATACTAACAAATGTTTTGTCCTTTCTACCATCAAAATAAATACCACATACATCGTAATCTGCATTCTGTAAAGCTGTTCTGACTGCACAGTAGTTCTCACATGGCGCAACCTAGATAGATAGATATAACATTTATTCACTGGATCACGCACACAAATTACAATAAAACACAACCATACATAGAAAGAGAAACACAATTTTTAAACCATGTAAAATAACTTGCAAAAAACTTAATCCATAAACTGTGTGTGTTGCGTGACACAGCGAAGAAGATTCGACTCAGCATGATGTCGACTGAACTAGATATCCAGTCTTAGTTCTCCAGAACTTGGATCGATCAATGACGCTACCGGTATCGTTTGAAGAAACAATTTCCACATCATTCAACACCAAGGAAGCTATCAAAACCGCGGCTCTGTCAGAAACTCCGCGAGAGCTAGCGATGGTAAACTTAACCTCTTCTTTTTTGCTGATGACGTGGCAAAGGGGTTTTTTATTGGACTAGATGCCTCGCTATTGCTAGAATTAATCTCACATTATCTGTTAAGAATCGGGAACAGCTTGGTTTCCGAAAAACCGTGCTGTTCCCGATTCCCGATCAATTGTCTCTTTGCTACGCAATAAACTTGTTTTTTCTTATTTTTTGTAGTTGCAGCTAGATCTACACCAACTATCATCATCTCTCTTGTTGTTCTTTGATCGACTAGAAAGAGAGTTTCTTCTTTGGGAACACGAGTGTCTTTCAAACACGTTGAGAGTTTGAGATAAGTTTTCATTAGCAACTGCAAATATCAAATAATCTATGAGACTCAGCTGTAAATGTATTAATATTCTGTTGAAAGTTTATGTTGGTTTGACGACCATAATAAGGTTTCATGAAACTTCTGTATTTATCATGAAAGGTGCGAATTTACTTTAATACTCTCCTACGGCTTACATATTTCTTCAACTAATATTTCGGATATGTTATGGACAGTCAACTGGGACACTGGTAACTTCTCTGGCAAACCAAACACGGGACAGGATGTCGATTGTCGAGTTTTGACTTGAGACATTGTACTGTAATAAACAAAATTAATGGGTATTAATTAATGATCTAGATTAAATTGACTGTCAACTTTTTAAATACTACTTACATGAGTTGTATCTTTAATCTGAGCTGTTAAAACCGAAGTCTCTCACAAATAATACAATTACAATTCGCGCAACACGTATTTTTGTATCATAAACAAACAGGACAACGCTCAGAATCAAATTACGCGGAAATATTATGAAGCAAGTATTTTTAAAACTGATTCTAATCTGTAATTAAGTATGAGAATAATTTTACCGTCGCAACTTCAAGACTGATTATGCATGGCAAATTAAACATGGTAAATCGCTAGGCGATCACAGTTCATTTGTTTAACAGTGAGATTTTATCAAACTTAGTTTTAAAATGTTCCTATATATAAGCATTTGCAACTTTATGTTACATACAATAACTATAAACAATATTCATATGATTCAATATTGTTTTTATTGCTTTGAATAAAAGATAATCGTTAAATTTAATCATGATTTACCATTTTGGAGGTGAGATAAAATGTAGGAAGTATAGACTTAGCCGTAAAATTATATTTATGTTATGAATCTACAAGTACATTTTTCAACGCTAAAACACAGTTAGATAAAATGTTTCTTCCAATACTGTGTTTAAGTCTAGATCCATATCTCTTACTTATACCACAAAACAACAAATAAACCGTTAAAGGTTTTTAACGGTGTTTTAAGAATTAGAGCTGGTCCAATTTTCCATACAATGCAATGCAAAAAGACGACTAAGTGACTTAACTGTGTTTTAGTTAAGCATTTGTGGAAAAACTGTATGTGAGCATAAAATCATCATACAGTTTCACTAAGATACAACACTTAAAAGCCGCTACGCTTCAGCTGACTGTTTTTTAGTGTTGCACACCCCCACTTTATGAAGTAGATGACCATTGTCTAAAACACAAATTTGTCAATAAAAACTCATGTGTTTAATTTGATGTTCCCGTTTCATACTCAAATAGAAGCCCCAGAAATTATTCAAAAAATGGTATATGAAAGAAGACTGTAAGTCTTCACAAAGTCTAGAATTAAACATTTTTCACGTTTTTGCTCGTAGCCAACAATTTGGGTTTGTCACTTTACGGTTTTTTAACCATAGGACGGCAGCATAGTGCTTGGAATGTGAAAAAAATAAGCTTAAGTATTCGTGCAAAACCTGTAAATATTTAAGATTATGTTCCTTGTGCCTTATAAAATATAACTTATTCAAATATAGGTATACCTTCGTATGTCATTTGTTTTCGGCAACATTTTTAAGAAGAACAAAATTCTTTTTTATATCGGTCTCAGGTGTTTTTCTTTCGTTGCTAAAAAGAGGAAAATGTATGAATGCCTTGAGTGACACTTGTTTGCTGCCTATGTACGAGATGTGAGTTTCTTAAGCTGCCTTTGCATAGAATGCCTCTAAATAAGTCACAACGTGACACAAAAAATATTATAAGCAACTCAAGCTCAAAGTCAACCTTTTAGTGAGAGTATATATTAGCCAACCTTTTTCGTTTCTTTTGTGAGATTTAAGTCAAGTATTAAATCAGCAAATAACTTATGAGGCGCAAATTGTAACAAACAGTCTATCAATTTTAAAAGTCAAAGTTAATCGAAAATATAAAAACTGGAACATTTTGATGCAATTCGTTTGACTGGTTAAACTTATCAAAACAGTAGATGTGCAGTTACTATTACATTATTACAATACATTACTAAACAGACAAAATATAGTCAAAATTATAAGGCAGTTGCTATCATAATGCTATTGATTTTGCTTAAAACATTTATAGTTTTGAAAGCAATTCAGAGATAACAACAATCAATTAGATGACTATCTCATACGGCTTAACGTAACGGCCAAGTTTAAACTCTAACCCATTGGATCGAGATAAACCGTCGATCTCACGTAAAAACCACACAACATTCGAAAATGATTTATGTTAGCCCCGATCTGTTAGGGAGGCGTTGCGGAGCCAAAACAGATTATCTGAATACCAGTTACAACAGCAATCGGATTTATCCCACGAACTTACAACAGAGTTGACAAATGGCAGGATTTTTTCAGCGATAATCTGGTCTGGGAAGTTTGTACGTAAATAGGTGCATTACAATTATTTATGTATTTCCATTAAAAATAATTGATGTACGTTACTATCGGACCGTTATTTTTTTAAACTACTTTACTTTTAGCTAACAAAATTTTTTTTCAATACAATTTCTATAAAATCAATAATGTTTAAAGAATTGAGTTATTTGATTGTGTTTCCAAGTATCATATCAAAAACATCTCGAGCGTACTTTTAATAATGAGCACTTAAATTTTATGATGCCTAACTAATGCTCAATTTACGTCAATAAATTACTAACCCAATCTTATTAAATCTATGGTCAAATAATCCGAATAAAAACATGAATGACAAACTAGTTCATGTTTTTATCCAAGGAAATTATCGATTATACTCATTATTCGAATTTTGTTATTTTTTCAAATACAAAAACAACAAAACATAACAAATTAAACTTAATAAAATAGTGCGTAACTCCCACATTCTTAGGTATTCAGTACAATGCTTTTATTAACATGCTAAAATGTGCATTCAGCCTTATTCGTCTTACTCAATCTGCCATTTGCCATTTCACATTCTATCTCTGTCACTCGCTACGACGTAGCAAAGTACGGCAGTCGCGCCGTAGCTCTCGTAGAACCCACTACGTAGAGGCTCTACGCCGGACGATTCCACGACGTCATTGTAAATTGAACTTTATTGGGACGATTTAATCTGTATTATTGGACAGTGAATCTGTAAATAGGCTAATCTATTGGTGTTTAGTTTAAAAGTTTGTTGAAATCTGTGCTTGGATGGGATACATCAACAGGTAAGCCTACTGTCAGAGCTTTTTATTTCGGTTGCTGCTATCGTCTATATTTAGTCTATGAATACTTTTTTACTAAAAGCAATCAGGGCATGGTTTTGCGTTGTTGCTAATCTGAGGTTCATTTTTCAATACCAAACTGTTGTCCCGTATCAAGCTTTTAGTATTATCACTAAAGAATTCGTAATGGCTGTTGAATTTCGCTGCAGTAAATTTCCTCCAACCTTGGCACGACTTTGACCCAAATAGGTTTTCTTTAAAACAGGTTTTGTTGCATTGTAATGTCTTATTAAATAACTAATCATATTTTTTAATTGATGTACTCTTGATGTACAAGAGATATTGTACCGTATAATAAAGCTAAAGAGTTTGTTTACTTGATTGTTTGTTTCATAGCGATAATCTTAGGAACCGCTGGTCCGATCAGAAAAATATTTCTGTGTTGGATAGTACATTTAGTAAAGCTATAGGTATGCAGATAACGTAGAAAAAAAACGCAAGCAAAGATGTCAGCGGGTCAGCTATGTAGAAGAATAAGTAGAATTTCATTTAAATATTAACGTAGTTACCAATATTTACTTAGTTAATTTAGTAAATGGCACAAAAAATAGCGGCAAGCCAGTCCCTCCCCACATTTCGGTTTCTATAAGTGTTTGTTTGGCGTTACGCACGCCCTAAGGGTTAAATTCTGAGCATTAGAAGGGCTTGAGTTAATTAATTAGCTCTTTTGATGGCGAGAGGCTCTGGCGGCTGAAACAAAGCTTTTTTACAAAGCGTCACTTTCTGACATTGTGACTGTTTGTGACAAACGGTGAGTTTTGAAGGTTTAGTTAAGATTTTTAATGATTACTACCCTACTAACTAGTTTAGTTGTATTTGGGATGGACTATTGGGGAGATTCGTGACGCGTTGTGGGTTTATTCTATTTATTTGTTATTTTATTGAAAACATACAGTTATATTAACATAGGAACTAAACAACTTAAAACTATAAACCAATTAAATGTTTTCACACATTAAAATGGATGGTGATAATAACAAAGTTTACAAAATTAACTAGTACTGACAACATAAAATTGTTATAAACACCTTCAGACTAACCTGTTATCATCAACATCACTTCATAATGAAATTTATTGGGTCAAATCTTATGCCATATTATAATAAATAAATAAATATTACTGGACAATTTTACACAGCGACATCTAGCCCCGTGGTAAGCTCGAAGCTTGTGTTACGGGTGCTAGATTTCTGATATACTTAATATAATATACATAGATATTTTTACTATTATACATATATAACACCCAGACACCCGGAACAAATATTTTCAGATCATACAAATAGTTGTTCCGAGGCGGGAATCGAACCCGCAACCTCTTGCGTCGCAGGCGGACCTTCGCCCGCTGCGCCACAGAGGTCGTCTTACTTACTTACTTATATTACAACCCGGTCAAAATTGGAGCTTTATCAGACACAATAACCAACAAATCAAAATACAGAAATACATACAGTAATATTTATCTAACCGTATTACAATTCGTTTTCATTAACCAGGGCATAAACTTGCAGTTCGCTTTAATCGTGCTGAGCAGGAAATGCAACACCTGGAATGCGAAGCCCTAAATTCCGTTACCTTACGACCTCCACTCACTACATTTATCGGTCCCAAGAAAACACAATTCACTTGCAGTATAAACCTTATCAAGCTAAGCTAGAGTTGTTTTTGGGCATAAAGCTGTAAGGAGTTATGATCGTGTTTGCTGACTTAGGGTGATAGACAAAGAGTGTTTTTATGAGTTTGAGGATTCAAAGAGATTAAGTAATATTTTTGAGCCTTGTTGGCTACGTGGGAGGACTCAACTCGACTTGACTCGCACACTCGACTTTCATTCCGAAGGTTGTGGGTTCAATCCCCGCCGCACAATTGGATTTTTCTCCTTTATAAAAATACAAGAACACTAACGGTGAAGGCAAACATCGCGAGGATTCATGAGGACATGTGTCATTCATCAACCTTCTTGGCCAGCGTGGTGAATTAAGGCCTAATCTTTCTCATCAAGAGACACCAGGGTGTCCCAGCAGTTCATTCGTAATTACGTGTTTTGCAAATCAAGAAAGTACGCTTCGTTTGGCCCACGCACTAAGTGAAGCTCTCAGCACGATCGACTGTGGCTGCCTGTTTTATGTTATGGCAGTAAAAATCTTTGTGCCATTTTTATCATATCCCTAAATGGGATGTCATAAACGAACAAAGTTACTAGTTTAAGGATGTTATGGGGAGCCATGAATTTTATCTCAGAAAGTTAACGCTACGAGGCGTTGTCTGTAAAACTTTGGTGATGACAACGATTTATCGCTTTTCTTCTGGTTTATTAGTAACGTTTATGGGTAGTGGGTAAACAATGGGTAAAATGTTGATGGGTAAATACAGAAGTAAAACGATCTAATTTGATTCATCTAATTACTTTTATGGTAAGAAAGAAAAATGTAGTTAGGCCCATAATTTAAAATATTCAAACCTGCTTTCGAATAATTGTCTGACCCCATAATTGTATGTACAACATAGAGAATTAGTTCGTTGAAATAGTCTTATGTACATGATAAGATTCACCACAGAAAAGTTATATTTTGTTACACAACGCGTAAGTCCAGTAAGCTTCTGCTTAAACAATGATAAAATTATTCAAACAACAATAATAATTATTTTATTTGGAATAAAGAAATAGTAGGTACGTATTCAATAAACAAAATGTAAACTAATAATACATCTGTAAGGGTCGGTCATGGAATAAGTTAGTGGTCTGGGTCTGGGATACAGGATAGGGTGTTTAAATTATTGCTCCAGTTATGATAAGACGTGGCCCACATTCAAACGCGGACGGAGTCGCGGGCCGCTAGTATATTATAAAATTCGCGAGCTGAGTTAAATGTTCTGCCACTATGTCTACAACAGAATTGCTGATTGTTTGTTGGGTTAGTTTGCTCTTCCTTTTGCAAAAGCGGTGCGGTTTTCATTCCGCTCGAAAGTAAATATTGGGCAGGCTATTTTAGTAGAGCTACAAACGAGACATGAAAATGGCAGTCTGACATGTGATTGTTGAAAAAAAACTGGAGAATCGCGAAATTCACCGTCAAATTTGGAATAGTCGTTTTTAGGCGGAATGTCTGATAACTGTCTTGTCAGAAATGTTTTATGTGAAGTGCTTTTTATTTATCGTGCCGTTTTATAAGAGACTAGTTATCTACCTCGTAACATTATATAGAATCTTAGAAAATAGGTATAGACGTAGTTTAGAACCACTAGAAGGACATATACACTACTTATTGCAGTGGGAAATATAGTAAGGGAAAATGTGTTATAACGTGGCCGAAGCCGCGGAAAGATAGTCAGTTGGTATATAAAGATATTGGTTTAAGATATATCTACTAATTGTAATGCAGTAGTCGTAGATCTTGGGAAACCGCCCGACACCGCAAACGCCGCCCGCCCCGGTATTGCTTACACTTTGGCTTACTTCCGGATTATATCTGAGGTCAATGGTTTGTGAAAACTATCGACATTAATAATTTATTCTATGATATGATATTACTAGCTGTATGCGATTTTCAATGTTTTTTTCCGCGGTAAAATGTAGCCTTCTTGGTTTCCTGGTTCTCTTTATAATCATTTTAATAAAAAATGGGTTTCGTACTTTTGCTTTGAGACCTTATAATAAATATACCTACGCTATACCATGTATATAATTAAAGATATTATTAATATTATTAAAGAATATCCATAACTTTTTATTCTCATTCGTTGGCATCACTATAAAAAGTTGTACTTTATAAAATAATGAATTGGTTGATTAAAAACTTTATAATTAATTCGTTAATATTCAAAATAAAATCATATGAAAGCTCACGAAACATAATTTAAACATGGAATCAGTTTCAATATATTTATGTTAATGATATTTTCGATTCCAAGGTTGTTGACGTTAATTTTGCGCTATTGTGACCGACGAAAAAGCGTTGAAATAATAGCGTGCAGCAAACCGAGAAAACTGACTATTGCACAGACATTTCCATTATATTCCCTGGCAACAATTTATTCCGGCTTTTTGTTTTCATTTAACGTAGTAATCAATTTTATTAAAACCTAAGCGGTTACTAATATACTAATATTTAGCATTTAAGATCATGACTTTATTCTAGATTTAAGTAAATTTTACCGTGCTAGTTTTAAATTATACAATGTAATTATGCTTTTGATGGAGACATATTCTATTATGGAAGTATAAATATTGTGTATACCTTTAAAAATTATATTTTTTTTATTAAATCAAAAAAATATACCTCATCATGTCAGCCGTTTGACGCCCACTGCTGGACATAGGCCTCCCTTAATGATTGCCATTTATTGCGGTCGGACGCGGCCTGCATCCACCGCGAGCCAACCGCTTTCACCAGATCGTCTGTCCATCTTGTTGGTGGGCGTCCGACGCTGCGCTTGCCGATCCGTGGTCTCCACTCGAGAACCTTTCGGCCCCATCGGCCATCTGTTCTCCGTGCTATATGGCCCGCCCATTGCCACTTCAAAGAGCTAATCCGCTGGGCTATGTCGGTGACCCGTGTTCTTCTACGTATCTCCTCATTTCTGATTCGATCCCGTAGAGAAACCCCGAGCATAGCCCTATAGAGTATAGCATAGCTCTTTGAGCGACTTTGAGCCTGTTCATGAGGCCGATGGTGAAGCACCACGTTTCGGATCCATATGTCATCACTGGCAACACACACTGGTTGAAGACTTTCGTCTTAAGGCACTGAGGTATTTTGGACGAAAAGACGTTGCGTAACTTCCCGAACGCTGCCCATCCGAGCTGGATTCGGCAAGTTTTTTTCAGTTTGTATTTATTTTAAGCTTTCGATATAAATTCAATGACGCTCGTCGGTGTTTGAACCAACGACCTTCGGGATGAAAGTCGAGTGTGCTCCCACTTAGCCAACACGGCTTGCCCTTCAATTGATTTAACACATTGTAGAGCTTTACCACACAGTCATTGTCATGTCTGACATGACATGAAATTTTATCACCATTCTAATTCGCATCATTTGACGTACCTACAGGTGTCAAATTTACTCGAACGGGGTTATAATGCTCCTGTTTCTATTATTTAAACAGTTTTTTGTTTCAGTTCAAATGCAACACGCTGTCGATAAGGGGGGTGGGTGAAAAAATGAAGCAGACGGGTGTGAAATAGACGCGAGGGACAGATGTGAGGTGGAAATGGCGCGCAAATTAGTGTGCGCCGCGGCGGTGGCGCTCGCACTACAAATAATTGGCGCAGCGCGGGTGCTGTGCCCAAATGACCCTAACTGCGTTTGCGGCGGCACGCTCTCCGTCGAACTCAATTGCAACATCGACGGTGAGTGCACTCAAACGCTAACGCAAACCAAATCCCTTTACAGCCCCGAATTCCCGACCAACCCTTCAACACAGCCCACTCACTTTGAATCTCGATTTCAGGTCGGACAGTAAAAATAAACTTACTACCAGACACGTACATGAACATAAAATGCGAGAACGCAACAAGTCTCGATTATAGTAAAATGCCAAAATGTGCCAACCGGATGAACTTCAAATCTGTCAGCTTCAAAGACTGCCCTTTGCCGGCGTCCTCATTCAAAGACGTCCTTACCAACATGGGAGTATCGAAAACGATGGCACTTATATTTCAAAATGGGCAAAAGCTGTCCGGATACTTTGACCGGAAACATTTTTCTGGACTACAGGATCTGACAAAATTGTTACTTTCCATTAATGGAATCACACATTTGCCAGACAACCTTTTCATGGATATAAATAAGTTGACGTGGTTAAATATAAGATCAAACACTATCAACTTATCCGAAGAATTATTTAAGCCGTTAGAAAGGTTGGAAACTCTAGAAATAAGTCACAATCACATGACCAATATATCTTCAAACTTGTTTTCGCATTTGTCTTACTTGCGGAAACTTTCGCTGTGGCAGAGCAACGTTACCTGGTTCTCGAAGGACCTTTTCACTGGAGTTGACGTGCTCGAGGAATTAGATCTGAGTTCTAACGGACTTAACGAGCTTCCCTCGTCGATTTTTAAGCCCCTTAGAAAGTTGAAGAAACTGACATTATTCTCTAATAAATTTTCTGCGTTGCCACGGAATCTTTTCAAGCATAATGAAGAACTCGAAACAGTCGTTATTCTAAATAATGATGCAAAACTGAAAAATCTACCGAAATACTTGTTTGGAAGTTTGACGAACCTGAAGGAGATATACGTGCAGAGAAGTGGTCTTGAAAGTTTGCCTTACGATGTTTTCGCTGACTCTCCGAAAATAACTAACATTTCATTGGCTTATAACGACATCGAGGTCTTACCCGAATCTATATTCAACGATCAAATAAATCTTCTGGAGTTAGATTTAAGTCATAATAAGCTGGATAGCTTAGAACCGAAAATATTTTCGTCTTTGGTACGGTTAGAGAGACTGCACTTAAATCATAATAAATTGGTGAAGATAAGTGGGTAAGTATTTCTATAAAAAAATCGGCATTGGTGACCTAAGACTTTATTTTTAAAATAAACTTTTCATTGCAGATCAACTTTTGCTTCGCTCCTGAGTTTGATGTTTCTAAACATGGAACACAACAGTTTGAATACAATAACATCTTATCTATTTAGCAATAACCGGCAAAAGATGGTTATCTCACTCGCGTATAACCAGCTCACGTTTGAATCGAAAGTAACCAATTCAACTTCAAATAAAACATCACCGTTTGAGCATACTTACAACTTGAAATTGCTAAACTTGAGTCACAACCAATTTAAGTTTAGCTTCGAAGATTGGTGGACGAACGGACATGACAACTTGGATATTTCATATAACCATATACGTTACCTATGGGTGAGTTACTAGTGTATTTTATTCACACAGCAACATCTAGCCCCGTAGTTAGCTCGAAGCTTGTCCTTGTATAATATACACACATAGAAAAACAATATAAGTAAATATATTATTTTATGGACCAAGAGCCTGTGATGGCCAGACCTTCCTTTAATTCACAAGCGTGAAAATTCTTTCATGTGTATGTCTAACATAGGTAAGAATAACCCCCAAACATGAAACCTGGATCGCGGTTCCTTTGGGAGATAACAACCTTTTACCCGTTATCTCCCAAAGGAACCACGATCCAGGTTTCATGTTTGGGGGTTATTCTTACCTATGTTAGACATACACATGAAAGAATTTTCACGCTTGTGAATTAAAGGAAGGTCTGGCCAGACCGGGCTCTTAGTATAGACTAATAACCTGTGATGGCCAGACCTTCCTTTAATTCTGAAGCGTGAAAATTATTTTATGTGTATGTCTAACATAGGTAAGAATAACCCCCAAACATGAAACCTGGATCGTGGTTCCTTTGGGAGATAACAGGTAAAAGGTTGTTATCTCCCAAAGGAACCGCGATCCAGGTTTCATGTTTGGGGGTTATTCTTACCTATGTTAGACATACACATGAAAGAATTTTCACGCTTGTGAATTAAAGGAAGGTCTGGCCATCACGGGCTCTTAGGTTATTACATTTGTTTTTATATAATCCATAATATAAATAATAAATTATCTATTTACTTAACACAATCTAAACTTATATTTATAATCACTTTATATCTTCTTTTAATTTTCATTCTATAAACATAAATCCTAAATTAAAGCATCACTGTTACATTGTATAATTTATAATTAAGTTTAACATTTTAGTTAATATTAATTAGTATAAAAAATCAACTTATTACTTTTGAATATATAATAATAAATATCTATTTAAAAACAAAAATCAAAATAACTCTTAAATTATTTGTATAATAACTTAAACTTAACTTAAAACCAAACAAAAAAACATATAACCAAACAACAAATTTAATATATAATATACAATTTTAACCACGAACTCCTGTTCTAGTTTAACAAACACAAGCATACTAAAACAAAGCCCAAATACATCCAACGCACACACTCAAAGAATCACCTGATGTCGGAACGTTGCTCACTATTTTTTAAAGTACCGGCAATCTTTCATTTTTATTTGTTGTGTCCTTGTCTAACTACCTACTACCTATATTTTTTATTTAATAGTTTGTTAATGATGTTATAACTACATTGTTAGAGTATATTGTTATCCTACACTAAATTAGCACTAGCGTACCTACTATAAGAAAGTTTGTTATTTCTCATTTTAAGTGAACTTGTTTCTTATGAGAATAAAGATCTTTAAACCGATCCAAACACTCGACAAATATTAGCAGATCATAAATTTTATTTTTCCGAAACGGGAATCGAACCCACAACTTCTTGTATCGCAGGCGGACATTCACCCGCTGCTACACAGAAGTCGTCAAATTTAAATTTTAACATAAACTTATGAAATCACTCAACGGTTTATTCAGTAAATAAAATAAACCAGACAATTTGCCGTTTCTCAACTGTGACTGTGCTTTAAAATCAATTTATTTTTAGCCCGAAGAGAACCTGAATAAGAGCTATCGTGACGTAATAAAGAAGCGCTTGAACAAACTGTGGGTTGCGGAAAACCCGCTTTACTGCCAATGTTGGAACTATCTCTTCATCGATTTCTTGATGGAGGATTCTAAAACGGAGGTAACTAGGACGAACTTTATTATTTCACGTTTCCGCAATTTAACTCATTAAAAAAATTAAGAATGGGGACATGGGGCAGGCCTTTGCCCTACAATGGGTTACCATATGCTGATAAAAAAAAACTGTGACATGTAGTTTGAAATCGTTTTTTAGTCCATGTAATCTTTGAATTTATAAATAAATCTTTTGGATTTTATAAAAATATATGACAGCGTGGTGAATTAAGGCCCTAATCTCTCTCGTCAAGAGAGAAGTCCCTGTGTCCCAGCAGTGGGAACGTGAATAGGGGTGTTATGAAATATGACATAAATCATCTATCAAAACAAATTAACGGACGGAAAGATCAATTTTGTTTAGAAACATAGGTATCTATGGTACCTTCCATTGTGATTGATTTGCTCGATCTTATCCCAGACCTATGCTGAATTTATTAGTATCTATAGTGCCTTCTATTGTGATTTGCTCGATCTTATCCTATGCTGAATTTATATTTTTTTCAGATTTATGACAAAAGCGATATCGGCTGTCCTCTGTGGGCGAGGCGAGTTTGCTATTCAAGATACAGCATTATAATGTCCGTCATTATTGCCGTTGGGATCTTCTACTTATTCGTTATAATAGGCTTTGTCGTCTATAGAAACCATCTCATGTCCCCAATAACACGAATGATAAAAAACCACTACACTTCAATCGTGAACTACTGGCGGTTCAGAAACTACCACGGTATGACAATTATTTATGATCAGCAAGACTCTGATTTTGTAAACAATGAACTGCTACCGGCCATGAAGGCGTTTAGCGAGTACAGCCAAGCTCCACTGTGCAGAGATCTCGTAGCTATCACAACAAATAAAGCGAAACTAAGAAATAAAATGCACCCTAAGAAGGAAAAAGCGGACGTTGTAATATTTTCTCCGAATTATCTACGGGCACAATTCAAAGACGTTAGTATCTTAAATATATTAAATGTTATGAAAGAGCAGAAACATACGTTGTACGTTTTCGTTGATAACGGTCCTGACGACTCGATATACGCTTTTTTGAAGGAACAAAGGGACCCCAATAACTCTGTTCTATGGAATCAGCCTTTTGAAAGCGATAGGGTTCCGAATATCGCTGATGTGAAACTTCTTGTTGAAGATTTAAAAAATAACGACTATAAAGATTATAAACAGGTGCAAACTGTTGAGAAGAAGAAAGTAACTTTACCAGGAATAGATCGATGGTTTCTGACTTACTATTCCGGTCGTAACAATTTCGGTAACTTCTTTCGTACCCACAAACCTGATAATGAAATTTATTACCACCATCTGGATTGGTAATTGACTGACTGGGAAATTTCATATGATATCCTCTATGTTAAACTACACAATAGTACTATTTTCTTTACCTTTTAAACAATCAATGTATTTGCGTTAGTAGCTGTATGAAATAGTTTTATAATCTGCTTAGAAACTTTTTACAAACTATTTTAATATTGTAAAAATGTAGAATAATTATAGATTTGTAAGTTATTAAGGACTAGGTTTGGTTCTCTGTAACTCAATTAATATTATTAGCTTCAAAGAAGTCAGTTTATCATCTTGCCGAAAGAGACGTATTATCGAGGCTAAGGGTGGCAAATATATTCGGATTGTCTTTCTGTTACAAGTGTAAATATAATTTATTGTGACTATCATTCCAGTTTCACAGAAACTCAGTGTTGTTAAGAGTTGTAACTGCAGCTTAATAAATCAGTATACTTTGAAAAATACTTAAGTCGTTTATATTTTTCCTTTTAAGGCAAAATAAGCAGGTCGCTAAAATGATTGCATTCATACATTAGCTGTAAGATTCACTGTGTTTTATTCTGTGGAAAACACAATAGCACTCAAAACTCGCGAGAGAGTAGTAGTATTTACTTAAATCAAGTAAATATAACAAAATAATAGCCTTTCAATGTCGCCTTTTTATCCATAAGAGGTTTAGTTTGGATTTCTACATATTAAAAAGAAGTAGGAATAATCTGAATCGAAGCTCGTAGTAAAAAAGCCCTCTTGTATATGGATACAATTCATGTGTCTCTTTTCTTTGCTACTTCATAGACTAGGTACTAAGATATTTACTTACTTACAGTTTCGATAAAACCTATCCGTAACTATCCAGTTAATCAACAGGGTACAATTATCTGTCAGATGACTATCTGAAGCTACGAGTATAATCGGTTGAAACTGCTCCCTAAATCTAAACCTTTAATTATTTTCTTTTTAAATCTAGACCTGTTTTCACCTACAGCTAATGTTAGGTTAAGGTTAGATTTACCAGTTAATCCCAGATTCAATATATGGTTTGGTTATGATACATTTTCAATTTACCCTAAAAACATCCTTAAAAACATTTACTTCCAATAATTGAACACAGCCTCTGCTCAGCTGTAAATTAATATAATTTAAGTACTCAAAGCTTTTACACAATAGATTATAAAGAAAGATATAAATATTGTGACTAATGCAAGTAAATTGGAGTGGAAAAATTGCAAATGACAGCCGGGTGTTCGCAGCCATAGCAACGAGACGAGGGGGCTTCAATAGGGTTGAAACATTGATCAATAGCATAATGCGAATGGTGTGTAAGAACAACGATTCGAAGGGGGAATTATGGGGAAAGTGTACAACCGTGTATTGTGTGTGAAGTGCAATACGGCACAGCTATTAAAACTGGGTTTTTCTGGTGTCGATGTAAGTTTTTAAACAGTTTTTATATCAACATTATTTTGCATGTAGACTTTATTTATTAGCAAACACCACAAGATTGAATGAAATACAATAGTGAACCATTTGTGATCCGATCCCTCCGGTTAGTGACCTTTGGACCCATACCTTTGTGTACATCTGGATCCGCAGAGGAGCTGATATTAAAAGGTTGGTGGCATTTTATTTGTCTCGATAAACTTTTAACCATCTCCTCCATTTTTCTTGGTTAAAGACTCATATAAACCAGCACCACAGCATCGCGTTAAGATGCGCTAAATCTTTGTTATTAGCGTCTTGTCTTTATCATTATTTTAGTCGACATTAAACTTGAGCGTCCTCTCAATTAGCGAATATAAACATACTTACTAAATAGAATAAGCCCACACAATACTCATATATCTTCAGTTCATTGTCCCTCATTCATCAGACAGATTGCTTTCTATTCAATAAAGAAATTGATTAGTCTGAAGAATTGCACATCATAAAGGCTCTAATGGATTCACCCCTCTAATTGGTTTCCTGACCAAGTCAGTTCGCTCCGACGCTCTCCCTTTGAACAGAATGTAGGTTTATTAACGTTCTGTCTATTATGTTCGTACTTGTTTCTATTTGAAATGAATAGAGACATCTTCATTAACACGGTCTACATAATATTACACTACTTCTTATTTACTTTTTACCTATAATATAATATAATCATAATGTTTATTAAGTGACTTTCGCTTTCTGCACCTTAGATACAGTCAAATATCTGAGTCTTAACTACTTCTAACACAATGCGTGGGGGATAAGCCAAGCACGACGATCCATTTGTGTGGATTTATTTAATGTATTTTAACATGTTTTCTCTCCACCAAAATACGTACTTTTGTTGTAATAATTATTGTATATTGCAAATGATGGGGTAAATTTTTATATCGACTGATACATAAACGAATCACGCTGGTTGTATATTCCTTTCAAACCTGTCCAAAGAAGTCAGTGTGGATTAAGAAAAGATGGCGATGATGATGATATAATTATATGAACAATTCAAAATAAAAAAAAAACTCAAAATCATTTATTAAGAAAGAAAGTAGTTACAAAAAGGTACCTATCCAAATAAACAATATTCCAAACAATTTACGTTACTTAAACTTATAATTAGCCTTATATTAATTGACAATGTTATTGGAAAACGGAGTGAATTTTCCAATGATATTTTGTATTCATTATAATACCACGCATGAAAAACCCCGAACAAAAACCAGCTTAGTTATTTCGATGCAAAGCGAACCAAATGTAAATAAACAGTTATCTTTTGAAAAAGCTCACTGATTTACACTGTACTATGTTAAAACATGAATATTAATTCCGTAATCATGAAACTGCATTATCCATTCGTTACTTATTGCTATAATAATGACACAAAATATAAGGTAAGTTTTTTTTTAAAGTAGTGATATCTAAACTAAGTATATAGTATATATCCTTGGGGAAACTTTTTATAAATACTGATATTAATGTTCACTTTGATAGATTATAGTACTCTGAAACATATTATCGTTCCTTATAAGTAGAAGTCCAGTAAAAATTAATACCTAAAAGCTTTTAGCTTTTACCCTCCACTGTTTTTAATGAATTATTATTCGGATTACTGGAATCGGATACCGTTCAGCAAGGATTGCGATAGTCCTTTCGGAAATGCTAATGAAAACAAATACCGGATGTAATTGAATCTCCAATGGTTTCGATTGTTATTCTCGGATTAAAATGATCAAGTGTAGGCGCCAATACCAATTTATTTCTTTTGTATCATGTTTTGCGTACAACAGTTTAATGTTTGCTGTTCCAAAAACATTTCATTGCATGTTGCTTTTACAATTTCTTTTATTTAAATAAACTATTTGGACATGATCCAGTTGCATGTTACAATCACAATCTGTACTATTATCATCATTATCACTATAACTAAGAATTTTAAACAACTTATTATCAATTTTCACGCCTGTCACGTAAACTGCCAACTTTTTCGAAGATTATTAATTACTGTTAATGAACTCAATTAAGGCTCCATCAATCTTTGCTGCATGATATATGACCCTCGATAGGGCATGCTAATTATAAGACATTATTTGGTGAAGTCGTTAAGGCAAGTAATTAAGTTGAAGGCATGTTGCCAAAGTATATTACTTTCTTCAAAGGTTGATTAGTGAAGACAAGAAAAACTCTATGAAATGGCAACTTATGACGCAAAATATTTTTTTTTGCAAGATGATTTTTTATATATCTTAATAAAATATTACCCGTCCGCGGCTTCGCCCGTTTATTTCCATTTTTTCTTACCTTTTGAACCTTCCGTTTACTTATTGTAACCTTCAACGACTAATTTTAAACCAAATGCACCTGAATCGGCCCAGCCGTTCGCAAGTTATTACAACGGAAAGTGGCATTGATTTATATATAAATTTATTGTATGACGAAAGACTCACAAGGGACCAATTCTCCGTGGTCAAACAGCGCTCAAAGCTTATCGTGTCTAAGGCAAATTCTATTAAAATGTAATCAATACGGTGTAGGACGCTGTCCCACTCTGGTCCCATATAATGGACTTATAGTAATACGATACTGAACATTTCTAATCTGGTTGTCGATGGATTTATAGTCTGAAAGGGTCGGGTTATTTTAGGTATCTTTAGACAAAACTTACCAATGTCGGGCCTCGATTGAATATCCTTATATTCTTAATTATTATCCTACTTTATTTGAAATTATAAACGAAAAAGTTCGTAGGATGATTGCTACTTTTCACGAAAAGACTATTGAACGGATTTTAGTTTAATTATACATAAATATAGTAAATTCATAATAAATACATAAGCTATCTTACTTTTTACAGCAGGAAAATAATATAGGCATAAATTATTGCAACAAAATTATTGAAATTAACAGTTTTAATGTTTATGAGACTTATTTTGCAATTTCCACGCATTTTCATTTTTTGTATAATTTTGAATAATTATAAAATGATTGAAATATTTTAAAATTAGTCTCGTATTTTTTATTATATTTTCCTTCTTTTCATCGGTTTGAGCAAATCATATACACTTGCTATTTGAAATGAAAATGAATTTCCTTTTCTGGAAACCTTAAATGAAACATAATCTCCTGCTAGCTACATGCCAAGCCATCTAGTGACATAATATACAAACCACTACCTTTTTACCAAGATAATGGAGTCGAGCCCTAACTAAGCCTTCTTTAGAACTCACATTTTTGGGTCTGGCTTTTTGGCTACATGGAAAATAACTATATTTTGTGCTTAAAACTCTTCTTCAAAGATCCTGTAGAATCTAACCAGAGTCATTCTCACGGGTATATTACGATGAAAATAATTAGGTGTATATTTAAAATTAATTTTCAGCAGCATTGAACTATTCGATAATACTGTTTATATTTAAAAACACACGATTTTTTTTTTATACAGCAGCTGCTGTTTTTTAAGAATGAATTTTTTTAAGGTAAGTAACACATTTTTATAATTTTTAACTCCATAAAAAGAATCTGTGAGAATTTCATAAGCTCCATAATTTCTCAAGACATTTCTCAAACGTCAAAGTAGAAAACTCGACGAAGGAAATAAAATAACTGAAAGAAAAATGTTCCATAAAATTTCTAACGTTACGTAATCCGTTTCCTTGAATCAAGAAAGCGCATCGCAGGCTGTCGGTTGCCGGTTGTAAATCGCACTCTTTCTAACTGAATCTGTACGCGGACCACACTGAATTATTTAAATAAATTAAAATATAGAGAAGTAGTTCTGTATAAGAAAAAGTCGATTTTTAAGAACTAAATAGGTGTCAAATTAAAAAAGTTTAGTTTTAAAATGCCTGATAATAAAAGTTTTAAAGAGAGTGTTGCAATAGACTAAATTACTGGTATTTTGAGGACTAAAACTTATTTTAGTCCTCAAAGTACTACTTGATTCTTTCAAATATTGACTTATTTTGAGGTGTTATGATAGATTTTGTATTGTATTATCTACAAGTACTAAAATTTAGTTAAAACAACGCGGATTCAAAACTACGAGTATTTTCTCAAGTGTTTATTTATTATTATTATTATAATGAAAATTTATGGTATTACTTTATTAGACCGCACCGCGACGCTCCACGCATACTGCCACGTACTGCATTTTAATGAACCAGATGTGCATCTGCCAACAGCAGGAGGGTGCAGAATAGCAACAGGAATATTAAGAACGGGCATATCTCTGCATTATCTTCTCATGGTGTGATGAAAGGACATGTTGTGCCGATCCCACATAATGTGGGAAAAGGACAGAAATGATGGTGGTGATGAAACAGGGGTGCAATAGATCATAGAGATATTTGGCGTGCATAGTTCGTACAATTAATTTTACTGCTAAATGATTTTTAATATAAAAAAAGAAATAACATTTTGTATGCCGGCTATACTACTTGAATTGCACAGCTTATGTCATAAAAATTACAAACAACTTGAAATTTGAATATCACCAAAATCATCCCTGAAATTAATCTTCTAAATTGACTCGTGAATTTTTGACGAGGCAATTTTTTGTAAGGGTTGACTTCCTAAGCCCGATTTCTATAGGGATTGTGAAAAACATGAGATACCACGCATTGTTACCTAAATGGAACGTCGGCCCGAATTGTGCTGTGTCAAGAATGTTATTTGTAAAAATGATTTTTTATTTAACTGGCCCTCTGACTGCGACAAATATGTGAAACATGTTTTTGTGCGACAAAAACCTTTTTTCATTTGAAAAAGTTTTTCATTCCGCGCATTTGAATTGTGAATTCGCGAGTTGTGTTTTTCAACAAAACATGACTTGCATAATTTGGCTGTGAAATGCTTGCTATCTCTATTACTGCTGACGTTGAGTTTTCAGTTAAACGATTTTCATGAACTTATACAACAACCAACTTATTATTCCTTAGTCATATCCCATTCATTTAAGACATTAGATCTAATATCTATATCTCATTTAAATGGTAGCAACATGTATCACCGTGAAGGCTAATCCATTTTTCCATGCATAATTTCTGATTCGATCTCGTAGAGAATCTCGGAGCTTAGCCCTCTCATTATATTTATCTGAGCGACTATGTTCATTAACCCTCTAAAACCATAAACCCACCTCCTAAATGTCTATCTAGCAAGAAAGTCTTGAAAAATAATGTTAGAGAAAATAAAGTTGCATGGCAAGACAAGACAATCGTGGTAAAATTTTCCGATAACAGGAGCTTCTACGTGTACAAGACGCTATTCGACGTTCTCGAGGATTCGTACATTCTCATAATGTCTAAACAAGAGTCGTTCAATGCTACGACATGAACGCGGGTTTACGAAAGGACTTATCGAAAAAGTTTCACCGCTCTCCAGTTAAAGATATTTTACTAAGTTTGTGCTGATTGTTTGTTACCGTGGTAAAGTACCTGCAAAAACAAACTGAATTAACTGATAACATTTCTTTTTCACGTTTTGTATCTCAATAACACCTGGCGTTGTTTTTGAGCTCTTAAAACTTTTGGATTAATTTTTAGTACGCGCAAGTGATTAATTTTAAGTCAAAGTCCAGAACTTCAGTGACATTAAAAAACGATTCACATGGACACGTCGGAAAAAACTAATAACTAAGTCAATAGTTAATAGCTCGTTTATATAAATAAAACTATGTACTCAAAATAAATTTAAATTCCATTAAAATACATATAGGTCTTACATTCAAATTTTTACATGGAAATAATTTTATCTTACCAGTTCACTTCACTGTTTTTATGCTGATGTTTGAATTCAGTTCTGAAACAAGCCTTTTCATTTAAAAACGGTTAGTTAAATAATCTATAAATAATTGTATTATTTAAAATAACTAATAACATGTCTGGAATTAACTGTAATAATATAAAAATTACCAGTCACAATCACAAACCAATCCAACTACAAACCAAATCCAATAAAAGTGACAAACTGCTCAACAAATGGTAACAAATTGCCGATCACGACCACGGCAGAGAACCATTTAGCAGAAATAAAATAAACGGGTCCAAACTATTGTAATATCGTTTGTAACTGCTATGATATTGTTTCGATCTTCGGGCCTTCGGCTGTTGGAAAAGCGAATCCAATTTGGGTTTGATAACGATTAAGCCAGCTGGCTGGAGTCTGAATCGAAACTAAAAGCCGCTTTGTGGTCAGTAATGAACTGGAGTGGGTTCAATACTGTTCATTTTAGTTAGTCAAACAAATACCTCTTCAAATGTCTAAAATCAAATCAATAATAATTCAACTTTAAAACAACAAAAACTATTCTAATTTAAAATTACATGTGCGAGTACATTATGTTAATAAATGTTGCTAGACAATTCACACAGCACCATCTAGCCCCGTGATAAGCTAAATATTGTGTTAGATTTCTGATATATTACCTATCTCCTATCCTCGAAAGTGCTGTGTAGTTTGCATTATCAATAAATGTAAACTTATGCCCGTAATATATCGTATCAATAACTTATCCAAATAAGCCAGCTATCCACGAATTCAACCAAACCAAACTCTAATGAAATTATTTATTCCTATCCAGACCAATTAACTAACCACATTTAGGTATATCGTAAATATCGGTTATTATAGTCGGGTGAACCGCATTAGGACGAATAAACGGATTTCTGCCTCGTGAACTAAGCCTGCGCGCATTCAGGTTAATTATGAATAGGCTCTGTCAGAGCAAGCTTACCTGCGTTAGGTCTGACACTTGAATGATAGGGCTCATTTGGATTACACAGCTGTTGTGGGAATCCATTTTTAATTCGCACCGCTCTGTGGAGTTTACGCATCAGTCTCTTTCAATTTATATGGTGCGATTTTGTTTCAATTTATCTTTGTGGGTTTAAAAGTATTTTAGCATTCTAATGATGTTTTAGAAGCATTCGGCTTCTAAATAAAATGATTGTCTACATACATTTTGAAAGTAATCTCATTGTAATGTACGATTTTATAGGCTGGTAAATTCTGATTAGAAAAAGTAAAATATCAATGTTTAAATACATAACAATGCAATAATAACAAATATTTTTTTCTGATCAGACCAATAATTTACAATCTTCGAAATGCTTTATATTACTCTATATAGTATGTACTTACTTTAATTACTAGTACTCAAAGTAATTGATTGTTGTTAAATTGTTGATATGAAAATTAAAATGCCAGTCTGTAAAGAACCTCATACGATCCTTACAAAAAAAACTGTCAACCTACACGAGAAGGAAAATAATAAATCCAACATTTCTCCATCGCGTGAAATAATTAATTAGAACTAATCCAAAAGTAGGCTTTTGTTGACAAAAGGCTTCCCTTTGTTAGTGAGTCCATTGTGCCAGCTTAATTTGTATTATAAAAGTGTTTCAAAATTAATTGGGTCATACTGTAATCCTAAACCATAGAGGTTTCGGTCAAACGACTGTTATCCAATTTGTATACCACCTATTGAATTATCTGTGTCCAGTACATTCTCAAAGAAACAAAACACCTTCATACCGGAAACACCTCGATAAGGGAACCGGATGCCAATCCTGGACTAACGAACATCCAGTTACAGGCAACCAGGTAAACTAGACCCCTCGCTGTGTATCGAATATACGTTGCCACTAGCAGTTTAGGAGTAGACAAGCAACGAGACAGATCTTGTTGTGATGGATTCCCTTACATGCTAATACAGTAAAGGCAAAGTGACGTGAAAGCAAACTTCCTTTGAACCTATTTCTCGAGTGTACCTCTTCTTAGTATAATGGGTAAGTTTTTCCTTAAAATGCCTTTGGGATGAAGTATTATGCTTGTGAAATAAGTTTACTATTACGTAGAAAATTTATATACAGTTTCAATTAAAATAGTATTAGCCTTGATAACGTGGCTTTTAATTTCATGGTGAAATTTTCATTAAATTCAAGTGCCGCAAAAAACTGGCGTCAGTTTAGTTGGCCAATTTCCAAAGTTTTTCAATAAGATCGTCGAATCGAGTGGCCCTCTAGAATCACTAAAATCCTCCTAAAAATCCATAAAAAACACGTTAAAAGGTTTAGTAACGTATTTTTAAAAACGCAAATTGGGAAAGCAAAGGTATTTTAAGAACCGGATACATTTATTTATTAAATAGATTACAAAACGTATATATTTACGTTGTATTCGAGTAATTCAGTAAGTTTATAGATTTTCATAATTTGGGAAAATTTAATAAAAACCGAGATCCTTTGTATGAATCGTAATTTGATATTTATTTCATTAAAAAAGAGTTTTAATATGTATCAGTTATTATTAAAAGTTTAACCTTTTTTTTTTCATTATTGCATTATGTGTGTTCTATTAAACTATGATATTCTAAAAAAAGACTGTAAAAGGGTAGTAAAACTGAAACTAAAGAAATAAGATCATGTGGGCTATCAGATAGAGCGTTTTCATTTGCATTTTTACGACTGGCCGCTATAATGTTATACGATAAATTCACGATCTTTTTCGCGTTTGCCACACTGGCACTGAGCGAAAGCCAAACTAAAGAACTTTACCTAAAAGTAAACTCTTTTCTTTTTTGTCCGTATAGTATAATAAAAAATAAGAAGAAGCCGTTTTCTGATATCAGAAAAATAAAAGAAGCAGTAGCGCCATTCTGTGTTGGTAACTATCAGGGTTAATGTGGTGTAATGATTATACCAAATCAGACCTATTTTGGGTTTTATTGGAAAGTACCGTGGTTTGTATATTGTATAGATGATGCTAATGCTTTGTAATGTAAAGAGTTGACCGATCATGAGCAATCTGACTTCACTTTGTGGTCTTAGACACGTGTGAACCGAAATAGCTTAGTTTCCAAGCTCACTATGTCATTCAGAAAACGATGTCGAGAGAACTCTCGAAACTCTTTTCAAATTTTGAAATTAGTTTGCAACACTGTAAGTTTTTTTCTTCATTAAAGTATTACGTTCTTTTGAGTTTTAATTAGAGATTAATAACAGAACGAGAACTAAAAGCCCCAAATTCGAATTCAGAGCATTGCAGAAATTCGCTCTACTGAATCGCCTACAAATTGTCAGAGTAATAAAGCCGTTCCACCTATGAACCGACCATGTCTTGCGATTAAATCGCCCTGTGTCCACGTTTCTATTCCATCGACTCATTAAATCGAGTGGAAACAGGTACAGCGCTTCGGTCCTGTTCCAATTTCCTATAAATCGCTGGTCATATGTTAGAAAAGCTGTTTATGGCCCAAATATCCGTTTTGTTCACCCAAAAAGTCGTATTATGTCATTATTTCCTTATATCGATGTGTTAACAAACAACAATTTTATTCTTATAAAATATAATTATTCAAATAATGTTACAAAGCATTTTGTATTAGCAGTAAACGATAGGCTCTTGAACTAGTATAATATGTAGTTCTAGGTGCTTTTCCACCTAAAATATAAAAAAATGTTTAAATAATTCCTGCTTGTAGGTAAATAAGGAGAATTTCACAGTCCTCAACGTAACATCTTGTCGCATCTGAAAATGTAGCCTCATTTACAAAACAGAATTAATTTGGCATAACTAATCATGCATTTACAAATTTTAGCAAAATGGAATACAAAAATTATTAATTTAAACTTCTTTACTTAACTGAAAGGATAATCTGAATAAAAACTTTTTTTACAATTGAAGCAATTGATATATTCTCCTAAGGTTCTCCAGTTAGCCGTTGGTCTTACTTCAGTGTGATACGAGGATGCTGACACTTTAAAGTGGTCAAAAATCCCTTTGAAAGTGTGATTATGTAAAATAAAATATGGGAGGAAAAAGCGTTCAGGTAAAGGTAAAAGCTTTGGAATCGTATTGACAAACCACTCAAAGAGAACGTTTATTCGGCGGTAAGCTGGCTCGAGTGCCGTGTGCTTGTACAACATTTGTTACACAGAATATATTAGAATACCTGTGAATCGAAGTAGACGAATACTGCGGGATTTTCACATCTCTAATATCCATTATCATCACCCCTATTTATCACTGTTAGGACACAGTGACTTCACTCTTGCAAACCGCACAAATACACGCACGTAATCAGAATAATATTTGCATGCCCACTGCTGGGTTACTGTACAGGACAGTTACAGTTCTCTCTTCTTTTTATTTAATTTAATCATCAATTAACGGCCCATAATATTCACTACCAGTGCTAAGAGCTCAATTCCGGAATCTTCAAGCTTACCACGGAAGATATTGCTGTGTAAATTATCTAACAATATTTATTTATTAAATATTTATCGAGTAATTAGTCACGGGTCTCACTAATAGAACCTCCTCATCTAAATTAAAAGTAATTTACATACACGAGTTATAAATGATTTATTTAGTGATAAGTTTTTTCTGACGTGTCCATGTAAATCTTTGTTTCTATAGAAATAAAGGTTTTGACTTCAACAAAAGTTTAAGGGAAGTACTATAACCACAACAACTACCAGGAATTAAATGTAACAATTTAACATTAATGTTTAAAAATCAATACGATCGTTAATTTTATTTTTCTCAGCAGGTGTTAGTTATTGTCCCCTAGGGTGCCTTTTGGCTATCCCGGCTTCGTTCACAGCGCTTACAAAAAATAACAGAGCGATATAATAGCGCTTTTCATTACTTTGAGATCACCCCAGGTAGTATTTGGGAAGATTTATTCAAACTCTGTGATAGATTTTATTTAGTTGATTTTATAAATACCCACAGATTGTTTTATACTGAATCTGTCATTTTTATTACTATTGTCATCATTGCTTTATACTTCTAGGACACATTTTATACGACTTCGAAAAAAAAATGTTCTGTTGGCAAATTCAAATTCAAATCAGGCAAATTTCAGATAATTAAGTAATATTGTAATCACGGAGAGCGAAACTATAATGTGGTACAATCAATTTTATTAATGAAATGAAATAACGTTGACAAACAAATCTATTTACGTTTAATTAAAACATTTTCCAATCAAAACTATTGAGTTCAACATTTTAAATAAAGCGATATGAATTTAATCCCCTACATTTTTCGTTTATTCGCCACGCTCTGAAATGAATTATATTAAAAACGAAATATATTTTAATTTCCCAGAAGAAGGAAAAAGGAAGACAAATATCTTCCCTCTTTCCGTAATTTCTTATATCGTACGCTTCGGATGATATAGTGCTAATAATTTCGGATGGAAACAATTATGAGAGCAAGTGTTACGCCTAATAACTGATACATTTTTATGATGGTAGACCTATTAAGAGAAAGGTAAATTGCCTAAGTAATTCTTATTTTGTTCGGTTAACGGTTTGCATGTTTCTAGTTTTTTTTAAATGTAATTATCTAACCGATTTCTCAACCTACGCATTTAGTAATATTGTGGAATGTAAAAGTCCTAATGATATCAAAAACACGTGTGGTGTCATGCTATTCGAACATTAAGGAGATTTATGGCAAGGATTTAGCGCTAGGTAACCAATTATACACTTTTTACGTATGTATAATCACGCTACGGAAATAGATTTTATGATTACAAAAAGGCATTACAAAATCATTTCTAGCCAAGTATAATTACTTTAATATCATGTAGCGCTGGTCTAGGAAAAGTACCACTCACCACCATCAAGACCACACTATAGGAGAATTATTTATTGAATGCAAACAGCGTTTCAGTGAAACGGACCACAAAAATATAATAAATAATAAAGTCTAGTTGAATCCGTTTGTTCAGAACAATACTGTAATATTATAAGCCAGCTTCGGTACTTTTCCTCACGTACACAATACACAGTACGAGTGTTCGTAAGAGTGTGTAAAACAATAACAAGGCACCGCTTGTATTGTTCTGATTGCAACCAAACAAGCAGTTTTCTACGAAACTAAGACAGGAGTAATAAGAGTAAGAGTTCATAAACTGTTTAAGATCTTGTAGATAATCGTAAAGAAGATAACAACCCCAGATTTACTAAAACATTTGTTTATTCTTCCCAATTAGGTACCATAACTTATTTTTTTATTTCTTTGCTCTCTTTCCATCCAAAGGTTGCCTGGAAGAGATCGCTCTTTAGCGATAAGGCCGCCCATTGTACTTGTTTTTTTTGTTGTATTTGTTATTTTTGTTTGTTTGTTTTGGTGTACAATAAAGTGTTTTCGTATTGTATTGTGTATAACTCGTAAAGGGCTGAACCGTAAAGGGTTTTTATCTAACATTGAGAACACTCACATTCACTTTAACAACAAAAACTAAAATTGGCTAACCGTACCTGAGGCTAATATGCCACAGGTATACACACACTCACATATTTCGGTTTTAGGTTCGCGGTTGAAAATAATGTTTATGTACGTGATTGGCAAAAAACACGAAAACCTTCCTGATCAAAATAGAAGGTTACTCATTTTCATTTGCTATTTCGTTGGTTTTAAACTTCGAACGTTTCAGTAGCCAGTCAAACGCTTTGTTAATTTAGTTGTCCGACAAAGTTCCGAACAGAAAAGCTAATATAAACTAAACTTTATTCCCTAGCAATTTCGATATTGTGCATTTTCCACTATGAACTTCCCCACTTTTTCAGGAAAATGAGTTTGTAATATACGTTATCACATTAGGGTTGCCAGCCACAAATGTTGGGGTTTTAATATCGTAATGGTATGGCGTTTCTATTATACAGGGTGGCCCATTCAAATCGGTCAGTATGGGAAAGTCTGAAACTGTAAGACATACGAAGATTTGTTCTTAGGAACCATGTCACCGATTTTGATAAAAAGAAAAACTGCATTCATACAATTAAAAAAAAGTGTACCCAACTGGGGAATCGAACCCGGTTGTTTTAAAAAAATAAACTTACACTATTTCTATTCAGATATCGTTTGTTTAGGTCTTAAGCAGTAAATATCTCTAAGAAACATAATGTCTAAAATGAATAAAATGCATTTTTTTCACATACTTTAATTTATCATAGTAGGTGTTCAAAGTGACCACCGTTACAATATTCAGCAAGTTCAGGCATGTAAAATGTTAAGCAGTAAATATCTCTAAGAAACATAATGTCTAAAATGAATAAAATGCATTTTTTTCACATACTTTAATTTATCATAGTAGGTGTTCAAAGTGACCACTTTCTTTTTCAATACAATATTCAACACGTCTAGGTAACGATCTTACTATTGCATTTTGTATAACGCGGTGTATGTAACAAGTAGAGAGGTACAAACAACCATAGAGACTATTTTACATGCCTGAACTTGCTGAATATTGTAACGGTGGTCACTTTGAACACCTACTATGATAAATTAAAGTATGTGAAAAAAAAATGCATTTTATTCATTTTAGACATTATGTTTCTTAGAGATATTTACTGCTTAAGACCTAAACAAACGATATCTGAATAGAAATAGTGTAAGTTTATTTTTGCAAAACAACAGGGTTCGATTCCCCAGTTGGGTACACTTTTTTTTTAATTGTATGAATGCAGTTTTTCTTTTTATCAAAATCGGTGACATGGTTCCTAAGAACAAATCTTCGTATGTCTTACAGTTTCAGACTTTCCCATACTGACCGATTTGAATGGGCCACCCTGTATATATACATCATATTTGTACTGAAAGTTGGTGGTTCATGGTGGATTCAGGCTAATTTCCACCCAAGTAAGAGTGTCTTAATTCAGTAGTGGAAGTATGAAAGTTGTTATTTATTTACATCAGCGCAGCGCAATACTTACCAAATAACCACTTAAGTAAAAAATATAATTATATTTTATTTTTTTTATTTTATATTTTTTTTAATTATGATGAAATTAACAGACTAAGGTTTTACTTACATAAAAAAAACCTAGAAGAATCAGTCTTTTTCATAACGGTTCGTTCATTTGCTCGCAATCAGGTCAGCGATCTCATTTCCAATAATCTCCTAATTTCCTTTTTTGTTAATTAGCCAAGTAATATCCTATTTTACCCGTATCACGTATAACGATCTCCAACCATTCTACGGCTCACAATAAGATATAGAAACACAACAGACAATAGATAAAAGATTATTATCATAATAATGCTTGGAAAACTCATTATCAGGAGCTATCTCGCGTTACTGTCTGCCAGTTCCTTTGTTCGTGTTGTTATCGTTTCATGTGTTGAAAATAACTATGCAGCTGGTAAACTTAATATTACAAAAACATATGCCGGGAAATTTTAAACTAAGTGAGCCGTGTATAAACTAAGGAGCACTTGTCGGAGCATACTCAACTTTCATTCTGAAGGTCGTGGGTTCAAACCCCGACGCATACCTCCAGATTTTTCTTCGTGAAAAATGTAAATGAAGGAAAAAATCGTGAGGACACTGGAACGTTCTCTGCAACCCGCACATGAAACCCGGTTGTGGATGATGACGATGATTAATATAAATGTTAAAAATATTCTCTAAGAAAGCAACTTTGACGAATTCTACGGAAAGTGATGAGGTAGTAATAAATCAAGTAGGTTTTTAAAACATTTTAAGAGTGACATGTTAATTTAGCATTCCGTGTCACACAAACGTAATATTTATATGACATAGTCATGAAACATGGCATTGGTACCTTCTACGACATAATTATGAGTATTTTTATTGAAAAGTATTTTTGATGGAAATTGAAATAACAAAACCCTTACTGGCCGACTGGTTTAATCACGTATATATTAAGAGCGAGTAGGCAGTGAAAATCGCGGCAGAAACGACTACGAGAGTTGACAACAGCGACCGCGAGCGGCGCTGGCGTATCGAAAATATTACTCGCAGCGCTAACCAGATAATAAGGAATGTTACTAGGTATGCCAAATCGCTTGAAATTTTGTATCAGTAAAGCCTGCGTGTATACAAATACACTTGTTTAGTTAAAAAGTACCTAGTAGTTTTGATTTTATAGGCATTCAAAGTTTCGAAAAATATCGAGTCTCGCTAACAGTCACATGAGCGCTTGTGACGTCATACAACAACGTCGCGCGGGCCACGGCCCGCTTTGTATCAAGTCGCCAGCAGATTATAGTAGTAGTGCAATAGCTTGCGCAGTATTTTGTTGTGTTTTCGTCTGCGTATTAAGTTAATAGTTTAATAGTAGTACTTAAATATTATTCGATTTATAAAATGGATGAAGATAACTCAAGTAGTAGAAGTACCTACCTACCATTAAACTTTGACGTTAAAGACAATTAATTACCTATATGTATTAAAGTTTTGTTGCTATTGGTATTTATCTATATACTATAGGTAGGTACCGCTGTTCTTAGTAAATTTAAATGAACAATACATTGATTTATTGCAAATGAGTACACTTCGTATCAATCAACATCTAGAACTATACATTTTCTTAGGATTAAAAGTAGCCTATGTGTTATTCTAGACTTCGTCCAGATCTGTCAGTAGTTTTTTCGTGAAAGATATCAAACACACCCACTCACTTTCGCATTTATACTATTAGTAGGAAGTAGGATAGATACTTAGTATGTAAATATAGTAGCTTGAACGTTACAGATGTACTAAACCTATTTTTTTAGGGTTCCGTAGCCAAATGGCAAAAACGGAACCCTTATAGATTCTTCATGTCCGTCCGTCCGTCCGTCCATCTGTCCGTCCGTCCGTATGTCACAGCCGTTTTTCTCCGAAACTATAAGAGCTATAAAGCTGAAATTTAGTAAGTAGATGTATTCAGTGAACCGCACTAAGATTTCATAAAAAAATTGAAAAAAAAAATTAAATTTGGGGATCCCCATACATAGGACTGAAACTTAAAAACTTTTTTTTAATCGGACCCATACGTGTGGGTTATTTATGAATAGGTCTTTAAAAATCATAACAATATTTCTAAAACCATTTAATTTTAAACTCAATAGTTTGGACGTGAGACTCTTCCAAAGTGCAAAACAGAGTGTCCCCCCCCCCCCCTCTAGTTTCTAAAATAAGAAGATGATAAATCTAGAAAAAATATATATTGTACATAACCATAAAAACTAACAACGAAAATTGGTTTGAACGAAATCTATGAAGTAGTTTTTTTATAGTACGTCATAAACTATTTCATATAAACAATTGCTGCGGAAGCCTACATGGGCGAGTCCGACTCGCACTTGGCCAACAAACACGATGTCCTATACCAAAATCAATTTGGGTTTCAACCGGGAAAGGGCACTAATGATCTCCTAATAGTATTTACAGATCAAGTTAATATTAACCTTAATGATAAAAAACATGTACTGATACTGCTGATCGACTTTTCCCGGGCATTTGATACATTGAATCATTTACAACTAATTGAGAAACTAGATAATTGCGGAATAAGAGGTCCCCTGCTAAAATGGTGTGGAAATTACCTTCATAATCGAAAATACTCTGTCAAAGTTGAAAATCAAAATAGTGATTATATAACAGTGACTGAGGGTACTGCCCAGGGATCGGTACTAGGTCCGCTTCATTTTCTGTCGTACGTCAATGAGATGAGCAACTGTATCAACCATACCATTTGCTACCAGTTCGCAGACGATACGTGTCTCGTTGCAGTTGATGATGACCCTAATAAAGCCCGTGACCTGCTGCAAATAGATTTTGACAATTTATGTAAATGGTGTCATGATGCTGGATTAGTAATGAATGCCAGTAAAACTAAAATGTTAGTAATCAAGTCTCCTTATATTCAAAAAGACCCCCCCGCCAACTTAGTTGCACACGACCACAGCTGCTTACACACAAGTAGTAAGAACTGTAGATGCCCTACTATAGACATAGTAGATAGCCATATGTACCTAGGTCTTATAATAGACTAGCAGCCCCCGCGAACTTCGTCTCGCCATATAATTTTATTTGCAACTATCTCCATACTAAATTTCATCCAAATAAAATTTTCCCGCGTAAGCATATATTTTCCCGCGTAAGCATGTATTTTCCGCGGTAAAAAGTCTCTCGCCATATACTTTTATTTGCAACTATCTTCTGCATACTAAATTTTATCTAAATCGAATTTTCCCGCGTAAGCATATTCCCGCCGAAGCTTGTATTTTTCCGCGGTAAAAAGTAGCCTATGTTCTGTCTCAGGGTCTAAAGATTGTATGTGCCAAATTTCATCAAAATCGGTTGAGAGGTTTTAGCGGGAAAGCGTAACAGACAGACAGAGAGCCAGACAGCCAGACAGACAGACAGAGTTACTTTCGCATTTATAATATTAGTTAGGATTACCTACATTACATTACATTGACTCCCCCCCGTACCCCCATGTAGTGACGCTTACATGGAGCCTACATCGCATGCTGGCTAGCTGAGCGCGGTGAGCGACAACCTCGCGATATTTTTCTAATACTTGCATTTTTAAACTCGTGATATCTTCCGAATGAAATGTCCGAATTGAATAATTCAAAAAGTTATAAAAAGGTATTAAAGCCGTCTTGAATATAAAGTAATTTATTTTGATAAGGATTAATACCAAGGTACAAATGAAGACCCTTTCAAGAGGCGGCATATATAAATTAATATTTTAGAATAAAAAACTGCTTATTGTGACATAACTATAATATTTAGACATATGCTGTCGCGACACTTTTTGTAGATAATGATGAGTTCTGCAAAGTCGTAGTACATGATTTTGTTCTATCATCAATAGTTTTCGCAGCGCACGCGACGTAAAGAATTTTTCAGGTCATTTTTTTACACCTTATGTTACATTATTGGAGTTTTAGTAAGGATCCCTAATTTTTTAAAAAATATAATATAGCCTATGTTACTCGGGGATAATTTAGCTTTCCAAAGGTGAAAGAATTTTTGAAATCGGTCCAGTAGTTTCGGAGCCTATTCGTTACAAACAAACAAACAAACAAATCTTTCCTCTTTATAATATTAGTATAGATAACACATTTACTTGGTCCAACCATATAGAAAGAGTATGTAATAAGCTACGACACTTCCTTGCAAATAGAATAGAATAGAAAATACTTTATTGCACACCACGAAACAAAAACACACAATACACACTTAAAACTAAAACATTTGGAGTACAATGGGCGGCCTTATCGCTGTGAGCGATTTCTTCCATTTCTTATGTACCTACCCGATTCCAAACTTAGGTTAAAATAGTTTCAACCATCTCATTATAAGTGACTCATAATAACACTAACTTATAAACCTCTGTGGTTTTCTATGTGTTATTGTTATTTTTATTTTGTAATAATGTTTTATGTTGTGAAATAAATAAATAAAAAAAAATATAAATGTATCGAAGTAATTCTTTCTATTTTTATATTTATCTTTCTATTCTATTATTTTATTTTTATTTATTTTTTATATTTGACATAGAATATGGAGTGCTATTAATCAAAATTAGGTAACATTCTTTATTAGTTGTGTTATAAGCAATGCGTCAAATTTTTACGCGTCAAATAATATATACAAAATTGAAATGCGAAAGTAACTCTGTCTGTCTGTCTGTTACGCTTTCCCGCACCTCTCAACCGATTTTGATGAAATTTGGCAATCTTTAGACCCTGAGAAAGAACAGACTTTTTGCCGCGGAAAAATACATGTTTCCGCGGGAAAATTTGATTTAGATGAAATTTAGTATTGAGATAGTTGCAAATAAAAGTATATGGCGAGAGACTTTCTACCGCGGAAAAATACATGCTTCCGCAGGAAAAGATAATAATGCTTACGCAAGAAAATTTGATTTGGATGAAATTTAGTATGGAGATACATAGTTGCAAATAAAAGTATACGGCAAGCAGAAGTCGCGCGGGAGCAGCTAGTTATAAATGACAAACTACTTATAAAATTGGTTCCGGCACAGAATATTATTAGTTAGTACGGCGCACGGAGAAAATTGTCATAGGTCCGTTCAGCACAACGTCTCGCCCCGCACTGAATTGAAGGGCCCGCGAAGGGGAAGATCGCGCATTGCGTGTGTAGTTTTACGTAAAAAATTCGTTAAAAATCGCTGGGATTTTTTTTCGAAAAAGTAAGCTCAGGAGATGATTGGTATTCTTTTATTCTATATGGTGATGGAAATTAAAAAATCTTATGATTAATAGATTAGGATTTAAACGGTTCTTGCTGAAAAAGTAGACGGTATTTTACACTATTATTTCAGGTACTTAAAATAAAAAAAATGAAATTTCGGCCTCAGGAGATAATGCCTTATATGGCATAGATTATTGTGTAATTTTTTCAAAGCAATTCCGTTAAAGAACACGGAAATAAATGGTTTCTGCTGAACCCAAATTTACCAAATTCACATATATCTACACCTTAATGTAATATTTTTAATTCCTATTTAATAGAATCAATATTAATCATTAATAACCCGTTGAAGTCATCTAGCTGCCTATATTTTCCTATGACATCTGCTGAGGGTGCAAATTTGGTCAACCCTGTGGTCTGTGGACCGTTTAATGGTGCGCGTGTTACGTATTTCAGCTAGTGGTTATAACACTGTATTATTATGGAATATGAGTATGTCTCATTTTAGGTAAGACTTTGATTACGAAAATAACATGACTTCATTTACTTCCATTACCAGTAGTCTTGGTGAAGATAATTAATATAATAAGATAATAGTCAGGGATCCGTAGTACATGGAAATCAAGTGATTACTAACAAGCTAATTTTTGGTGAGTATCTTCGTTTCGATGAGACGTCCAAAGATATCCTATACCTAACTCTCGATTGTGGTAGCTAACAGAGATATCAAGGATTAAAAAATTCAAGGATGTAAAAACGGGATAACAGACCACGAAATTTGTAGCCTATAATAAGTATAATAAGATTTTATTTTGAATACCGTTAAATTATCTGAAACTACCGACGTTATCATTACTTATTTACTTTTCGACGATATCTTACAACATAGAATAACAAGAATACCTATTGTTAATTTTAAAACCATACAAAATTACACTTACGTTGACCAAGAAATCTTTCCGCAAAACCACAGAGACAGATAAACAAGCATAGACAAACATAAACAATATGGGTTTAACTTTCAACTTTGAAAACTTTACAAAGCTCTTATAATACTTATTTCTCATTATTCATTCACATCCCAGTAAATAACACGACACGAATGCATCACGCCGCAAAATATTTGATGTTTACTGTGTTCATTTTCTGGGAATATTAAACGGTTTAATTATAATATTCATTATATGGAAAATATAGGCAAAACAGAATTTTCGAGCATATACTTTATTAATGTAACGTATTCTAAAGGCATTAAGGTTTAGCCAAAAAGCCTTTACATCATGGCCTAACTCGACCAAAACTTCTTTGCAAACTCAAATAAAATGCACATACCTAAAGATATTCCAACATTATATCCAAGCAGGGACAATAAGCAAATTCCTAATTAATTCAAATTCCAACTTTATTACCTTCTCATAAAGATTAATTTAACTAAATGACGTATTGCCTGTTAAAACAACGCTTTGTCTCTGTCGTGGAAATCACAAAGGTATTTGCCCTATTTGCCTACGTTCTCAGCGAAATAACAGGAATTCAAAGGAATTTTCAATATAGATTGTCAATAGCGAAGTACTCAACCATAACCCATATTATACTAACTGGGCATAGTTTAAAAGAACCTATTACAGTCTACAGGGATTTAGTATTGACATCATGCCATTGACCCCATTGTATACCTATTATCTTTTTTTATCCAAATGTAGGTACACAATTCTGGGACAACATTATCAATACCAACGTCGTTATTATGTCGTTATTTATTTACCTGGCCAGTACTTACCTTCCTTGGTGTTATATATCTCTCTATCTCTATCTATCTATGTATGTATATTCTATTAAGTATATCAGAAATCTAGCACCCGTAACACAAGCTTATCACGGGGCTAGATGTTGCTTTGTGAATTGTCCAGCAATATTTATTTATTCAAGTATTTTATTTATTATTTGTTTTTAAAATCTCATTTATAAGAATTTCAAAGGTGAAAAGAATTGCCACTATTTTCTGTTTCACGTTTCCGTCTAAAATTTCTTATCTAGATGAAAGAAAATGTGGGTCTATTTTGTAGACAAAACGAGAGCTCCTGCTAATTCCCCGGTCTAATCTAGCGCAATCCTGAGAAAATCCTTTCGGAAAAATACTGGACCTCAGCTAGAAACAAATCCCTCACACCTACACATTAGGTTCTAAATTAAGCTGGTAGTTTTTGCATTTAAAAATGTAAATGGTACACCGTTAGACATGTATTTTCATCTAAGTGCAAGGAAAGAGCATATTTCTTCTTGAAAAATTATGTGTTTTTTAAAAACACGTGATCTTACGGTGGAGGCAAATATCGTGAAGAAAACCGACATGTTCTGAGAGCTATAAAAAGTTTGAAAGAAATGTGTCATTCACCAACCCGCACTTGGCCAGCGTGGTGATTTAAGGCCTAATCTCTCTCGTTAAGAAAGAAGTCCCTGTATCCCAGCAGTGGGAACTTAAGGGGTGATGATGATGAATTGTTTTAACCCTACCCTACAAGCGAGTCGGAATTCTTCTTTCAAGCCAACATGGCATTTTATTAAATCCGAGTTTACACTATAATTACCTGGGTCAGACGCTCGCTAGTCAAAGAACACAAATGGCTTAATTAACATCGCAGGTACAAAGCTCTCAGTAATTTGAAAACCTAGAACTCTTTTCAGCTAATTCTAAAATGACCGAGGCAGAAATGTACATTGTTTTCATAATTAATGAAAAGGCAAGTAGGCGTAAACCAGAGACTCATTTACTTTTTAATTAGAAATCCATTGCTTTATCTGAGAAGGATTTTCACTGAGTGAGCGAAACGTATCCAATACTAGCTTTATTATTTTTCTTTCCTGTATCATCTACTTATGAGGTAACTGATTACTTTCATTACGAAGACAAATTAAGTAATCTAAGAATCGGTCAAACAAAGCTTTAGAATCTAAAATCAATTAGATAACAAGATAAAATCCATTGACCAAAAATTTTAAAAACTGTATAAAATTTGATAGCATTGTTATACTTATACAAGTTTTACAGTGATTCAAAATATTATTTTATAATCTATGGTAATAAAATCCCGTTCGGCATTTTGTTAATTTTATATTCAAACCTGGCAAAGCGGAAAATACCTTCAAATAAATATTTCCTGTTATTTGGATAGTTTTAGAGTTGATTAAAGAGCTTTTAAATTGTTATAAATTAGGCTGAAAGTTTAAACCTACAAATAATATGCTTGTGTATAATTAATTAAAACTGTGTTCAGTGTGCTACATATCATTTCCGATTAATATTATTTAAGGTTTACTGCAAATGCGTACTGATTGCAACTACAATAAATATGTAGATATTTAATACAAACGTGCGAGGTCTGTGCCCAGCGTGTTTGCGTTCATAATATTGAATTAGACCTAAGAACTAAATATGTTTTTACAATGAATAATCCTCAACAAAACTCAAGGTATGCGAAGCTCAAAGCGATAAGTAGAACCAACCTGAGTTCTTCGCTAACCGTCCCACAAGTTGGCGGACCGCCAACGATTATTAATAGTGGTAGTTATTGTACTGTTTATTGTGCATTGCCTAAATACTATCTAAGTTCGCTGTAGGAATTCGCTTTGACAAACGGCTCGGATGTTTTTCACGTTTTCGATGCATAAATCAGCAGTTATGAAGTTATGTTGGCAAGAATTTTGAGGTTTAGAGCGGAAATTGAGTAATGGTCTTAACTTCGATGAAGTTGACTAACCGCTACAGTAACCGACGCTACTAAGTGAAGACTGTCAGTAAGGAACGTCGGTCCCTTTTTCTCTCATTCAAAATTAAAATAATACGAAGACCAAGGACACCCAATGGCAGCTTCATTTAGGGCTCAGAGTAAGGAAATATAACATATTTATTTACTTTCTGCATTGTATATATACGGGGCTAGATGTCGCTGTGTAAAATGACCAGCAATATTTATATTTATATTATGTTAAATAAAGCATACAAAGCTTACTTCAACTCATTACAACCAATGTTCATTAGAGCATTGATAATGGATTAAATTATACCAAAAAGGACATAATTTTAACATAATATTCAAACTCAACACGACAGAATCCAGTTTCCCAGAAAATCAATATCATAGTTCGTTTAGGTATAGATTCGTAGAAGAGACATCTAGGTAATAGAATCATTGGATTGGAATGACCATTCGTGCAGTACTACATAGTCAAAAATCATAAGCTTGTTTCCTGGGTTGAAATGCTATTGAGTTCGTCTTTTAATATTGAAAGACGCAGATACGAGACACACACGCCTTTCTGATATTGGGTTAAAGATTAAAGAATTTTATACATAAAAAATGTAACTTAATGTGTAAATTAAATGTAAATTAGTAAATTAAGATGTATTGGTATAAAATTTTAATGTTAAATATTTTAGACATGTGTTTGCATTTACTTGATGAATGGCATATAAATATAAATTTAGTAGCCATGTCCTTATTCACAGTTTAGTTTTGGTCCCGTCTATTTTGTTTGAGTTTTAGTATCGATTGACATTTGTATAGAAATAATTCATACAAAAGAAAAAATGCTAAACAAGAATAGCTTACTAACACATAATTTATTATAACTGGCTTAATGTAATGTGCCGGACTATTACACTGTACCAAACTCGTAATTCGTAAGAAATAAAAGCCTTTTTTATTTTATTTTTATAATGTAATGTGTTACAATATTCAAAGCCATCAAGAAGAAGAAGAACTATAATAGTAACGTAATTAGAGTAGAACTAAAACGGAGCGAACAGTTAGTTATATTCTCGCCAACCATCGCTCCAATGTGACAAATTTCTCGGTCGACTAACGTTAAATTATGCATTTTGCTAAGTTCTGGTTAAGTTTTGATCTCGCTGCATTATTTCCGTTGGTTGAGAGACATTTCATACTAATTTACTAGAGCACTGAGACGACGGTAGACCAGCGTTTATCGATTTGGCGATTTATAAGAATGGAGATACTGCGCGGGTCTGCGGCCTACTTAATATAATTTTAATGTAATATGTACCTAATGACTATGATGTTTAGTTTTTAGTTTATAATTTATTGCCTTAATATTTGTATGCCCAATGACTCGGTCAAGTGTGTGATACTATTATTTCTAAGATGACCTTGTAAACCTTAACTATACTTGTTGCAAATAAATATTTTGAATTTGCATTTAAAAAATTTTAAATTTGAATTTTACACTATGACGCACACGCACGTGTCACCACTGTGTGGTCTATGAACTGCAACGCCAAGATACAATTTATACAATTTGCTTATCTGGATAGACAAAATAAAAAATTGAAAATTCATTTTGTTCAAACATATCCCGCTTGCAATCTAAATGTTCCTTCTAACTATACCACTTTATTAAACAAACAAAGCTATACGACGACTGAATTAGTTTACACAGCGGATATAATGGATATTGAACCGAAGCTAGTTGAAGGACATTCAATATGGTAAGTAACCACACTTACGAACTATCAGCAAACAGATAGGGCAGTGAACTTTCGTTCAATATCTTATTGCGATATTGTACCAAAATTATATTAAGGTTAAGGGATCTAACAAGATAAGTTGCACCAACTTTGATAAGAAAAGTTAATCGTCTAAACCACAGGGTTTTAGGCAAATGTTTTATATTCTAGTATGTGTTTAGAAACTCATGGATTGGTGGCGAGTGGTGTGTGAGTGATCAATAAATAAGTAGAACGCACTTAGGAAACTGTGGTGGCTTAGATTCTGTACGGGGTCCTGTACGGGATTGAAATATAAGTGACATTGCCAAACAATAAAAGGAACTGATAAAACAGAGTCATGGTAGATGCATGTAACTCCCAAACCATTTTTTTTATTAACTCTTTATTGAGTAAGTAAAATAATGTTCTAAAAATATTTATTCTTTGGTTCAGGTAAAACTGCATACCTACCATGTTACTTCTGACTTGATACTAACACCCATATTCTTAGTCGTTTCCTCATAATATTCCTCCACTCAAAAATAAACAAGCGTTGATCGTCGGCGTCGTGGAATAGGAGTTTCAAAGTTGGTTATGAGGTACCTTACGTTTGACAGTTCCCATCTTATCTCGAACTTGAGGTGAGCCGAAAAAATCAAGTGGAGGACATTTTTGTCAACTGAGAAAACGAAGTGAGGTTCAGTCGAGTCTGGAGGGAACGACTAAGAATATGGGTGTAAGAGTACTGAAAACAGACTGGAGATATTTTTTGCAATGTTGCAAAAGGAAGTGAAATATACTTTAGACCTTTCTAAGAGAACTCATGAAAAACTGGTGCATATAAAGTCTGAGCTCGTAAAGCCGGAAGTCCGGCGGCCGCATCCGTCTGCCGCTGAAAGCCTTTTAGTTCAATTTAGCGGAAAAACAGAGTCGACCGCTGTGTTCCTGTGTTTTATGCCACTCGGGAATACTCTCATCTCGCTTGTATTGACAATTTTTCCATTAAATATCTCTTTTGAATCAATTATTACATGAAAATTCAAAATTCAAGTCATTTAATGTTTGCTTCAATAGTTGAAAGTTGTTTTGGTATTTGATTCGTGGAGCCAATCTGTGTTATACAATAACTACTGAAGAAAATGCAATTTACAAGCTGACAGTTTCTTTGTATTCGGTGAAATACCTTTCAAGATATCATTATCATCATTACTTCAGCTTTAAAGCTTTCTGCAATACTTTGCAGAAGGCCCTCAAAGATTTCTTTTTATACACTAGCTGACCGGCCCGCGACTTCACTCGCTTTTTCCCATGATTTCTCACCTTTAAAACCTCTCCTGAGCTACTACGTCCTACGACTATTTTAATACCAAAAGCACCTAAATCGGCCCAGCCGTTCACGCGTGATGGCATGACTAAGGATAATAGGGATAAATTTTTTTAAATAGAGATTAAAGAATTTGCCCTAAAACTTACTATGAGAAATTTGTAGTTACATTGCAACTAGGTACCTTGATTATAAGCAAGTTAGATCATGGTGGTTGCCCTTTGATTTAGCTAATTCACGGTAGACTAGCTATAGCTGCAACACGTCCATCTTGTGGTGCAATTATATCGTATGTAGCTACAGAATTTTAACAATACGAAACTTTTAACAGTTTATTTCATTATACTTAGCATTACCAGGCTTAATACACAAACTTAGCACGGTTAATTACAAAAAAAAAATTAAGGCATCTGTAATGTAAATTTGTAGATGTATTTAAATAAAAGGTAATTTAAAACGTAAGTACGAAAGTCGTTAAGTAAAAACCTACGACAGTTTACAACACTTGTCTTTATCCGAATGAAATCAAGACTCATTTGCAGATAGATATCCAGTGGGATATAAATTAATTTCTAGTTAAAACTAAGACTCGCCGCGAAAATTAACGGGACTTTAAAAGCAGCTTCAATTTAACTTTACCTAAGACTTGAACTTTGTCCGTTCAGGTCGCCAACCTTTAAACAAGAATTAATTATTCAGTGGTTCTAGTTAACTAGTCAAATACGTTGAAGATAACGCTATGAAAATATCATATTTGCTTTTGAAAAGTATCTTTTTACAGGGTAAATACAAACATTTTGATAGCATTACCTAGAACGAGCTCTCAGAAAATAATCTTTAGTAAATAAAACTTTATCTCTGAGCATAAGAATATCATTGTTCCCAAAATATAATAATTCAAATAAACATTACCCTCTAAACTTGAACTTGACGAGAGAGATTATTTGGTATATCAATCCTTTATAATAATTTTATTCTACAAAATTAAATGTTTCTTTTCATGTGACATGTCCGATTAACCATTGCTATCTATTTTACATGAGCGCGCATTCAAAACAGGGCTATGTACATTCATAAAAGGCAAACCCTTGTTTCAATTCATACAATACATAACTTCTGGAGCTATGGTTGTATGTGAGCTTTATGGGCCGTGAACACTGATATCCCAAAACGGCTCCACATCACTTCCATACAAACAGGCGCATAATTCAACCGTTTCGTTGTGAGCGAAGGAATGACGTGTTATATATAACATCGCATCGCAGTATATACATATACTGACACACGGAGCGATGCGAATTTCTAACGCAAGTTGATAAAAACATTTAAAAACAGAAAGTCATCATTCTAAGATTTCTTTGTTATAATTAATCTGATTTGAGCACACATAAATTTTTCAAGACTGAAAATTCAGGGCTTGTCGTCAGGTGCTCTTCGGAGTATGAACCGATCACCTTCAGAAACAGTTCGAAAGTCGACCTCCTTCTAAGAAGCCAACAAGCATGTTAAATTTCAACATAACCAATACAATTTAATGAAATTTCATTATTTGGCACATACATAAATACAAATGAATTTAAAACAGAACCATAAAAGATGGACGTTGTAAATGACAAATAAACTGGTAACACAATTGTTGAGAGTAACAAACGTGGGTTCTAAAACTCATGTACAGAGAATAATGCATTTATAACGTACGCAACCCACGCTATGTCATATAAACATTTAGTTGGTAGGTATATCGTTCTATGAGCCAGAAGAAATGAAGTGTTGCTGGCTCAATTCATAGCCTTTCATAACTCGTAAGTGCTTTCAGCCCGCTCGTAATGGATCTATTATTGTTCATACATATTTACGACTCTTTTGTTTGTATATTTATGATTTTTATTTTCTGCATTGCGAGGTATGAAAACAGGGAAATGTGGAATTTTATTTGACTAGCCCCGCTATATTGTGATACCTTAAAAATAATAAATGGCGAAGAAACGGAATTTTAATAGTAAGCAAAAATGTTAGAAGTGCGGTACTTATAAATGTTTTATTTATGATTTGTCTGTAAAAATGCCTTTTGATATTGATGACTAAATAAATAAAAACTATATTTTTAGTGCTGCAAAGCTTTCATGTTTTGAAATCAGAAATAATTAAGCTGATCAGACTCATGAGAAATAACAACAATTTGAACGTAAAACAAGATCTATGTAAAAAGAACCATTCATTATGCGAAGCAATTGACTTCACAAATTGCATTTCACGCTGTTTTACAGACCAGTCTCATAAATTTCTGGACTAAGCTATTATTTTTAACAGACAAAAATAGATGCTACTTTATCTGTTTGTACGTGTACCTTTGTTACACGATTCATCATCGTTATCAGACTTATCACATACACCTGTGTGTATGCCCATAAAAATGTACCATAGGCCTATTAGGTATGGTAAAATCACCACCAAGCGTCAAAACATCAGACAGTATATATCTTCATTACTAAAGGACTTAGCATGTTTTATTAGATTTACTTTAAAGGAAGGTCAGGTCATGTACAGTAAAACTGCAAAATCGCTTCCAAACATTGTCGAATTCACGCAGTCGAAATCACAGAGGATCAGCGCTTTGTGCTCGTATTAAGTGAGAATAGATGCCGTCCCCAGTGACTAAAGCATCTGCACTGTTCGAGCAAAGAGATAGGATTGTCGGATGGTGCAACTATTATTGTCACCTTTTTGTTTTTAATTTTAGAGATACTCATTGACCTGCCTACCGCATTCGATTACTTCGCATCGATTACTAATGAGTGGCAATAATTTATTCGACGAATGAACTTATTTGATGGAGGCAGAATATTTTGTAATTAAATCAGGCGCACCACAAAGCAGCAGCTCTATTGTGTTTTTTTATGATTCTTAACATTAAACATTAACACTTTCAATGCCATACCGGGAAGAAAACTTCCCCGTGCGTCATGGACGCTGATAGTGTTATTGATATTATTAATATTAAAACAAACCCTTATTCGAAAACAAATTTACCGAGTTAACTTTATCAAGTGAACTATGACCAGTAATATAACACACGGCCAAGCCTCGACCAACCACATTGACCCAATTGCATAATTTTGTGATCATGATAAGATCTAAACATATTGCAATCTACAAATTTGATGATATGATAAACAAATATATCGATGCTGCGCTATATTATGAATAAACGAAAACGAAAAAAAGTAGGGAACCTTAATGGGATACACTAAATGTTTTCATTTATATTGTGTGTATATGTTGTCATTATATCTTTCTATGATCGCTAACCCGCCTGGAAAGCGTGATCATTATACCAATATATTAAATGGGTTCTACTGATGAGATTCAAGTGCAGTTGCGGGACGTTATTTGGGATGGTATGATAATGAAGACTTTAACCATAATTACATAGCCACCAGTTCATTGACAGGCGTTGTGGAACACGATTTATTAGCAAAATTGGCTGTTGAAGTTTCACTGAAATAATAATATGAATAACTGCAAAAATAGCAATGTTTCCCTGCTCGCAACGAAAACGCAATGCAAACGCAAATTAAAGTTTATGCTCTACCGCATTCTACTAATTAATAACTCTCGGAAATGGAAATATTTTGTATCCGATATTAATAACGTGGAAATATTTTCTACTTGTTAAAAGTTGAATATTCTTTAGATTAGTAATAAGGAAGACAAAATAAATGCATATATGTATGTTTATAAAAATACATGTATGGTGTTCCTAATCTTTTCGAGTTTGATATATTAGGTATACACGAATAAATCACAAATTTAATTGTCTCTAACTGTATACATAAAAAAACAAAAAAACAGGTAAGATAATAGGTGAAAAGTTTACCTACCGTAAAATTATGATTTTGTTTAATAATAGCTACAAATCAGTGAACTTATTGACGCGTCAAAACTGACCCTAATAAAGTATAATTCTGACATTTTTCTGGAATTTAATTACAAAACTTGTTTATTAAATAATTAGGGACATGATTCCATTTTAACGTAGATAAAATGAAATCAGAGATCCAAGTTTGTTTTTAGTACCCATTTATCTACTAATTAGCCTATTCATATTCTTAAATTAACAAGAACAGGACTAATAAAATTCCAAATGTTTCCTGATTCCCAACAAATAAATAAAGTTTGGAAGCGAACAAAATTATTCCAGGAACCTGTAAATTTAGTAAATTTTATACTTACCTCTTTTAAGATATAATTAGCCTTTTCCAGGAGGTGTTTATCCTTGATTTGTTAACGTCCAGGGATTTTCAGCTAATGCAGCGTAGAACGTGCTAGAATACTCGAACCAGGACAAAATCACTGGTTTGCAGGCCTCTCCGATCTAAACAGTTTATTTCCACTGAATATAAATGTGGGAAAGAGTATATTTTATAGAATTAAAAGATTACTTGGTGGACCAATTCGATAAAAAATGGGATGGGATCAAAATATATATTTAATTTGTCATCTCAAAGATAGTCATAGTTTTTATTGTGTCATTTACAATTAAATCAAGGATTAGGAGCCCACTATTTTTAGGCCAGCACGCTGGCTATGTCATAGGAAATACTATTATTACTTTACCTAATTTTACCTTCGGAAAAAAACATGCTAAATTTTAAATAATTTTGGCATTAAGGCGCATGGAAAGTTTATAAGTGTGGCATACAATTACCTATTACCCTGGGCTCTTAGTTGACTTCATATCTCTGTTAAGATTAGATACCTAGTTAATTAGATAACGTATGCATTGACTATCGGTTATGCGCGAGGTTTGTTAAAGTTATTTCGCGTATATTTTTGTTAGTTTAGTTTCCATAGTTTCTTCAAGATATCATATGTATTAGTTTCATTCTATTCATTCAAAATATAAAATTACTTATACATTTCCGTATCACAATATTCAAGCCTACTACGGGGCCACAGATAACCCCCACGGGGCTAAATGTAAATTATCCAGCAATGTTTATGTATATATTTTTAATTTTCAAAAACCATTTGTATTATTCAGTACCGGTATTGTGTTTAAAGGTTATTTCACTCGTCGTCCGTTAATAAGAATGGCAAACAGCGTCAACATCTTCCCCAATAGAACAGTTACATTTTAATCCACTAAAAGTATCCCAAGTGGTTAAAAGCACTTAGCAAAGTGCAATGTACCGTATTGCCAAGGACTTGGCAATGCATTACCATATTTTACAAGCTGAGCTGGCAATGTAGAAAAATATTTTACAGCTATATTTCACATGGCTTATCAGCTTCGTCGATTTAAATGTTTTTTACATTTAACACTTTCAGTAAAGTCATTTTGCAAATTAGTTGAATACGTTATTGCGATTCTGATTCTATTTAAAGAATCCCAAGTTTAAGGTTCCAGCTTTGCTTCACAGGGATTTTTCTGAAAACCAGCGTTGTTCTGTAGGTACTCTATGCAGGGCAACACCAAGCTGAGAAAAACCCTTATGCACACATTAGCACAGAACAGAAATACCACCCTTCACATGGTACCCATACCTATAGTTACTTACATACATACATTACGTACCTGCATGTGTTTTTTTTGGTAATTTTTATTGTATTTCTTATTCTTTCTTTGGTTTGTTTTTGTGTTCATAACTATGTTTGTGTGTTTGTGAATCTGTTTATTTATAAATGCAAAATAAATCTTTTTTCTTTCGTTCTTTCTTTGGATTTTTACATTGGTTAAGATTTGATAATTTAATGTAAATCCTTAAAAATAAGGCATTTAACGTAACTTGAACTAACATTATAACCACGCAAAATACATACAATACCTACTAAATCGTATTCTGTTACATTTCCTTGACCCAAAAACAAACCAATCTTTGCCCTTTATCCATGCGGCTCAAATTGCTTTTCCTATTTAAAGCCATACATTAGAAGGTAATTTATTGTAACATTATCAAAGAATAAAATATTCATTGCCGCTATTACAACCGATATGGGACCAAAACGTACCATTATTGCCTAACCGCTCAAAAATCCATCGCATATTAAGTACAGAGCGGCGGTGAAATAAATTACACGTATCGAAAACTACTCGACGGCCGCGGCGTCACAGTGAAAAGGAAAGAAGTTAAAATTAGAAACTCAAAGATTCTTTTACTTTTATGAGTACTTTTATACTATGTTGAGTTTCTTTCATTCGGGAGAAGGGAAGAAACTGTTATCTAATATTTTGTTAAAAAAAAATCATTAAATTGCTTTTTTAGGAGCTTAAATTCGAGAGATTCGATTTGAATGACCTTTATAAATACAAGTGATCTATAGGATTTTATGGAAATAAATGACATAAACCTTTCAATCTTTTACTGAGTTCTGTCTGATAAAATAGTCGTCGTAGCACTTTCGTAGACTCGTAGCAAATTCGTAGCACATCAATTGAAAATCAGTTACATTCGTCAAATTAGTTTTGCTAATGAGAAATGCGTGGACCTTCCATTTTCATAATTCGCGACCGTGTTAATTCACACTCGTTAAGAACACAGGTTATGTAATACTTTTTGCCTAAACGCGGTACACGATATATTGTCACAACCCTTTAGTGCCAACCGCAGTACCATAGCAGTAACAGAACCGCAATGGCAGTCCCCTACTGATTAAATTTAGCTGCGTCAAGGCTGTGGGGGCAAAGCCCGGCGCAAGGCCATTAGGAGATTAAACAGGGGCACACCTGACGCGGTACTGCGAAACCGCACCGGGCTCTACTCTGAAACGATTGTAATGCGATTCAAAACATTTCCTTAGAAAAGAAATACGCGGCAGGTTTAAATTAAACTTTGGTATGAGTTGCAGCTTTTATGGATTAAATGAATGTAACATGAGTGGATGTTACTTGCATTTCATGTTTCAAATATTACTTAATGAAAGTTTTTAAACATAAAATTCATCTGATCTTTCCACTAATAATAAACATTTTTCTTCACCTTAATTTATTCCGTCCTTATTCTTTGAAGCTAAATTTATTCCATTAGTGTAAAAGTATTACAGATATAATACTTGCCTTTGCAAGCTTGTAATGCAATGCAGAAATTCCATATTCCATTGTGGTATTAAAGAATGATTTGTTAGTCTGTTTGTATCGACAGCGACGATCCTCGTAAATATACATCCAGCTATTACGAGATGCATAGTTTTAATAGAAAAAATGTACGTTTTCTTCCGAAGAAAACAGTTGTTGTTGCAGTCCCAAAGAAGGTAGTATTTGAATGGTTTGTATAAAAACTTTCCTTTCGTTGCTTCGCCAGCGTTTAAACAGATTTTCCGCGGTAAAATGTAGCTTATATGTTATTCTAATTTGTTGTGAGGTTTCATCAAAAAAGTAATTTTGCGTAAACTTAAATTCTTACAGACTTCGCGATTTTATTATGCTATTATGCTCGTAACTAAGTTTTATTTTTAAGACATATGTTTGCGTTATATGAATGTAAATGTGAGTGCGTTCTAACTCCTTAATGATGTTAACAGATCGCGAAAGTTTAAGTTTATGTAACTGCAAACTTGCAAACAATAGCTTGTTTTCATAGTGGTTCTTACAGCTTATGGTATGCTATAAAATATAGATATATTTGCTTACTCAGGCCTGTGGAGCAATATTCTACCTTTGTTACTGCCGAGGCTTGTGCCCCTTGTCTTTAGAAATGTCAGAATTGTATACATTGGAACCAAGTGTGTTTGGGCTTGAGGCAAACCCTCTTATTCAAGTATAGACCGTTTTCAAGATTCAAATAACTGCCTTCTCTTGTAATAGTTTAGAGAATGTTCTGTGGGATATGTTGGATAATTTAGGCTTTGAATGATGTAAACTTTGACTTTATTTTCATTACTATTATTGTATTATACAACATACATTATAATCATGTAATTATAGTATTTTATCGGAGCTTTAATAATATTTGCATTATTAACTCGGACATTAAAACTTTTTCAATAGCTGTCTTCACTTTTTTTGTTTTTAATTTTAGAAATCATACAATTTCTGATTTAATAGATTATAACAAAAGTGGTTTGGTTCAACCAGTTAACTATTAAAGCTTTTTCATATACCTATAACTATTAATATTATTCAAGCAAACTCAATTCCAACCAACAGAATGATGTGTGTCGAATAGTTCGTAAGGTCGTAAACCTTGCTGCGATAAACGGGGTGTCCGTTGCGTCAGGCTTCCTTCATAAACAAGAATTACAGTTTAATATTATAGTGTTTCCATGAATTTTATATCAGTAGGAACCACCATAAAATCAGTAATTATGTTGGCGTTAAGGGTTAAAGCTCAAACGGGTGTTTACAAAAGCGGGTCTATTAAACCAGCAGTGCCTACTCAATTTTGGTTAACATTTAATGCTATAAAATGCAATAGATTATTTCGTAATTTTGATTCGTTAGCTAAATAATGACTATAATTTATTCGTGACAATAATTAATTTTAATGAATTTTAAAAAAATAACTAAAAATTTTAAAAAGTATTTAACTGTGATTTTTCTTTTAAAATTGTGTTATCAGTTGATTGTTCCTTTACATAGATTATTTAACTCAGACACGGAAAATTTTAACAAAATTTAGGAAACTTTTGGCGTGAAATAAAATAATTATCTTTAATTCAGACGACGTTTTTACGGGGTATGAAAAAGTTCGAGGTGTTGTAACTTTTTTATCTGTTGTTGTGAATGATAATGGCTTTTGAGTTTGTGAATTATGTTAGCTCTTATCTTTACGCATGCTCCTGTAATTTACGGCACCGACAATATAAAGTTTTCAGTAATAAAGAGTTTTGTACCTGGAACCTTAATGTTGGCAGATGAGGCGGAAAATTACGACTTTATAAAACTTTAAATAAGCCATTAGGAGGGAATTAGACCATTTATTTGCAGGCATTTTTTAGTGATAAAATAGGTATCTAATTTTAAAAGACATCTCGGGTATAGTTACAGTTTTATCGAAAGTGATGTAGTCGTGACAAAAGCAGAAATTAAAATTCGATACGTTTTAAATCTGGTATTGAATATTTATTGCGAAATTAAAAAGATTTCATCTCTTGATTCAAGTAATATTTTACTCGTTATTTTAAATTAATTGGTTTAACTTTTAAAAATCATTTCCAAATAACGATTTCCTAAATTGAATTTAGACTATCCTTTATTCACTTATATTATAACTTTTAATCTTTGGAAATATCTCTCGAAACTCCGTAACGCAAATCCATTTAGAGCCTAATTAGTACTGTGCACACAATCAGCAATTAGGCACAAGACTACTGCCTACTAACGACCGACACAAACTCTACTTGTTTACGTGATCAAAGCAGGTACCTACCTCTACTCACGACTGTTCTGGATTACGATAAAATAAAGCCGATGTCGGCTACGTACAAGCACGTTCGCTTTTCATTGCGAAGGTCGTAGATTCTTAAAAAAAATTAAATGCGCTTTGTAAACACCGTGCTCTAACGATGTCTGATAACTTTGGAAAAGGAAAATGTGACTCTCACCTTATGTATCATCTAAATATTTTATAATGATTATCAATAAGAAAAAAGCATGTGATTATTAAAGTAAAAAAGAAGAAAAATCCTTTAAACTTAATAGCAGTGTGTCACAGGCCAGCATTAGTAGGTACGTTCAGGATTAGGTCCCGGTGTCAATCAGTGCGGCTTTAGTGATCTTGCCTCGAAATAGTGACAGAAATCCAATTAGCAGAGTTGGAATTAGATGGCAGAAGCGGTCATCCGCGACGCCAACCGAACTTGCCATCGAACAGGACCAATCCAAAACCAATTTACTTTTAATGAGGTACCAAATAAACTCACAAAATGAGCACTTCATTAATTAAATCAAGCATTTCAAACTAATTGCAGTACCATTGACGAACCCAGCATTTAATTGTATGGAGCCTGATAAGTGGTAATTTACAAAATTTTCATTCGAGGTGAAACTCAACATTTCTTATTTCACGGCTAAATGGAACTTTCAATTTCTCGAAGGGCCCTTGGCGTCTCATCTTTTGTGAGTGCCAAATGAGAGCGAATTCAACGCAGATGTCAAACAAGACGTTTCAAAGGAACACTAATGAGTCTCGATTTAAGTGTTCCAGTGCCTTTGTGCGCCCGTACCAATCAGCATTCCAGATTTCCTACTAATTAGTAACTGCATATAACTTACCTGTTCAGAAGACAAACTTGGGCGCGAGTCTAGTTGGTTCCTGTAAAGACGAGGCGAGTCTTTATCGCAGCGGAAAGAAAGTTTTACGCTGAATTTGCTGAAAATAGCTTAACTAATGCATCCTCTGCAGTTTTACACCTACGAACGTACCGTCCAGTAAAATAGATTCAGTAGATACAAGAATATGGATTAATTTAAGTAATTCTGCCCACCCCGATTTTCCCGCGTAAAAATATTTTAACGATATCGTATTGCAAAATAGTTTATTCGAGAAACAAACTTATTTTAAAAAAAAATCACGGTTTTTCTGTTTTTTTTAACAACATAATAAGGGGTGATTATGATTTATTATGATCCTAAAAACACAAAATTTATGTTCGTCTAGTAACTTTCGCAATTTGTTGACGATCCGACTACCTACTGTTCACTGATAATAAAATTAAGCTGTTTCTTATCTTGTAGTGGATAATACAAAGCTCTTAGGTGTCTCTGTAAGGTTTACCTACTTAATGCTTCTTGTTTGTTGTTCGTTAACTCGAGATAGAGTTTCTCGGTAGTTCGATTGCGCTTTCAGATCAAACACAACCGGTTGATAATAATGATATTGGTTCATTTTGTGTTGAAACTTTTAACAGATTTTGAACGAAGATCACCGACATAGCTTATCTGATTATCTCATTAGATTGAATTACCACTGAATAGACCTTAAAGCAAGTAGAACAGATTGGAACAAGATGGAGATTGAGATTGTGAATCAGCAAACATAGCGTTCGGCCACGAACAAGTTTCAATGATCTGGTGAAAGTAGTTCACGGTGGATGCTAGCAGCTTCCAACCTTAACCTAAAGTTTTAAAGTTTCAGCCATGAACGTCCGACTTGCTGTTAAAAAAGTACACAGAACGACGCCCTCGTTATAATAGATTTTCCCGATTAAATAAGTCTTTATTTCCACGGTATAAAACGGTTTGTTTGCGGTTTGTTGGCCTAATTCTCATAAGATAACAATAAATGTCGTATTTAATCGGTCAAGCATGAGGCTTGACGGAGAAGTTTAACATGTGACAAGAGAATGATAAATACATTGAATAATAGACAATATAACTTAAATACGCCGAATACCCTTTATTTGTGAATTTTTGAAATTGAATATGATAATTTCGTAACATTTCCTCCCGCCAAAATACGCAAATATTCCAAAATATCCTCAACATTTTGTAAATCAAATGACATTGAAATGGATGGCTCAGATGAAAATAAACAAGACACAAGTGCACCCGGAAATTAAAGGGACTGGGGTCGTTTCCGCTGTTCGGCTATATTCCGTCCCTATAGAAAAACAACAATATATCCCAGTACAACAAACAAACGGACAAGAGTTTTTGTTGATGTGGAGTCTGAAATACGGATCGGGAGAGTGTAATGCTTGGTGAATTAAATGTTTGCTGTGAATTGGTGATCGAAAAGTCTAGTCAATATTAAGTAGATAATTTACGTTCGTATCAATTTTACGTTTTATAAATACGATAGGTATATTTATATACCTACGATAAAATATATTTAAATATAAAACGATATATATATTAATTTTACAAGAAACCTTTTTTGTTTAGAAATTATGACCTGATTATTTTAAACCACACAAACTGTACTTCGTAAATGTACGTCAGAACTCTCTGTGGTATTAAATTGATATACTGACGCTACAAAAAATACGAGCCAGCAAAATTTCAGACAACTATAGTGCAATGTTAACATTGTCAATATACACGGGCTGAAGTTTCATTGCATTGAATTAAACTTGTTGAAAAAGGCCACTGAATAAAAATATTCTTCGGCAGAGTTATGGCTAAAAACAATATTTTTTAGAAAACCCCTAGCGATACCGTTCATTCGAATCTAGCGTTTTCAACATGACATGTGCCAGAAGCATCAAGACTATCATGGCCTGCAAAATCGAGCTGATACAAAAAATAAAAAGAAAAATAAAGTTTGCAACGCTCGCCAATATTTTCCCTGTCGCATCTGTTTTTGGAAGAATTATTTTCGTACGTCACAAAATACAGCAAACACACGAGCGAAGGATTAAGAGGCATTGGTTTTTGCGGTACTATCGGGAGCAAAAGTATTTTAATCAAAATAAAACAGAGCTCGAGTAGTTTTATTATTTGTAACCTACATTTTTATCAGATTGACATTTCTTCTTTTACATGCCCATTTATTTAATATTTTTTAAAAAATAATAATTAATTGAGTCTAAGAGTAAATTGCTGAACATACCATATGTATGAAGGCTGTTGATTTTAATCGTATTACATAGTAACCTAAGTACAAGTCTGAATTTCTCTTAAATAATTCAGACTTGTTCACAAACCCCAGCACACGAAGTAGTAATTTAATCACAGAACATGCCGTAGCCTTGTACGAACGTATCACGTCGAACTTATTCTCGAGGCTAGTGAGCTTGTTAACTTGTGACCACTGATCCGTGTAATAACTTTACGGATTTTGAACAATAAGTACGAAATATCGACGAGGCTGCGCCAAAAAAGATTTTTCATTACGTTTTACAATGTTAAATGTTAAGTGTTTAAATCTATAATTTTATTTTATATTAATTAATTAATGAATACAAGAGCCAATGTTTTTCTTTATGAACTTATATAGTATACATTATTATGTATGAAATTGAGACTGTAAAAGTTAAGTAAGACTTAAATTTTAATCCACACATGTTTTTCAATTCATCGCACAATTATCATTGTTAATCATGATTGTTTTATGTCGCGGAGGGTGAAAGGCTGTATTACATTATCTACTTGTTTTGATTGGTTTGTTGTTTACTTGATTTTATGCAAATCAATAAGTAATTTAGAATTAATTTCAGTCGTTAATTACAGAAAGTCTAAAAATAAAGTTTCGAATATATCAACGCGATAAATTAATAACTAAACAGCAATTTTTATCCAAAATTATGTTAAATTATTATGTGATGAGACAAACAAACCCATAAATCATAAGTATAGCACAAGACCGCCACACTTGCGTCTGTTTTCGAACGAGACCACATTACATCATTAATTTCGAAGAGACTAATGAATGCTATTTGCAACGCGATGACACAGACATATTGTAAAATCAGCTGCAACAATTGTCCAATTATTATGTTAAAGAATTTATAAACAATAATTATCTATTAAAGTCTAGTTAATAATTCTTAATCTATTTTGTGTGGTGCCGGTCAAAAATAGAACCATCTCATCCATTACCGTGAGTGTCGTAAAATCGGAATATAATCTTATTAAATCAGAGTAACAAAATAATAAGGAGAAATAATAAGACAAGCAGCATTATCGATCCACATGGTAATTGTGTATTATACGAAATCCCCAAGAGTATTTTTAACTTATTATTATTAACACATCCAATGCCCACGTTCTCATAGATGCGCTGACGTGTCAACCACTTAGGTATACATACGAGGGTGCGTCATGGTCACTGATATTGTTGAAGGATTCGATTCTACTGAAAACAAGTGGCAGTAGAAAGTTATTGGATGAAACAATTATGTACCATTTTTACATAATTATCTGCAATACGCGCAGTATGCAATAGTTATACATTCAGAGATAACCAGCTGTTCTGACGAGACTATTTGTTACTTGTTATAAGATACTTGTAACGAGTCCAATTTAATTGCCTCGAGTTGTACAGGCATTCGTTGAGCTATTGTCTGTTATGCTTCAAAATAATCAGAGTTTCTAAAGACTATTGTATGGACTATTTTCGTTGGTTGGACTTGGTTAAATGGTGATTTGGGGAATTCTCTGTAAAGGAAGCCATTTAAATGGACTTATTGTTGAATTCTGGTTAGATGTTGTTATACTTATGTCATTTTATTATGCCCACATGCCATATATAAAACCAATTAAGGTTAAATAGGCTATTATATTTTTGTCGACAAAGTCAAACAAATATAACGGTTTTTTTATTGTAATATGGTCGTACCTATTATTATAAAATATACTATAGTGAACGAATGGTCTCAACAAGATTTTTCTAAAAGCAATTTTCTTTTTTATTTAGAAGATACATTCTAGTACGGCTTGTCACATTATTCTGTTATTACAGTGATTCGTCCGAGAACTAGCCGGAGCATGACATTGGACCCAGCGAAATAACGAATGTAGGTCACCATCTCTCCCTCATTAACTAACCAGTTGCGACTACAGCAGAATTACGTGCGTAATTTGATTCTCATTATAGGTTTCGTGTAATTTTGTGGTCACAAAATTGTGCTTTTATCAGTGTAAAATACAAAATTGGCTTAAAAACACTAGACACAAGATAAAATAATGTCAAATATGAATTTTATTTAACTTCCAAGGGCAAGCTAAACTCATTTGGTAAAGCTTTCTATGATAAGTATTAGAATAGTAATTATAAATCAAATTCATTTTTCATATAGTATTTTTGAGACGAATTAAGCAATGACGTTTTTGTGTTTATTAATGATAAAATATCAAAGACTTATTTTACGTTACATGATAAATAATATTGAGGCAATAGAATCCTCTTCATCAGTCCGGCTACTAAGCAACAAATTAAGCAATTTACGGCCTCTATTTTATCTTAAAGATAAGTAGAATTTATGAGAAATTATGTTAGACGTAATTCGGAGTTAAAAAGGCTTCATAATAACCTTTTGTCTTGTGGTTTATTGGAAATGTCCACAAATCATGTCAGCCATGTCAGTTTTGATAATTTATTTTTACAAGAAGTAATTATTTATTTTTTAAAGTTGCACTTTTTTTACAGGAATACTTAATACAATATAGTGTATGAATGTCAAAATGATAAGAGTTATGATAAAATACTACTTTTTACGATTATTTATTTTTTAAATCTCCACCATCTTAAACAAAATATGCCCAAAACGTGTAAACCTTACAGAAACAATAAAATTCGTTTCATTATGATGTGTCTTCTGTTTGCCAGATTTTTTGTATACCTTATTTATTGTTTCATGAACACCCATGACTAGTCCATGGTATTTTAAAAATAATTAATATAATAAATTAATACAAATATTTAACCTCTTCCATCTCTCTATAACATTAAAGTATTTATGCTATCACGATTGTTATCCAACAAATGTTTAAAAACACACCACAAAACTTTGAGATTCCATTAAAAAACTGCTAAAATTGAAGTCTGGTGGCCAAATTGTTTAACGTGCCGTGAAAGTTATAGTTTTTATAACTTTCACGGCACGTTACACGTAAAAAGGTTTCAATGTTACGTCGGTCCTGCAAAAACTGAACGAGTAGTTTCAAACTACATTCTAAAACACAACAAAGCAACATTTTGGGAACACAAACTCGTTTTATATCGGAAATAGTTGATTAACCAACGATTAAAAAAACGAGAACCAAAATAAAGTCCCGCCGTTACCAAATAATCTACTATTTTTAATTGGATTGGTTAAGCCTAGCATCATACTGTCAATAAGAGGCAATGGGAACTTTACGGAGTACGCGATCATTGATCTTTTAATTACTCGCTCGATTTTACTGGGAAATATGCCTAGAATTTGGTAGTAAAATAAATTGATTATTACCATCAAATGAATTAATGAAATATCCAGAAAAAAATATAATAAAATATTGGTTGACAATTCACACAGCAACATCTAACCCCGTGGTAAGCTCGAAGCTTGTTATAATATTTTTTTTACAAATACCTACCTAATTATTTTAAGTGTTGATCCTAATTTTGAATAACATTATTTTATTTGTTTAATACCAATAACGTAGGTCGTACTATTATTTTTCTTTAAACTTTATTCCGCTTGTAAACGCTTCGATCCTTATAAAACAAACTTTATTTAGGAATTACCGGTGAGTGTGCTCTAGTGCCGTGTTGGCTAAGTGGGAGCACACTCGACTTTCATTCCGAAGGTCGTGGGTTCAAACCCCGCCGCGCACCTCTGATTTTTCTTCTTGGAAAATTATGTGTGCTTTAAAAAAACACGTGCTCTAACGGTGAAGGCAAACATCGTGAGGAAACCGGCATGTTCTGAGAACTTGGAAAAGTTTGAAGGACATGTGTCATTCACCAACCCGCACTTGGCCAGCGTGGTGAATTAAGGCCTAATCTCTCTCGTCAAGAGAGAAGTCCCTGTGTCCCAGCAGTGGGAACGTGAATAGGGGTGTTATGGTTATGGTGCTCTAACAAGCGTCATTGTGACAACTCGGGGTCGTTCCGTGAAATGGCTAATTGCGTCGGATCCACATCGACACAGCTCACCCGTCTCGGTTGCTAAACTTATAAAACATACTTTATTTGCTAAAAAATCATGTTCAGTTGTCAACAATAAAATTGGGTTATTTCCAAAATCCCCCCTAAAAATCCCCCTGAGGGATGATTGTGGGAATTAGACAAAAAATACCATTTCCACAATGGAAAATGGTAAGTAAATGGTCCCAGCAGTGGGAACGTTAATTGGGGTGATTGATGATCTTAAAACTCAACTGGGTAGGTACTTGTGTAAATCTAGAATATTAAATTTTATTGTGTCTCGTTGTCGTTTTAGACCAAGTACGAACATGATCACGTAAAAATGTTTCAAGCCTGCTATGGGATATTAAAATCATTTCAAATACAGATATAATCCAGCTGTTTCTCATACGCTGTGTGTTGTATTCGTATAATTCCTGAGCACTGAGTGGATCCCACAACGCTAATAATAAGGGAGACAGAATTTTGTGTCTCGGGAACATGCTTGTTAGGTAACTTCATAATGATATTGTGAGGGCTACAAATAGGACCTATTCAACAAATAGTTTAATGCTAAGAAGGCTTTTGAACAGAATTAAACAGGGCTAGGGTTAGTCCCTTGATTCTCTTTGTTGAAGGGTAATGGCATGTTGGCATATATAAGAGGAATTTCACGGATGAAGAAAAATAACTTTTAAATAGCTTATCACAAGTTTTAAATAAAAATAAGAAAAACATTTACTGATGTGATAAACTTAAACGATACTAAAATTTATGTTTTCTTTGCTCGGCGTAACATTTTCTATTTTCAAAGAATGCTTTCACAAGTTTAAAATATCTGAATACAAAACTTCAATAGTTTGCAAAGTTCCCTAGACACGGGCTCAAGTTCCCAGCAGTTTATTCTCAAAGGTATGCAAGGAGACTTCAGTAACAGCTGCTAAGTTCATTAATATTTTATTACCTATCGATAATAAGAATTGAAATACTAGAAGAGTATTTTGATATAATTTACACGTAGGTTTCGTAAGTGTTCATTAAATCCAAATAACTTATAACTCAACAATATAGCAGCTTCTGAGCCTTTTTAATTTATTAATCGGTATAGAATAACATTTAAAAAAACTTTGTCTTAATTTTACAATAAATCGTGTTGGGAGTATCTCTTCCGTATACCTACATCACTTCACCCTTTTACCCACACTATGCCTGCAGCGCTTCCCAAGTTATTCCACTTCGGCAGTGGGCGTTGCTTTATCCTACACTATGTCAATTTAATTATATGACCAAACCCACTCAGACATAAAGCTTAATCTCCGTAGGCGTTCATTGTTATCGGTACCGGTAGAAGGAACTATACAGATACGTGCCGACCTCTTTAAATAAATAAAAAAACTATTGCTGGACAATTCACACAGCAACATAATAAAGCTCGAAGCTAGTATAACAGGTATTAGAACTTAATATAATATACATACATAGATATATATATTTTACTATACATTATAATAACACCCAGACACTCGGAACAAATATTTGCAGATCGTACACATTTTTGTCCCGAGGCGGGAATCGAGTCTGCATCTCTTCCGTCGCAGGTCCTTCCACCGCTGTGCCACTGAGGTCGTAAAATTCGTCGTATTTGTGGAGGTCTGAAGTGGCATGTTGGGGGTTCTTGAAACTTGTCATAAGAATGTTTATCAGCCTGAATACTGAACGGAACAGCCACACATAGAATAGTTGGCACTTCAAAATTCAGCAGTTTCAACCTTGTTTGAACTAGTTGGTTCCAACTATGCGAGTTTTGAGGGTTCTCGTAGCTCTCAGGCTGTTGGACAGACTTAGGAGCACTTGATTCAAAGCCCTTTGTTGAGATGCAAAGTTGGTAACAAACGTCCAAAACAACAGCTAGAATTCTAGGAAAATTAAGATTTAAGATTTAAGATTTATGTCATTTATTTCCATAAAATCCTAAAGATCACTTGGACAAGTCAATAAATACAATTCATTATTACAACTTAACATTAAATAAAAATATACAATGGAAACAATGTTGACATAAAAATATGTTTCATTTTCTTAAGCACTGAATTGAGAAACATAAAGAACAATCAGCTCATATCTGAATTTATTACAATATTACGTCAAGGCTATTCGTAACTCCGCTGTGTTTTTAATCGACTTCAAAAATGGAGGATGTTCTGAATTCTTCGAAATCTTTTTTGTGTATGTTCACCGATTACTCGATTGAATTCTAAAAAATTTATAGAGGCAGTTTGAAGTTGGTTTTTTTATGTAATATATTGATTGTTATTTCACCTTACCTTTACCTTATGTCCTTAAGAAGGCACTGGAAGGTTGCCTTAGGGAAAACGTTTGCTTTGGGTGCTAAATATGCATCATGCTAATGCATGCATGCATTAGGAAAAAATTAAAATGAGCAATATAATGTTTATTGATTTTAAAATAATTTAAGTTTCTTATCATCCCATAATTTTGAACAGTATCTGCAACCAGTGAAACAGGCCCTTGATCTTATTACAGTTGCTTATTTTAAATCACTTAATTTTTTAACAAATTTCCTAAAATCAATAAACTCCTACGAGGTGGAGAAGATTGATGAAATAAATACCTCCTCTCAGACGAACCAATCACAAAAAGAGAAATTTTACGACATCAGAATTTGATTGCTAATCTGATCTACGGAATAACTTTCCTTCATTACAGCCGTTCACGCTCGTTCACCTTTATTGCTCCATAATTTTATGGGTTTTTAGAAGACTCACGTTTTATTGGAGCTGCTAATTTTAGGAGTTAATCTTTTGTGGCAACACTTACAATAAACTGAGATTACGCATAGCCATTGGGCCATATGGTAAATGTTGCAGAAAGAGATCAGTTCGTTGAAATGATAGCAGAGGAAATACCACGAGAAGATGAAACCTAAAGTGTATCGAAATTATTACAGAAGATTGGAAAGCGCACAGTATGGATTCCACCTGAAATACAATGTCATTTATTCAGTGTTGTATTAATTCAGTCAGTGATGATTTTAATTCAACAAATGTTTTCACACTTTTGGAACACCGTGGAACCTAACCTAAGGTAGTTACGTATGATAATGATCAACATTCTTTTAATATAAGGCGCAAAACATATGCCTATAAACTTTTGCGACTCAGCTACTCTAGGTGTGTCTTGGTCTATGATGCGAAAGTTCAGGTTCTGAACGTGAAACTTCAATATGAGCTGAGGTACCCAACGAGTTTATCAGAGTAGAAGCATTTGGCCTGTACATTTTCGACGAAACACTAATGTTGAGCTGCCATAGTAGATGAAATCTAAATATTCTCAATTGATTCTAAATGAGTTCAAATTCAAACTCGGTAGGTAGTAAAAACTACTAAAACTAGGTAATAAATTTTTAATAGCTACCTACTTTTACCTAAGTGCCATTAGTCCAATGATTCTAAAACTATTAAAGTCAATATATAAATTAACATTATAAAACATTTTATTACGTCGTGGTTGTCCTGTTTTTATGTTAATACGCTGTGGGCGTATCTGGCATTACATTTGCCTGTGAAATCATTCTTCTTTAATAAAAGGAAATAAGCTAACGACATAAGTTTTCAAGAAAGCTGCTAGAACTTTCACGCTATAATCATACCGCAACATGATAATTGTTAGTAACCTACAAGTCTAATGAAAACCTTATAAAGTTCCACAGCTTCTTACTGTATTTGTGCATTGCGGAATGTTGCAGAACTTATGAAAGCAAAGTTGTCACACAAATTGAGACAAAGTAATCTTGTAAAATGGGAGCCAAGTGCACAATACACAATCCTTGCACCTGGTTTTCACCTTTGGGAGTAATAAAACAGACCAGGGCTTTTAAATTACATAGTTGCTAAGCTACATACAAAGTATGAACTTACTTGGAAGTTCAATCTTGCAATATTGTAATAAATGCAGCCATAAAATTCTCTGGGTTGTCTGTGAAATCAATGAAGTAACCTGACATGCTCCTTGAGATTTATCCTTTATAAAAGTTAAGCATTAAATAAATTGCTGATAAATTTATTTTTGTATAGTTCAAGTTTAATTATCACACTAACTATTAAGGTTGGTTATCGCAGTAAAAGATGCAGCACACAACGACGCTACTGCAAAGTCTTATACAAAAAATCATAGAAAGAGTTATAAAAGAACTAGGGCTCAGTTCCATGATACACAATGCTTGTTAAACTTACAAAACCCGACACTATCGGATAAAAAAATTGTAATAATTTCACGTTTACATGCGCATTGCAGTGTTTTTTACACACAACAATGGACTGCAGCGAACAGACAATCCCTAAGGGTTGATATTAATATCCCCCAACGCCTCTAGGGGAATTACCCGGATGCTACTAAACTAAGTGTTGCGGCTGACTGACAGACATGTAGAGTGTATCATGGGCTAGCTGAGTACTAGAAATGAGGGAGTAATGTGTTATATGCAATGCTTGACCAAGCCGTGTTGGATAAATGAGAGCGCACTCGACTTTTATTCAGAAGGTCGTGGGTTCAAACTCCGCCGAGCACCTCAGGAGTTTTTCTTTAAAAAAATTGTGTGCGCTCTAGAAACTCTGATGAGTTTGAAAAGGACTTGTGATATTCACCACTGTGTGTTGAATTATGGCCTTATATGTCTCATAAGTCTTGGAAAAGAAGAATAAGGGTCTAATAACCCAGACTTCTCTCTTGACACATAAGTAACCGCTTATAATGCTTGTATGTTATGTAAATACCTATAACTGCCTCCTGAACTTTCCTAATGTAATTTATTGATTATATCGGCATAAAAGAAGACACTTTCAAGAGTTCTGATCGTAAGAAATTTCCAGCCCTAATAAAAGATAATTGACATACATAATCAAAATTTATAGATGTTTACCACTAAGATTTGATGACTGTCGAAACAAATACTCAAACAGACATAAAGCTGAAAAACGACGATAAATATGGATCGTAAATTTTTACGGCTTTCTTTATTCTAATAAAGTGCTTCACAACAACTTCACCCAAAATATTAAAATACTACGCTATTACCGCTATTTATTTTAAGAGAAACATAAATGTGACGCAAAGTTGTGCTAAAGTAAAATTAAAAATATAAAGTTTTATATCATAATATCATTTTACTTTATGCATAATATAATCATAAAAAATTTTAAAAAAAATTTAAAACTTTACAAGTGATCTCTAAGAAAAATCTTAGGAATATTATAAAAAGCAGTAAACACAAGAATCATTGCTTGGTAATACTGTAAAATGCCAAAGTAACTGTATGTCTGTCTGTCTGTGCAGGTTTCATACTAAAACTACCTAGCCTAATTAAGTAAGTTTAATTTGGTAGGTAACTTTATGGTACGATCGCTTAGGTATACCCTAAGCGAAATTATATCTTTCCACTCAAATATACTATTGTAACGCAGATTATAACACAATTTCATAATAATTAATAACCAAGATGCGTGGTTCTATATTTAGGTACCCTTTCGACTTTACTTTGTTAACTTTTTAGCGTCTGTTATACATTTAATGTGTACGTACACTAGTAAGGCGAGTGTTATTAAGCGCTAATTAGTGAGGAAAAGAACAACATTAACTTTAAGCAGCTTACTATCTGACGAGACGTGAAATCTTACGCTGTTCATTTCGTGACGGTACCCGTCGCCTAAGCTTCAAGTTAGCTCTAAGGAAATCGCAGCATGACTGTAAAGTCAACTCAAAGAAAGCATTAAGTTTTAGATATCAGCGCAGGATAAGCTTTTTTACAATATAAATGCAAAAATAAATTGACGACTTTAGATTAACACAGTCAGAAATAGGTCACTTCAAACCGAAATAATTAGAAATCTAGGAGAGAATCATATTAATGCTCTCTGCTGACATTTATCAGGAAAAATAACAAAGATGATAATAAAATAATGCTTTTACGACCTAACATATTATTTGACTGGCGCATAGACCTAGAATCGACTAATACACCCATTAACTGCAATACCTCCAAACCTTAAGAAAACAACCAGTCTCCAAGGATTATGACCTCAACTGGTCATGCAAACCCTAGCTTATCATAGCCCAGTCAATTGTGACAGTCCAAGGCAAAACCAGTAACGGAAAGTCCTGTTACTCCCTCTATCCCGTCACCTGGCCATTTCGGATGTTTAAATCACCGTTATGCGACAGTTATTTCAGGCGCGAGAGCTGAATAGCCCTCCACTGGATCCTGCAAATGAAATGTGGCATCTACAATGAGCTGCGCTACTTTACTTCAGATTTTATTGTCGGGTGCTTCTGGAATCGTTGGCGAGAAATTCCGGCATAGATTGCATTGTTCTTTTATATTTAAGGAAGTGATTTTTTAATGTTTTCATTTGATTTGTTCAAAGATAAATGATAATTTTTAGCACTTTAAAAACGAGTGTTTTAACGGTGAAATCGGGGATCATCGGGGGGAAACCGGCATATTCTAAGAGTTTTGAAAAGTTGGTAGGACATTGTGTCATTCACCAACTTGAAAATGAAACGTTAACGACTATAAAAGAAAATAATTTATTAAGCTGTATATGACAACAAGAGAATAAGTATTTATTGCGCTCTGATCTGAAATTAAACTTCCAGTTGGAACATTTACCCCTGTATAAATAGTTTATCTAACCCGTCTGTTAAAAGTAAAAGTAAACTCTTTCAATGTTGACCGTTAATGGACCCTTTAGGACGGCCTTAATTTGGTCGATTTAAATTCTGTGGGTCCCTGAAAAGGTTGCAAAGTAAAGCGTTGGTTAGGCGGTATTTATTTATGTGGTACAGGTACAGTCTGCTTCAAAGTTTACTAAAAGTGTAAAGTATACGGTTTTGTTAGGTATTTTATCAAAATATTTATTAGTTTTTTACAAATATTATAATATCTAGGTATAAGGCCTCTCCTTCACTAGGTATATTATTTTCCCTCATTTCGTTTTTAATCAGATTAATAAGAAACACTTGCCTGCAGACTGACTTTAAGGGTGTTTGTGCATGTTCTTAGATTAGATGTTATAAGATGTTATACTTTTATACCACTAAGTGATTAAAAAACATATTTCGCAACAAAATTTGCAGTTCATACTGGCACTTATACAGGGTGATTGGTAGATGGGTGCAAAGCTTCTAGGGGATGGTAGTGTGGACTATTTGGAACCATTTAAGCCATAGTTGTCTTAACCGAAGTCGGACTATTTTTTTTTTATGAATTTTTTACGGGATACAAGGAAAATACCCAAAATTTTACAGTTAGTTGCTAATAACTGCCAGTTTAAAAGGCCAGTTAATTATTTTTTGTTTAATTTAAGTTAAGCTATGTGTAAGCAATCTATCAAAACTTGTTCTTAGGTATCTGAGTCATGAGCCATTTTTTTACAGACATTTTAAACTTACAAAGAAAGTTCTGCGATTTACGAAAACCATTTTCGACGTTGTTTAAAAAAAAAACTAATGGTGCTATTTTTGTTCAAACCTTTTTAAAAACATGTGTGGTTATTACTCTTTCTTTTGGGGTATTAATTAAGAGAAAATCTCAAAAAATTTTGAAATTATGATACAAAAACCAAATAGAGGCAGAAAATTTTGAGCAACTTTAATGATAAAAAGCAGATTACCGAATTGCTGAAAATGGCATACACCGCGTGATACCTGGGTACCACGCGGTGTATGTGTGTATGACTCTAGATTCAACCCAAGCAGACACAATTCTAAGGTCGAGGAAGAGATTTTGGCGGCATTCTAAGCGGATCCTACTACCATCACTAGCGTAGTAGCTCAAAATCTTAACATTTCACAATAGAAGATGTGTATGTGGAGTATGCACAAAAATGATAAGTATTTATTCCATGGCCCGGGTTGCCAGGAGCAAGATACCGGGAAAATAATGCAATTCTGCCGTTTTCTCCTCAACAGAGACATCAACGCATCTTCAATGCGTGATTCTTAAAATCAATCTTATGGACAAATAAAAGTAAATTTTCTAGAGAGGGCATAACAAACTTCTACAACCTTCACCAACAGGCCAACAAGGGCAAAAATCCATACTGGAAAAAGCAGGTGTCAGTACAGAGGAAATTCTCTGTCAGTGTGTGGGCTGGAGTACTTTGATTGGGCCCCACTTCTTACCAGATACCTTAAATGGTAATAATTACTTGGGATTTCTTCAAAACGATCTTCCAATGCTCGTAGAGGTGTCCTAATATTTAAAACTGACCAACTGACGTTAGGATTGTGTCTGCCTGGGTTGACTCCAGATTCCACGTGGTGTATGTCACTTTCAGCAATTCGATAATCTGCCTATTTTTTCATTAAAGTTGCCTTGAATTTTCTCCCTCAATTTGGTTTTTGGATCATAATTTCAATATTGTTTGAGATATTCGCTTAATTGATACCTCAAAAGAAAGAATAATAACCACACATGTTTTTAAAAAGGTTTGAACAAAAATAGCACCATTAGTTTTTTTTTAAAACAACGTCAAAAATGGTTTTCGTAAATCGCAGAACATTTTCGTAAGTTTAAAATGTCTGTAAAAAAAAGGCTAATGACTCAGATACCTAAGAACAAGTTTTGGTAGATTGCTTACACATAGCTTAAGTTAAATTAAACAAAAAATAATTAACTGGCCTTTTAAACTGGCAGTTATTAGCAACTAACTGTAAAATTTTGGGTATTTTCCTTGTATCCCGTAAAAAATTCATAAAAAAAAAATAGTCCGACTTCGGTTAACACAACTATGGCTTAAATTGTTCCAAATAGTCCACACTACCATCCCCTAGCAGCTTTGCACTCACCTACCAATCACCCTGTATATTATAATAATGTATTATTGAAGTATGTTTCTGACAAACAGTAATGCACCTATACTGCTAGGATATTAAACATTTCTAGCATGTTTTAAGAGAGTTAAAAGAATACTGTAACAGTTATTCCCTAGAAAATACGTTTGACGCAAAAATTCTGTTTCCAGTTATATCGAGCTTCCGAAATGAAATAGAATTATTTAACCTCACTTTAACGTAAATTAAAACCATTTACATGATTACTACCGGACAGTCAACAGTAAAAATATTTAAAAAAGTAAAGAAAAAAATTACTTAGAAAAAAGCTGCTGGGCAGCAGTCATTGGTGAAACATTTTTTATTATTTTGACCTCACCTAGTTTAGGATGGTAAGGGGTGGTACTAATCTTAGGTCGGAACCACAATGCACTGTCTGTAACGAAGCAATGGCAATACAAATTACGTCTTTTTATTTTTTAGCACTTTGTAATGTACTATTTTATAACACACAATATTTTCCTCATTCCATCTCCAATGGAAAACAAAAACTCACTTAGAAATTGGGTCATGTCATAGAAAAAGATTACTCTCCCGAGTTTGTCCCAGCGGATTCATCAATTTGTATGTCGACTCTACGCACAAATATCTAATCCACACATCGTTATCATTTACGAAGACTTCCAGAAATACCCTGGGAATAATCCTAAGGGAAATGTTTATGTTTGTAAGCAATATATTAGTTAGAAACAACGAGATAGGATAAAATAATAGGTGATAATTACTGTTTACTTCCGATTCTGTAAATCATTGTGGAATATCAACTGCTATGCGTTAAGTGCTTGAGATACACGCTAATGGGACAGAGTAATTAATGCCAGGCTTTAAACGAGCTTTAAGTCCCTGTTGAGTATGCCGATTTGATGACATTTATCGTTGTGATACTTTTTAATCCTGGTATGAAATTAAAACCCAGAATGTGTTATAACTACTATGAAATGTAAAAAGTAATCTTCATCTTCAAGAAGATTTTTATCTTACTTCTGCGTCAAGCTTCAAATGTTCAAAATAATTAAAATATGTCAAATGATTCATAAAAAATAAAGCGAAAACAAAATGTCCTTGTTATCAGGTGAAAAAAAAAACAATTATTAAAATAACTTATTATCCAAATAGGTCACTAGGACGTACTACGATCAATGATTAATTACTTACCCAATCGGTATTCCAAACGCAGAACCTCTCATCTTAAGTATCGGATTACAACCCGCGTAATTATTTATGCTTTGATTTATTCGTCAGATAACATTGAAACAGGTCTATAATCTTAAATCTCCAATCAGGAAAGATTAAGCCCTTACTCACCTGGCAGCTTAAAGAATTACCCAAACATAATGCTAGGGGAGGCGGGTTTAGGAAGTTCGTGTTTTATCTTTTATCAGCTTAATTGGATTTAGGGAGGTTGGGCATAGATAAAATTATTTTGCAATCATCATCACAACGAGCCATATTAGCATGCCACTAATAAACACGTGTCTCCTCAATAGAATTACAGATCACATATTCCACTATCTATAATAATAATTTCGTCACGGGATACGGTAGACTCGATCGAAAGCTTAGGTATAATGAATAACAAAACATTAAAAAATATTTATTTTGAGTCGATAACATTATATCCGCAAAATTCGGAACTTCGAGCGAAGCCGGGTTTTCATCTCTAGTAATATTATAAATGCGCAAGTTTGTTCTGTATGAATGTTTGTTTAGTATTTTAGAATAGGCGATTTTAAAAGTAAATGTTCCATTCCTAATAACTATCAAAATAAAATGCTGAAATATTTAATCATTAAATTTACAAACATTTTCATTGTCTCTTGAAGAATTTTATTCATCGTTCACCTAGATACAAGAGAATCGATATTCTATTTCTGTATCTCTCAATAGACAGCATTTTATTCTTGCTATTAAAAAAAAAGACAATATTGTTTTAACTTATAACGGTAATAGAACTCTGAATTGTATGATGTTGATTTGAATATCATTGTGGGTTGTTTCATCTCAAAATATGAAAATAAAATTTAAATTAACTTTTGATTTAATTTGAGTTAAAATACATTTTTTAAAAACATGTTCTATCATCATCATGGTAAATTATTATGGGCTGAAATAACATAATATTATTATCAAAAAAGCTAATTCCTATATTATTACTTTTTATTAAGTATCCTACTAAAATAAAATATCATAATATCAATACAAAACTTTTATTTATTTCTTACAAAATAGGTCTCTGGATTTCAGATATGATTTTGATCAGGTTGACCCAAACTAGTTTTGTATACAAAATAAAGAGAATTAAGGAAATATATTTTGGTCACCCCTTGTAAAAACTTTGAGGATCCCGAATCCCGAATTCTAAATAACAGGGTGGCTATAATAAATGCTGGATAAGCGTAACCACGTCCATAGTTTTTTTATTATTTCGTGAAACTATAAATTTTTCGTATAGGCACAATTCAATATACATAAACTTCAATTAAAAAGATGTTTGTCTATGGAATTGATACACAGTTTTAAATATATTTTCCCGCGATAATAAATAATAACATTCATTAAAAAGCCTTAAATGAAATATTTATACAGTTATTAATTTTCCTAATATTTCGATGTAAATAAACAAATTTGTCTGTAATATTATAAGAATTAGTGAATTGGATTACTTAATATAATTTATAATGAATTATCCAGTACTAGCGAGTCGCTTCGCTTCGGGTACTTAATTATACCTTATAAACCTTCCTCTTGGACCACTTTGATTTAAAAACCGTCTCAAATCCGTTGCGTTGTTTTTTCAAAAAATCTTGAAAACAACATCGCCATCTATTTCAGAAATATGCCGAGCTTAACAATTCACCGTTGCTTCAAACTAGAATGGGGGAAAATAAAAGATTTCGGGGCAACAAACGGACGTGTTTCAAATTAAAAGCTTTTCCAAGTCAGCATCGGCGTGCAATCACAGCGTGACGGTGAAATACGACAACAATAAAAAGATTTATTAAAATTCAAGCCAAATACGGTTTCACTACCTTAGGATGTAACTAGGTTTGAAATAATAACGAACGTTCTGTTTTAGCTTTCTCGTTTACTTTATTTCAGTTTTAACCTTTTGTCAATAGAAAGAGCTGGCCAAGACGGGTTGGTGAAAGTCACATGTCCTCAAAAATCATTAAGTTCTCAGAACATGCCAGTTTCCTTACAATGTTAGCTCAATTATTATTTTGCCCACACTGCGCATCTTGTCCGGAATTCTCTTAGTATGCGGATCAGGATATTATGAATTTAAAAAAATAACAATAATAGAAAAACATAATATCTATGTATAGTAAATCAATTTGTAATGATAAAAGTATTGTTCAAGTAAGATAATTTCATGATAAGTATTATCTCTTAAACGATTTTGAACCTTGGCTTGGACCACATAGGACTAATATACGCTCACAGCACTGAAGTAGTACTTCTTGAAACAATATTCTACAGACCTGACTCAACAAAACTCTGTTCCATTATTATAATTCGCATCTTAAGTCCAGACAGTGTTTTAGAAACAGCTGGTCCATTCCGTTCACTAATCATGACCGCTCGTAAAACTTAACGGCTGGTTCGCTCTCTCTGTAATTCAGGAGTATTACTTGCAGATGTTTGGTCCACTGTCTAGATTATTGAAAAGTTGTTGTGTGAGAGCAAATAAATACAGAAGAAAAAATAGTATCAACAGTTTTTCGTATTTTTAAATTTTGAATTGGAGAACAGTGACTGATTAATGTTTATATTTTATTATTGACAAGCTTTTTGCCACGTATTGAAATGTATTTTTGGTGTTTCCAGCTATTCAGAGTTCAAATCATTATTATTTATAGTTTCAGTCAAATCGTGCAATTGTTCCAACGTGTCAAACTTTTAATATTGTTTAAAATTTATTTCCAGCACCGATTATAGAAATTATGATAATATTATAATGGTTGATTTAATTCAATTATTTTTATGAATCAATTGCACGTACAAAATTTACATCAATATCCAGCGTCCAAACAAACAAATTAAATCAACTCGTTACAAAAGGAAAACCTTTTCCCATTAGCCGAAAGTAAACCCTAGTAGGTAATTGAGTTTGAATTGCTTTAAAGATTCATTTCCACTATGTTTGTGTACTGGCCTATAAAAAACCTTAATGTTTTTTAACGTTTTTAATCGAATTTTAATTGAAAAAGGGTTGTCCGCTCGGACGCTTTAATTTACTCCTCGTTTTCAAGATTTTTTTAGGTAAAGATTTGGGATATTGATGGTTGTGGATTTTGCCTAAGTATTTGTTATTTAAATTATTTACTTAGTTGAGTTTCATTTTATTAAGGAATTTGCTACATTTGTAACACGTTTTCAACAGTCAGATCACTGACTTATTATATATTTTTTACATAAAGTATTTTCATAGAATTGGAATGTATATATTATTATTCGAAATATTTTTAACATCTTGATACTAAAAAGATACGAAACATATTTCTATTATAAAAACATTATAATTGAATGTTGATGCGATTTTTGAATTCAGAAATTTCCCCAATTAGGCGAGTTTACATAACTTTTGCGAGCATTGTTGGTAACTTTTGACGCAAATTATTTGTGGGAAATATGAGAATCTGTTTCTGTACAAGTCTTTTAAATATTGTTAAGAACCAATTACCCGTAAACATGCTTTTGTAGGAAAAGCTATAAATATTATAATTTTAAGCTAAATCAGACAACCGACAGTCCTAATTGATACATTCTCCACCGATCAAGGAATCATTCAAGAACACCGATATTCGGGAATTAATCATCTAAAATGATAAAAATTTATATAAATTACCTACTATCCTTAGTTTGTACTTACTTGTGCTATCATGACAACCTCACCTAAAATATTCGTTTCTTTGACTTCAACTATCTAACACCAACATAATTTTGTCTAAAAGGTAGGTATAAAAACTTCAAAATGTCTACGTCAAGTTTTCATCAGAATTACCGTTAGCCTTTTAGTAATAAATCCATAACATAAACTGTTATTAACTCGAGTCTTGGTAAGCCCTTACCGCAACCCTCTTTACGCCAGTACTTAGTGTAACCGCTAAAGAGTTGTTGATAGATGTTCATCGGGGCTTGAAGCTAAATCTCAGTTTAAATTGAAATATTTAATAGAACTTGACTTTATGATGGAGTTGACGAGAAACTCACAAACATGGTTTTAACATAATATTATTATCAAGAATATCAGAAATCTAGCACCACTACACAAGCTTAGAGCTTAATATCATGGGGCTATACGAGTAATGTTTCTGTGTGAATTAGCTAAGATACAAGAAAGGCTACTAGGGTATGCAGAATATGTAGTCTATCAGAAAATAAAACTGTGTCACATTATTATTTTATCTAGATTTATACAAAAAACTACCTGTGCCGTTTTTTCCGCTACGAAATATGTTCTCACAAAATGTAGTGGCCGTGTTATTTAAGTTAAAGTTATAGTTGTTTAAATTATCTACAATTTTGTTAAGTAATTTAAACATTAAAAAAATATCGCGTTTTATTATTTGAGTTATTTGTGATACTGTAATTAATATTAATTTATCTCTAAAAACCACTGTCTGCGTTGAACCACAAATGAAATATCGAATGTTATTATTGTATACCTACTAAACTAGTAATTTAACAAACCTCTAAACCGTATTTTGTTTCAATTTCAAATATAAAACCATGGTCATTATGTTTTATAAAATGGGCATTTTAGTAATTAAACTAAAAACTAATGGTTTTCTTAATGATTATGCTATGTTTAAGAAAAGCTCTATTCTAACATTTAACAGATTTACCTTAAAATACGAAACATGATAATAGAGTTATATCGAATAATAAAACAATGATACCAATATTTTTTCTTAAAAGTATGTAGATACGAGATCGACTTATAAAAAAAATATACGTCTCAGCTAAGTTATTATTTTATTTACGAATAGCTAAGTATTATTTTATTTACGAGCCCGTCTGTAGCGCTGTATGAATTGCTCGTCGCATAAAGGTAAGGCCAAACCAACGTGTTTTACACGCGTTGGCGGAAGTGTGTAATGTCGTGTCTAATTGAACGTGTAGGTTTACGCGTCGTTCTTTACTATCGATGTGAATTTAAGTATTTTTTCATTGTTTCTACTGATCGTTGTGGACAAGTTGCTATGCTTTATAAATATCATCAAAATGTTTAGGCATTATAAAAAATTGTTTACGTTGGTGTTTGTTTTTTTTTTGGTATTTTATCCTGAAAACACGGAGTTTTCTGAGAAAAATTAGACTTCTTAATCAAAATATTCTCACTAACTACAACACTAAAAAAATTAAATGCCTGAGATTCATACATGCCCCTGATCGTAACCATGTAGGAACCGCGGGAACACGCTAAACGCGTTGGTTTAGCCTTGCCTTAAAAGATTTATTATGATCTCAACTTACTCGCAATTTCTGAGCAATTTACATGTGTTATGCCGAATTTCGGAAAGTTTACTCCAATACGCCTTTTGGCTTAGTTATTTATTTGTTCGCGAAAATTTGCGTTTTGGGCGAAAGTTACGGCATAACTTGGTTCAATACGGTAACTTTGTTTAAATTATGAGAATCTACAATTCAAATGCTCAAGCGTTGTTGCCCTATTATTAGAGAGGTTAAATCTTGGAGTCGTGGGTTGGTAGCCGCGATTACACGCATTAGAAACTGCTAAAGTGAGGACTATAATCCCATCTGTTTTCTCGCATATTGTTCGTTTTGTCGCGTGAAGTTGTTGAATGGAGGAATTGTTTTCAAATGTTAATAAAGTTAGAGGGCAAAGAAGGATGAAAGGACTTCATTGTTAATAATAATGTATTTAAAACGTTTGAATGAGTCTCCAATATGAATATTTCATTTTTACAACTTGTAAAATGTTCCTAAACTAATGTTTTATAAACCAAATAGTTTCAAGTAAATGGTAGCGTATTGATTAATTACCTATTAAAAAAATATAATTTAGTACTAAACTGGTTTCTCATGTAGGTAAGTGAATTTTTAATGTAAGTTCTTAATGAGAAAATAAAGAATTAAAACCGTAAACCGTATAATTATGATTTAAATACATTTGATTACACACCCTTGTAACCCGTTTTTTTATATCAGATCAGAGGGAGTACAGAGTGTGTGCTGGTAACAAAAGACTAATAGATGAATAGTGAATGTGAAAAACCTTGGACAAAAGGCTCTGTTTTGATTGATATGTCTGACTACAATAGTTCAAAGAACACTTATTTTGCCTTTGTTGCCATTGAATGAATGTTGGGCTTAGAAAAAGATAAATGAAGCCAATGGAAAATTACATAGAATATTGTGTAGTTGTGACATATTCAGTAGGTACTTAATACCAAAGGACACTGAATAATTGTTGTCATAATGTTATTTTTAGTATACATTTAATACATGATTGATTACTATTCATTGACTAGCTTCACGGTACAAAATGTATGTTATTTGAGTTACTTTTGAAAGTGAGATACGTTAAATAAACCTACATTTTCCCTATTTGAATTGACAAAACAACTTATACAAACAGATCAAAGCATATAAGGATCAAATGCAGAAACTTGGTATACCATCGATCACAGATCAAAGAACGTTTGAGGAAATGAAAAAGGGTTAGGGAAATTGTATAAAAGAAATGAAACTTACAAAGACCTTTGGGTAAAAGCTTAAAATAATACGTCACGAATAATAACTCGGTTAACAGCACACGATTTACAAAGATCTTTTTAAGCGTCTTATTGAGTACACAGGTAGATAGACAGATAAGAATGCTGATCTTCTATAACCAATAATTTTGGTTATCGTGATGTTTTTCAAATATAAGATTTTTAAAATTTATGAGACCTAACGAATTGATTGATTACGAATTATCATCGTCACCCACGAATACTTTAAAATAAAATTACGTATTTATGTCAAGAGCTCCTTTCATGATATTCATCACGTTTTAATCAAATGACCCCAGTGTATTGGTCGATGAACTTAGTCCAAGCGAAACTCGTGGACGTATCACGAAGTCACAAATCAAATATCGAACATACCAAACTTTCAGCGGCGTACTAGAAACTTCGATTTAGATCCGTTACGGAAACGGGTAATTCATCTTGCAGATAGGGACGAGTGAATACTGACATTCACTTACCCCGGAGTGAATAGGGAATAGTGAAAGGAGTGGGCTAGAGTTCGCGATGTGATTGAGGGGCCATTACGATTTGAATACACCTCTCCAACTACCTGAACTTTATTTTTGAGATCAGGGTAACAGACCCATTTATACATTAGCCTGTCGAGGAAGACATAGGTATTTTGGTTCATGTCGATTGGAGACGCGTCTCTCTCTAAGCCTTCGATTTGAACTTCGAACTATTACGAGGTTCCTTAAAGAGAGTGATTTTTGGGATGTTGGAGGTTGTTTGGAAGGAAGGATATGGGACAGCGCACCTACCTTGCTGTTCTTTCTTAATCTTCTGGTGGTCTGAAGACTCCAACTCCCATCAACCTGGCGTTCTCTCATTCGAAGCGGTGATGTATTTTCTGCGGACACACACTCGCGAAGCGTTTTATAGTTTATTTTATTGGTTTACAGCGGGATAAGCGGGATGATTAGCGGGTTTTTACAGCGGCGCGGAAAGCGGTGCATTTTCTTTGAGATGTAACGGCGTCTGTGTAGCTGTCAGTTAGGGTTTGACAGCTCCTCCTTCTTCTTGTGCGCGGGGTAAAGGTAAGGATGGGAATGAATGAAGGACATATTGTGGAACTACTGCCTTTGGCGCTACCATTTCCTCCCCCCCTTGATGTGTCAAGATCAAGACACTACCATAAGAGAAGTTATAAGGAGTCTAAGCGGTTAAGCGGAAATAGAGATTGGGATGAGCCCAATATCTGTATAAAGATAACTCACAATGAGTAAGCGAATAATAGAAAAAGCGATAAAGGCGGGCTATAAACTGCGGTAATTATGAACTGCGGTGTATTATAAACTGCGGTATATTATAAACTGCGGTGTATTATAAAGGATAAACTTAAGATGTAACTGCGGTATATGTATTGACAAATTTTATAAATGTTTTACTTTACTGACGCGGTAGCGGGCAAATGCGGACAGCTGGACGAAGCAATATAGATCCGTTCGCGGTTCTTATAGTACATGTGCGGATTACTCCGTCCTTAGATGGATGTATCTTTTCTACTATAGCTAGAGGCCAAGCTAAACTGGGTACGTTATCTTCTATAATGACAGCTATAGTTCCAGGAGCGATAGGCGCGGAAACTGTGTTCCATTTTTGTCTAACTTGCAATCCATGTAGATATTCCATCCTCCATCTCTGCCAGAACGACTGAACTAACTTGTCTAGTAGCGAATGCCTTTGAAGAAGACTTATATTCTCAGCTTCTACGCCAGGCGCGGGTAATGAAAACAGCGGTGCGGTATGTAAAAAGTGACTAGGCGTTAGAGCAGAAGGCTCTGCGGGATCTGAACTTAGTACTGTTAGCGGGCGTGAATTAAGTAAGCATTCTACCTGTGCGAGTACAGTACAGAGCTCTTCGTAAGAAAGAAGCTGCTGCCCTATGACTCGGTATAAATGTGTTTTGATTATCTTAATCATGCTTTCCCAGGCTCCTCCCTTGTGCGGTGATCTTGGAGTAATAAAATGCCAAGTTATACGGCTTTCAGTCAATTCTTGTTTAAAGTTTTCATCATTTAAAAACTTATACAAATCGCGTAGATACGCATTGGCGCCTTTAAAGTTCGTGGCGTTGTCTGAGTACATGAATTGGACTGGACCGCGGCGGGCAAGAAAGCGCTTGAGTGCTGCTATAAAGCTGGGTGTACTCAAGTCGGTTGTGACCTCAATGTGAACAGCCCTAGTGGTCAAGCATGTGAACAGGCATATGTAGGCCTTTTCAGCATGAACTCCACGCCGGCGTATTGGTGTGTATGCAATCGGACCTGCATAGTCACAACCGGTCTGCGCGAATGCTTTGACCGATTGGCGAGCGCGGCATTCGGGCAGGTCTGCCATTAGCGGGTAAGTTGGACGCGGATTTAACTTAAAGCAATTATTGCACGAGTGGACTCTTTGTCTCACAAGGCTGCGGGCGGATAAAATCCAAAACCTTTGTCGTAGGAGCGACATCAATAATTCTGGACCTGCGTGTAGGTATTTTAGATGATAATAATCGATCAGCAAGTTGACCACATGGTCACTGCGCGGTAGAATAAATGGGTGAATTTGAGTATAAGCTAGCCCTGAATTTGCTAAACGACCACCTACGCGAATTAATCCTTTATCGTCTATAAACGGTCTAAGCTTGTTAATAGCATGAGAGCATGTCTCACCCTTAGTTATGCTATTAAATTCTTCAGCAAAATATTTCCTTTGTACAGCGAGTATTAATTTATTCTCAGCGAACTGAAGCTGTTCTGTTGTAACTGCGGTTGTCTTCCTACGCTGCAATAATTTAGCAAACGTAAAGACATATACAAGCGTTCGCGTTAGTTTAGTCCATGATGAAATACGTAACGCGAGATTATAAATTACACATTCTGTTGAACAAACTGTAGCGTGCGACAATATCTTTTGTTCAGGCATTTCCTCTGCAGGCTGACCGTCAAGAGGACGGAGAGGCCATTGACATGGATCGAGCGTGATCCAAGGAGGTCCGTGCATCCACAATGGATGTGAAATTAATTTCTGCGGCGTGAGACCACGTGATAAGCAATCTGCAGGATTTTCTGTGCCAGAGACATGATAAAAACGCTCAGGCGGAATGTTCTCAGTCACCTGAACTACGCGGTTGGCAACAAACACTTGCCATCTATGCGGTGAGCTTTTAATCCAATATAATGCGACCTTGGAATCGGAAAATGCATAAACTTGAATTGGTATGTGACCTTTGTAATTGTCGAGTACCATGCGTAATAGCCTTGACATAAGGACTATTCCACATAGCTCCAGTCGGGCGATTGTGACTGGCTTTGAGGGGGCTACCTTGGACTTAGCACAAACCAAGCGGACTGTATTACCATTGTCAGAGCCGACATGCAGGTATATTACAGCGCCGAAGGCGTCCGCGCTTGCGTCTGAAAATGCGACTAGAGTAACAACGCGACCTGGGAAAACACCCAGATGGCGCGTCACACGCACTTTATTTAGCGCCGGTAGCTCACTACAAAATTGTCTCCACATTTTAATAATGTGTTGCGGGGGAGTCTCGTCCCAATCCAAATTTAATTTCCAAAGCTCTTTAATGAGTAGTTTAGCGAATAAAACTGTGGGGGCTACGAATCCCATAATGTCCCAAAGTTTTGCGGTTGTTGATAGGATGGAACGCTTAGTGCATTTCTCATCCGCGGGAGCGTTAATTCTGAAATAGAATGCGTCATCGTCTGTGGACCAGTGAAGACCTAATATCTTATGCTGAACTGTTTTGTCAAATTCAACCTCAGTGTGTAGCTTATGCGTAGAAGGAATACTTTCTAACACATGCTGCGAGCTGCTATTCCACTTCACAAGTTCCCATTGCGCGCCCTTAAATAACGCTATCAGTTGACGCGCAGCGTCGGCGGCTTCCGCTTCGCTATTTACTGAGAACACTATATCGTCCATATAGCACGACGTGTTAGCGATATCTCTAGCGAGCGGGTACCTTGAACCGTCATCGATGACTAGTTGTCTGACCGTGCGCATTGCATGGAACACAGACGAAGCTAGCCCGAAACATACGCGGTCAAAATGATAGAGGGTCAGTGGGTCTTGAGGGTTAAATCTGTACAGTATACACTGGTAGCGGCGATCACATTCCCGAACGGCAATCTGAAGAAACTGCTGACGGCAGTCGGCAGTCATAGCGACAGCGAATAAGCGAAAATTCAAAAGAATTTTAAATAGATCACCTTGTAAGTTCGGTCCGTGATGTAATATATTGTTTAAAGAAACTCCTGAACTAGTTTTGCAACTGGCATCCAGGACTACGCGGAGACGGGTCGACGTCTTGTCCTCACGAATAATTCCGTGGTGCGGGATAACGTATATGTTTGATGAGTCATGAGATAGATCTGGAGGCGCGGGTGAAATATATTGTTTATCCAGATATTCTCTGATGACGTCATCATAAGCGGTTCTTAGGCTTGAAGAAGCTTCCAACTTCCTTTCTAGACACAGAAAGCGTCTGCGTGCGGTTTCATAAGATTTGCCTAAAGAAAATACATCCTTGTTGAACGGTAGGCCTACAGTATATCTACCGTTAACTGGATCGCGGGTTGTAGTATTTATGTAAAAATCCTCACATTCTATGTCAGCGGAACATAGGATGCTCGGTGCGGAAGCGCCTGGTAGCTCATCAAGCTCCCAGAATTTTTGAACGAGATCATGTATATTTTTTACACCTTGCTCCTGCACTAGGCAGCAAGTCGAAACATCTCGGGAAAATAGTGTAGGTACGGAACCCATTAAAACATATCCCAATACCGTACGTAATGTCTGCGGTGAACGAGTAAAGTCGGGTGTAATGTCTAGTGGCAATAATAAATGCGTGAACAGCGGCGCACCTATAAGTATATCTATTTTTCCTGGTTCATAAAATGCCTCATCAGCAAGCGGTAATCCGTGTAAATGCGTCAGCACGCTCTTATCTATAACTGCGTTAGGCAAAGAGTCTGTAATTTTATCGACGACTAGGCATGATAAATTAAACTTTATATTTTTATCAAGGCGTGAATAAAAATCTAAATTAATTGAACTTGAATTTATTGCCTTCTCGGTTCCTCCAAAACCCTTTATCATTGTAGTTCCGGTTCCTATAACCTTTATGCCTAATAAGTCACAAGTTTCTTTTGTAATAAAATGTGTTTGCGAAGCTGTATCCAAAAGGGCTCTAATGCGTACTTCGGCGCCTTTTTTGTCCTTAACTAAAACTTGCGCTGTGGCTAATAATACCGTGGAACACTGAGGAATATTATTACCGGAAGCGGCGGGCGAATTTATTTTATTTGCGGAAGTCGCGCATAACGAAACGTCGGTGCGTGCTGATGATGATGATGGCACCATCGGTCGCGGCGGCGGCGGGCCGGCTGCGGCGCTTTGAACGCTGAGGTGTGCGGGTTTGATCTCTGACTCGAAATGCAATAAGCTATGGTGTCGAGCCTTACACGAGCGGCAAGTCATATCTGACTTACATAATGAGACCTTATGTTTAATGCTAAGGCAGTTTACACATGAACTACTTTCCTTAACAAACTTAAAGCGATCAGCGGTGTTTAATTTATGAAATAGCGGGCATTTATATAAATGTTGGTGAACAGTATTAGTGCACATACATTTATATACAGCGGCATGAGCGGCGGTGCTCACGTAAGTATGTAATTGCGGGGCACCTTTATTATTATTATTACTGCGTTTTGGTTGAGTTCGCGTATTAATTCTGCTCAAAGACTCTGAAGGTGCGGGGGCGGGGGATGTTCGTTCGAACACCTTCGCGCGATTTCTTATAAATGCCTCCAGAGTTGTAAAAGTAGGTATACTCGAGCCTATACTCAACTCAAAAGCGTGAACAGTGCTAGAATCTAATTTTCTTAATGCAATCTGAACTAGAATTAATTCATCTAATTTTTCTATATTTAAGTTATTCAGTGCGCGGACTGTGTTAATAAACTGTTCATAAAACAATTCAAAACTATCTGTTGACGCGGTGGTAATAGGTTGAAAATCGAACAGCTGATTTAAGTATGAAGTTGCAACCATACGCTTATCTTCATACCTATCTATAAGTGTTTGCCAAATAAGTTGATAATTTTCGGGGCAGTGTGTTATACCTACACACACTGTCTCGGCCTTTCCCATCAATTTACCTACTAAATAATATAGTTTTTCGGCGTCGGTGAGGGTTGGATTATCATGTACAGCGGATTTGAAACAAGAATAAAATATAGGCCATTTCCTAATATCTCCTGCAAATGAAACTAATTCGATAGGCGGTAATCTATGCGGCGACTTATTTAATACAACGGGCGCTGACTGCTTGGAATGTTTATCTTGCATTCTTTTTATACGGCTAAACAATTGCTCAAATGCAACTAATATTTTATAATCTGGCTTTGCGGTTGAATCGATTTTCAATAAATGCGAGTTATAATCATCCATTAATTGAACGAACTCATTACGTAATGTGTCAATGTTGGCGCATTCGTCTAGAAAAGATTCTTTATTCGAATCATCAATGTTCGAAGAAGAATCGTACATGTTTTGAATTAACTCAAATATAGCCTCTCGTTTGGCTTGCAATAATAACAAACGAGAATCGCTTGTGTCTACGTGTTTTGCTGATCGCGTCGTCATTGCGAATTTTAATTATTATGCGTGCAGATAAGAAAATAGATAAGATTATATTACGGTGAAATAGTATATACGGCCCAATACTACTGAAGATCGTACTGATATTAGCCTAACACTGCGGTTTTAGTTCATCCAGAGTGAGTGACGAACGAGTGAAATATAATCAATCAGTACAATTATAATCCGAACGAAAGAGTGAAATTATGTATGATAATGAACGGATTATACGCTAAATACGGCGGGTGCGAGTGAGATGCAATAGATCAGCGATTGGTGTGATGTTATTAGCGGATCTAGTGCGAAACGAACGGACTATATGTCTTAAAGCGGGTGCGAGCGAGAGGAAGAATAATATGCAATTGTAACCCGTGACCGGTGCGTAACTAGCCGATCAAGCACGAACGGATTATATGCTTTGTGCAGCGGTGTGAAAGAGAGAAAATATGAATGCGCAAACAATATGATAAATGGCGGAAAAGTTTTCGTAATTGCGTAGTAGAATTAAAGTTTTGTCAATACATATTATGCGAACATCTTGAAATATAAAAATATGACAAACAATATCGAGAATATTATATATAAATGAGATTTATGGGTTTCAAAACACCTTAAATACGTATTTGGCTGTGATTTGTCTTGATTTGTTATAATGCAAAATCACACCGTTTACAATGTAATACTTTAGAACTGCGGGAATTTATGCGGGGATGTAATAATAGCTTGTTAGACCAATAACTTAGGTATTCTAACAAGTTGTGCGGGGTTATATTATGTTTTCTAGCTTGTAAGACTAGGCGAGAACCATAAATATTGGACAATCTTGGTTCGATTCGGACCACAAATGGAGCCGAACCATAAATATTGGACAATCTTGGTTCGATTCGGACCACAAATGGAGCCGAACCATAAATATTGGACAATCCAGGTTCGATTAGGACCACAAATGGAGACGCGTCTCTCTCTAAGCCTTCGATTTGAACTTCGAACTATTACGAGGTTCCTTAAAGAGAGTGATTTTTGGGATGTTGGAGGTTGTTTGGAAGGAAGGATATGGGACAGCGCACCTACCTTGCTGTTCTTTCTTAATCTTCTGGTGGTCTGAAGACTCCAACTCCCATCAACCTGGCGTTCTCTCATTCGAAGCGGTGATGTATTTTCTGCGGACACACACTCGCGAAGCGTTTTATAGTTTATTTTATTGGTTTACAGCGGGATAAGCGGGATGATTAGCGGGTTTTTACAGCGGCGCGGAAAGCGGTGCATTTTCTTTGAGATGTAACGGCGTCTGTGTAGCTGTCAGTTAGGGTTTGACAGCTCCTCCTTCTTCTTGTGCGCGGGGTAAAGGTAAGGATGGGAATGAATGAAGGACATATTGTGGAACTACTGCCTTTGGCGCTACCATCGATGTTACGTCGAGAATTTCTTTGCTTATTGAAGAAAGGTGGCAATCCTCCCTCCAACAAATTACAGGATACCCTTTTAGTATGATGTTCATAGTTTAAAGTTAAGTTTGTTTAAACGCTTATTTTACAGGTATCACTAATGTTAAAAATATATATATATATATTATATATATTACTTACAATTTTACACAACGACATCTAGCCCCGTGGTAAGCTCGAAGCTTGTGTTACGGGTGCTAGATTTCTGATATATTTAATATAATATACGTACAAATAATAATTAATGGATTATTAGTTGTAATTTTATTTGCACCGGTATCCATATCACCATAATTATCTGCAGCGCAATGCCGATAAATGATTATTTGGAAATTCGAATTTGCTGCAATTAATCTCTAGTGTAGATTATGTTCAATAGGTAATTTGATCATTTATAAAATAAATAGGAAATGCAAAGCAAAACATCTCTCGGCGGGAATCGAACATAGCATAATATCAACTAAGGTAGTCGCCACTATCGTTAAGCGGCGCCGGTTCGAGTCTTGCTGCGGCCATTCGTAATTTTCTTTGATGTAATATTATTTTTCAATTATCATTATATATATCTTTTTAAACAGAAGTAAAGCTGAATTCACTTAACTTAATTACCTTTTTTGTAGTCATCAATCTTACCGAAAGGGGCACATCGAAATGGATACATTTGTACAGATGGGACAAAAACATTCCCGGATCGTAAGTGCCCAGACAAAGCATAATTGAATTTCAAACTACTGGCGCGTCCAAAAGAAATAAATTCAATGAAATATATTGTAATGAAATTGTTTATCTCCTCACAATAAAGCTTTGTGTAACAAAAAATCATGTTTTGATACTGAACTGTTTGTTCCTTTTTAATATTTTTTTCCTAATTCTGTTATGATAATTACGTTGTTCTGCATTTAATGTTATTTCTTTACTTATTTCATTTTAATTAGCTTTTGAGTCAGCTACAAAAAAACAATTACATAAAAATTGCGTGGTTAATTTATATTTATATATTATAATGTTTTGATTGAGTTACATATAAAATCGTTCCTACATATTATGTAAATGTATAGGTATTGTTGTCATTTACAAAATGTTCCAAGAATCTATTGTTGACGAGTACCTACATAATTAATTATTATTGATGCTTTCAAAGCTATTGGTCATGATATTTCTGAATAGTAAAGCCCAGACCAGCTTATCAATAAACTATTAGATACAGTGATATTAGTGCACTATGCTTCCACAGCTCAATTTTTAATCAGACCATTCACTTTCAAATGAAGGGATGATCGCAAAGCCAGAACAGACCTGATGGAATATTTTCAAAGTTCACTTACCGTGAGATGAAACATGTACCTAGATGAAGTTAAATGAATTAGATTAGATGAAGTTTTTGCAACTGCAAAAATGCATAGATATCCAAACTGTAAGGGACTTTTTCACGAGCAAAATAAACATTACAAAAATTATTTGAAAAACAAAACAATAAATGTGTCCAGGTGCCTTAATATTCTCTTCATTTCAGTGAGTTCCTTTCACCTGTGATTTCCCTAGCTACCACCACTTAGCTAAGTTTTACCCTAGCTGCTAAATAAATCATGAAACTCGCAAAGCAGCGTGTATTTAGCAGAAGGAAACTTAGGACTGAGTTTATACTGACCGGATTGAGCGAAGTTTATGATTTGCCTTTAAAGGGCTTTAATATGTTAGAACCTAGCAAAGTCATCATCATTATTCATTATTTCAGTTCCTGAAAACCCTCTAAGACCTGTTTAAAAATAGACCCCTCTAAAATGTCTACTTGCCCATTTCATAAACATTTACTTTCATAGGTATCATTTTAAAAAATTTTAGAGCGTTTCATATACTATTGCTATTTGACTTTAATTACTATTCTTTATTCTGTAAATTCAGTAAATAATTTTGTACGATTTTTTAAATATTATGTACCTACTGAATGATCAGTTTTTCGAGTAGGTAGCTTACAATTTGATTCAAGATAAACAAAAACACCCGTATTTACGTAGCCTTGCATATTAAAATGTTATTTGTAAAAAGTACGGATTATTTAAAACACGAGTTTACACTCCTTAGTAAATAGGTGAGTAATTCCCGTTTTATAAAATGAATTTTGAAACACGTTTAAAACTGCACCTTTACCTCCAAGGGCAGATAATGAATCCGGACGGATCGACAGATTACTCCACTCAATCAGCATCGTTATAAATATTTGATGAGCGTCTGTTACGGCGATAGAATACAGATGACTCATTTGTAGGCTCAAGTGAAAATGCCCACTTTCAGTTCATTACTGACTCCTATTCGTTTTAGAATCCCAATTTAGAGGTTCTGTTTATATGCAAATTTCATAGTGAAAGTGTACGAATTTGAAAGAATTCAGTGTTTTAAGTTATGTGAATAAATTATACGACCTTAAACAGTGTTCTGTTTGATAAAGCAATTACGTTGCGCATTAACACATAAACATCTAATACTATAATCGTCATCACGACAATACATACGCATACGTAAACATACGCGTGTGTTGGACTGTGTGTGTTTTTAATACAAACAAGATACCTGCAAGCAACATGCAACAACGTGCGTTTTAGTGTATAAATGGCCTTAAGCTTTGAGTTATATGCCACATATCTGCATAAATACATAAAGATATAAATCCTGCGACAACGGTGTAACGGCGTTATGATGTTCTCATAACGCCGTAACTCGAAGCTATTCCAACACTTCGTATAATTCAAGGCTAATTAAGTCTTGAGAGGCTGTTACAGAGACCAAGTAAGTGGAAGGCGGTAATTACACTCCGTGCGCACTGTTACATTAAAATTTCACCTTTGCTATAGAACTTGTTAAACAGCTGTGTTGAGTTTAAAGTTTTACCCATGATATAATTGAATTATAAAAATTGCTTGTGCCTACCTACTCTTCTAAGTTTTTCATAGGTACACATAATTATTATATATGCTAATAATTAATTCTTGTTCCATATCTTAAATCGGCCGCTGTCAAATTTGGATATTGCAGGGACACTTAACATGCATTTTGAAGAATTTATCTAATAATACATCTGTAAGGAATAGGTTAGTTTGTTTTGAGAGTTATGTTAATAGGCTCAATGTATAATAGTTCTTTATCTTTATTTTATTTTAAAGTGTTCCACCATAATTAAATTACTACCCTAACACTAATCTAGCTATTTAATTTTTAGCTACAGCTTCAACACCTACTAACGACTCATTAGTTAGCAACTCTTTGAACCAGACTAATTGTATTCCAAAAGTAATTGCAATTAACGACGGCGTGAGTGTATTGAAATGTACTCTGGTTCAACTACGAAATTGCTGCAAATTATTTTCTATAATCTGCTGTAATTTTATATTAAAATTATAAAATTTGGAAGGAATTACCCAAAAGTAGGGTAAAAAGTTAAACAATTTAGGTTGATAGTGAGAAATTAATGAAGCTTATAACAAAATGAATTCTGTACTCTATGGCTAACCAACCTGTATGTCTGTGGTTACGTCGATGCCAGTAAATTGATATTAATGTTACTATCGTAATCCGACAATATTTTATACGGGCCTCGGCTACGGATATGAAAAATAATAAATGACCTCACCTAAACGTTTATATCTGTTACTAACATTATTATATTATTTATTTGAAACAATTCGCTTTTTAATATTGATAATAGTCTATATAAGATGTTGGTTGTGAGTAGAAACTGGATAAATTAAAAACCTACTTGGTTTTATATCGGTCTCACAACTTTTACAGTAGAACAACTGTATGTCTACCACAAGTTTACAAATGAATGAAATTTCATTTTCCAGACATATTTCCACATAGTTTCATTTAAACTATGTCGTGTCAGTTGTATGGAAATTTGAATAGTAGGTACATAAAGTGAAATGTCATTTAATTTGTAAACTGGTGATAGACATGTAGCCGAATTGCATGTATTGAATTTTTTACGTGTATTGTTGATTTGCAGAATTTTATTAAAGCTCGTCAAATAAACCACTCAAACAAACTTTCTCAAATAAATATTTTCTAATAAATACATACATCATCATTATCACCCCTATTTACGTTCCCACTGCTGGGACACAGGGAATTATCTTTTGACGAGAGAGATTAGGTTTTTATTTACAAATTTTGGTTACTGAATAGTAAATACATTTTTATTTAATAATGTTCTTTGACAGAACTATGCGAAGGTAAACACCAGAGGTTATTTTAGGGGTGTCGCTGACCGTCGTCCTGTAAATATTCCGGGTGGTATTCCCATCCATCGTTGAATATTACATGAGTCTGATCACCGCAACTGGCAGTGTCCATTGTGCTTAATTTGTGGACCGCTCAATCTTACTCGTGTCAGAAGTCGCTTTGTTTCCACTGCCAAGGTAAGTTAGTCCGTTCCTGGAATACAAATAAGGTGCTGTTTAGATTAACCGGCGTGATTTATTAAACTGTATCTGGGTAGGTCTGTCTCTGGAAATAATTCAGGAGGCTACATCAAAAGGCGGTGGATGTAGCACAAATTGAGGGCATTACTGTGACAAGATGTAACTTTTTTCCTTGTTGTACTCTATGGTGAGGTTCTAGGTGAATGTGATTCAGAGAAAAAGAAAATCAATTCTATTGTTTTTGGTTTCTGTAGTGGAAAATATTGCAGTAGGCATTTGCCTAGAAGTGAGACATTTCAATTCAATTGAAACAAGAAGATTACACCTAATCGGTGCAAAACCAAATCTGGTTGGTCCATAGAAGCTGTGGGCTCACTATGAATCTCATTTCTGCGGCTCTCGTGGGACAGCGACCGGTACGTGCTCTATTAGGTACACTTGGCGATCTCTTGCTGGTTGAATATGGCATGCCTGTGGGAATGTATCTATACTCCTATACTGAAAGCGGTGGAGTGGCAATGTTTAGTTATTGTAAGGTTGAACATTGTTATCTGCATCTACTAAAACGGTTGCGAAATATCATACATAAACAACACAAAATCCTCCCAAGAAGTAAGATCAAGCGTGTAATCTATGAACTTTGTGTAATTCTACTTTTGTTCAAATTATATTGAATATTTTACACAAAGATTTTTTTTCCAATTAATTTACCTGGGCCTACAAAAATGTAACTGGAAAATTAGCAGCTATAATTACGATACGTGCCGATTTTCTTTCATAGTATAAGCCCTTGGTTGAAATGAAATGCCACATCCTTGCTTATTGTTCCGTGTAATACAACCCCGCAAGGATATTTTATGGCATGATACATGATGAGTTAGTAGAGATCCGTGCTTGACTGTGCTGTTTTGTCGTTTTATAAATAGCCTCATTTTTACAACGCGACGGCAAGTTACCTCGAGACTTTCTAGCATATTTGTGACTGCAGTTAGTATTTTATTACTTGTATCTTTTATGCTATTCAAGTCTTGACCGATGTTCCTATTATAATAACCTCTATTATTCTATAACATAGTATGTATATGGTATCAAAGTGTTGGCCATAAAACGCCAACTCTGTGACACAGGAATATCAGAAAGTAGGCGTATCATCAAATAAAAATCAAATTAAATTGCAAATAAACTATCTCTTCTCATCGTTCTTTTGAATTATTTTCATCGATACTTTCATTATTTTATCCATACCGATACGATGAGACAGGATAGACGCAATGTAAATATTGGTATTATCAGCTTTCCAATCGGAAACAGCGGCAGTTATACCCTGTTAATGCACCATCAATGTTCATTGGTTCCCGGGTTACTAATTACACAGCGTCATAGCAAAAACCAGCTTATTATAGAGGAATTAAAGACCGAATTCCATTTATAATTTGGAATCTGATATCTAAATATTGTTTTGACAAACGCTAGGATAACCATGACGTAATTATTGGACTATTTGTGGGTGTTAGTAACTTATAGTACCTACAATCATTATAGGTAGGTAGATACCTATTCATTAGGTAAGGTACTTTATATATTTAAAAAACTTGGTGTAAATGTAAATATCCACCTATCCAGCCTAACAATTTTTTAAGGTACTTATAAGTATAACATTAACCGCTTAGAATTAAAACATCAAATAATTTAATTTATCTTTCATCGTTTCTAATGGCTGAATTATTGATTTCGAATTACTATATATCATAAATTTAACCTTAATAACCGACGAATTAATTTAAAACAGTTTCAGCTATTCAGTATTCAATGCAGACTCACCGGGCGATTTGATAGACCTAAAAACGATTTAATAAAACTAATGGATCGGGTTTCGTTCAGTGGATTGAAAAGCGATTACATCGGTTCTATGAAATCCTGCATTTGTAAAGACTGCTTGGGTAGATTGCTAGTTCTGATTTGGAATATCGTGGATAGAGCAGCAACAGCTAAAAGTAAAAATATGTTTATGTATTAATGAATTTATATTATTTTAAGTTTATCAGATATCTAGCACCCATAACACAAGCTTCGAGCTTACCACGGGGCCCGGGGCTATTTGTTGCTGTGTGAATTGTCCAGCAATATTGATTTATTATTTATTTTTATCCACCAACAAGGTGGACAGATGATAATTTGTAGTTAAAGTAGGCTCGCAGTGGATGCAGACCGCAAGCGACCGTAATGACTGGAAGTCATATAGGGAGGCCTATGTCCAGCAGTAGACGTCCAATGGCTGAGATGATGATTATGATTTATTTTTATATTTTGCACATTATGCTCTTAGTGTATTCCCTTAGCGTTGATGAATGTTAGCTTCTCGTTAACCGTCACTCTGTTAGCTGGAGGGCGAACAACATCCCACTTTCCATGCATTCCACTAACAAAGCATAATGCTCGCGAGTAACCTCATTTATTTTTAAACAAAATGTTGTTGGCCTGTTTAGTTGCATGAGTTACGCCTTTTTATCTCGACCTGTGTTATTTGTGTCAACTAAGCTCTTTTGCTGGTAACTAAGTGATATATTTTTTAAAGTTGGGTAATAAATACTTAACATATTTTATAATATACTACTAGCTGAGAACGCGTGGGTTCGATTCCATCCAACTCAAAGATCAAGGTTACGTTGTGATCTTGTAATTTCTATACCATTTTCTAATAAATATGTGTTGTATACTTAGTTTTCAAATGATACAGATCGTCCTAAATATAAAATTATGTAGTAAAAAGCGAGTCAAATTGGTCTTCAGCGTAACGTATTGCAAAAGTATTATCTAGCTGGTAATCTGCACAAGCTGCAGCTTGTTTTGCTCATAGGCTGCGCGAGTCCGTTTTTATTTAACCCACCGCTGAATGCGCACAATACAAAGGCGTGTCAACCCACCAGTGTATGAAAAAACGTGCGCATAAAACGACTAGATGAGGCAAAAAATATAAATATAAAATAGTTTATTTTATCTTAAGGGAATTGTACAAACATATTTGTTTTGATTACGTTTTTTTTCAGTTAATGGTAGCTCTGTTCTTCGCACTAGAGTGGATTTGCTTTCGACAATCACAAACCAAGATATAAACCATATCAATAACATAAAAATCAAAATCATTAACTGGTGAATGGATTGATCTGAATAATATAAGAGAAGTAGCTTAAAACCAGGAAAAGGACGTAGTTTAATTCGTGTTCTATATGTTTAATAAAAAATATCTAAATATGCATGCATGTATTATCATATTAAGTATACCAAATCCATAACACAAACTTCGAGCTTACTACGGAGCTAGATGTTTCTGAGTTACTTCTCCGGCAATATTTATTATTATTATTTATTGATACTAGAGATAAACATGTCGCTTCCATCAATAACTAGGTAAAGTACATATGGCTATGTATGGTGTAATCATGGTTTCATCAAAAGAGCGCACGTGACGCCATCAGAGCTCGTCACGACCGCATTCACTCCCGTTGATGGCGCCTGCAATTATGTACCGAGTACAGTTCTCACTGCATGCGCTTTAGGGCGAGTTTACTATGATCGTCTATTTTTAATAAAGCTTATTCATACAAAATAAACACCTAGTATATTAAAACCCCATCGCTTGCAACTACTTCATTGTTGGTGCGCAAAATGGGTATATTTCGTCTATTTAATTCATGGTCTGCCTCATCAAATAAGAACCAGTTTTCGAAATTCGATTGCTCCTTCTTAGCTGTCTTGGCTTTGTTTTAACTTTTATTCCTGAAGGTGGTGAGTTCAAACCTTGCCGCACATCCCTGAATTTATGTGCGCTTTAAAAAGCAAGTGCTTTAGCAGTGACGGAAAATATCAACATTCACGTAGAACAAACAGGTTGTAATTGTTTATACAGAAGTAAATAATCCAAAAAAAAAATTACAATCATCAATTGTGAACAGAACCTTAATAACTATGCACTAGAGTTTCTACCGACTACTTACAGGAAGCTAGTACTTACTGCTCGGTTCGTTTGTGTTATGAAGAAAGGTAAATGAAATATCACCTTTATAATGAAAACTTTTGAAATGTTCGTGTCTGTGGAAGTTACAATTGAAAAATAATGATAGTTCACACAAAATGAAAGTTTGGATAATTCTATTTTTAATTCTGAGATGGTACTTCACTGAGTTATGGACTGGCAGTGAGGCATTAGATTCTCCAATTACTTGAGTAAGCAGTTGTTAATCTAAATTAAGGACCCCTTATACTAAGTTATGTACTAAAGGACTCGAGCTAACTTTATCCAAAGTTAAAATTACCATCCAACTAATAGCTGTCTTAATAGCTCGAAATTTTAAGCATTCTTTAGAAAAGCAATTGTTGCGAACTTTCGCAACAAAGAAAGCTGAACAGTAGCTTGCAAAGCTAATTGCTTTTGGCCATCAAAATAAATACTTAAAATAATAATTGTATTATTGTTTCTTTATATAAACTTATTTTTTATTTTCTTTAAATGTAAAAATGTCTACTAATGATATAATACTAATTTTATTAAATAAAAGTATACATATTTTAGTCGGAATGGACGTAAGAACCGTAGAACAGCACATTGAGTTATGTGAGAAAGGATGCGAAGCTCATAAGCACGGGTCCGAGGGTTAATCTGACTTGAATGACGGTTCGCGGGTCAAATTACAGGGAATAGTGATTAGTTTTCCACTTATAGGTGTGATATTTATGTCAAATTAAACTGTGATATCAACAATTTGGCCAATGTTTACAGGCTGCAATTTTAGCATAATAATTGGTATTTTTTACATTAGATTTGAGCTTACCGTGGAGCTGGGTGTAAATTGTCCTGCAATATTGATTTCTGCTCAAATTATTTAACTAAGCGAAAAATAAATGACATAAATATTTAAAATCTTAAATCTTTTTGTTTTCTATTTCAGTTGTAGAAATCATACATACAATAATATGTTTTAACACAGGCATGAACAAATTTTCCATTTGGATATTTTTTTCTATCATCTCCAATTTCAGTTAGGTTGAAAGGAAAATTTCACTGAATCTTTTCCACGGAATCCCCAAATTACCTTGTTCAAAAAGGGACAATCTTCCTCCAATTCCTTATAAATTATTGAATTCAGGAAATTGGCGGTTTTATTTTCATGAAATTAACGCTGTTACAGAAACAAGGTTTCTTTGAACCTCAATTTACTTTTATTGGTTTTCTATTACAGTTATCGGTATTGTGTTGCGTCTGTTCCGACGGTGCCTGTAAACCGTACACTGATAACAAATTTTAAGTAAATTTTAGGAGTAAACGTCGGGTGTTTTGTTAGATACACTCCTTAGTTAATACGTGAGTAATTCCCGTTTTTATAAATGAATAGTGTGTAACTCACGATAATTTTGAAAGTGAAATTTTAGGAGTATCAAATGTTACCGATGAAATACATAATATCAATTTACATAAATATATATCATCATTTCATTTTTTTCTGGCATTAGAACTGAATAATAACAACTATAGTCTATTAATTTTATAAAGCTACTTTATATCTTTGACAACGGCCTTGCGGTGTCACGTTGGGTCATCTATAATAAAGTTTGTGATATCACACAAGAATATAATAATAATAATAATAAAAATCTTTATTTACATAAAAGGTTTTACAGACATGATTTAAAATTAAATAGTGTACAGTAAAATGTTGGTTGGAACTAGGTCTCTAAAACTGGGTGCTTTTACATTAGTGTCTCATCGCTCTAACTAAGTATTTAACTTGTGCTTAGACGCGATGGAAACCTGTGCTCTAGCAATAAAGTACACAATCCAGAAATCCGACTTGAAAGCAAATCAATCACAGCATGTTGTTCAACCTAATAATTCCTTTACTTGAAAGCAAGTTTACCTTACTTTATGAACGGCAACTTAATCACTTGGTTCACGAACCGTGGTCGGCGGTAGCTGGTACCAGGTTCATTTTTAACCTGCTGTCATGAAAAATGCGGCTAAAGGGACTAGGCATTCATTATCTGAATTCACTGAATCAGTCTAAAACGCAATGCGCGTGCAGCTTTTTGAATAAATTATTGATGAAAATTATTTCTGAATCTCCTTAAAAAAATCCTTCGACAAAAATCTAGATCATCTTATTACCTATCTTTTACAATGAATTCCATGTTGATATTCAAAGTAGTTATCCAAATATTTGCATTTTAAATTCTTAAAAGGGTCATTTTCAATAAATAAATCTATCGAGAAAAGTTTCTGCTATTATGTTTTCCTTCGATCAAAACCTAGGTAGTATCCTGAAGTAACACATATATAAAAATTGGAGACGTGGTTTGTTAAGAAGTATTATTTTTTTCTATTTGAAAAAGTGCAATTGAGGGCTGGTAGAGCCTTAAAGGTAGGTTTCCCTGTTTAGAATTAAAACCGTTCCTAAATTATGATGTCGGCTGTTTTACACGTTTTCATGGGTTTAACGAGCGCAAACTTGTTAAGTAGGAGAGTAAGGCGAGAGTTAACTGCTAATATTTATAACCGTCTTTTTTAAACAAAATGTTAGTAGCACACAATGGTAACAATCTATAAGTACTTTTTAATGTGTCTTCATAAAAGCAATCTACTCCACCAGTAGACATAAGCTGCAACATTTTTTTTCAACAAAGAATTCATTTATTGCAAATATTTGCAACAACAAGGTCATTGTAAATTAAAGGGAAAAAATCACCAAATTACAAAACTTAAAAGCTGTTTTGTTACTTTTTATTCTCCGCAATAGCCTCGCCTCAATTTTATTAAGCCTTGCTTTCTGCGGCAAAAACGACGAGACAAAAAAAAACGTTTTCTTTTCAACTCCCCATTCAGCTAAAACCAATTATGGTGTAATTCATGTAACGACCGCACATTGTCATTGACATGTAATCGGGGTGTAATCGGAGTTTCGGGACACGTATGGCGAAGGCTCAGGTGGCGAAAGAAATTGTGTCCCATTATCTACGCCTTGTTGGACCGTTTTATGGCGAACGAAGGTAAATTGTTCGGAAAGCGATCAAGGGAATACATATTCATGTTCCGAACTAACCTAACTTTGCATTTCAATGCTTTTTAATAGCATTTTACTAGCTTTTTATTGTTAGTTAAATTTGATAAATGTGGTTATATGAATTAAAGTGAATACGCACATAGTTCTGCCCGATTTTAATAAGATATCTTCAAACGTATATAGTATACAAGAGATTAATCTCTAGACCAGCATCTGTGGACCTTATGCTAGCCGGAAGCTGGACTTGACGACCACACCTGAGACAGAGATATCTAAATTTATTAATAAGTCTCTTCTGTTTCTTTAATGATAACAAACATTTTAGGTATTTTTTTTGTAAAAATATTGCTGGACTATTTCACAGCAACATGGCATCTAGCCCCGTGCTGTGCTCGAATATTACAATCAGCTATAACGTTCCTATCAGATCAAATCCATTCCGCTACAGTTATTCGTAAAACTCTTATTTAATGCTGATACTGCAACTTTACCCTCAGATTGTCATGAGCTATTGTTTTAAAGTAAACTTTATTGAACGTCAAAATTTTTCATCGCGCAATATGAGGGCGATATATGAAACCTTCATAAGCTGTCGCGCTATTGCCGCAGGTAATGGGAATGGATATGAGAAACACGATAGTCATTTCAATTGTAAATAATAAATCGGTTTCAAAAGCGAAACGTTTCTGTGTGTTGGTTATTATTACGTTGAGTAATTCACGTGTCCGCTTATCACAGAAAGGCACTTTGTATGCTTACCTACTAATTGACACAAAATGAAAAGACACAAATCATCCTGAAAGTCATTAAGGGCAGCCTATGTCTAGCGGTGGACGTCCGATGGCTGAAATAATGACCCATAATGTATTTTGTTTCCCATAACCATCGTTGAAACGTAATAAGCCTAGTCTAACCTAGCCATACATGTAGTAGATACGTTTCGTTATTGCCCGCCACGACATCGTTTTATTAAAGCATTTTAGATATTGCTGTTTATTCGTCTAGAAGTCTAGACTGGAATGTGACTCTTCAGCTTAAACCTTAACTTTTTAAAATAATTAAAAATCTATATCCAAACGAGCGCGCATGAAATGCTCATATTATCATAAAATGTGAGCATTTCATGCGCGCTAGAATACAAGCCGAGATTCATCATCATTATTAAAGCCGTAGGATGGACGGTTAATGTGGACACGCCATTTCTTTCAGATCTCCATAAATTGAACCATATATTATTATATTTAATTGTAATGTCATGAAATCACCATATGTACCACATTTACGTTTCCACAAGGAACTTTCACTTAGCGAGAGAGATTTGGCATTGATTCACCAAGCTGACCAACTGCGGTTTGGTCTCTTAATCTCTCAGAATATCATATGCTGGTTTTCTCACGATACCGTAAAAGTGTTTATAAGGTGCACATTATATTTCTCTCACTCATTATCATGAGGCCATTTCACAAATTATGACTAATGTACGGAAATTTCAAATAATTAAATTAAAATTTCAAAACATTTTTTTTCTTTAAACAACTAATGCGAATCGAGGAGAATAGAGGATTGATATTTACTTAAATTACTACTATGACGTTTCATAGTAGTAATTTTCATAGTAGTATCCGTTGATAATAATTCGCTATATAGTCCAGTTCCAAACCTTCAACGTGTAAGGTATTTAAAAAACCAACTCGTTTTTCAGTAATTTAATTAAAAACCGTCTATATTGCTTTGTTGCATGCGATGGGCTGCAATGAACTTGATTTACGATGTGATTAAAAATACTGCAATGCAAATAACATCATTATGAGGTCACAGCCTAAAATACTGGATAATTATTTGATCACTTTTTCACGTAATATAAAAAAACTAAAAACTTATTCTTCATTAAATTTTATTCTTCATTTCATTTGATTGTTCATGATGTGTTAAGGTTTGAAACAATGTTATATTATACATATTATCTTAAGTGATTAAAAATCCAAAATCTTAATTAGTTTTATTGCACTTCGTTTCGATGTTTTATTAAAATATTTTTATAACAGTCACAGTATCTAATGAGTTTTCTTTTCAATCACGCATTTTTATGATCACGAAAATATAAATGAAACATCAAAATTTCCATTATTCTTTCAATAAAGAAACTCATAGAATTCGAAGCAAAATATACGTAAAAAAATGGCGTCCTCTGAGTATTCGCTTGAGCGGCATTATAACACTAATGAAAATCGATGCATTGAATCCCGCAGCGGCCTTTCCTTTTGTTGAAGTCTTGGAAATGCTTTCAAATAAATAAACACGCTCCAACAAAGAAAATCAACCAAGTACAGCCTGTCAAAACGAGTATAATAGGCAAGGAATGGAAAAGAGATTCGATTGCCTTCTTAAGGGAAAATAAGGTATCAGAAGATCAAAGGAAGTAATTGTATTCTGTTGTAATCTCAGCTAAAAGGAAGCTTTGTGAATTTTGTATGTGTATTGATGTATGAGAACGTTATTTCTTTGACAGCATAATCAGTGACGCTTTGGAATTTTTATTATTAACAGGCAAAACGGTTATTTCACATTTATGTGAAGCTACAAGTACGTGTACTTTGTTATTCAATTTGTGTGAATAAATACTTAAATTATTAGGTAAGTTACTATTGTTATGGTTTTTTTGGGTTGTTCGTCAACTTCGGCACTTTGCAATTTTTCATAGTATTGTGTTAGTGATAATGTTTTGGCATTTGAGTATGTTACGTTACATAAAAATATACGCCACCTACGCTAAAAAATAACATGTCGTCAACTATTTAAAACGAAAGATAGTGCCTCAAAAAGGCTAACAATTAGAAGTAAAATACCCATTCATATCATTGAACCAACACTGTACTGACATCATTACTACATAGTATAAGACAAAGTCACTGTAGCTGTTTGTCCGTCTTGTTGAATGCAAGAATATTTTTTTTAAATAAAATTTAACATAATACTTAATATCCTTACCTTATTTAATCACTTTGATGTATAAGCCGCCTTAGTATCGTTCTTATAAAATGCTTAACAAGTTCGTTTTATGTAATAAGTAGCCTGCTTTCAAAAGCTAAGTCGCCATCCACCCCCGATACATAATACATATTGCATGAGACATCCTGCTAGTTCAATAAAGACGGCAATTTCACACTTGATTGGAATTCCAATTACTGGCATTTAATACAGAATAGTAATATTGGAATGAAGCAGCGAGTTGAATTAGTTATCTCGGTAGAGATGACTCGGAATCTGTATTATTTTGTATTCATGACTAAAATGAAGTGTTTAGTGAACCTGTGTGAAAAGAAATTAGTTTTTATTTTTTAATTATTTATTTTGTCTATTGTAGATTCCTAAGTCACCAGCTATTTAATATTTACAGACTTAAATGAAAGTGTGTGTACCATGATTGACTTATAGCATTTTAAAGCTCTTCTTAGATAAGTAAAAACGTAACTTAACTTTACTATGTGGCATAAGTCAAAATAATATAATTAAGTAACATTAAACTTTGAATCTACCAACATTTTGTGTTTCGCATTTTTATAGGAATTGTTTGTATGATACACCAAATGAAAAAAATACATGTGGATTTGTTGAACGGTAGATTCCTAGTTTCGAAGACGCTTCCGAAAACGGATTTAATCTCCCAGTGAGAAATACCTACACTGGCATACATTGCCAGCAATTACATACGAGCGGCATGCATTAAACATGAGATCACAGCTGGAAGAATCTGATAAAAGCGGCAATGTAGCGCACGCTTCTGATGGCACTACAAGATCCATCCGAGACAATTTATCACGAGTGCGCTGAGCTGGATCTCCTGTTGGAGATTGGTTGCAGGTTGTGTCTGAATCATGCATGAAGTGCCAACAATCTGATGTTACACCGATCAAACAAAATGGAGCTTATGCTTTCTTCGCCACAAAAAATTGAGTATCGATTTTTGATCAGGTACAAATAAATCATAGTCCTACATGTTGTTTAAATTATTGCAAAAATATGTGAGATATTTTAATATGGTTTTTGAAGATCTATTGATACACGTATGGGTTCAGTAAAAAAGATGAGTTTTAGTCCTAATTATGGGGACCTCTAATCTTTTTCTATTTGCTACCCAATGCTGTTCACAGAATACGAGTACATATACATAATTACGGTTTCAACAGTACAGCTTTTATAGTTTTGAAAAAAATATTTTGTTTTGAAAGAAGACGTAAGATAAAACTGCATAATATCGGGTGAATAGCACCGTAAATTTGTAAATTACACAGATAACGCAATATTCGGTTCTTCCAATATTGATAAACGCACAGGACCAATCTCGTCATTATTTCAAATCGCCCACCTCTGCGCCAACGGATATCCCTAATTTAATAGCCACCACACTTGCCAATACCAACCATGCGTAACTTCCATTAACGTTTATTGTCAACGTAATGGTTATGAGAATTATCGACAACGCTATACAAATGTACGAGAATCGTGGCAATAAAAATTTGCGAGCTTGCAGCTGAAAGTGACTTTCTGTATAACAATACAAAATAATCGTAGTGATTTTTCATTAAACTAAATATATACAGGGTGGCCCATTCAAATCGGTCAGTATGGGAAAGTCTGAAACTGTAAGACATACGAAGATTTGTTCTTAGGAACCATGTCACCGATTTTGATAAAAAGATAAACTGCATTCATACAATTAAAAAAAAAGTGTACCCAACCGAGGAATCGAACCCGGTTGTTTTGAAAAAATAAACTTACACTATTTCTATTCAGATATCGTTTGTGTAGGTCTTAAGCAGTAAATATCTCTAAGAAACATAATGTCTAAAATGAATAAAATGCATTTTTTCACATACTTTAATTTATCATAGTAGGTGTTCAAAGTGACCACCGTTACAATATTTATTATAATTGACTTTTTAAATGAAAACTTTCCGCAAAAGTGGATTGTTACGAACGGCCCGATCAAATGGCCGGCGAGGTCGCCTGATTTAACGCCTCTAGATTATTTTTTGTGGGGTTACATTAAAGATGAAGTGTACAAAAATAGCTATAACACCGTTGAAGAACTAAAAGTAGCCATAGAGTCAACTTTAACGCAGATTCACCACATGAAGATACAAAATGCAATAGTAAGATGACCTAGACGTGTTGAATATTGTATTGAAAAAGACGGTGGTCACTTTGAACACCTACTATGATGAATTAAAGTATGTGAAAAAAATGCATTTTATTCATTTTAGACATTATGTTTCTTAGAGATATTTACTGCTTAAGACCTACACAAACGATATCTGAATAGAAATAGTGTAAGTTTATTTTTTCAAAACAACCGGGTTCGATTCCCCAGTTGGGTACACTTTTTTTTTAATTGTATGAATGCAGTTTTTATTTTTATCAAAATCGGTGACATGGTTCCTAAGAACAAATCTTCGTATGTCTTACAGTTTCAGACTTTCCCATACTGACCGATTTGAATGGGCCACCCTGTATATAACGCATGTACAATATTGCTTTGTGATATTGTTTTTATTTCTATGCTATTTTCTTATAAATAAATAAATAATTTTAACTTTAAATTTAACCGTTCGCCAGAAGGTGTCTTATGCCACATAAGGCAAATATGCGCACAATGTTGTTTTTGGCTCTTCTCCAGAACACCCGCTCACGCGTTGTGTTGAATTATTTTATTACTTTACAACTACCTACAGTGTAGTGCCGGGCTAAGAAAATCACGCCATGTCTTTTTTTTATTTAAGATCTCCAACAAAGATAGGTTCACAATAATTGCTTTAGTTCTAAATTTACCTACAGATAATAAAAAAATATTCCTCTAGAGACCCTAGAGAGATTGTGACGTATAGGGGTTGCTATAGTAAACCGTGCTTTACTGAATCGGCCAATATTTAGACACTACCAGTAAACTTCTACAAAAATCTTTATTATTATTTATGGCTGAATAGGTACAATGTCGAAGCGAAATATTGTGGAGAGCACTTTGCTCAGAGGTAATTCGAATATACGAGCCGGTTTCTGCCACAAATATTGTGAAGTATGTTCTGGAAATGTACGTTTCATTGTTCACGGTATAAAAGCTATTCAATCAAGAGCTCGGCTTTCGTCATTTTCGTTATTTTTGAAAACTTCACGGAACCACTTGGCTTAAAAGGTGAAAAGCGACTACGAACCTAAACTTCAAGAACCGTGTAATGCGTATTTCTTTTATTTTCAATGTTGAGTAAATTGTAAATATTATCAAACATTGATAAGTAAATATACAACGTGTAATTTTCAGATAATAACCAAAATTATTTAAAAAAGATGTTATGTAGGTACTTACGTGCCTACTGAAGATACCAAATTTAGGTATAACAGACCAAATTATCGTCAAGTAGATTAGAATAGGGTTTCGTATAATATTGCTTAGTTCACAATAACGATCAATAGCTTCAAAGTTGTCGCCTGGAGTGCATTGCGCTATTCAATTTGCATAGCGATAACAGATTCAATATCCTTGGGATAAAGCAATACTCTATGGTTATTGGTATTATTCTGAGCTTAGAAATTGATCGTCAATAATAGCTATAGGCAACTCAAGCCCTCTTGGTTAGACGATTCTTGATCCCATGACTGGAATCGGGTATCTGCAGAATCTCCCCAATAAACCCCAAATAGGTCTAAAGTAATTTGGTATTAACACCATGCTTACCATGCGGGTTGTTGATAAACTACCTTTACAGAAAAACACCAAGTGTCTTATGTTATAAATTAAAGTAGATTTATTGTTTTTATACTGAAACACACTCGTGAGAAACAAAATCGACTCAGGACGCACGCTCGTGGTATAAATATTTGCAGCTTTCATACTGTTTCTATCTATATGTCGGGTGACTGTGCAAGTATGTTTGCTTCATTCTATTTAGAGCAACAAAGTAACTTTGTGCAATGCAATTCTATAAAGACCAATTTACGTGACGCCAGTAACAGACACTTGCTCACTTCTCCTCTCTTGACATTTTCAATGGAAATCTTTTACAAATCACTTTTGAGTTCCTCTTACTTCCGTTCATCTTTTATCTTTGTTATATACATTGTTTGTATTTTGTGTCAAATGTAATATTCATTTTCTTATTTGCGAGATTTTATCTTAGCAAACGAATCAAATATTTTTTTATATTGATTTCTTCCGTACAACATTGGTGGTGTTATACTTAAACAGTATGGTAAGTACTCGTACTTACCACAATGTGACAACTTTATTTAACTTTCAAATAGATTCAACAATTGAAGGATTTAAATGTATCAACATTTTAACGTGAATTAATCAATACTTGTGAGAATGAGATCAAAGACATATTCGGCATGTTATCTTCTCTGGATACGTCAATGAAACTATGAGGTTGAATTTAGTTCTGGCCAATTCTTGTCTATCCTATAATGTCCTAGGGACCAACAGGCGAATGACAGAGGATAACAAATGCAGTTAAAATTATAAATACTTGTATAGTTACTATTTTGTGACCTTAACTCCGCGTAAGATACCTTTATATCTGCTTTCTTATAAGACAAACAAAGCTATCTAAAGTAAAAAATCACAACTGACAGAAACACGTAAAGCAGAATCTCACATGTCACATATACCTCCCGTATAACATCTACACCGGTGCCTCGTAATAAGGGAAAATGTCGTAAAGAAACGCTTCACGTTTTTCACGCACGTCAGAAAAAGTCCACGGAATATTATGGTACGCGCCTTGACTATAAAGGGAACGTGTGGATAACATAATCAGGATCTGACGTGGCCTTAATAGGTGTGAATAGACGCCTTATTTGATTTTGCTGGCAGCTTTGCATCTAGGGTTGAGCTTATACTTAGATAGTTTTATAAAGTTTGGTTGTATATTATTTCAAAGAAGTTTTATCTTAAGAATGCATATCAAACGTATGCATATAATTTTTTTAAAACGTTCGATTTTCACGGATAATTATATTTTAACATAACATAGTTATAAAATGCAAGCTGACGTATTTCATAAAAACATTTGCTTCCATAATCCGGTCATTATAAATATTTTAACCTCAACGTATATTCTTTACAAAATACCAGTAAACTTGTGGGCTCTGGCGGAATTAAATCAGTGGCTGTACAATTTTACCGCGCCCGATAATTACTGGTTGTACCATTAACCGTATACCGCAGGGTTTTTATTATTTAGTTTATTTATAAACTGCCTAAGCCAGTGGAAAGTTAATTAAGAGCGTGGCTATAAAGAGGCGTTCGAATTCTATTTTAATGGAGTTAAACTCGGCGTTTGATACGCTGTTTTGTCAAAGTTTAGTGGTCATTTAGGATTAAGGACTTAATGTATTTTAGATAAATAATCTGGATATACTTCCAGTTCCTTGTTACATTATCAAACATTAATTTAATAATGAGGTTTATAATTACAATACAATATAGGTCTTCTTTTAAGTAGCAAGACACACATAATAAAACACAAAAACTTACACAGTACAAACCCTCTTCTTAAGAGTTCTACCTGCTTAACCTAAAACTTAGCGGAAGGGTTAATCCACTTTGTATGCAGAAGTCACACATATTTGTTTGTGCTACATTAAGTAGCCCCTTTTGGGGTTGCGTCTGCTTGGAACAGTAGGTCTATTCTCATGAATCGGTCGTGTCAAAGGTGGTCAACCGTCGTCCTTGTTCATAACGTATATTAATGAAGCGTCGCTCAACGAACTGTGGTCCAGCAATATCGAAACTAAACCAGAAGTTAGCTAGATAATTTGACGTAAGTTGACCAAGAGATTTCTCACATTGGAGCGAACGGTTGGCTAGAAGATAACTAACTGCTAGCTCCATTTTGGTTCTCACGTTTCTATTAATGTTTAGAAAATTATGTTTTCCTATAGAAATTAACCAAAACTAGACTGTGATAGGAATAGCCCTACAGAACGGTGGCTCAAAGGACCCAGCTGGCCTTCTTTGCTTCTTTGCATTTACATTCTACAGGGAAAACTTTATTCCTTTGTGAGTATGGTTAGTACCTATAGCCCCCAAGCTTATATAAAGATAACCTTGGAGACAATACATAACTAGAAAAAAAAATGTTTGTAGGATCTTTTAATATAATGTTCCGGGTGTTTGAATGTTTTTATGTCTCAGAATAACTCTTTGTTTTTTTGAGACACCGGGACAAACATTTGTACGATCTGCAAATATTTGTTCCTGGGGTTCAGGGTGTTGTCTATATTCACGAGACTAGATGTTGCTGTGTGGATTGCCCAGCCATTTTTATTTTGGACTTACTTTATTAATAAAAAAATATACATTAAAAAGAATCATTAACGGGAACTTCTTTCCTGACGAGAGAGTTTAATCATGATTTTTTCCTTCACCGTCGTGTTTTCTAATGTTTATTTGTAATGGCAATTGTTAAGTTTTCTGTATCTCAAAATACGGTATTTTCATTTCAATTTCTGTCCAGATACACGTGTAAACTTAAAATACGAGACATGTTTGTTTATCACCACCCAACGCCCAAAATGATAGCTCCACAGTTTTCGATACAAGTCACGTAAGGGCGAAGCACCCTGGGTGGTCAGTAATGCCTCTCGACGCCGAGGCGTGACCTCTACTTGTATATTGTATCTTATTTGTAGCTCATGGTGAATTCTACTGGCCTTGTAAGATTTATACAAAGATTTTGTGGGTTTCGGAGTACTCGTCAATTTGTGATTGTTACTCTAATTAGTTATGAGAAACAATTGGAAAATGCTGGAAGAGGCCCTATGTTGATAAGACACGCCAACAAATAACTAACATACGTAGAAAAGTGTTATGCAAATAGTGCAATAATTGGCTAAAAGGCTTTATAAATAGAATATAAATAAATAAAAAACTCTAATTAGATAGTTCATTGTCGTGTGCTAGAAGTTCAATATCGTGGAAGGTAGGATAAAATATCTTATCGCAATACCGATACCCGCGGATACGGGGTGGTAACTATTCTTAGATAAGCACCGCACTGTTGTGTAAGCTACTATATTATTAATCTATACATTATACGGTTCGTAATTTATTTTATTTGTGTTATAATTATGCAATAATAACTAGCATTAAATAACAAAGAAACAAACAATGAACTGAATTTGCAGCTACAGATTTTGTTCTAAAAGAGGAAAATATTTGCTTTGTTTGGAATGATAGCAAAGTACTGATGAGTCAACCAGCCAGATGCACTCCAGTCCATTTCACCCTGAAATTCATATCACTTGAACGAGCCAAATAAAACGCCTGAGGATGCAGAAAATATTTTGGCACTCAGTTTGTTCCGGAGACCGAAAGGTTCGTTCTACTTGACATTGCAATTTTGGCTTTTATTAAGATGATATGAAAACGTTTACACATTTACTTTTGATACTATACAGTTGATTAATAACTATATTATAACTTATCAATTGTTTTATAATGTTTGTAAAAGAGTTGTACCAAACTAAGCATACATTTTAATTGTACAGCTTAAAACCTATTTTTTTTCCATTTTTGTAAATTTCGCATTAAGTAGTTTCACTATTTTGTTTCTAGTTTAACCCAAACTAGCGGTCCATTATTTTATATATTTTAAATCACCAAGTATATTCTTCTAAATGGACAAATAATAACCGGTTCTAACCAGAATCGACGAATGCACACTGGTCATTCTCTAAAGTCCAGTCTTCAGGGAATGCGAATCACGTCCCGCTGGATTCCCTCGCCGGACGATCTCTCAAATTATCCCGAACAGCCAGCGAAATTCTAGGCACTCCAGAAATTGTCCGTATGTGAAATCAATGAATCTTTGAAGTAAGACCAGTAGAACTTCTTGGTTTTCTTTTAAAATGGGTCCGAATGCGGAGTAAACGTTGAAATTGTCAAAGGAAGTGTTCCACTTTTGTTACTGTGGGAACTGTTAGTGAAATAAAGTGGTATAGAATGGGTTCTTTGTTCGGTCGATGTGGCTTGGGGCAAACATTATACTCAGGGAATTGCCTCAATACAACAGCGGAGAAGGCATTTAACTCTAAGAAAATAAAGTAATAACTATTAGATTATTTCACTTTCAAAATTTTCGTGAGTTACACTATTCATTTCTATACGTGAGTAATCCCAGTTCTATAAAATGAATAGGTAGCTATTAGATTACGTGAATTCATTTTAAAAATGTACATGATCATGAATAAAGAAACACTAGTTAGAATTCTGAGTTTAAGTTTACATGTAAGATGAAACTTTTTACTCGTACCTACTTGACATACGTCTTTAAAACTTTTTAAAGTTCTCAAAACATACTGGTTTCCTCTCCTCTCCTCTTCACTTGTAGATCACCTGTTGTTAAAGCACACATAGTTTTTTCAAGAAGAAAAATAAGAGGTGCGCTTCATGGTTTGAACCTACGAACTTTGGAATGAAAGTCAAGTGTCAAGGCCACTTAGCCAACACGGCTCTTACAGCACGGGAAACGTCTGCATCCAAAACAAGCACTAACTAAATTGAAGTCCAATACTAATAATGTTTTCAGAGAACATTTAGATGTAACAGGCACTTAGGAGAGTTACCCAGCTCTTGAACGTTGTATTAACTAAATAACATTTTGTTCCCGATCAAGATCGCTGTTCAAAAACAGAGCCAATTATTGTTATGACCCTATTACGTTGTATTTGAATGATGTAGTCAGAAAGCTTGCACCTTTTTGTTTATTTAAATAAATAATAAATATTGCTGGACAATTTACAAAGCATTATAAAAAAAAAAAAAAAAACTTTTTATTTCAGATATCTAAAAATGATCCATATTGTGGTTAGTAAAATCTTAATCCTATGTTAGTAGGGTACAAAATATACAAAAAACAAACTAAATTATCTAGCCCCATTATTATTTTATATTAACATTATATTTTACTGTAAATAGTTCAATTTACAGTAAAATATTTCGGCATTCCGGAAAATCTATAGCTGAATAATTATCGTTGGTCGCTGGTATTACGATTTTACTATAGATTTTCAGTTGTAATCACCTTGCATTATATTATTTTTAAATATTTGTCTTATGTAATTAATTAAAATAAATCTTAACAAAATTGCTACCTATGTAAATAAGATGCTAAAATAAGTAACGAATGTACAAGTAGGTACTTTAAGGTAAAATAAAACTTTTATTAGTATTTTTTATTTTATTTCCAAAAAATCGTAAAAACTACTTGGACAATAGGTACAGTCTCGGAATGAAAAGGTTCGTCAATTTTCAAATTGATTCGTTCAACGTATCGCGAGCACATATTACCTTTTGAAACTATGTTACAGAATAGACTCGGGTTAGAGAAAATAATGTTTAACATTTCGTTGAAAAAATTTAAAATTATTCAGATCAAAGTTGTTTGACAATTTAACTTGTCAATAAGATTAGTATGTTTTATAAACTAAGAGTTGTCCAGAAAGGGCGAATACGCCGCGATTGAACAAAATGGTTCAAATAAAGAAATTTTGATTCTCTCGCGCGTATTACGCGAGACCGTTGCGTCCACAAGGTGCGTACCAACGCGCGTTTCCGTGTCAAAATGTTGGCGCTCCATTTCCCTCGATACGTGCACTCGCTTTAGAGTTCGCGCGTTAGCTGGACGCAACAAGGCGTCCCTAGTATCGCTAGACTCTCGACTCGCGCGTATTGCGCACGTGTCGAGAGTCTAGCGTAGTGCACGCGATTTACGCGCGTATTTAGAATTCGCGCGATGCTTGTGGACGCGATGTATTGATGTCTAGTACCTCGACGACGCGCGTATGAATTTTTTTCGCCCTATCTGGACAAGCACTAAAACCTTCTTGTTGGTTCAACCTGCCATTTCTTACGAATATACGGTATAGAAAAACAAGCAAAACCTTATTCGATAACAAACGTCATATTTATTTTAATGTTAACAGCACTGTTTCTTGCACTGACATATTATGTTGGCATAATTGATTCTTGTCGTACTAGTGCAAGCGATAACCGCCTCTAAGGTGACGAACCTTTTCATTCCGCGACTGTACATAAAATATAATTTAATTAAAATATTCAAAAGATAAAAATCAAAATCAAATCATAAATCAAAATATTTATTCATAAATTTCACGTACATTGTAGGTCTTAATATTAAAAAGTAGCTTAGACCGAAATTTACCATAACAGGTGTATGAATACAATAATTATTAATTTCAATTTCAATTAGTTAACTAATGCATAATAAGATAATTTTTACAAGATTTTAAATTTTCCAGATCCATTTTGTCGACCATGTTACGAATTTTATATCTCCCTATTACTTATTTTACGTTACCTCTTACCAATGTAACAATTATGTACAAATACCAAGAGCAAATGCTCATCATCAATTAAACAGTGTCCGATACATCCAGGGAAGGGATTACCTACAACCCACTTTATCCAATCAGCTTACTCAGTACCTATACTGTCGATCGAGTAGGTACACCTTGATAGAAACGTCTGTGGAATACAGAATTTGCTCGAATTTATCGAACAATGCAGCGATACTCGTCTCAAAATTCAGAAACAATATCCCTGATTTGCAAACCGAGAACACTGAAACATGGTATTTCGTCAGATTTGCATGAACTATACTGATTTTGCATGACATTTTGAGAAATTTCTCTTTACTATTAATCAACATGGATTTTTTCGATCGACTAGTACACCTGCATGTAGCTTCGTTCATTCTATATTATTCTACCACAAACATTTCAAAACCAACATCAGCTAAATCCACCTACCCGTTCTAGGGTTTTAGCAAAAAAAAAACAGCATTTGATTTTCAAGATAGATAACCCAAAATCTTAATGAGGATACTGTTTTTGGTACAAGCTCCGAAACTAACTTTTATTTTAGCTGACCAGAAGTTAAATTAAACATTGGGTATACGTGATGTTACTTAATCCACTTAAAACAAATTGCCCCGCAATAAAATGCAAATACACGTTACAGAGTATAATAATAGCTAAGCATTACCATCTGTAAGGAAACTAAGTGCATTGCTTACGTTTAACATTGGATTCTGATTATAGTAAGCTTTAGAGCTGTAATATTTTGTATAAAGTGATACTATTTATGAATTAATTTGTAATCAAATTAGAATTTGAAATATAACAAATTTAGGTATTACCGTCATAATAGGTTCATCTCTCTCTTGATGATGAAAAATTTGAAAATTATGAAAAATGTACACTGATTGATTGATTGATTCTGCTTTTGTCCGTAAAATCACAAAGATTGCTGCCAATATACAAATCAACCTATGATTTGTATATCTGCAGCAAATAGCCATTATGTACCCCATTCATGCTTTGTCTTAGAATTAAACAGGCAGCAGATGCTGCGTGTAAGGCTTGCTTAAAGTCCTCATGTTATTTGGCATTGCTAAATACCGTTACTGTTAGTTATTAGGGTAAGGTGTAAATACCAATTATTTATCACACAAGGATATCTTTCAGGGTTAGCAGGTCTTGGACTAAAAGTTGATCTAAATAAATAGTCTATTCTCTTGATGGAAATTTTACAGAGCGACTCTTATCACGTATTATTTTAATTATTTATTATATTATATATTTTTATAAGAATATGGACCCAAAGGATTCTTCCCGCTATAAAAAGCTAAATCTGAAACATATCAATAACTAAAGTCCAACTAAAGATCCTTTTTAAAATTCTACCCGTGAACAAAGAAGGGTAAAATAATAGCCACCGTACTGTTACCCTTTTACGTTTGAGCCCAACAGCCGTAAAAGTATTGAATGTCGTAAAATTGATCCCTGTAATAAAATTACATACCGTGAAGGGTGAAAATGAAATATGTGTCGCTTAGAAAATATTATTTAACGATACCATACAAAATATAATGGGAATTATATTTCATTGAATAAATGGCTCTTCTAAAATATAATTACTTCTCCCATTGAATTCAAGGAAGCTCTACGCAGATTTCAATTTCACTGAAACATAGATATTTATAATTTATGAGAAATACGTTCCGTCCGGAATTTGCTCTCATTTTTACCTACTCGTGCATGCTACGTTTTTGAGATGGGAATTCATGAATATTTGAAATGATGTTATTGTTAAAGCATAAAAGAATGGTTTCCCTATTCTGTAATTGACAGAGCGAATTCAAAAACTTTTGTAATTATAATTATTAACACAAATACCTACCTTCGGTAACCTTCCTTGCAGACCTGTATTTTTCTTAACCGTAGTATTTTTGTGTCTGGCCTCAATCACAGGTAAGAATGATTATGTAGTTTGTATTGTGGTTACTGTTCGGATTTATTGGTAAATCTTTAGTTTCAACTTGACTTCTTTATGTACCTATAATATAATTTCCTAATTACCTTGTAAGTTCTTCGTAAATCTCTGGAGATGTATGAAGTTTATATTTAAATATTTATTATTTTGATAAATAAAGAAACTAAAACAACATAGTCCTAATGGTGTATTCATTCCATAAATAAATGTATGAAGACTGCATACAACCTTGTCAAAATAATTCACGAGCTTAAGACAAATATAAGAAACTTGCAGTTGAAACCGGATATCCGAGTTTAAGAGCCAAGGAAGCAGCCCAAAGGATGTGAAGTACTTTTAGCACTTTAAGTGGATTTTCATTTATGTCTCCGTCTTTTTAAATTTATTTTCCTTTGGTGGTTTTGGCTGGCACATTAATTCGGGTGAGGTATGTCCGTGGCTTAGCAATTTGTGTTTTTCTTTGAAATGATCCAATCCAATTTGTCCTTTTTGTAGGTAGAGATAAAGGAATAAATTGAGGGTTAGTTAATATTTGGGGAACATTATTTTAACGAAGTTTTGTGTGTTTAGAATTGTTATTTTATTACGTTAGCCTTTGATAAAAACAACAATTACAGACAATCTTTGTGTATCATACTTGTGATTTATAAAATTTGGTAACAACGTGACAAGTTTCTTTAAAAAAAGGTTTTGGTGTGATTCTGTCCAACCTATAACAATAACATAAAATGGAATTGTTGTACACGAATAAGCTACTTTTTATTTGGAGTCTTATTTCACTATATCTCTTTTGTTTTAAATGCGTTCAGTAAAACTCGTATTGTCATATTAGACCAGGGTTTTTAATTTTTTACAAGGAAAAAAATAGTAGTAGAATGAAACCCATTAGAAAAGGAGGGGAATATGACAAATATTAAAGGAAAAATAAATTACGGTCGATCGGAGTTCGGGAAGTGGGAGGGGGTGGGCTTTTAAGGGGAGAAAATGGTTTATCTCGATTTGCGGTGAAACTACTAGTCCTATGAAAAAAAGTTATATGGCAAATTTGTAGGTAATAAAACGATCTACAGCTTTTAATTCACAACTTTTTTACATAACCTCAAAACTAATGTGAAAAATTCAAATAACCAAGTTTTTTGTTTTTTTTATTTATCTTTTTCAAAAATTGTTATTTTTCTACGAAATTTGGTGAAAACTTACCTATTTATGTCCCAAATACACTGTGATTTATTTGATTGAAAATATTATTGTTTTCACCTTATTTTGACTTAATTTTCAAAAATATAGACTAATTTTCAATAGAAAATTCACGTGTCAAAATATTAGCTTTTTTATAAAAATCGGTGTGCTTTATGTCCATTGAAATCTCTATTTTCTGAGAGTTAAAATAAATATATACATTACCATAATAAATATTCTCAGAAAATGCACAAAACCGAAACAAAAATTTGTATCATTAGGTACAATTGCATCATAAAAATGTGATTTTGTCTTTTCAGACTATATAATAATAATAATAATATAATAATCTGTTTGTATAATGTGCAATAAGTCGGATTATAAGCAATTATATGAAATAAAAATTGCAAAAATCACATTTTTATGATGCAATTGTACATAATGATACAAATTTTGTTTCGGTGTTTTGCATTTTCTGAGAAAATTTACTAAAGTAATGTATACATTTTCTTTAACTATCAGAAAATAGAGATTTCAATGGACATAAAGCACACCGATTTTTATAAAAAAGCTAATATTTTGACACGTGAATTTTCGATTGAAAATTAGTCTATATTTTTGAAAATTAAGTCAAAATAAGGTGAAAACAATAATATTTTCAATGAAATAAATCACAGTGTATTTGGGACATAAATAGGTAAGTTTTCACCAAATTTCGTAGAAAAATAACAATTTTTGAAAAAGATAAATAAAAAAAACAAAAAACTTGGTTATTTGAATTTTCACATAAGTTTTGAGGTTATGTAAAAAAGTTGTGAATTAAAAGCTGTAGATCGTTTTATTACCTACAAATTTGCCATATAACTTTTTTTCATAGGACTAGTAGTTTCACCGCAAATCGAGATAAACCATTTTCTCCCCTTAAAAGCCCACCCCCTCCCACTTCCCGAACTCCGATCGACCGTAATTTATTTTTCCTTTAATATTTGTCATATTCCCCTCCTTTTCTAATGGGTTTCATTCTACTACTATTTTTTTCCTTTTTTGACCATTTTTGAAGCTATCTGCACTGGTCTATATATACAGTTGAACGATCGTTTCATATTAACAGCAATCGAGAACCATCGATCGTTTCATAGCTTTTAGCTAACTGTCGACACGATATACTCGTAGATGCAGATCTTACTAATGCTCTAACTTAGCGTAACATCCTATTATTAACCATGGCTTAGTGCAACTAACGCTAGTATTTCGGACGATAACCGAGTAATTTAGTTAGGTGGTGTTGAAATTTGGGTTTAATTGAAAACAGGATTTTTTTTGTAAAACCGTAAGTAGCTATGCTCACTAATATTATAAACGGGAAAAATTGTGAGAATAGATGGATGATTGTTACCCTTTTTCACAGAAAAAACGGGAACAATTCATTTTTAATTTCGAAATTGAATTAAATTATTATCAAACTAGCAGCCCCCGCGAACTTCGTCTCGCCATATACTTTTATTTGCAACTATCTACATACTAAATTTCATCGATATCGAATTTTCCCACGTAAGCATATATTTTCCCGTGGAAGTATGTATTTTTCCGCGGTAAAAAGTAGCCTATGTTAGGATTAGGATATTACATTACATTGACTCCCCCCCCCCCCCCCGTACCCCAGTGACGCTTACATGGAGTCTACATCGCATGCTGGCTAGCTGAGCGCGGTGAGCGACAACCTCTAGACTTTTTTCTATCCTCTAGCATTTTTAAACTCGTGATATCTTCCGAATGAAATGTCCGAATTGAATAATTCAAAAAGTTATAAAAAGGTATTAAAGCCGTCTTAAATATAAAGTAATTTATTTTGATAAGGATTAATACCAAGGTACAAATGAAGACCCTTTCAAAAGGCGGCATATATAAATTAATATTTTAGAATAAAAAACTGCTTACTGTGACATAACTATAATATTTAGACATATGCTGTCGCGACATTTTTTGTAGATAATGATGAGCTCTGCAAAGTTGTAGTACATGATTTTGTTCTATCATCAATAGTTTTCGCAGCGCACGCGACGTAAGGAATTTTTCAGGTCATTTTTTTACACCTTATGTTACATTATTGGAGTTTTAGTAAGGATCCCTAATTTTTTTTAAAATATAATATAGCCTATGTTACTCGGGGATAATGTAGCTTTCCAAAGGTGAAAGAATTTTTGAAATCGGTCCAGTAGTTTCGGAGCCTATTCGTTACAAACAAACAAACAAACAAACATACAAACAAATCTTTCCTCTTTATAATATTATTATTATTATTATTATTATAGTATAGATATTATAGTATAGATATATTAACAGACCAGTTTGTTTTACCTTATTTGAAATGTTTTAAATAATAATAAATCATATTAGCACATGGCTACTTTACCACGGAAAGTCTACATATTAATTACGAGGGCAAAGTTTAATGAATGAATTCAGACGTATCTCTATCTAAAATAGACAATTTAATTAAAGGCAAGTTTTGGTCAAAGTTTTTCAGCGTAACGAATTCCGAGTTCACACAAAATGTTCCAATTACCCCGAGCCGGCTTCCAAGTTTCAATTTGTGTAAGTTTCGAGGAGATAGGGTACTCGGTGGCATTAAATGGCGCCACACATCTTACATCCAAATAAAAAATAAAAATAAAATCTGTCTCGTTTTATTTTGTTACGAGTTAAGATAGCCATCACATCCATAATTAAATAGCGTGCTTGTTCGTGCTTAAATTAAATAATATCGGACATTCTTAATTTAACCAACCTAACATTATTTGAAATTATATTTATCATTATGTACCCACTAAGTAGTTTTATGACTCTTTTTTTTAGTTGGTACTGAAAGTAAATTACACTGATTTATTTTAAATATGTTTTTATTTTAAAATTAAATTCTTGTTATTCATTAGTATTTTATTTGAAAACATGAAATTAATGAATGGCAAGTGAGGGAGGCGCTCGCTGTTTCTTTATATGTATATATATTTATTTGTTTTTGCTGTCGAGACGTTTCATCAATGGTGGTTTTTTTTTATATACTACCAAGTTGGCAGACAAGCATGCGACCCACTTGGTGGAGAGCGGTTACCGCAGCCTATGGACGCCTGTAGCATCAGAGATGTTACCTGCGTGCTGCCGAACCCTTTAAATGCTTCAGAATACCCTTTTTTCTCTGTATAAAAACAGAAACGTCGGATACCTACATAATCGTAAGTACTCGTAATTTTATATGCAACCTTCCCATTACTGATTTAAATAGAAAATTTAAACACGATGACTCTCAACTCTACAAGATTCATCCGGGTTCAGGACATAAACCCGGTTGTAATGTGACTGCACGCGACGGTCCAGCCGGATAATGTCTTCCACTCTTTATTCAGAAACCGTTCCTTATTTCTATAGACGCATGCGAATTAATTTGATCAATATTTTAGTTTTAAGTATGTTGTTATAATAAATATTTGTTTTGACGATGATGATGAGTGAATATTTGATTATAATCTTTTATACAAAACAATACAAAAACACTTTATTATACACCAAAAACAAAACACATGAATATAATTTTTATAGCATAAAAATGTTTAGAGCTTATTGGAATCAATGTATGAACTTTAAAACAGACTTTTGAAACTTTGAGAACCATAGGTTTTGGAGCGCTGTAGAACTACCCTTATAAAGGTCAGCCTATACAGCTTGACCCTTTATAAATGAAAAGTCTGAATAACCATGCACTTTGGCTGTGTAGTTAATAGCAGAGGATATTTCTGGGGTTAGCCGCTCGAGTAAATTAATGAGTGGGACAATTCGGGACAACAGACGTGTGTTTGTTTGTTTAGGATTGGTGAACGATTTGTTACTCTATTCCTGACAGGGTACAATCTGGAGTTGCAAATCAATGTTCTTCTGAATAATTAAGGTGATTAAACTTAGCGGGTCAACAAGGAATATTTGCGTTTGAATATGTATAGAGCTCTTCTAGCATTAGACGGTCATTTTCTATTAACCGGTGCTACACTACGAACCTATAAGTATTCTATCACATAATAAAATTAAGTCTACAAAATGAAGAATAAGTAATAATAATCTGCCATCATTATCTATTTGTTTCTTGGCTTAAGTCTCTCCTAACTGAAAAAAAAGTTACTTATATTGATTGCTAGATATATCTCAAATTAGTTTGAATAGAATGTACATATTATATTCCAAAGTTGTTGTTAATTTTCATGACCTTAATGAAACTTTATCAAATTGACATAATATTAAGTCAGCGGACATCCGTCTTTCCCGGGTTATTGTACATTTGCCACAAAGTTAATTCGTCACGAAAAAAAGTATGTGTAAATTCGCCACATAGGTCTTTCCGTAGAGACAGCAGCAAAATCATATAATAAGTAGGATATAACAAAACCCCGGCTCTAGCTTAGTTGCATCAAATAAATGAACACTTCTTGACTGCAATATAAAACGCCGATAACTAACTTATCGGCAGTCGGCACGAACACAGAAACCACCTAAGTCAATAATTGTAAATTGCGGTGTCTGAGGAAAAATTTCAATTTGCACCGCGGTTATGAGTCGTGATCCGACTCGGAAGAAATGAAATATTATACGGCCACGGGTCCTGACCCATGTCAAATCAGCATTCGCAGGTATGCCACGAATTATTTACGGCCGACTCACAGCTATGAAATTTTTTATCGCAACAATAAATCTTTATTAGGCGACTTGGAGAGTTTTTCACGAAACTTGCCGGCACGCGTTTAGATTTATTGTAGTGGGTTAATGTAAGGCCACATTAGGTTGATTATTTATTTCCATTGTTGGATTATGAACGAGAAACGTATTGTGTTACCGTTAATGGATAAGCGTTATTGGATATTGTGGTTTTGATATTATGAATTCAGTGTGCAATGCTGCCTCGAGCAAATTAAGGTGCTTTATTATACGGATGATTTTCAAATAATACCACGGTCTATTAAGAGAATAATATTTATATTTATTTACAAGATATCAGAATGAAATAATATTCATTTTTTACCAACACAAATTCCTTACTCACGTATTGATTGACAAAGCAATAAAAAAACTATCATCAACGTTTCGATTACAATAAAATCAGTCTTTCTCAGAAGGAGTGAGCGTTCCGCCGTGTTCTCACTGGAATGAATTAATATAAAATGAATAGTGTAACTCACGAAAATTTTTGAAAATAAAATGATATAATATTGTTTCATTATTAATAGTACTCCGTAATAGAATGCATAAACAGATATAAGATCCGAGGCAAAAAGACAATAAAAAATAGATAAAGATTAAGAAAATAGTTAAATTAGCTTTTCAGGTTGTTGGGTTATCTATAGAATAGCCGGATGAAATTAGTTTATATTTGAAGACAAATGTGTTTCACAATACGTTTGTTTCACTCACAACCAGAAACACATAGAAATATTATTTAACTTAGAAATAATGTTGAACAGATAGATAACTCACAGTTTTATTTCCCAGACAGCATAAGTTGCAATAAACAAAGATATTCGCAGCAAATTCACGTTCACAAAGCATCGCGCCCGTTTGTGTGGAATATTAAAATGACTGGAGACTCTCTTGCCCATTTTGTATGCAACGAGCTCTTACGTTTGGTATAAGCTATCGACCTCTATACCACTTTGCTTGGGAATATAAGCTCACTAAGCGACTTATAAAAAAATATATTATAAACATTACATAACTAAAACTAAATATTAATTAAAGTTCGATTCAATTTATTCATTTAATTTCAGACCATACGGAATACTTAGTTACGTCAAATACACCAATATTGAGTATATTGTTGCATTTGACGTAACTAAGTGACGAAATAACAAATTATACAATTCATGTATGATAAACCAACTGCCATGTGAACTTGTAAATAATTTAACCCCACAAAACATCAAATTCAAATTAAGAAAATATTTTATAGACAATTTAGAAAAAATCAATAGCAGTTAGACAATATTGTGTAACCTTAATTTTTAAGTAGTATGTTAACTTTTATTGTAACCTGTATTAGCACTTACGTAGTAAGACTATGTAGCGCATACACAAACCTTAGTGGTTTTCTTTGTGCTATTCTTTAACCTTAATTTTTGTAAATGTTATTTAAGTACGATAAATAAATAAAAAAAAATGTATAAGTCCTATAAATGTATCTAAGTATAACAAAATAGTGCCTAAATAATTATCTTAATACTATTCATTAAATACTATTAATTGACGTTATGCAATTAATTTTTAAATAAATTTGATAATATTATTTATCAATAAATTACTAATAATGGCCATTTGGCGAAACTCACTAGTTTCGCTATGGCGTAGAACACAAATACTGCGTGCTACGCCGTAGCGGCCTACGGTAACCACGGCGTGCTACGAATACGTATAACTACACATTGATGCAATTTTATAAAATTAATCTGTTTATCAGTTGTCTTCGGATGTCGTCAGTATATAATAAAAATAAAAATGGATTGTTTGTAAAAAAAACCTGTATTTAGGTTTATTTTTAAATTATTGACTGTAATCTGCTATTAATTGTTAAGACTGACATCGGAGGAATTACTAAGGTTTCGGTTCCGATTAGTTAAATACGATATTTTTTTAACAGATGTTCACATTTGTGGACCTTTTAAAGCATGGTGATGATGATTATCAGTGCTTAACGTTTAATTTATAGTCAAGACAATTAAACGAAACATCTAATAGGAATTATTATATGTATGTTTGTTCAAACGCCGGCGCCGTCTGTTGAATGTCTAGAACAAATAGTTCCATTCTTATCTCATTTTATACAAGCCTAATGTAAATTTAGCTTGTTTAAGCAGAATTCACAAGGTTATGAATAAGTAAGTAGCAGATTTCTCATGCAAAAAATATACCGAGATAAGAAAATCCAATAATCTTTATAACGAATTGACATAAAGATCTTTTGCATAGATAAAGACCAAGACTGTACCACATATAATTTTTATATACATTAGACTGTACTATATCAAAATTTATGTGTGCTTAAAAAATACGTTCTCTAACGTTGAATACATCGTGAGGAAACCGGCATGTTCGAATAACTTTAAAAAGTTTGAAGGACCTAATCTCTCTATTCAAGAGAGAAGTCCCTGTCTCCCAGAAGTGGGAACATAAATAGCGGTTATTATTATGAGATTCACAAACAAAAGTAATTGGTTATTTCCAATTATTTTGTTTTGTTTGTGACAATACAAAAATATGTATAAATACGTAAAAACTATAAGAAAAATCAATCAAATCATACTAATCAAATGAAAACCACCTTTTTCCTGCCCAAACATCCACGCAGATACAGATTACAAACTTAACCAAACTAATTTGGAGTTAGCTAAGTAATTCAACTTTGTTGAACACAGCAATATTTTTGACAGGCTGAAGGAAAGTCAGAACAAAGTATAATTTTGATCAAACAATATTTCGCGAAGAATTTTGTGGGTTTTGATTAATTTATAATTATTGATTGAGATATTAATTGGTAAGCTGTGCAAAGAAACTTCAAAGACGGTTTGTTTACAATTCAAGATGAGTATGAATTTACATTATTACGCCGCCAATGGGATGGTTTGAGAGGAAATTATTAATTAAGCTATGGAAGACATAGATAGGAGTACATTTTTGAATTGAATAGCTTGGAGGGCAATGTATTGAAATTATTATTAGCCATTTTTTTGTGATAAATCGTCGTCCAAAATAATGCTAAATAATTCTACGGATTAACAAATAAAAATGAGTAAATATAAAATTAAAGTCAGCAAAATGTTCAGTCAGTCAATTAAATCTCTGAAAACAAACTGTTTAGTATTTCGTGATGTTAGCTAAATTCAGTTTAAAACAATATTTTAATCAAGAAAACGAAGTTCTTAAAAGCCCTTTCCGAGAGATTTGTCTTGATTAATTGAGAATAACGAAGTTTTCTGCGAGAGACATAAACGGTTTGCCATTTAGATAAAACAAATTTCAATTCAAAGGATCATGAAGTTTTCAGTTCGTTGCGAGTTTATGAACAAAAAGGTACGGAACACAAGTACTGTGTTGGGTTTTCGCGATGGAGAAGAGTTTTCCTGGTATAATAATTACGGTTTTGATTTTATTCACAAACTGTTGAGTCAAATGAAACAAAATAAATGTAAATGAAAGTTTAAATGTCTTATTGATAAGCTATAAAATAATGATAATTAATTTAATAATATTTAATATTTTTCAACAATATTTGAACACGAAACGTTACCATTCTTTAAAGTTTTCCGATATATCAGCACTGTTACAAATTCTATGTTCACGGAGAGTCTCTCCGCTATATAGGTAAAGTTAGGTGGTTTTTATGATTACCTGCAAAACAGCAAATGTACTAAAAGTCCATAGTCAGGTCACGGGTTCTTTCCCAGACCTTTATTAATGGACACAGGCATAAAGTCTCTCCAGGCTTTGTTTCGTTTAAAGGCTAATGGGGTCCCGCTGAACCCCGTGTTATTCAAGTGTCAGGAAAATGAATGCCAGGTTATTTATGAGTTTGGCTGGAAAAATGCCTCTTTTGAAACCTACGGGCTTACTGTCATGTTGGTGTGGTTTAACTTGCTAGGATGGAATAAACAATAACCTTGTATTAATGTGGTACCGCGTTCTACAGAGTTTTAATACTGTATTAATTATTTTAGTATAGGAGTTTATTTAAGGTACATGTTTTTTATAAGCATTTGAAATTAGAATTTTTAAACTCAGACCATTATGTATTTTCTCCCTAGTAATTCTAGGTGGGCTGGAGATTTGTATAGTACAGAAAAAACAGCTGCTGTTCAATGTCCATGTTCTGGTACATAATTCCCTTAGCCCACACCTGGGAGAGTGAATTGGTACTATTTCTAAGCCATCACCACACTTGTATTCTGAAGTTAAAGCTATACTAATTCGGAAAGGTAAAGAAGGAAAAGTATTGCACATTTTAACCACCTTTTTACCTAGTTAGTGATCACAAAGTACCAGGAAAACATAACATCATGGAAGGTTTCCCAACATCTGATAGCCAGTGTTTTCCGAATAAAATAATCATTCGTAAAAATGCCAGGCAAGCCCTGGCTTCCCAGCTCCCGTTGCATGACGGCTGGTAATGCCGCGCTCTCCACGGTAATCCCGCTTTAACATCACGATTTGAATATTTTTTCCGTGACATAAAATATTTAGAATGCGGACGCTTTTGAATGTGGAATAATGTTGGTTTGGAGCTTTATGTCTTTGGAACTTTGGGAACTACATGGTCGAAATGGATGTCAAATATAATTTGTCTCATTTGCTTTCATAATTGTGCAAATTTAAACAGCTATACAGGGTGTCCCAAAGTTATGGGCCATGGAGGGGAAGTACCTTAAATATCGTAGATAGTGAATTTTGCTCAAAGAAGACTTCATTTTATTTTTAAAAGTAAGTATTTCTGCATTCATAGATTTTCTAAAAATTACTTGCTTTGTCTGGGAATCGAACCGACTCACATGTGGAAAAAAAAATTACTCTACTTTTATGATACCAATCGAAAGAATAACTAAAAAATAATAACTCTGCTTAAGTAACATAGTAGTTTAAAAGAAAGGAACAACGTGAAATAAATTATTTTAATCAAATAAAAAACATGAAATATTTTTTTTTTGTAAATTAATTAATTAAATGCTCAAAATGTGATCCCTCTTGTCTTAAGCATCTTCGCCAATCTTCTTGTGACCCGGCTACCTGTTGATTTTCTAAAAATTTTATGGTATACACTCAATGTGATATGGCAAAATTCTGTTTGCAACTCGATCATTTGACCTTGACTCAATTATTTTATGTTGTTCCTTTCTTTTAAAATACTATGTTACTTAAGCAGAGTTATTATTTTTTAGCTATTCTTTCGATTGGTATCATAAAAGTAGAGTAATTTTTTTTCCACATGTAAGTCGGTTCGATTCCCAGACAAAGCAAGTAATTTTTAGAAAATCTATGAATGCAGAATTACTTACTTTTAAAAATAAAATGAAGTCTTCTTTGAGCAAAATTCACTATCTACGATATTTAAGGTACTTCCCCTCCATTGCCCATAACTTTGGGACACCCTGTATATTTTACTGGAAATCTAAATAATTTTGTGATATTTGGCTCTGTAAAATATTTGCAGTATTATTTTAAGCTTTATGTTAAAAAGTTATTCGTCGCATAAATAAATATTGCTGGATAATTCACACCGCGAAATCTAGTCCCGTGGTTAAGCTCGAAGCATATGTTACGGGTGCTAGATTTCTGATATCCTAATCCTAACTAATATTATAAATGCGAAAGTAACTCTGTCTGTCTGTCTGTTACGCTTTCCCGATTAAACCTCTCAACCGATTTTGATGATTTGGCACATACAATCTTTAGACCTGAGACAGAACATAGGCTACTTTTTACCGCGGAAAAATACATGCTTCGGCGGGAAAATATATGCTTACGCGGGAAAATTCGATTTAGAAAAAAAATTGTATGCAGAAGATGTTGCAAATAAAAGTATATGGCGAGAGACTTTTTACCGCGGAAAATACATGATTCCGCGGGAAAATATATGCTAACGCGGGAAAATTCGATTTGGATGAAATTTAGTAGGTATGGAGATAGTTGCAAATAAAATTATATGGCGAGACGAAGTTCGCGGGGGCTGCTAGTACTTTATAATAATTACATACATTGATAGAGTAAAAAATCAACAAATCTATTCCTTAACCCAGTATTGTTGATAACAAAGTCAAAAGCCCAATGCGTATATTCCGCGGACCTTATCACACACGCTTTTTGCAATCCTTGTTTAATGGTCTGAAAACTGTGATAAATTACCCCTTAATGCCCTTTTTTGTCTCCTGCAGGCCTATACTAGACGGTTCCATTGTAAGTTCATTATGTTAGAGTACGTCACCGTTTAATCCCAAGGAACTTAGATAATTTGTTTTATGTCGGAAAAGAAAGATAAAATTGGAAAGAGAATCACTTCTTGGGGTACTTTTGTTTCTTTTTAAGTGGTTATTGCCTCCTAAAACACTTATCGTTATTGCTAGGAATTTTATCGTACTCGCAGTCTAGAGATAGCGAGCAAAGCTACTGTCTTGGAAGTGTTTACTTTGTGAGTTTGTTGAGAATATTGTATGAACGCTTCAAAAATGTGATAGAAACTACTACTAGCTTAAGCGATAATACATATGAGAGTTATAAATAACAAGAGATGATGGTACTAGTTTTAGAGCTTGGTGAAATTAGGGCTAAGGGAATAAAATCACGAAGTGACCGCATTACATATCATAAGGCCCACCAGACAGGCCTTACTTATTTAGGACTCTGCAAATGGCCGTCATTATCGTAATTATCATCCGTGATGACGTCTTAAGTAAAAAACCCAGTCCAGCGATTTGTCGATACTTTACCAATGCACATGTATATCATAAAATATTGACGAATTTCATATGCATAAAAAATAACTCCGTTAAAATTATAAATATTAATAAGTCAGCGTTGAATTCAATCAGAATAAACGTAAAAAACCTATAGGGAATTCTACAGCGGAGTTTTTCACTTTATTTTGTAAACAAGTCGTCATGTCGCTTACTTTGTTGGTTTTGAGGACGCCAGAGTGCAGAACAACAATCCTATATACACGGTGCTCTATCTCGTTTCATATTTTAGACCGAAAAGTTAGTGGCAGATACATTTTACCGGCCAGTAACTTTTCGGTCGAGGCTTTTCCAAGTAAAAATAGATTTATTATTAATAAGCATGTGATTTATATTTATACTAGCCGACATCTTCGCTTAGGTTTTTTTACGTTATCTACATAATATACTATCCTCGGTATGTATGTATGTATTTGTACGTCTTAGTACGGAGAAGAATTGTGTAATTAAACGCTAGAAAATCAATGAATAACAACTATTAAATAAATTACTTTCAAATATGTCCAAGGCAAATAATTGAAATCTATTCTCTCATTATTATAGAAATATCTGTGTCTTCTTTAAGTCTGTTAGAAATGGAACTTTTCTAGTTCTAGGATTAATAATTGACCCTGCGCTAAATTAAGCTCAATTTGCCAGTTAGTCAAGTGTTTTATTTTACAAAATGATAAAGTTGTTACTTGTGTGATCGCCATTTTGGGGCAAACAAAGGCACAGAAAACGTTAAAATCATTTGCGCAAAACAAATATATTTTGTCACCCTGTGTATGTAGGTACTTTACAAGGCACACTTACCATAAACATCAATATTCAAATGCGCGGGCTAAAAACTCATACGGTCCACGTTTTTATGACGGGTATTTTTCATAGGCTGAATATTAAAAGGGAAATCCCGGATCACTGGGCCAATTGGGGCATATTTCAGCCGAGCCTTTAAATATTCTATTGAGGTTGGCTTCTGTTTTGGTAACAGCAAAACCAAACTTTCAGTACACTGAGCAATGGCATGGGAGAAGACGGGTGGTGGAAATATTTATTTAATTGTGCAATGGAACTGTTTTCGTGGAACCTTCTGGACTGTTATTTTAGGCTTGTGGGCTTGGCTGAAAATGTCAATTTGCACATGGCAGGTTGTTGAAAATGCAAATGTTAATAAGTTGTCCGTATTGCAAGCATTTTAATGTATGACTATTTTAATGTACGGTTTCACATTATAATGGTCATAAAAGTAAACATTAAAAAATCATCACTTCAAACGAAATATTTTAACATTTACTTATTTAAAATGGGTTTTGCGGACGTTACATTTGCCAACTTCCACTGTAAAACAATTTTAGTACAATATTTGCTTATTTCAGCGCCACTTAAACAACGAAATATAACCGAAATGTTATTTTCCAACCAGATTCAGACTAGTTTTTATAACAGAATTTAAATTAACTTGTTTTATATATTTATATATGTATTTATTATTACATACAGAATATAACATAACAGTAAAAATACCAATGCGCTATATCCATAACAAATTATAAGTTTTCTAGAACTGACTGTGCCAAGTCCATGAATTTGTAAACTTCATACCTAATTTCACGTGTAGCTTGTACAAAGTCCATTCTACACTGTTTTACCCAAAAGTTTAATTCCCTGTGCCATGACACTCAAACTAAACCGCAACTTACAAACTAAACTTTTGTAAAGGTAACTCCCATAGGCCGAGTTGTTGCTAGACAAAATAACTTCATTGTACAACAAAAGTTTATGTTAAAGCTCGTTGAAGTAGTATATAAACGACGACCTCTGTGGAGCAGCGGGTGAAGCAAAAGGTTGCGGGTTCGATTCTCGCTTCGGGACCAACATTTGTACGATCTTCAATTTTTATATTTATGCTAAAATAAATCATGTAATAACGTTCATGCTCAAGCTCAAGAGCACGTTAAAATGAGTACCTAAATCCGTGCTATTTGAATATAATCATCTAATATAAATTTACATTATTAATTACTTAGTAACAAACTATGAGACAAAACTTAGTAATACTCAAACTAGGAATACATCACAGTAACCCTAGATTGAGTCTGTACGTTGTAGTAATATTATTCGGAGGCGTAGAGAAATGAAACAGCCTTACAACGCTACTCTAGTTAGTTGCTAATTAGTAATAAAGTCTCAGATTATACGCCCAAGATTAAATCGTAGGCGACAGTAATTTATTTCAATTAATTCAGAAACGTGAGGCGTAGACAGATTCAGTGAATCATTTTTCTCCCGGCGCTGAGAAGACTTTGACAAATGAGGAAATTATTCGGTCACTTCACTAAGACGTGTAGCAAAAACTGCCAGTGATAGGGAAATTGGTTTAGTTGAATTGGGCGGAGATCAAGCTTTTATCTTGAAATAGATATTGATCGTCAACATTTTATTTATTATATTCGTGATATACGATCCTAAGCCGAAGCGAATATTATAGTATAAGCAATTTATATTCCGGATACAAAAATAACACTATTGCAAAATAAATGCTGAGTGCACATTTTTCTTTTTGTATAAAATTTAGAAATTTCTGAAAAAGGGGTAAACTAAATAACTTTAATTGAAAACAAACATATAATGGGTAAACCATAATTGAAAATGCACTTTTCTTTGCGATCTGGCAAAGTTATTATATTTTTTGATATAAAATTAAACTATTTCATAGAATATCTAGTATTCACTCATGCAATAATAGTTTAGAAACTTTCTAATTCATAAGCTCGACGCAGAATGTTATTTTCAAACTTAGCATATTAAAGCAAATTCAAATTCAGACTAGACTTATCAGAATTGTTTCTCAAACAAAATATTTCTAATATCTGTTTGCCGATATTTCAGAGATATGAAAAATCGTTGGTTATGTCTGATAAAAAGTTTTGTTCACGGTTGAACTGTTTCGATTTACGTATCCAAGCGTGAAAAATAAGGTTTATTAACAGGCTCGTTGCTGGTTCGACCTCGGAGATATAGAGTTTGAACCGCTAATATTTCAGGTTGAAAAATCACCGTCGATTTATTGCAATGAAATGCTGTAGATAAAAATTGACCGGCTTGCGCCAACCGTTCGCGTCTGCCGATATTTCAGAGCCGTTACGTGGGTGATGGCGCGACGCGGCTAGACGCTGATCCAGACTTGCAAGTCACTAATCAAACATATTTTTTATGTTAATGATAACAACTTTCCAAGCCGAATCTACGAATCAATTATTTAAAATGGAATCAGTTGAAAGAAAAATGTGATGCAATATTATGACACAAGCGGGGCTTGAATGTCTTTCGCACTTAGGGCAACTAACTCTTCCTTTTTTAACATTTTGATGGCAATTTTGAATAAATTCGAGTTATATAATATTAGTATTTGTAAAAGACGACTGCTGTTTATATGTATGTAAAACATAACCTTGCTATCGAACTAATTTTAAAATGTTTTATCTAAAGATTAATATTTTACACCGCATCACATCGTACATAGACGGATTGACTAGACGTCTCTAAAATATTTCAAAGGCCAAGTTGGAGAAAGTTTTGAAGTTGCGAACATTTTCTTGACCATTTCGCAGCTGCTTGTGAACTTTGGAGAAAAAAAGTTACAGAATTTAAAAAACATCCAAGTTCACCAACGCTATGTTATTTTATGATCAAATTAATTTAGGTGATAAGAAAACTTAGCGTGTCCATTGACTATCATTACACTTTTCGACGTAGGTAATTCCAAGTAGAAATATTGATGTGAATATTTACATCACTATTTCTGTTATAAGGAAAATAGATAGAAGGATCTTGTTTTCTGGTCAATAAATCAAAATCAATTCAACCACAAAAAAAAATACACAATCCTAATTAAAAGTTTACTCACAAATATAGGTTACAAATTCAAAACATATTGATAAGGCAGCTAAATTTTTTTTAATGTAAATATCTCGTTAATCAACAACAACGTGAAAGTAATCAGACCAATACAGAAATATTTATTCGATGTGCAAAGAAGACGTTATTATGATAAATAATTTTGTTTAGGCCGCGGGAAAGATATTGGATGTAATAATGAGTTGCTCCGACGGTTTAATGAAAACAGATGGTGTTTAGGGAAAATGTTTTCAATGGAATGTTGAACTTCTTTGCTTTAGTTTACAATGAAACGGAAATTCTTTGAAAATTTCTTATCATCGCTATTGTGGTGAAATTCGGGTCTTATTTTAAATTTTATGGCATGAAAACGTAATCACAAAAAGTTTTTTTTTATTTTAAGTATGGTCTTTGAGGCACTTATTGATAACTAACTTATTAATTTTTTTTAACATTTTTCTTATACCTGAGTTTACGGCAGAACTACTACATAAAGTAAGGTATTTAAAATACTGACATGAAAGAGAATTCTATGAGTTATGTACCAGCGAAAAAATACTCATTAAATCATTAATTATATATCTACTAAATAAAAGTATATTAGTTTATTTAATAATTGTAAAACCAAAAAAGATATTCACTCAGACGTCATAGCCACAAATTTAAGAATTTTTACATAATATTTAAATCACAAGTACCTACCTAATTACTCAGAATAGTGGTAACATTGCAAAACAATACATATTGATAATTTCAGTAACATAAATTCTCTGACTTAGTAATATCATTATTTCATATTATTTCCTATGAAAGAAACGCCGTAATCCATCAAAGTCAGTGTTGCCGCAGAAAATGACAGGAATATGATGCTGAAATCCAGGTACAATTGATGGCCTAGCATTTGTTACGAGGGCACATACACAGTAAAACAAGCGTAAACTTCACTACTATTTAACTAGTTATTAAATGCTTTGAAACTTTGCCATATGATGGATTTTTAGACGGATAGAGTAGTATTAGAGATGGAAAATAGTATATTCTCTCGGCAAAGCATCAGAAACAGTGGGATTCATTATACTCGTACGTTACCCCAATAACTTCATAGAGTTAAACAATTTCATTTATACCCGTCGTTACCTATCATTGGCTTTTATTACTACTGTTTTTTGTATCAAAGTAACTGATAGATGTTGTTTTTCATAAAATAAAATATAAAAAAGCTCGCGGTAGATTATTTATTATTTTATATTTATCAAAAGCCAAAACAGAAAAGAATCAGGCAACTGATTTCCTTTTCATACCGCACCATACATTTTCAGACAAAGGAAATGAGATCGCTCGCCAAACAATAGATCATGGTACCAGCTCTCAACAAATCCTGGAAACCGTTTTGGCAATTTGACTTTTCGTGCATGCGACCGTCATACATATTGAAATAAAAGGACACCACAGTGATATGTAGCAACATCTATGAAATAAGTTATCTTACGTGTTTTCTTCTTGTGCCAAGTAGTAAACAGTTTTCGTCGAGTGCCAAAATTTGCATAAAATGACATTAACATTTTGCGAAAATAGAAAAAATGCACAATGCAAAGTGTATTTTCTTTCTACTTGAACCCCAGAAACATTCATGAATGGTCACACCAAAACACCGATAACACTTTATGGTAATTAAAATCACTTCCTTGTTACATTTTAATAATGCATGCTCTTTTCCTTGTTATATTTATGTTAGGTATGCCATATCACGTCGACGAGCACAAACCTCGAAGATAAAACCCATTAAATAGGTGTATTTGTCCATTTAATTTAATATAATGTAATAAAATATTTTAAATAAATCAATAAATCCATACTAAAATATGCCGTTCATCTTTCACAAAAGAACATCAGTCAATAACAGCTTTTATATCCAAACCCAATAATGTTTGGGCTCGAAATTTCGATGCCTGTCAAGACCAGCTGACGTGATTTGCGTCAATTAGTCTCCCTTATAAGAACAGGGAAACTCGGATTTTCTAATATTGGATAATGAGAGTTTTTGAAGAATTGGCTAGTTGTTTTGATTCTAAAGCCATGAAAAATGTTAGAAAAGGGCAAATCATTCAATATCATGTAGGGTATTTCGATTTATAAGGAACATTATAATACTGCAAAACAAAAATATTGAAAATAACATTATGGTAAACCTTTTTTTTTGGTAGTAAACCGTTATAATGAGCAATACCCACATCGACCTTAAATTTTTGAACTAAGAAGAAGTCCTTTTAAAATATCTTGAACCACATACCTACGCCTGAAAAAAATCCATTTGTTTGGACAATGCAAAACGTTGACAAAGCCTCACAAACTACTTTGAAGTTACCAGGCATACATAACAAAGAGGTAGGTATTTCTAATAACCACAGAAACGCTAATACTAAAAGCTTCTTATGGCTTATCCTGTCCAAACTCTTTGTTATAATGTTATAATAGGTATTCCTAAGTCTTTATGAAAACAAGTGATTCATAAGCTTGGTTTTGAACAGGTAGCGTGGGTTTATGAAATAAATATTTGTTGTGTATGAGGCTTTATTAAAATTGCTGTAAACGAGCTAAGATAAACCTCGCTTAAGAGCCCTGTTAAGTTTTTGAAGTTTTGCGAAATAGGATATTTTATGCACCACGTGACCGGCGCGTCACGCGAATTCTATGAAAAATACTAAATGATCTTGATACTTCGTCGATCTAAAACATACAAATATACTAATAATTATTTTAGATCTGTAGAAAATGGCATCGAATAAATTCCATTTTATTGAGTGGATTTTTTTCAGTTTCATTCTGAAATAATTATTATATTAATGTTTTTATTTAATTGATAGGTGTTTAATATATTTTCCTAAATTCAAAATGGCGGATATTTTTATTTCAATGTTGTATTTATTGACTTGTCCAAGTGATCTTTAGGATTTTATGGAAATAAATGACATAAATCTTTAAATCTTTAAATCAATATTTGAATCAATTATGTTTTATCTTAATAATATCAATATTTATTTTAAATCTGATTGATTATTTGAAATCAATTAAGTACATAATTTTAAATTAAAACATTCATGATTAATAATTATCTATATAAGAATAAAACTGAAAATAGTCTTATTGAAGTTAAATGTCCTCATTCATCTCATCTTATGGGCTCATTATTAAACCGATTCTTCTGAAATTTGGTGTGTATGTTTGTAATTAAATGTTTTTTTTTGTCGAATGTTGGGACTTTATGTAAGTTCGAAAGTCTAAATTGAACGGACTAAATACAAATTCTAATTATAACAAAACAAATAAATTATATTACCTATATATATTTAAGTTGCTTGTTTTGTTAGATGGTATATTTGTGTTTGAATAAATAAAAGTTTCGTTAACGAAACTTTTATTTATTCAAACACAAATATAGGTACCATGTTATTATCATTATGTTTAGGTATTATTTTTGTAGTTTCGAACTTTATATTTATTTTTATTTTATTACGAACTTATTGAAAATATTTCATTTATATATTAAAAAAAACCAACCCGCACTTGGCCAGCGTGGTGAATTAAGGCCTAATCTATCTCGTCAAGAGAGAAGTCCCTATCCCAGCAGTGGGAACGTGAATAGGGGTGTTATTTTATATATAGGGCGTCCCAAAATTATGGGCCATGAAGGGGAAGTACCATATATATCGTTGATAGTGAATTTTGCTCAAAGAAGACTTCATTTTATTTTAAAAAGTAAGTAATTTAATTAATTTATTTACAAAAAATATTGTTTCATGTTTTTTATTTGATTAAAAAATTAATTTCACGTTGTTCCTTTCTTTTAAAATACTATGTTACTTAAGCAGAGTTATTGTTTTTTAGCTTTTCTTTCGATTGGTATCATAAAAATCGAGTATTTTTTTTCTACATGTAAGTCGGTTCGATTCCCAGACAAAGCAAGTAATTTTTAGAAAATCAATGAATGCAGAATTACTAACTTAAAAATAAAATGAAGTCTTGTTTGAGCAAAATTCACTATCTACGATATTTAAGGTACTTCCCCTCCATGGCCCATAACTTTGGGACGCCCTGTATTTATTAGAAAGGTACATATTTAATGTTTACAATAAATAATATATTTATTAGAAAGGTACATTATTTTATGTTTACATATTGGATACTCGGTAAAAATAAGAACAAAAAATTACGGAATATTTTCTTTGTAATAAATATTATGGAAATCTATACTACAATTATCAAGCTGAGGAGATTGCTTGTTTATTTGTTTGAACGTGCTACTCAGGAACCGCGGGTCCGATTTAAAATATGATTTCAGTATTGGATAGTAAAATGATCGAAAGAGGCTATAAAACATAAACTAGTAAATAACGTAAAAACGCAAGCGCAGCTGTCGGCGGGTCGGCAAGTTAGTCATAATCTAAAAAAATCATAGGCATAATTACATTTAGTCGTTGTACGGTTTCACCAAAAAAAGTTGCCTTGTTGTTTTTTAATTAGGATAGATAACTTTAGATATGCAATCCACATCCTACAGCATAACCTCCAAATAAATAAGGTTAAACAAGATGACAATGATGTGGTACAATTCTTAGGCCAGCAACAAGTGGTACAATTCTTAGGCCAGCAACAACAATAATTGATCGTTATCAATAAAAATAACAATTGATCGTTATCAACGGATCAACTTATGTCGGTCGTAGTATCGCAATAACACATACACGCACACTAACAGCGTTTTTACAGCAATTGACAGTCCCACACACTGACATTTTACGAAATATTTCTATATTTTATTCAAGAACAACCGACATAGGTCCGACCTCGACAAGCGCTCGCGCGGTACTAAATGGAAAAAGCCGGCGGAATGAAAAAACTACTAAATTATGGTAGTTTTATTTTATTCATAAAAAATTACCAAAACCGTTCTACAAATTAAAATTAATATCATAGTTTAAGCAAATGTTGATAAATATTTTGATATAAATATGACGTCCCATTGATTTAGAACTTCGGAGTTATTGAGGTTTGTTTCGAAGCATTTTCGGTCGATATTAAATTCGGTATATCTTTAGAATAAAAGCATTTAACGAAAATGTACTCTACTCTAAATGAAGAATAGGATATACGTAACATAATAAAAATTAGTTTGATCGCCCATATTCATTAGAATCTACAAATTAGAGCTAAGAAAACAGGTCTTCGAGCGTTTTTTACGAAACATGTATCCGGAGAATGATTATTACTCAATATATAAACAAGTTATCTAAAATGTTTCTTACTACTTTTGTAGAGAAGAAAACGAACTATTATAAAAATGTAATTGTAATATCAAACAACTAACGTAAACCATAGAATTAGGACGAGAAAACCGAACAATTTCGCGATTTCCGGTAAAAGGCCTCTTAAATGAAGGTCTTATAAAGTTTATCACCGTGTATCGTGTAAGTGATATTGTGTCGGTTTTTTAGGGTTCCGTAGCCAAATGGCAAAAACGGAACCCTTATAGATTCGTCATGTCCGTCCGTCCGTCCGTCCGTCTGTCTGTCCGTCCGTCCGTCCGTCCGTCCGTATGTCACAGCCGTTTTTCTCCGAAACTATAAGAGCTATAAAGCTGAAATTTGGTAAGTAGATGTATTCCGTAAACCGCACTAAGATTTCATAAAAAAATTTAAAAAAATTTAATTACATTTGGGGGTCCCCATACATAGGACTGAAACTTAAAAACTTTTTTTTAATCGAACCCATACGTGTGGGGTATCTATGAATAGGTCTTCAAAAATCATAATAATGTTTCTAACATTATTTAATTCTAAACTTAATAGTTTGGACGTGAGACTCTTCCAAAGTGGAAAACAGAGTGTCCCCCCCCCCTCTAATTTCTAAAATAAGAGGATGATAAATCTAGAAAAAATATATATTGTAGATAACCATAAAAACTAACAACGAAAATTGGTTTGAACGAAATCTATCAAGTAGTTTTTTTATAATACGTCATAAACTATTTCATATAAACAATTGCTGCGGAAGCCTACATGGGCGAGTCCGACTCGCACTTGGCCACTTTATTTTTAATGTTGGTATTAATGACATTTCAGAGTATAATAGAAATCTTATTTATTAACTGAATATAATTCGTAATAAGGCTTGATTGTGTTATACTGCGCCACCACCGCTTACATCAATCAAAAAAATTGCCTCACTTTTAAACGCACTACTACTAAGAACTAGTACATAAAACTGCTACATAGATAAGCAGTAAATTTATGAGTTTTCAACAAATTCCCACAGGAACGACCGAAATCACAAAAAGAGTTTCCACAAAATATCACACCCCGTTCTGCACGCTGTTCTATCGCTTCCTGAACAACTGGGAACAACGCTGAATCCCAAAATCTGCGGCGCAAAAGTTGAAAAACTCGGTGATTATTTAAAAATTCAACCTTTTCTCTCTTTACCTGAAAGTCTCGCAATTTAATAATGCCCTTTTAGCGTGAAGTGAAATTTAAACGATAATTCTGGGCCCACCTGACAGAAAGATGCCTAATTGCCCTTTTCCAACAAATTAACAACCGCGTCAGGAAGATTTAACTGCAAAAATAATAATGTCGCCGTTGTACGCTTCTTGCCTTTGGGAGAAGTTGGTAGTTGTTTATTCAAACTTGGAACTGCGATGATACTTAAATACTTTCTTTGTTCATTTAATTTAAATTTGGAATTTTGTTTGGAATGATTTTTTTTGGAATGGTTTTGTTGTAGTGATGTTGGAACACGTTACATTAATAAACTAACAAAAGTGTCGATGATTTTAAAATTGACTCATAACATAACAATATTTTTTTAGCATTTTAGAAGCCGCTTAGAAACAACCACAGAACCTTTTGAAAAGAGTATTCACATTTCACAGTACAATGCACGGAAATCATTCTAAAGCTTTCTAAATCTGGATAAAAGCCTTTTTATTCGTGTCGTGTTCCATTCTCCTTTCTGTTGGAACTTCGTCCCAAAAACTGTTAATTCGTCACACATTTTTCAGCATTTGTTTCCTTTCTCTCTAATTTACTTGCCACAACTCTCTTTGTTTTAAAAAAGGGAAATAGTCGAATTTGGGGGACGTTAGAGGCCCTCGCGCCATTAATTCAGGGCAGGAGCTAACTTAGTTTTGCACAAATTACGTCAGTATAAGCTTAGCTACGCGAAAATGTCGGCGGAATTCTTTAGACACTATATTAGGGGCTTCTCACAGAAACAACAATAGGTGAAATTATGTGCTTTTGTTTAAGAGTGCAGTTTCCTATATAAGTCAGACAGTCGCATCTGTTTATAATTATTGTTAATTCATTATATCACATTTGTATAAACTTTAAACTTTAGCAAACTATATAGTACACGTAAAACAAAAACAAAGTACCTACATAAATTCTCAATTCATGCAGCTGCATTTCATATTATTTTCATTTTCTAAAATTGACTTTCGTATCAACCCTAACCCGTCAGGGTTGCTAATACAAGCACACCTTTAGAAACGCACTTTTCCCTAACTTCTCTTGAATCCGTAAAACTCCGGGATAATTCGTCTCCCGCTTGTTCGATCGCCCTAATTTGGGGAGATCTCATTCGACTAATGGTTGCAATGTTTCACCTGGCTGCTTCCGGATGGTTTCCAGAGGACGAACTTAATAATGATTGAGGACTTACATACAGATGCTGTTTCGTAAAATCATTCAGTTTCATTTTTTTTATTCTAGCACCCGTAACACAAGTTTCGAGATTACCAAGGGGCTAGATGTTACTGTGTGAATTGTCGATTATTGAAAGCTTGGTACACAGGATGCAACCCTCCAAACGTAACAAACTCAAAACGTAACAAGTGAAAATTTTATATTAACTATGTGATATATAAGTAGGTAAGGCAGACTTCCATAGGTTTTAATAATTATGATGAAACTAATATTTCAGATGAAAGCATTCATTTCCACAAACAAATTAAGATTTAAACATAATTATTATGATTTGTTAATTTACTAATGATTTCCATTTTCTAGAAAACGTTTTGCCTAACAGGGGGCTAGTTAGTTGTACAGCCAGAAAAGTGAATCAAAACAAATACAAAAACGATTTATTTTTATTTAACTACACGGTGTGTGTTATTTTCCCACAATTAAATATTTTCATAATAAATACTTTAATCTAGTGTTCAGTTATAATGAGCTATAATTTCAATTTAAAATGTATATTCTCTTTTTGATGTGTCGTTTCAAAATATTGTTTTACATAAATTCGTGCGTCAAGAAATATGATGCCTGAATGTTTTTGAACGTTTAATGAATGAATGGAAAAAGGAATTTTAATTTGTTCGCCTCGCAATTTATTCGGCTATCAATCGTTTAGTGTTGGATTTCATTTTGTATTGTAATTGGTTTCGTTCGAGCACAATCGCTCTGATTTTCCGTGAAACTTTTTCAGAATGTTTTTGAGGTAGACAAATGGAAAAAAGGGAATAAAGCCCGCGGCTTCGCCCGCTTTATTCCCATGTTTTCACACCTTTAAAACCTTCCCTGGGCTACTATGACTATTTTAAAACCAAAAGCACCTGAATCGGAATCAAAGCGGTTTTAGGTATAAAATTACAACGAAAAGTCTCAAGGATTTTTGTATATATTGATTCAAGAAGAGAGGTTTTTCTCCTCTCAAAACCGTTCATGTTCTGTTATATTCCAGTTAAAAAGTAAAATCCTACGCAGCAGTATGATAATTGCATACAGGCGCCTTTAGGCAAGGTATCAGACGATGATATTGCGTGCGAACTATACCCCAGTGCAAGCATTCCATCATCACAATAAATAAGCCATTGAAAAAATATATTTCGCATATCGCAAACAAGCCCGACAAACATGCCTGATATGCATATTTATTGGATCATTTAAATTATTGGAAGTATTTCACCAATATTTGTGCGTGCAAACTGTCCTGTCATACCTGGCGCCACTCATTAAACATGCAAAAGGGGTTAAATGAAACCTTCCGCTTAAAAGGACTCGGTTTCACTTTGTGTTGGGGAAAACGTTTCAGTTTTCATTCGTATCGGGCAGCATTATGAGAATATCTGGAAGACTTGATATGTTGTTCTCGCACACCAAAAACGCTGATTTTACTGTCAAGTACTCGTAATCCTTACTTGGCCAGCGTGGTGAATTAAGGCCTAATCTCTCTCGTCAAGAGAGAAGTCCCTGTGTCCCAGCAGTGGGAACGTGAATAGGGGTGTTATGATGATGACTCGTAATCCAGTTATCAAAATGAGCTTACCGAAAGCGATACTCAAAATCCCGATTGTATATTATATATGTGGTGTATCTGATATACTTAACGTAAAAATTGTAGCTCTGACCCCCTCGCGGCTTCATCCGCTTATATCTAAAGTTTGCTCACCTTTTTAACCTTGCCTGGGTAAGTATAACTATTTCAAAACCAAGTGCATTGTGTACTTACGGATACATATTTGAACGTTCAAATTTGAATTCGAACGCCATGTTCACGGACAAACTAGTTTGTGTCCGTGAACATGGCGCTTGCAACAGCGTCGAAATATCGGAAAACTCAAAAACATTTAAATCATGGTATGTTACCCGTCTCATGTTCAAATATAGTTAAAAACCATGATAGTTTAAAAAGTTATTTACGGATACATGTTATCAAGGCTCTGTATTGTAAAATGTTTAAGTCCAATTTTGATTACTTACTATGTAGTTGTTGCTGACCGCTTTGATGTAATACACGACCAACAAATTCGGCCCAGCATAATTGGGAAGGAGTACTCATCATACAAATATTTTTTTAATATCAACAATTTCAATAACGTTTCATAAAACACAATTTATTTTCTGTATTTAAAATTAATCCTTTTTTGGGTCTGAATATAAAATTTGGTTTTTTGCAGATCGTATGCAGAAGTTTTCATCGTGATCCATTTTCTACATAACCTTTTACAAAACAAAATTCAATTTATTTTTGCACTTACGTAATATTTTATTGGTATATAATGTCAGGGAAAGACAGAGAATCCTGGAAAACGATGGAGGAGGCCCCTACCCAAACAGGGGCCCATATCACATAGATTATACATAGATACTAACATTAATATACTTTATTTTTTAAGCTAGAACTTACTTACACAAAAACAAATGTATGATATAGAATAAATAGCTTATTTATTTATTTTATTTCTGTTCAGTAATTAACGTTGGACGGCTAAAATAATTATAATTAGTTGTGCAGCAATGAGCGACCGTGCAGCCGCACCGTCCACAATGGTGGCAATTCTGCCCACCACCGCCGGACGTGAGTGCGAATACGTAATGACCTGTGATGGTCACATTTGTAATTTTATTGCCACCACGCTGTTCTTGTTATGGTAATCCTAATGACGTGTGTGATGAAAAACGCTGATGGATGCTGCTTTGAGTTACTTCAGTTAATTGGATGGTAACATCACTGACAACAACTTATACTGAACAAAATAGAGCACAAACTACTAGGTCATTAATTAAATTTTTAAACAGGATATGCCTTTGTTTAATAAGGAGATGATTCAATTGCAGAGATTCGTGCTTATCAATGGGACGTTATACGGATTGTAACTTTTATTTATTTTCGCCGTATTATTGCATTTTTATTAACACTAGCGACATTTTATATCTTAAATATGAGTATTATCTTGCAAGAGAGCAACGTCGGTTGCATTGCGCCACACAAAAGGAAAGTAAATAAAAAACTCTGTTTACCAAAATAATTTGCATCTGAAAGAGAGTTACGAACTACTAGTTCCCAAAGTACATTCTCGGACTCGGTATAAACATCTCCAAAGAAATTTGCATACAGATTCTGCAAGGTTTTGTCTGGATGCTCAAATCTCTGCAAAAGTTACTTACTGTTCTACAGGAACTAAGGATCACAAAGAAAATCCAAAAAAGATAAGCTTAACTTTAATTCATAACAGTGTTTGTGTTTATAAATTTTTATTAGAACCATAAAGTTTATGCACCTTTTTAATTTTTTTTTCCACTTCATATTATATTCTAAAACGTAAAACTTAAGGACGAGTAAAGTCACCGCCGTTAACATAATGTGGCAGAACCATACTTTGCTCTTATGTCTCTTAAACTTTCCAAGTTAGCTAAAGTTATCATTTTAATCTTCGTATTTTGACAAGTGGAAGATATATTGAAGAAAGTTGAGGATGAAACGCAAGTCTCTGTTGTTTTCTGGCGAAGTACCAGGAAAGCATAAGTGAAAAGGAACTTAGGTGCGGATATTATTTATTTATTTGCCTGATAGCCGTTTCCTTTTCTAGTCCTGATCCAATTTCACTGAGTTAGACAAAAAAACAGCGGCTTTTAGTTTTCCAAATATTCAAAAACTGTGCGTCCGTTCCTAGCAAATAAAATATAACTTATGAATAAAGGGGTACATTCCTTACTTTATGCAAAAGAGGTCCTATCGTAGCTGAAGTAATTGAGCGTAAAAATTCCACAACAAAGAAGGAATAACCACCATATTTTAACAATAGAAACTCTCGCATGAGTGGGTTAGCTGGAAACATTTTAGAGTCCCATATCATAACCGACAAAGAATCAAAGATCAAAGGTCGGCTGCCCTCCGGGACGCATCGAGACGATTCCAATTTGTAATAAAAGTAGATCGTAACAAATCTGAAATATTAGAAGACATTGTAAATTGGATCACGTTTTACGTCTTAGAAGGATCCCGGGATTTGTGTCCCGTTTCTTGTATTACGGCAATAACTTCAAATTTTGGCGACGTTACTGCAATATTTCAGGCTTATTTTCATAAAAGCTCGAGGAAGTGACCAAATCATTTCTCGAATAAAACATCGACGAGTAGGCTTATCATTCTTATAGCTTCAGGTAGCAAAATATTATGTTTCAGTTTACGTAGTCACATAAAAAGTATATCAGATATCTAGTTCCGCTAACACAAACTTCTAGATTATACGGGGTTTATTTTTCTTATTTTATATTTTAAAACTTTCATAAGCGCATATACTCAATCAACATTATTACTTACTAGACATCCAATGACGTCGAGCAGGAAGCAGTATTTGGTACAAAACACGCCAAAGTCGTGACGGTTTGAATGTCGATAGCAATCGTCTGATTATACAAATGGCCGACATCTACACAAACTGTAACAATATCTTACCATGAAAAATCACGACTGAATTGAGTTGCGGTCTCTTTTGGCTCCGACTTGCAATAAAATCGGTGCCTCATAGACCATTCTCAATATTTTGTGATTTCGTTTATGTACTAAGGCTGATCTTTATAAACTCTGGTCAGATTTGGCAAACATTGTTTGATTTTAATAATTCATGAAGGTGCAGAGTTACATTGTGTGTTGGCTTTTTCTTCCGTTTTATAAATATTTATCCTTTTTAGGGTTCCGTAGCCAAATGGCAAAAACGGAACCCTTATAGATTCGTCATGTCCGTCCGTCCGTCCGTCCGTCCGTCCGTCCGTCCGTCCGTCCGTCTGTCCGTCCGTATGTCACAGCCGTTTTTCTCCGAAACTATAAGAGTTACAACGCTGAAATTTAGTAGGTAGATGTATTCTGTTAACCGCACTTAGATTTCATAAAAAAATTGATAAATAAATAATAAAATTTGGGGGTCCCCATACATAGGACTGAAACTTAAAAACTTTTTTTTAATCAAACCCATACGTGTGGGGTATCTATGAATAGGTCTTCAAAAATCATAATAATGTTTCTAACATCATTTAATTCTAAACTTAATAGTTTGGACGTGAGACTCTTCCAAAGTGGAAAACAGAGTGTCCCCCCCCCCTCTAATTTCTAAAATAAGAGGATTATAAATCTAGAAAAAATATATATTGTACATAACCATAAAAACTAACAACGAAAATTGGTTTGAACGAAATCTATCAAGTAGTTTTTTTATAATACGTCATAAACTATTTCGTATAAACAATTGCTGCGGAAGCCTACATGGGCGAGTCCGACTCGCACTTGGCCACTTTTTGTTTGCAGTATGTAGGTTTTCTATGTTTGCAATACTTAGTATACTTTGTTCTATTATCTTCAGAAGAAGGCAAATACAGTTATAGGTTTACTACATAACCGTATTAAGATACACTGTTGAGATTTTTTTTGTTTTATCTCAAAATTACCTACGGTTTTTTTTAAATAAATAAGGTACCTAATCGCTAGGTTTTTGTCACGTAACGCTGACTATCAATGCCTGAAGGAGCGACATTGCCAAAAGTTGATCAAAACCTACAATGGCAACAATAACAGTCTTATAGATTAAATGATTACACTTTTCATCAACTATGACCATGCCGTGCCAGCTCAGATAAAAACAAAAACAATAGAGATTTATGAACGAAGCTTTTGAAAACTTCAGCAGTTATCAAAGCAGCAATCTCCTAGATTATCCGAACGGGAGATCTATTGAGAACTCCACTTATCAATTAATGGCTGTAACGAAAAGCGATGACTGAGCGAGGCTTAATCTCTTTCTGCCGTCTCACTGGCCGCTATTAGCCTAATGGAGCGAGCGACAGTGTAACCAATCCAATACAAGGCTTCCGAGTTTAAAACAAAAATATTAGACCTTATCTGTTCATCCTCGCCCATTGGATACACCCGGCGAGATTTCGCTTTGTTTGTTTTAATGGTTCTTCAATATTCGATTAGGCGTATTTATGCGCATATTTTAAAGGATGATGCTGATATTGCATCACAAAAATTGTAAACTAAGGATGCAGCCGATTTCACTTTTCAACAAACTACACAAGTAAAACATATTTTCAATTATCACTCCAAAAATTGCGTTCTAAATGAATCAAGTGATAAATAAGGTAGTGAAACAAACAAAACACCTATATCCCAGACCTCTAGTTAAAGTAATTAACCTCCAGAATCAAATTGTGCCTACTGTGGAATCGTCATAATTACACGCGATATGCTTATACCAAAGTCGTCGATTAGTAATTGTTGAACGTATATCGATAGTATCTCTCTGATGACGCAGCTAACTACCGTTTCCGAACAGAGATTCTATTGACGATGCTTTCATTCATCATCCACGATCCGTGATTGATGACGCACGAATCGTCACGTCATTGTTTGTGATACAAAACAACCTACACTTGAAACCCTAAATTATTCGCCCACCACACTCACAATACAAGCCTTGTTTCAATACCGTTAAGGTTCAGGCTTTTGTATGAAAAGGTCGTTATCTCCAATGCCAGGTTGGAATCGTGATCGTGCATAAGCACCTTTTTAACATTTCGGGAAAAATCAGAGGGTCAAAATTCAACGACGTTGTTTGGGAGAATCTTGTTTGTATTACAAAAATAAATGTAACGCTTTAAAGCTACCCCGTTTGGCCTATGTTCATGCATGTTTATGCGACTACGTGCGGTATCCGGCAAATAGTTTATTATTTCCAGGGGATCTGCAGTTAACTCCCTTCTAAATTAAACCATCCTCATAGCTACTGAAATATTATAATGATGTTATAAGAGCCACTCAATAGAGGCAACCGTTGGCCGCATATGGGATTAACGCCGAATGCTCGCTGTATAGCCGGACCAGTTTATGGTTATAGCGGTGCAGAAACGGCGAAGAACAGAGAGCTGGTGACGTAAACTGGCCGGTTTATAGTGAGATTAGCCAATACAGACACTTCATCCGGCGGCCTGCACTTAGCACGTGCTTCGAACTACCCATAACTTAGTAGGTTTATAATAGTTACGCGGTAAACGGCAAAGCTCGTTTTCCAGCCTAATGTGGTTTCTTGGCTGTGTTCAGACGCTTTAAGCGCCTCAAAATTGCTATGAATATAGCAACTATATCAAGTAAGCTCGAAGCTTGTGTAATGGGTGCTAGATACAATAATAGATAGATCCATATTTTTAATATACATAATATATTATGTATGAAACCCAGACTCGGAAAAAATATTTGCAGATCGGTGAAATTTTAATCTTGGGGCGGGAAATGAACCTGCAACCTCGTGCGTCGCCTATTTGTGTTTATTGTATAGGTACTCGTACCTATTTATATTGCATTATTATTAAGGCGTCATAAAAATTACTCAGAAGATTATACTGTTTCCAATTTTCTCCACAAATAGATTTTTAAATTTGCATAGTTGCTTCTAGAAAATCTAAAACGTTAACTCATTTTTGCTATACCACTTTGTGGAGACAAAATATTCACGTTCGCTTAAGTATTTAAGTCTATATATGAATACATAAGTACCTAGCAAAGCTTTAGTTAGTTTGATGTGAGTTAAAGCTTATTATCAACTCCGTCACGATGAAATAGAAACCAAAGCAAAGCCGGTTGTACGGTAGTTTATCGTGAGTGAGCCAGTTTAGCTGAATTTGAGCTAATATCCGTTTGTCCCGAATAAAATTAGTTTGAAGTTGAACCTCGTTGTCAGGTCAGCTAACTGTGTTGGACAGTGTGTAGCTGTGTTTATTGACACTCGTCGACATGTATATTGTAGAATGTACATACATACGTACACAATGTACGTCTACCAGAATGTATTATCAGAAGATTAGCAAGGTTGGAAATAGTTATAAGTATTTAGTCATGTGTTGCCTATAAGTAAATAAGATAGTAGATTTTTTAAATGTTTTTTGGCTGATTGTTTTACAAGGCTTTTTTGCTCATTTTTGTATATACAAAGTTTTTTTATTAACAAATTGATGCTGTCTGAGAAGATAGTTATATGAAATCTCGATCATTAACTTTATTGGATTGATTTTGCATTGACTAAAGGAAATTCACAGAGCTACGTAATATCAGTCACAGTCTAAAAATAACTATTTTATATAAGATTAACAAAGTTCAAGAACTCCGACACCTTGTCAGAAACAAATTAACGACCGAATCTCAGAAAAAAATAACCTCGAAAATAAGTTATCAACTCCGCAAAAACAAATTCCATGGGGGAAATACGATGGAGTCACGTTTCACCAACCGTTGTCAAGTATATGAGGCGTGACGCGGCTGACCCTATGCCGACGTAAAATCGATGCTTGATAGATGTTCTGAAATAATCTGATTCTGTCATCGTATTGGTCTGTTATATACACAGATAAACCCCACTGTGGTTATATATTAACGAGTTTCTTGTTTGCATAGGTAGATTTATTTAATTTCATGCGAATTTTTCGGTCAACAGTCCTGTGTCCTTTTCCGAACACAGTTTGGTTTTATTTCAAGTACACAAAAACAATGACCTAATATAATTCTTAATAATTATGTACTTGATCCGTGGAGTGGAGGCCCTGGAGACTTGCAGTTACAGGTTTTTATAAACCTATAGCAAGCTCCAGCCTCTCACAATAAATAAATAAATAAATAAAATAAATATTACTGGACAATTTTACACAGCGACATCTAGCCCCGTGGTAAGCTCGAAGCTTGTGTTACGGGTGCTAGATTTCTGATATACTTAATATAATATACATACATAGATAGATATTTTTTTATTATACATATATAACACCCAGACACCCGGAACAAATATTTGCAGATCATACAAATTGTTGTTCCGAGACGGGAATCGAACCCGCAACCTCTTGCGTCGCAGGCGGACCTTCGCCCGCTGCGCCACAATACAGGTTTAATTCATAGTTAGTTATTATATTATAAGAAAAACCTATTGTGAAGAGGAAATAAACAAGTTATTTATTTATTTATTTATTTATTTCAGTCCAAGTTTTGGTAAGGTGGTTTATTATTTGTATAGGTAGGTCCATCACTCTTGATTGAGTGACTTGTAACATGTTATTTAACATGTTGTTTAAACAAAACTCGATAAATTTTACGCACTTTTTGGCAATCAAGGCTTACTACCCAAATCAATTTTTATTTAGAACCAAAAAAGTATAACATAGATAAAGACTATTTATTTGAATAAAACATGAGTGTGTACATACATGGTTATGGGTTGTTCGTCATCTCGCGGGAAAACAAAAGATGGATTCCCGCGAGTTGGCACATTGCAATTTTTCATAGTATTGTGTTCGTCATCTCGCGGGAATTGAAAAGTACAGTTAGATAAATTAGTATACCTACTTATAAGAACTATCGTGGTTTGATAAATTCATATTGAGATATTTCGTGTATTGCCCGTTTATCTCAATATGAATTAGTATACCTACTTAATTTTTCAATTGAGTCGCTCAAGGAGCTATGAAGAGGTCTACGCTAGGAGTTTCTCTACGGGATCGAATCAGAAATGAGGAGATACGTAGTAAAACGCAGGTCACATAGCCCAGCAGATTAGCCCTTGGAAGTGGCATTGGGCAGGCAATATAGCTCGAAGAACGAATGGCCAATGGGGCCAAAAAGTTCTCGAGGAGACAACGGATCGGCAAGCGCAGCGTCGAACGTCCACCAACAATGGGGACAGATGATATTTTCAAGGCTGCTGGTGCACGGTGGATGCAGGCTGCATCCGACCGTAATATCTGGAGGTCTTAATGGGAGGCCTATGTCCAGCAGTGGACGTCCAACATCTGACATTATAATGATGAAGTATATATTTGGGTCCTTAGGTCAACATAAGGAATTCAACGATTATCCTTGAAACAGTTTAACTATTAAACCGATAGGTGTCTAGATGACATTTGTCAAAATGACAGCTGTCAAACTTTAAATGGCCACAAGTCCGAAACGGCTTGGCCTAGAGATGCCGTACTAGGCGCAAATGATTGGTCTTAGAGAGAGCTACACTTTCGATGACAGCTGTCAAACTTTAAACTGCCACAACTCTGAAACGGCTTAGCCTAGAGATGCCGTACTAGGCGCAAATGATTGGTCATAGAGAGAGCAACATTTTCGATGACAGCTGTCAAACTTTAAACTGCCACAACTCTGAAACGGCTTAGCCTATAGATGCCGTACTAGGCGCAAATGATTGGTGATAGAGAGAGCAACACTTTCGATGACAGCTGTCAAACTTTAGACTGCCACAACTCTGAAACAGCTTGGCCTAGAGATGCCGTACTAGGCGCAAATGATTGGTCTTAGAGAGAGCAACATTTTAGATGACAGCTGTCAAACTTTAAACTGCCACAACTCTAAAAGGGCTTGGCCTAGAGATACCGTACTAAGCTCAATTGACAGGTGTTAAAGAGAGCAATATTTTAGTTTAAAGCAATTCATAAAAATTATGATAAAATTGTATTTTGTTACAAATAGTGTAGCTTGTAAAAACCCCCCCAAGCTAAAAATACCCTAACCTACCTAAATGCATGCTTAGCTATATACTTCTTACCTATTTGGCTTACCTAAACATATATGTACAACAGATACCTAGAGTTATAAATACCAATATAATGGACATATACTCCGGATCCAACTCCTGCTCTGTCTCCGGACTCTCCTCCTGTTGATTTGATGTTTGGCCGTGATGTGTGATTGTCTAGTGGCACTTTATGGACCCTTTCGAAGTGAAACCGTTGAAACCCAGAATTCTTTTAGGCATTTTTGAAACATTTTGGCTTAGTAATTCCTACGGTCATATCTAGCTTACTTTCTATAACATTAACCTTGAGTTACCTATAAAATATAATGAGAAATAAGTTAATAATAATATAAGAATATCTTACTTTCACCTAATATCCTATTACTAATCCCTAATGAAATATATTACTATAACTCTTCCTGAAATCATAAATAAGATTAAAAGCACATTTCTGGAATCGAACCAGCATCTTGTAAATGATAAAAGATGCTCATCAGTCAATAGAACTTTACCTAGAACCATTGAGATACACAGACTGGATTCGAACCAACTCTATGTTTGAAGAACTCATATTCAATATGATTCAAAATGCTAGTGAGATTATTAGGTACATATAACAAGACATAAAGAACTCATATAACTGAAAACATTTATTAGTTAGAATTACACAACAACAGCACAGATAAACAAAGCTCTCCCTGTCGGTCCGAGTTATACAAAGATTGTGATTTGAAGAGTAATAAAGTTCTCGAGTGGAGACCACGGATCGGCGAGTGCAGCGTCGGACGTCCGCCAACATGGTGGATAGATGATCTGCTGAAAGTGGTTAGCTCGCAGTGGATGCAGGTCGCGTACAACAGCATTATATGGAAATCATAAAGGGAGACCTATGTCTAGCAGTGAGCGTCCAATGGCTGACATGATGAATGGTAGAAAATTAACTCATAAAAAATATATTTTGTTTTGGTTATAAGAAGGGCCCCAACTCACGCCCTTCTTCATGTCTCCAGCCAGGCTTCCATGAGACCCTGGCTACACGCATAACCAAACACCCTACCTAATCAACTTCTGTCTTTCTAACACAAATATGAACGCGAGTCCATACTTGTAGGAATACAACTGAACCACTTACTGAAACAAAGAAGTCGCTGCTCACCAGACTTTCAATGAATCCAGCCTCAAACGAAATCCTCTTCATCAACTCCCAACACTTAGTAATACCAAAAATGGCGTCTCTCAGCCACAATTCTCCGTCCCACCACCTACAACGACCGCCGAAGCCCAAGTACCCATCCGCCATCCCTAAATTACTTGCCACAGAACCATTCCTCTCTACCGGATGGTGAAATGCCAACACACTTCCGGCTCTTACCTCTCTTTCTCTCTTTGAACTTACTCTAAAACCAAATGTCTATTCTGACTTTGACATTTGAAACTAAATAAGTACGTAATTTGTACCTATTATTAAATGGAATAAAATAAATATCCATTATGGACTGTTACAATCGACCCCAATCTTTTACGTAGGACGTAGCCGGAGTAAAAGATTTCCTATGAATATAAACAAATATATACAATATAATAAATAATCATAAATAAATATTACTACCCAACAATCCCTTTAATACATACATATAATATAAAAATACATAGAACTATATACATAGACATACTCATATAAAATACATCTATACCTATCCCCATGACTAATAAAAGATAAAGAAGATGAAAACCATCTTAATCTCCGTTAATAACTCCTATTTGGTGAACATCAACTCATTGCACAATTTACGTTGTGAGTTTAGACTAAATTTGAAATTTCAAACTACGATAAACTAAATTTACATTTAATTACATTCAATCATTAATGTTTAGTCGTTATAACCGATGAGATAATCGAATTTCGGTATATCAGTTTGTGGGACTGATATATATCCTAACGATAAAAAAGACCGTCCTCCATCTCACAGATTTCAGTCTATTTCCTGCATCTCTCATCTAGCACCGGCTGTGACTAATAACAACAAAACACCAAAGATTGAATTTCCCAAAACCCCCAAGAAAACCCCCTATTTCAAATTTAGAATGTGTATGTTCAGTGTGCTTAGTCCAAGTTTTATGTGTAGTATAAAATTTATGAAGGTTGCTTCTGCATTCATTCTAGATCTCAGATTACAATTTAATCTGAAAGGATCTAATCTAACCTAACTCCAAAATGATTCTTCATAAATTTTATTGAAGTGTGTGTAAGGCTTGACATTCACCAAAAAGTCACAAATTCTAGAGTGTGCTAATTAATTTAGATCCTTCATTCAGTATTACATCAAACCACACATCAGCTTTTCCATCAATTTCAATCAACTAACTCAACCAGCACACCCGTAAATCTATGACAGAGCTTTTAACAGAAATACATATACTTATATGTAATATTAGAACCGACAAAACCAACCAACTCAATTCGTATTGAAATAATAATATCATGTCTGCATCAAAATTTGGCTCGTATGACGAAATAAGTTAGAGTTTGTGAGCCTCCTTTCAAAGCAGACATAATTTCCCTTATAAACAACATTAATCGCGAAGTTGAATTGGTTTTGTTGAATCTAAACCCTAAAAATAAGCATATGCAACTATTAAATTTAAGATGAAAAGAATAAGATAAAATATAAAATTATACACATCCAAAAATTACTGTAAAACTCGAATTAATTAGGCAATAATAAATGTTTATCAAGATTTAAGTCTGATATAAATTTTAACATTTTTGAATTTAATAGGTACTCATTAAATTTATTAGGTACGCGACCCCGCGATTTTACGACTCCAGCCCGTGAAGATCTTAGATTATTATAATCATTACCTAAATATTTTTATTTCTTCAAACAAACCTTCCTAACACCCTGTATGCGAGATTTAATTTTTCTAAAGACAATCAAATTAAATACCTACGACCCCTAGTACTAAAACGTCTAACTATGCCAACTCTAGAACCTTTAACTGATCATAATTACAAAATACCAACAAACCCGTAAAATGTGTCATGAAATATCTACAAAAACTTCACATTGATAGTTGACAACAAAACCCTAATAACCATCCAAAGTATTCCCAAAATAAAAGAAATGAAAATCTACTACAAAATATCTTATCAATAAACAATTATTCACAAATTTATAACCAGCGACCATTAATACCAAAATTGTATGTAAACCAATATTGTAATTCAAGACTAGAATGATTGATGTAAGTTTGTCAAATAAATATATAAATGCTGAATAAATCTAAAACATAAACATGAAACAATGATGTGAAAATAATTTCACCCAACCAATAAACAACGATGAACTATGAACTCTGAATGACTGACAACCAAAAGGAATAATAAATTATACAGGTGACTTACTTCTGAACTATTCAACTAATAATTCCAACATTTCTATTCAAAGCTTTCAAAATTTCCTGTTTTGCAACAAGACAAATACATTTCCACAGTTGTTGCACCAACGCTGTTGAAATAGGTACCTACAACCATAACAAAACTAATAATATTAAAATAAAAAAAAACATAAGAAATTAATTTTTAGGATCAACTGGAAACCTTTAGAAAATAATTGTAAAGAAAACATCTGAATAAACATTAAATGAACACAAGAAAATAAAATAAGTACATACAAATTATTAAAAATACCAGTCAGGCTATATTGAAAACATCACCTTAAATTCCACAGAAATACTAAATAAATTGCTGAAATAAATTTAACAAAAATGCTAATAGACAAACACATTTTATTTTCCTGTTTATGAAAGAAGACTTTATCCGCCATTAACTACCATCTCACCCGGTTCAACTACATTGTAAAATCAAGAAAAGTTACCTATTTAATCTAACAAAGAAGTACTTATAACTAATTATCCATAATAAACAAAATAATTAAGTTTCAGTTGTACAGAGTGACTACACACAATGTTAAATGTATTCTAATTATCACTGTTAATTATTTTAATTATATTTGTTTTCGACCAAGACAATAATAATTCATCAAAACTAAATCAAAACATCAACCCAATACTGACCCTAAACATAACAACATAATATTTACACAACTACGCCATCTTAAGAAAACGTTACGGACTAATACGGCATCTATTCAACTCAACGCCTGCATTGATCCACCGCAATTCAGCAGCGCCATCTAGCCACAACACCAGGAACTAACTTAACGATTGCAAAATGTCGATAAGCTGTGTCAGAAATTCTTCAGACGTCCGCAAGAAAGCAGCACATGTCATATCTTAGAAAAATGTAATTTGATAAGTTAATTTACTAATCTAAATTAAGTCAAATGAATTCATAACAAAGTAAAATAAATAAAATTTCACCCAAACAATAGAATTAATAATCACACTCAAATAAATTGCTTAGATAGGAAAATTAATTACATTATTTATATTGATTTTATCCGATAAATATGCTAAAACTTCAAGAAAATTATAACCGTGAAAGCTAGTGAAGGACAAAATGTAACTCAACATAAACAAAAAGATACCATTATTATAATTAAAAATAAGAAGTGAAATCTCTTTGCGACAACAAGGAAGATGATACTGTACTATTTTACAACATGTAATGATATAATTAAGTTTCTCACCTCTTAAACCAACTCTGACCTTCTATGAAGATGTCAAAACCAAAACCAGCCAAATCGGTCCGCCCGTGCTCGAGTCTTAGTACAGCAAATAAAACCCAACTGGTTTCATATACAAAGCCGAACATCTTCATCACTGTACTCATTTTTAGCCTCCAATTAATACTGCTGAAATGAGAAATAAACACTATTAGAACAAGATAACAATCTCTCCAGTAATTACCACAAGTGATGAATGTCCACTATCAACATGGAATCTTGTCAAAACTGCTCGTTCACAGTGGATATAATACTGCAACCAACTATAAGATCATTAAGGAAGATAATGTTCAACAATGAGTGACCGATGCTCGGAGTACATACCCATTTATTGTTTATGAATAATTAATTAATTATGTGTAACAGTATAACATTATACATATTAATTGTCAGTTAACATGTTACATTTCAATGATATTATTAGTTGTAAATTTTAATTTTAATAAAATTGAAGTTATCTAATCAAAATATTATTTTCTCAATACTGAGGTATTGAGAATCAAAAATAAGGTCAAGATTACCCATTTTTAAAGTAAAGTAAGTAACAAAATATGCAAAGAACCCCAAAATAAACTCTGAAACAAATAAAAATTAATTGTGTTAATATTGCTTACATGATTATTCAAAAGAATTTCAAGTAGGTAACCTGTAAATACACAACATTTCTAGCAATTCCAGGACTAAACCTTAGATAAAACATCAGCCAAAGTAATTAACTAGAAATTTAACTATTTAAAATTGATGTTGTCTCAAAAATAACCAGAAGAAAACCATATTTCTGTGTGTAAAAGTTTGTCAACGTTCACTATACAATTAAAACAACTTTAATAGAGAACTCGTAGATATTTCTAGATAAACCTAACAGAATTGATTAAGACGCTACTAACCAAATAACACAATACCATGTTTTTTTCAACTAAACCTATAACCTTTTATAAATTTAAATATCAACAACAACCAGTAACTATTTCACCTCACTGAAATGTCAAAACTCTCTACTATTATATTATTTAGAAATTAATTAAAGCCAAAATGTTTCATCGCCCTCCATCGTCTCCGGAACCAATTCCCTAACCTAATTATCTAAATTCCTATAATAAATTAATAAAAATTATTAATTCAGAATCTAATCAAAATTAAATCCACAAAAATATCTTGTCAAGATGACGTGAAAACAGCAGATGTCAAAGTGAATTTAGTTATTAGAATGTCAACAAGCCATAACCTAAGAAGAAGCAGTTCGCATGTTCGGAACCAAATATTTATCTAATTAAAGAGAATTTATAAGCTCTACAACACCAACCAATTGCTATAAAATTAATTTCTTCAAGTATCTATTTAGTGGAAAGCCTAATTTCTGAAAAGATAAAATTATTGAGATCCAAAATAAAACATGTAAGTGCTTACCTAAATGAAAATGAAACAATTACAAAATACCCAAAGAATGTTTTATCTAACCAAATCTAGACCTTGATTCTAAGACAATAATCATCCTAACCTGATATTATACCTATTTTGTTCCAGAAAATATCAAAATCACAAACAAGGAACATTCTTTTGAATAATACAAAATATACAACACTCTGAAATGAAACTTGTAACAAATAATTACTGAAGCCAACAGAATCAATAAACAACTCCAAAATTAATCTATGAGACCAATGAAATTGCTGGACCAAGCTGAAAATTCAACAGAGTGTTCTAATATCTATATTTCAATGCAAAGACACTTTAGACTTTATAACTACATATTAAAATAGTGAATATACAATATAAACTTGATAAATGTTTTAATAAATTGTGATTCACTCAATATACCCATGTCAACATTTAGATATGACCGATGTAAGCCAAACTAGTCTATAAGATAATTAAAATCCTGGTCACGTGGCAGCAATTGTAAAAACCCCCCCAAGCTAAAAATACCCTAACCTACCTAAATGCATGCTTAGCTATATACTTCTTACCTATTTGGCTTACCTAAACATATATGTACAACAGATACCTAGAGTTATAAATACCAATATAATGGACATATACTCCGGATCCAACTCCTGCTCTGTCTCCGGACTCTCCTCCTGTTGATTTGATGTTTGGCCGTGATGTGTGATTGTCTAGTGGCACTTTATGGACCCTTTCGAAGTGAAACCGTTGAAACCCAGAATTCTTTTAGGCATTTTTGAAACATTTTGGCTTAGTAATTCCTACGGTCATATCTAGCTTACTTTCTATAACATTAACCTTGAGTTACCTATAAAATATAATGAGAAATAAGTTAATAATAATATAAGAATATCTTACTTTCACCTAATATCCTATTACTAATCCCTAATGAAATATATTACTATAACTCTTCCTGAAATCATAAATAAGATTAAAAGCACATTTCTGGAATCGAACCAGCATCTTGTAAATGATAAAAGATGCTCATCAGTCAATAGAACTTTACCTAGAACCATTGAGATACACAGACTGGATTCGAACCAACTCTATGTTTGAAGAACTCATATTCAATATGATTCAAAATGCTAGTGAGATTATTAGGTACATATAACAAGACATAAAGAACTCATATAACTGAAAACATTTATTAGTTAGAATTACACAACAACAGCACAGATAAACAAAGCTCTCCCTGTCGGTCCGAGTTATACAAAGATTGTGATTTGAAGAGTAATAAAGTTCTCGAGTGGAGACCACGGATCGGCGAGTGCAGCGTCGGACGTCCGCCAACATGGTGGATAGATGATCTGCTGAAAGTGGTTAGCTCGCAGTGGATGCAGGTCGCGTACAACAGCATTATATGGAAATCATAAAGGGAGACCTATGTCTAGCAGTGAGCGTCCAATGGCTGACATGATGAATGGTAGAAAATTAACTCATAAAAAATATATTTTGTTTTGGTTATAAGAAGGGCCCCAACTCACGCCCTTCTTCATGTCTCCAGCCAGGCTTCCATGAGACCCTGGCTACACGCATAACCAAACACCCTACCTAATCAACTTCTGTCTTTCTAACACAAATATGAACGCGAGTCCATACTTGTAGGAATACAACTGAACCACTTACTGAAACAAAGAAGTCGCTGCTCACCAGACTTTCAATGAATCCAGCCTCAAACGAAATCCTCTTCATCAACTCCCAACACTTAGTAATACCAAAAATGGCGTCTCTCAGCCACAATTCTCCGTCCCACCACCTACAACGACCGCCGAAGCCCAAGTACCCATCCGCCATCCCTAAATTACTTGCCACAGAACCATTCCTCTCTACCGGATGGTGAAATGCCAACACACTTCCGGCTCTTACCTCTCTTTCTCTCTTTGAACTTACTCTAAAACCAAATGTCTATTCTGACTTTGACATTTGAAACTAAATAAGTACGTAATTTGTACCTATTATTAAATGGAATAAAATAAATATCCATTATGGACTGTTACAATCGACCCCAATCTTTTACGTAGGACGTAGCCGGAGTAAAAGATTTCCTATGAATATAAACAAATATATACAATATAATAAATAATCATAAATAAATATTACTACCCAACAATCCCTTTAATACATACATATAATATAAAAATACATAGAACTATATACATAGACATACTCATATAAAATACATCTATACCTATCCCCATGACTAATAAAAGATAAAGAAGATGAAAACCATCTTAATCTCCGTTAATAACTCCTATTTGGTGAACATCAACTCATTGCACAATTTACGTTGTGAGTTTAGACTAAATTTGAAATTTCAAACTACGATAAACTAAATTTACATTTAATTACATTCAATCATTAATGTTTAGTCGTTATAACCGATGAGATAATCGAATTTCGGTATATCAGTTTGTGGGACTGATATATATCCTAACGATAAAAAAGACCGTCCTCCATCTCACAGATTTCAGTCTATTTCCTGCATCTCTCATCTAGCACCGGCTGTGACTAATAACAACAAAACACCAAAGATTGAATTTCCCAAAACCCCCAAGAAAACCCCCTATTTCAAATTTAGAATGTGTATGTTCAGTGTGCTTAGTCCAAGTTTTATGTGTAGTATAAAATTTATGAAGGTTGCTTCTGCATTCATTCTAGATCTCAGATTACAATTTAATCTGAAAGGATCTAATCTAACCTAACTCCAAAATGATTCTTCATAAATTTTATTGAAGTGTGTGTAAGGCTTGACATTCACCAAAAAGTCACAAATTCTAGAGTGTGCTAATTAATTTAGATCCTTCATTCAGTATTACATCAAACCACACATCAGCTTTTCCATCAATTTCAATCAACTAACTCAACCAGCACACCCGTAAATCTATGACAGAGCTTTTAACAGAAATACATATACTTATATGTAATATTAGAACCGACAAAACCAACCAACTCAATTCGTATTGAAATAATAATATCATGTCTGCATCAAAATTTGGCTCGTATGACGAAATAAGTTAGAGTTTGTGAGCCTCCTTTCAAAGCAGACATAATTTCCCTTATAAACAACATTAATCGCGAAGTTGAATTGGTTTTGTTGAATCTAAACCCTAAAAATAAGCATATGCAACTATTAAATTTAAGATGAAAAGAATAAGATAAAATATAAAATTATACACATCCAAAAATTACTGTAAAACTCGAATTAATTAGGCAATAATAAATGTTTATCAAGATTTAAGTCTGATATAAATTTTAACATTTTTGAATTTAATAGGTACTCATTAAATTTATTAGGTACGCGACCCCGCGATTTTACGACTCCAGCCCGTGAAGATCTTAGATTATTATAATCATTACCTAAATATTTTTATTTCTTCAAACAAACCTTCCTAACACCCTGTATGCGAGATTTAATTTTTCTAAAGACAATCAAATTAAATACCTACGACCCCTAGTACTAAAACGTCTAACTATGCCAACTCTAGAACCTTTAACTGATCATAATTACAAAATACCAACAAACCCGTAAAATGTGTCATGAAATATCTACAAAAACTTCACATTGATAGTTGACAACAAAACCCTAATAACCATCCAAAGTATTCCCAAAATAAAAGAAATGAAAATCTACTACAAAATATCTTATCAATAAACAATTATTCACAAATTTATAACCAGCGACCATTAATACCAAAATTGTATGTAAACCAATATTGTAATTCAAGACTAGAATGATTGATGTAAGTTTGTCAAATAAATATATAAATGCTGAATAAATCTAAAACATAAACATGAAACAATGATGTGAAAATAATTTCACCCAACCAATAAACAACGATGAACTATGAACTCTGAATGACTGACAACCAAAAGGAATAATAAATTATACAGGTGACTTACTTCTGAACTATTCAACTAATAATTCCAACATTTCTATTCAAAGCTTTCAAAATTTCCTGTTTTGCAACAAGACAAATACATTTCCACAGTTGTTGCACCAACGCTGTTGAAATAGGTACCTACAACCATAACAAAACTAATAATATTAAAATAAAAAAAAACATAAGAAATTAATTTTTAGGATCAACTGGAAACCTTTAGAAAATAATTGTAAAGAAAACATCTGAATAAACATTAAATGAACACAAGAAAATAAAATAAGTACATACAAATTATTAAAAATACCAGTCAGGCTATATTGAAAACATCACCTTAAATTCCACAGAAATACTAAATAAATTGCTGAAATAAATTTAACAAAAATGCTAATAGACAAACACATTTTATTTTCCTGTTTATGAAAGAAGACTTTATCCGCCATTAACTACCATCTCACCCGGTTCAACTACATTGTAAAATCAAGAAAAGTTACCTATTTAATCTAACAAAGAAGTACTTATAACTAATTATCCATAATAAACAAAATAATTAAGTTTCAGTTGTACAGAGTGACTACACACAATGTTAAATGTATTCTAATTATCACTGTTAATTATTTTAATTATATTTGTTTTCGACCAAGACAATAATAATTCATCAAAACTAAATCAAAACATCAACCCAATACTGACCCTAAACATAACAACATAATATTTACACAACTACGCCATCTTAAGAAAACGTTACGGACTAATACGGCATCTATTCAACTCAACGCCTGCATTGATCCACCGCAATTCAGCAGCGCCATCTAGCCACAACACCAGGAACTAACTTAACGATTGCAAAATGTCGATAAGCTGTGTCAGAAATTCTTCAGACGTCCGCAAGAAAGCAGCACATGTCATATCTTAGAAAAATGTAATTTGATAAGTTAATTTACTAATCTAAATTAAGTCAAATGAATTCATAACAAAGTAAAATAAATAAAATTTCACCCAAACAATAGAATTAATAATCACACTCAAATAAATTGCTTAGATAGGAAAATTAATTACATTATTTATATTGATTTTATCCGATAAATATGCTAAAACTTCAAGAAAATTATAACCGTGAAAGCTAGTGAAGGACAAAATGTAACTCAACATAAACAAAAAGATACCATTATTATAATTAAAAATAAGAAGTGAAATCTCTTTGCGACAACAAGGAAGATGATACTGTACTATTTTACAACATGTAATGATATAATTAAGTTTCTCACCTCTTAAACCAACTCTGACCTTCTATGAAGATGTCAAAACCAAAACCAGCCAAATCGGTCCGCCCGTGCTCGAGTCTTAGTACAGCAAATAAAACCCAACTGGTTTCATATACAAAGCCGAACATCTTCATCACTGTACTCATTTTTAGCCTCCAATTAATACTGCTGAAATGAGAAATAAACACTATTAGAACAAGATAACAATCTCTCCAGTAATTACCACAAGTGATGAATGTCCACTATCAACATGGAATCTTGTCAAAACTGCTCGTTCACAGTGGATATAATACTGCAACCAACTATAAGATCATTAAGGAAGATAATGTTCAACAATGAGTGACCGATGCTCGGAGTACATACCCATTTATTGTTTATGAATAATTAATTAATTATGTGTAACAGTATAACATTATACATATTAATTGTCAGTTAACATGTTACATTTCAATGATATTATTAGTTGTAAATTTTAATTTTAATAAAATTGAAGTTATCTAATCAAAATATTATTTTCTCAATACTGAGGTATTGAGAATCAAAAATAAGGTCAAGATTACCCATTTTTAAAGTAAAGTAAGTAACAAAATATGCAAAGAACCCCAAAATAAACTCTGAAACAAATAAAAATTAATTGTGTTAATATTGCTTACATGATTATTCAAATATTCGTCCTGTCAAAACTGTGCAAACTATGTATATATCCATAGCTATTAAGTTTTCACAGTTTTATAGCTTGAGTTAGTACCCGTGGTTAGTACCTACTTATAGATAGATATATACATTTCCTTTATTACAACAATTTTATTGAGTTGCCTGTACATAAATTCATTTGTTTTGAAATTCCCGCGAGATGACGAACACAATACTATGAAAAATTGCAATGTGCCAACTCGCGGGAATCCATCTTTTGTTTTCCCGCGAGATGACGAACAACCCATGGTTATAGCATGCAGTGCAAGATAACTTACAATACATAATTTTAAAATAATTTACGTTGTTTACTTTCTTTAACTAATACTCCTTTTTAAACCACCAAAATATCCGCACTTTTGCTTTCAAACATGTAGAATGTTTTCTTTAACATTTTAAATGCATAGCAGGATTCTCAATCCATAAACTTTTATTTGAATTTAATGTTACTATAACTTATCATTACATCTTACCTATCCCTGTGGATATATATCCCAAAATAACATCCAAATACCAGTGACAACTCCTGAACACCTATACACACAAAACACAATTCTTCCACAACATTAATCATTTCGTAGGTAAATGTGAAGTGTCGCGGTCTCCATACATCACTATCACACCCGAAAGGAATAAACATATGTTAACGGTATTATCCGAAAATGGAACTTGTTTGAACGCAATGATAAACGGACTTCGTTTCATGTCGTAATAGGAAAAGAATATAAATATGAACGTACAAAATGAAAATGCAAATATTAAAAATTAATCCCCTTCATCGGGGCTGTGTAATCACGCCAGAACGAAAGAAGCCAGATCAAATAGTTTCAGTATTCTTAACAAAATAAAATAATAATACTCAACACTATACCTAAACGTCTGCATTTCTTATTTAAAATATAAACAGAAATTGTTATTATATTAACTACACAAGTTTTTGCAAATATTTGTAATCATCATTGCTCAGCCTTTTTTGTAATGTGTGCCTGTGTACCTACACAAAACACAAGGAAGAATAGCGTGCACTATTTTCGTTCCACACTCAAAAACTCTGCCAACTTTAATACTGGTATTTCCGTTTCCGTGTTTCTATTGCTAAGCTATTCAAAAGAAGCCAAAGGTATCCAAAGCTAAACCATCACATCCAAGCATTCAGCATTCATAGCAGGGCTGCTAGCAATGAGAAAAATACGAACTCTATTTGTAATCACAATAACCCCAATTAAAGTTCCTACTGCTGGGATACAGGGGCTTCTCTCTTGAAGAGAGATTGACATTAATTCGCCACGCTGGCCAAGTGCGGCTTGGTTTAAAACATATGTGTCATTCACATAATGTTTTAAACTTTTCCAAATGTTCTCAGAATATTTCGGTTTCATCACGCTGTTTGACTTCACCGTTAGAGCACATTTATTTTAATCTTAATTTCAATTTCTCGATTTTTTTAAAAACGATAAACTGTATCTTAATATTCCGACTTACCACCCAACAACCCTAGTGTATCTACGGTCCGGCCTTTTATCTTCCGCTCGCCTTTTTGTTTAGCTCGACTCCCTGAAAATATCCTATGCATATAAAATGATGCATGTTCTACAAGCTATGCAGCACAAGACCATTAATTGCAAAACGTTAGCTAGAAATTACACCGCGTTGTACGTTTATGAGTTTTTATTCATTTTTGTTAGCCACTCATATATCAAGAGGTTTTTTCGGAAGGGGAAAACGCTGATGTAAACTACGAAATTAATTTCGTTCCAAAGTTTGCCGGCGGATTATCATTCCGCGTGCTTGTTTACGAGGAGGGAACAAGAAATTCAATACAAAAGTAACGGAGACTTTATGAAAAGAAAAACGGATATTTTTCTCAGTAAAAGAGTTTTCCTCGTTGGTCCCTATTGATCGCTCTGGTCTGATTCTATAAGCATCATTAAATGGGGATTTGAAATGTCGTCAAAGGATATTTTGTTTGTGTTTTCCTGTTGTTTACGTCGCCTTTGCGACTTACTGAAAAAATCAATGACTATATAGACGGTTATAAAAGTGAACGAGTTCAATTTTCCTCGTATGCTTTCCCAATAAAAACATTAGCGTTCATTGGCCCGTAAAATCCTCCTTTACATGCGTGTGTATCGATGTTTGAGGACGCTTCGGTAATAAGCTCTAGCGTAGCTAAATGTAAAAACAGAAATTTTCATATAGATTAATTTTAGATTAGAACTCAATCCATTTACGCGTTTTGCTCATGCTTCATTCTGTAACTAAATTACACATTATAAAATAATAGATATTAGGATCTTTGTTTAAGAGCTAGAATAAATGAACTGTCGCGCCAAGTATCGTAAAAGTTGCTCGTATCTTAGGTTTTATCATTGTTTGTAAGTTTAGATCGCTCGTGTAACCAGACCACTAAAATAATAAAAATAAATCCGTGTGCTACAACTTTTATGTATTTACTGAGATGCTTAAGCGGGAGCATACAATTTAGGAGAATAAATGCCGGAATCTTGTTTCCTATTTACCTTTTGTTACAATTGAAACGTGTTACATTTGCACAACCACGCCTTTTCAGTGATTGTTGATGTCCTGCCTTTTTTATTAACCATGTTCAGGAATGTGCTTTTAGAAGTTAAGAAATAAGATATAAATAAAATAATAAGTTAAAAAAGAACTTAAGTCTTAACTTGGAAAAAAGTAAAGTTCAGAAGAATCATAGTAAAATGCGCAAAATTTTGTCGCACTGCAATGAAACTGCAGAAATAATGTTTTGATTGTGGAAAGTCCCTAGGAGACTTTACCAGTGGAATGGAGAGGGTAGTTGCACACGTACAAACTTGCAATAGATGCCAACCTTCAGACGTTGACCGTACCGCGGCTGCATCCCTAATGAGACGGCGAGCAAGTTTATGTTTTATGAATTTCTCTGCAGTATTTTTACAGTTTGTCGACCAATCCTGTGATTATTTCAACTAATCCTGTGTTTTGTTTTACCAGGATGGATCTACCCTTCTTATTCTGGTATATCAAAGACTAATCCTGTGTTTCGTTTTACCATGGATGATTCTAGCCGTCTTATTCTGGAGTATATCCCTTTTTCAGCTCAGGCTGATCTCCTGTCACTAATGAGACCCCTGATAAAAAAAGGGCAGTACTAGTCTTAAGCTGTCACAGCATGAAAAAATAATTTTAACAACGTAAAAATGACCTATATGGCTCCTTATATGATAAATCTATCCTTAGCAAAATCGGTCGTATCTAGAAAATAAAATTCGCCGAAAAATCTTAAACCAATTAGCTTTTTTAAAGAAAAATACACGATTTTCGTAATCAAAGTCAAGATTTTCACAACTAGGCACGACTTTGTCATACAAAATGTATGACTAAACAATAGATAACAGAAGATTTAGCAAGCATGGCATATTACTATGCTAACTTCATGCCTTTTGGTATTCGTCCGAAATTGAATCTCACGAATACGTGCGGAAAGCCACGGTTGATTCCGTCCGAACCATGAATGCACGATGGGATGGTATTTTAATAGAACATTTTCTTATTCCGATCGGCTTTTCTTACTTGTATCACTAGTAAAGGTAATCTACATATTACAGTCTTAGATGAAACTGATGCAACTTTTCTAAGATGTGTTTTACTGAAGTTCTCTAAAGAGCTAATTGAATATTCTGTATGGTTTGTAACGAACAAAAAACTTGTGTTTTTTATAACATGGGCAGGATATTCGGATATTCTTATAGAGCTAAAACACGGAAATCATTACAAAATCATAGTATTTCATTTAATTGGATAGTTTTAAGAGCTACATTTTAAACTTCTGAAAACATATTAATTATACGAAGTTCTTCATACATACAATCTACCTATGAATATGAATCCAAACCTCAAAGCCTTTGACATAAAGGAAATAACGTAAGTGGAAAACCCACATAGCTTTCAAATAAACTGTGCCAAAGAGAGGTTTAAATGACTGGCCAGCTACAAGTTTAATTTTAAAGGTTGCATTATGGATCGTTCCAATGAGAATTTGGACCAAAATCTATTATTATATGCTAAACTAAACGCGAATAAATTTAATTTAAATGGTTATGATAACAATCATTCTTATAATAATAGACTAAGAAATAATATTGTAATACATAGGCTTGCAAAGATAAGCAAAAGTTTTCTTTGTATCAGTATTAAATTATACAATAAACTACCAAAATTAAATGACCTGTGTAACGCAGATATTAATATTGTTTCTACTAGAGTAAAACAAAAGTTAATTTTGCGGCTGTGAAGCTTTTGCGGATAATTTCAATTCAATTTAATATACATTGTATATTTTAGACATGTATAAATGACTCGAGTACTACATATATTATTATAAATTGTGTTATTATTATATTTCCATGTGTACAATAGTTTCCAAGTATACATATTGTACCTATCTGTGTGGAATAAATTAATTACAATTACAAAGCCAGTATATTTATGTTATTTTGCGTGTAATTTCTGTTATGAAATTTTGTAATTCGAATTTAGATAATAAATTTGCAGTACACTTTGGGTGCCGTATAGCACAAATATAATCATTAAACGGATATAATGACCTAAAGTCGTTTTGATTCGGACGATCAGCAGTATATTATTTCACTTTCAAAATTTTAGTGAGTTCCAATATTCAGTGCGCGCGAGCAGGCAGGAGACGGAGCACGGCGGAACGGTCACTCCTCCTGAGAAAGAATGCTCTTGTTGTAGTCGAAACGTTGTGAATAACTACGTCAGTAATTCTTCCCGTTGTTTTAAATTCATCAATAAATTAAGTTTATTCCGAAATATTGATCAAAAAGTATTTCTTTGATTTGTCAATATGACTCCAAAAACCAGCACAAATTGAAATTTTACAAACAAAAAAGCTGCTCTATAATTCATGATCAATTTATTATTCGTACTTTAACTAAGTGCCACTTATCCAAAACCGACTGATGCAAATGTTGGCAAGTTAACCAAACTCTAACATCAAAGGAAAATAGGAAGAAGGATTTCGATTCATGTCAAATGGTTATGCTTTGGTAAATAAACTTTACGGGTTTTTTGATTCTTAGAGAAATGTGTTTTATGAAGTAGATCAAAACAGATCGTTGTGTGACCACAAAAAACTATAAAGACAAGTTTTAGTGATCTATTTCAGAAAATATCTGAGAAATGTTGACCTATAACTACTACTATACGAACGTTCAGCACAATAATAAATGAAATCTCAAACCATTTCACGACAAGCTATTCAAAAAAATATTCAGTCACGGACAAAAACAAAACTGACATATATTTTATTGAAGTACATTAAATCCCCAACCAGAGTAATAAGAATAAGAAGAATAAGAATATTTATTTCAGTATACTTAAAAAACATTTAGTACTTAGTTACTATTTTAGTTACTATTTTAAATTAACCTACTTAACATTATCAAAGAAACTTTACTAACCTAACAATAGACATTAGATGTTGCATATTTATTTTAGTCACTGTTAAACTGTTTAGTAACTAAGCAACATTTTCTAGAATAGATATTAATCCCCAGACGATGTGGACAGTCCTCAATTTCTATTGGCAAATATACTACGCTCCCAGGAGAAACGATTGTATTGAGTACGCTTTGGACAACAAAAGCTCGCTTATCGAATAACATGTCTCAAAGCGGCCAATATGCGTGGGTAGGTCACTATCGACCACGAACGTCTTATCAAGATACAAGTGTACACTAGAATTAGTTACTACCTTGAACAGAACGGACACTGCAGAAAATTTTAAAAATACATAAAATAAATTATTAAAGACTAGTTTCCACCCGCGGCATTTTCCGTGTTTAATTAACTCAGACACAATGAGAACATTTCGCAAAGTGTTATAGATCACAAACACACATACACACCGACACATGTGTTCCGGGTGTTCAGAGTGTTTTCTATGTATAATAAAAATAATACGAAAACTAGTACGCCTATAACATAAGCTTCTAGCTTACCACGGGGCTTGATTTTGCTGTTTGAATTATCCAGCAATATTTGTTTTTTTTACTTTCAAACACTTTAAAACTACGATGATGTTTTTGATATCAAGAGTACTATAAAACACCAGCCTCTTGTACCCTTTCTAACAGAAGCGACAAAAATGTCCATTCTGAACGTAACAAAATATCTTCCAGCACCCTGTTGTGTATAACAAACTAGGTTCATTCAAGAGGCTAGGTTCATTTCCGAATAGCCTAGATCGTGTTCACCAAGTCGAGGTTGATTGAAACGTTTCCAGTTTTGAAACATCCTGTAAACATGTTTGCTTGATAGGAATCTACCTATTTCGAAACGTTTCCCGTAATTGCCAGGCTTTACTCACTAAAAACCAGGCGAGGGATTAAGTTCAGGTACCCGGTTTAAAAGAAAGAAGAAGAATGATATTCAATTCAATTTTTTCCGGAAGAGAGGATGATATTCAAATCCGTATTCAGAGTACTCTTCGGTGTGCGGCTGCATTACATAAGGTCCTAGTATCTAAGCTGATGACCAGAAGTACCAAACTCCGGATCTATAAGACAGTAGTCAGGCCAATATTGATGTACCTATGGCTGCGAGGCCTGGACCTTAACGCAGAAAGAGGAGCATGCATTGTTGGTAGCGGAGCGCAAGATATACCGTAAGATCCTGGGACCCACGCGCAGAGATGATGGTACGATCAGAATCCGAAAAAATGCAGAACTTGAAGAACTTGTGTCCGAGCCGAATATCATTGGAGAAACGAAAGCGTCCAGACTCCGCTGGTTCGGGCATGTAGTCCGCATGGGAGAAGATCGTGCCGTCAAAAGAGCGTACGCAGGCCGTCCCACTGGACGGAGACCGATTGGTCGGCCGCGGTACCGCTGGAAGGACGAAGTGCTGAAGGATCTCGTGGAGTTGCAAGCCGATGACTGGTCTGCAATGACAGGGGATAGAGCAGCCTGGCGGTCTTTGGTGTCGGAGGCCAAGATCCACTTCGGGTCGTTGCGCCGCAGCAGTAAGTAAGTAAGTAAGTAAGTAAGTACCCGGTTTACTAAAATTGGTATTGACCAACGATGAAAACACTTTGCAACAGTTAAATGTTATCGAAATTATAAGAGCTTGAGATTGAGTTGTAAAAATAAAATATGAGAATTTTACATGATCGATCTGCAGATGTTTTCTTTAATATTATGTATTAATAAACTAATAAGGCTCTCCACCCGCAGCTTCGTCCGCGTGAAAATGATTTTTTCTACAAATTATTTATCTATTAGGTATTTGTTATTCATATTCGGGTGCACTAGAATGCTCGAATGAAATTAAAATAATTAAAAAGTATTTAATTATATTATTTTCCAGCAGTCAAACTAACTTCGTGCAATAAGTTTTACTACATAATGGATATCAATGAAACTTTAACATAAAATATCATTGATGAATTCTACTACTACAGAATGATATCCATTCTGTTATAAAACTTATTGCATACTTTGCCATACCGCGGAATATATATCTTCCCGTGGGAAAATCTAACATAGACAAACCCCTGAGGTCCAGCTAGTTTACAATAACACTGGCAGAAACCCATTGCAGTTTTTTTAATTTTTGTTGCAGTCTTGTTAGTTAAACAAAGATATTTTACAGTTCGTTGAACCTCGTAATGTTCTGTAATTTTTCTCTGCGGTACAGAATTCTTAGTTGATGCATACTAATTAGTACGTTGTCTGTTCATTAAAGATCTTTGTATTCTTTTATCTTGTCTGAAATATAAAAGAGTTTCGTTTCTACTTTTGTATTTTAAATTCAAACTTGGTGTAAGTCGAAGCAGTAACTACTTTTTCATAATTTCGTACACTACTAACAACCAATACCTGTTTATTTTTATAACCACCGTAGCGACGATCGATGATCTGTTCGATGAGGAAAATAAAATGTCTTATGTCAATAATACAATGTAAACTAAAATCTATGATTAACATTTTAGTTTACATGGAAATTAAATATTTAGTTTGAAACTTTTAATGTCTCCCACGAAAAGACCTCAAACCAAAAATAAGTTTTTCAACAAAAAAGTTTACACAGGAGGTCTGACGTTCAGACCTTGGGATAAAAAATACCAATAGTTTTGTCAACAAAACTACTCAACAGAACAGGTGGGAGTAAACGGTTGTTTTAAGCCAATGTTTTAAGACACCTTATATTAAGATTAAAATGCAAAATGTTTCCCAATTCCAATTCTTCCATTAATTTCTTCCAAATTGAAATACTCAGAAACCTAAATCCATTTACTGAGTTGGATCTGTAAACTTGCAAAGTCTATCCCGAATTGTCGAATTTCAGCTCACTCGGCGTTCATTTACGAAGTTTAATTACAGTTTTTTAATCAAAATGTTGCCACAAATGAATTGTGCTCAATTTCTTTCAGTTTAATTAAAGTTTCGTCCATTAGTGTGTATTGAAGGTGACCCGAATGGATATCGTTGAACCCTCTCGATATAATGTAACAGACTATACCTACTTACTATAAAAGCTGTGACAATTTTAAGGTCGTCAAAAAAGAAAAATTTGTCATGAGCTCGTCGTAACCCAATTATTGGTGTGCGATGACGCTAAACTCAAGCCTTAGTTGAATTTAACCCCTAGACTTTTCATAATTGATATCTCTATAGGAACTATTTATTAAGCTACTTTAATAAAGTAAATACTTCAGAAATATTCAAGAACTTCGTCTTGCCACAAGACAAAATTCTCCGAACTCAGCTCTAGTAGATATATGTAAATTTTCCTCAACTGAGGCACAAAGACCTTATGAAGTTTATCTGCTCTTATTAAATTTGAGTATCCACTCATATTAGGTCCCTTAGAGATTCTCATCAAGTTTATTTCTCAGAAAATACAATGGAGCATTATTACAGCCGTAAAAATGGACCGTTTTATCCGAATGAAAAGAACAGAGTCTTTTACGAGTAATTAAGAGCGGGGCTTAAAGATAATATTGTACCTTAGTACATTTTTACGAGCAAACAACGCGAAATATGCATTTTGTGAAATGCCTCGTTTAACAAAGATTTTAATTATGTACCTCTGTGTCAATGTTATCAGTAAGGATAATAAGCTTTGGAAATAAATTTGAGCAAATATATAACACTGCTGCTTTGTCCTGAAACGGCTGAAAGAATCTTCCTGGGAATCTCAATATACTTATCTTATTTATCATGATGATAACTCCTATTAACGTTCCCACTGCTGGGACACAGGGACTTCTCTCTTGACGAGAGAGAATAGGCCTAAATTTACCACGCTGGCAAGTGCGGTAAATGATGTCCTTCAAACTTTTTTAAGTTCTCAAAACATGCTTGATTCCTCACAATGTTTGCTTTCACCCTACTAGCACGTCTTTTCATGTTTTCAAAGTGCACATTCATTTTTTAGAAGATAAATCCAGAGGTGCGTGTCGAAGTTTGTACCGACGACCTTCGGAATTAAAGTCGAGTGTACTCCCACTTAGCCAACATGGCTCTTATCAACTCAGGAAAATAAATCTCGCTACTGAAGAAATGCATATAAAAGTAGAATCTGAATGATAAAAAAGATAAACTCCAACTATTATTACATTCTAGCAAATAAATATTTCATTACTTAATACAAAAACAAAACATAATATTTTACTTGAACCACTCTGAAGGGATCTTAGATCGTAAACATTAATAAATGAGCTCATGTAATAAACATGGCTGCTTTGTACACGTGTGCTATAATTTATAATTCCCACGAATTACAAAATGTAAGCGGAGACAAAATTAGAGTACGCTGTAAGAACGATAAAACAAGTTGCTAACACACTGATGGTACGTAAACGTTTGTCTAGACAGTTATTTCAAACATACACAGAAACCGAAGGCAAACAATTCAAAATTGCCTGCTTCGTTCAGAATAGAAGTTTTAGGTTACATGGAACGTTATTGTGAAGGTTTGAGTGAAGACGTGTAATATTATATAATTTGTGATGAAGAATTTGAACTATGTAAGACTCCTCGAAGTCTAAGAAGTCCTCGAGTGGGAGTCGCACCCACGCCTTCCAGTTTAGCCCTGGTTGTCCTAAACTACTACGCTATCGAGGAACTATCAGTTTTACAAAGAACTACTTTTCTGCATACTTCGTCTTATCCATATCCAACAGTGAATTATAAAATAAATATATTGATTTTGTTTCTCTTAAGAGCCTTGTGACTTTACGAAGTTTTGCGAAATTGGATATTTTATGCACCACGTGACCGGCGCGTCACGCGAATTCTATGAAAAATACTAAATGATCTTGATACTTCGTCGATCTAAAACATACAAATATACTAATAATTATTTTAGATCTGTAGAAAATGGCATCGAATAAATTCCATTTTATTGAGTGGATTTTTTTTCAGTTTCATTCCGAAATAATTATTATATTAATGTTTTTATTTAATTGATAGGTGTTTAATATATTTTCCTAAATTCAAAATGGTGGATATTTTTATTTCAATATTTGAATCAATTATGTTTTATCTTAATAATATCAATATTTATTTTAAATCTGATTGATTATTTGAAATCAATTAAGTAGGTACATAATTTTAAATTAAAACATTCATGATTAATAATTATATATATAAGAATAAAACTGAAAATAGTCTTATTGAAGTTAAATGTCCTCATTCATCTCATCTTATGGGCTCATTTTTAAACCGATTCTTCTGAAATTTGGTGTGTAGGTTTGTAATTAAATGTTTTTTTTTGTCGAATGTTGGGACTTTATGTAAGTTCGAAAGTCTAAATTGAACGTACTAAATACAAATTCTAATTATAACAAAACAAATAAATTATATTACCTATATTTAAGTTGCTTGTTTTGTTAGATGGTATATTTGTGTTTGAATAAATAAAAGTTTCGTTAATGAAGGTTTTAATTATGTTTAGGTATTATTTTTGTAGTTTCGAACTTTATATTTATTTTTATATTTATTGGTATCCATTTATCTACATATGTCATACACAGATGTAGAATATCCATTTATCTACATATGTCATCTTGAATAATTCCCATTATATTTTTATTTTGATAAACTATTTATTTTTATTTTATTACGAACTTATTTAAAATATTTAATTTTTATATTAAAAAAAACCAACCCGCACTTGGCCAGCGTGGTGAATTAAGGCCTAATCTATCTCGTCAAGAGAGAAGTCCCTATCCCAGCAGTGCGAACGTGAATAGGGGTGTTATTTTATATACAGGGCGTTCCAAAATTATGGGCCATGAAGGGGAAGTACCATATATATCGTTGATAGTGAATTTTGCTCAAAGAAGACTTCATTTTATTTTAAAAAGTAAGTAATTTAATTAATTAATTTACAAAAAAAATGTTTCATGTTTTTTATTTGATTAAAATAATTAATTTCACGTTGTTCCTTTCTTTTAAAATACTATGTTACTTAAGCAGAGTTATTATTTTTTAGCTATTCTTTCGATTGGTATCATAAAAATAGAGTTTTTTTTTCTACATGTAAGTCGGTTCGATTCCCAGACAAAGCAAGTAATTTTTAGAAAATCTATGAATCCAGAATTACTAACTTTTAAAAATAAAATGAAGTCTTCTTTGAGCAAAATTCACTATCTACGATATTTAAGGTACTTCCCCTCCATGGCCCATAACTTTGGGACGCCCTGTATTTATTAGAAAGGTACAATTATTTAATGTTTACAATAAATAATATATTTATTAGAAAGGTACATTATTTATTGTTTACATATTGGATACTCGGTAAAAATAAGAACAAAAAATTACGGAATATTTTCTTTGTAATAAATATTATGGAAATCTATACTACAATTATCAAGCTGAGGAGATTGCTTGTTTATTTGTTTGAACGTGCTACTCAGGAACCGCGGGTCCGATTTAAAATATGATTTCAGTATTGGATAGTAAAATGATCGAAAAAGGCTATAAAACATAAACTAGTAAATAACGTAAAAACGCAAGCGCAGCTGTCGGCGGGTCGGCAAGTTAGTCATAATCTAAAAAAATCATAGGCATAATTACATTTAGTCGTTGGACGGTTTCACCAAAAAAAGTTGCCTTGTTGTTTTTTAATTAGGATAGATAACTTTAGATATGCAATCCACATCCTACAGCATAACCTCCAAATAAATAAGGTAAAACAAGATGACAATGATGTGGTACAATTCTTAGGCCAGCAACATTTGGTACAATTCTTAGGCCAGCAACAACAATAATTGACCGTTATCAATAAAAATAACAATTGATCGTTATCAACGGATCAACTTATGTCGGTCGTAGTATCGCAATAACACATACAAGCACACTAACAGCGTTTTTACAGCAATTGACAGTCCCACACACTGACATTTTACGAAATATTTCTATATTTTATTCAAGAACAACCGACATAGGTCCGACCTCGACAAGCGCTCGCGCGGTACTAAATGGAAAAAGCCGGCTGAATGAAAAAACTACTAAATTATGGTAGTTTTATTTTATTCATAAAAAATTACCAAAACCGTTCTACAAATTAAAATTAATATCATAGTTTAAGCAAATGTTGATAAATATTTTGATATAAATATGACGTCCCATTGATTTAGAACTTCGGAGTTATTGAGGTTTGTTTCGAAGCATTTTCGGTCGATATTAAATTCGGTATATCTTTAGAATAAAAGCATTTAACGAAAATGTACTCTACTCTAAATGAAGAATAGGATATACGTAACATAATAAAAAATAGTTTTATCGCCCATATTCATTAGAATCTACAAATTAGAGCTGAGAAAACAGGTCTTCGATCGTTTTTTACGAAACATGTATCCGGAGAATGATTATTACTCAATATATAAACAAGTTATCTAAAATGTTTCTTACTACTTTTGTAGAGGAGAAAACGAACTATTATAAAGATGTAATTGTAATATCAAACAACTAACGCAAACCATAGAATTAGGACGAGAAAACCGAACAATTTCGCGATTTCACGTAATAGGCCTCTTAAAGTAAAACTGTATTTACGAAGAAGCTACAAATCTAACTTTGTAAATTATTTTGATATTAGGTATTCTAAAGCCACGAAATGCCACGCACGTGTTTTGGTATTCTTGAAGTGTAATTGTGTAATTCTTCTGCTGATAAGGTTTTTCTATCAGATTAGCAATAAATTGCTGTGTGTACACGATACATACTAATTTCGAATTACAGAGTCGCAAACCCTGTGTGTCCTACGACAAAGTTTTCACATTTTTCTAGAATTCAATGGTTGGCCGTCTATGATACGGCTCAAAAACACTATAAACTTAAGTCAGCACTGGATTTCATCTTATAAAATGTGTACCTATGATATATGTAACCATCTAGTTAAAATTTGATTGGAAACATTTTTATTTTATATAATAAATAATTTATAGCAATAATTCAAGTTAAGACTTGATATCACCAACATTGTGCGATCTACCGTAATTGTGAAACTCCACCTACCAGCCATGATCGAACGTGAGACAGAGCCCGTTAAGTTTACCACGTGACCTGCCTTTTCGAGAATCTTCAGCTTGCCACAGAGAATTAATGAACAGCTGACAAATACAAAATGGCGTAAGGCTAAGTTCAGATAAGGGGTGCGTGGAACTTATGCAAAGACAAAAATCCGGTTCTAGAATCGGAGGCTATTTATTTACTTTATATTGGAGTTGATAGATTCACTTTTAACGACTTTTAACCATATTAGTTGTAGATGTAGTGAATTTACTGTTGTCTGAATTAACCCTTTTTTCAGATTATGTTGCTGAAACGAATTTAAGCTTTTAGCAATAGCAGTGAGCGAGCTATTCCAATAGCACTGTGTTCAAAGTCAGCGCTGGAGTTAGCCAATTGCATTCTAAGCGTCATTTTGAGTTGCTGTGTGAGTTTCTGATAATGTATGTGCGAGGAATTCAAGTGGTGTCTGTCGACAAAGTTGATTCGGTCCGTGCAATGCTATTTCTAACTCAACTATCAAATTGAAAATGTAAATTATCTTATCTTTCGTGCGCCGTTTTGGCTATGTGAGAACACATTCGACTTTCATAACAAACCTCCAGATTTTACTTCTTGAAAAAATAATGTACTGTATGAAAACACATGCTCTAACGGCTAAGGCAAACATCGTGAGGAAACCGGCATGTAATGAGAAATTTAATTTTTTAAGGACATGTGTTCACAACTCGTACTTGGCCAGCGTGGTAAAAATTAAGGCCTAATCTCTCTCGTCAAGAGAGAATTCCCTGTGTCCCAACAGTGGGAACGTAAATAGGGTGATTATGAATGTGTAAAATATAAAAGTAATGTTGCCACATACACACAATCTCTGCATAAAATTACGCGATGAAACGTTACGGAATAACCGTTATGAGGTTTAAATCTCCACAAAGCGGATTATTCAGTTCCCGGTAAGTTTTAACTCATCAAAGTTTTAAGTTTTAGCTCGACGATGAAGTAACTAACCGTATTACCAGCTCAGATGCAATGTGTTTAAAATATCTGTTTGTTTGTATTATATTTTTTGTTTAAAATATTATGGAAAATCTTACAAATTCACTATAGTACTCGTAACAAAATAATAAGTGGTTAAAATAAAATCTTTGAAATTATTATATTAAAAAAACATACAACCCCAACCATTCGGACTACTTTCTATGTATGATAAAGTTGAGTACAAGACAATTCTTAGTTTATTCATACATTCAAAAGAAATTCCATTCAAAAGTGACTTTCCGATACCAAACCAACAAGAACGTTATTTAAGTATTTTATGTGTTTAAGTATTTGATCAGTTTTCCGCATTTCATGCAATGTATCTAGAAGGCCGACAAGTCATGGTATAAAATGGGGAAAATCCCTTAAACAGCTGGCAACACCTAAAATCTCGCAAGCCGGTGCAAACACTTATCAGAAGGGTATTTTGTTTACATGCTCTACATTTACTTAGCGCTTACTCAAGAGCTTATAATGTTGCTCGCAAAGAATGGGGCTTCAATATTTTATCACTAAGTTACTTGCACTTAGTATTTTCCGGAGTTAACGGAAAATTGTTCGTAGTTCCTACTTATTGATTTTGTATTTGTGAGAATATTAAAGACTGAATCTATTCGTACGGGTACTGTACGAATAAATTATTTTTTATTCGTACGGGTACTGTACGAATAAATTATTTTTTATTCGTACGGGTACTGTACGAATAAATTATTTTTTATTCGTACGGGTACTGTATGAATAAATTATTTTTTATTCGTACGGGTACTGTATGAAAAAATTATAATTATTAATACGGGTACTGGACAAACAATGTCTTATTATTCGTACATAAGTCGGACGAATTTCCTCGATCGATCATTTTAAACTTATAGATTTTTAATGAGGTTAAAAAAACTACGTCGAATGCTGCCAACCGCGTGGAAATCGGATCATTCATTCAATAGTAATTGCTCTTGATTATATTAAACTAGCTTTCCGCCCGCGGCTTCGCCCGCATTATATTAGATTTGAAAAAAAGCAGTAAAAAGTATCCTATGTCCTTCTCCTGGCTCCTAAGCTGCCTCTCCACCAATTTTCAGCCAAATCTATTCAGCCGTTCTCGAGTTATAAGTGAAGTAGCTAACACGACTTTCTTTTATATAATAATAATAAGAAGAAGATGAAATAAAATGATTAAATTAATTGAACAAATTTAATTTACTTATTTTTAGTCAAGTTAAATTCTATAAAACTTTTAATTGTTCTTACATTTTCATAACATCAAAATTAATTAAATTATACTAAAACATAGAGGAAAGTAACTAAATATGGAATTCCATTTTGTTTTTTAGGCATAACTTAAACAAATATAAAAAATCAAAATCTTTTAATGGTAATTATTTACAAACAATTAATTAATTGGAATTAACAAATTTTGTTTATTTTTTTAAATTTGCAGTTATCGAGGTCTTTTAGCAATATTATTTTATCAGTTCGACTTTCCATCATATCTTTAACCTTCACTCGGTTAGCTCCGAGATCTAATAACTCCGCAATTTTTTCCTTTTGATCCTCAGTTAATCTGGATATATCTGGATATGCTCCGTGGATAGTGTTGAAAAAGATTTTCACTTCCATCGTGATTGTGATTCATGTTAATTGATTTGATGATAAGATAGTGGCCAGTATCATACACTCCGACGCTGAAAGTTGTTGGATAATTTTTCTGAAACGAGAATGCTTTTCTTGCTCCTTTCGACGTAGATGCAATATTTTTCTCTCCATGAATACAATAGTATCGGATGCTGTAATATATCAGGGACGCTTCAACATGCCTCTTGATTCCTTTTGTGCGACATCGTTCAATTGTCATAGCATCTCGATGATAAAAACATGCGTACTCTTTATCTTCCACATCTTTAACTTTCTTTTCTAACAATTCAAAAGAATCAAATTTGTCACCTTCCTTCAATAAATTATCATTCTCCTCTTCTCTGTTTTGGTCTTCCTCTTTGCCCTCTTCGTTTTCATATTCTTCTTCTGAATCTGAAGAATATATCATCAATATTAAAATTAAAAAAACAATTCTATGTTAAGAAATCTATATATATATATATATAAAAGAAAGTCGTGTTAGTTACTCCATGTTAGGTATGGTATCAAAATTAAACTAAGTAGAATATTCCACACGGTGTGGCAACACCGATGTCGTTTGATTGTGTCAAGTGTGTTCTTGCATGGAATGTATGTGAAGATAAATAAATCTGTTTTTCTAATATATCAATTGGAATTTATCATCAACAACCCATCACTCCACTTATAACTCAATAACGACTGAACCGATTTAGCTGAAAATTAACAGGGAGGTAGCTTAGAACCGGGAGAAGGACATAGGGCTCTTTCAATTTATGCGTTTCGTATCAGACCGCTGCAGTGCCGAAGCGGTGCGGCGTCCGTACCGCGAACGCCCGACAGCAGGTACGGACGCCGCGCTGTTGCCGCACCGTGCATTTTGTTTGAAAACAAGCGACCGGCCGTGCGCCGTACAACAAACGCACCGCTTCGGCACTGCAGCGGTCCGATACGAAACGCATAAATTGATAGAGCCCTTGGGGTAGTTTTTTACCGCGGGAAATCTAATATAAAGCTAGTTAATAAATAATTTTTATTAATTTCATAATTACTTACCCATTTTGTAAGATATTTTATACAAGCTAAATAAATTCAAATTGAATTATTTTATTATAAAAATACTTAGTGACAGAATGACAGAAAATCAAAGAGAATATAATCACTAGAAATATAAGCAAAATTATGATAACCTCCTTGTATTCACATTGGTGAGCACAAGGAGGTTATTGAAACTTATTAAAAGAAAAGCGAATCATCCCAATTGATGTACGAATAAATAATAATTTATTCATACAGTATCCGTGCAAATAGTGACGTTCTTAAAAGAAATGCTAATCATCCAGTACCCGTACGAATAAATAATAATTTATTCATCCGGTACCCGTACAAATAGTCACTTCCAATATTAAAATCTTTTAGACATCAACTAGTTAAGACTCTCGATTAATTCCTAAGGAAACTAAGGAGGAACCTTAGGAATTCCTGGGGATTCTTGGAGCCCACCGTAATAATTAATTCTGTGTGTGCTGATTCTGAGCAGTGAACGTCCGTCCAATGTTGTACATACATAGGTATATCTCTTAAAGATATCCAGTTGTTTCGTTGGATAAATAAATAAATATTACTGGACAACTAATGGATTTAACTAACTCATCTGTCCATTTAGTAGGCGGACATCCGACGCTGCGTTTGTCGCTCCTTAATCTCCACTCAAGAACTTTTCGGCCACATCGGCCATCTGTTCTCCTCGCTAAATGGCCTACCGCTTGCCACTTCAAAGAGCTAATCCGCTGGGCTATATTAGTGACCTATGTTCTACGTATCTTCACATTTCTGATTCGATCCCCTAGAGAAACAATGAGCATAACCTTTCCATTTACATATTTATTTTTCAGAGTCACTTAGCTCTATACAATGTTTAATATCAGAATCCCCGGGGGGTGTAGCTGAAAAAATAAGTCTCCAAGATCGAGTTTTATCTTAAATCAACATACAACACTCCAACCATTACGGCTAAGCTTGATTAAACACAGGAGCTTACAAAAGTGAATGGCGGTCTTGGTAAGGCAATTTTCCTTATTATGGGGGCAGGAGAGATTAGCAGAGATGTAATATGTAAGGTGTACCTTATTGTTATAGACGTAATAACCATAATCATGTGAAAATATCTGAAGTTTAATTATATATGCTGGGAGAGAGCAGCAGCTGTGACAGATTTCGTTGTTTATTTATAAGTACGGAAATTGATGAGGTGTACTTTAATGGTGATTATTAATGAAAAAAATAAATACTAGGATTTGAAAATACATACCTACTCGTATAATATAAACGTATAATTGAAATGAGTGGATATTTAAATATTAACAAGAAAACTATTGAACGAGTTTTAATGAAACTTATTTTACAGTATAGCTTCAAAGCAAAGATATAAGCTAATATTTACAAATTATATAAAATTTCATCTAGTTCTAGATATCTAAATAACAACGTATATCCATCAATAATGAAGACCTTCATTACAATTAATTTCAATGCGCAATGTTTTCTAGTTTTCATACTCCATTCCAAACTTTCAACTGTATTAGAATTTATAACTTCGTACATAACAGCGCGGCCCGGTGTGTTCATCATAAATCTCAGCGCTGAATGATGACAGCGCCATGCAGCGCTGTGTTACAGCCTCCTCTTATCACACTGGTAATTTGTGATCGCAGGCTATGCAACCGCGCAACTCTCCGTTTAGCTAAATGTCTGCGTTTGTAAGCGTAGCTTTTTTACGCTCGCCTATTAGTATGATAAAGCTTAGATTGAAAATTTACTGAAATCGCAAAATTATGGACAAAGAACATACATTATAATCTATTCACTGCAGAGCAGAATATTATTAAATTTACTTATAATTATTACCTTATTATAATTACCATAAAGAACCTTCTACGTATACTATCATGTAACAGATACGATCCACGTATCTGTTACATGACCGTACCCTGGCCAGCAAATTACTGCTTCGCCGATTCTTTAACGAAATTGTGTGAACGAGTTCTTAGATGCATATAATGAATATTTTGAGCCCTTAATGCGGACCGCCCCGTACATAAATTTTGCTCATAAGGCGAAAGATAGCAAATCAAAATTTATAGTACTTAGTATAGATAGTATAGTTTGAGTATCGGGAAATATCATAAGCTGCTTATTCATAACACCCCTATTCACGTTCCCACTGCTGGGACACAGGGACTTCTCTCTTGACGAGAGAGATAAGGCCTTAATTCACCACGCTGGCCAAGTGCGGATTGGTGAATGACACATGTCCTTCAAACTTTTCAAAGTTCTCAGAACATGCCGGTTTCCTCACGATGTTTGCCTTCACCGTTAGAGCACGTGTTTTTAAAGCACACATAATTTTCCTAGAAGAAAAATCAGAGGTGCCCGGCGGGGTTTGAACCCACGACCTTCGGAATGAAAGTCGAGTGTGCTCCCACTTAGCCAACACGGCTCACGGAGCTGCTTATTACTGCAGCAAAATATAAGTTTAGTATAATGCGGGCGAAGCGGCAAAGCAGATATAAGTCCATTACACGAGCAAACTGGTATACTGGTACTTTGTTTACAAAGGGAGAACTTCCTTCCTGTCTAAGCTAGTCAAACAGAACTGTGGAGCTCGCTATAAACTGCACTAAGCCTCGCAGGCCATGCTCTTACCTTATGACTATAGTTCCTCCCTGTTTCAGAACTAAATATGTTTCAGCTTAGCAGTGGGCAAGTTTGATAGCACTTGGGTGCAAGTGGCTTGCGCACTTGTATCTTCATGTTGTTTGGACTGAGGAACTTTGCTGGATGATGAAAATAGTTTACCAATCTTAAAACATGAAAAGTTTTATGATAAATGTATTACTTATTAGTTCCAGTTTGAGAATTATTTGATATAACGGCACTAGTTTATAATACATCATCACGGATTGTCTGAAATCTCCAAAATATCTTTATTAAAATTATCATTTTTTATCTTATTATTTATCTTTATTTAAATTATTTAATAAACTTTATTTTTCATAAATTTAGAGCAAGGAGTTTACTGTTTTTATATTCTTTAAAATAAAAAATAGGTACTAATTTAGTCAAGCTTTATTTTGCTTGATCAAAAGATTTACTTTATTTTTTTAATAGATGAAAACATCAAAAAACCATAAATAAAATGTCTATGGTTAGCTCAAATCTCTCTAAGGCTCCAGGGGGGCTTCCCACTAACACCTATGATCAAATCGAGCCACTCGTTATCCTACTTTGCCAATTAAGCCAGTTAGATCGGAACGATATCGTGACGTCACAAAAGACGGTCTCCATAATTGACTACAGATTGAAATCTTCGGATATTAAATCTTTTACTCTGTAATGAATTATACGTAACTTTAACATTATCATTTTTAAATAGATTCTCTTCCAATCAGCATTTCAGTCGCTGGACATACATAGGCTTCCCTTAAATATTTCCAGTTATTTCAGTCATGAAAGTCAATTAAACCTTTAATTTAGTATTAATTGCTATCTATCACAATTATCATTTGTGTTTGTAGAAAACGTGACAAGAAACTAGCCGTTATGTGCATGTATTTTATATGCATTTCTGATTGCCAAAATGGCGATCACGCTAGTAACAACTTTACAATTTTATAAATTTGGCACACGAATCCATTTTAAATACTAGTAGAAACTGCTGCAAAAGAGTAAGTTGATAATTCCTCAAAGTGTTTTGTACATAAGCTATTAAGCTGAGCACATTCGAAACCAACGCTTAAGTGTATAGCAAGCTTACGGCATTACAACAAACTCAACGTGCTTAAGTTTAATGCACACGTACAGCGAATCATGCAAAACTACGCTTAATGCTAGTTTTACCGTGCTTTATCTACATTAGCTTGGTTTTCTTTGTTAGATACATTTACAGCTTTTAAAATAATATTTACAGAAATTACGTATGGTGTCTCGTCCTATCTTCCTATCTATTAATTAGATTTTATCGTCCTATCTATTAATTAGAACACATAAAACAAGTAGCTAAAATGTTGTGAACAAGTGAAATAGCTTTAAGTGTGTTATAAAAGTGTTAATTAATAACCTAACCTTACTTTAAAATATCTACCTACCTAATGTTTTGTAAGTTTTTGAATAAATTATTCTTATTCTTATCTTCCCGTAAGTCAAGTCAGAACGAACAACTACTAGCGTGGCACGTATTATGAGAATGACCACTGCGAAAAAAATAGGGTTCTGATGTTCATAGACCGACACCACACAGCTTCACTCACTTTAATAAACCTGAAACATGATACCTAATCAAAATCAAGCGGTATTAATTTGGCACATGTTTATTTTGGGCCCAGAGCGCGGTTCGCCACTAATACATACGCGATCAACAAATTGTTTACACGTGTAAGCTGTAATTACTTCATAGTTTACTTTGTAAGGATTTGCTCGGTGTTCATTACAAGAAAATGAGGCCTTTGAAACTTCCTATAGTGGGATTATGAACTCTATTACTGATGTTCTGAGAACATTGGGGCTTTGAGTAGATTTGATGAGTCGTTCGTCATCTCGCCCCAAAAATTTTGTCCCAACTGGAGCGAGTTGACGAATCGTAAATTAAATATTATTTTCGTTCTGCAACTCGCACCATCCTTTGTTTCCATTGAATCTATGTGACGAGTACACTCATCGAAACAAGCGGATTCTAGGATCAAATAATTTTAGTAAGTAGGTAGTATAGTTGTTATGTTATACGATAATTTAATCCTATAATCGAACTGTTGACTTATTATTTCACTTTAACATTTTTTTATCACAATCAGCGAGGAGACGTTGGAACGCTGATTCCTCCTGACAAAGACAGCTCTTGTTGTACCTAGTGGAAACGTCGAGAGTGGTCTAAACTATTTTACGTGAGTTATTCCCGTTGAAATAAAATGATTTACAAGGTACCTACGTTTAAAATATTTTTTATCTCTTATAGTTAAAAAATATTCCTAATATACGGCTGACATGATGATGACGAAGTATGTATTTTGTCCTAAGGTATTAAATGGTTATCCTTGAAACAGTTTAACTTATAAACTGATAGGTGTCTAGATGACATTTGTCAAAATGACAGCTGTCAAACTTTAAACTGCCATAACTCTGAAACGGCTTGGCCTAGAGATACCCTACTAAGCTCAATCGACAGGTGTTAGAGGAAGCAACATTTTCGATGACAGCTGTCAAACTTTAAACTGCCATAACTCTGAAACGGCTTGGCCTAGAGATGCCGTTCAAAACTCAATCGAAAGGTGTTAGAGAGGGCAACATTTTCAATGACAGCTGTCAAACTTTAAACTGCCATAACTCTGAAACGGCTTGGCCTAGAGATGCCGTACAAAGCTCAATCGACAGGTGTTAGAGAGAACAACATTTTCAATGACAGCTATCAACCTTATTAAAACTGCCATAACTCTGAAACGGCTATTGTACAGTACAGCTACACTATTATTGATAATCATTGAATTTCATTATGTTGACTTATGTTAACATAAACATAGCTTAATTATTTTGTCCTTGGAGAAGTCCCTGTGTCCCAGCTGTGGAAACGTAATAGTACCAGCTTGAGTTAGTACCAACTAATTAGCGGCTCATCCACTAAGGTTCATTCCTTCCGACTTACGTCATGCAAACTGTACAGAAAAGCGACGGGATAAAATAAAACACGACGAGAAGGGTCGCCGTCATTCTTTCTCGCTCTTGCATATGTATATGTTACTGTAAAAGCCCGAAAAGCAGTAAATCTTAAGATATACCAGTAAAACCTAAGATCTACCAACTCTCATTTGGTAAATGTCCGAAAAGGTTTGCGATTCGAACTTTTACCACCCATTACGTTGGTAAATCTTAGGATTTACATAAATGCACGGTAAATGTTGAAAAACAGTTTATTTTGAATGTTGATTTAAAATAAAAATAATTTGTTTAAAAACTTTTGCAGTTTTAATTTACCATATTTATTAAACACAACTAACGAAGCTTTATTAATAAGCTTTATAATTATATTCTGTGAGAACCGATGACTACAGAAACATCTATCTACATTTTGCACCTAGATGTGTATTATGAGTAAAATTTCACTCGAGCGATGCCGGGTTTTCATCTAACATAAAAAAATATTGATTTTGAGTCGACAACATTATATCCGCAAAATTCGGATTATGGAGAATTTCGTCAAATTTCACCCGAGCGTAGCCGGGTTTTCATCTAGGTATTTTTTTGTTTCTTATGTTAAGCGATTCTAATTTTGTTGTAAAACCTTTTTTATTTGACTTTAAAATAATTATGTAAATACCATTGTTGATTATTTTATATTGTTGTGTAGTCATTTTATTTGTTTTAGCTGACACATGTATTTTTATTTAATAACCAAATAAAAGTGTCTAATAAATATGCCTTTTCTATATTATTTTAGTAACAATTTTTTGGTTGACTGTACTAAAATTCACCCAAAGTAAAAGTAGTGCGAGTTGCAGAACGAAGAGTATAGCTTTTTTACGATTCGTCAACTCGCTCCAGTTGGGACAAAATTTTTGGGGCGAGTTGACGAACGACTCGATTTGATGTGTTGTTATTAGGAAGCATAGTAACTCGGTGGCTTAGTGGTAATGGCTCGCAAGGTCGCGGGTTTGAGTGCTATTTCATTTGAAATATTTCTTCCATTTCTGGTATCATTTAGGTTCACGAATTGAAATAAATTTCTTTTTTTCTTTCACTTTACTAGAGGCACCTCAGGATTTTTCACTTTTCAGAAAGGCAGATATGAGATTTATTTCATCCATAATATACAATATTGTCCAGACATTCCATATTCAGTTTAAATAAAAGGTATAAAATAAATCTCACCCCTCCCGTCATACTCTTGCAATCTCAACAAATATAATTAAGTTTAATCTCATAAATTAAATGAGATACCTGTATACAACGTCAGCAGCATAAGCTACATGCGGTACTTTGTAGTGATTCCGTGTTCCTTGATTATTGGATGGATTAAGCTTAAGCCCGATAGCGGCTAAGCTGGTCATTAACTAAAAAATATAGCGTGTGGGACTAAATAAAACAGAATTCATGATACTTAAGCCTCTTTAAAATAAACATAAAACATAAATTATTTCAGACAAACACAAACTAAATATAAGTTTATAGCTACTCGTGCAAAGCTGGTGATATATACATTATTAAAGTTTTTCGTTCAAAATTAATGTCGTGGCTTTATGTATATTAAGGTCATAAATTATAGGAAAATTCTTTCATCAAAATAAACTTATTACCTCAACAACAATATATTATTTTGTTTCTTTTGAAGTAGCAAAAAAAAAAACAAATAATTAATGTACCTACTCAAGAAAAACTCATTTAAAAATCATTAGGATAATCAAATTAAAATCGTTACAGAAAGTTCCCTCGTAGCTTCTTAATGTTCCGAAGTAGAAATAAGATTTAGGGGCCAACAAAGAGTATCCACAAAAGTTCGCGAACCCAAAGAAAAAGTTCAATTAGTGGAGATTTTGCCTTCTAAGTTAGCGAAAACTATCTTGCCCTCTAAGTTTTTGCGTAACACAGTTTGTAAAAGATCTTTATTCTATCAATTTTGTCGTACGACCTTTATTTTCAGTGTCTTTTGTACAAAATACATCATTATTGAAGTGGTATAATAATGATAAACCTTAAAGGCTTAAAGAAGAACAAACTACAACGAAGACCAGCGATGTATCAAGGCCTAGCTATGATATACATTATAGTAGATATATATAGGAAAGGTTTCTTGTTAAACCGTTACAAATATGTATTAGATAGTGCCAAATATATTATAACTAATGTACCTTTTAGTGATAGCAAAATAAACTTATTTTACTTTCATTCCACACCTCTGGATTTTTCTTGACGAGACCCTTTTTAGGGTTCCGTAGCCAAATGGCAAAAACGGAACCCTTATAGATTCGTCATGTCCGTCCGTCCGTCCGTACGTCCGTCCGTATGTCACAGCCGTTTTTCTCCGAAACTATAAGAGCTATAAAGCTAAAATTTAGTAGGTAGATGGTGGTGATGGTTAGATTTCCATTGTTTCCATTGTTTATTTTATTTAATAATGTGTTGTATTTATTGACTTGTCCAAGTGATCTTTAAGATTTTATGGAAATAAATGACATAAATCTTTAAATTCCGTTAACCGCACTAAGATTTCATAAAAAATTGAAAAAAGGGAATTAAATTTGGGGATACCCCACACGTATGGGTTCAATGAAATTTTATTTTAAAATTTTCGGTTGTAAGTATGGGGAATACTTACAACCGAAAATTTTAAAATAAAATTTCATTGAACCCATACGTGTGGGGTATCTATGAATAGGTCTTCAAAAATCATAACAATGTTTCTACAACCATTTAATTCTAAACTTAATAGTTTGGACGTGAGACTCTTCCAAAGTGGAAAACAGAGAGTCCCCCCCCCCCCCCTCTAATTTCTAAAATAAGAGGATGATAAATTTAGAAAAAATATATATTGTACATAACCATAAAAACTATCAACGAAAATTGGTTTGAACGAAATCTATCTAGTAGTTTTTTTATAATACGTCATAAACTATTTCATATAAACAATTGCTGCGGAAGCCTACATGGGCGAGTCCGACTCGCACTTGGCCACTTTTTATTGTTTCTCTGATTATGGAAAATTATGCTGAGAATCTTGACTCTGGATTTGGAAAAGGAATTATTTTCTGTCTAATAGTACTGGCACTACATCGAGTTTCGACAAGGGCTTAATACTGACGGTGTGTTAACAATGTATCACAATCAGTGTCCTAGAAGCACATGGGTTTCTGGGGCGTGTTGCGGTGGCACTGCAGCCCTGTTGTACTGCAGCCCTGTTGCATTGCCGAGCTTGGGCAGGGTATGTTAATAATTTATATAATATACATAAGTAGATATACTTTTTCTTTCATACACACATATTCTCAAATGGCGCACAATGACCAGTGTTAAGAAATAAAAAAAATGTTTACTGTTTCGTAGTTCAAAACTGTACACCCTATATTTCATTGTGTGGCTCTTATTTTGCATATTAACCTGTTCTTACATAGGCTTACATTCATTTAATAACGTCTTCTCGTCAACAAATATTTGTGTTCCATTTCGCACCAAGCCACATAAGCCTTTAAGTGTGGATTGCTCCGTATTTTCATAACAAACAGCATAGTAATGATGGTGAATGTGGCTTACGTTCTACGCAATACGAAATTACTGTGTTGAGGAAACATGGGCACTGTCCTTTGTCTTGGATTGCTTGTATTATTCACAATAAGGATATTGTGCGTTCTATGTCGATGTGTAAATTGTCCAGCTATATTTATTCACTTTTATAGCCGATAGCCGATGACAAACGCGCAAAAAATATACATGAGAATTGTGTTTGTTCGTTATTTCTTATATTCATCATCATCACTACTGGGCGCTGGTACTGGGCATGAATAAATAGTAGATTTATACACTTAAATAACTCTCTGAATCTGTCTGACTTATTAAGTGTCCAAGTTATTTATAGGATTCGTTAAGGAGTAATTTAAAGGAATCTAGGAAAAGGTAGTAAGTAACCTTTTCCTAGATTGTTTTTATTGTTTTTAAATATATAAGATATCTAGTCAGATACCTTATATATTTAAAAACAATACATATACATATTTTTATTATAAACTAGCAGCCCCCGCGAACTTCGTCTCGCAATATACTTTTATTTGCAACTATATCCATACTAAATTTCATCAAAATCGAATTTTCCCACGTAAGCATATATTTTCCCGTGGAAGCATGTATTTTCCGCGGTGAAAAGTCTCTCGCCATATACTTTTATTTGCAACTATCTTCTGCATACAACATTTTATCTAAATCGATTTTTTCCGCGTAAGCATATATTTTTCCGCCGAAGTATGTATTTTTCCGCGGTAAAAAGTAGCCTATGTTAGGATTAGAATATTACATATTATATTACATTACATTGACTCCCCCCCCCGTACCCCAGTGACGCTTACATGGAGTCTACATCGCATGCTGGCTAGCTGAGCGCGGTGAGCGACAACCTCTAGACTTTTTTCTAATACTTGCATTTTTAAACTCGTGATATCTTCCGAATGAAATGTCCGAATTGAATAATTCAAAAAGTTATACAAAGGTATTAAAGCCGTCTTGAATAAAAAACAATTTATTTTGATAAGGATTAATACCAAGGTACAAATGAAGACCCTTTCAAGAGGCGGCATTTATAAATTAATATTTTAGAATAAAAAACTGCTTACTGTGACATAACTATAATATTTAGACATATGCTGTCGCGACATTTTTTGTAGATAATGATGAGTTCTACAAAGTCGTAGTACATGATTTTGTTCTATCATCAATAGTTTTCGCAGCGCACGCGACGTAAGGAATTTTTCAGGTCATTTTTTTACACCTTATGTTACATTATTGGAGTTTTAGTAAGGATCCCTAATTTTTTTTAAAATATAATATAGCCTATGTTACTCGGGGAAAATGTAGCTTTCCAAAGGTGAAAGAATTTTTGAAATCGGTCCAGTAGTTTCGGAGCCTATTCGTTACAAACAAACAAACAAACAAACAAACAAACAAACAAACAAACAAACAAACAAACAAACAAACAAACAAATCTTTCCTCTTTATAATATTAGTATAGACAAAAACACTTAAAATACCTAAACAGTAAAAATACTCACCAACCTTACACTATTCAGACCGTGACATTGCGAATTTCTTCCAAATTACTCGCCACATCCGATCCAACTAAACTAAATCAATTTACCCATATCCGGCTCAATGAGCTGGAACTACTAAATTGAAAAGTTACTTTGGTTACAAACTCCTGGTAATAAATACCCGAAAATCAATAACCCAGTGAACTGAACGGCCTTCCTGCGCCAGTGAATCCTCGCAAGTATCTTCAAAGGCGCCGTAAAAAGGAAATATCTACCGCAATAGATACAGAACGTGTCGCGGCTGTTTCGGAAAATATTTACGCGTACGCTGAGGGTTTTGTACTAGACTCGAGAAGTCGAGATAAAGCACGGAAATCACGAAAAACTTAGTCTTAACAGACATTTTAGGTAAAATAAAAGTATATGTACAGGTAAATTAGTATTTTATGTAAAGTTCCTTCCAACGATTTAGCTAAACTACAGAAAAGTGAGATTACCTATACGTACGCAAGCTAGCTTTTCGTATCTTAAAGACGCGACAATATGTAAAAGGAGACGTCTTCTGACCTCACAAATATAATAATAATAAAAAAACCCGACCTGTTTTTCTTGTTGACAACATTTTCATCAGAATCATATTTTTTAGATTGGTCAGAATATCGTATCCTTGTAGCGCTTAGAACTTTACCAATATTGGGAAAGCTGTGTAAAAACAAAGACATAACATCTGCCCTATACCAATTTCTACGTAAGCGTTCGATGTAACAAAGTTAAGAAGTTATACGGCAGTAATAAAGGCACAAACACGAAGCCTTGTTCTACCTCAATTACGCCAAACCCAAAATACAATACCTAAACCGAAAATAATTCCCACCACCTAAATTAACAATTTTCTAGGATTACGGGTATTTTATACATGGCTAGGAGAATTGACTCGTTGAATTGGAAAAGATCTCCAAGAAAGCCATTATGATATTTAAGTTTAAAAGCTTTTGTAGAAACTATCAACATACCAGCCGTCGGACGTTTACCGCAGAACATAGAACATTATATTATCTCCCATATATTATCTCTCATGATATTCAGTTGTTTCGGTAGGATGCTACTTGGATCCACTGTGAACCAGCTAATTTTACCTACTCATCCGTCCACCTGGTAGGCAGACGTCCGACGCAAAATTTTTCCCTTCTTGTCCCCACTTCAGTTAAGATGAGATGACGACGAAATAAAAAAAATAACTCCATTAGTTTATTTGTCACCGGCATGTCACAATGTCATTCAGGGCTGTCGTAAAACAGTCACAGTTGGATTAGCGATTCAGATTACAACAGGGTGGGGTCACTAATAAATCTGCTAGACTTACCCCGACACCGACATAACCCGGTTATAAAACTTTACACGCTTCAGAAAACACATTTCCATATTGTAGTAAAAGCTTCTCTATAAATGTAAAGTTACGAAAGGGTTATAATATTGGGTGTTTGGGGTAGGTTGTCGTAATTATTACGTACAGAAATATATCTATAGATCTATTCTTATTAACATGTTTTCCAGATCAGACTATCAAATCAACATCAAATTTAGATTTAGTAAGTCACTGAATAGGTTCAAGCATATAATTAGAAAATGGTATTGATGTACGTTATCCATCTTTCGAAACAATTGCATCCACGTTCATTTATTTCAATAAAATAAGGCTCAACGAGATAACCCGCATGTTATGTCGATGACTTTTTGTTCCTACCGCGTTTTGTTACTGTATCACAGGCTTATATGCTAATTAAATTCATAGTAATTATATCATGTTGCCATAGCAACAGCAGAGCAGGACAAATTTCAAGCAATTAAATAGGAGTTTGGTAAACCAATCTGACTACTTACACACATAAGTCTGTATTGGCTGTGACAATTTATAATGTACTAACTGACCCGCCTTCGGCTTCGCCCACTTAATTCCTAAGTTTTCTTTTTAACCTTCCCTGGGCTACGAATATTTAAAAACCGTTCTTGAGATGCTAGGCTTATAAAATTAATATTTTTAGGGGGCAGAGAGCCGATATCGAAATAATAGTTATTATAAACGGTAACAAACGGTATAATATTATAAAAATAATATAATTATAAAATTAAAACCAAATCAGAAACCACTAAGTATAAGAAATTATAAAAAGTTAAGTAGTAAAGTAAGAAAACAAAGTTTACTATCAAAGCTTTTCCATAAGTAACGTATAACAATACTTACAATTCTTCAGAATTATAGCCAGTTATTTCCCAAAAGGCCCGAATTCATGTAGTCGACCGTACTTGTTTGGAATAATACATGTGGCATATTACTTGTACGGGGCAATCTAATCATAACACCAGAGATTTTGAATTAATCATGTCATCATTCGTACGCAACACACGTACGTAATATTTCTGTATTTGTATTGTTATTTTATTATACAGTTATATACAGCGTTAAATAGTTTATTTAACTCACATTAATTGACACACATTAACGAGTGCACTAGAAAGCTGGTTCATACCTGTCGTCATTTGAAAATTTAATCAAATTATATTTGTTAATTTGGCTTGTTGAAAAGAAACATCCACACTCAAAAACAATAGAGAACATGTCACATACAAAATTTAATATTCCACTATTTTATAAGAATTCTGTTCTAGCAGAGTTAATTTCGTGCCTGTCACTCTGGCTTATATAGACCGGCGACGCGAGAGAAATAACTTTTACTTTATGATTTATTCCCTTAGCCTTCATTTAATCTACATAATTTTATGTATAGTATGGATATCACAAGACTGAAATCATTTGGCTTTGTGATGAATTGTTAATCGATCACTGCTAAATTTTATTAGAGTTTTACACTGACTTATAAATGTGGAACTTTGTCAGAGTTTTTGTTACTCTTTTGTGCAAAGGTGTTAATTCTGGGTAATATTAGAATAAGTAGCATCCTAAAGAGCTGTGTCCTGCTGTTTTATTCCAATTTCCAACCAAAAATAAATCATAGCCCATACTAATTTCATTTGAAAACCTTGAACAGTTTAAATTAGTTTCGAAATAATTTGTTACATTCCTATCGACCTTTCTAGGCATATAATTAATAGTCCCTACATGAGGTAATTAAGTAACTAGCTGTCGTAAACAGACGACCTTTGTCATTATTTAGAACTAGCTGTGCCCGCGACTCTGTCCACGTTAAATTCTGTTTGTATGGGGGTCACGTCTTATCATAACTGGAGCAAGATTGCCTATCCTAAGCCCCAGACGTCTAAATGTTTATCTACCAAATTTCATCAAATTCGGATCATTGGTTTATAAGTTATGGAGTACATACAGAAAATAAAACTAAAATGCCTTATTAGCTTCAGTACCATATATTGAGCCTATAAACACAATAGGTATATCTGAAAACATACTTACTCCATGACCGACCCTTACACATTTAGTATTGGTATAGATAAGGCCCAGAAACACAATTACCTGTCTGTCTAGTGCTAGATCAAAGGCATTATTATAGCATTGGTTCAATCAAAGAGGTTATTACCTTATCGATTCGATGTAGGTACGTCTCACATGGTCTTGTGACTAAGCTAGAGCTAGTTAATTATTTATACCGGGTTTTTCAATTGTAATCTTTTTTCGTTTTTCATATTGTAATCTCAAAGTGAAATATTTTCTTAATCATTGTAATACCTACCTACCTACTATTCCTATGAATTGTAGGTAAGTAGTTATATGGCAGTTTATAATTAATAGCTGTCGTTGTAAAAGCACATTATAAGATTATTCCTCTACAAGTGCTCTATCGAATTATGACATCAAAGCGGAGTGCGTGAATTGGTACAAAGAGATTATCTACATATCACTATACCTACTTGTATACTTATACTTGTATCAAAAGCACTTTGATCGTACATTTACAAACTTACGGAAGTACGAAATGTTATCAATGTTTAGTTCTCTACCAGAGACAGAATTTTCATTCATATAATTTACATATTATTTTAGATTCTGAATCGCCTTCAGCAGTTAACTATTGAGACCTCTCGCTTTGCCTCCGGTACCTATTATAATATACATTTTGTCATAATAAATAAATAAAAAAATAAAATAATGTCCTATATTTTACAACATTTTAATTACGAAGAGTCAATATAAATTATAATTTCAATAACTGAAATGTTCTTCAAAGCAGTCTGTCCAAGGTCCACCAACAGAACTTTATAAGTATCTCATAATGTCCAAGAAAAGAACTTCTAGGACAACAGTAAAGTTTAACGTTTAATGTAGAAACATGAAACCTTAGTGTTATTATTTCATAGTACAATTCAGGTTAATGTCTAAATTCCTTTAACCCTCGCAACGTCTTGGATGATCGTCTTTTGACACGAATACGTGAAAGGTGTAGTGTAGTCGTCTAAGCAATATTTACCCCTCTTAGAGGTTTACCAGACATAGGGTGAAAATTGTTTAGTAAAGCCTCGACTAGCTTAGCGGTAAATACGGATATTGAACAATTCAACGTGGAAAGACTTCACACTTTATATAAATAAATATTTCTGGACAATTCAAACATCGACATCTAGCCCCTAGATTGAAGCTTGTATTACGGGTGCTAGATTAATAAAAATATATAATAGACAGATATTTACTTGATATAAGGTGTACCATAGTGAGTATTATGAGGCCGAGGAGTGCGTGTTGACTGCAGCGAATATAATAGAACGCTGCAGATAGTTAAAAAGAAACGCATTTTCAGATTTTCATAAAAAAAAATCTTCGGTAGTTTTTCTAATCGTTTACAGCCATAGAATGAGACGTGACTGCGTATAAGTAAGACAGTGACTGCAAATCAAATTTGGACCTTTCTATCCCCGTATGAAGTTCAAAGTTTCAGTAATCGACTGAAATTTTACGCTCAGTTTCCTAACTAAGCCATAGCTTTACGTAGCAAAACCGTTATCGTTTTGTCGACGGTTGAGTACACGTCGGAGGACAGGTAATGACGTCATCTGTAGGTATCTATCTGGGCTCTTAGTTTTATGGCGTTTTTACGACCTCCTTGCGGGTTTTTTGCTAACGTTTACCTTTGACTTTTTAAGGAGCACACTGTAAAATTGTGTTTTAAGGAGAATTTTACAAGCTCTGCGCAGCTCAATGTCTTATTTTATGAAAAGGTTTTTTGTACTCATTTGAAGAAAATGGTGAAAAAATATATATATTTTGTCCAGCAATATTTATTTATTCAGATAAATATACCTAACTACCTACCTACTACTAATAGTGTAACTAGTTTAAATCCAGTTTAAGTAGGTAGTTTAAAAATTCCGCAATTGCATGCTTCTAACTCCAATTTTAAGGTTATTATCGAGTAACATTTTAAAATGTGAGTAATGAGAATGCATTCATGCATGTGTAGGTAATAACTCGCTTGAAAATGTAATTAAACTATTAATGAAATGCAAAACGCGATGGAACTAAAATACTAAGTAATAATTTTATAACTCACAATTTATTTATGTATATTATAGCCTTCCAGATAAAATAAATGGAAATTTGTAAGTGAGGCGTATCCTTCAGATAATGTTCGACAGCTGAAATAATGACGAGCCAATCTTTCTGATCCCTGCCAGTCGTCATTACCTAATTTTTCCTAGCATTACTAGGAATGAAAAAGGAAGACGGGTGGACAAAGGCTGTCATGGAATGACATACCACAAGACCGAGAGGCAGAACATCCGCTCATTGGTTTGATGATATCTGTAATGTAGGCGGCAATTGGTCTAAACTCGTAAGGGGTCGAAAAGATTAACGTACCTAATATGCAGGAGCCACAATGTCCAAACTAGCTGAAATGATGATATTAATTACGAAATACGAGTATGTCATCCGTACATCTCTCTAGCGACCGCGACCAAGAGGAAACATGGTCGCGGCTGCTATTTGGTCACCGATGTTATCTATCTTCAATATGCATTAAATCTATTCTACCTTAACCAAAATAATACTCAAATATACAGAACAAATACGGCTCCTCGTTGACATAAGCCTATCCTTAAACAAAAGTATGTTTATCATGAAAACGATGTGTTTATTGTGACGCTACGTAAACCGTTCGCAAAACAAATAGCGTTGTAAAAAACAATAATAAGAACGCCATCAAAGTAGGCTACTGAACCGTACAGACAAATGGGGATGCGATACGTATGTGGGACCTTAAAACAGAATGTTCTGAAAGGAATACAAATTGCTACAAACATTCCTTATGCCGCGGATATTAAATTCTTTCGCTTTTGTTGCTGACGGTATTATTTTTGTTGCTTGTTTATCTTAGTTCTAAAGAAAAGCGTATTGTGAGTACTTCCGCTTAAATAGGTAGATTTTTATTATTTTCTTTTGTAAAAGTCTTGCATATTTATTTAACTATTTTAATTCTGTATCTAAGTACCTACTAACAGACGTACTACGAGTATTAATAAAAAAGCCTTTTTCTAAAGAATATTATGTTTTTTTGTCGAGCTTTTTACTAATGAATTTACTTTAATTAAACATTTATTATTCTATCAAAGTCTTAAGCGCTCTACACACCGCCCGCCGGCACAGCCCGGCGGCCCAACCCGCCGGCCTTATTTTTTACAATCATGCCGGCGGGTTGGGCCGCCGGGCTGTGCCGGCGGGTCAGGCCGCCGGCATCCCTCTCCACTCACTCAGTCAGTTGCCCGCCGGCTTTCATAGAGTAGTGACGTATTTGGCAATAAAGAATGTTACCTAATTTTGATTATTAGCACTCCATATTCTATGTCTAATATAAAAAATACGCGTGAAAGAATTACTTCGATACATCAATTAGTTTCCGATTTAGAAGTAAAACAAGTTGTAACCGTACGACGACGATAACACATAGGCTACTTTTAATCCTATGAAAATGTACAGTTCTTGAGGAAAACGGGGCCGAAGACTGGAGGAAGCTAGTTTGCAATAAATCAATATATTGTTCATTTTAAAAATTAAAAAAAACGCAAGCTGTTGCACTACTACTATAATCTGCTGGCGATACTAAGCGGGCCGTAGGCCGCGCGAAGTTGTGGTATTACGTCACAAGCGCTCACGTGACTGTTAGCGAGACTCGATATTTTTCGAAACTTTGAATGCCTATAAAATCAAAACTACTAGGTACTTTTTAACTAAACAAAAACTAGTATATTTGTATACATACAGGCTTTACTGATACAACATTTCAAGCGATTTGGCATACCTAGTAACATTCTTCATTACTAGAACACCACATGCCGGGGCTGTCGTGCCGCCGGCATTGCCGCCGGCAAAGTCGTGCGGCTTGGACATTCTGAAGCCGGCGGGCTAACCCGCTGGCATTAAGCCGGCGGGCTGTGCCGGCGGGCCGCCGGCTTTGGTGTGTAGAGGCCATTAGTGGCATAACGAGCTCTAACTTAATATTAAAACTTTACAAATTTAAAATTTAAAACCTTAATCAAACATTCATTTTACGCAAAGGTTGACTAAAAGTAATGTAAAACTTTTTAATCGGGTTACGTAATAAGTCAATTTATTGTTAAAATTGTTATGGCAATAAATGCTACCTTTACATGAACGATTGCTACTGCTGCTGTGATCAGTTGTTGTGTTCAAACTTCTAGCGATGTATTCACACTTATATTTAGAATCACATTCGTGTTATTATGAGGATGCTGTCTCCTCATAATAACACGAATGGTTTTTATGAAAATTTTGTCTATAGGTTCAGCTTGAAACACGGAACCTCAAGGTCTGTGTGTTTTGGATTATTTCATAATTATCATGTAATCTGAAATTCGTCAATGTTATAGCAATCATAATAATACATTAAATATTTGTAATGCCATAATATATTATATTATATGCAATGATATCATAACCATCATCAATGGGTGAAAGACGTGCGAGTTAGTTTGCGAACTTGTTGGAAATAAGTAATAATAAATAATAATAATCATAAATTAAATAACTAACAAACTTAACTACGAGCTTTTTTGCTTGTGTGTCACCCAAAAAGGTCGTGACGAATATCTCAGAGAACTTTTTTTTACCTTAATCCATCGTTTTAAATTTACACAGTCTTTCGAATAAGCCTCCTACAACTGAAAAAGTCGGCTCAATGTTTGTATAGGACAGGAGCTTTGTTTGAAAAGCTCATAGACTGCTCATAGAATGTAACTACGTTTTTGGATGCTCGAATTACTGTAGATTACAGGGTTTTATTTACATTAAAGTTATAAAAATGTTATGAATAATAATATCACGACCCGATAACTACATACATACATTTAAAATTTATACTTAACCAAGAAATTTTACGATACGATTTAACAATATTCTAATTTATTAAAAAACGAAGTCTCCACTTACTACCAAAACTGTCAAAACTGACTCAAAATAATCATCTTTATAGGCCAAAACTGACTAACAGTCGATTCTCATTCTTAACATCATGCATAATACATAAATGTTTAAGCAAGATTTTTCTTCGGAACCACATACATTTATAAAATATGCTAACGATTTATCATGTAAATTATTTCAGCACAACAAAGCATAAAAATAATATCATAACACAGAAACGAAACTGATTTATTTAAACGCGATATCGGTGTCGTCAGCACTTCCATGGCGGCAAGCGGCATCCATCATTCAGAGAACGCGACTAGATTTGCTGTAAAATTCAATTTTGCTTGACAGCTGAGCGATTGAACTGCTGCCAATAAGCGGGCGATTCCGCTGCAGATGACGTCATCGCTGGCCAAAGCATGGGAAATACCATTTTAAATAATTGATGCAGAACTGAAATAATTGAATTTGAATTCAAATTGTTTGGTGTTTGCAATTTATAAATAAAATGGATTTCATGAAAGTTTAATAAATTATTAATAAGTGTTTTTTTTTACTTTTGTTTGTGTAAGCGTAAGTTTTGTAGGTAATAAATTAGGTATATTATAAAATTCTATAGTAGCCCCGTTGAAACACTTCAGCAGGTAGGTACAATTGAACATAATGAATACCAGATAAAATAAATAACAGAAACTGTAACTTTTTCTTCATTAATTCCTTTACCGTAGATATTACAGCACACAGCGAACAATTACAAAAAGCAACACAACAATTCCATACCAACAACAAAGTTCCAGATCTAATTAAATTTCACATCTGCGTACTAATTAGTATCGGCAATGCAATCCCGAAGGCTTGCAAGGCGTAATGTAATTGGCACGAACACGGTTCGAAACATGCAAAGGCACGTTTGACGTCACTGGAATGACGTCACTACAATACGTCTGCTAATGAATGTGAAGAGCTGATCTGGCGCGAATGAACCCAACTCTACTGAGCTGAGACCACAACTTGTCCGGCCAATGCTGACTTAGTTTCGGTTCAATCTATTGAAAGCAGAATTACGTGATTGAATTGACTTCTCTAGTTCACATCGTGCATGCAGCGTTCTAGATTTGATTTTGGATGACCATAAAATAATCAAACAACGATATTAATTTGCGTGCCCATAGGACGTAGGTAATATAACCCATATTTCCTGCTGGTGATATCAAAACAAAACTAAAATGATAAAAATAAATATAACAAAAGTAAAATGTTGCCAAAAAAACCTCTGAAATCTATAATTACAATCTCAAAAATAATTTCTCTCATACGATACGATAATACGCCGTCTGAAATTGCCCTAAATTGAATAATAAAAAGGAAACAAACTCCAATATTTATATTTCAATCTCCTCGTAATAAAGCTGTGCTTCATATGAACGTAAGCACATTACTAATGTGAAGGCTCCCAAGAAATGTGTAGGTAGCTATGACTTACAAGAAGCAACTTATGAAAACATTATTTCATTTGCCTCCCTCTTATATAGATTTCCCCCGGGCGGGCGGAGATCGTATACAGCCAAAAATAAAAGGTCTCTCCCTTCTTTTCGACACGTACCTTCTCGGCGATAACACGACATATTAGAGGTCAAGATAGCCTGGTTGACTTCCAGACTTAAGACAACTTGTGGTACTGTTTGCCGAATCTATTGCCACCGCTATCAATCACCCCGAAACTACCAATAAATATCGTATGTTCCTGAGGATATCATCTCACGCGACTGTTATTGGCAATCACTCCAAGCATAATGCAAATAAAGGTTATATTGCCACTGAAAAGCACATAAAAATAGGGGCCAATCAACGTTTTATCGGCCCCACACGCAAAAGCTATCTAGCATGGCTTTATATTTCAGTAACACGTAGAAACTTTTATATGAGGTCGTGCGCCCAATTTTGACGCATAAAAAGAAGGTTATCTTGCGGTCGGTACAGGCCGTATTAAGCTACAAACATATTTGTCCCCGACCATAATATATTGTATATTATATCTATGTATGGGTCTATGGAAAATATTATCCACGAGTATTAATATAGGGCGCCCCGTTGTTCTTACTATACCCGATACGGAGGAAATATTATGGGAATTATGGCAGAATGTTGCCATTGTAATTAATTAATTATTTGGAAGCATGGCAGCGACATCGCGAAAACGCCTTTTGCGCCGTAGTATATTTCAAATTTGAACTAGTAATTAGTTATAACATTATTTACATCTATGTTTATAACCGCCAGAGTCGAAACACGGCATTGCATTTTTGCCTTAGTTTTCTGATATAACTTATTACTTTTAAATCGAGGCAAAGTTCTAGACTAAAAGCATGAATTAAATATCTTAAAGAGTTATTGTCTTCAAGCAGCTACTTCTGAACTTGAAGTACCGACTACGGTTACTTCCCTGCTAAAAAGTGCTGCAACTGCAGCAATTAATTGAATTCTCTTGTTAAATTTTTTGCGATAAAACATTATATATTTTTATCGAATCATAATGCTAATACAGTTACCATGTACCTAACAGCTGTATATAATTATTTTTTATGGAATATCGTACTATAAATATCATAATATTATTTGTTATATTGCATAAAATATTATGATAATAACTCATTATCTGAAAACCAAACTGATTAAAATATTTAGCTTTCTAATCCTTCTCTAAAGTCTGAATAAGTTTTATTGTTTTATCAAATCACTTTTCTGCTAAAAATTTTAAGTTTAATAGATTCCAGGGCACCACTTTGCCGACAGGAAGAGTTTAAATTGATGCTTCTGAGAAACTTTCGCCATCACTTACGCGAATATTAAAGCCTCGAGCAGACCGGATGCGTATACGTACACGTAAGCGTAGACGTGCACGTACCACTGAGTTGTAATGTGTGGGAATGTATTAGACAGGACACACCGCTTGCGTAACGTGACGTGCGCGTGCAGTGTGTCCTGTCTAATACATTCCCATACATTACAACTCAGTGGTACGTGCACGTCTACGCTTACGTGTACATATACGCATCCGGTGTGCTGGAGGCTTAAATCGCAGATAATTATGGGAGTTCTGCGATGACAGTTCTTCTTTGTCTGTCAATTAGTAAGTAGACAATCCAACTCCACTTGCACGAGATCTTTAAATTAAAAATTTGTAAAATATAACGTCTAAGGTTATATTTTGTGTTTTGCACCGACTTTGGTATCTGCCAATGGCCCTTCCAGTGAAAACTTCAAATGATCCTTAAATAAATAAATAAATAATAAATAAATATTACTGGACAATTTTTACACAGCGACATCTAGCCCCGTGGTAAGCTCGAAGCTTGTGTTACGGGTGCTAGATTTCTGATATACTTAATATAATATACATACATAGATAGATATATTTTTTTTATTATACATATATAACACCCAGACACCCGAAACAATTATTTGCAGATCATACAAACTGTTGTTCCGAGGCGGGAATCGAACCCGCAACCTCTTGCGTCGCAGGCGGACCTTCGCCCGCTGCGCCACAGAGGTCGTCAAATTAAAACATCAGATTAAAGAACATCAGATTAAAGATTAAAACAGGTAATCCTTAGGATTACCTGTTTTAATCTGATTCAGATTTTCTACATAATATGTACGATCTGCAAATTAATATTGATTGCGAGTGCTATTATATGTGTATAACAAAATAATCTTTGAGTATCATATGTTGTGCCGATGGACTCAGAAGTGCCTACTCATCATATCATCGAGTAAGTCCCTTGAACAGCCGAAAGCAAGCTCGAGTGGCAAAAGTTTGAAGATTTCATTCTACCTGATGCGCTGAATAAAGTTCACGAGCCTGTCCCTGAATGAGTTGTCGGGAGCTTGTAAATAACGGCTGAACATGCGAGCAACTCTGAAACTTTACTTCGAATAAGAACCAGCAACTAATTTTTTAAACCCATTATTCCAAATTAACTGTTGTGGAAGACATTACCTGCAATTATAGATTTTCATTTGAATTATTACACATTCGTACTATTATAATAATATTTACAAACAATCCCAAAAACGGTATGACGACCGATACTGAATTGTCGCACCATGAGGAATTAGATATATAAACCACCACATTTCTGTCTTTGTTGGTCTTACCCAGCATTGTGTTGTCACTATACATTCAGGATAAAACCTATTCAAAATACATTTAGTACCAGTTCAAAGTTTACTGTAAATGCGTTCAGTCTTGCAATAGTTACTGTTCCAAAAGCTAAGTATAACAAACTGTAATTTCCAAAGTTTGCTTCGCAATCGCCCGTGTACTGCTTTAAAACTACCTACGAAGGTGTCAAAAGTTACCCCAGTCCCAACTTGAAACACCCAAAAGTTCGGGCCCTCTCTAAATCTAGCAAGTTCGTGTTGACAGCGTTTGAGACACGACTTTTGAAGAGACAATCACCTTTACGAGGTGCTCTTGTTATCTGCGCAACTTGGAAGGTTACGAGCTTTGTGAGGGCGACGCTTGAAGACCTTTTAAGGAGTTGTCTAGGCTGCAAATTACCTAATACTAACCCGGACGTGACGTGTGGTCCTTAGAATATCACCATTCCTTATCTACTATGCTATCAAAAACCCATCTTATAAGAGATAAATCATGATCATCATCCTTATTTACGTTTGCACTGCTGGGACACAGGGAATTAAATATCTTAACGAAAGAGATTAGAACTTAATTCAAACTTCAAACTTTTCAGTTCTCAGAACATTCACTTCAGAATGAAAGTAGAGTATCGAAAGAGATAGTTATTCCTAATACGCCCAAGACTTAATGTGACTATTGAATGACGTCCTGAATGTAAAATATGAACCCGAACGACATTATGCCCATTCGCCTCGCTCCGCCTACGGCCGCAAAATCGGTGGAATGATGGCTTTAGCTTTAAACATCAATTTACAAGTTCTACAGGCGGTTACACGGCTCAAACCATGAACAAGTTATAAAGACGATAACTTAATTATATCGTCGACTTATAATGACTTGTATAACTAGCACAGGGCGAGCTGTAACGGATGAATTAAACGAGCTATGAAACTTCTTACTTGCATACGACAACTTCTGTCGTGTTTGTGTATAGGATCAACACATTGTAGTGGGGAAATTTGTACAAAGTTTGTTTTGAAGAAAACTTTAAGTCTGCGTTGTTGTGCTTTGAAAGTTTACTAAACAATTATTGATATAAGGATTTAGTTTTAATATAAAATTATGACATAAAAGACCGTTAGCTTTAGCGAAAACTGAAAATAGAATCTCAAGATAAATCTAGAGGTGCGCGGTGGGGTTTGAACCCACGACCTTCATAATGTAAGTCGAGTATGCTGCCATTTAGCCAACACGATTCTGGAAAATTATCAACTTAAATATTTCAAATTTAATCAACCCCAATTTGCTAAACATGACAACATAACCTGGCGCTTAAGATGGCATCTAGATTATGTAAAGGCTCCAGCAATGCCGTAGTTAGAGATAGAAATCTGTCATGCAGAAACGTATCTGATTCTAAAACAGGTAAAGGCTTCGCAGATAAGCTGAGACGTAAACTCGAGCCGTCCTACACTGACAACAGTAAACAAGGTTCTTATTGTTATTTAACACATTCGCAGTTCGGCTAAACTGTATGACCCCGCATAAAAAAGGTAATAAAAATGGCAATGTGCGTAGCATAATACTGTGCTTGAGAAAGTTAAAACTAACTAGTGTTGCTTTGACGTGGCTAACACACTACTAAGTATGCCCTTCAAAGGACACATTAAACAATAACTTAAGACATATTTGATGAATAATGTTATCCTTCAATTTTCTTTGCCGTAGTAGAATTGATATGAACATTACTAAGTGCTTTACGGTAAAATATACCCACTTGTTGAAATAAGCATAGAAAATTTATAATTAAGATAACAATAATTTATTTTATATGAGTAATAGCTAGTTACATCACTTATCTCAACAAACATAACCACCAATAATAAGGTATAAAAATATAGGTTTTTAAAGACAGGGCAATTGTAAACATAAATTTAACATTTTTTAACTATAATAAGGCTTATAAGAAACCATAAACTTGTTTATGAATTACCTTCTTCAAAGTGCCTTTAGATTAACAAACAGCATTTATTGCAGAAGAGTGTTATTACTGGGTTTTACAGCTTACTTGTTGACCGTGGTACAACGATGCTGTATGTCTCCAGATTCAGACTCCGATAAGGCGGATTGTTCCGCCATATCTCCACAATTATCTAGAAAGGTTGGTCTTTCATTTCTCGCAGACTCCGCGTTTTACGTCCGAGGATCTGTATCTCAAATCGTGAAATGAAAATTGCGATATGAGTTTGATTTTTAGTAGCGATCAGTTTCATAAAAACATCGCGTGGGAGGATTTTGTAGCTGAACCAAGCGACAAAAGTAAAATGGTATAAAATAAGTGTAGTAATGTTCAACGATATTTTTTTAAGACTTCGGGAACAAAGCGTCTCGGAGCAATATCAACATTAATATTTATAGCGATGCTAAAAATAAAACTCGATACAATTTCAATTTAATATAAAACGTTCGCAAGATGCAGGTTCAAGGCAATGTGAACAAATCGAAATCGCTGAAATACCATATTAAATAGGAGCAACGAAGATATATTTTTAAAATTTGTTTTGAAATAGGTTACCATTTTGAAAGCCCACCATAAAAATAAACATGATTTATTATTTCTTTGGCAGCCATAAGTTTGTTTCTGAGAAGTCTTTCGAAGGGCTACAATATGTAAGATGTCTCTCTCCAATACCAAACATTAATTTCGCAGACTCCAAATACATTTATGAAATCAATGAGCATAGCACAACGCAATCACTCCCCACAAATCCAGTGTCCGTCAAACCTTGTTACATCATCCCTAAGATCCTTCACAAGAAGCTTATCTCTTATAGCACATGAAGGGACCGTATTCATCCGGTATCGCCAATTTCTTACTTGATTGGGCCCGTTGATGGCTTTCGGAACAAAGGAGAGAATTCGAGACTGCCATTTGTGTCCTGGCATTGATTACCTCAGTAATAAAGTACACAGATTTATGGTTAGCCGTTACTGTAAAGATAACTTGGGAAGTTGAGAAAATTCGTAGGCGTCCGGCCGGCTTCAATAATCTATTTTCGGCGACTTTTAAATAGCTTGTGTAACTTTGTTTTTACTTTGCAAAGAGAAAACGAGTATTTGTCTGCTATTTTCAGAATTTGAATTTGCCGTCGCAATTTGGAAGTGACAAGTGATTAATATTAATTACAAAGTTATAAAACTAACTCGTTTGATTGCCATTTTGCAAATGATTCAAACCTATACTAATTTCATAACAACAAACTATCCTAATTTACAAAACACGTCCGCCTGTCAGGGTATCATACGTTGTCAAAATCAGAGTGAAATGCTAAATTTGAAATGACGGACGGACTGTTAACTGTTACTGTATATTGAACTGACTGTCGTTGACATAAGGTTTGATATCGCCAGTTGTTTACAGGGACGCGTCATTCTTGATTAGTCACTGGTAATAACGTAAAGCTAAATTCCTCAATCCTCGTATTGGGGTGTATGACAAGTTATGTGTTAGAGACAATTCGAAGTCATTATTATTCCAATATCGTAGCTATCTAGAATTAATTTGTACTCATGGAGCTTAGCTTATATAGGGCTAGATATTGTAGAAACAGTCCATTCATACTTATTATTAGTGGTTGATTTAATTATGATGGTTATAACTCAGATAAGCGCACTCATTTCATGTGGATACGGGATTAATCGGCGGAAACGTATTATTTACAAATGTGTGGTAATTTGTGCCTGAACATTTGTTTTTTACTGTACACAAAAGTACCTAATATCAAAAACATAAATTACAAATACAATACAGAACACTTTTTGTACACCAAAAATAAAACACATGATTACAAACACAAAATAAAATATTTATATAACTTAGATCCAATACAATGGACCTAAGTTATCTACGGCTTTGTTGTTAAAGAGCGATCTCTTCGAGGCAACCTTTGGATGGAAAAGAGACATGAAAAAAAAATCTACGAGTGCTTAGAATAAAAGTTGTAGGTATGAGTTCTAAATGCGGCTATAGAGCAGCATCCGTGGTCTAGCCCCTCGGCCGGTCCGTGCCTTGTCGCCGTAGTAAGTGGTCCTCACGACTGGCGGGTTGCCAGACGCCAGCTCTGCGTTCTAGAACCTTCCACACTGCAGTTCAACATGGTTCATCCTAACATGACTTAGTGATTAGTGTATCAGTGTAGTGATTTCTGATTAATATTGCTTTGGTGTATGTAAAGGACTTTTCCAGCAAAAGGAAAATATAAAATGACTAATGAATAGGTACGTACTTATAAACTCTAAAACTGTTGGAAAAGATTGGATAATATTCTTTTGGAATAAAATTGGATAACATTCACCTGCCTGAAATATAAATGAATTTCCTAACAGGCATTTCCTGTTTTAATGGTTTTCGTAATACTGGCTTTGCCTAGTCCAATGATCACTAGTAATATATTTTTGTAAAGTTATTTGCTAATGTTAAATTTATAAGTAAATAGTGATATTTTCATTTTTAGATAAAGACCACGGATGCAGTCTTTGTGTGCAGCAGTTGAGTGTCGTAAAAGAGGCTCTATCCAAAACCTTTGTCTTACCCGCACTCGAGCAAACTTGAGGGATAGTGCTAGTAGGTAACTTTATACCTCTATTTAACTGTAAACGTAATAAAGACAATCATTAAATTGAGAATCAACACAATTAGAACAAATATAAGGAGGTAAATAGGAGAAAAGTCTAAAGCTAAGCTATCTATGCAAATAAAAATAAATAGCTGTTCGTTAGTCTCGCTAAAACTCGAGAACGGCTGGGCTGATTTTGGTCTTGAAATATTTGCAGTAGTCTAGGGAAGATTTAAAAGTGAGTAAACAACGTATTATACCTATCTAAAAAAGCTTAGGTACTCAGCTAACTTTTGTTGCCTTACGCTTAGCAAAACAACACTATTCTTCCAAACGTTCTATTTGTTGACTGGGGCTATTCTTATACCTAATGGCTCAGTAGTTTTGTCCTAGTATTAATTGAGTGATTGACATTTCCATACATACATTAGGGAACGTTCGGTTTAACGAAAACTTGCTTTTACTCCACTATTTCTGATAGTGATATCTTATTTCTGGTTAGATATAAAAAATTCTATACCATGCTTAAAAAATATACTTACTTTTAATTCTGGCCCAAATAAATTCGTATTGATAACGATGTAACAAGATAACGATTGAAATATTGATGTTAGCTTTTATTCGCCCACACATACAAACAACTTTCAATGCTTTTATTTTTAAAAAGGTTATTTGCGTTTCATTTTAAAAAATAAACATGAATTTTGTATCTTTATGAATAAGGTTTTCAAATATTTTATGGAGTTTATGTACTCTTTTGAAGTTACCAAACGTAATCTATAAATTGTTTTAAATTAAAATCTAATTATTTTCGAGAAGTAGGTACCTAAAATATATTTTTTTGTAATAATCATTTAAAAATTACAATTTATCATCATTTGCTCTAAAAGTATAAAGTAGAACCTAACCATCAGCTAGATGTGTCTACATATGTGAATAGTTTTTTTTTATAGTCTATGGATTATCAGTTCGTAAATATTCCAATTTTAAATTCAAATGTGCAAGTCCAAGTTATGCACATAGTTAACCGAGTAAGTTCAGTGACCCTGCAATGCACGATGCACATTGTTGGGGCTGTCTCCACCGGACTCCGGATATAATGAGGATCAGTCAACACGTAAATTGGCGTCCGATTTGATCCGGGTTTGATGCTCAGCCTACTTTAGATAGCCTGTTCAGTTCAGTTACAAATGTTTAAATAAATGTTTTGAAGATAATTTTTTTGCAAATATGCACGTGAAACTCCATCAAGCCGAAACCAACAAGTTGATAGGAATCCTAAACTCTGCTAAAGACAGTTCAATAAAAGCCTCAGTAAAAAGCCCGTGACATTTCCTTCTATATTTTACTTCCCCACTTGACCCAACTGAACTTTTCGAACGTTAATAAACGGGAGCCCTCAAACGCACTCCACAGAACAAAGAGACGTTATTCCAAGACCGATACTTAAGAAATAACAAAAGAAAAATTATGTTTTAGGACCCTTTTCCATTCTCGTGCGAGGAAGCCTCGAGGACCCTTTAGATTGTACTCGGCGATATAAATTATACTTAATGGAGCATTATAATTAAAACCAACACACTAGGCTAGTTGTTTTTGTAATTTATTTATTTGTTTAGGACTCTCGTTTCTTCTAAATGAAACAACATACAAGACCTTTTTAATAGGTACTAAATTATCAGTTTACATCTATCTATATATTACGCATGGCAAACATTTTAAAATTAATTTGCAAACTATCTGTAGCGGAATGGAATTTTTGCAGACGCATGAATCTATCTTGATAGCACGCTGGCTGGGCCAGGCTGTGGGTCTCAGGAGTGGTAGCATATTGCCCACAGGTGCTGGGTTTTGGAGTGACCTTCCAGATTATTCGCTGCGCAAGCGAGATCTCGCGGACATTTTAAGAAACCAATTACCAACCAATTACCCAACTAATAGTTACAGTATTCCTCAAGATATCTGTTATTCTTAATGTTGCTTACAACGGAACAAAATTAATGATAGGGTACGGACGCAACTTTGTTTTTGTAACTTCAAGTAGGTATATTATTTAAAAGCCTACTGCAAAATAATAACGTGTGAATACATAGAATAACCCCAAATATAATATATATTAAGAACAAGGCCATCTTGCGGAAAAGCTCTACACTAATTTCACTGTATACTTTCAGGAGTTCATATGGCTACAGCTGTTTTTCGATAGATGGCACTGCGTTTTCAGCGGCAAGGTTCTAAGAACTCCGGTAGTCTTTTGTCGGGTAACATGTTTTATAGAACAAATCAATAGATGGCGCTGATAACTTTCAAAACTTTACAGTGACGAATTTAGCTCAGTTCTTTAAAAAAGCTTCACAGATCTAGATTCAATTATTTATAAGTAGGAACCTGACAAACTTTTAGGTCCTCAACAATTTTTTATTTATCTAATACTATTATTTAATTTAAATTTTTGAAAGGTGTTTCATTCCGTAAAAAATATTACATAAGTAGGTACATATTCATTTATTTAACTATGCAAAACAAAAATTACTTACAACAGGTGGGCTTAATGCCAATTCATTACCATAAAACAATGTCCAAATAAAACCTTCAATGAATATTTTCCCGTTTAGCAACTAACTAAATTTAAAACAAATAGACTTAAGGTAAGTAAAGCTTAGTCAGCCATCTCAATAGCACTTGATTTAGCAAAGAGCACCGTAATCCCATCAAGGAAGCCACTGCAGCTCGGGCCAATCCTGATGCAAGCATAATGCGCTCCACGACTCGATTAAAGTTGAAATACCCTCCATCTCTTGTAGAATGAGATGCCGCGGGGATTTACATGCATTATATCAGTACGTATTCGAGAGAGAAGAAAGAGAAAAAGCAACCAAACGAAGCGAAAAACGTACCAAAACAAATAAAGAAAAAATGATTTTTCGAAATGATTTTGTGTATGTAAAAACACCAAAAATTATGTTTCGTTATGATTCAAAATTATGAAATAAATAGGTGCATTTAACATTTTTTACTTGCAAGTAGGTACTATCAATATAGGTAGGTACATTTTATTACTGTTTTTATCAATCAATCTAGACTCTCGTGTTGTTTTTAATCTATCTTCTAAATAATCTAAAACAATTTGAAAATTAATTTAACTTTTATTTTAAACCGGAGTACCTAAAATTCAGCATTATCATGAAATTTCAAGTATCTTTGTATCTTGATTATGGTTGGCCTTATTTATCTTACAATATTATAGAGGATTAAAATAAACGTTGTGAAAGCTTGCATTGCTAGCTCCTAAACTATGTACAAACACAGTTGAGTAATATTTCGCACTAACCAGCGTGGATATAACAAGCCCGTACAGCAATACTGTATAGCAATGTAAGTGTGGTTTGTGGTCCTAATAAGTACAAATTGGCGGAATTTGTACTAATGACTGTGGTATAGTTGTATATGGATGACACGGTTAGGTTAGGTTTACTAGCCCAAACTTTATAGTTTATAGCAGAAGTACCTAATGGTTTAAAATAATATATTGACAGGTACTATTTACGATACTTACATTGATAAAGTTGTAAAGCAAGCAAGTTTACTAACGCGATCTAATTAGAAATAAGTAGGTATGTCACCAATATAGCCTTACGGATGATCTCATTGAAAGGACAGATGTAAGAGAAAGTAAAAATGCTACAGAGAATCTTGGATGCGTCCATATCTTGAGCAATCTTTATTCATCTGATAATATCCCATACATTACAGCAGCGTCTCGAATAGCAAGAACTTCGAGTTGCAAAAATTTTACAATATCAAAATCAAAATATTATGCAAAAATTTTACAATATAGGTAATTTTATTTTATTTTAAAATATTTTCTTATCATGTACTTAAATAAAAATAAATATTCTTGGAAAAATTACACAACGACATCTAGCCCCGTGGTAAGCACGAAGCTTGTATATGTATCTTACTTTTTACTAAAAAAGTGGCCAAGTGCGAGTCGGACTCGCCCATGTAGGCTTCCGCAGCAATTGTTTAGATGAAATAGTTTATGACCTATTATAAAAAAACTACTGGATAGATTTCGTTCAAACCAATTTTCGTTGTTAGTTTTTATGGTTATGTACAATATATATTTTTTCTAGATTTATCATTCTCTTATTTTAGAAATTAGAGGGGGGGGGGACACTCTGTTTTCCACTTTGGAAGAGTCTCACGTCCAAACTATTAAGTTTAGAATTAAATGGTGTTAGAAACATTGTTATGATTTTTGAAGACCTATTCATAGATACCCCACACTTCGGTTCGATTAAAAAAAAGTTTTTAAGTTTCAGTCCTATGTATGGGGAACCCCAAATATAATTTATTTTTTTTCAATTTTTTTCTGAAATCTTAGTGCGGTTCACAGAATACATCTACCTACCAAATTTCAGCTTTGTAGCTCTTATAGTTTCGGAGAAAAACGGCTGTGACATACGGACGGACGGACGGACGGACGGACGGACGGACGGACGGACATGACGAATCTATAATGGTTCCGTTTCTGCCATTTGGCTACGGAACCCTAAAAAGCCATAAGACCGGCCATCCCACGAAGCCAGGCGTAAACAAATTGCAATTCCTCGCCCAAAGCATCTCACACAGCGATTTTCGTGAATCGCGGAAGACAAAGAAAAGGGTGAATATTAAAGGGCAAGGCGTCACTTGAGCCAAGTTTTCATCAGGGAGTACGGGCTGCTTTCAAACCTCCTTTTGAGATCCCGCGGAAGATTAGGCACTACCTCCTCTAAGGATGTGAAGGACTTATCGAGCTTTTTTTGCTTGTTTAGCGAGATATGGTTCGTTATTTCGGTCATCTTGTTTTTTCTTCTTGGATTCATGTTTGATGTGTTGTGAAGGCATTTTGTGGTTAAAAAGTTTTGCGAACTTGAATCATTTTTAATTGGCTTGTCTTTTGAATGTTTCTTAAATTAATAACAAGATGGTGACATAAAATATTATTTTCTATCCTCTTATAGAATAAACATTACTTACTTATTGAAGTAGGTACAAACATGATACCACCTAACTGAGAATCGATTTTCATAACTATTTTCTAATACCTAACTATTTCTTTATGCAATTGGTTAGCCGGTTCCTAAATTGTATTTGCGTGACATTTTTAACCATCACAAAATAATAAAATCTACAGTACAGCATATAATTATTACATACACAAAAATAGAGGAACAGAGTTATTTTCATCGACATTCTGAAGAGGTAGTAGGGCTAGGGCGGCCCTAGCTCGTTATTGCACGTCATCAGTAGTGAAGCGGCCCTCACACCGGGATGATTCAGCATTCTCAATCCAAAAGCCTTTTACGATTCCACTCTTTCATTCTTGCGCGTGAATTCGACGCTTTTGGCTCTTCACGCAGTTTGTCGACTCTTTTCACGTTTTCATAGACGTTTCACGTTTAAATAGAGAATGATAGTGTTTACCTACTTGAAAATATGCGAGAAATTTTAAAGTGATTTCATAAATAGTTAATGTGAAGCCGAAATTACGTTTTCTATCTACAGAGGGTTTTAGTTTGTAGCGATTAACTTAACTACCGATTTTTTTATTATTTTAAAAGTAGAATTATTTATAACGTTTTCGAACAAACGATATAACTTTAGAACCAGGCATCGTTTTAGATATATATTCTTATTTTTTCCAACACTATGTAATAATAAAATTCAAAATTTTTATTTAATTTTCATGCCCCAAGAAAGACTATGTAAAACCAAAATTCGAATATTTAATACCACTAGTAAATTTACTCACTATATTTAACTATAGGTACTCTACACAATCCATTGTTCCGGTCATTTAAGAAAATTTGCGGCTTGCAGTGGTTTCCAAACTACGAGTAAGGCAAATTGGCTAAATTGGGAGCGTTTTGAACTTTGTTACATTACAAAAGTTTGGCGCTGACCGGCAATCTAAGTTGGTCATGTAACAACTTACCTAAAAGGGTGTAAAACAGCTATTTACAAAGGAAAAAAATGGAAATGGAACGCAGAGTTTTTTATAGAGTTTGTTACAGTTTACACTTGTATATTGTTTGACTTTGTTTATAAAATGTTGGTTGCGTCACGATAAATAAATATTGCCGGACAATTCACACAGCAACATCTAGCCCCGTGGTAAGCTCGAATCTTCTGTTACGGGTGGTACAATGTAAATAGGATGCTAATCTACAGACCTACACCATTTATGAGTAAACGTACTATAGAACCTTTTTAGAACATACAACCTTAGCCTTCAATCTCTGCACCATTGAGGCAGTCAATAGTTAATAGCCTGCCACGCTGCTTTACCCGCATTTTATGGATTTACCTTTATATATTTATATATAGGTTAGTACCTATAGCCTTTCCATACAAATCGGCTATCTCACACACGGAAAGTTAGTAACAAATTGTTTTTTTCTGATATTCAACGCGGGGATTTTGCGCCATTATGGCTATCTATTGTCTAACTCTTAACTGCATTCTCTATTCAAAAAAATATGAAAATTGAATAAGTATTTTATTGATCTTGAGTAAAAAGTTCGTAATCAAAAAGGCAACAAGCATAACTTTAATATAACCAGACATCAATCAAGGCAAAAATGTGGGATTCCATTTAAAGCGACCGCGCAAAACGCACGAAAAACGCAATTACAACATAATAAATTAAATGGCATCAATCATCTACGTCTTGTTTTAATTTTTATTGTGAATTTTCGGGGTATTCAATGTGGTGCAGGCAAAAGAATAGTACCACCTCATCTTTTCGTCATCATTACCCTTTCCCACACTGGCGAGACTGGCACACTTAAACTTCTCAAAGTTCTACATGCCCGGTTTCCTCACGATGTTAGCCTTCATCTTTAGAACACGTGTTTGAATGTAAGAATTCCACTAATTTCATCATCAGATCATGACCATGATCATGATCATGACTATGGGCCAACCTGAAAACTCCATCCATTTTTTTTTAATCGGTCCAGGCGTCTTTGAGTAATCGTTGAACATACATTAAAAAAAGGTTCCGTCGATCTGAGAACCTTCTCAATTCTCAAAAACTTCGACAGGGATAAGAATGTTCAAGCAAAAGCATGTCTAAACTTAAAATATCTAAAGCATCATCCAATAAAGTTCCAGTGAACTATCGACCTAGCTCGCTTTGTTGCTGCAAATTGGCGTAGAGGGCGCCTCTTTGTACCGCACGCGGCACGTACTTCGACTCAGCTAGATTTATGACTATCAATAGAATTTCCCACTAAAACTTATGTACAGCTTTTTGGTCTATATTTATTGATATTACCTTTAACAATGTGGTTTATATTCACCCCTATTTACGTTCCTAAATCCCAATGCTGGGACACAGGGTCTTATCTCTTGACGAGAGAGGTTAGGCCTTAATTCACCACGCTGGCCAAGTGCGGGTTGGTGAATGTCACATATCCTTGTCGCTGTAGCCCCGGAATGGTTTAAACGGAGGTTTAAAAGAACTAATCGGAAAAAGCGGGCGAAGCCGCAAACGGGTCAGTTAGTAACACATATCAAAAATGTCTCCATAAAATAAAGCAGAACGGGCCACAGACGTATCCTGTCGCAGATTCAAGTACCACCCGCATCAATTTCCATTTTTACATCTCGAATTTTCGATTCGAAGAAGCATATCGTATCCAAATAATGTCACAGTGAGCAGAATTGTGAATCGCGCAAATCTCGAGGATATTATTGAGTATTGACATTTATTTTCTGACTTTTATTATTTTCGTTATTTCATGTAAAAATGGTTTTAGCACAGCACGATCCAAATCATAATTACCATACAATACAATATCCTTTATTGCACATCAAAAAACAAAAAAAAACATTACAAAAAAAAAGTATAAAAATGGGCGGCCTTATCACTAAAAGCGATTTCTTTCAGGCAACCTTTGGATGGACACGAAACACAAGTACTAAAAGACGGAGGGTGCATAAAATAATTGATAATAAAATACAGGGTGATTGGTAGGTGGGTGCAAAGCTGCTAGGGGATGGTAGTGTGGACTATTTGGAACCATTTAAGTTGTCAGAGGGGAAGTCGGACTATTTTTTTTTTTTAACCTACCAATCACCCTGTATATTTAACCTAACAACACAAACCCAAAAATATCATCCTACCGTTTTGAGTGTTTACCAACTCAACCATTACTTCCACATAGACCGGATATAATGTCCCAGTGATTCTTTCTTGGTATTATAGAAAATACTGAGGACTCTGTCATTAAAACTGGAAATTCAAAGGTTACCGCTCCATCGCTCGCTGGCTTCTCTTTGAATTCTGACCTACATCACGAGTTCTCTCTGCGTTTGAATTTAAATAATTGCATTTCCGCGTACAAAGCAAAATTTAAAATGAAAAACCTTTGCACAGATTCGATTGAATATAGTTGAATTAATAACGTACTCTAAAAATCTAAAATACCACTAATTAACTCGCTCATCTAAGAACTGATTTTTTGTAGGTGTTTTATGGTATTTCGAAAGTGGTTTGTAACAAAATTCTCCACAAGAGAGTGAATTAATTTCCATTTAAATCTAACATTTATACCATAAAAAAATACCTCATAGCTATTAAATCCTCTACATTGTGTTGGCAAAAAAAAACTTAAGTACCACTTACCATCTAAAAACAAGTGTAAAAATAGTCTTTAAATTCTTAGTGGTAAGAGTCATATTTATGTCGAGCACAAAAATTTAAGGCCAACGAGACAATTGCTCTTGTAGACATTTTTCAGTAAAATTATACCACTAGAGTCTATTGTGTCTGGCATAAAATGTTTGAAAGAGCATTTAAAATTGCTACTACTTTGAAACATTTTCATGGACTGTAGAAAAAATATTATTAAATATTTATATGAATTTTTAGATAAACTATTCGTGCTCTTGCGACGCTTCGCACTGGCGTTGATTTACCTAAGCTTCCAAATCGTCACCCCTATTTACGTTATATAATTATGTATATAATGTTATAGTGTATTGTTCATGCAACAGCCTTTTATCAATAACAAGCTTTCCGCCCGCGGCTTCGCCCGCATTATATTAGAGTAAAAAGTATCCTATGTCCTTCTCCTGGCTCTTAGCTACCTCCCTGCCATTTTTCAGCTAAATCGGTTCAGCCGTTCTTGAGTTATAAGTGAAGTAACTAACACGACTTTCTTTTATATATAAGAAAAAGATTAATTGGTTATGTACCTAGAGGGTATTTCAGCTTGTTAACCTGTCTTGATTTTTGAGCATTAACGATTCTAAAATATAGCGCTGAAAAAGACGCAACAGATTTCATATCATAATAACTAATTCACAAAGAACTACTGGCAGACGGATATCCACAAAGTAAATTGAGAAAATCTAGTGAAATAAAGCTACATCAAGTCACTGTGTAACTACGAGGAAATGTAGCGAAAATACGTTCTATCAGCTTCGCTCTAATCTGTAAGGCGATATATCAGTGACCAACACAATAGCAGATAGAAAGCACTGTGAGCAACAGTTAACCTAACTGTCTGCAATTTGGACCCATATGAAATAGAATAAATCGGACCTACATATTGCGTTTCAAAAATCACCTTAAATTCAATCTTATTCCTCGCTATGAAAACTCAAATTGGATTCTCCCAAATCGGTACATATAACATTTTGGATTTGGTTGAAATTTGGAGTTCAGGAAAATTCTGCTACCATTTCGGGCTGTAACCGAAAAGGTACAAGGTTCAGAATTGACGGAGGATGTTGTAGGAATGTGGTACTAAGCTTGATGTCTATTGTGGATGCAGGGTTAATGGTGCATGTGTTATTGAAGCCAGATATTGCTAGATATTTAGAGCACGGCGCACACTAGAGCAATTGTGGTGAAGGTTCTACGGTTGGTATTCGCAATCGTAGTATTTATTTAAATCAAACAAGCACGTTATATATGTTTTAGGTTTCATGATTCACGTTGGAATGATGTAACCGCGAATTAGCAACGAATGTTTCATAATTGGCGGTACGACTTGCTAAGATATTAGTCTCCATGTTTTTAAATAAATATTAAAAGATTTATGTCATTTATTTCCATAAAATTCTAAAAATGACTTGGACAAGTCAATAAATACTCAGGGTACAGAAATATTTAAAATAATACTTATCTAAATTTTTTAATTCGTTTTTACCTACTCATTGATGTTTAATCCAGCAATAAGCTGATTTATTATTATATTTATTTATAATAAATTGGGGTCATTGGAGAAAGGTCAATTCTGTAAAATAACTATCAGGGGTTGATAACTGATCGATATACCGATGCCAAAAATGTAATCAATATATTTTTTTATATAAACAAAAACTACTCGACGGATTTTAAGAAATCTTGATACATGTTTTACCGATAAATTACTGCTTTAAAAGCAGGAAGTTAAGAGAGACTGCAAAGATGTTATGGATGCACTTATTGCAGTTACTACGAGCCGTACATAGAAGCTGTTACTAGCTAATGGCTGATTGGATCCACCAGGGACCATCAAACATTGATGTTCACTCGCTAAATCTTTTTATTGATACATAACTATTTTCCGCTACTGACTTTGAACGAAGAAAACAAGATAAATTTAGAATTTTGTTGTAATTAAATGCAATAGCGGTTTAAAAATTGGTACCTATGTAAAAACTTAGCCCAGATACCTAAAACGTTTTAGCAATTTCTTATCGTTAATATTACATAAAATATTTGCGCAACGAATTATTAGTTATCTACTACTAATTTATTAGAACATTAAAGAACATTATTTGTCAGCAATTGATTACGATTTTCATTGAATCAATAAATTAATTATTAATAACGAAGATATTAATCTTAGGGACGACCAAACGTGCGCTTGCCTCGCAGGAGTTCGCTGGTTCGATTAACGCTTCGTAACAAAAACTTGTAAGATCAACAGATTAATTCGAGTGGAGTTAAGTGTACGTATAATGTAAAAATTATCTACGTCGGTATATTTAGTTTATCAGATTTCTAGTACCCGTAACAAAAACTTTGAGCTTTTGTTACTGCTAGATGCTGCTGTGTGAGTGGTCCAGCAATACATTTTTATTTAATAAACAAACATACACAACTTTTCAAGCTATTTAAGTATCAATTCCTTGTATCGATTCGCATAAATTTATGACGCGATAGCTTGTTTATGACATAGGAAGCTGTCGCCAACAAATAAAATTTCCTTGTTTTATGTTTTAAGTTTACGAGCCATTTATTTATAATATTAATAAAATACGTGAACAGTTTTACAACCAGAGCGATCGGGTCTTTTAAATTTTCACTCCTTTCAGATCCTTTACAGTGTTAGGAATGTTCTCTATGAATGAAATACTACTATATTATTGTATCAATTTGTATCCTCTGTTATTAACGGAACAAAAATTTATTTCTTCTTCGACTCTTATGGTAAGTATATTATCGACTATCAGCGCCCATAACACATTTACCTATATACAGTGCGATGCGGCAAGGACACATATGACCTATTGGAAATTTTCCACATACCTTTTATATCAAAACTTCTAATATAAACATATCCTATGTTATAAAATTCAATTTTGCGAATAATTCAATATCATGCGAGCTTCCGGTTTAAAAGCACGCACATAAAGCATTATGCTGGATTCCTTTTACAAAGTGAATGCATTATTATTTTACCGACCTTTTTCTCATAATATCAGTTATGTTCTACATTCTCTTGTGACACGATATTCGTTTTTATAGCTTTATTGGTTCTGACCCATTTTAGGTACAATTCCAAAGTAAAAAAGTATATACCTACTCGCAAACTCCTTGCGATCCAAATAAATAATTAGATATTTTGGGATTTAGAAAATAAGACTTTTGAATGTCTAAGAGATTTAAAGATAATTATTTAATTATATTAATAACTTAAGAACGGTAAACTTTAGTTTTGCTTTACTAACAATGCATTTATAAGAATAATTTATAGTGAAGGTACTAAAGATTAAAATGTAGGGTACAGAAGTAGGTTAAGGAAATTACAGGGAGTCATTTATCTAGTTCCAATACAGCCTTTGTGTGCAACAAAGGCTAAGACGCTGAGCTTATCGGATGATTTAATTTGAACTGGGAAGCTGTAATCTACTTTGCGATAAGTTTTCAAACAAATAAAGCTCAACAGGATTAGCTAAATAAAGGTTATACGAGTACTTGTTTTATAAAGTAAAAAATATCTTTTACATAACTTTTTGTAACTATTTAAAGAAGTATACTTGTCATGACTATACTTGTTACTGTATGTAAAAGATACTTTTTACTTTAAAGCTCCAGTTTTTTCACAAATGATAACTAGATTTTCTATCTCAACAATCTGTGTCTTCGGTCAATCGGTGCTGAAACACACAGTCAGAAATCATTGGGTATTATTATTGGTGTGAAATGTTTATTAAAGTTAAAAATATGAGTACCATGTTGATCTTGACAATTTGATTCCTATCTTTTTCTAAGAAGAGATTTCTAAAACCAGTGCTAAACAATCAAAAAATTCACTCTATTTTGAAATTCACTCTATTTCAAAATAAAAAAGTATCTACATTATTTAATTTAGCACACACATGTGCACACAATAGAAACCTTTATTGCACGTGTTAGTCAGTCAATTAATCGAAAATTGCCTGAAAATGTCGGTGGAAACGCAAAACGGTCGCGCGTGAAATTCTCAATTACAGTTTCAGGAGCCACTGCCCATGTTTTTGGTCAATTACGACTGTGCCGTGTGTGATGAGATGTTAATTGCATGAATAAGTATCGATAGAACCTAAGAATATAACAAAACCATAATGATATTACAATTATATATTACGCACTAAACGTAGCTTATACATTTTATATAGGAAATAGCTTCAGGTTAAGAATCTAGTTTATTCTTAACCTGTAGCTCTTTCTTTTATAAAATGAGCTACAAAATTTAAACCATAATAAAACTATCTACGAGTAATCTTAGTAATAAATATCGCTAGGCAATTCCATAGTAACACCAAGCTCAGAGCTTGTGTTTCGGGTGCTCAATTTCATTAACACAGCACAGTATACTAGCAATAACTGTTTAAAAACAACCGGGCACATGATAATCGCCAGGTAAGTGATGCCAGGCAAGCATAACTTGCAACAAGTGAGCAAAACCACCAACTGAAGACAGTAATCGACTAAAGCAACTAGAACCCACAAGTAATCCGTATAACAAATGGCACGGCACATGTTATGAATACTAAACGTAGATATCTCACCATGTTTGTGTCTTTACTTCGCATGTTTAGTGCGCGCTGTCATCGTTTACTGTAGAGCCTTCCCTTCCGGTTTATTTTGTACTAATAATTTATATACTGTGTGGTGCTGGCCTAAGATAATTTATGATCTCTTTGATCTAATCAAGGTGTAACATAGACAATAAATAAACATAGTGTCATCAAGAGTCTTGGTTTATATAACATGTATAATAAAAAATATATATCTATGTATGTATATTATATTAAGTATATCAGAAATCTAACACTCTTACCAAGGGGCTTGATGTTGGTGTGTAAATTGTTCAGTAATATTTATTTATTTTAGAGTGTTAAAACGTTAGCATCAGCTGCAGAATGGATAAAATCTTTAAGTTTTCTCATTATTAAAAGCCTAAATGATAAATAACGCTATCATAAACAGTTAACAACGTTTCTCATAATGAAAAACTGATTAAAATCGTTCCACGGAAACAATCTCGAAAAAAACGACCCAAATCTGAGTTTCGAGCTCAAATTAAACCGCGAATATCACAAGTGCTATTTGGATGGCGCAGAGCCGTATTTCAGCACACGAACAAAAATCACATCGATAATATTAATGCGAAAGTTCATCAGTTTATTTGTAACAACTAAGAGCAGAAACTTTCTTTCTTTATACTTAATGTACCCTACCTAAAAGAGCCTTGTAGGGTAAGTAGTAACTGTAGTACACTCGACTTTCATTCTGAAGGTCGTGGTTTCAAAACGCCGCCACGCACCTCTGGATTTTACTTCTAGAAAAAATCAAGTGCTCTTTAAAACACGTGCTCTAACGGTGAAGGCAAAAATCGCGAGGAAACCAGCAAGCTCTGAGAACTTTGAAAATTTTGAAGGACATGTTGTGTTATTCACCAACCCGCACTTCGCCAGCGTGGTAAATTAAGGTAATAATAAACTCTCTCGTCAATATTATAGAGAAGTCCCTGTTCCCAGCAGAGAAAACGTAAATAGGGGTGGTGATGATGATGAATAAATCTAGAGCATCCACCCTTCTGTGCTACTAATTACAAATAAATATATATCTGTCCCATGGTTGTTATATTATAGTTACCTACAAAGAAACATCTTAGAGGAATCTTTGGTAAGCGTTAAATATACCAAATCCCATTAATAAAGTAATTTCAATTGCCAAATCCGCTAAAACCTATTAATAGGGATATTCCAGTTACTACTACTAAACGTAATATGGAGTGTAAATGTAATAAAGATAAAGAAAACTTTATTGTAAAATTGTTTACATAAGTTTTATGCAAAAAGGATATGATTTCAAGTTCCTAGTATATCTCTGCCGTATGCGATACCGCATAATAAGCTGTTTACGTAAATCTGGATATCTATGAATGTATAATGTAATCAGCGGCCATTCCCGTCATCTATCCTATCTTTGCACTTCCAAAACGGTCTTAATTTTATTCAATTTGTTAATCTGTTTGTCTGTTCAATGTCTATTTTAGGTGTCAATTATTTTTAACAAAACATTATTGACCGAGCAAACGAAGCGAGCGAAGCGTGTCTTTTTCAGCTTCGAAGAAAATGCTTTTGTATAAACATATGAATGAAAAAATAATGAAAAAGACCTGAAGCACAGATATATAAAAGGTATTTATTAATTAAAGATTTAAAGATTAAAGATTTATGTCATTTATTTCCATAAAATCCTAAAGATCACTTGGACAAGTCAATAAATACAACACATTATTAAATAAAATAAACAATGGAAACAAGGTTGACATAAAAATATGTTTCGTTTTTTTTAAGCACTGAATTGAGAAACATAAAGAACAATCAGCTCATATCTGAATTTAGTACAATTATTTGTTAGTTTGTTCTTTTCTTTAAGATATTGGAGCGGATTCCATCCCATGCAGTTTTATCTTCTAAATACTCTGATATTTTATAATATGATTTTGAAATAAGATGTTTTTTTACCAAGTTTTTAAATTTAGTGATAGATAATTCTTGCAATTCTTTGGGAATCTTGTTATAGAAGCGTATACATTGCCCCTTAAAAGATATATTAACCTTATGTAGCCTAGTAATATGTAAAGCTAGTTTTTCCTTATTTCTAGTATTAAAATTATGTCTATTACTTTTCTTAGGAAAACTATTGATGTTTTTGTGGGTATACATTAAGACTGTATAAATATATTGACAGGGAATTGTCAATATATTTATGTCCTTGAATGTTTCACGCAAGGATTCTCTTGGGCTCATTTTATAGATAGATCGAACAGCTCTTTTCTGAAGCACAAATATATTATTCAGTCGTACATCTCCAGCACTCCCCCAGAGTAAAATGCCATACGACATAACACTGTGAAAATAACTGAAGTAGACCAGTCTAGATGTAGTTACATTAGTTAAATAACGGATTTTTTTAACAGCAAAAGCCGCAGAACTGAGCTTTTTCGATAACTTATCTATGTGAGCGTCCCATTGAAGCTTACTATCTAGTGTTATGCCTAAAAATACACTCTTACCCTTGTCTTAATAATCCTAATTTACTAATTAATATAATTAAGCAAATCTATAATAACGCAGGCAAAACTGCTGAAGTACCAACCTAAAGCTAGTTGTATAATCATTAAACCGATTCATAAATGCCTGACTATCTGCCATTTCTCCTCTATGAGGAACTCTTTGGCGCAGCGGGCGAAAATCTGCGACTCATGAGGTCACGGGTTCGATTCCCGCCTCGGGACAAAATTGTTGCTGTGTGAATTGTGTAGCAATGGACATAGATATTGCTGTGTAAATTTTAGCAGCAATATATGCTACTGCGGGCTATTGTGTCTTTATGCAATAACATACGACTACTATAACCGTAATATATAGCCAATATATTACATTGTAATTGAATTAAAAGTTCGTAAAACCTTACAAACGCGAATAATGGAGATCATTAACGCATGATTATTGCCATTCTTTCAAATATAATTCATTATTTCATTATTATAGCCAACATTAAAATACCTTACCCCGTAAATTTCATTTTAACTCTCAGAGAGCAATAATGGTACGGCTAGAGGGTATCATATTGAAATAAATGACATAATAACGTATGTGGGTATATTTTTTATTATTATAATCCAAAAAATCGATCATAAGCAATATCATAAGAAAGAATGGTCGTAAGAATATCCTATATACCTAAGTATATTATTTTTTTTTTTTTTTAGCGATAGATTTTTAATTGTAAAAATTTTCATAGTGTACCATAATTTTCAACCATAAATGTTGCCATTAAAACAATTTTTGAACGACTTAAATGGTATCGGTACTTATAAAACTTTATAATAACATACTTATCACAGTGTAAAGCTGTAAAGCATAGCACCTAACTTCGATTTATGATTCCGGTATCCAAAAAGCGCAAGCGAATTCCCTTTGAATGCCGATAAAATAATTTAAAATTAATTAAGGAGCTAATTAATTTCCATAAAACCATAATTGAAACTTTGTAACATTCTCTTTGAGTTTAAAATGCGAAGCATCGTTATTACTTTAATGGCCGTTGTAGCTTTGGATCCAAAGGTTGGAGCTTTTATATTACTAGCCCATAGAAAACCCATGTTGGCTGAGTTGGAGCACACTTGACTGTCATTCCGAAGGTCGTGGGTTTAATCCCGCCTCACAGAAAAGGCAAAAATCCCTGTGAACCGGCATGTTCTAAGAAATTTAAAAATAATCTCTTGTCAAGAAATAAGTGCCTGTGTCCCAGCAATGGGAACGTAAAGTAGTGTTTAATGTAGGCCACTAATAGAAATAGGGATAAAAGAAATTATGCAATAATTATAGCTAAGCTAGATAAATAAATTAATTATGCAATAGAAACTTTCATAGCTCTCTCTTCTAAGAGGTTCTATTATGAGCATTTGAAAAAGAAGCCACAAAGTATTTCACTTTGAGATATTTAAAGCGTGTGGATTTAATTCCTTGCAAACCCTTCGCTATGAACGTAGGTCGGGGCACTGTAAGCTAAAATTTACGACATTATTTACAATTTTAATGGTAGATAAAAAAACAAATTGCAAGTCAAGTATACATCAATAAATCGATAATTTTTATGAAAACCAAAGAAAGTATAACATAATTACGTTATATTTATTCGGCTCGGAAAGTTAGAAAGAAAGAAACCTACAGTAATAGTCAACTTTGTTTTATACTATAAAAAGAAAACGCAAATAAAAGCAAAAATATAAAATTTATTCGGTTGCACCAAACATGCATATAACGTTAAAAGCTTGCAGCAAGCTCCTGATCTCTTAAAACTTCGTAGCACACCGTAGCAACAGTTGCATTCGAGATTCGATACAGTGCGCACGCCTTGCGCTATATCTACACAAAACGTATAAATAAACTACAAAATAAGTTTGATTTGTTATACTGTAGAAGATCGAACTTTTTGAGTGAAAAAAAATATGTGTGCGATGTTATTGGAAGAGTGGAAAAACTCTCGATTGTGTTATGAATAGCAGTGAAAATGGATCGTGTTTTTTTAATTTGTTATTTTTTACTTTTGTTAGGCAAAGGTATGTGAAATAGCCGTGCAATTTAACTATTTAAATAATCGTATATCGTGCACTCATATCAATGTTAAAATGTTTTTTAAAAATCGTTCTGTAAAAAGATAAAATACTAATAGTTTTCACGTTTTCCCGCGGGTACAGCTATTATTAATTAAAATCATTTACATAATTATTTACAAAATGTACTTTTGTATTACATCAAGGACTAAAATCACCATTTATCATTAACTAGCTGCCCCCGCGAACTTCGTCTCGCCATATACTTTTACAGGGTGTCCTAATGTCTAATTTCTAAAAAAGAGGATGATAAGGCTAATAAAAATACATAATGTACATTAGCACAAAAACTAGCAACGAAAATTGATTTGAACGAAATCTATCTAATAGTTTTTTTATAATACGTCATAAACTATTTCATATAAACAATTGCTGCGGAAGCCTACATGGGCGAGTCCGACTCGCACTTGGCCACTTTTTAATTACTATCATAAAAGTGAATCAATCTTAAACGATAGCCATATACCTACTTTCGGTTAAAGACTTTATTTTAGTAGGTACTGAGACTGACTGAGTCCCCGTACCAAAGCATGATGCCTTACCGAACGGGCTGGTTTATTTCGGTACTTACATTTTTAAACTCTGATATCTTTCGATAGACCAGGGTTTTTAATTTTTTGCAAGGAAAAAAATAGTAGTAGAATGAAACCCATTAGAAAAGGAGGGGAATATGGTAAAAATGAAAGGAAAAATAAATTACGGTCGATCTGAGTTCGGGAAGTGGGAGGGGGTGGGCTTTTAAGGGGAGAAAATGGTTTATCTTGATTTGCGGTGAAACTACTAGTCCTATGAAAAAAAGTTATATAGCAAAGTTGTAGGTAATAAAACGATCTACAACTTTTAATTCACAACTTTTATACATAGCCTCAAAACTTATGTGAAAAATTCAAATAACCAAGTTTTTTGTTTTTTTTATTTATCTTTTTCAAAAATTGTTATTTTTCTACGAAATTTGTTGAAAACTTGCCTATTTATGTCCCAAATACACTGTGATTTATTTGATTGAAAATATTATTGTTTTCACCTTATTTTGACTTAATTTTCAAAAATATAGACTAATTTTCAATCGAAAATTGACGTGTCAAAATATTAGCTTTTTTATAAAAATCGGTGTGCTTTATGTTCATTGAAATCTCTATTTTCTAATTGTTAAAAAAAATATATACATTACGATAGTAAATATTCTCAGAAAATGCACAAAACCGAAACAAAAATTTGTATCATTAGGTACAATTGCATCATAAAAATGTGATTTTGTCTTTTCAGACTATATAATAATAATAATAATATAATAATCTGTTTGTATAATGTGCAATAAGTCGGATTATAAGCAATTATATGAAATAAAAATTGCAAAAATCACATTTTTATGATGCAATTGTACATAATGATACAAATTTTGTTTCGGTGTTTTGCATTTTCTGAGAAAATTTACTATAGTAATGTATATATTTTTCTTAACCATCAAAAAATAGAGATTTCAATGAACAAACAACATACCGATTTTTATAAAAAAGCTAATATTTTGACACGTGAATATTCGATTGAAAATTGGTCTATTTTTTTAGTAATTAAGTCAAAATAAGGTGAAGAAATTAATATTTTTAATCAAATAAATTATAGTGTGTTTGGAGCATAAATAGGTAAGTTTTCACCAAATTTCGTAGAAAATAAAATGTTTCTGAAAAAGATAGAAATAAAAAACCAAAAACTTAGTTATTTGAATTTTTCACATACATTTTGACGTTATGTATAAAAGTTATGAATTAAAAGTTGTAGATCGTTTTATTACCTACAACTTTGCCATATAACTTTTTTTCATAGGACTATTAGTTTCACCGCAAATCGAGATAAACCATTTTCTCCCCTTAAAAGCCCACCCCCTCCCACTTCCCGAACTCAGATCGACCGTAATTTATTTTTCCTTTCATTTTTATCATATTCCCCTCCTTTTCTAATGGGTTTCATTCTACTACTATTTTTTTCCTTATTTGACCATTTTTGAAGCTAACTGCACTGGTCTACGAATGGAATGTCCGAATTGAATAATTTAAAAAGTTTTATAGAGATATTGAAATATTCGTAATTACAATGTAATTTATTTTGATAATTTTTTATTTGAAAATACAAATATGGAGCTTTTCCTAGCGGCGGCATATAAATTAATTATATTGAAAATTAAAACACTTATTGTGACATAACTATAATAGTTAGATATATGCTGTCGCGACATTTTTTGTAGGTATTAATGTGTTCTACAAAATTATAGTACATTGTATATTTCTAAAATGAATACTTTTCGCAGCGCATGCGGTATAAGGATTTTTTTTTTCATCTTGGGTTACATATTTGGGTTTTCCGTACGGATCCCTACTTTTTTTGAAAATGTAATATAGCCTATAACCTTCCTCGATAAATGGACTATCCAACACTGAAAGAATTTTTTAAATCGGACCAGCGGTTCCTGGGATTAGCGCGTTCAAACAAACAAACAATCAAACTCTTCCGCTTTATAATATTAGTGTGTTCTACAAAATTATAGTACATTGTATATTTCTAAAATGAATACTTTTCGCAGCGCATGCGGTATAAGGATTTTTTTTTTCATCTTGGGTTACATATTTGGGTTTTCCGTACGGATCCCTACTTTTTTTGAAAATGTAATATAGCCTATAACCTTCCTCGATAAATGGACTATCCAACACTGAAAGAATTTTTTAAATCGGACCAGCGGTTCCTGGGATTAGCGCGTTCAAACAAACAAACAAACAAACAATCAAACTCTTCCGCTTTATAATATTAGTATAGATTATAAAGTATAGATTTCTACATTTCGTATACCTAGTAATAATATTAGAAATATATTTTTTAACTCAATAAAAAGCATAATAAAGAGCATCAAATAATTCATTGCTTTGGTACTTGCGCGTAATTATTTAAACCTAAAATGTTAATGAGTAAAGTTGGCGCTTAGCCCTAATCACCTGGGGTAATTTATCTAGGTAAACTTGGTGCACTAGACTTTAACAAAATGTCGGTAAAGGTAAAACAAAGTTGGATTCGTTTCGAATCATTAAGCTTCCGGACACAAATGTTGCATGCATTATTACGTACATTTCCCAGATTTTTAGAAAATACCTCGGTGCTTTTTGGCATAATGGTCGTAATGTATGCGAGATTATGAGCTTAGCTTAGCCGTGCCATTATTCCTAAGTTTACATCATAAATCTTCGTTTATTTTAGTCAACGTTTCTATTGATTTATATCCGTAATAGGATTCTAAACATAACTAGATTAAAATATAGCGGAGGAATAGCGTTCCCAATAAAATATGGGCAGACTGAGAATAAAAATATACAACATGTTAGTCCTATAATTTAATTTATTTTACATAGACGTATATCGGCAATAGAAATACACCCTTGCTAAAGATGTAACTCTGATATGATTCGTGTGATAGAACATTATAATTAATCTATATTATCGATATTCTAGTATAGTACTACCTATATCAGAAATCTAGCACCGGTAACACAAGCTACGAGCTTATCACGGGGCTTGATGTTGCTGTGTGAATTGTCCAGCAATATTAATTTATGAATTGATATAAATATTATAGGAATGTACGTTAAATGATAAAATTATTTTGAATATTACGACGGATATTGTCCTATTCCATTCCAGTTTCAATCTGCCTCCGCGTGGTCGGTATAACCGTGCCGCCGTTGAAGCAGCGCGGGGAGTCAGTGACTCTGACCTGCGACTACGACCTGGAAGGAAGCCGCCTGTACTCCGTGAAGTGGTACCGCGACAACGAGGAGTTCTACCGCTTCATGCCGAGGTTGCGGCCGCCGCAGCACGCGCATCGCCTGGATGGGGTTAAGGTTGATGTAAGTCATTATAACTCTGTCCCTTTCACATGTGGTGTCTTCTTCCTTTTTCCTCTATCAGTCTCTCTACATTTACGCGAGAGAAAGTCTCACACATGTCATCTTTCACACATTTCATCCAACCAGCAGCAGGTACCTACACCACCGCGGCTCCGAACTTCGTCACGATTTATTGCCATTGATACCACCGCGCTAGAAAGAGATAGCACTATTATTGTCATACTTGTCATACATTTCATCCATCTTTTCTTTGGACTATTATCACATTTCCATCATATCATATCTTAATATTCTTCTCGAAACATGATTTTCATTCCTTAATTGAAACTGATGTAAGTTTTTATCTGTTTACAATGATTGATGGAAGTAGTTACCTAAATAAATAAATATTGCGGGATAATTCACACAGCAACATCTAGATGTTGTAAGCCTTGCCGCGATGATCTTTGTAAACGTTAGATAAACGCGAAAATTAACGAACTTTGCTTTCCTGAAGCAAAAGCCATAATAGCTTAGCTGACCGTTCCTAGAATTAGGCTGTTTGAAGCTTTCCTGCTCATTTTACGGGGTGATTTCAGAAAACGGCTTAATCTGCGGTATCATGAGAACAGGTTTAGTTTAAGCATTATGCCAGGAATCGAAATAGAAGTACCTACCTACAAGTCTAAAACCTATTGAACTTTAGTGTCCTGAAAATTTTACGCTATATTTTGACTGCTACCTATATAAAATTTAACAATACGAATCAAAGTTAAAAGAGATCGATTTTTTATCAACCAAATTTAAAGTAGAGTCCAAAACCAATGAAATTACCATAAGTTTTAGATTATGAGTACATAAAATAAATAAATAAATAAAATAAATATTACTGGACAATTTTACACAGCGACATCTAGCCCCGTGGTAAGCTCGAAGCTTGTGTTACGGGTGCTAGATTTCTGATATACTTAATTATAATTATATACATACATAGATAGATATTTTTATTATACATACATAACACCCAGACACCCGGAACAAATATTTGCAGATCATACAAATTGTTGTTCCGAGGCGGGAATCGAACCCGCAACCTCTTGCGTCGCAGGCGGACCTTCACCCGCTGCGCCACAGAGGTCGTCAAATACACACAGTAGGTATGTATAGATAATTATAGTCACATAGTAGGTATGTATATAAGTAGATAATTATAGTAATACGCACCCAAGAAATCTCATCATCATCTATTATTATCCCTATTTCCGTTCAGTAGTATAAATTGTGTTTCCTACGATACGACCATTGCTATAGCAGAGGATTTAAGTGCTCCTTTATTCTCCAGCCACTATCGACAATAACATACACAACATCTACAAAACTATATTACGTCGGATACGCAATCTAAATTATCAACCGTAGACCTTCAAAACGAGAGGGCCTCCTAAAGATTCTTGTCTATTCCCGACTAACAATTACTTACTAGCTCGACCGTGTCCCTAAGGTACACTCGCGCCGATAACATTGACCTCCACGTAATCTAGACCAAGATACAGACTGCGGCTGACTTGATATAAGCACTCTGAAATTGGTCGAATAATGTGTACCTAGTACCTACCTAGTAATTAACTAATATAGGTATCTACTTATACTTATCTTATCACTTACTGTATTACGCCGGACACCAAAGACCGCTTCACTGTCCTCTGCCATTCCAGAACACATAGCAAGCTGTAAAAAAATATAATCACTTAGCATAGAACGCATTGGAAATAAAAACTTTGATTTATTGACTAGTTCAAGAAATATGTTCAAGATCTTCGTGAATCATTGTTATTATTAAAATTAGATGTAGGTAAGTATCTATTATTTTTTTATTTAGTCATAACACACATTCAGTGCGTTTCAAAATAAGTAAGTAGATCTAGCTGTCGGGATCTCTTACTATTATTAGTGATTCTCGAATATCTGGGAATGGGTCAGATCCAAATCCCATATCACAAATTGGTTCTAGGCAAAGTAGGGTAGGCTAAGCTTGTAATATCTACTAGAGGTATATTTAGCCGTGTACCTGATTCAATTACTTTGCGGCTTGGTCTGAGTAATAGATGCGAAAGGCCGGGATGAGAAATACCTGATTCAGGGTAAAAATGAAGCTCATATACCTAATAGGTATTTCATCATTGTAACAAACCTACTATCTGCAAATACCAAATACATATCCCAGTTTTTTTTAATAAAATAGGTATCGCCAGTTCCTAGTAGAAGGTAGGTTATAGGAGGCACATAAAAGGCAGTTTCTATAAATGCGATGGGTTCTGGTATTTTGACAACTCTTTTTAGCTGACAGCATGGAACAAGGTAATTTTATGAAACTCAGTTTAGTTAGAATTAGAACTACTGTATTGGAACACGAAACTGGTAACATACCATGATTTAAATGTTTATGATTTTCCCGATATTTCACAAACGAACCGATTTCGTCACTGTTACAAGCGTCATGTTCACGGAGCGACTGCTGGCACCGGTGTAGGCAGACGGTTATTCACAAACGAACCGATCTACCCTCTTTCTGAGTCTTTTATTGCGAGTTTGATTGTCACTAGTGATGTCATTATTTAAATCAAAAATAATTGTTCACAGATATAGACATTTAAGGTGCCTGACTGCCTGTACAGGAAGGGCGAAAACGCCGCGTATTCATACGCGCGTATTACGCGCGTATGCGCGTCCACAAGGCGCGTACCAACGCGCGTTTCCGTGTCAAAATGTTGGCTCTCCATATCCCTCGATACGTGCACTCGCTCTAGAGTACGCGCGTTAGCTGGACGCAACAAGGCGTCCCTAGTATCTCGACACGCGCGCAATACGCGCGAGTCGAGAGTCTAGCGTAGTGCACGCGTTTTACGCGCGTATTTTGAATACGCGCGAAGCTTCTGGACGCGATGTATTGATGTCTAGTACCTCGACGACGCGCGTATGAATACGCGCGTTTCGAAACGCGGCGTATTCGCCCTTCCTGGACAAGCACTAAACATTTGACAAATAAAATAACATTCACAATGGGTGTGCTTAACCCTTAAAGAGTTTTCTAACAGCAAACCTGGACATAAAGAAAGAAAAATTGACAAAGTGGGGAGATAGTGCACATAACTACCTACATTAGATCATTATTATTATGTATGTATATTATATTAAGTATATCAGAAATCTAGCACCCGTAACACAAGCTTTGAGCTTACCACGGGGCTAGATGTCGTTGCGTAAAATTGTCCAGCAATATTATTATTTATTATTTATTTATTGATGTATCTTCCGCAATTGTTCCAGTTGGACAAGTCGACGGCGCGCCGCGTGCACCTGCGCGAGCTGACGCTGAAGTCACGTGGTCTGTTCCGCTGCGAGGTCTCCGAGGAGGCGCCCTCCTTCCACTCCGCGCTGGCAGAGGCCTTCATGGAGGTTTACTGTAAGTTCTTTTTATAGCCTACTAGCCGACTTGCCGAAATCTTCGCTATCTAAAAGGATATTGTAAAAAAGCGAAGTAGAAATTATTTTAAGTAGAAAGTGTGTCGTGAACGTTTGCTAACAAAGCTACGGTCGTAGATGCCGAAAACTTCGCTATATATAAAGCTATTGTAACAAGAAGTAGCGAAGTAGAATTTATTTTGAGAAGTGTGTTAGCTACGGTCGTAGAGATTTGCTACAAGAGCTACGGAAGAGCGTAGAGATTTGCTACAAAAGCTACGGAAGCTACGTAGAGATTTGCTATGAGAGCTACGAGTGCTACGAGTGTAGAGATTCAAAATTCAAAATAGTTTATTTGGAAATAAGGTGCTTAGCCTATTACAAGGTACAAATGAACGATGAGGCCACAAAAGTTGTAAACTGTGGAGTGACCTCAACGCCCGCCTCTCAGCACAATAATAAATTATAATTAGAGATTAATCTTGCAGATTTTCCCCGGGAAAGTCCTCGCATCTCGGGCCACGAGCGCGGCTACGACCTTCAGGACGAGCTGAACGTTAATTGCTCCTCCGCCAAGTCCTTCCCGGCGCCCGACCTGCACTGGATCATTGATGGACAGAAGGTACGGACAATGAAGCAATTGACTAAACGCTTTTTGATTTTATTTTAATTTGATAATTTGATTTTTGAAATATTTACCGTGGTTTATATTTTAATTGCTGGGCTGCAAAGCCGATCTTTGGCGCTGAATGTACAAAGATGCAGTGACAAGTTATATCTAGCAAAGATTTAAATATTTTTTGTTGACATTTCATTACATTTTCATTAAATTATTTATTATGATGACGACTTTAAGTACTAGCCTGCCAGGGTACCTACCCGTGGTACCTACCCTGAAGCTACCTAGCTTAAGCATTTCCTTAACCTAAGGCCTCGGTCTCGAGTTTTGCGGGCAGCGGGGCGGCGGCGGCGGCGGCGCGGGAGCGGCAGGATCTTATGCGTATCGTCAAATGGACCGGGTTTCGAAAACAGCGGCGCGGGAGCGGCGCGGGGGCGGGCAACGAGCGGTGCACTCCAGTCGAGCGGTGACCGTCCCGCGTTGCGCGTCTGCATTGTAGTATAGTGTTGTACTTTTTTTTTGTGACGTATCAAAATGTCCTCGGACGTGCAAGAGCAAATTATTTCTTTGAGAGGAGAGCCATATGGAACAGCAAAGATGTGAACCATAAAAATAGAAGAATAATTAATCAATTATGGGAAGAAATAAAAAACGACCTGAATATTTATTTTTTATTTATTTTCATTTATTTTCCTTGCCCTATAGTAGGGATCCACTTCTTCTTTTGCCCACAATAAATCGAGCGTTAGGAATACATTTGAATCAAAAAGATGTTGTCGCCGATTTTCAGACATTTCGTTTGCGAATGTCGAACCACGAACACAACATTACACCGCTACAGTGCCGCGCGATCTGCCCGCTGGTTTCGAGAACAGGTATGCGTTGCCCGCCCCTCTCTCGCGCCGCCGCCGCCGCCGCCCCGCTGCCCGCAAAATTCGAGACCGAGGCCTAATTGTGGGGGAACTAGGATCTGCACTGACGTCTCGCTGGAGCGTATTGTGCAATTACCTATTAAAGTGAATAATCTGTTCAGGTTACAGATCGATCTCTGCTGACCGCGTACGGAGCGAAGCCAGCGCCGCAGGGTCTTCTGGTGTCGACGCTGGGGCTGCGAGCGCGCATCAAGCCGAGGATGAAGCTCAAATGTGTGGCGAGCATCGGCGCACATCGCCGGGAACGAACCGTCACTGTTGGTTGGTAAACTATCTATACAAACTGCTTTAAAAACAGACTCGACCACTATAATAAACTACAGATCTCAAGAAATAAACAATGACTGTAGGTACCACGGGTAGGTACTTTCCAACACTGTGACATAGACACATCAGCATCCAAGCTGCTCGTCTATAATAAAATAATAATAATAATATAGCGCTCCAGTCAATATTGTCACCTTGTGCTACCTTTTAAACTGATTTGCTGTGTGGGAATCGTTATCGTCACTGCCGACTCGCTGTGAACCGAATTGTGAGTTATCCCCCTATAGCCCTATACTATCCTCATGATACAACTAATTAAACCGATAGTATATCTACGTAATTAGAACACGAAACTGTTGATATGGGCACCATAATTTTAAGTCCCCGTTATAGTTTAAACTAAATACCTACATCCTACATCTAATCTAACATTGTTAAAATCGTTTTGACAGATTGACAGATTAGTCCGGGATCCGTAGTACATGGAAATCAAGTGATTACTAACAAGCTAATTTTTGGTGAGTAGCTTCGTTTCGATGAGACGTCCAAAGATATCCTATACCCAACTCTCGATTGTGGTAGCTAACAGAGATATCAAGGATTAAAAAAATCAAGGATGTAAAACCGGGATAACGGACCACGAAATTTGTAGGACAATATGGCATTTTTGTCCTACAAACTACGGATCCCGGACTATTTATATATCAGACAAGTTCGAGTACCTAGTGTTGTTCAGTGTACTAATGCCTACAGAGAACTAACCCGGCAATATTGTTAAGACGCTATATTTACATTAATTAATTCGATATAACGTGATAGTGTCAATCTGTCAAAACGATTTTAACAATGTTAGATTAGATATAGGATGTAGGTATTTAGTTTAAACTATAATGGGGACTTAAAATTATGGTGCCCATATCAACAGTTTCGTGTTCTAATTACGTAGATAACTTCTTTAACTTTAACTCGTGGAACAAAGTTCAGAAATGTATACTACTAACTATATTTTTCTTTTACAGAAATGAACGCCACCACTTCGGAAACTTCTTCATATAAATTAATCATTTGGTTATTATCATTATACTTCTTAATAAAATAGTGTAAACATTCTAGTAGAAAATAATATGAATAAACTGTTTTATAAAAATGAACCCAGCATTTTTTGTGACCTTGTTAATGAAACACTTATTAATTTATTTATTTTAATCTTTTAAATAACATTTACAAAACAGTGAATGGATATCATAACTACTAAGTTTAAGATACAGATGTGTGTTATCTTTATAAACATTGTTCCAATAACTATTATCATAATAAAAATATTTTCTTTACTGTAAATAATTATATTTGAAGCTTGCAATCCAAAACCTACTTCGTTCTGTATCACAATAATTATGTTATCTAAGTTTTTAAACTAACTAAATACCTTAGTTTAAATCAAAATAACATCACAAATTATGTAACTATATCATAATATAAAACAAACATGGTAATAATAATTTCCAGCGAATGTTTCATTTATTATGGACTTATTTGGAAATACAATAATTCTTATGTAGATACAAGGTCTAGCCAAAATGTATGAGCTGATCTTGCAAGCACAAAGCAAACTTTTATTCAAAGTAGAAAATAATATAAAAGTAAAACTAAATTAAAATCTACAAGTACTTAAATGAATATTTATTGTGGGTAAAAACTTATTTACAAAGTAAATGCCATTCATGCAACAGAAGCCAAATATCATATTAAATATTGTTTTATTTAAATTCTTAACCCCTTTTTAGTCTGTAGTTTGTAAAATAATCAGCTTTGTAAAGCGTCTAATTGATAGATGAGTAAGTTACATTAAAGCTATCAGAATATTGTAGCATTAAGTGTCAAGATTGGACATAACAGACTTAATAGGCACTGTGCTTCATAATATATTAAAGTACAACAATTTATAGCAATAGACATTATTATCAGACAAATCATTTTGCCATAAAATTTTAAAGTATGTTAACCCTCCTGACCGAAATCGTCCATGAATTTCTTCAGCTTAGTCATGTCATCATCATTGACAGTTGGTTTCGAAGTTGCTAAAGACCGGAGCATATCTGACATTGTAACAGGTGGCTCACCAAGCTTGTCCCCAGGTACTTCCATCCATGTCATTTCAATAGCGCCGGCTTCGCCAGGTGAGCAAGGTGTCAACAGATCATTTACTATTACATCAGGATTGGTCGGACTCGGTCCACTAATTTTCTTAAAATGTGTGGCAGATTGCACTTTACGCACAGGCTGCATCAAAGCATCTCTTACAACAATACTTATATCCGCACCAGAGTACCCCTCGGTCTTTGATGCCAATGTCTTCATATCTCCTTCAGACAACATGTGCCGGGTATTTCCTAAGTGAAGCTTAAACATGTCTAATCTGGCATGTTCTTCTGGGAGAGTAATGTAAATACGCTTTTCGAAACGTCGCCTAATGGCTGAATCCAATACCCATGGAATATTGGTAGCTCCCAAAACTAATATCCCATCCATATCATTGCCAACACCTTGCATTTGCACAAGAAACTCTGTCTTGATTCTGCGAGCTGATTCTGATTCGTTGTCAGAACGTGAAGAGCACAAGGAGTCTATTTCATCAATAAAAATGATGCTAGGTTTGTGTTGTCTAGCAAGTTCAAATAAATTTTTAACTAGTTTCTCCGATTCACCCAGCCATTTTGAAACTAGATCAGATGATGAGACAGAGAAGAAAGTGGAGTTGTTAGCCTCAGTGGCTACGGCTTTAGCTAGGTAAGACTTACCAGTACCTGGGGGTCCGAAAAGCAAAATACCTTTCCAAGGTATCCTTTTCCCAGTGAAGAGGTGAGGAAATTTAATGGGTAGAATGACAGCTTCTTTCAAAGCCTCCTTAGCAGCTTCCAGGCCCGCCACATCGCTCCATTTCACGTGCGGTTTCTCAACAACAATAGCTCCTTCGAGTTTTCCTTGCAACTTCTTCTTCTCAGGATCATCAGAATCGCTGTCACTATCACTCTTCTTATCATCACTTTTGGAGTTTGACTCTCCATCTTTAACAGGTTTCTTCTTTTGATCTTTTTTGAGATATTCTTTAAGTTTTTCAGCTCTATCAAGGTATTGTAGACATTTGGCTCGGATACTTTCCTTGGCTCTTTCACCTTGAGCCTCATACTTGACAGCGTGGAGGAAATATTCCACACCATGTTCGTAAAGTCTAAGAGCTTCCTCATAATTTTTATTCTTGTCCTCTTCTGTAGCTTTGGTCACAAGGTCAATGGCCTTTTGTAAAGTGTTGGTTGATGCCATTTTTCTTCACTTAGATCTGCAAATGGCAAATAAACAATAAGAAAATGAATATAGAGACACATACTAACTTAAAAACAAGGAACAGAGTAAATATTTATGAGATCTTTTTCTGAAGTAGGAACTACCTACTACCAAATAATAATATGGATCTCACTCATTAGCCTTAGCGATTAATCTGTGATCTAAATTATTCTGAGTCATTATTTTACCAGCCAATGAGTGGTAAAAGCTGAACTTAATCCAAACCTTACGTTTAAAGAAATTCTGTTCTCTGACATATTGAGTCTAGAAGAGTTAACTGGTTGGCCGTGAAAACAAAACAGAATAAGGCTGCTGACAATCAAAATACTTTGCAATTTACAAAATAGGTATGAGATCATGGGCGAATCATTTTCAATTTGTATTTTTCATTTGATTAACATGACTTACCATTTACAGACAAATGTGGGTTTACTGGCAACCTAACCAGGTATATTTTGTAAACCAAATGAAGGCAATAATACCCTAAAATTTGATATTTACGCCAATAAATACGCAGAAATTCCTTCCTATTTCCAGTTTCCTAGAATGACATGTACGAATGAATGAATGACCTGACCGACTTTTATATAAAATGACAATGACATTTCAGGATTTTAATGTTTTTAGTTTAGTTAGTGTAATAGTACCATAAAGCCAGTCTTAATTTTTATTGTGTAACACTCTCGGATAAACGACTTGTTATTATTGGTTTCCCAAAATGACCTCTGTACGACACAATTTTATAATTTCGTAATTTTATTTTAACACTTGACACTGGCAAATCAGGCTTATTTAAGCGCCGGGCCCATTATAAACTAGAACAAGAAGTTAGTCTTACGATCGCCAATAGCCAAAAGAAGAAGAAGCTAGTGGTCCAAGTAAAATGACATCGCCTGTTAACGGCAAAATAACAAAAGCCAGGCACGGTCTACACACGCGAAAACTATTCCGTTAATCTGGTAACACTGGTTACTTCACTAGGGTTATCAGTTACAGTTATCATAGGTATAACCTGCGCACATATAGAAGCGAATTATAAATGGCGTCCGCTCGCATGCGTTCTCGCTCACTCTCTATCGCTGTCTATACTCACACAGTGAAGTACGCGCTACAAAAAAATAGTCAGTCAGGCCTAATTCGCACGAGAGCTTTTTTAACGTCCGTTAAAAAAGCGTTCAAATAGAACATAATAATTATGTTCTATTTGAACGTTTTAGGCATACCCAAGTACGTGTTCACACGTCGGCGATTTTAGAACGCGACGCTTTTTTATCGAGCAGTGTTGCATTTTCAACGAAAAGTGCTGGTAATAGGCCGTATTAAACTTTTTATTTTTATTCAGACTATTAAAAAAACGCCGGCGCTGCGATTAGTACGATGAGTATTAGTAGAAATATTCCAATAATTCGTCAAATTTTGTATACTTGTCGAATCTTCGTACAGTGTCACAAACTGTTATTTTAAGTATCTCTGTTCATTCAGAGGATGTACCCAGAATGACCTTTTTTTCTTTCTTCTTCTAGCAACACAAATCGCTATAGCTAGTTATTTAGCAAAAAAAAATTCCCACGGCTTTCTAAAGCGAGGGACGAGACGAAAGTGATTTAAAAGCGTTCGTATGAATGATCACATTGAGGACCTTTATAAAAGCGCCGGGTTTATAACGCAAAGTTGTTTAAACTCTTTACTTTACTTTACTAAAAAAATAATTTCATTTAAAATAAGTATTTTGTAAAAAAAACTCTGTAGGGACCTAGATAAAAATACTATTTAGATAATAATAATACAATAATACCGTGGAAATATGCTCGAATTACAAATAATTTTGGTATTGTTTGTATGGGAAATTCGTCGTGACGCCGGCCTGTTTGAGAAATTGTTTTGCCAACCGTACCATACCTACCCGCCGCCATTTACAGAATTCACTTTTAATTGCGCAGGTTATATGTATAGATGATCTAATCTTAAAATGAACTCCCCTCCACAAAACCGTGATAATTTCAACGTGTGAGAGGAAATACGTATTGCATCAGTATACTTGTGTGCGTGCTACAACTTTACTGTAAACATGGACTCATCCGCGCACTGCGTTGTCAATAAGTTGTGCGACCAATCCCGTGTAGGCATTTGTATGGCGGGGAGCGCGCTCTTTGTTTGAGTGACACGTCCGTTCAGTCGCGCGTTCGGCTCATTAATGCTGAAGTTGGCCGACAGATCCAGCCTTTCTCTCATAGTGACACCGTGAAGGCTAGACATTTGGCGTTCGTCGACATCGTTAGTAAAAAAGTACAAAATGTATGGATTTGACATAAACCTATTATCATTATGGTCTAAGCTATTGCCACATGTCTATGGGGCCCGTTTGTTTATACGTCATTGAACATCCAATGACAAAGATCAATTTATGTGTGTTGTATCTATACACCTTTTTGCATGTACGTGTAACCGCGGTGGAGGGGCGTTCAGTTTAAAAATGGTTTTACTATACCCGCAGTATTTAGGTCTATTACTGGGCACGGGTGTCCCCAATAGAAATTTAGATACTTATAATCACCACGCCTAACAGATATCACAGTGAGTTGGAACATTGGTACCTACCTGGAATAACTTTTACCCTTAGTTGATTTAATGACACCCACGGGAAGAAACGGTGTGGTATTATTCTTAAACCGGCACCACTAGGCAAGAGGATATTCAACGAACAGAAATTTCCTTATACAACCGGAAAAACGATCTGCAATATATCAAGATCATAATTTAAAAATTCTCTTTATTTTTGTTTTATTTAGGTAGGTAGGTACCTACCTACTATTCAAGTTTTCTTAGTATTCATAATAAATTTTAGGTAACAAGTAGAGGCCTACTTATCATTATTTAGAGCCTTCGTTACACTCATACAAATTTTTGAGTAAAAATTCAATCTAGTGAACTCCAATAGTTCTGACGATTACCTACCTACTTAGGTTAGGTACTTACTATCGGTTCGTCGTAGTACATACTAGTCAATGTAGGTAGGTAGGTAACCAAAAAGCCAAATACCTACCAATTTTATTACGACCCAAGGTTTAATGATATTACATACGTAAATTAATAAGTTTAATTAGTAAAATAAATATTTTCCATAGAAGGCATAAAAGAAAAAATCAGTGCATGATCTCGAAAGAAAATCCATAATTTGCCAGTCTATCAACCAACTTTGTACCGGGAAACGCCGCTCCAACATTGATTACACCACCCCTGGAACCAAGAAAATCATACAAATCAGTTACCTACATTAAATATGTATTTCTGAGATGAAATAACTATAAATGTTTTCAATTATGTATTTCTGATCTGGGCTTCGCACCAGACCAACTAGGAATTCCTTCGAAAACCTAAATAAATTATTTAGGACTATATAAAAACTACCTATTATAATCTCAACCCAATGACATAGAAGCCATTTCATACACCATTATTATAAGAAGCTATCACTCCAACGAATAATATTGTATCTTAGTATAGTAAAACCATTTCTAAAATGAACGCCCCTCTACCGAATTCTGTATTTTTTTTTCTGTGTATTCTGTTTTTCTGTATTTCCTCTCACACGTTGAAATCATCACGGTTTTGTGGAGGGGAGTTCATTTTTAGAATGGTTTTACTATACCTACTTGTATAAAATGTGTAGATCAATTTGTCTATTTACCTACATAAGAAATTATATCGATATCGTTTGTTTACATGAACTAGTCTAATTTCTTATCAAACTAGTTTGGATAAAAATAGTGGTATTGCCAGCCAGAGCATTATAATTAGGACTTGTGCAAAGTACCTATGTCCCGTAATAAGTGAATTATTTGAAATAAATAAGTATTGCTGTTTAATTTAGCAACATCTAGCCCCGTGGTAAGCTTGGGTTACGGATGCTGCGATTTTAAAAGAGACATTATTAAGGATAGATTTAAAATTATTTTATTAATGGGGCAATCTTATTTATAAGCAACCATATCATAATTTGTAAAAATTAGGTAGCTTACTTCGGCATGAGCGAATGATCTTGCAGTAAAGTTAAGCCGGAAATTACCATTGCTATAGCAGTACCTCTGTAGGCGTTCGAAGACGACACCTGCAAATAAAATTACATATTTAAAAATATTTATGGACAATTCACTTCAATAGCCCCTATTATTATTATATTATACATAGAAAACAACCAGAATACCCGGATCAAGTAGGTAACTTTTATTCCGAGGCGGGAATCGAACACGCAACCTCTCACTCAAACATTTGCAGTAGGTACCTAAGTATCTATGTGCACTAGAATGAGGCGAACTACACGATACTACATGATAAGAATTTTAAGTAATGCATTGTAAGTGCATTGCACTATTGTTCCCAGCAGAGATACTTTAAAGGACATTCGCTTGAGGTTAATACGATTTTAAATAGTAAACGTCGACTTATTCATAATTTCAAACACAAAAAAACTATTATAATGCATGTTTTGGTCTAATAAACAATTCCTAAGGTATACAACTTTAATCAATGAAGAGTTTATATAGAAAATATCAACATTAGGTCTTGCCTATGTACCTTTGGTTCAATTACCGATTACAGTGCAACTGTAACTACAGATAGAACAGGGAAAGATTACAACACTTAACGCCTAAGTCAAATACAAATAAATAAATACAATTTAGCCGTGAAAGACCAACAAAGACCCAAATTTTAACGACTAAAACTTCTGTTACTAAATAGCTTGATGCAGTATTTTTATATTAAGTGAGACTTACCTTGCATTTAATTGTTTTATTGGTGGGAAGAGTAAAATTCTCTACGGTTTTATCCCATCCATTTCCAATGAAAGTAAAACTGTATGTGACACCTTCCATCATTTTTTCCGATGGACCTTTATGCGACATATATCCCAATGTGAAAAATCTCGGATAATTTCTGAGCAGCGAATTAAAGAAATTGAAATAGCATAAATAGTAATACATGTACAGAAATGGTATTAAGATGAAGTGAAACCAACTGGGCATTGTTGTATAAATCTTGAAATTGGTCGGCCTTTTCTTTTGATATTCAGTCAGATATCTTTCCGAGAATTCTATAACATTTTCTTCTGGGCCTGGGTAGGGAAACCACAGCCTTCCTAGATTACGGTGAAAGAATCCCCTAAAAAAATCAAATAAATAATGTTAGAAAAAGATTTATAATAAAACAATCAATGTAAGCATTCAAGTACCTTCATTTTATAAAACGGGAATTACTCACGTATTTACAAAAAAAAACCGTAAATACGTGAGTAATTCCCGTTTTATAAAATGAATAGTATAACTCACGAAAATTTTGAAAGTGAAATTCAAGTACCTGTTCATTTCTTGTGGTAATGGTGCGATAGGATCCGGAAATACTTCCTTTTTAGATTGTGTAAACTCCTTCATGTGCATTAACACATGGACCAGGGACTCCCACGTGCCGTAGTGCACGAGGCAGTTCCCAGGCCACGGGAAATACGCTCTCTTAGGAACATCTAGTTCCATGTAACATTCTACGGAATTTAATATGCCTGGAAACATTTAAAGTATTTAGTTTTATAGTGCAGTCATGTTCTGGTTGTATTCAAGTGTACCAGGTATTTCGTTTTCGTATGTTAATTATTTGTATTACACGCATTATGACTTAGTAATAATGGTGGTGGGGCTATGCTTAGGTAGGTCACATGTCATCATCACATGGGTCGTAAAAAGACTATGCTAATTATAACACTAATAGATGCTAGACTAAGAGCTATGCATGTTGCTACGACGAACACAGCTAAATTGATAATCAGTCAAAGACAAACATTAGCTCTTGTGTACAAAAGTCAGAACAAAACAACCGGGGGTTAAATTTGTTTGTTTGTATGATGTATATGATTTTTATCGTGATAAAGAATTTGATCGTGCGTAAAATATAGCTTCTCTTCGCAATATACCTTCAAACTGAGTGTCCAGATACAATAGTCCAGCGGCCGTTGGGATCGAGGCAAACCCACAAGACGGGATAACCAGGACATTTGAATCCTCGGCTGCTTTGTGATAGTTCCGATAAATGTCCAAGATATGCTAAAAATAATTAATACGTATACATAAAATAAAACACTGAAATTTTTGACATCTTAGTAGACCCTTCTAATTTCGTTCAATAGCAATTTTCACACATAACATAAGAACTCTTAAATCATATTTAGAGCAAAAAACAGATATACCAATATGAGTCAAAAGTATTGAGATATACCTGGATATATACCTATTTGAATTATATTTTTTCGTGCAAGAGTATTTTATTTATGAACCAAGATACTTAAGTACTTATTATTAATTTACCGATTCAATGCTATGGCATTGAATATTTCGCATAGGAAATATGTTTAAATAATGTAATAAAATCAACTTACATTAATTTCAGCAGATATGTCAATATAGTGCGTCTTCGTTTGAATGCAGGCTTCAACAATTTTCCCACTGAAAATTGTGTTAGGCCCCACACAATTTAAAATTATGTTGGTTTTGCTAGTTGCTTCCCTTAAAGCGTCTTTGTCATTAACATCTACAATGTACGTGGGAATTTTAGATACTTCTACACCTGTAAGAACCAATTCATTAATAATATAGTAATAAAAAAATCTTCCTAATAATTACTTGAAATCTAAGACAAATATTTAAGTAAACATATTTCTTTTTTATGATCTACTTATACAGTTTTAGCACATAACAACCTACCAATCTTGATTATGTATACCTACCGGCCAAAGAAGTCTATAAATTGCCTACTTATTAACGACTAAATACTTACCTACTGATGTGAATCCGTTCTCTACAATGTTAACTACGTTACGAACGTAAAATATAATTGTTCTATTGTAAATATTATAATTGTAAATACATAAATATTTAATATTTACAATAAATACCACACTAATTACAGAGAACCTTGCGCAACATGATATTGAAAATTAAAATTTTATTTATACAGGAGTGAAATTCGTATGTATATTATATTTTTTATTAATGAGTTATTCATTTTTGGACACGCAAACTCGACTAAGTTCCTTCTAAGAGTAAGAGTTTATTAATTCATAATGTTTAACCGTCTCAGTATTAAATTCCTGTTTAAAAATATAACTAAACGGGCTCAGTTACATAATATTGGTACTTAGTTACCTACTTATAATTATATACCTACTAATTATAAATAAAAATTATATTATAATTATTCTACTTACCATTATTCTCCAAGTCTTGAAACAGCTTATCGATTTTCTCCTTGGAACGTCCAGCAACACCCCATTTTACATTATTAACTTTAGTCAATATTTGTACCACTAATACTCCCGTAAACCCCGTGGCACCAAGCACAATAATATCTGATACACGCACGTCCATTGCTCCCGAAGCGATGATTGTAACTTCGTAATAAACATCGTGGCAGTGAGAATTTCATGGCCTACTCACTCAATCTCAATACAACTGCATTAAGTACTCTGTAAAACCAGTTTTTTTGCTTGTGACACGTACATTGGCCTATAGCCCTTCAATGCCCTTCACTTGTATTCACAGCTTTAAGCGTTTTATTTTATGTTACTTAAGTTCATATAATTGTTGTAGAAAAAAAATCTTGCAATTCTCGAATTAGGTACTTATATTTCAATATGAACATTTCAAGACCAAAACTAGCTAAATCAATCTAGCCGTTCCCGGGTTTCAGAGAAACTATTGAACAGCCATTGATTTTTATTTATGAAGATTATATAACACCCAGACACTCAGAACAAATATCTGCAGATCTTAAAAATTTTTGGCGGGAATCGAACCCAACAACCTTCTTCGTGGTGATTTGATTTCCATAATAAGAGTAAAAAAATGTATTGTCACTTTAAAATAAATATATTTGAAAATAAAATACAAATTCATTTATAACTTACTAATTATTTTAACTGCTCAAGGTTTCTTTATATAATTTAAATTTTCCAACATATTTCTTTACCTGGTCCTTGGGGTAAGGTTTAAGAGCTAAGCAAGTAGGGATGTTTTCTGGCTGTTCTATCCAAAGTTTATGAGCTATGTCATTTTCTTTGAGCTTTTCAGCCACTTTTCTTAATGATTCTTCATTGGTAACCTGAAAAAAATATTTTATTTGTATTGTGCGTTGTGCAATATATTTTTTTTGTTTGCAGTATTTTTGATCGCCGTAATCCAATAAGATTCATCAGGTATATTTAAAATAGGCATTAGGCACTGTGTTGCTATGTGAATGCCTTGCGATGATCTATTTATTTTACTCCTTATATACTTAATCAACATGGAGAGGATTTGAGGTGTTCCATAGGTAAATATTATGTACCTAGTAATTTAAAAACAAAAATCTTAGAAGATACTGGACATATATTCTGTAGGTAATTGTTCTGCTCTTAATACCTAATTATAAGACCTAAATTTTTTACCTACCTACATAGTTTTACAATAGGTACTTATAAACTATTTAAGTATATTAATGACAAGCTTTCCGGCTTCGCCCGCGTTTTACACTTTCCTGCTATTTTCTTTGCTATATTATAGCCTATGTTACTCGGGGATAATGTGGCTTTCCAAAGGTGAAAGAATTTTTGAAATCGGTCCAGTAGTTTCGGAGCCTATTCATTACAAACAAACAAACAAATCTTTCCTCTTTATAATATTAGTACCTAAGTACCTATAGACTGTATAGACAAACAATTATTTATTTCTTACCTCCAAAACAACCTTGTGCATGTTATCCATATCATTCAAATATTGCATTGTTACTTCATCTTCTTTATTCAAATGGAGAACAGCTGTCGAGGCATGGCATGCCTGTGCTACCACAGCTCCTATAGACCAGCCCATTTCTTTCAGAAGATCACTTCTCAGTAAAACGTATTGCACGATGGTGTTTGCCATTCTCAGCGTGTTAAATTACCAAATAAGTATACTGCGGTTCGGTAACCTCAATATGTTTGTATTTTACTATTTTTACTAACATTATCAGCTGATTCATTTCGATTATTTTAAAACATGGACTTACTTACTAAAACATTGACAGATTTGACAGATAATAGCGAGTCGAGTCGAACAATGATAACAATAGCCAGTCGCGTTCGCCAAAATAAAAAGAAGAATGCTAGATTCCATGTGCCAACGACGAAATAGCCTTCAGTGGTTTTTGCCTGCCTAGACTAGAAGTTACTAAGTTAGTGCAAAAAGAAGAATAAGTAATCCCGATTTGATTGTTGATGGTTTGTTTTTAGACCATAACAAACCGAAATTAAATTTACTGAAACAGAAGATACCTTATTACAACGTATTCTCTAATTGCTTATTGATAAAGCATAGCAATATGGCTTCAGGTCTTGAAAATTATGTGAACCAAACTGTATCAGTGATAACATCAGATGGAAGAAACTTCATTGGAACTTTGAAAGGTTTCGACCAAACAATAAACATAATTCTAGATGAATCTCACGAAAGAGTGTTTTCATCGTCTACCGGAGTCGCACAAGTCGTGCTTGGACTGCACATCATCAGAGGAGACAATGTTGCGATTGTGGGACAAATAGATGAATCTATTGATAGTAGGTTAGACCTTGGGAACATTAAAGCTGAACCATTAGGAGCTATAGCTCATTAAGCTTTTATTTTAATAAATGTATTATAAGTAACTATTTTTTTCTGTTCTTGTTTTACCTATAACCCCTGAAAATGTGCAAAATCAATTTACAGTTTACTGCCTCTTGGAATGCATTCTAAATTATTATATATATACCTTACCTGATTATTGATTAAATAACTCACGTTTTCCATTTTTCAATTATATTTCTAATTATGGGATCTTTATTTAAAACTAAATTTTCTTTAGAACAGTGTCAACATGAGACATTTTTTTAATTCATTGCCTATTTACAAGTCATACACAATTATTTACAAATTATATTCTTGGTTTAAAAACATACCATGTCAGAAATAATTATGTCAATAGATAGCAGCACAGTAAGAACTATATTGGAATACACTATCAAAACCAAATAATTACATCATACATATTTGTACATAAGTAGAATTATTCTTCCACTCTGTGTAAATTTACACATACATTTCTGGTAACTAAGTTACTCCTCCAAATTTACACCAGCAGGTAACATCTTTATATGAACTAGTACAAACTAAAATTTAAGGATAGTACTTAAATCTAGGAGAACATGAGGTTGATCAATATCTGGTGGTTTTCAGCTTTGAGAGCTATAATAAAAGAGTAGTTTATCATGTACACTAGAGAGTGGTAAAAATACCCTAACAATAAAAAAATAACATTGAACATCACAAATAAAAATCTACTAAAATAACAAACATAAAAATCTAGCTCTTGGTGTTACTATGATCCACACGGAAGACCAAGTGACATTATGAATACATAAAATACATACAGAAATAATACTAAATACCTAACTATGAACTCTATCACATTTGATCAGATTCCATCACTTTAGAAACTAACGCGAGTAACACAATTTTTTTAAAATAAATTGTGTTATAATTTAAAAAAAATCCTGAATTACTCACATAAACTAGGACCATATTACGTGAATTTGAGGTTTCTGTTTTCCATCAAGAGAAAACCTTTAGCAAAACTCTAGAAATAGTACACTGAATGTCAGATATACATAATATTGTTATAGTTTATGTGAGTAATTCCTGATTTTCTCAAAATGAATAGATACCATCACTATTGTACTGCCTGATATTCTTCTTCTACTGACTAGGAATATCCATTGTTATTAGATGACCGGATAATAACAATATCTTTATGTCTGAAACAAGTTTAAAAAATGTAAGCTTCAATGAGTAACTACATACATAATAAACTTCTTTCTCCAATATACTAAATCAAATAGGTTACTAAACCTATAATCCCATGTTAAATCCTCTACCCTTGTTTCATTAAATACATACATAATATGGGATCCAAAATTTTTATGAAATCTCAAAATAAATCTACTAATAAGAAGAATACCATTAAAAGTAGATTTTACCTTACTTAACAAAACTTCAAAATCTTAAAATCTCAGTTAGTAAACCAGTTACCTTACACTTCACAAATCCAAGCAAGTTAGTCAGGTTTTATTACGTTAATTTCTATACCAATGCTGGAACACAAAATGAGTTTTTTTATGAGTTAAAGTTTTATTATCAGTATCAGTTTAATGTCTTGAAGTTAAGGATAGATGGTAGCTTATAAAGCAGTTTGTTAACCACCAGTTTTCTAATTAAGTAAGTACCCTTAATTAGAAAACTGGTGAAACTGACATTGTTAACACAAGAAAAATTTGAGTTACATAACATAACAGTTTTATAAACAGAAAAAATTACCTTTGCATTTTTTCAATATGTTTTTCCATATTGTAAACTTGGAAGAACTGTTTTCCATATTCGAAAGTTGCAATCATTATTGCACAGGCTGGTGCCACTTTCACCACCCGAGGTAGTAAACCAGTAAATAAACCTTTGAAACCATGGTTTTTGTAGATAGTTCTCACTATATCTTGCATATTTCCAGCTCTCTGTTTTGATTTTTCACCCTCTGAAAATCCACAATATTATCACAAATATTAGGTTATTTTTAAGTTTAATTATAAGTGTTGATATAAAAAAAGTTAAAGCTAACCTGCATATATCTCTTTCTCACCAAGTTCTATTTGTTGGTGCGTCTTTACTACATCAAATGGTAGTGTTACTAATGCAGCTACCTGTGAAAAGAAAAGGAAATTTAAGTTAAATTATAATTTATAATCACATAAGAAATTAAGTTATGTTTTTACTTACACTGCCAGCCACAGATCCACATAAGAAGTTTATGGAAAAAGTATTTTTTTCAGAATCTGGTCTATTGAGAGCCTTTTTAGTGGATTCAAACGTTGTCCAATAAATACCTGTAATCATAATAATAAAGATTAATCATAAAAGAGATATGCATTTTATGTAGCATCACAAAGTAACTGAAAGCTACCAACCTGAGAATGGTACATCACGTAACAGTGTTGAGCCTAATCCTCTAAATAATCCTCTGTAACCTTCAATGTTTATAACTTTCCGCAATGCTGTGTTCATTTCTAAAAGAAACAATTTTGTTGTTAGTATAAAGGAGCAGTGAAATGACTTAATAAACATGAACATACTATACTGTTCAAAATTTCCTTTACATAGGTTTATTATTTAATTAATTCAAACTGTTTAGAAAAACTTGGTAACCTACCTGAATAAGTCAATTTTTTAGATTGCATTTTAGTTCTAATGAGTTCTAGGGGGCTAACAATTGCAACTGCTGTGGTTCTCGCTGTGGCTCCGGCTATCAATGGAATCCATAATGGCTGACTCACTAAAACAGAGTAAAAAGTTCTCAGTATCAAGTTATATTGTGTCTATTTATAGCATATTTTTGATAGTATCTCTAGTTTTGTACTTACTATCTGATGTTAGGTTATTGTATGCTGTTTTCATTTTATATCTAAGTTGTTCATAGGACACAAAGTATATCACAGTACAGGGTAGAGCTAGGACTAATGTGGGACTGAGACCGGACCATAGGGCTGGAACACCTTCCAATTTTGCTATTTTATAGAATGCATCCTGAAAAGATAAAATAGGATGTTTTATTATAACTTAGCTTAATATATCTGTTTCATAGTAGCTACTACTAGTACGAATGACACAATAGAAGGTATAGAATTATTTAAATGCCCACCTAAGGTGAGGCTCATATGGAAAAATTTATATTATGATTATGAGTTATGACTACCTATGTAACTTGTTGGTTGGATCGCTAATATTATTGTCAAATCGAGTGAATCGGTAATGATGCAATACTTACGAAAGTGCCGTGGAAATGCACTCTTCGAGGAATCCAAGCAGTGTCGCCGCACGGACACAAATGTTCCATAAGCCCATTACAGTACAGATAACATTTATTCGAGAGTAAAGCCTTTTGCTGAGCTTGTAAACGTATTTTAACAACATCCAACGGTGTCACTGTAAATTAATCTAATGTTAATTGTCCAATTATCACAAAAAACATTTGTCTAACAAGAAACTTACTAAAAAGCGAGGTTATCAGAGCACCAGAGCAGGCTGATGCCATTTGCTGAACTGGAGTAATTCGAAAACGGGGATCATCTTCACGTATCATTTTATCACCTATTTTTCCTGCAAGTTTATGAAAAAAGCAAGAAAATAATTAGGTACGTTCTCAGTTCTCTCCACCGTTTCGCCAATGTTTTTAATTTTTTGGGAACTGTCAGTGAGTATTCTATCAGCTGATGTCAAATTAATATTGCCAGAAGCATCGTATTATGCCTAAGTCTAGTGATGGTAATGTTATCATCCTAACGAAAATCATTGCCCACAGATACAAAAACAACATGTCTTGTCTTCGCCATTTTTATAGTCTGTGCGTTGGCCTTGGGTGATACTAGATTAGATACTAGAACTAGATCATCATCACAATCAGTAATGTGTACATCCTACAAACGGGCACGAATCTCTTCAATAAAACCAGTTCTATGTCTTTATGGATTTCCTAAACCACCACACCCAACATGCGGGTTGGTGATCGCTGAAGTCTTCTGGTGTCTATATATATACCTTAGTCGGTTAGTGTAAAACGTAGTGATTATATTCTCTTTGGGTTAGTGATTCTTTATTCAAATGCTATTTCTGCTGAAAGCTAGAGCTGGATTCAGAAATATTTAGAGAGCAAATAATTTAATTTTGACATCTTGTTTGTTCCCCTGTGACTTAACTTTTGTATACCATTAGTATGTATATGGTTAACTTAACTACTATTTATCACTAAAGGTAAAATAAAACAAAAATATATTTCGAACATGTATATGGATATCATCTACAATTTTTGTTGTAACAATTCAACTTATAAGATTAATCCAAAAGCGTATATAACCGGGTGCAGGGTTAAACAATAATTTTGTGGGATTAACTTATAAAATAAAAAGCACAGTTTAATTGACACCACAATTTTAGATTTTTAAGCGTGCATGTTAATAAGGTAGATACAACCAGGTAGTTATCAAATAAATAACATACATCGTCACAGCAACATAATCACATCGTATCACACCGTAACTTAATTTAAACATAAATTAATGACAAAATTGACAACACTAAAGATTTTTTCTTCGCTCAGCGAAATTGTCTCACTAATAAATAAATACTGAAAACAAATTCTAAAAACATTACAATGGTACGTCAGGTTTTATATAACGATTTTTATAAAATAATAGTTCTTACTAGCACAGTGATATAGTTATGTTCATCAACAATGGTTGTATTTATTACAAATCATTAAAATAAAATATGTTCCAAACAAGTACATAACTCCATTCTTATCTTTTATCATTTTTACATGGAACAAAATTTGCTAATACTACTACTATTAAAATCTTAAAAGACACATTCTACTACTTATATGTATATTTATATAATACGAATACTTCTTTTCAATTTTGTTTCTGTAACCATTATGATTAAATACATACAATAATTAGGACTGAACTAGCTGTATTTTAAATTATTTAATGCTGCAGTGACTAGAAATACATTTGTATATTTACTATCTCGTTATTTACTACAAAATATTATCATTACGCAGTGTGTACACACAAAGTAGGTTCTACTTTTAATATTACAATAAAACATTATGATTCATTCCGATAAAACATTTCATAAAGTTAAGAATATAAACATCAACAACATACAATAAGTACAATACAAAAATAAAAATAAATGAATTGCGTTACGCTGCATCATTTATGTGGCATGCGGTCCATGTAAATTACATTGATAATAAAATAAATACATCAATGCTTACCAATTTGTTATGAGCTGAGGAGGTTTTTAATTTAGTGTTAATTTAACCCCATTTTTCACAATACTAAAATTTTAACCACATGAATGAACTGTGCAAACTTTTCACTATGACATAATGTGTTAGCCACCGCTTAAGATTTATACATTTATCATCCACAGTTAAATTCTTCATATTATTTGAGAATTTTAATTAAATGCGCTTCAATTTATTTTTTATAAATTGATTAAACAGATCTATTTAAAAATACTGAGAGTCTTTAATCTGAATGAGGATTATTTTTTCTACTCACAGTACCGATTTGTTATTTAATCTGTTTAAACATTTTGTACGCGTCATGTGCTTCAACCATAAAATAATTAATATTTTTTACGTAATATACAATAAATACTGTTAAATAAACATGATTAATATGTAATAAAAGATAAGGTAGTTTATCAGGAGGTAAATTGTTTTTGATTAACGTAGCGTATTGTTAATAATGAGCTTAGGAGGTTTTTAATTTAGTGTAAATTTAACCCCATTTTTCACAATACTAAAATTTTAACCACATGAATGAACTGTGCAAACTTTTCACTATGACATAATGTGTTAGCCACCGCTTAAGATTTATACATTTATCATCCACAGTTAAATTCTTCATATTATTTGAGAATTTTAATTAAATGCGCTTCAATTTCTTTTTTATAAATTGATTAAACAGATCTATTTAAAAATACTGAGAGTCTTTAATCTGAATGAGGATTATTTTTCTACTCACAGTACCGATTTGTTATTTAATCTGTTTAAACATTTTGTACGCGTCATGTGCATCAACCATAAAATAATTAATATTTTTTACGTAATATACAATAAATACTGTTAAATAAACATGATTAATATGTAATAAAAGATAAGGTAGTTTATCAGGAGGTAAATTGTTTTTGATTAACGTAGCGTATTGTTAATAATACTAAGTGTCGGGTCCTCAAGCTTTTAGTTACAAGCACTTTTAGTTACTTTATCTAAGAAACAGCGTCATTGATGTAAAATTAATTATTATTGTAAATACAATTTGGCAAACAGGGAGACTGGTATACGTCACTGTAACTGAAGTAAATATAAAATATGAAAAGATTAAAAGTAAAATTTGCCAATTTGCAGTTTGAAATAATAGTGTTGCGTTGAATAGCTGAGGATCCATTTAATACTGTTTATAGGTTGTCTGGGTTCTTCTGCGCTGGCTGGATGGGGCGGCTCTTGAAGGGCTCGTCTGGTTTCCAGTCCCACACAACCGGGAGGCAGTTTTCATACTCAAAGCAATACATTTCGTTCAGCACGTGCTTCTCTAAGTCTTTCGGCTGAGGGTACAACGATGCGAGTCCTGTAAAATAAAACATCAATATTAATCTATATCTATACTAATATTATAAAGAGGAAAGATTTGTTTGTTTGTAATGAATAGGCTCCGAAACTACTGTACCGATTTCAAAAATTCTTTCACCTTTGGAAAGCTACATTATCCCCGAGTAACATAGGCTATAATATAGCAAAGAAAATTGCGGGAAAGTGTAAAACGCGGGCGAAGCCGCAGGGAAAAGCTAGTATTAAATCAATTTAATAGCACAAAACTATGTGTTTATAATGGGAAACCAAATTCTGATGATGATGATTAATTATGATTCATAAAATAGAATTATATTAAGTTTGCCAGTGATGACATAAGGATCCGAAACGTGTTGCTTCACCATCGGCCTCATGAACAGGCTCAGAGTCGCTCAAAGAGCTATGGAAGGAGCTATGCACAGGGTTTCTCTACGGGATCGAATCAGAAACGAGGAGATACGTAGAAGAACTCGGAAGTCAACGACAGCCCAGCGGTTAGTTCATTGAAGTGGCAATTAGCATATAGCGCGGAAAATATATGGCCGATGGGGCCGAAAATTTCTTGAGTGGTAATAACTGGAAACCATGTAGGGAGCCTATGACCAGCAGTGGACGTCCACCGAATGAAATGATGATGTTAACTTCAAAAGCTACATCCCAAAATAAATGCTTAATTAACTTGATAAAACTCTAAACTAAACGAATGTATTATGTACTTCTAGTTACAAAATATTGTAAAACCTATGAAAATAATTAAAAACAACCGAACCAAATAAAAACGAAAAATAAACTAAACGAAAATAAAAACAAATAAAAACTACAGGGTGGGCCATGTATTCGTTAACATTTGAATCTAGTACTCTACACAAACTAGAGTGGTGCGGGTCTTGGAGATGGGTTCTACCACTAGAGTGTTTCACGGAAATTTATTCGCAATGGTTTGCTTTACGGTACCTCATCGCAATTATTGTGTAGAACAGTTTTGCCTGAACAACAATTCACTCATTTTAAGTGAGACGTTTCTTTCGCGGGAAATACAATTTACACTTTTAAACCAGTGTCCAAGAAGTGTCCTCTAATAAATAAATGGGTGAAGATGTTCAAAGAGACGGGATCTACCCTATATCTGAAACAATCCGACTGCCCAAGGACTTTTCGGAGCGAAGAGAACGTACAGAAAGTTTCCGCTTCATTTTGACGCAATCCAGAGTTTTCGACGCGCAAACGTTCTGGGACGATTTTGGCCCGTTTTTGACATCGCTGCTATTGGATTTTTTTAGTTATAATCGTAACACATGGTTTCAGCACGATGGACACACTTCAAAAGAGTCCCCGCTGGTAAAAGAACAGTTTCCGGAAAAGCTGATTTCCAGACGTGGTGACATGTCATGGCCATGGCCACCTAGCTGTCCAGATCTTTGCCCAGCAGAGTTATTTTTTTATGAGGTTATTTAAAGAGTCGTGTATACATTCATAAACTAAACACAATACGCCGATAGAAAGAAAAAATCTGCAAAGAGAGGTCGGCGATCTTTCGTCACTTTGGTGACGATTATTTGATTATAAACCGGTGCTAGCTTAGAAGAGTTTTAAAATCGAAATAGTGGTCATTTGGATGATATTATTTTATCCAAATAATTTCCGATTCATTATAGACCAGGGTTTTTAATTTTTGAAAAGGAAAAAAATAGTAGTAGGATGATACCCATTAGAAAAGGAGGGGAATATGACAAATATTAAAGGAAAAATAAATTACGGTCGATCGGAGTTCGGGAAGTGGGAGGGGGTGGGCTTTTAAGAGGCCTATTACGTGAAATCGCGAAATTGTTCGGTTTTCTCGTCCTAATTCTATGGTTTGCGTTAGTTGTTTGATATTACAATTACATCTTTATAATAGTTCGTTTTCTCCTCTACAAAAGTAGTAAGAAACATTTTAGATAACTTGTTTATATATTGAGTAATAATCATTCTCCGGATACATGTTTCGTAAAAAACGATCGAAGACCTGTTTTCTCAGCTCTAATTTGTAGATTCTAATGAATATGGGCGATAAAACTATTTTTTATTATGTTACGTATATCCTATTCTTCATTTAGAGTAGAGTACATTTTCGTTAAATGCTTTTATTCTAAAGATATACCGAATTTAATATCGACCGAAAATGCTTCGAAACAAACCTCAATAACTCCGAAGTTCTAAATCAATGGGACGTCATATTTATATCAAAATATTTATCAACATTTGCTTAAACTATGATATTAATTTTAATTTGTAGAACGGTTTTGGTAATTTTTTATGAATAAAATAAAACTACCATAATTTAGTAGTTTTTTCATTCAGCCGGCTTTTTCCATTTAGTACCGCGCGAGCGCTTGTCGAGGTCGGACCTATGTCGGTTGTTCTTGAATAAAATATAGAAATATTTCGTAAAATGTCAGTGTGTGGGACTGTCAATTGCTGTAAAAACGCTGTTAGTGTGCGTGTATGTGTTATTGCGATACTACGACCGACATAAGTTGATCCGTTGATAACGATCAATTGTTATTTTTATTGATAACGGTCAATTATTGTTGTTGCTGGCCTAAGAATTGTACCAAATGTTGCTGGCCTAAGAATTGTACCACATCATTGTCATCTTGTTTTACCTTATTTATTTGGAGGTTATGCTGTAGGATGTGGATTGCATATCTAAAGTTATCTATCCTAATTAAAAAACAACAAGGCAACTTTTTTTGGTGAAACCGTCCAACGACTAAATGTAATTATGCCTATGATTTTTTTAGATTATGACTAACTTGCCGACCCGCCGACAGCTGCGCTTGCGTTTTTACGTTATTTACTAGTTTATGTTTTATAGCCTTTTTCGATCATTTTACTATCCAATACTGAAATCATATTTTAAATCGGACCCGCGGTTCCTGAGTAGCACGTTCAAACAAATAAACAAGCAATCTCCTCAGCTTGATAATTGTAGTATAGATTTCCATAATATTTATTACAAAGAAAATATTCCGTAATTTTTTGTTCTTATTTTTACCGAGTATCCAATATGTAAACAATAAATAATGTACCTTTCTAATAAATATATTATTTATTGTAAACATTAAATAATTGTACCTTTCTAATAAATACAGGGCGTCCCAAAGTTATGGGCCATGGAGGGGAAGTACCTTAAATATCGTAGATAGTGAATTTTGCTCAAAGAAGACTTCATTTTATTTTTAAAAGTAAGTAATTCTGGATTCATAGATTTTCTAAAAATTACTTGCTTTGTCTGGGAATCGAACCGACTTACATGTAGAAAAAAAAACTCTATTTTTATGATACCAATCGAAAGAATAGCTAAAAAATAATAACTCTGCTTAAGTAACATAGTATTTTAAAAGAAAGGAACAACGTGAAATTAATTATTTTAATCAAATAAAAAACATGAAACATTTTTTTTGTAAATTAATTAATTAAATTACTTACTTTTTAAAATAAAATGAAGTCTTCTTTGAGCAAAATTCACTATCAACGATATATATGGTACTTCCCCTTCATGGCCCATAATTTTGGAACGCCCTGTATATAAAATAACACCCCTATTCACGTTCGCACTGCTGGGATAGGGACTTCTCTCTTGACGAGATAGATTAGGCCTTAATTCACCACGCTGGCCAAGTGCGGGTTGGTTTTTTTTAATATAAAAATTAAATATTTTAAATAAGTTCGTAATAAAATAAAAATAAATAGTTTATCAAAATAAAAATATAATGGGAATTATTCAAGATGACATATGTAGATAAATGGATATTCTACATCTGTGTATGACATATGTAGATAAATGGATACCAATAAATATAAAAATAAATATAAAGTTCGAAACTACAAAAATAATACCTAAACATAATTAAAACCTTCATTAACGAAACTTTTATTTATTCAAACACAAATATACCATCTAACAAAACAAGCAACTTAAATATAGGTAATATAATTTATTTGTTTTGTTATAATTAGAATTTGTATTTAGTACGTTCAATTTAGACTTTCGAACTTACATAAAGTCCCAACATTCGACAAAAAAAAAACATTTAATTACAAACCTACACACCAAATTTCAGAAGAATCGGTTTAAAAATGAGCCCATAAGATGAGATGAATGAGGACATTTAACTTCAATAAGACTATTTTCAGTTTTATTCTTATATATATAATTATTAATCATGAATGTTTTAATTTAAAATTATGTACCTACTTAATTGATTTCAAATAATCAATCAGATTTAAAATAAATATTGATATTATTAAGATAAAACATAATTGATTCAAATATTGAAATAAAAATATCCACCATTTTGAATTTAGGAAAATATATTAAACACCTATCAATTAAATAAAAACATTAATATAATAATTATTTCGGAATGAAACTGAAAAAAAATCCACTCAATAAAATGGAATTTATTCGATGCCATTTTCTACAGATCTAAAATAATTATTAGTATATTTGTATGTTTTAGATCGACGAAGTATCAAGATCATTTAGTATTTTTCATAGAATTCGCGTGACGCGCCGGTCACGTGGTGCATAAAATATCCAATTTCGCAAAACTTCGTAAAGTCACAAGGCTCTTAAGGGGAGAAAATGGTTTATCTCGATTTGCGGTGAAACTACTAGTCCTATGAAAAAAAGTTATATGGCAAAGTTGTAGGTAATAAAACGGTCTACAACTTTTAATTCACAACTTTTTTACATAACGTCAAAATGTATGTGAAAAATTCAAATAACTAAGTTTTTGGTTTTTTATTTCTATCTTTTTCAAAAACATTTTATTTTCTACGAAATTTGGTGAAAACTTACCTTTTTATGCCCCAAACACACTATAATTTATTTGATTAAAAATATTAATTTTTTCACCTTATTTTGACTTAATTACTAAAAAAATAGACTAATTTTCAATCGAAAATTCACGTGTCAAAATATTAGCTTTTTAATAAAAATCGGTGTGCTGTTTGTTCATTGAAATCTTTATTTTCTGATGGTTAAGAAAAATATATACATTACGATAGTAAATATTCTCAGAAAATGCAAAACACCGAAACAAAATTTGTATCATTATGTACAATTGCATCATAAAAATGTGATTTTTGCAATTTTTATTTCATATAATTGCTTATAATCAGTCGGATTATTGCACATTATACAAACAGATTATTATATTATTATTATTATTATATAGTCTGAAAAGACAAAATCACTTGTACTTATGTACCTAATGATACAAATTTTTGTTTCGGTTTTGTGCATTTTCTGAGAATATTTACTATCGTAATGTATATATTTTTTTTAACTATCAGAAAATAGAGATTTCAATGAACATAAAGCACACTGACTTTTATAAAAAAGCTAATATTATGACACGTGAACTTTCGATTGAAAATTAGTCTATATTTTTGAAAATTAAGTCAAAATAAGGTGAAAACAATAATATTTTCAATCAAATAAATCACAGTGTATTTCGGACATAAAGAGGTAAGTTTTCACTAAATTTCGTAGAAAAATAACAATTTTTGAAAAAGTTAAATAAAAAAAACAAAAAACTTGGTTATTTGAATTTTTCACATAAGTTTTGAGGTTATGTATAAAAGTTGTGAATTAAAAGTTGTAGATCGATTTATTACCTACAACTTTGCCATATAACTTTTTTTCATAGGACTAGTAGTTTCACCGCAAATCGAGATAAACCATTTCTCCCCTTAAAAGCCCACCCCCTCCCACTTCCCGAACTCAGATCGACCGTAATTTATTTTTCCTTTCATTTTTACCATATTCCCCTCCTTTTCTAATGGGTTTCATCCTACTACTATTTTATTCCGTTTTTGACCATTTTTGGTCTAAAAGCACTTGGTCTATTATCTTTCTTGTCACTAAACAATTTTTAATATATCTTGTTTGGTTCTTTTTATATGATTTTTTGAAATGTTAACGAATTCATGGCCCACCCTGTACTTTCAACTTTTCTAATTACTTCATCAAATGCATACCCATTAAACTTAATATCTTACTGAATATTTCGTAGTATAAGTATATTTATATATTGGGCATTTTCCATCGGTCGTTTCCTTTCAGCTTGCTATAGTCGAATGGAGCAAGGTCTTCTTTTGGCCAAGAGAATTTATCTGTTTCGCTTGGCGTATAGTTATAATCAAACATGAATTTCCGTACAAAATCTTCTAAACAAACTGGTGCAGGGTGCACTGAACATAAATCTGTTAAGAAATAATAAAAAAATGGCCAGATAAAAATAATTAAACAGAAATCTACGTTGTTAGTTCAGAACCGAACAGTATGAATTATTTATTATACTAACAACCCGCATAAAGCTTTACTTTTTTACAGTTATCTACAATATTTAGTTTATATAATTTTTCAAATCGGATCAGCAGTTCCTGAGATAAGCGCGTTCAAACAAACTCTTCAGGTTCAGTCTTTATATTATAGAATAATTTTTAATATAAGTGTGATAGTGATAGACTAGTATAGATGGTTATGTATACCTTCTTCGTAGGCCAATTTGGCGACATCTACCGCAATTTTGACGGAAACTTCGCGGATATCCGATAGCGCCGGGTAAATGCGGCCCTGGTCTAGGTCGTCCTGCTTCACGTAGTTAGCCAGCGTCTGGAAAATACATTATTAATATCTTTATTATTTGTCCATCATCATTCATTTCATCCATGGAATACGTAACAGAGAACCTTTACTAAGGTCAAAATAGTCTCCGTCCAGTGCAGACAAGATCGAATGGCCATGAAAGATATTTTCAAACGTATACATCCAGTTGGTCTACCGCGACGTCTTACTCTATTAGGACTCCATTTTATTTCGTCCACAGGTCTTCAGGCATGCATATATAACATATTTTATGTTTATCTATATACATATCTATGTATGTTTATTGTATTAAGTATATCAGAAATCTAGCACCCTTAACACAAGTTTAGAGCTTATCACGGGGCTAGATGTCGCTGTGTGAATTGTCCAGCATTATTTATTATTATTTATATTGTTTGTCCACCAACAAGATGGACAGATGATCTGATCAAAGCTGCCGGTTCACGGTGGATGCAAGCTGCATCCGACCGAAACAACTGGAGATGTTTAAGGGAGGCCTATGTAGAGCAGTGGACGTCCGATGGCTGAAATGATGATGATGATATTGTTTGTTTGTTATATATACATATATAAAATAGGCTAGTTAGTGTATATAACCTGAGCTGCGGTTAAGAACATGGCCTCTGGTATGTGGTGCGTGGCGGTGGCGGTGACTCCGAGCGCGATGCCGGGGAATATGTAGGAGTTGTTGCCCTGCCCCGTCAGGTAGGTCTTACCGCCGAACTCCACGGGCGGGAACGGCGAGCCCGACGCGAATATGCATTTGCCCTGTGGACGAAATATATAATAATACGTAGGACTTCTTCAGTGCACTGCGGACCGGCGAGCGGTCGTGATCCGTGTCCTTGCAGTGTTTGGTCCTGAAGAAGTCCCACGTTTAGGGACGAACCGATCGACCAATATTACAAAATATACAATACAACATTTTTATTGTTACACCACATTACAAAAAAGATACACAAAAATACACATAACAATACAGTGAAACAATGGACGGCCTTATCGCTAATAGCGATTTCTTCCAGGCAACCGTGGGATGCAACAAATATTATACGAGAAAAATCTATATATCTATATATAAAAGAAAGTCATTGGGCTGAAAATTGGCAGGGAGGTAGTTTAGAGCCAGGAGAATGACATAGGATACTTTCTATCTTTTATCTCAATAAGTATTCAATCAATCCACGACAGTTTTATAGTAATTTAAGATTTATGACCAGTAATGGAAATAATAACTGTTGACAAGTGTTGTAAAATAGGGTTGAACATGTGGCTTACTTACTTGTGTATGGTCGTAAGCCTGTTGCGCGGTGCACTCGGCCTTGCTGGTGGGATTGGACAGCGCGAATATGATGGGCCGTTCTGTGTTCTTGGCCATCTGAGTTAGGATCTCAGGTGAGAACATGCCTGCCACGGTAGAACAACCTGCAAATGGTTATTATATAATTAGACTTGAGAATAATGTTAGATGGACAGAGAGGAATGTACAATAGATATTTTCATAGATTTAGCGAAAGCTTTTGACACCGTTTCCACTCCGATCCTTTTGAAAAGGCTCGAGTGCTTAGGAATCTGCGGTCATACTCTGGACTGGTTTCTACTACTTAGATGAACGGAGTCAATGTATCAAAATCAGTGAATCTATAAGTGAGCCAGGTAAGGTGCGGTATGGCGTACCTCAGGGTAGCATACTGGGACTTTTAGAAAGCTTAAGATAATTTCTGTTGTCTACATTTACTTTGTTAAGTACTTTTAATAATTAGGTATTTTATTGTATTTATTTTATTAATCGTTTTTGTGGTTTTTGCGATACAGGCTTAGCGTAGTGCGGAAACAATTTTAGATATCATTACATTATATTGTTAAAATCCTCGCTTCTTACAATATACTTAATAAATATTAATGTTAGACAAGCTTTCTGCCCTGCGGCTTCGCCTGCGTTTTACACTTTCCCCCAATTTTCTTTGCTATAAACCTCACACAGCCCGAGACCTTTCCAGCGAATGCAAAATTGTGGAGGATAATGCGGTAGGTTGTGCACCAGCCGTATCGGTACTTTGTAAAGAGGCTGTCATCGTCGGTGATCAGGTATCTCGCCCTCTCGAGTGGCCTCTATTTGAGTGTCTTACTAGAGAAACAAACACAAGACGCGCTAAAAGTCACTCACCAATAAGACAGCTGGGTTTGATCTTGGCTACGGCCTGCCCGAAGTCCTTGGTCTGCTCCGTGTCCTTGGCGAAGTGGACGGCGTGTTCCGGCACGCCGCCCTCGCGGCCCTTCGTGAGCAGTCCGTCCACGTCGAACATGAACACGCGGGCGCAGGCCTGCTCCCGCGAGAGCCCCTCCAGCACCATGGCGGACACGGTCAGCTCCGCGATACCGGTCGACGCCTGCAGGACACAGTCAATAGAACATGAACACGCGGGCGCAGGCCTGCTCCCGCGAGAGCCCCTCCAGCACCATGGCGGACACGGACCCCTAGCGATGTTTGCCTTCACCATTTTTCAAAGCAGAACAATTTTTAGTAGCGCGGCGGGATTTCAAACCATGACCTTCGGAATGAAAGCCGAATGAAAGCCGAATGTGCACCCTCTTAGTCAATACGGCACTTTATAATAAAATAAAAGACACTCACAGAGCCGGCTCCCAGGAACATGTATATGTTTTCGCTGAGTTTCCGCTTGGTGACGCGCACGGCGGCCAGCAGCCCGGCGACGGCCACGCTGGCCGTGCCCTGGATGTCGTCGTTGAACGTGCAGTACTTGGTGCGGTACTTGGTCAGCAGGCGGAGGGCGTTCGGAGTCGCGAAATCTTCGAACTGGGGAAGGAAATAATAAATTATGCCAATGCTCCTACTTGTGCAATATTCTCTTTCCATACCAAGGTTGCCTGGAAGATATTGCTTTTAAAGATAAGGCCGCCCATTGTGTCACTGTTATGGACTTATCTGTTTTTTTCTTGTATTGTCTAATTGTTATCTAATATACATAATCCGATACATTAATAGACAGATAGATATCTACATAGGTAAGTCTACGTATTAGTTATAGGAAAGTAGAGTAAAATTAATTTTCTTTGGCTTATTCAAACTCTGGAAAAAAAGGCTATAGATGTGAAAACTAAATGTTGCTGTGTAAATTGTAATAACAAAATAAAGTGGAACAGTTCACATAGTAACCCGACGTTATAATACATTGCAAACATTATGAACGTTTTGATTATTATTTTCCACCATGACGTTATGGTTATTATTACGTAACGCAATATATTTGCACGAATAGGTTAAAATTACATCATTCACCAAAGGATATTATTATTCATACTTATATTATTATTATTATAAATGGTAGGTATAATATCAGGTGAATTTTAACTTTATTTCATTTTAATAAAATAAATAAATTAAAAACAAGTTATTGCGGAGCAAGTTAGATTTTATCAGATTCATAATCATCTAAATATGTAATTATGTACTTGGTTTTTGGATTCACGAATTAGATAAACGCTCGATTTCGATTTAACGTGTTTTATACTAGACAATAAAAATTTATGAGTTTCAAATACTCGTATTTCCTTAAAATAACACTCAGGTTCTGATTAATCAAAAACGGATTAAATAATTTTAATAAATAAATAAAAGATTACCCATTAATGGTCGCCGTACCAATTTGGGAACACCTAAATAACGAAGGTAGAAAAATAAACTGTTGACACTAATCGTAATGTTATTGCAGTTTTGAGTAGTTGGAAGTATAATGATCGAATAAAAATTAAAACGATTTTGCTATCATTAGTGGTTTTTTGATAATTTCTTGCTGAATTTTTATATCAAGAGACGTGTGGAGGTATGTTTTGTTTTTTAAATATTGTTTTAAGTTGAGAAGTATAATCACCCTGATTACTTATAATATGTAAAATACAATAAATAATTGATGTCTTGTGGCATATTGCAGTAACATATTATGATAATTTATGGTTTGGTGACGTTCGAAACATTACTGTGCCAATTCGGGTACAATGGCCACAAGTGTGCTAATTTTATCTATTTTTTTCTGAGTTTGAAAATGAGTTATAGGCATAGATTTAGCCTTAGTAACAACTTTCAAGGCTTAGAAGAGGCTATAAATTTCATAGAAGAAGACAGTGGTGGCTGGGAGTATGACTTGGCGATTATTTCTCCAGAACCCAGTGTCGACACTGATGAAGAAGGAGGTTTTGACAACAACGATGCTGTACCTAACTTGCCTTATGATGTTCCCGGAAATATTGAGGTATTTCTCGATGACGTTGGCGTTCTTTCGGATTCAGAAAATAGCATTGATAATGCGCCTTTAGCTACCAAGAGAGCCCGAATTAGAACCAATGTACCTCAAACAGATGAACATCCGACTAAATCGAGTCTTTCTACATCAAATGCACCAGTTTGGCGTATATCAAATGCTTGGCGATTGCACGTACGATCTAGAGAAGCCATGGACCAACTGCTTTTTCGACGAAGCATAGCCAGATTCTATCTGAAATCGCCCCAAAGATGCTCTTCTCGTCCTTCAACATCATCAAATATCGAGGGTTTGCAACTGGACGGCGCCAACCACGTACCTGAAAGGCTCCCGAAACGAGTACGCTGTGTTATTTGCCATAATAGAAGCCGCTGAGGCTGCAAAAACTGCAAAAAAATCCTCTGCATACAAAAGCCTTGTTTCGAAAATTATAACTCATAAGTGGCCACTGTGCCAATTTGGGCACACCCCCTCAAAATGCTGAAAAACATGAAAACCTATTTTTTCCCCTTTTCTAATACTTTTTTGTAACCTATAGAATAAATAAATAATCAAAGTTTCGGATAAATCCATGTAGTTTTTGTTTGACCATTAATGGGTATACTTAAATAAAATATAATATAATATTGGCAATTCCTTAATTCTTAAACAACTTATTATTTTTAAGTGTATTACTTTCAAATCAGGAAGGCATATTTGTATTGCGTTAAGCTAAATAAAATATTTCTATTCTATTTTAAACATAACTAACCTAACATAAACCCCAAAAAAAAATTAAACCATAAAATCACATTATTTCAAAATAAAATCTACATCATGTATAATATTTTCATAGTTGACAAGAATAAAAATGTAACAGCAGAGTTTTAATGCAATGTATGTGACTCTTATGAAACATTTCTTGGCAACGTGAGCCCAATAATATGGACGCAAGCTAATATTATCCTCGCTAAAATAGCACGGTCAATTACCTAAAAGTGTGCTCATTACGATTAGTGTAGGTCACGATTATGGCTGACATAAAATCGATACAAGAAATTGTTATGGTTCTACAGCAAATCGATCATGACAAATTTTGTCTATGTCTATATCATTCTGTGTACTGTACCAATAGTACTAAGATAATGCAATCACTAACCCACCTGGTAAAGGTAGTGATTACCAAATCCCTCAGAAATATGATGGGTTTAATTGGCCTAGTGGGACGTAATATATTGTTGTCATGATGATGATAGAATTCGCAAATTATAATCATCAAAATTTATAATCACCGCTGTTTTATCCACAGCAAAAGCTGAATTTGCCGATTTGTCTTTAAATGTCTAAAAAACAGTATTTTTTTATCAGTAACGACTGCAAAACCACGCTGCACCATCCGTTACACAATCTCGTAAATCAATCTATATTGATACCGTCCACTTATCAGCTCGTGAACAATATTATGTAAGTATATTGACATGATTATCATATCATGCCAGATTAGATTAGCAGATCGATGGATTATAAAGTGCTATTGTGATTTGCTGTTTCCGATACCGTCAAGGGCAATATTGTTTATCTACAAGAACTAAAATAGATATTATCAAACACATATTCTAATATAATGAACACGGTTTGTTTGTATATACATTATGTTACAGACAGAATACGTGAACACCACTTGCCCAGCGGAAAATAAAATTTTGCATTGATAGTTTTACTAAATAAGTGTTATCTTAATCTTCCTGGTATTCACACAATCTCCATAACAAAATGCCTTTCAATCGGGCCAGTAGTTTTGACGTCAAATCAAAACACGTCAGAAAGACTGCTAACTCTCGCATTTATATTAGTAAGGATAGTAATATTACCTGTAGCAGTATGTTCTGGCCATATCTCTGCACGCAGGCCTCCATAAACTCTTCTAAGAACTCGTCATATTCAGCTCCACGCACTCGCTTGCGCCGGATGCCGATGTACAGAGGATCTTCTAACAGAGTCTGTGGATAGTAAATAAGTTCAAAAGAAAAATATTTATATTTGTGAGGAAAAAGGTCATCATTATTGCATTGAAGAGTGCAAAGTGGAGGAAAATTGCATTATTGGGATGACGCAATTTCCTGATTAAAGGAGAGCTAGCTTTTTTTTATGCGTGTACGAAACTAGTTCTTTAATCATAATTATGACGTCTGTTGAAAGGAAATTGTATCTGATGAAGTATGCAATAACAAGATTTCCTCTAAAACTTAAATATAATTCACTAGCTTTCCACCCTGCGGCTTCGCCCGCATTTTACACTAGCTAAAAACCTCACGGAGTCCGAGACCAATGCAAAACAAAATAAAAAATAAAAATCTTGACATACAGATACAGCGGTGAATAAAGACCTAATGGCAGTGCAAACATAGGTTGCATGGAAGAAATCGCCTACAGCGATAAGGCAGCCCATTGTACTCCAAATGTTTTAGTCTTAAGTTTGTATTGTTTGTTTGTAATTTAGCACCCGTAACACAAGCTTCGAGCTTACCACGGGGCTAGATGTCGCTGTGTAAAAATTGTCCAGTAATATTTATTTATTTATTTATATTTATTATTGTCTGTTTCTGTTTTTGTGGTGTACAATAAAGTATATTCTATTCTCTCCGGTCACGAGAGAAGTCCCTGAGTCCTTGCAGAATTAATAAGGGCGATAAATAGGGGTGTTTATGCTTTTATGGTATACAGACCTCATTGTCCGTGCCCACGTCCAGAGTAATGGGCAGGCACTGGTGCGGCTTGATGCCGGCGAGCGCGGTGTAGAGGGACAGTTTGCCGACGGGGATGCCCATGCCGTACGCTCCTAGATCACCCAGACCGAGGATTCTCTCGCCGTCCGTGAACACGATAGCGCGGACATCCGCTTCCGGCCTAAAACAATACATGGTTATAACACCAAAAAGAGACACGTACAATGGGCGGTCTTATCGCTAAAAAGCGATCTCTTCCAGGCAACCTTTGGATGGAAAAGAGAGATGATATTTAAATGAGACAGGAAAAAGTGGCCAAGTGCGACTCGACGTCGCCCATGTAGGCTTCCGCAGCAATTGTTTATATGAAATAGTTTATGACGTATTATAAAAAACGTACTGTACTAAAGTACTTGATAGATTTCGTTCAAACCAATTTTCGTTGGTAGTTTTTGTGCTAATGTACATTATATATTTTTTCTAGCTTTATCATCCTCTTATTTTAGAAATTAGAGGGGGGGGGACACTCTGTTTTCCACTTTGGAAGAGTCTCACGTCCCAACTATTAAGTTTAGAATTAAATGTTGTTAGAAACTTTAATATGATTTTTGAAGACCTATTCATAGATACCCCACATGTATGGGTTCGATGAAATTTTATTTTTAAACTTTCGTTTCTAAGTATGGGAAATTAGAGGGGGGGGGGGGGGGCACTCTGTTTTCCACTTTGGAAGAGTCTCACGTCCCAACTATTAAGTTTAGAATTAAATGTTGTTAGAAACCTTAATATGATTTTTGAAGACCTATTCATAGATCCCCCCACATGTATGGGGTCGATGAAATTTTATTTTTAAAGTTTCGTTTCTAAGTATGGGGACCCCCAAATGTAATTGTTTTTTTTTTTCAATATTTTTTTGAAATCTTAGTGCGGTTTACGGAATAAATCTACTTACCAAATTTCAGCTTTATAGCTCTTATAGTTTCGGAGAAAAACTGCTGTGACATACGGACGGACGGACGGACGGACATGACGAATCTATAAGGGTTCCGTTTTTGCCATTTGGCTACGGAACCCTAAAAAACGTACATTTCGGAATATTTACAAAGGCTAAACATAGAGTCCTAGAGTATTTCGGTCACATAGCCGTGACCGAAAAAGTATGGGAGAAGGCCTCGAGGACGTAGCCACATACGTTGATCCGATCAGATCCGTACCACTCTCGATTCCAAAGTCTACAACACCCTTCAAACCGCCGGAGACAGAAAATGACTGGAAGACCGTGCGGGAGACAGAGAGATAACGTAAAGGGCGGTCACGACCCTCAGCACTGAGGTAAACTATGCAAGGAAGTTGGCTAAAGATAAGATACCTTTTATTTCATAGTCATAATAGCTGCAATTTATTGCATTAGTAATTATTTATCTCGCCTAATAAAAAAATTAAGTGACTTCTTAACCCAGGCCTACAAGGAAATAGTCAAGGATGCAAATGAACCGTTAAATCAACATAATAGAAAAAATATACGTAATCAGTGTAACAAGAGTAGCCTGTGGTTTACTCGTATTTCCGTTTGCGTATTAATTTGAGCCAAAATATATATGTGACGTAGACCCTGATAGTAAATTTTTTGATAATATCAATAAATTAACTGTTGAATTTGCAAAAGTCATTAAGTGCAGTTAAGGATACGTATCATAATATTGGCAAATCCATATAAAATTCCTCATTCATGTTATCTTTCCGCTTAAAAATAATCCAGTGGAAATTTCCTGTTGATAATAGTTTATGAACGTTTTGCTGACACAAAGAAAGCGAACTATAAACAATCAGCCATCGATTCCATTCACACGATAACTAGCTTTACAATAGTATACACAACGTGGACTATTGTTTGAATTCAAATTGCTACAAGAGCGCTACAGTTTTCAGTATTCTCATTGGATGTATAACTTTAGCATGATTGAGTGAAGCAAGACAGTTATCGATTTATTTTCAAGGTTTTTCAGGGCAATGGTTACAAAGACTTATATGAAAAAAAACATCATTACAGACCCTACCTGTACCACCACCATATTAAAGTGGTTTATGGGCTTCCGTTTTATTCAAAAACTAGGCGACCGGCCGACAGCTTTGCTTGCGTTTTTTTCATGTTATCTACATGTAGATTATTTGATATAGTCTAAAAAACTACTATCCAATCTGAAAGATTTTTTCAAATCGGACCAGCAGCGGTTCCTGAGATTACAGCGGTCAAACAAACAAACAAACTCTTCAGTATAGCACAGATTAACTAAGAAACCTTCTGTACCTTACTCAATTACTTTAAACTAACTCTTACCTCAATAAATTATTTATTAAAATTAAATTTATTGAGGTAAAAGCTTTACGACAAGATAAACGAAAGGTCTCTAGTTGAGCCAATCTCTAATTAAATCTTTGAAAACGATCAATTACCTACACAAAAACTAACTTTTACCTCAATAATAAAATAATTTATTAAAATTAAATTTATTGAGGGCAGGCCATATAGCTCGGAGAACCGATGACCGATGGGGCCGAAAAGTTCTCGAGTGGAGACCACGGATCGGAAAACGCAGCGTCGGACTCCCACCTACCAGGTGGACGGATGAGTTGGTAAAGTGGATGCAAGTCGCATTCGACCGAATCGACTGGAATTCATTAAGGGAGGCCTATATCCAGCATTGGACGTCCAACGGCTGATATGATTACTGGACAATTTACACAGCGACATCTAGCCCCGTGGTAAGCTCGAAGCTGCGTGTTACGGGTGCTAGATTTCTGATATACATAACTAGCTTTCCGTCCGCGGCTTCGCCCGCGTAATTATATATTTTCCCGGGGTAAAAAGTACCCTATGTCCTTCTCCCGGTTCTAAGTGCCTCCCCACCAAGTTTCAGCCAAATCGGTTCGGCCGTTCTCGAGTTATAAGTGAAGTAACTAACACGAATTTCTTTTATATACTTATATAGATATACATACATAGATAGATATTTTTTATTATACATATATAACACCCAGACACCCGGAACAAATATTTGCAGATCATACAAATTGTTGTTCCGAAGCAGGAATCGAACCCGCAACCTCTTGCGTCGCAGGCGGACGTCGCCCGCTGCGCCACAGAGGTCGTCACAGATGAACTTACCAGTTCTTGAGCACGTTGAAGATATGTCCCTTGTCGTTGATGGTGATGAAGAGCCCCCTCGGCCGCCGGTAGATGAGGCCGAAGCGCTGGCACGCGAGCCCCACCGTGGGCGTGTACACTATGGGCAGGTATTTGTCCACGTTTTCAGATAACAGTTTGAAGAATAACTTCTCATTTCTGTCCTGCAAGCATTCGGATTATATTAACTTAGTTTATTTTATATTAAGTTATATGGGAACCTAACAGGACCGGCATATAAAATTTGTAAAGGTCATATAAATAAATGTGATAAAAAAAATTATATTTACTTTACGGTATTATATTTACATCAACAAACAGCCTGTAAAATATTAAGGGCAATCAATCTGCAAGCATTCAGAATATATTAACTTATAAGTTTTAGATTTACTTTAACGAACAGCTTGTAAAATCTCCAGGGCAATCAATCTCATAATTGTAACTGAAGTCAAAAGGGAGGCCTAGGTCTTAATAGATCCTAGGAAGAAGTGATGATGATGAATATCATAATCATCCCTTGTCCGGTCAGCCAAGAAAGTGATCTACCAGTTTTGACAAAAGTTTCCGCGAGATGTGATAATCGCTAAGGTTGACTTTTCTAACATAATTAAACTGACGTACAAACGAATCACAACCGTAGGGTAGGGTAGACCACATTTTTGGCTGACTGTACAAGTTTCCGAAGTCCACCCAGGTGAACTTGTGAGTTGTACCGCGGGTAAGGAACGCCATTTATGTTCCCACTGTTGGGCTTGTGGCTTCTATTTTTGACGAGAGAGATCGCATTCGATCTAGTTATAGTTATTTTTTACGAGTAGTTGCGTGAAATTAAATTTAAATTAATGCTAAACATGTCGAATCAATATGATACAGATAAATCGTTGTGTTCCACTGTGGTGGAAAAGCCTTTTTAGATGTTTCTGTTGGTCTCAATCCTAATACCTATAGTTAAAATCCAAATCAGTTAGAAAACTGTTTTCTGTTCTGATAACGAGCGATTTGAGTCTGTGTTAAGAAAAGCCGGGATCGTAAACAAGTATACCTATTACCTACTATAGTCGTAAATTTATGTCGATAATTATGCAAGATTTATATTCACAACATTATACATGTATTTAACAGGAAATTTATTTTGTATCCTAAAGATATGATCAGATAAATGATAAAGTATTAAATAACACATGACGTTACAGCCTTCACTGATAATGGATAAGTAAATAAGATATGTTATTTGTTACCACCTGCTCCTCTGAATTTATGCATTAGGAAACTAAGCGTTAACTTAGATAACAACATTTTGCTTTAGTGGACACCAGACCTTATTTCCCATCAGTAGTGCCAATACTAACCTACTCGTATCTATTTAATCTGGATATGTAATAACACATTAAATAATTGCATTAATAACATGCGAGCTAACATACATTGTTCATGTGAAAACGTAGGTAAATTGTAGTATCCGTTTAGTTACACAATTTACTCAAAGCGCGCAGTAAATTATAGAAATTATTGCCAACAATAGTAACGTATGCGGAACATTTACTTTTCAATGGTAATAGGTAGTTTAAAATGGACATGTGATATGACTTATTGTTCACGTTACCCGTTTCTCAAGTAATTATTAAATTAAGGATAATTAATTTAAAAGATACCTAAGATTATTTAATCCTTTTCTCACATCATCGTAAATTATTGATGTACGTATCTTGTTTAAAAGTTAAAGCATACATTAATAAACATAATGAAGTTTCTCCCTGAATTAGTATGGTATCAACACGATTGCTTCTATATTAAATATTACTGAAATATTACTGGAATATTTTATTCAATGTTTTCAATATTTAAGCATCATCAAGAAACACTGTGGTCTACATCAAAAGATAAGAAATAGTAAATTTCATTGGAAGAGATAAAACTATCTTATCACATAAATCAGTGAGAATTCACAATCACAAGTATGTGAGATAGGTCGCATTTTGATACGAAGGTTATTGAAATGTATTTATAAGTGCGAATAATTCTTAACATTGGCAACAATATTTTATTTGAAAAGGTATTGAAATTGTTGATTGAAGAAATTTTACAATTATATCCCAAAAACATTCGCGTAGCATTAACCATGACCTCATGTTAAAATTCCGTACAAATTAGTGCTGGAACATACAACCACCTCCTCTAATATTCAAAAACTAGAATTATTTAATCCCAGACACCATTCGTTGTATAGAAATGCGAGCAAGTACCTTGATCGTGTTTAGTCACCTGTAACTCGACTAGATAGATGTATTTATTGAGATTGTCCGTATATCTGTCGATGGATAGTTGACAGATCGCCACCTGTTCTTCTTGAGTTTTGAACTTGGCTGCCAAGAGGCCGTGGATGCCGAGGGCTTGTCTTTCTTCCAATGTAAACGCGAGACCCTACAATAAAACAATTTATTAACAATATTTTTTGTTATTGGCATTTTCATCGGTGATACATGATTAAAGGAACCTTACGTTGGCAGTAAAATAAATTAGGATAATTTTAGAAACTTATGCTTATCGTATATACAAAAATAAAATTACTCTCGAGCTGTGAGTCGATATGCACAGCGTCAAAAATATATTATTATCCAGCCAGGCACCAACAACGATGCAAATATGGGGATTCCCGGAGTACTGGGTGTTAAATCTAGTTAAACTATATATCTATGTATGTATATTCTATGAAGTATATCAGAAATCTAGCACCCGTAACACAAGCAGCTTATCACGGGGCTAAATGCTGCTGTTTGAATTGTCCAGCAATATTTATTTCTTTTAAATAATGACCTTGTTAAGACGAGGATCTTTGAGGTAGTCGATACCGCGGACTTGGTTGGGGCATATGATGTTGCCGGTGACCTCATGGTACTCCCGCACTTGGCCGACAGATCCGTCCAGCGCAGAGCATTTCAGTATCACACTCGCCAACGATTTGTGTGACAAGCTTATAGCGCCGCCAGTGTTGTTTCTGCAACAAATATTTATTATAAGTTACATTTAAATACAAGCTTATTATTTTGAACTACGTATTTCGCGAGATTTATTTCTTGATCCATTTTAGAAATATCAGAAACCGCTGCGCTGGTATGATTTGCTAAATTATTTCAGTCTTGGATAGTTCATTTATCGAGAAAGTCTATTCGTATAAGCTATATCATTTAGATAACATAAAAAACCCAAGCGAAGCTGTCGTCGGGTCAGCTAGTTATTTATAAGTTATCAAACTATGATATATAAAATAAAAAAGCCACCATAGTTTTTATTACAGATAGAGCTCTGCGTTGATAGAAAAGTAGTTTACTTGTCTATTAACTTTACGGCTGAAGTCAAGTTCAAGGATCAATAGTATAGTATTGATTGGGGCCATTATGATGTCATGCCGGTGGAGTAATTACCAGTATTTAACAGTACGGATTAGTCATAATGTCGGTGATTTAACCGTCAGTGACCATGACAGTGAAGAGAACGCACAATGCCATAGAATATTCTCTGGTCACGTGGATTTTTTCGTTATCTAAGTCAGAACTTGTTAACATGTTATGTAAAGTTGGAGGCGTGTCTAGCTAAATTCTAAATGTCAATAGTTTTGGCCATGACGAGTTAATTCTGAAGTCATTTCCTTGAATCACACGTTTAGGTTTCCCTTTTCGCGTTATTCACATTTATATTGGCACGTAAATTTAAAGCTAAATATCTACAACTGAAAAAAACATTTCATAGACAAAACAAGTTTGTTATTATTAGATTTCATACACTTAGGTACATATCAGTGGGTAACTATAACTATGGTTGGTTCAACTCCCCCTAATTAAACAACAGATTATTTTTACATTATTATAGGTACTACATTTTTAAAATGGTCGAAGTAAAACTAGCATTAAATCAATTACAAAGGTTGTAAAATAAAATAATATCATTCGTTTATGTGTCAGCAACTACAATAGCTTTAAAGATTAGTCCGATTCGTGAAATGAATGTTATAATCTAGTTTTAGATTATAACCCGCCAACCGTTAAACCCGTTACGAACTAAGTTACGTCATGCGAGAGTGGCTTCTATTAGACGATGGCATAAAACACAATTTCCAGAAACACGATTCCTCCTATGTAGGTATTTTATTCTTAGTAGTCCAGTCAATTTATACATAAAAATGAGGGTGAAGTTACATAAAGTCCCAACAAGCTGGATTTCTGTGAAATTGTTCAAATCATAATTATAAACAATGTCTAAAAGATCCCCATCATTCCACGTTAAGGAAAAAGTTTTATTCAAGGTTTTATGTCAAAAAATTTAGTTTTTCGCGATTTTCAGCAAAACGGTAAGTTTTATCATAAAAGTACCTAGTATAAAATTGTAGATCATGAAATTATCTATCAAAATGTATCAACACTTTTTTCTTACAAGCCACCGTTTCTGAGATATAACGATTCAAAAAGTCATAAAAGTTGTTATCGTCATAATATTATATTCACGTAACCTTGAATAAAACTTTTTCCTTAACGTGGAATGATGGGGATCTTTTAGACATTGTTTATTAATATGATTTGAACAATTTCACAGAAATCCAGCTTGTTGGGACTTTATGTAACTTGAAATGTTTAAATTGACTGGGCTATAGGCAAGGTGGCGTGATATAGCGTCACTATTCCAAAATTGTTGATAACGAAGTTTGTATGGTAAGGTGAAATTAAAAATAATATAGCACAAGTAATATGAATGAAATAAATAATGACCTACGATGTTGTATTAGTATAGATTACGCGACAGCCCCATAAAAGAGTATCGGTTTCAGTTTAAAAAAATACATTTTAAAAAATCACTGTTCAGTAGTAGAAAACATAATGATCTTCAAGTGTTAAAATAAAAATATCTGTTTCAGGAACTGCATAGCTTCACCTAATTCCCATTTCCATTACACAACTTTCGACCTACTTGTGACCTAGTAACCGTGTCCATGACCCCAAGCATTACATTTTCACAGCTTACTACTAAAGATTCGTTTAAATCCATCGCTGAGCATCGCTCTACCATCAATAATTACGTGTTTATTCGTTAGATTCAAGTGCAAAAAAAATAGTTTGTCCGTGAACATGGCGCTTGCAACAGTGTCGAAATATCGGAAAACTCAAAAACAATTAAATCATGGTATGTTACCCGTTTCATATTCAAATATAATTTGTTGTACATTTTTCCTTTTAAACTAGACGTGGCAATGGCAATCCCATATCACAGGTTGACGAATCTATTTTCAGCACGTAATAACATTAAATGTCTGTAGAAAGGTCATTTCTGGCACAAGGCCATTTCAGTTCGGATCTACACATGAAAACAGCGACTGAAAATTGTGAATAAAGTGGGTAATTGTCTGAAAAATGTATGCTTAGCAATGTCACCAATCGGCTAGGGAAAATGACAATATAAAATTACGAAACGCGTTAAAATGTTAATTATGTGTAAAAATAACAATATAAAACAGGTATTTTTAAACTGCCGAGATAACTTGTAGTTGTTGGTATTTAACATTTATTTACATTTATGTTTCTTTATTAACATACCTACCTAAAATTCAGCTACTTAAATATACACAATTTTGCAACAATTAATCAATCATCAAGTTTTAGTCACAAAAAAATCTACTTAGTCCCCAAAAGCATTGACAAGATTGATGACTGATGTTTGAAGTTAGAGGCCTGGAAATGAATGATTGAATACATCACACGGTTCATAAAATGGTCATGTCAGTCTATCCATGAATAATTAAAAATAATTTGGGTTAATATAGATAAGGTAAAAGAACACAAAACAAATCACACAGGAACTACAATATCAGGTCGCACAGTGAACAATTCTCAACACTGCTATCAGTTTTCAAATCATAACAAACGATGGAATCAATACCTGAGGAAAAACTCAACGTCAGGTGTTTTAGTTCAAACTAAAAGTATAAACTGGCATTGAGTCTCACAAGCCCATCGCCCAGTGGCTTTACTTGCATTGTAATGGATCTCAGTAAAAAGTAATATAATGGTCCTCTGATCAAAAATATCCTATGTTTATCTGATAAATGGTCATAAAAATCTAATTCGTTTTTTATTCGAATTTGTTTTAGTGATTTCAATTAAAAAAACCAAATAAAATCACTAAAATAGAAGAAACCTTTGGAAAATAATAAATAGCTTACAAAAGGTTAGAAAATAAACAGTCTGGATTATTAAAATTTTAATCTAATTTATTAAAAACTTGCTTGCAATAAATCTGAGGATTTTATATATACCTAGTTCTATTACGGGAGAAAGGGATTATAGATACATTCGAAATCATTTTGCTCATAATCATAACATCAGTCTTAATTTAAAATCAGTTTTTGCCAATATTGGGCTGGTAGTTTAAATAAGTTTAAGCACCCAGAAGTACAAAAACATTATGTATGATACAAAGATGTTCTTAAATGTGTAAGTACAAAATGCTGTCCAAAAATAGGTCTGATGATCCATCATGTTAGTAAACAAACAGGTATATCAGTGAAACTTTTTGGCTAGCAACATTGCTTTTCTACTTTGTTGTGCCAACAGGGAGGCTAGATAAAAGGAGTCTATGATATTCATTTAATATTTTTTATAAACCACAGAATCACACACAAATTCAGAAATGGCAATAATAATTTATGCTTGATTTAGAAGTAATATGAAAGCACTATTTTCAAGCAGCAATATAATAAGCAAGTATATAAGGATAGTACTTAATAAATTTTTACTTACTTTAGCACTAGCAAAAGTCTTACAGCAAAACGAAAGTGCCTTTTTAAACAAATGTAAATAAAAACTAAATCATAACAAGAGCGAATCAAATTTTCAGGAGATATTCAACGCAAACATAATACAAAATATATGAGGAAAACGGTTCTTTACAGCTAGAAATAATTGAAAATAAATATACATATATATTGCAATTTCAGTGCGTCTTTTCGGCGCACGCCTTCATACACAGCTCAGTAGCGCGAGGTTTGGCGGACAGTGAGACCGTGGACAGTACAGAACAATTCAAATTCCAGCCTCTGATAAATAAAACTATACTCATTTTTGTACCAAAAGCTATTCTGTACCATGAATTATATTCAAAGGGATGTAAACACAGCTGTCACGTTATATAAACTCCGAAAATAAAATGTTGAATACTCACAATATAAAACGGGGTACGGTGGAAAACATGTCGATTTATTATACTCCACCTCCAGATAAAATAGACATGAACCACACACTGATTTTTCGCACAATTTAATTTATTGAAAATTTTGTAAAAATAACAAAGTAACGCCCTCCATTCATGTGGCACTGAATTTCCAAACTGAAGAATTGACGTACGTAACGTAACGTAACAATTGTGAACGAACTGTGGAACGAACAGAACCTTAGATTATATTCCTTCTTCTGAGAACAGAACGAACAAGCCGAACAAGGCTTCTGTCAGCTGTCACTTTATCCAGTCTTGTCAGCACAAGTATTGCCACATGCATAACATTAAGTAAACACTGGCAATATTGTTTTCAACCAAGATCCAAAACCTATTCATCTAAAAGAAGAAGAAAAACTTAAGAAAGTAGTGTTCTCTTTTATTTTTTAACCCGAACCTCAAATTTACCGTAATGTAATAACCGCTGTTTTAATTACTATTTAAAATTATTTCCATATATAAATATACTTCCGTACAATACACTCGAAGATAACGTTAGGCATTAATTAAATTACCGAAGTTCATTAGCAGTAAAATTTTTTTTACAGTAAAGCAACGGATAATGTAGGTAGGTACCAAATTACCAATATAACTGAATCAGTCGTGTTATTTACTTACACTATCTAAAATCCATGAACGGCTGAATCGATTTGGCTGAAAATTGGTTATGGTATTATAACCAGGAGAAGGACATACGATACGTTTTAAACGAAATAGGCAAAATATTCTAGGGTGGACGCAGCCGCGGGGCTGAAAGCTAGTTGGATAAACAATAAAAGAAGCAAAAGAAGTTTTACGGTCGGATTCGAAGTCAGAAAAAGCTAAGTTAACTAAGTTGGCTTTGTGCATACCCATGATTAAGTTTCCTGTAATAGCGCTTCTGATGGGTGAGTAACCAAACCCCAGATAAAAAATTTGTTTGCTGAGCATACATTTTTTAGACTTTCGTAGTGAAACAGGTACATATTGTATCTCTTAAACTGGAGGTACCTAAGTAGCCCAGGTGAATCAGTTATAAAAGCTAACCCAATAGGTTGCGTCGTCGTGCCAAATGAGCCTAAGGGGATAAAGTCAGTAGGCTCTCAGCGCGGACGGGCTACCTTCATTGAGTGCGGCAAGGAGTGGCCAGGTGGAGGCGAGGATGGAGTGCTGGCGGCCGAACTAGCGCGCCGCCGCGCCTCCGCCCGTCCCTCGCCGCCGGCCAGCCTCGACGAGTTGCACTACACAGACCCAGATGACACACTCAATGAACATGATATTGAAAACTACTTTACCCAGTATGCTGCATTATCTAACTTCAGGGTTCTCACTTTATTTCTTGTTTTTTCATGTGCCGTGTATGTTCAAATAAATGATTTTTCTTTCTTTCTTCTTTTTTCTTTTGCCTGATTAAGAAAATGAAAATCGGAAGACGGCGCTCTAAAGCTTTCTGCTAAACATGCAACCAGCAAAACCAAAACGAATTATTTGATTAAATTCCGATAACAAACAATTTTTTCTTGGGAAAATAAAAGGTTTTCAGAGCAGTGTCACCTTCTAAAATACTTTATTTATAATTCTTCCAGTCTGGAGACCAGACGGCAATATTCAAGACCGAATATGTATACCATGTACAATGCCACTAACTTTACACGCTTGCCTCAATTGGAAGATGTTGTATACAAGGGCTTGCAGTTGATGTTCCACTCCTACTACGCCGCGCAATACAGGTGTGTACCTACATCATGTACAATACGAGGATAGCTCACGCACGGGTTAGGCCATACCGATACGGTCGATACTAGGTAGGTACTCTAAATCCAATTACGAGTCCTTTCGTGAATGAAGTCATGAATGGATGAGAAAAAGAATAGTTACTAATTACCAGCAAACATTGTTCGATTCATGAGCAAATTTTCCAGCTTAGGAGTTGGTTTGTTTGTTAGTTCGTTTTTGTTTTAATGCGTTATGGGGATCTTACACACTTATTTATGTGAACATGTTATTTATTTATGTATTCTAGTATTTATATGTAAGTACTGTCTATTTATTATATTTAATATATCTTATTTATACATGTTCCGTGTTGGCTAAGTGGGAGCACACTCGACTTTCATTCCGAAGGTCGTGGGTTCAAACCCCGCCGCGCACCTCTGATTTTTCTTCTTGGAAAATTATGTGTGCTTTAAAAACACGTGCTCTAACGGTGAAGGCAAACATCGTGAGGAAACCGGCATGTTCTGAGAACTTTGAAAAGTTTGAAGGACATGTGTCATTCACCAATCCGCACTTGGCCAGCGTGGTGAATTAAGGCCTAATCTCTCTCGTCAAGAGAGAAGTCCCTGTGTCCCAGCAGTGGGAACGTGAATAGGGGTGTTATGTTATGTTATTATACATGTTCATTCTTCCATACTTTATCTGTCCACTGTTCATACTTCACACTCTGTTCTAACCTTATACCTCTTATATTTCATATTTTATTCTACCCTCATTTCCTCTCTTATTTTCGGTATGTAATTGTTCAAAAAATATTTTCGAGTCGCCAGTCGCTTTGGAATCTTTTTACCGCGCGCACTACCTTTAGTTTTGTAACCCGTTCTTTACTGTTTTAACGTTTCTTATGTTATAAGTGTTTACGTGTTGTCCGAACTACTTCTTCGTTTGTGCTGTCACTCTTTATCTACCTGCTGTGAATACTATCGTGTACCTACCACTCCTTCTTATACCTATAATTGTATGGATTGTGAATAATAGTGAGTGAACGGAAACCTAGGTATCTTTCATTTCACCTCTGATACACCCGATCTCCTACATGCGTTAATCTCGGGAACCGCTGGTCCGATTTAAAAAACTCTTCCAGTGTGGGATCGAAGGTACATTTATCGAGGGAGGCTATCATATACATATAAACTTTATACACGTAGGTATAGTAAAACCATTCTAAAAATGAACTCCCCTCCACAAAACCGTGATTTTTTTCAACGTGTGAGAGGAAATACAGAAAAACAGAATACACAGAAAAAAAAATACAGAATTCGGTGGAGGGGCGTTCATTTTAGAAATGGTTTTACTATACCCATATAACGTAAAAAAGGGCAGTTCACTTATGCACATACATAAATAGATTTTTTTGTATGCACAGGGTCAAGGCGCTACAGTTGGTGACAGACCCGCACAAAAGACATGAACTATTCTTAATGGGCTACGCTTTTAAGAAGATGGAACATTGGATGAATTCAATGCGACAAATTTACTTCCGATTGGTCATACAACACAACCGCGAGTTGAAGCGCTTGGACTGGAGTGGAAAACCATATGGATTCAATATCCTATATTATAATATTAAATCGACATACACTGATCCACCCCCCAATTACGAATCTTTTCTGAACATGTCTGGTGTGGTAAAATTATTTAGTACCTACTTATTATGCACCCGGCTAACCTACCTAGACAAACTAAAGTACCTAAATGTGACCGATTTTATCACTCGTCATCCACTTTGTAAGCCTGGTATAGAAATCTACATATATATAAAATCAATACCTACCACTTATCATTGTAATTTTATAACCTCAAGAAAGGCTGGGATGATTTAGGTCCTTTTAGTTTTAAAATAGGCGTAGTAGCCCAAAGACGAATTAAAAGGTGAATAGGAATAAAGCAGGCGTAGCCGCGAGCGGGTCAGCTAGTAATAATGAAGCAAGACTATTTTTACTAGTGCTTCTATTATGTAAAGTATTTCATTTTAATGTAACCTTCTTACGTGTGAAAGTAAAGAATAGCATTTTCATCACTGATGATGATTTTCTTTAGGTATTTTTTCATATTATTAACCGTAAACTTATGATGCAACACTTAGTTGGGTAGTTTTCAATGTAGGTAGACAGTTAGGTATTACCAAACTAAGTTTTTTTTGTTGATGTACCATCGTGAAAGATATTGTATAGGTACAAATTGTATTGCCCAAAGCGCGTTCATGTAGTACATGAACGCGTTATAATATAATGTCTAGAATGCTAGTGCTAAAAATGTCTAGATAGCAATCTAGACATAGGTCATTAAAATGTAGATGCACAGCACACGTAAAAGGTACTTATGTACCTACATACTGAAAGTGTTTGGGTATGAGGATTGTGGTGTGTGGTGTCCTGTAAATTTTTAAAACATAGATTTAATAATGATTGATGACTGGACTCTGGACGCTTGTCATAGAAACAAAGTTTTCACGTTGGTACAGTCAGCAAAATGAAAAATAGGGTGGTAGACCACATACCCTACGGTTGAGATTCGTTTGTACGTCAGTTAAATTATGTTAGAATGATTATTAATGATTACCTACGCGCCACAGAAGTTAGTAGGTACCTACCTACCTACCTATTATGTTTTTGTTTCAGCCGCAACCTATACGTTACCCGTTGACGATTCCGAGCCGTGTGTTCCGCAACTACACGCTGGTGGTGCACATGATGATAGACATTACATACACTGGCGAGTTTATAATAGAGCTCAACGATAAGCTGCGTTCAGCCTACGGACTACCGACGAAAGCAGATAAGAATGCACAAGACTATGAGGTGCAAGACCCTTAAAATACTGAATAAATGTATGATTATCAAAGTACCTACCTACTTTTAGTAGTACCTATAAAAGGTACCTATAGCAGGTACCTATAGTTAATTTGAAAGACCTTACCTACTATTTTTCATTGATAATATTTTGCTAGATGCTCATTGATTGAACAACAACAGTTCTGCAGCTTATATAATATTTGCTTTAGCTATCCTCTATATTCTATATGGTATTGATTGATATCTCTCTATCCAACATTGAAAGATTTTTATCAAATCTGAATGCGCATAACTCAGGACCCGCGTTTCGTGAGTTTAGCACGTTCACACAAAAACAAACTTACAGCTTAAAATATTACCTACCTATATAGATAGAATATATAATATAATATAGAAGATATAAGATAAGATAGATCAGCACATATTTACTAACTAGCTTTCCGCCCGAGGCTTCGCCCGCATTATTCCGCAGTAAAAAGTATCCTATGTCCTTCTCCTGGCTCTAAGCTACCTCTCCACCAATTTTCAGCCAAATCTATTCAGCCGTTCTCGAGTTATAAGTGAAGTAACTAACACGACTTTCTTTTATATATAAGAGAAGATGATCTGTGGTAGGCAGGCACTGCTGTTGGTTTTAACGGTATCAGTTGCTTAAATTGGTAAGAAATATATCTACTTACTAAGTATGTACCTACTTACTTACCATAATTAAGGACTAATTTCAATTAAACGCCATATCTAACCATGGAGCCTACCATGATCTCTTAGAGCAGTATTATTCTAATCTTATTTTGTGATTTCGTACCATAACCTCTTATAAACCATATTAAGTAATATTATTTTAAGCTTACTCTAAGAATGTTCGGAAACATGATAGTTTTTAAAAGATGGTGGTTGGCCCCCATATATCGTATGTAGGTCTGACTGAAGCTAAATGGCGATCCGCGCTCTTGGCGAAAGGATTTGCATCAGGGTTGCCATTGATACGGCAATTGCCGTATTATACGGCAATCCACGTTTTATTTTCAGCAATAAAATCGGCCCGTGGACACAGTCTCAGAATAATCCGGGCGAATACGAACACTCTCTCTGCACATCATTTCCTTTCCAACAGAGTTGTTCAGAATTGGAACGGACTACCTGAAGAAGTTGTGACAGCTAGCTCTACAAACTGCTTTAAAAACAGACTCGATCACTGGTTACGCACAAATAAACTACAGAAGACAAGAAATAAACAATGACTGTACCTTCCAACACTGTGACATAGACACATCAGCATCCAAGCTGCTCGTCTATAATAAAATAATAAATACGGCATACGGCAGGCCTCTCATTGCCGTATCACAATATACGGCAATTGGCTGTAGGTGAAACGAAACGTTTTTCACTAGCGTAATAAAGAAAATGAAACGTACCAACATGTACCACTGTTAAGAACACAGCCGGGGAAATCCTGACTATTCCCATAGACTAAATATTATTTAGTCTATGTCTATGCTATTCCTGACTATAAGCATAGAGTCATATTTTATAGCGGATTTACACTGTAAGCGCGTTAGTGGACTAACTAGGTCTGAAGTCTCGCTCAGTTTGCATAGGCTAAAAAGAGATGCCTTCTGTTCAACGCAATCCGAAATGAACTTTATTGCTTCATATTGAGATAAACGGGCAATACACGAACCTTATTTACGTAGACTATTGATCAACCGTTTCGTCCCAGAACGTGGGACCTCTTCAGGATCAGGGACACTGCAAGGACCACTCGTTTCGGTCGTTTCGGCGGTTTGCGGTCGGTTGATCAATAAATAAGGGTCGTGTATTGCCCGTTTATCTCAATATGAATTTATCAAACCACGACAGTTTTTATAGTAGAACTTTAAGAAAATATGAAAGAAAGAAAGAAAGAAAATATACTTTATTTGAGACTACAACTTAAAAATTAAACTAAACTAAACAAAACAAAAAAGAGTGTCTCAAAAAGGCCTCCAACTCAGCATTTGTTGTATTGTTGTTCAACAATGCAACGCTGATCTTCCGTTGGAAGCCTCTTTCGAGTCACAGATTACAAAAAAAACTAAAAGTATCATATAGTAAGAACTAAACAAATTATCTAATAAATAATAAATAAAGGAGAAACTCTATAAATAAAAATAATAGTACTCATACAGGTAAAAGTAATTAACTCATAAAGAATAAAAAGATAATAAATTATATAAAACAGCAACAAAAACATACTCATCCAGAATACCGTAAATAAATAAACAAAATGTAGATAAATAATAATTAAAACAACAACAAAATCATACAATGCCAAAATACAGTCAAACTTAGCCTATTACTCAAAATAACTTACGAGGGAAAAACATAATTAAAATTAAAAACATAATTATATACAGGGTGTTACAAAACGATATCTCTACTATATACAAATAAGTCGGGTTTTCCTTACTGACGCTATAAGTTCAGAACGCATGAACCGATTTCCACAATTCAACATGCGTTGGAAAGGAAAAAAAATGCGGGATAGTGTAAAATTGAAGCGGGTGAAGCCGCAGAGCGGAAAGCTAGTTTATAATAAAGATACCTCAGTCTGGATGTCAGCGTAGGCCTTCTGGTGGTCCAGCAGCAGAATTTTAAGTTTACGTTTGAATCCAAAATAAGAAGTAAGTTCACGAATAGGCGGAGGAATGTTGTTCCAGCATTTGGAAGCTGCGTACCTGAAACTACCTCGGAATGAAGCTGTGTGGTGTTTCTGTATTACAAACTGTTCAGAACACTTACGTACAGGTCTCGCCGTAGAAATGCTCTTCAACTTGTCAAACAAGTATTTCGGCGCATTATTTCTAACAACGCCAAATAACAAGCAAGCCAAGTGCAGTTTTTGCCGAGCCTTCATTTTTAAGAGAGATTTATCATTTAAAAATGGCGTTACGTGACTCCTAGGTGGTATTTTAAAACAAAATCGTGCACAGGCATTTTGTATTCTTTGCACCACCCGTTGTGAACGTGCAAGCAGCCGAGGACCTACCACAGTGTCCAAATAGTTGAGTCTAGATAATACCAGAGATTCAACCAATTGAATACGCAGCTCTTCACTTAAATATGTGCGAATATTGTAGAGAGTTCTTAATTTATAAAAACATGACCTTGCAGATTCTATAATGTGTTCTTCAAATCTTAGACCTGCATCCATAATTAGACCTAAATTCCGAGCCTTATACACGCGCTCAACAGGCTCACCTAACAAGGAAATACTTTTAGTATAATGTAAATTCGCTAAACGATGTTTCGTACCTAAAATCAAAAACTTAGTTTTCAGCGGGTTAAGAACCAAGCTGTTTTCAAGAGCCCAATTTGCTATTTCCATCAAATCGTCATTAATATTTAGTATAGCAGAATCAATGTCAGACGGCTTAGCGGACAGATAAATCTGTACGTCATCAGCGTATATATGGTACCTACAATTTCGAATGCGTTTTACGATGTCAGCAGTGTATATGGAAAACAAAATAGGACCTAAGATAGATCCTTGCGGGACACCTCTATCTACAATAACCTGATCAGAGCAGATATTTGTACCATTTTTTGCGATTTTTACAAACTGACTTCGCCCACAAAGATAGCTATGAAAAAATTTTACTGAGTCACTGTCGAAACCATAGTAACTGAGCTTAGATAACAATAGAGTTAAGTTTAAGGAGTCAAAAGCACGAGAGAAATCTAACAATACTAGCAGTGTAACCATACCTTTGTCCTCTGCATCAATAATGTGATCAGTAACGTCAAGTAAAGCTGTAGCAGTACTGCGTCCCCTTCTAAAACCGGATTGTAATTCAGGTAGTATATTGTTAATTTCTAGAAACTCTACCAACTGAGATGAAACTACCTTTTCAAGTATTTTCGAAACACATGGCAAGATACTAATTGGCCTCAAATCTTTAAGTGTAAGCGCATTAGATGTTTTAGGAAGAGGAAGGACAGAAGCCACTTTCCAAGCATTAGGAAATGTCGAAGTTAAAATAGATGTGTTCACTATATAAGTAATCACCTCTAGTGATTGAGGTAGAGTCAGCAACAACATTTTTAGACTAATACCATCAGTCCCTTCTGCATTAGACTGTAAAGCCGAAATAATTTTAGCTACAACATCATTACTAACCGTAGACAAAGTAAAAACTGCTTTGCTGTATCTGTGAAATTCAAAATAAGTGAGCTGAGATATATTAATGACAAGAGAACCTGGAATGTCTAAGAAATGTTTATTTATGATATTCGGACACGAAAATTGTGAAGGCAATTCCTCCTTTTTTGAACGCAGAATTGTTGATTTTAAGTTTTTCCATAGGTATTTAGGATTATGAATTTGACTATTAATATTTCGATTAAAATAAGACATTTTCTCATAAAAAAGCCCCTTGTTTACAACTTCTTACTACTTTATTGCGTTGCATTTAAAATCTAAAATGTCTTTTTCAGAAAGATAGGCCAGAAAATCCATTTATTTTGACCATAATATCGTGCCATCTCTTTCGCTCTTTTTTTTTACTTTAAATAATGAAATACGGTAATTTTAATTTTTTTTCCCTAAAATACGGCAAACCAGACTGTGACATACGGCAGCTCAACTTTTTACGATAGCAACACTGATTTGCATTCAAGACAAGACAAGACACCAACTGAAAAAAAAACATAACCTCACCTCACTTCAAAATTTCAAATTTTCATAAAAACAAAACAAAAAATCAGGGAAAGTTGTGTGTGAAACCATAATAAAACTAAATAATTATATTAATTTACTTGAAAAAGTACCAGCTGCAGTAAAATATGAATGTTTCACTTAGACTTGCTCAGGTTGGTACGGATAACGTAAGCCTTTGTAAAAATTTGTTATTTCTGTGTTTATTACTTTGTAAAAACATTTTCAGTCTGGGCCGATCTTTACTGGCTTTATCGCGCAAGGTTCACCAGCCTTGGTATCCCAGTTACACACTTCAGCTCCATTATGCCGTGTCGTCTCAGGAAAGTACAGAATAACTAAAAAGAGAGATAAACCACTAACTTATGAAATGGCAAATCCACCTCATTATATTGGCCATCGAAAATCATGGAACTCATGGAATACATGTAAGTTTATTAAATACTTATTTCTCTAAGCTTATCCACTTTTTTGCTTGTTAAAATCTAGCACCCGTAACACAAGCTTCGAGCTTACTATGGGGCTAGATGAAATGAAGTGTGAATTGTCCAGTAATATTTATTTATAGTAGGTACCTAGGTAAGCACTTTTTAAACAATACTTAATGTTTTAAGTATTTTTTAAAAAGTGCATAAAAAATAAGCCATAATAATAAAGCATAAGCCCAAATTTTTTTATATTTAATACAGAATCAAATTAAATTCCAATTTGTTATATTTCAGCAAGTTTGAAAGATGGTCTACGGAAATCAGAAACAGCAGTTGAAGATGAATTTATTCGAAGATTCATGACTGGGACTTGGCATGGCCTTGTGTGTAGTGAAGTGAGTATTGCCACAGTAAAATAAATAAAATGATGGTGTACATAATTAATAACAATTGATATTTTTATCATGAAGTCTGCCTGCAACGCAAGAGTTTGCGGTTTTGATTCCCACCTCGGGACATTAATTTGTATGATCTGCAAATTTGTTCTGGGTGTCTGGGTGTTATATATGTATAGTAAAAAATATATATCTATGTATGTATATTCTATTAAGTACCTATATCAGAAATATAGCACCCATAACACAAGCTTATGGCTTATCATGGGGCTAGATGTTGCTGTGTGAAATGTCCAGCAATTTTTTTTTTTTTAATAATTTATTCTACATAGTAAATCAATGATTTTTCTTTCAGGTGATCATTAAACGTCAGTTCAACCATATCCGTGTTGCTGCTATAATTAGACGAGCTGTTTCTCCTACAAAGATGTACTTCTTACTGGGTTATACTGAAGAACTTCTAGCTAACTGGTTGCAGTGCCCTGTTACACTAGAGTTACAAACTGTTGATAGTTTTAAAGACGTTATATTCAAACATATTTAGAATATTCAGAAACCTAGACTTTAGGACGATTCTAGATTGTCATATAGGAATAAAGTGCTGTACATAATATAATCATTTTTTATTTTGTTGAATTCAATGAATGAACACTAGGATAGCACCCATCTGTATAAATATTTTAATCTTAAATACTAAATTTCAATGAAGGGCCTAATTAAATCCATAATAATTATATAGTAGGTAGTTATCTCCTATGGACGATAATGTTCTTCCTATTACATCTATACTAATATTATAAAGCGGAAGAGTTTGATTGTTTGTTTGTTTGTTTGTTTGTTTGAACGCGCTAATCTCAGGAACCGCTGGTCCGATTTAAAAAATTCTTTCAGTGTTGGATAGTCCATTTATCGAGGAAGGTTATAGGCTATATTACATTTTCAAAAAAATTTGGGATCCGTACGGAAAACCAAAATATGTAACCCAAGATGTAAACAAAAATCCTTATATCGCATGCGCTGCGAAAAGTATTCATTTTAGAAATATACAATGTACTACAATTTTGTAGAAAACATTAATACCTACAAAAAATGTCGCGACAGCATATATCTAACTATTATAGTTATGTCACAATAAGTGTTTTAATTTTCAATATAATTAATTTAAATGCCGCCGCTAGGAAAAGCTCTATATTTGTATTTTCAAATAAATCATTATCAAAATAAATTACATTGTAATTACGAATATTTCAATATCTCTATAAAACTTTTTAAATGATTCAATTCGGACATTCCATTCGAAAGATATCAGAGTTTAAAAATGTAAGTACCGAAATAAACCAGCCCGTTCGGTAAGGCATCATGCTTTGGTACGGGGACTCCGTCAGTACCTACTAAAATAAAGTCTATAAACGAAAGTAAGTATATGGCTATCGTCTAAGATAGATTCACTTATATGATAGTAAAAAAAGTGGCCAAGTGCGAGTCGGACTCGCCCATGTAGGCTTCCGCAGCAATTATTTATATGAAATGGTTTATGACCGATCGTTCAAACCAATTTTCGTTGGTAGTAATCTATACTAAATAATACTAATATTATAAAGCTGAAGAGTTTGATTGTTTGAACGCGCTAATCTCAGGAGCCGCTGGTCCGATTTAAAAAAATCTTTCAGTGTTGGATAGTCCATTTCTGTCCAGTCCAAAAACTATACGAGATAACTTAAAGAAACGCAAGCGAAGCTGTCGGCAGGTCAGCTAGTTTACCATAAAATAATGATAAAGAGAATAATAATAATTTTTCTTTTTTTAGGTTTTTAATAACCTTTAATTTTTAATTTAGTCTCACAGCTGGGAATAGGCCAAAATGTACCTAGTGCATAAAAGCTATTTAACTAGGTATATTATTGGTTAACAAAACTAGAGTTAAATAAAACCAAGACTTAAAATTCATATTATTTATAATTTGATTCATTCAAATATACATAATGTGTCAACAAACAGAACAGCGAGACCGCACCATGCCCGCCACAACTAACAATTGCCCGATCAGCCGCCTAGCCGTACCGCGCGAACTTCTGCACACACTTTGTACTTCACCACTAACAAACAAATACTGTTCAGTCTTGAAACAACACCATAGCATTATTATAAGCTGTATCACACTAGCTAGATCTGAGCGTTGGCAAAGCGTAGATATGCTCATAAATAACAAGTGTGGTGAGGCTTTTAAGTTATTAAAACATCATTTATACACGATTTTTGTAAGTTGCAAGGCAGAGCAGTGTCTGTAGGTACTTAAATAAAATAAAGTTCTTCATAATTATAATATTAGTTCTTAAAATAAGACAATTAGGTGTCTCTTTCCGATATTGTATCACAATTCACAACAAGACAGTATTTTGTTCTTATAATCTAGCTAGTAAGGTTTAGGTATTTCGTTCTTATTCAAATACCGCTGTGGTCATATCACGTTTGTGCTGTCGATAATGTGCTTCAGAAAATATTTTAATTAATTTTGATAGTTTAGTCTCAAGCAGTCTTTCAGTATTGAGCTAATTCAATAGCGAATAATTTATTCCAGTGGAATGTCTGTTGAGATGCACTGCTGTTAAAACTTTGAGAAAGAGTAACGACTATTTTTGAGAGGTTTGTTAGGTACATTAATATTTCACATTAACGTAAGAATACACAGCATTTAATTAACACTGCCCCGAATAGTAGGTACCTATCGTAAAATTGTTATTAATTGTCGTGATTATTACTTAATTTATTAAATTATGACCACTCCTCTCAAATTTAAGATAAATTAATAGTTAGTCAAGTGACCGTACTAATAACTATTGCATTAACTAAGTAGCCGAAGACTGCACTGAGTCGCAGTACCTAAGTGTTGTGACACTTTAACTTGTCTACCTATTGAGCACAGAAGTCCTAACGGCTGAGCGACGTGTTTCCACTCAGTAAGCATAATTTTATCAGAAATTACATACATATTTACAAAATAATGTACACAATAAAATAGCCAAAAATTGTGGCAGTTAAAAAAGATTTAGTAGTTCTATTCTTAACTCAACCATCGGTATCACATACTAACTGCTAGATTCCGTTTCATAATTGACATCAACTACACTGTTGATATATTGCAAGTGTTCAGGAGTTAAGAACCGAGCTACCTCGCTTTTAGAACACTGTTCGAAATTCCCACGGATCACTAAATACAAAAACAATAAAGAATTCACTAAATCATGATAGATGCATAACAAACAAGCATAGGTAAGGTAGGTACCTAATACAATTTATGTACAAATTAAATTGTTATATTCTGAACGAAAAAATGCAACGAATACATTTTGAATAAGACCTGAAAAAGTTCATGCAAAAGCGGCACAGATTTTTTCGTTAAAAGTAAGGATATCACACTTTCTTTCATAAAACAAATAACACAGTGGAATATACAAATGTAATGTGCGGTTTGAATTCCTATTACAATTACTTACACACATCTAAACCTATTAAGTAAAAATGTCCATGAAAATTGAATTATAAATTAAGAGATCATCTTGTTCTTCTACAATTAATAATTTATAATGTTGTAATAAAGCTCTCAGTTATTTATTATTTATACCTTATCCGACAAAGTTATGCTTCACACATTGGTCACGGCAATGTTAGGAGCATACATTATGATGCGCTCATTCAATACTGCGAATCGGTAATTATATCAAAACAAATATAAATAATTTATGTCAACGTTTTAAAATTTGTAAAAATATAGCATTCAGCGCTAATTAAACTCTGATTGTCTATTATTTCTTTGATATATTCCAATACTAAACTCTTACACTTATAGGTTTTAGTAAACTTATAATGCTGACGTTGTGAAATTGAAATAATTTTAGGACGTGTATCTATCTAAGTCTCAATGTGCAGGTACAAGTGCGAGCTCAGTTGCAAACAGTTGACAAAGTGGGTACGATTGTCGATTATATTAGGCACATACTGTGTCACTGTTGTTAGTGGGATTTACTAGTGCTGAATGTGGATTAACTCGAGCGTGTCGGATTTAGTTATGGGAGACTTTTGACTGCTGAATTCTTTGTTATCGGTCGCTTCAGAGGTGACCCATGCCTACTAATGGCAAGTAAAATGGTTTATGATCTGCCAAATCTAAATGTGACACGCTAGATATCTAAGACCCACATCTCTACAAGTCTATTATTACAGGAGTTAAGGCCTCTATTTGTGGACTCTTGAGAATATTGCTCTAACATTGTATTAATTTTAAATGCAATAAAATCACTACAGTGGTATAATAATAGGGGCGTTCAATTGATCTCATTATCGAATTTTAGATTTGGAGCACAGTAAGGCGATTTGAAAGCTGATATTGAAACACTTCTATGATTGAGAAAAAATAGTGTAATTTCAATACATTTTAAATTAAATAAATTTCTATGGACAGGTAAGCGTTGGCACAAATATACAGTTGGACCACAAAAATAATTTCAATATCAGTTATCACAAAAGTCTTAACATTCTACATTAATTTACAAAATACAAACAAGATCATGATATGATATTAAAAACTACGTGTACCTACTTAGAAAAAATATTGGAGTAAAAATTGCGTAGAAGACTAAACAAGGTAATAAATATCGTCTTATCAAAAACGTTGAATTAGTAAAAAGCTATACAATCCGATTTTTTTTACAAACAGGAAATTCTCGAACTTCGAAATGAGTTCCGAGATACCTGGTTAATTGACACAATTCTGAAACCAAAGAAACAAGGATAAAATTAATTAAATTGTATGTATGAAGAAAAGGACAGAACAACATAGAGTATGCATCGTATGCACATGAGGTGTCACGTAGGTCATGCTCAAACGATGGGTACATCTATACCACAACGGTAATTTCAAGTGATACAATAATGAACAAAAAGTCAAAACTTTGATATTCAAGAAAGTAAATAGCTACTTGCTACATAGGTAATCATTTTAAATTAAAACGACCAATAAGGGATCACAAAAAGGGACCAAACAGAAGTGGAACGCTGATTCGAGCAATTAGTTAGAATCTTGAATAAAATAAAGCTAAAGGTCCGATACCTACTTTCAAAGCGAGATGGGTCTCGCGTAACCTTCAATATTTTTTTAATAAACCTACTTACAACTAAAAGAAGGCGTCCGATAGATCGCCGGGTAAAGGCCTTGTAAATACACTTTACGGACTTAAACTAAGCTTAAAACGATGTATGTAAAGAGAAGGGGGGACAGGTTGAACCTCACGCAAATCCATATTCTGATACAAACATGGTGTGAATGTACAAAAATATCACGTTACAATATGTACACGATGCTTCGATCCAAAGCGTTAGATCTCGCTGTATAATTTGTTAGACACACGATGCAACATTAACCTAATGCCGACGACCGACCGGTAGTCGCCGTTTGTTCTACCGCCGCCGCGCGAACTAACATCACTACTTTCGCCTGATTGCTTTTCACCACATTTATCAGTTGGAAACCAGCGTTTAATATCCATACTCGCTAATCCATTCCCTAAACCACGCCGCGCTCTAGCCCGCTACGACCAATAAGAGGACATTCCTGTTTCTAAGAGAATCCGGAGATACTAAGTTGTAATGCAGTGTTTAAGATAAAATTTTGCTACAACACAATCTACAGATCTATGAAACCAATAAGCGGATCTACGTACACAATCTATATAAATAAACTGTTCGTGAAGAATTCACTGAGTACTAATGTTAACGAATATAAAATACCATAAAATTAATAATGAAGAATGAATTACAACTGATGGTATATGGTTTCATTTTACGTAATAGTTTGAATGTCCCATACTTTGTTTTAACAACCATTCTGTAATGTGCTTGAATATGATATACTTAAATACAATTAACATGGATTGGTATAATTATTACTATTTGGTTTTATTCATAATGTATTGAGAGTTAGCTACATAATGTTACATTACATTGCATTTCGATTATTTGCTGTGATTCGTCATAAATTATGTACTATTGGTGACTATTATAATTATTAATGTTAGTATCAAAAATAATTTTATTTTATTAACATTTTAATATGCTATCTTACAAGTTGGACTGCTAAAAGTACTATCTACATGGAGCTCATAAGAATATAAAACCCTAGGTGCCTACATTATTATAGTTTATTTCATTGTTATCCTGTTGGTGCAAAAATGATTTCAAATATGAAGCGGACTATATTATGTTGTATAGATGTAAAAAAAATGTCAAACTCTTATAAATTGTAGTCTAAGCTGGTAATATGTAGAAATGAAACATTACTTCTGTTTTGAATAATTTGGGAACAGAAGATCAATTGCAGCAAATACATGGACATCAATAATAGATCCTATTCTCTTATAGATAACATGTATAATTGATCATTCCGCTTATCTCAATTGAAATACTAAAAGAATATACAGTGGAGGAATTATTGATCACACAAGTAAATGGACGTTCGTCACTCACAAACAAAAAACACAAAAGTTATCACTCAATTTTGATCAATCAATCTACATATAAAAAAACATTTACCCTAATAAAAATTTCACGTCTTGTGTATATTTCATCAAAATATTCTTGTACCATTCCTCTACTGTATAATAATGATTCGCCATATGATTAGGAAAAATATCATTTTGTTTATCAATTAACATGGAATATTACAATAAAATTCAATTTTATTATTTATATATACAAAATTAGATTTCAAAAGATTGGTTATAACTAATCCACAGAAGATTATCACTTATAGCAATTTTCGGTTTAAACAAGAGTTAGAATGTCACATAAAAATATGTCATGAAAGTTATCATTATGTGATATTTATCTATAATAATATGATGTCAGAATGTAGTGTCATAAAATTGTTTAAATACAGCTCTAATTTAAGACACGAAAAATGAGTGATTCAAACAAGAAGTTTTTGTTAAAATATTAGATAAGAAATTTTGCTCAAAATACAGCAAACAACGAAATTAAAACAATTAACACATCTAAACATTGATTGTAAAAACAGAGCGTGTTTTCTTCGTCAAAATAATCAGAGCCTTATAAAAATTACATCGGGATCTCACAATAGTCATTGGTCATTTTCATAAGAAAACTTTAATAACAAGTATTTCAAAAATACATTTGCATCACAACCTGACTTTTAAAATAGTTTCTATTATTGTTTACTTAATTCGCTTCGATAAACACGCTCAATTCTCTCACTGTTTATAAACACACCACTCAAAATGCATCTAATACAGTATTCTAAGTGAAGCAATCTATAGCGTTTGGTAATCCGAACGGCATTAATTATATATTAATGCCAGAGAGAGAACCAAACACTGATGCAGTAATAAGTTCTAATCTTCGTATTGGCGTCTAGTAGGAGTTGTCACGAAAACCAATCTTGATACTTTTTGATAAAACCTTGATTTTTCTTGATACTGGCTGCTTATAGAAAGTTGTCACGGTTGAATAAAATGTCCATTTTAAGTTGTTGGAAATAAATACAAAACTATGCATAGATAATATTTGATTAAAACGTTCTATTAACTTCAATTGCGGCTATCATTCGGATAATGTCAAACACTTTCAACACTCACGGTTGTATTGTAGATCCAGTTTCCAGTTGCTTATCATCACTGACACTAATATGAAATGTTATGATTGAACAATCACTCATTCAGTTCGATTGATTGTGTTGTTTATTGAATAATCACTAAAAATATTAACTTTGAATTGTCACTGTGCTTTAGGGTTTGTTGAGGATAGATGGCGCTGTTAAGGGTCACAATGTCGACGGCTGGTCTTCTTTCAAGCCCTTGTGAGGGCATCGAGAGGCGTCGAGGCTCTTCGACTTCTACTCTAGGGTCGACTCCTAGCTCCTGTACAGGAGCCCGTTGATTCGTGTGGTCGTTCAACGCTAGATGGCGCTGTCAGGGTCACCAGAGTATCGTGGTGTCGTTAAGTTTAGCTAGATGGCGCTGTGTGTCGTGTGTCAGACGCGTTTCGCGTTCGTGCGGCGGCGCGGCGTCGGTCGCGCGGGGACGAGTGCTACCGGCGCCCGATGAGGCCGTTCGAGTTGCTGGCGCCGGGACACATCTCTAGCTCCACTAGCAGCGGGAAGTGATCTGGAAATTCATTACTAATGCTGATAACTCATCATCTAGTAAATCTCTTATGTTTATGTTATCAGACCAAAATTAACTTGTAATTCAACATAAAATGAAACTTTCAAATTTATTCAGTAAGAACCACGCGCGCGCGCAGAGAGGAGACGGAGCACGGTGAGACGCTCACTCTTGAAACTGACTGCTCTTGTTGTGGTCGAAACGTCTACAGTGTTTCAACTCTTTTGTAAATAGGTGACGCCCTTTGTTATAAACTGAATAAAAAAGACTTTCCTGGTGACTATAGTATTAAAAGACACCTAATGTATTCTATGAGAATATTGAGAATTATGTACTTATGTGTTACCTGAGGGTACGTGAGGATGCGGACAGCCGACCACCTTGTGTTCGCGGAACCAGTCCTGCGAGAGAGGCCCGAGCAGCCCCAGCGGGGTCATCGTCTGTTTGCTGTAGAATATGTAGTCAATGATTCCTTTGAAGTCGTATCTGAAATACAAAATTGAGTCGAGTTATATGGTGTAATAATTTTTTACGTTAGCCGCTTGGGTTCAGTTCACTTTATTGACTTGTCCAAGTGTTTTATGGCATAAATTTATAGCAATGACTGAAATCTGAAATTTTTAAATCTTGCGTTTTTGTTTGTTGACTATTTAGTATAATTAAGAATAACTTGACAGTTTGAATTTTATAGCATTCTATTAGTTAATTTTTTTTCCATTCAATCGCGTAGTTTCGTTTTTAATTTCCGTATAATTATATTAGTATAAAAGAATAAATGAATTCTATTGTCTATTGCCAAGTGCGAGTAGGATTCGCCTATGTAGGCTTCCGCAGCAATCACAACATTTATTATAGCGCCATCTCCTGACACTCCTGGTGGCTCACGAGAACTAATCACAACATTTATTATAGCGCCATCTGTTCGTGGCGATGATGTGTGTGCTCACGTGTAGTTGGTGTAAGGCATGATGTCCTCGCTGTAGGCGGAGGCCAGTTTGAAGTTGTGCGTGAACTCGTGCTCGGAGCCCGGCATGCGCCGCAGCGACGCCGCGTACCCCAGCTCCTTGAAGTCACGGTGCTCCGCGGACACGCGCCCCGCCGACAGGAACTCTATCACACCTGGAACATACATATCAACATGACAGTACTTCCTAGCTCAACATCATGGTGCGAAAGAAATTCACTTCACAAAACTCCGGATCCCAGTGCGCTGTGTATACTAGAAAGGGCTAGTTGAACATTGTTATGCCTGTAAGAATATGTATGTATGGAACATGTCACTTACCACTATCAGGTAGAGAGTTGAAGTCCCCACACAGCAGCAGCTGCACATTCTCCCTCTGCCCCGCCAGCCGCATCGTCCGCGCGGAGTCCTCCACGATGGTCTTCAGTTCGTTGCTGAGCATCATGGTCTGTATGAGCTTCACGTCGCAGAACTCCGGGTCCCAGTGGATGTGCGCCGTGCACACCAGGATGGGCTGGCTCAGCATGGACGAGTCCGTCGGGATGCCTGCAAGTGAGTGTTACGATCTAGTTAGGTCCGGTTTATTTTGAAGATGATGCTTTTGAAATTGGGTGCCAACTCAAATGCTTCGCTTGCATTTTTTTAGAAAGAAGAAGAAAGAAAGAATACTCTTAGATGAATTGTTTATATAATATACTGTGTACTATCTAACACTAAAAGATTTATTCAAACTGGAACAGATGTTCCTCAGATAAAACGTTCCGCGTTCAATCAAACAAACTCTTCAGCTTCTTAATATATGGATAGGTAAATAATATTCTTTGATAATAAATCTATATATTTACCGTTTTCCCACGCCGCCTCCTTGGTTTTCAAGAGGGCAGCTAATCCAATATTGTCTTTAGGCATCACTCGATTTAACATGTTATCTGAGCCTTCACTATTCGCCATTGCAAGTTGGTTAAACTCTATTAGGTGCTCTTTCACTAAAGCAAACCTGGAAAAATAAAAACACTCATGTGATTGCAAAAAGGCATTTTAGAAATTCTGATAAAGCGTAAACGTAAACAACCGATAGGATTTGAACTGACATCTCTCAGAATGGCCCCGGTTACGTTGTATCAGAATTATTACTACGGCATTTTTTAGTGTTGCTCACTAGGTAAATGGGGGGTACTTATACCAATTTAAATAGGAACTCGTAATTATTGTGATACGTTGGCAATGGCACTCACTTCGCAGATCTAAAGAATATAGCGCATCCATCGACGTATTTCCTCTCCGACTCGCCCATGGTTTTGGCGCGCGACTTGGGCGAGAAGATTCCATCGTAGCCGTCCTTCTTGAGCTCCGGCAGGAAGTAGTTGTAGAACTGATCTGTTTCCACTTCCTGAAGAAGAAGACATCCTTCATTACAATCAGAGAATAATAGAGATTTCAGTCTATGAGAACGCTAGTGAGAATTTTTTTTTAAAAGATTACAATGTTCTAAAACTTTGTAAAACAAATATCGCTTTATGATTAAAAATCCCTGAAAACAATATGTTATCTTTCTTTGTATCTGTAACTCAGTATATACAGTTGGAAACATCAAAGACAACGAAGAATTCCCATCCTTTTGATAAGCTAATACCAATATTTTCTTTCACAATGTTCCACAATGGATGTAAAGGAGATGTTATTTGACCCCGTGTGTTGGATCTATATGTTTAAGAATTTTGAAACATAATGTTATACTTGGATCACATTAAATAACAACCTTCTCTAAAATTCATTTATTTTACATTAAACCTTTAGTGGTATTTATATCGTATGATATCAAACATCGTTTATTTTTGTAGTTTGTGGTTATGTGGGTCGGTCTATCTCAAGTACATAGTTAAAATGAAATTAAACAAAATCTAAATATTACAAACAACGTAAGTTTATTGCTTACTTTATTAGATCAAAGCAGTTTAACTACGGTTATGTTCATTCAGTACATGTGCGAAAGTATGACATGGATATGGACGTGTACTATAAAATACCAGCAATAAATCTCGTAATTAAAAATACAATTTATGTGAAGGAATTGATAAATTGTTCTGTGATTGCAATAAATTTACGTAACAATATAATACAGTGGTCGTGCTATTAAAATAACTAAGGAGTACTAAGTTACTAGCCTGTAAGCTAATGATGTCTGCGGAGTAATGTCTAATTTCGTCCAAAATACCCTTCTTCCTGTAGTCCCAGTCGAGGGCCCAACTAGGGCAGTAGCCGTACATTTGCCGCGTTGCGTATTTGTCGCACAGCACGTTGTAGCACATCACGGTGAAGATACCTGCAACAACAGACGATAACATTCAGATTGGAGTTTAGCTGAGCGCTCTCTATCTACTAGTAAGTACCTTTATAGGCTTGATAGACTCCGTGCTTAGCGCACATCATATGCCAATTAGCGATATCCAATTGTTAGCGGCTAGAAAAACGATTCGCGTGTCTGACTAAAAAATGTGCCAATTAAGTTGAGATTGGTGAAGAACGATCTACATGTGGCAGGCACGCGACACGCTCGGCTCAGCGTCGTGTTTACGATTCTGCACCAGTTTAACTCAGGTGCTCAGCAAAGCGGTTAGTGGAAAAACACTCAGAGATGAAAGGACGCCGTTCCCGGGCGCAGTTTACTACCCTCGAAGAATGCCAGTTGTTGAGCGGCTTCCCCGACAATCACGTCAAATTGCCCGCGAGTCAATCGTGTTCGGTGTGTTAGGATTAATGTTGACGACGAGAAAACGGCATAAGCGTTAGCGTTTACGAGCGAAAACACCTACCATTGGCCCTATGCTGAATTACTAAATAGAGACATAACAATCAAGTCGCTGCCGCAGGTGAAACGGAGTACTCAGAAAACAGCATTTCCGGCCTCGTTAAGGGTAAGGAAATTGGGCATCACGAGGGTGTGGAGTGGGGAACGCGAATCGCGACGGAGTCATTTGAACGTATCCACTTATTACGTAAACTAAGGTGGCACGACTGTGCTCTCTCACGCTCTACGCCATTATCTCAGATTTATGCGGACGCGAGCGCTCGCACCCGTCTCATTACGCGCGCGGATCAAAAGGTGCGCAGAGCTGCTCAGAGAGCAAGCGATGACGGCTGCCGTTGGCTCCTCTAAATGTCAGCTTCGTGGAAGTACTTCGCAATGCAATTAACTTGATTTAATCGGCCAAGTCTCAGTCAATCAAAGCACAAAGAGACAACAGAGGACTTGTCAGACAAAGGCACGCTGACGGCGGGATGACAGTGGAAGGACAAGACAATGTCGAGGGTTCGAATGCAGAAGTGCACTGCGGACAAATTGATAAGGATCGCACGGGTGTGTGAAGGTGGGCGCGCTCATGCTAATCTGTGGAGTCAAAGTCACCTGACAATCGATGCGGACGCAGCACGTGCTTTAAATACGACTATTGTATGCCCGCAGCGATCGCGGTGACGCGGCGCACATGCTCAATGTCGCAAAACAATGCTCGCATCAGTAATCGATCACTACTAAAGGTAAACGTCAACAAACGAAAAGTTTGTATTGTGTGTAAGCAGTAAATAAATGTATGTATATAAATAAAGACTATTTAAAAATGAACAATTGAAAGCCTTTACATACTCACTGTGGTATAAACGACTAACGATCCTGCTCACTTAGATAAGTATCTATACTAATATTATAAAGCTGCGAAGTTTGTTTGTTTGAACGCGCTAATCTCTGGAACCGCTCGTCTTTTTTCGACTTGTATATTTCTTTTACTGTTGGATAGTACGAAAAAAACGCAAGCGAAGCTGTCGGCGGGTCGGGTAGTCTATGATATAGATTCTACAGACTAATTTTAAATGCGAATCATAGCCAAGAACCGTAAAGGTGATCGGTCAGACTCGCGTAATGATTTTCTAATATCAAACGTGACAGATCAGGATTTTTTGTGCTTTGAAGAAGCTTATTAAAAACTCTTCGAGCTGTGAAGATTTCCATTTGGATTGGTATTCTAAAGAGCTCATTAGATCACGCTGGGTCGACTCAGAACCTTGCACGAACTGTTGGACAATAATAACCCTCACGAAATGCAACAAGCGGATTGTAGATTTGGAAAAGATTAAACAGAACACGTTGGTTATTTTTTTAAATGTATTTAACACTATTCTAACATTCCTGTGATATGAGTGAATTCAACAACACTATTTTTCTAGGACTTTCCTGGTTAGATGCCTCTTATCATATATTCATTGTGAACTGGCAATAATACATTTTAATCATAATTATATAAACAGAACTTAAACCGAGAGAAAACTTGTAACTAGGTATTGTTTATTAAGTTCAAGGAGAAGTTAATAATTACAATAAAACAATCCAAGAGCGTCAATTTAAATTCGCAAGAGAAAAGTTCCTACAGGTTATATCCTCTGAGAACCCTTGCACACAAAAAGGTACGGGTACCCGAGATAAAGACAGACAGACGGACAACTAAGTGATTTTATATTTTTATACCTTCAGGTACCTACAGAACTTTAAAAATCATTTATTTTAGACCTTTAAAAAAGGCAGGCCTGTAATTCAGATCCCTTTCTCTTTCGTATTTTTATACCCATGTTTTCAGACACACAGTTTATTCATAAGGAATTCCTACTTGATCTTAATTTAAAATATGATTAGTAACAAAGAGCAGTAAAAGGCATAAGTTCAGTTATTACATATAATATCCGATGAGCGGGCAAAGGGAATCTTTAACGGAGTAAATGGTAACAGAGTATAACGTTGCTGATTACCAACTTAACAGCTTCATAGATTGCGCCTCCAGCTAATGGGAGCGTGTCATGCTATTCTGCACGAACTTTGATTGAGCTGTTGAGCAAATAACAGAACAATTTTGTCTACGGGCAAGCTTTTTTGTTGCAATCAATTACTCATCTAAAGATTACATGTACGTGATATAACTGGGCGACTAGCGGTAAACAAATAATATAAATGTTTAAGTATTGTATGGTATCATGTTAAAGAACAAAATAGCCAAGTAAGAAAACTGACAACGTCGATAAGTCGATATAGTCCGGGATCCGTAGTACATTGGAATCAAGTGATTACTAACAAGCTAATTTTTCGTGAGTAGCTTAATTTTAATGAGACGCCCAAAAATATCCTATACTCAACTTTTGATTGTGGTAGCTAACAGAGATATCGAGGATTAAATATGTCGATTTGATGATCCAAAAAAATTGATAAGTAACCGGTTGTTTTTTAGTTATATCGTAAGATAATGATCTAAATTATATGAAAAAATATTTGTCCTACAAAACCTATGGTTTGATCAAAGAGTCCCCCATTTCCAAAATGTATCGAAAACGAGGTCAAAATAAATGATTACTAACCAGCTGATTTTTTGTTGTATACTTAATTAATATTTATAAAATCTAACGGACATATTGTCCGACAAATTTCGTGGTACGTTATCCCGGTCCTACGGTCCAAAGTTGTAGTACACATCCTCGATGTAAAAATAATTACTATCAAGCTGAATTTTCGTGAATAGCTTCGTTTCGATGAGACGCCCAATAATATCCTATACCCCACTTTTGATTGTGGTAGCTAACAGAGATATCAAGGATTAAATATGTCGATTTGATGATCCAAAAAAAATGATTACTAACCGGTTGTTTTTTAGTTATATCGTAAGATAATGATCTAAATTATATGAAAAAATATTTGTCCTACAAAACCTATGGTTTGATCAAAGAGTCCCCCATTTCCAAAATGTATCGAAAACGAGGTCACAATAGATTATTACCAACCAGTCATAATAACTTATTTTTAGGGTCCCATAGCCAAATGGCAAAAACGGAACCTTTATAGATTCGTCATGTCTGTCCATCCGTCCGTCTGTCCGTCCGTCTGTATGTCACAGCCATTTTACTTCGAAACTATAAAAGCTAAACTGTTCAAATTGTTACGTAGATGTAGTGTGTGAACCGCACTAAGATTTTAAATAAAATATTTAAAAAATCCATATAAAGAAAACTATATATCTATGAAAAGGTCTTTAAAAATCATATTGAAGTTTCCAACAGCATTTATTTCTAAACTAAATGATTCGCACGAGAGACTCTGTGAAGGAAAAATGAGTGTGGGGGGTAGGTACACTAACTTCCAACTTCAAAAATACGAAAAATAGAAGAATAAATCGGAATGCGATGAATTCATCATTTGAAGATAGCAATGTAATTAAATGTGTGCCATACAGTTAACTGACCCTGCAACGCTTGAAGAAGCGATGTCTAGTACCGATAGAGAGCAATGGCAAGAGGCTATGGATGAAGAATATAAATCTCTATTAGCAAACAATACCTGGATTATGTCTAAATTACCGCCCAATAAGCGTGCAATTCCTTATATATATATATATATAAATACTATAAATAAATATATAAATACTATAAATAAATATATAAATACTTAATACCTACAATATTTTTTTACCTAGATAACTATAAAATAAAGTTATTTAAATTTAAAAAAATCACTATCTTATCCATAATCACAAAAAGAACTCTCTTTCGGAGGATCGAACTCGGTGACGCACAGTCACCAGTCAGTGACAGGAGTTCGATCCTTGCCATTACGCCAACTGAGTAGATGCGATAACAGACGAAATATGTCTTCGATATAATTACAAATTATATTTTATTGCGGGTGTGTTGTTACACTGACGCCGACTTAACTTTCTATGTTACAAATAGGCAAACTTAAAAATTACAATTCTTGTCGGACTAGCGATACCTACCTGTTTTTTTGTAGGACATTGTTACATTTGGGCAAGGAACACACTAACCTATTCAGTAATATTTTTGTCCTACAGTTACTAATGAGATAATTGGTCTTGTGGTATTAACAATGTCTAGGCGTAGGACCGGGATAACGTACCACGAAATTTGTCGGACAATATGTCCGTTAGATTTTATAAATATTAATTAAGTATACAACAAAAAATCAGCTGGTTAGTAATCATTTATTTTGACCTCGTTTTCGATACATTTTGGAAATGGGGGACTCTTTGATCAAACCATAGGTTTTGTAGGACAAATATTTTTTTATATAATTTAGATCATTATCTTACGATATAACTAAAAAACAACCGGTTACTTATCAATTTTTTTGGATCATCAAATCGACATATTTAATCCTCGATATCTCTGTTAGCTACCACAATCAAAAGTTGAGTATAGGATATTTTTGGGCGTCTCATTAAAATTAAGCTACTCACGAAAAATTAGCTTGTTAGTAATCACTTGATTCCAATGTACTACGGATCCCGGACTAATATCGTAAATAATTATCCGCTCATTATAACATTATGGTCATAACTATTATGCTGGTGGTCTATGAGAAAGAACATATGGCCATAATTATTGAACCTAGACCTAGGGAGTATTAATTTGGTTAACTTAATGTGCTTTGCACATTGAAACAGTTTTCACATAACTCATAGATAATATTTCTCAGAACTAGAAATCAAAATAATTATATTTGAGGATATAATAAGACTTTACTTAACATTATTCGTGAAAAAAGTAAAGCACACTCAAAATGGAAAAAATATCAAAATCAACTTGATTACCTAGAATTTTCACTACTTAGAAAGAGAGCTAAAAATTTAGAAAATCAACTTTATGATAGTTTTTTGACTAATATACAACAAGATATTAAAATATGTCCGAAGAAAATGTGGAACTATGTTAAACTAATGAGAGGTACATCAAACTATCCTAAATCATTTACATTAAACTCAGAATCATTTGTCAATGGAACCGATATTTGTAATGGATTTAATAAATTCTTTAAAAGTGTTTTTGTAGAACCATCACCTAGTTACAATATAGCCGAACTAGATTTACCCCCTTCTAATGATACGAATATAATAAGTCAAGTAACCGTTTGTAATGAGCACATACTTAAATTATTAAAAAAAACAGACGTTAATAAATCAGCTGGTACCGATAACATTCCACCAATCTTCATACATAATTCCGCATTGGCTTTAGTAAAGCCTCTGAAATTAATCTTTGAACGATCTTTAAAAGAAGGTATATTTCCTTCTAAATGGAAGGAAGCTAATATAATACCTATTCACAAGAAATCATCTAAAATCAAAATTGATAATTATAGGCCGATTTCCATTTTAAACACTTTTAGCAAAATTTTTGAAAAAATTATATATGACCAAATTTATAACACAATTGTGAAAGGTATTAGTAACAGTCAACACGGTTTCCTTAAAAATAGATCAACCGTTACTAACCTTGTTGAGTTTACACAATTTTTATTTGAAAACATGGAAGGTGGAGGCCAAGTGGATGTGATCTACACAGACTTCGAAAAAGCATTCGACCGTGTCGATCACACAATCTTACTTGCAAAACTCAATAATCTTGGCATACATGGTGATCTTCTACGCTGGATTAAATCATATCTAACCAAACGCTCTCAAGCTGTAGTGATAGGAGGTTTTAGATCAGATTTTATCAACATACCCTCAGGGATACCACAAGGTTCCCATTTGGGTCCCCTTTTGTATAATGCCTACATTTACGACATTTATAGATGCTTTATATCTTGTAACCATCTTCTCTACGCTGATGATAAGAAAATATACTGTAGAATACGTAATCACAATGACTGTATCCATCTACAAAACACACTAAACCGTCTCTCTAAATACTACTTCGTCAACAAAATAACAGTTAATGTTCAAAAGTGTCAACAAATATCATTTACTCGGAAAAAATGTCCATTGAACTATATATATAACATAGATAACATTAATATCGAAAAGGTTAATAAAATCAGAGATTTAGGAGTTTTGTTAGATAGCAAACTTACTATGTCAGATCACTTCGACTTTATCACAAACAAGGCATATAAAAATCTTGGTTTTATTATACGCACATGCAAGCCATTTACCGATATCAGTTGCATTAAATCTGTCTATTTCGCATACGTTCGAAGCGTATTAGAATACGCATGTTGTATTTGGTCACCCAATTACGTTATTTATAAAAATAAAGTCGAAAGTATCCAAAAAAAGTTTATTAAATATCTTAACTACAAAAAGCGTATCTATACTAATTATAAAGATGGTTGTAAAGTTTATAATATATTACCCTTAGAAGATCGACGACTCCTTCTAGACAATATGGTACTCTACAATATTGCTAATAATTACTTTGACTCCCCAACTTTACTAGGCAAACTCAACTTTAATGTACCTCCAAAACGGACTCGACATACTAAACTTTTTTCAAGAACTGCATGTAGCACTAATTATGCTCAAAACGCCACCTTAAATCGTATATGCAACAACTACAATAAACATTTTGCTAGTTTGGACCTGTTCAATCTATCTAAACAACAGTATAGGAAACATACCCTTGATATACTTAGTATATCTAATTGATCAGATTTGTTCACTTAATATAAAATTTTATTGTTATTTCCCCCTTATGCATAATAGTACACACTTAATAACTCAACATATATTTATTACTTTAACCTTCTTAAATAGCTTTAGTTGACTATAATGCATAGGTGGGTAAACACTTTATAAGTTCAAATATTTACATTATAATATCATAATACCAATAACTGATTTTTTAGTAATTTTAGTGTTTGATAGGAATAATGTACCAATTCTAGTTTGATAGACCTATAAAGAGCTGTAAAATAGTAATAAGTTAACAATGTACTGTTATTATAAAATTGTTGGTCTTTAATAAATAAAATAAAAAAAAAAATATATTCAACATTCATAAATTCGCATTAATCAAATGTCAGAGAGGCATGTGTAACTATTTGGATTTGTAAAAGGAACAAGGTGTTCCATTAGGAACGACATCTCACTGTCAGTGTCGGCGGAGCCGGGAGTGTTGTTTGGTGGAATTGAAAATAAGAAACAAACGGCTCAGGCACTATTGAGTCTCATCTGAATATAATGGAGGGAGGCACTGTGGGCCTGTTTATTGGCAATGTCATGTCATTACGTGGGCATTCTGTAATACAGACAGCTTTTGTATCTTAGTTTTTCGTTCCTGTTTGTATTCAACTATTTTAGATAATGTAGTAAAGGAAACTTGACAGGTTTAAACTCTTTTAGCTAAAAGCAAATAGCTAAAAGCAAATTGTAAAGTTCAATCTCATTTTATCCACGCCATGACTAAACAATAAGAATGAAAGGCTGAAATCCCATATGCTATATTGTATGGTAGCGCGAATAAATCTCGTTCTTACAGTGTATTTCACAGGGCACGAGACATTATCCTCGGGAGAATGTCGGTGTAATTCTTGTAATGCAAGACAGAGTAATGTTTGTATGTCGTCGGATAAACACTTATCTTGGCGTGATATGTGTGTTTTTTGACCTCATCTCATCGGCAGGAGGCCAGGCGAGCATCGATTAACTTTTTATACTCAGTCAGCCAGAGTGTTTTTACGAGTGCCAACGAATCGCGAACTTTATAGCCTCTCGTCGACGGGTTATGTTTATATTAAGCTGCTATTTAAGCGTAGGTTTCAATAAAACATAATTATTTGTTTGATCGACAAGTACCTAGTAAGTATATCTCGGGCTATGTATCTGTTTTTTCACAAAATATAGTGTGAAAACTTTGACTTTGTTAAACAGACCAACACACTTTTTGTAATCTTTGTAATTGAGAAAGAATTGATTCAAACCCTACTAGGATGAACGGTTGCTAGTCTCGTACCTGATAATGAGGATAATGAGGCGTGGTCGTCGATTCCGGATTAGTTTAGCCGAGTGAACTGGATAAGACTGCAACGGTGACAGCATGTGGGTGATGCATTCAATTCTAAATTGATTCATTTTAAGCTGAGTGACATGTTCAGTTTGTAACGGGGTTTGTAAATTGAGTATACCATATTTGGATGCATTAAATTTTGATCAAGCTGGAGATATTGAAACTGTGAATTGATAAGATTTTCATTGGGAGAGCAACAAATTTCTATGATCTGCTTTTATTTCACCTTTTATAAGATGAGTTGGTGGTTCTATTATCTGCTAATGGAAAAGTTCAAGCTCAGTGATCATGTTCACGGACCGGAGGAGGTCACCAATCAATGTTTCATTGTTCTCCGTCCACAGTCGGAGGCGAAGGGCATTTCCTCTTTCCCCGTCCAAGCCTGGCCATGAGCAAGATAAGCTGAGATCGAATTAATTGTTCGACAGTCTGACAATACCCACTTCCTTACAAAGGCTCTTTGGAGCGTAGATAATCGTATCAAGAACAAAGTTTAAATGGCCGAGATCGTATCCAACAGGAGTGACTATTAGAGAACCCTTTTACGTAGCAATGTTAGAGACAGCGCTTGATTTTTATCACGTGACAATAGCCTTGTTAAGTATTTTTGCCGATACACTCTATTCTTTGTTTTCTAACAAGCGTTACATTGTAAAGTTCTAAGGGTCTATTTCATAGCTAAGTCGTCCGCGTCTGAAAGACGAAGGTTCTCTACTCATAGCTCCGTTGTCTCTGATTGGCTCGTAAACTTTGTGAGGTTGGGAATAACTTAAGCGCAACGAGGACGTAGCGAGTTCAAGTACATTAATTTATTTAGAAATAGGTGTAGGGTCCAACGATGCGATAGGCTGGTTCCTTGAGAGTAACTTTGATTTATGTATAATTGGTAATAGTATATGGTATGCTGGAGAGGCTCCGACTTACCGAGGAATGTATTGAAGGATCATTATAAAGGTTTATTTCTATTCTTATTAGCAAATAATAAGGTAGTTGAGTCAGCAATAAAATGAACATTTGATAAAACTTGTTTAACTATAAATGAACTAAAGTCAGATGTAGTGCATCTAATCAACATTTACGCCGAACGCAATAAAAGATCGTGCACCTAACATAATAACACGCCTCCTATGCAGTCCCAGTTAGTAAAAATTCCAATAAAAATGCAAATAATCTTTAAATTGATGATGAGATGGCAGAAATGAGAAGTTTGTTATTCTAATAAGATGAAAATAAGTCTGTAACATTTAAAGTCACCTCGACTTTTCGCCCTTCAGAACCAATAAATCAAACATAGCTCCGAGTTCTTACGCTTTTTTAGCAACACAATCGCGGGCGTGTAACTGATATTAATTTATGAATTCGAGAGATCAAAATGGCAATATTCAGTGACTTATCCATGACCAGTCGTAGGAATAACGGGGGTTAGGAAATTATTAAAACGTCAAAACAGGAGAATAAGGGGCTCGGGTGAAATACGTGAGTAGGCCCCTTGTGTGGCCGAGACTCTTACAGACTGACAAAGATGATACTGCAATAGCAGAGCAATGACGCGGGGCGGACCTGGAATTCATTATTTATAAGACGGGTCGCGCGGGCTCGCCCATGCATGCCACTACGACGCTATATTAATGACGAACTCCTTGAGAGGGTTCTATTATCGCCGTTTAATAACGATGTACCCGCCCATATAATAGTACCTATTATGAAACAAAAAGTATTATGTTCGCGTAGCGGTAGAACCTACTATAACCGTCGTAATTAATTTATTACAACGGTTAAAAAAATATAAAAATTATAATTTTAATTCATCACTTACATGTTGGACGACTCCTGTTTGGGCGGGTTAGCGGAATCCAAGGCCTCTGTGGTGGTAGTGTAGCGGATACTGAAACAAGTAAACAAAACAAATAAGAAAAAACATAACTAGATCACCACGTTCAAGATTTTCAATGCGTACTAACTGTTTATATAAAGCAAAATTGACCGACTGACTGATATGTTTAAGATGATCCAAAGGTCACCGTTATCGATATCGATAGGGCGGACTAAATATGTCCATAAAAGCAACATTGTATCCTTCCGAAGATGGTAAGATGCATTTCTAGTGAGGAAATATCTAGAAAGTCTTACAGCAAAGTTATTAATTTGAAGACACTCCCCGTGATTTAAGAGGCTAGAGGCGATAAGATGTGTCGATAAGATTGCGGCGTTCGTTACTGAGAGACGAGCTTCGTTCTTAGTGTCGAGTTTCGAGAGGCTAATATAGTGAATATCATTAGTTTATAATAAATTGGATGACGCGCGGGTCTCAATTCGTCGGATGTTTGTCTCTAGTTTGACTTACTTATTAATACCAATACGTCTATATGCACAAAGATAAGTAAAACAATAACTTACGAAACAATCTACTTAGAACGTTGCTGTCGAAGAGGACTTTTAAAACAATAGACGTATTATTTCAGCAACTTGTTTGCATAGACAATTATGTCGTTAGATTTATGCAAGAGACCCTCAGACTTGCGAATAAGGAAACAGATTCTATGGCAATGCTGGTATTGTTCATGAAATGGTATAGAAGGATGCCGACACGTGACAGTGATTGTTGCATTTTCGTAAAAGAGAGGCGCTTGTTAAAGGCCAGAACGCAGGCGTCGTCTGCTGATACTCATTACACTTTGTAATTAGGATCGTGGGCTGCGTACCAGCGACGGCCCTGCACTAAATCACGACGGCTTAACATGCGCGACCGCAGCAATGCTCATTATTCATTGCCAATCCGAAATGGATAGTTCTTGTACCACCTAAGGTTAATGACCGGCTATGTATTGTCCCTGTGGTTTATATGGAGAATGGTTTAGTCCTACCATCTATAGAGTTCGGATACAATGCCGTTGTGCCATCGAAGTCGATCATGTTGCGATGTTGACGTCATAACACAGCCGGCGCAAATAAGGCGGCATTAGGACACAGGAGCAAGCCGGCGAGTGAAAGTCGAATGAACACTAGAACCACTAGATAGGCTCACTGAGATAGGCATCGACACGCTCTTCACATTGTTCGCGCTCCGATACATGAGATAAGGCTTTCTCTGTTCGTCTCTTGAGCGCTACCGTGAGAACGCCTCTCGGATAGGTACATCTTGACATTTTGTAAAACAGGAGCTTCTTTTATCGCAACATAAACTGAACAATATCAGAATACTAGTATTAGCAATTGGTTGTGTTGGAACCATATTAATTTGCTAAAAGTAAAGAACATAATAACAAATTTATGATATCCGAAGAAAGAGTAAAAATGTTTAAAATGCCATAAAGGGTATAATAAACATATTGTAAACATTATGAATAGCGGTGCGACCGCAAGGTTAATCAATTCCATGCGAAACATTTTCAGTCCATTGAACATCTCATCTCCGCTAGACGTCTAGGAGCCGATCGAGTAAAAACCGGTACTGGTATTGAGCCTGTTGCATCACATCAATCTTTCTTATGTTTTACAAGTTTTAATTTTAATTATATTTTTAGAAACACCTACTCGATACATTTTCATACGCTGTGTAATTATGGCACCACCCCTGTTAGACTTGAGTTTATTTTTGTATAATATAACTGAAGCAAATTAATGTTAGGTAACCATAATGGGACAAGGCAATAGGAAACAGGATTTACGACATGGCTGTCGTGGCGGATGTCTGATTGTTAAAGAACCGGCAGTACGTAAGGCGACAGAAGGCGGTACTTAGAACTTGTCGACTGATGCAATTGACCTAAATGGACATCAGGACTGTACAGGCCCATAAACCTGTAATAGCCAATCTAAACTTTTAATAGCCCTCGAGAGGCGACACACACAGACTTAGGCGTAGGAACTCTTTGATAACACCAATACATATATTCAGTTTATCCAATAAATCCAGAACTTATTACATTAAATAAAAGTAAGTACAGTTTTAATCGAATACCTTGCGATTCGCTCGACTTGGCACAGAGGGGAGTACATTTTTATGCTCAATCACTGTTCTGACTAAGATTTGCTTTTGTATAGAGCCAAAAGATATGCTCATACTACCCTAAATAAACTTATCGTCAATGTGATTGGTTGAGTGTTTATTTTTTGCAGGTTGTGGTTTTTATGTGGGGCTAAGCAAACGTTGAAGAGCGGACAATACGTTTTTTATGTCGAAGCACTTGATAAATTAACATCAAGATGTGATCATGACTGTCCTGTCCACATGTCAGTGCGTCCTCCTCCACGACCGTTCACGGCCAAGGCCAAACGGATAATAAACGTGATGACGGTCGACGATGAGCTCGCGAGCAAAAAACCAACGCTTGCGCATGCCCACGTGGGGTCTTTATGCATATCAAAGCAACTCTGTCAAGATTTAATGGTTCGGAAAATTACTACGTGTCGTGAAATTATTACTGAATGGTACCTAACCTATACATATTAATCATGACAGTACAGATAAAACTATTACTATTAAAATTAAAGTACAGTACTTGTAAAATTTCAATAATATTTGACTTAAGTGCAAAAATATGCTATTTATTACTAGGAAATGTGATGCAACAATAATAATAATAATACGACATTTATTATATATCACTTAAAATTAAAACATAACTTAATAATGTAAAATATAAAAGACTAAGGAAACCTGTCTTTGTCCTTAATCGTCCCCATACAGCAGAGCAATGTCAAAATAATCAAATCATCCCGTATGAACCGGTAGGTAGTAAATTACGGCATGGCCCTGTGTGAATACTAGTTTCAAAAGTGATTACACGGCCTTGTTACGGAGAATTCAATTTGTTCGCTTCATTTCACGAGGGTGTGGTCGGTTTTGTGAGCGTATATGCGTTCGGATAACATCAACATTGTACTGGTATAATCTGTCGACTTGACATTCACGTCACGGCCCTCTCATTCTTCCAACCTAGTGCATCGTTCTCGGAAACGAGTAGTGCACTGCGTGTGGGTAGCCTCCAACGCTAAAATAATGCTGAACAGGGACCTTGAATGGAGAGGTGAACGAACCAAGCAGCTATTAAATAAACAAACTTGATTGATTGTACAACGTACTCGGAGAAATGTATGGTAACATTATCAAATTCATCTTTCATTACGTTGAAATGTTCTATTATGTTTACAGTAGACATGATTTATCTAAACCTTATGTTGAAACGGCTCGAAACGGAGTCATGACCTAAACGAGCAGTTTAGATGTACGCATAGGATAAGTTACACAAATGTACGCAGGATTCTAGAAGGGCTCTTGTTCAGCGAGACGTATACGGACCAATCTGGCATCAAATGTCAGGAATTGCGACATCAATGCGCAAACGTAGGGCCAACAGGGAACAGTTTAAGTCATGTCATTCCAGCGATGATATGCCTCACTGTGCATTACTTACGCACCTAAACGAGCCCGAACGCGGACAGACAAACAATGGATGGGCGGATCTCTACTATTATAAATAATACATACATGAGAAATAAATAGACCAATGTTTACGAGGCAAGCCGCCCTTGGCTTTTAAATTTCTACTCTACTATCTACTCTTTATCATTTAAATGTACTTTATTTTCTAACTTCATTGTGGCAGCCCTCCTAATGTTGAAAAAGGGAGGAGGCAGAACCATTGCTTAGTATGCGTCTAAAATACTATAAAATACGCTGAAAGATAAAAAAAGTAAGTTGCATATGAGGATAGTTTAATTGTGTGGCTCAGGTAGATAAAGTAAAAATAACCATTATGATGCGATTTTAGTTCTTAGATCCGAGCACGCCCTTTGAGGAAAGGCTCGATCATCACGGCCCTTTCAGATGAAAGATGCCGACTCCGAGTTTTTATCGCAGTGTCATGTGTCGAGTGGGATAGGGAGGACAAACAAGGCAATTGCTCCGGCCGCGTCAGATTGCAATCGTGCGTGGTACTCGTACCTTCAACAGCGCTATCAGTGGACCAAGCCAAAACCAATATGTCCAACTTAATGCCTGCATTCGCATAGTATTATTTTGCATTCGTTTACAAGGAGCTTCAACTGTATAAAGAGACGTTTGAGCGATGGCGCACATTTAAATATGAATGCATATTTGATGTTTATCTGTGTTTTAGATGGGCCATTACAAAAATTCAACTGAAGTCTTTATTGTTTTTTCTACCTCACCGTTACAAATGTCCTAGTCGAATGTAAAATAACAGTTCACATTAACATTCATGCAACAACACGAAATAGGACTAATTTCTTAAACTTTATGTTAAAGTCTTGTTAAATGTTACCGACCTCAATATTTGTGCCGGGGCGGAGCATTAAAATATTTTCGATGAAAGTAACAATAACACATTAGTATGCATTTGTGACTCCGGTACTTATCCAAATCTCTAATGCCATTGTCAAAGAATAAAAAAATATGAGCTACATATAACGACAAAGGCTTACTGCAAATAGAAAGCGAATAATAATTCCTTAGTAAAACTAACGAAAACTTTACCTACCTACATATTTGTTGCCTATCAAATAATAATACTTATAAACGAAATCATATAATTTATGTTAAACAAATAATCAGATATGTACAGTTTAATTGCAAATGTAAATAAAATGTCAGTTTACGAAAGTACCTACGCATTAACGCATTACAAGTAGGTACCTTATTCCCTTATGAAACATTCCAACTTCCAAAGTACAGTAAATTTTATGATTTGTGAATAAACCGTGCATGTAAGAACTGTATAGGCCAAGCGAAAGGGTGATCAAAGACGTAACATTGTGAACTATGCCCTATCGTGACCAAGAAATGGGGAAAGTGAGTTTGTAATTTAGAAACTTATCAAATATTCTTAGTTCTGCTGCACAAATTCTTAGCTTTGAACGAGGCATAGACACATTTTCATCACCATCATCAAATAGTAATAATAAGTTTCAACCATATATTAGTCTAATACTAATGTGCACGCTGTGGCCCCCAGTAATTAAAAAAGTGGCCAAGTGCGAGTCGGACTCGCCCATGTAGGCTTCCGCAGCAATTGTTTATATGAAATAGTTTATGACGTTTTATAAAAAAACTACTTGATAGATTTCGTTCAAACCAATTTTCGTTGTTAGTTTTTATGGTTATGTACAATATATATTTTTTCTAGATTTATTTTAGAAATTAGAGGGGGGGGGGGGGGACACTCTGTTTTCCACTTTGGAAGAGTCTCCCGTTCAAACTATTAAGTTTAGAATTAAATGGTGTTAGAAACATTCCGTCAGACGGACAGACGGACGGACGGACGGACATGACGAATCTATAAGGGTTCCGTTTTTGCCATTTGGCTACGGAACCCTAAAAAGATAAGATTAAGAAGACCTTGTGTTTTTAGACCATTCAATGTATCTTTTGATGAAATTTGGTAGCTACGGAGTACGGATATAGTTTGAGCGCCGGTAAAAAACAAACTTGTTGGGCGGGAAAGCAATTTTAGTAATCTTGGGCAAAGCTGCGGGTCGTAGCTAGTATAAATATAAACTGCATTGCAGAAGAAGTGCAACGACCTCGCGTGTGAAAGTCCATACAGCGGGGTTCATCGGTGGCAAAGTTCGAACATCAGCTTATAGAGGAGGTCTTGACCTGTGCTGCTATTAAACTGCAGTTGACTGGAATTGCGTAATTAATAGGATCATAATGAATGTTACTTATGATACTAGTTCTGTTTCGTGTTAAACATGACGAAAAATAGGATTTATCCGAATTAATTGTTTTGTTTTGGTACGTAATAGTACACTTTACTCTCACTCATTAAGGCTAAGAACACAGTATCAACACAGAGGATTCTTTTAATTTTTTCGTAAAATCGTGGAAAGTCAAGGACCTTTATAATTCGTTTTCTTAATAATTATACATTTACAATATTTCACACGTTATTGTTAAAAATATGTTTGTGTTATAAATTGTATTAATTATGGGTAGTACGTTTCTCGGTGTTTTGATGATACAACAAAAGGCAAAGAGTTCTAGGTATTGTTGTGAGATGAACAGGGAAAATTTATTCTGAATTCAAATATTTGTTTTTAAACATCACATTTTCATTTAATGTACAAATTTGGTATGCTAAGCAAGTTAATCTTTTATTAAACAAAACATGGATGTGTTTGTTTTAAGTGATTTTACGGACATTTTAATGTCTAAAAAGAACGTTGACCGTATTTTGTTATTTGGAGAATTTATCGCTTGTCATTACACGTAGGTAGCGAGATTAGATTCTCCAGGGAAATATATCTTTTATTGTAGACCGAGAATATCAGAAGAATGTAATAATGCTGACTTCAGAAGAAAACATTCCACTTTGTGCACAAGCATGAGCATGAAAATTTAATATTTTTCAGATGGGCTAAGCTAAGCAATACGATGCAATGGAATCCAATGAAATTGAGATATAATATGCATGTTCACTGCAATTCACGTATGTAGTATTCAGATTCGAATCTTTTTATGAGGAGAAGTGAGCTCGGTGTGAGTCTCACCAGCAATAAACCACGAACAATTAATTATTCCGACATAGCTGCCTGTCGACGTGAAATATTTAGAAAACGTCCTCCTACGCCTAATTTGTGTGGGAATGCTGCGTTATAAAACCACGTAATTAACTCTTGCAATTTTGATAACAAAGCTTGTGGTTTTAGTTAAGTAGGAGATCCCGCATGTTAATTGAATTTTAAATCACACGTTTTACGTGCGGGACTGGACACAAACAAGGAGGATAAAGAAATATATGTAATATGTAAGCGGGTAAACACCCTATGAGACAAACAAATAGCACCCTTGCTGAATTTTAATCTAGTCATTTGTCGAGATATAAATACGAGAGCGATTAAGGACATCAGAGATTTGATCTGAATCATGCCGCAGCAATTTATCCTGAATACATTTGCATACAGTGAACGTTTGCCAACAAACGCATTCTCTAAATACCTGTTTAGTACTATAACTCTACGCACTAAGGGCATGCATTTAGGTCTTCTACTCATAAATCTAGACAGTCGAGTAAATATTAAGTCTTTCATAAACAACGCGCTCGTTATGAACTTCGTGCTCTTTGTTCACAAATTAAGAGACATCAGTAAAATGTACTTATTGTGAGTGGGCATGCGATGTTTCAACTATTACATTAAAAGTGAGGTGAACAACCTGTGGTGTCGTTATCTCCACAAGAGGACACACTAGGTATATTAGACGAGGATACAGGCGAGTGGGCCCATACAAAACTTGGACTGCGGTCCCAGACGCCTGAACACATTTTTGAATTGGTCGACTTGGACCATATACCCAATTTGCTTTAATGTACAGTTAACAGCAAAATCAAATCACATAACTCAGGATTTATTTTATTGTATTTTTTTAGTAAGAATGTCATAAGAACTATAATTATGCGAATGATTCCTAAAAATTTCATAAAGATTCATAAAGGACTGCCCTTTTGTTTCACTCTACTCTTAACAACTGAGGGCTATAATATCCATATTAATAATTTCGTGCAGGGGTACGGTAGACTCGATCGAAACCTTATTTAAATAACGAAACATAAAAAAATATTGATTCATGAGTCGACAACATATGTCCGGAAAATTCGTATTATGTAGAATTTCGTTAAATTCCGACTGCAAATTAAACAATAATAAACAAATCGCTGTCGCCAAGCACGTTCCGTTTCTTAGATACGCCTCGCCAATTGACACATTACGTTCGTCGCCCCATAAGAATCAATCACAAAGAACTTAGAATATGTAAAACGAAACGTCTGATATTGGCCGATTCAACCACAGAAAAATAATATTAGTTTCCTTTTTATGGCTCGATGATATTGTTAAGGCTGCTGGTTTACGGTGGATGCAGGCTGCATCCGACCGTTATACCTGGAGGTCGTTAAGGGGGGCCTATGTCCATCAGTGGACGTCCAACGGCTGACATGATGATGACGAAGTATGTATTTTGTCCTAAGGTATTAAGATGATTATCCTTGAAACAGTTTAACTTATAAACTGATAGGTGTCTAGATGACATTTGTCAAAATGACAGCTGTCAAACTTTAAACTGCCACAACTGCCTGGCTTGGCCTAGAGATGCCGTACTATTTCAACATTTACGATGACAGCTGTCAAACTTTAAACTGCCATTACTCTGAAACGGCTTGGCCTAGAGATACCCTACTAAGCTCAATCGACAGGTGTTAGAGAGAGCAACATTTTCGATGACAGCTGTCAAACTTTAAACTGCCATAACTCTGAAATGGCTTGGCCTAGAGATGCCGTACAAAGCTCAATCGACAGGTGTTAGAGAGAGCAACATCATAATTAAAACACATTTCTTCAGTTCAATTCCATATGTTGACTTATGTTAACATAAACATAGCTTAATTATTTTGTCATTGGAGAAGTCCCTGTGTCCCAGCTGTGGAAACGTAATAGTACCAGCTTGAGTTATTACATACTAATTAGCGGCTCATCCACTAACGACCTCTGTGGCGCAGCGGGCGAAGGTCCGCCTGCGACGCAAGAGGTTGCGGGTTCGATTCCCGCCTCGGAACAACTATTTGTATGATCTGCAGATAGTTGTTCCGGGTGTCTGGGTGTTATATTGTATAATAAAAAAATATCTATCTATGTACGTATATTATATTAAGTATATCCGAAATCTAGCACCCGTAACACAAGCTTCGAGCTTACCACGGGGCTAGATGTCGCTGTGTAAAATTGTCCAGTAATATTAATTTATTTTATTTATTTAATTATGATATTGCTCTCTCTAACACCTGTCGATTGAGCTTTGTACGGCATCTCTAGGCCAAGCCGTTTCAGAGTTATGGCAGTTTAAAGTTTGACAGCTGTCATCGAAAATGTTGCTCTCTCTAACACCTGTCGATTGAGTTTAGTAGGGTATCTCTAGGCCAAGCCGTTTCAGAGTTATGTCAGTTTAAAGTTTGACAGCTGTCATCAAAAATGTTGCCCTCTCTAACACCTGTCGATTGAGCTTAGTAGGGCATCTCTAGGTCCAGCCGTTTCAGAGTTATGGCAGTTTAAAGTTTGACAGCTGTCATCGAAAATGTTGCTCTCTCTAACACCTGTCGATTGAGCTTAGTAGGGTATCTCTAGGCCAAGCCGTTTCAGAGTTATGGCAGTTTAAAGTTTGACAGCTGTCATCAAAAATGTTGCCCTCTCTAACACCTGTCGATTGAGCTTAGTAGGGCATCTCTAGGTCCAGCTGTTTCAGAGTTATGGCAGTTTAAAGTTTGACAGCTGTCATCGAAAATGTTGAAATAGTACGGCATCTCTAGGCCAAGCCGTTTCAGAGTTGTGGCAGTTTAAAGTTTGATAGCTGTCATTTTGACAAATGTCATCTAGACACCTATCAGTTTATAAGTTAAACTGAGGTGTTAGTGTTAACTTAGGTTTAACTTTTAAGGTCTGGCCATCACAGGTTATTAGTCTATACTAAGTGCCCGGTCTGGCCAGACCTTCCTTTAATTCACAAGCGTGAAAATTCTTTAATGTATATGTCTAACATAGGTAAGAATAACCCCCAAACATGAAACCTGGATCGTGGTTCCTTTGGGAGATAACAGGTAAAAGGTTGTTATCTCCCAAAGGAACCGCGATCCAGGTTTCATGTTTGGGGGTTATTCTTACCTATGTTAGACATACACATGAAAGAATTTTCACGCTTGTGAATTAAAGGAAGGTCTGGCCATCACAGGCTCTTGGTCTAATATTTTGTTCTATGTATTTTATCGATGCGAAGACTGATTTTTAAATTCCTATTATTATGTTGGTATTTTATTTTTTGCAATAGGACAATAAGACATGATGCCAACTGTACTTTAAACAATAGATTTGAGGTTAAAATTACGAGTAGTCCCACTCGCCCAAAGAAATAAACAAGAAAAAACTAATCAGGCGACTGGGACTGCAGTCCCAGCTTTGTCGTGGGACCACTTGCCTGAATCCTCTATTAGACGTGTGACATCATTATTGCGGAAACATCGTAAACATTGGTCCTGTTTGAACACTCTACTATATCGCTAATGAGGCGTAAGCTTTTCTCGTCAGTGTGACAAAGAAAGAAAGAACAAGGATAAGGACATCACAATGACTCGACTCATGATAAATTGTAACACATAACTCACATCCTCAAAACAAGACATAGACCAGAATTTCGTAAAAACTGCACCGTTTAACATAAATTATGAATCGGATTCTGTATTTAACTTAGTCAAACCAAAGGTCTTTAATTTGACTTGAAAGTAAGAACAGTGATTTTACATTATTTCACAAAACATACGGCACGGTGTCGGGCATTGAATGTGTTAACGATCATCTGTTAAGGAAATCTATCCAAACATGAGCCCTTCAATACATAATTGAACGTGGCACAGCTAGTATAAAATATAGTTTAAAGTGAGATTTTGGCAATCATTGCCGGCAATAAAGACGTCGGCATTGCGACTATACTGTATCGACTATCTGGCAGTGACGAGAGTTCAACTTCATCCAGTCGGGCGACACTGGTGGAAAATACCACAGTGCGTTGACTTGAAGCAGTGTAACTATCGTATGTTGACTTCTAGAAAATCGATTTACTAACAGCGTTTATTGCTAAAGCTATTTTAACTTTTATTCGGGGATAATAGCCGATGTGAATGGAATAGCAGCCTTTGTTTGAACGCTAATGACTGGACGTTTTGATACCCTTTTGTTTACTAAATGGTTAATTAAAGTAAGATTCATTAATGGAGAAAAACAATGTCTTCTCTGAAGTCCAAAAATAAGTACAATTTTAAATAAATACAGCTGAAATTTTGCTGTAAAGTGTGCAAAACGAGCCGCACAGACGGACGTTGGAAAACGGTATTATTTAAGTCGCTTATTTTTTAAACATAACATAGGTATTCGATTTAAGTAAAACGCAGCCAATAACTAGTTAATCTTTTTCTTAACCCGTGACAAGTAGTTAATAGTTACTGATGAAAAGTTAATATGCAAAATCGTTTGAAATCTGTTTTGAAAGGAGTGTTGAAAGCTTATGAATACAATATAATCTAAAGCGGTTACTAAGAACGGTGTAGGTGTTTTTATTAGACTGTAAAGTATATTATAAAAACGTCTAGTAAAGACAAAATAAGCATGGATAAGAAATTTCGCAGTGTTCCGTTGGAAATATAAAACTAAGGTGTGATTTAAAACCGATAAGCCACAGGTTTTGAGACTTTATGACTACCTACATTTACATAATGTTAAATTGCCAATCAATATCAATATATTGTGTTTATAGATAAGGATTTCACATAAGGCTTATTACCTTTGTTAATGTGAGTAAGGCAAGATACTAAACTAACCCTTACCCGGTTAGAAGTTGATGCCTAGAATAGAATCTAACAGTTTTCTAGCTGAATTAAACTATAACATGTATTAAAATAAGTAAGGTAATTAATATAAGGATTTATATAAAGTAAATCATTACAATAATAGCAGAATTTTAGTAAAAGCGTTAAAATTTAAACGTTTAATTGATAATATCTAGGACATACTTTTTTTTACTTAATTCCCACAATACTTTTGGACCACAGATACACCCTTCTCTACCTTCGTGTTATTTATTTGTGGGAAATATCTCTTTACACAGTATATCTTGTGTGGATCTTATAACATGTATTTAATTATGACAAAGAGAACTCAAAATTTACAAGAAACGTTGCAGATCGTTCTATTTCATTAAGTTGCAGATAGGATAATAATTCACTGACAGGAATGAATCTCACAGGAGCTCAACCGCAGTACCGGTCTCAACTGTAACATATTACGCAAATAAATACGTAACAACATTTACCTACGCGCAAGTACACTTATAAAGGCGATGGTTGGCTCTATTTTGGCAAGAGCCAACACAAATTACCATAATCATTCGCTGTCTATGATCGCTCGTAAATCTTTAGCGAAATTACAGGTTAGATGCAGTTGTGATCAAATTACTTGTACATGCCATGAGTAAGTAAGTAAGTAAGGTTTATGCTATGAATGGGTTTAGCATGTGTTTAGAGTCAATGATAAAAATTGACACTGACAATTATAATATTCTTAAAGTTCTTTATTTATTCAGTAAAAATAATACTACATTCTAAATCATGGCTACTTCAAGAAAATCAACAAAATAGTTAATCTTAAAATAACTTTTTTACTCTACTTAAGAACAACTAAGTTTAAACGACTAAAATGAACCATACCACACGAATGTTCGGAACTAAAATGATGACAAAAAGATTTCGTAAGCTGTTCCTAGATAGCGTACGAAGCATGCAAGTATTGTTGTACAATTCAGGTTAATGCACAAATTCCTGGCAAAACGAGGTAGAATGGCTGAAGGCTTGCTCAATCTAATGGAGCCAGGCAAAACCGTGATGCACGTAGTGGCGACGTTTAAGTCCCATGTACAAATATAATGGGCTCATCAAGAGAGAATGTAATTGCACGCTGAACAGCGGTATTGTGCCAAATAGCAGATAATAAACGTAGGTACCTTTCCACCCGCGTTACCATCTAGGCCTTCAAGTAACGGCAAGGAGTAGATTTTGCTTAAATAATAAAGTCTTATGTCCGTTTTAATTAAAGTTAGTTGCATATTAAGTCGGCTTTGTTTTAATTAGTGAATCGAAGCATATATATCAAGCAAACGGACCGGTAAACGTTCTAAAGCTGGACAACTATAATAAATCTGACTAATCCTGAAATAGACGAACATGTTAAGACATTGCAGAGATCAAGCAGGTCATCGACCTATTCAGATGTGCTTATTTGGAAGTATCCGAGAATAAATGTCATTTTGGTCTAAAAGAACAGCCGCTTTTCTCCCTTTATGCTTTTTGGCCTATGTTCAATGGCAAGAAAAAAAATCTTTGGACATATAATTATTCCAACCCATGTGGTAATTGGGGCGATTGTATTTAATCAATGATTGTTAAATACTTAAGAGCTATAATGGGCTTTAATCGAGAGACTATTAGGCTAGTAGCCCCAGTAGTAGTGGGACGTTATATGGGTTGTTATAATTAGGTCTCTCTACTGGCAACTCAACGTTGAATATTTTGCACTCCAACTAGAAAGGGCACTAGGCAGATGTTAGAAACGATAAAATTCACAATGCACATACAAATTGAACACGCCCTCGCAATGAAGCTTAATAGAAGATTTTACATCCAGCGTGTAGGTGTCAATTGCTCACGGTCTGATTTGCATATCGCCAACGAAAGTGTAGCTAGCGGTGAGCTCGATCGCCCTACATAAATAATAATTAATTTTACATTTAGGAACTATTTATATGCAAATCAAAAATTTGTACAATAAATAAACCAATCAATTGTAGATTTCATTAGGAAAATTTATCGCTGTAGGTATAAAAGAGACCGTAAAACTCAGGATATTTTTTAAATGAACTAGAAAACTAGTAATACATGCAGAACGACTACCGCATCTAGAGATATTAGTTTATCTCAAACCGGTCCATCTGAATATTAGTCGCTCCAGTTAGTTCGTCTCGCTCCCGATTGTCGTGCGAAAGACGGCGCGAATTCCGCAAGCGGGGATTGGTTCTTCTTCACTAATGGCCTCCGGAGACGCCGTGAAAATTAACTTTTATGTGTTAACCCGTTCATAATCGACGGCAAACAAATCGTTCAAGTCTATTGGAAAATCGCTCTGCTAAAGTAGGTCGGTGAAAAAGTGAAGTTTCGTCAAATGCACCACTTACCCAATTCATGAGAGCGGAACCGTTGCCGTAGGAAGCATTGTGATGCGCATTCAGTCGCTGATCTATTGTGGCTAAGTATTAGATAACGTGCTCACGAGAGCGCGTTTGAGACAATGACGATTTCGCATTCAAATCCAAGTGAGAGTAGGCTTTTGGATGCTCAGTAGTCATAATTTAAGTTTGTTTACTATAATGATGAGAGACGTAAAGATCACGGATTGTGGACGTGGTCGCAGCGTAGTCCACGATACAATCAGGAGTGCGTGAGGCTGATCTATAGCATAGACTGACAATGTTCACACGCCCTCCCAGATCGTGCTTTGTCGCACACCTACGCATGTTGACGTTTGAAGCCAGTGAATCACGAAGCTATGAGAGCTACAGAAGGCGGTTCACCTACTTTACAGATTCTGTTCATGCTGCTGCTTCTGGCAGTAAATAAATGTACATACAGGTTTTAATTCGCAGAAAATGTTTGATCGCGCTGCTCATAGGTAATCCTGACAGGGTCCATTAAGGCTCTGGCCTGGCGTGGGCGCTACAATGCCACTAACGAGGGCCCGATATCATCTGACAGACAGAAAACATTAGTAAATGCTTGAGAGTGTACAGTACAAAAGAAATAGATAAGATGGACTTTACTAAAACTTTAGCCATGAAAAGGTGAGGTTCTGCTACGGTTTGCTTACAAAAGATAGTGAAGCGTCACGCCGACACAATAGAGAGAGCAACACGAAGCGTGAACATCATGCATTTTTATCTCAGTTGGATGCACCAATTACAGGTATCATCATGTCCCCAAATCAATGGTAAATAAATTTGTCTACATGGCTTACCGAAACGGTCCAATTAAAAATAGTGGAAACTATCAGGCTATCATCATCTTATAGACTAGATGCTTTTGTTATTGTATGGATACAGAAAAGTAAAAATAAAATACCTATAGGCATTGAAGGATCCAATGTTGCAAATTGTGTGGATGCTAATCTCTTTGCTTCCTCCGTCTCAATCGAGCTATTAACGATATCGCCTTTACAGCAGTCGTAAATCGAAAGCAACGATCAGATTACATAATCATTTACTACCTACGATATTGATCGTTATTAATGTAGTGTCATTATATAGATTTTATACCGATGGAGTTGCTTAGAAAGGCTTAGAATTCTTCGTAGACGTAAATAGCCATTATGGCTTAATCATTCTAGTCATTTTAATCATATCAACTCATATTATGTCTTACTACTGGGCAGGAGTCTTCTCAATATAAATCCTTTTGGTGTAAGTATCTACCTGCAGATCATATGTCCCTTCGTCTACTTGACGATATCTAGATTGATTTGGGGTATTAATTTTACGCACCAGTCACTTTATAGGAACAAATTCTGTGTGGTTTGGATACAAAAAGTCGGGTAGAAACATGAACTTTCTCCCGGTTTTGTGGCAGGTGAAAGTCTGGCCCATGTCCTTGGCTATCTCACAAACATACACAAAAAGCAAACAGCGGAACGTATATCAACGACGGGGAATAATTTGTTTCCTTACTTACCTTTCACTTGCATGTTTCGACTTCAAGGTCCCAAGGGAAATTCGAGGCAAATGTTCCTACTTTAAATCCACTGTCACTCCGACTAATTGGACAATTTATTATTTTTATCCGAGGAACGAAACCTATATTCCCATTAAAATTTATTAACGAGATAGTTATGAAACAAACCTATAAATATTGTTGAAAGTTGTTGTATAAAAGATGCAACATTTATCAAATTCATAAATAAACAAGAGAAAATGTACGTTGGATATATAATTGTTGTCGGTTGTTTGTGCCTCAATTTTAGTTATTAAATCAATTAGTGATAGGACCTAAATTTACGCACGGGATGTTAGTATTCGGACATATAATATTAATCTTAGGTATGTGATGAAATGATTTAAGTAACTACATTAATACTTACCACCAAATTGAATCCATGGATGAAACTGCTAGAGAAATAACAATCAGAGTTTTTTGAATTAGATTTAAACGTTAATAACAGCGGAACTAATCATTTTACATTCTTTATAAGAAACTAATACCTAATGATTTAGTCGCTACAGAATCAATTTGTTGTAATTAAATTTCCAACAGCACTATGTTGTAATTTGCGTAACGCTTTTGGCACTGAACTTAACTAATTTATGTTCCATTATGTAAAGTGGGCAAACTGAATAAGTTTCCATAATATCTTTGCAATTTAGTAATTGAGTGTTTTCTCATTATTTTCATTCCCTGCCCGACCTAAATAGTCAGAACAATTATTGTAATCGTTATTGGATTTCCTTCAACAGCAAACGCATAATCCTGACCCGCATGAATTACGTTCTTGTAATTTAATATTAATTATTTTCAGGGAAAATTAATATCCATCAGGATATATGACAGAACCTCTCATAGAATTTACTATTGACCTTTGCAAATATATTAATTAAGGCAATAATAGGACTTAATGATATAAATAAATATGTAAGTCGGTTCCTGGATATGACATAGCCCCATTGCACCGTAGGAGAGCGTCCACACCTGAGGGTAAATGACCAGCTGACCCATATCCAAGGCGGCGGCAGAGCGTCCCGACTTTCACCGTCGGACGTTCACCCGGGAACCAACATAATCCGGGAGCTGGTACCCATTTTTGAGAAGGTATTTGAGCCAAGCTGGAAAATGCAGATCTGGCTGCTTAACTGGGGATATAATTTTTCGGATCATCTGGCACGTCGAAAATTGTAATTGATGGAACTCAAAATGTAAATAGAGTATTATTGATACCTAAAATAACTTTCTCCAAATTGATGATGATTCTAATGCTAGTGGGACTTTCCACCTGCCAGGTGATCAAAAAAATCCCCCGCTATTCATTAGTCAGGTAAACAGTTTGAGGTGTATTAGGAGATGTACGGGACAGGTTTTCAGCTCTTAAATACCGACACAAAATTGGTGCCAGCTTCCGGACTAACACGTAAACACCCGTTCCAATTTTCGAAATTGAATCACTCTGTACGTACGCAGTCCACCATTAATTGGGGCACATTCCAATTAAGACCTCGTTACGTACGCCTCTTACGCAATTAGCATCGTCAGGCTGAACCATTTACAGTACCTACTTAAAATAATATTTTTTTTAACTGAATGTTTATGCTACTCATTTATTTTTTGTCTTCTCATTAAGAGCCCTGTTAATTTTTTGAAGTTTTGCGAAATTGGATATTTTATGCACCACGTGACCGGCGCGTCACGCGAATTCTATGAAAAATACTAAATGATCTTGATACTTCGTCGATCTAAAACATACAAATATACTAATAATTATTTTAGATCTGTAGAAAATGGCATCGAATAAATTCCATTTTATTGAGTGGATTTTTTTCAGTTTCATTCTGAAATAATTATTATATTAATGTTTTTATTTAATTGATAGGTGTTTAATATATTTTCCTAAATTCAAAATGGCGGATATTTTTATTTCAATATTTGAATCAATTATGTTTTATCTTAATAATATCAATATTCATTTTAAATCTGATTGATTATTTGAAATCAATTAAGTACATAATTTTAAATTAAAACATTCATGATTAATAATTATCTATATAAGAATAAAACTGAAAATAGTCTTATTGAAGTTAAATGTCCTCATTCATCTCATCTTATGGGCTCATTATTAAACCGATTCTTCTGAAATTTGATGTGTAGGTTTGTAATTAAATGTTTTTTTTTGTCGAGTGTTGGGACTTTATGTAAGTTCGAAAGTCTAAATTGAACGGACTAAATACAAATTCTAATTATAACAAAACAAATAAATTATATTACCTATATATATTTAAGTTGCTTGTTTTGTTAGATGGTATATTTGTGTTTGAATAAATAAAAGTTTCGTTAACGAGACTTTTATTTATTCAAACACAAATATACCATGTTATTATCATTATGTTTAGGTATTATCTTTGTAGTTTCGAACTTTATATTTATTTTTATTTTATTACGAACTTATTGAAAATATTTCATTTATATATTAAAAAAAGTGGCCAAGTGCGAGTCGGACTCGCCCATGTAGGCTTCCGCAGCAATTGTTTATATGAAATAGTTTATGACGTATTATAAAAAAACTACTTGATAGATTTCGTTCAAACCAATTTTCGTTGTTAGTTTTTATGGTTATGTATAATATATATTTTTTCTAGATTTATCATCCTCTTAGTTTAGAAATTAGAGGGGGGGGGACACTCTGTTTTCCACTTTGGAAGAGTCTCACGTCCAAACTATTAAGTTTAGAATTAAATGGTTTTAGAAACATTGTTATGATTTTAGAAGACCTATTCATAGATACCCCACACGTATGGGTTGGATTAAAAAAAAGTTTTTAAATTTCAGTCCTATGTATGGGGACCCCCGAATTTTATGATTTTTTTTTCAATTATTTTCTGAAATCTTAGTGCGGTTAACAGAATACATCTACTCACCAAATTTCAACGTTATAGCTCTTATAGTTTCCGAGAAAAACGGCTGTGACATACGGACGGACAGACGGACGGACGGACGGACGGACGGACGGACGGACGGACGGACGGACGGACGGACATGACGAATCTATAAGGGTTCCGTTTTTGCCATTTGGCTACGGAACCCTAAAAAACCAACCCGCACTTGGCCAGCGTGGTGAATTAAGGCCTAATCTATCTCGTCAAGAGAGAAGTCCCTATCCCAGCAGTGGGAACGTGAATAGGGGTGTTATTTTATATACAGGGCGTCCCAAAATTATGGGCCATGAAGGGGAAGTACCATATATATCGTTGATAGTGAATTTTGCTCAAAGAAGACTTCATTTTATTTTAAAAAGTAAGTAATTTAATTAATTAATTTACAAAAAAAAATGTTTCATGTTTTTTATTTGATTAAAATAATTAATTTCACGTTGTTCCTTTCTTTTAAAATACTATGTTACTTAAGCAGAGTTATTATTTTTTAGCTTTTCTTTCGATTGGTATCATAAAAATCGAGTATTTTTTTTCTACATGTAAGTCGGTTCGATTCCCAGACAAAGCAAGTAATTTTTAGAAAATCAATGAATGCAGAATTACTAACTTTTAAAAATAAAATGAAGTCTTGTTTGAGCAAAATTCACTATCTACGATATTTAAGGTGGGAAGTACCTCCATGGCCCATAATTTTGGGACGCCCTGTATTTATTAGAAAGGTACATATTTAATGTTTACAATAAATAATATATTTATTAGAAAGGTACATTATTTTTTGTTTACATATTGGATACTCGGTAAAAATAAGAACAAAAAATTACGGAATATTTTCTTTGTAATAAATATTATGGAAATCTATACAACAATTATCAAGCTGAGGAGATTGCTTGTTTATTTGTTTGAACGTGCTACTCAGGAACCGCGGGTCCGATTTAAAATATGATTTCAGTATTGGATAGTAAAATGATCGAAAAAGGCTATAAAACATAAACTAGTAAATAACGTAAAAACGCAAGCGCAGCTGTCGGCGGGTCGGCAAGTTAGTCATAATCTAAAAAAATCATAGGCATAATTACATTTAGTCGTTGTACGGTTTCACCAAAAAAAGTTGCCTTGTTGTTTTTTAATTAGGATAGATAACTTTAGATATGCAATCCACATCCTACAGCATAACCTCCAAATAAATAAGGTTAAACAAGATGACAATGATGTGGTACAATTCTTAGGCCAGCAACAAGTGGTACAATTCTTAGGCCAGCAACAACAATAATTGATCGTTATCAATAAAAATAACAATTGATCGTTATCAACGGATCAACTTATGTCGGTCGTAGTATCGCAATAACACATACACGCACACTAACAGCGTTTTTACAGCAATTGACAGTCCCACACACTGACATTTTACGAAATATTTCTATATTTTATTCAAGAACAACCGACATAGGTCCGACCTCGACAAGCGCTCGCGCGGTACTAAATGGAAAAAGCCGGCGGAATGAAAAAACTACTAAATTATGGTAGTTTTATTTTATTCATAAAAAATTACCAAAACCGTTCTACAAATTAAAATTAATATCATAGTTTAAGCAAATGTTGATAAATATTTTGATATAAATATGACGTCCCATTGATTTAGAACTTCGGAGTTATTGAGGTTTGTTTCGAAGCATTTTCGGTCGATATTAAATTCGGTATATCTTTAGAATAAAAGCATTTAACGAAAATGTACTCTACTCTAAATGAAGAATAGGATATACGTAACATAATAAAAATTAGTTTGATCGCCCATATTCGTTAGAATCTACAAATTAGAGCTAAGAAAACAGGTCTTCGAGCGTTTTTTACGAAACATGTATCCGGAGAATGATTATTACTCAATATATAAACAAGTTATCTAAAATGTTTCTTACTACTTTTGTAGAGGAGAAAACGAACTATTATAAAGATGTAATTGTAATATCAAACAACTTACGTAAACCATAGAATTAGGACGAGAAAACCGAACAATTTCGCGATTTCCGGTAAAAGGCCTCTTAACGAAATAGCGTAACGACTAAGTTGTTAATAAATACAGCATCTGGGTTATAGTAATTAATATGTAGCTAGCTGTCGATATTATGTTGATTGCGGCTTTAAAAACTATCTTTCGCTATTGTAATACTTTACTGATGCGCAACTCAATCTTCGATATAGAATCCATTTAATATTCATGATTCAAAGCAGATTATGCGTGTTATTGTTTTCCTAGTACAAAGAGGATCCTTTGAAGCCGGATCCAGTACAATGTTTTGTTTATTTCCAGTCGATTCAAAGCTGTCCTTGTGCTCTACAATTACCAGTTGAACCGTGTGATACAAAGAGATCTTTGCATAAACTGGCTTAGTATACAGTATAATCTCTTTCATATAATCATACTATATTTTGTACGCATTATCCCTACATTAAAATCAAATTGTGTAGACATTTCAAATTAAATGATAATACTACGTTTCGATAATGATCCAGAAAGCAATAAAAATTAACAAAACCACAACCGCTTTACTCAGTAATTGAAAAGCGATTCAATTCAGGCGCAACGAAAGCGTTCACAGCGCGTAACACGAGTTTTAGATAATATAATAATAGATGAAGCACTTTCTAATACAGTTCTTCTTGTTTCCAGTGCAAATTTGCTTTGTGTTTGAATTAACCACTCTGGAAAGTGTAGGCACTTTCCCGATCAATTGTGCAGTCAATCAAGATTTTTTTTTGTTGGTTTAACGCCGAAAAAGCGTAGCTTGGTTGCTTGAACAGCTGACAGATACCGCAAAGTTATGGAGAAGAGAAACTAAGAATAAACTGTTTTTATTTTAGTATCGTTGCGGTGTGCGAACATATGGGACACGTAATATTTATATCTCAAGAACTCTACGGAAACAACCGTCTCTATTTCTTCGGTTTATATGAATTATTCTCAAAAATCCTTAAGAATGTTTTTAAACTGCAAAGGTTTTCCTTTTGTTATTTAAAAAGAAAGATGGATGTAGTGTAGCAGGTAGTTCTAGTGTTTACATTGTACAGGCAAAATACGTATTTGAACTCCAAAATCTCGGCGAAATATAAATGAAATCCAATCATTTGTATTTCGCCGAGTCACACCAAAGAGAAGTATTTTAATCGTAATGTAATTACGTTTCACTGCTATTTGCGATAATTTCCAAAGGTGTTCTTAGTTTTTGCTGCGTGCGTACATTAATCATCTGCAATAAATGCAAAAAGGTTAAACAGAACAAACATAATTGCTCTTTGTTTGTTACCGCTTTATTCGTTCCCCTGCATTACTCACTTTATTTTTCAACGTTGATTGTGCATTGGTATTGTGAGATACATAACTATCTATTGTAAGTGAATATAAAAGCGTTCGACATAATACAACTTCAAAAGTCTATAGAGAATGATAATGATCATCGACGTTGCACAAAGCTCCGTTTCAATATTTATATATCAGCACTTAGCATTTGCCATTGGTATTTTATTAATTTGGAATTGGGTTATGTTCCTATTTATTTTATTGTTTGCGATCGTGACTGCGCTTATCAATTTCTCCAGTTCACGCTGTGTTTTTCGTACCGTTCATTACCAGCGATTTGTTTCTGGTGAAGTTACCCGCTGCCTTGTGGAGTCAACTGCTGAACTCGTTTAGAAAGTAGAATATGGTTTACAGTTGATTAATTCTGTTCAATTAGTGTATCAGGGCGTGTGAGTTGTGCGACAGTGTTGTGTAACAAATGGTGCAACGTTCGCTGTGTTGTGGTGTGGCCGGCGGCGGCGCGGCCGGGGGCGTCGACCAGTGAAAGTGTGAAAGTGACGCGAATGCTCTTGCGCTGCACCGCGCCGCGAGCGGAACGAACAACCTACGATACAGCTTCAACACTGACTATATTCCAATATTAATAGTTGCTTGAGTAATTATGCCATGAATCTTGTCTTTTATTGAGATCACATAGATATAAACTGTTTTCGTTTTGCTGTATTCTAGATTCTCTACAAAGTTAGCATTTACAGATATCCGCCGCAAGTTCAATTGAATTTTATAAAATAATAAGATGCAAAGTACCCATATTAATACAAATAGCCGTATTACATTTGCCTTTAACCGAGCTTATGCTTACCATTTAATTTAATTCCAAGTAAATTGTGCCGGAATGCCGCCTAATGTTATTGTGTCTGGTTGGAAATGTAACTTCGGTACAAAAAGTCACGATGTTCCCTAACGAGGGCAGATAAAAAAAATTAACGAGCTCCATAATAAATGTGAATCTAGAACGTGATAGTCAACAATCGGACCGTTGTTTCCGTATCCATTTCTTACAGGGGCATAAAAACACAAGATAAGTTACACAAAGACAATTAGTTTACGAAAGTAGTGCACGGTATCAAACACTTGACTATTTTGTTTATCAAGACAAAAATAACTGGACTTATTCGGAGGAAGCACAAAAGTACATTGTCATTTAATGTCCTGTTGGGAAGGAAGTTTGGTTGAAAAGATTTTATATGGCAAAGTATTGAAGTTGCGTTGCTACCGCACGGCAAGCAACAAATGAGGATGCCTCAACAAGCTCAATGATTAATGAAGCTGCAGGCTCATACAGTTAAAATGCCATTATAATGCTGGGTTTTACCACTTTATATTACCCTATTTACATTTGTCTAATAGTAATTAGCTACTTTGGAGAAACAGCTTGGACACAGTTTAACACAAAGAGAATAATTGATTGGAAAGCAAGTAGTAAAATGACTAACTGTTTAAGCACTAAAGGGAGAAAGTCTGCGACAAAGATGATTGCAGCTTGTCACAGCCCGGAAACATGTAGGATACTTCAAAACTTTTGAGTGCTTACTTGTTTTATAGCGTTTATAATATTTTATTGCACATGATTTATAAACGGGCTAACGTTGAGAAGGCCTAACTTTATAAGGAAATCAATTAAGTAAACAGTGGGCTATGATAACTATATTAAATATAGATGTTGTGGTCTGTTTTATGTTGTAATCCTATTTAATTACCAGTAAACGTCGTGCTTCACTTTAAGTAGGTCTTATAATAGACTCGAGAGTCGCTCAAAGAGATTTGGAGACTATAGATGGAACGCAGCATCTAAAGTCCTCCTTATACCAGGGAAGAGTACCTTGTCTTTGCTTATACGCAAGAAAAAAAAATATGAATCCCAACAATATTGCCGGACAATCAACAACATATCGTGAGAAACTATGCTATGCGCTATGCTTTTATGGATTATACTGTATATAAATATATAGCTTTTTTATGGAACATAAAAAATATCTTGACCAGACAATATGGTACAATGTCAGACATTGTGTAAGTAAGTATGGTCTATACTAAACCACACATATAAGAGTCAATAAGGATATTAAATTCAATGAAACCCACGTCCAAGTTACGATATAAATAGTCACGACAAATGTATGGCTATAATAAATTCTAGTTCAAACAACATGCGTAGCCCCATAAGTTAATCTATGGGGAATAAAAATAAATAAACCAAACCGGTTCCGGATACTACGAACTGTCATGCGGTAACCAGTTAAACAGAATGAAAATGTAGTTTGATAGGAATCCAAAAGCGAAATAACTCTGTATAGTTCTGAGAATATTAATGAAGTCTTTAAAACGTAAGGGACGACCATAGAATTGTTAGCTGGAATACCACGAGCTAAAACTCGATTGACCTTAAATAACAATACACTCAACGCAGACGAAATACAACTGAATTTAGAGAATTGGTTTCATAAAACTCTTTTACCCCAAAGACAAATCACACCCTTTGTCTGTGGTTGGATCGAGTGAAACATTGCGTCGGCCATCGCCGTGTAACATAATCAAATTAAATCAAAACAGCTGATTTTTTTGGTCATTATTTCATTTTGTGCCTAATCAAATCACACCTACTAATGGGTTAATTCCTTCTCGGTCTTTTTAAGAAGTTATTATCATAAAATTGTAGAATTTATATATCCTGAATCTTTTAAGGTACCTAGTAGAAATTAATGACAAAAGGAAGTGACTAGAAATTCAGGTTAGAACACGGCCAGGCTACGATTACGTCCTGGATCTATGTATGTGGTTGGGACCGATGCCTGGTACCTAAAGTATAACACATAGTCACAAATGAAACAACGCATGATAATTGTGGTGGAATGATCCTAAATCCTAATGGTTTACTGGAACAGCTTACCTAATGACTAGTTCTTTGCTTACCTGTAACAAGAAAACACAAGTTAGCCAAATTTAATTTATAGTTAGGTACGTATAATGTGTCATTCAACTTAAGTAAATAAAATTGAATGAAGTAGTGCACTGCACATCAATATTTTTTGTTAATTACGATAAAGTTACAAAAAAATATCACCTCACGATTTAAAGCACGCATATATTAAATATGCTAAAAAATGCAACTACATTTCAAAACATGGATGTCTACAACATGATGAATATTCATGAAATAAAAAAAATTGCATGTGTAATTGATAGAAGTGAAACATCGGTGTGGCAGGTTCGCTGTGTTAATTGAACCGGACGAGGATTTATCACATGCGAAAATGCAGATTATACCATAACAGTACAAGTTGAGAGCTAAACGGAATTGAATAGAATAGAAACAAGTTGCGCTGCAACTTAAGATATAAGAGGGATTGTACATATTGATTAAATCAAATAGGAGGTAACATTGGAAAATGTTAATTATTTATTTCAAACTATCGTTGCCCGCGACTCAGTCCGCGTTAAAGTATGTTTGTATGGGGGCCACGTCTTATCATAAAACAATTTGATCGTTTTTTAAAAACAACCAAATATAAACGGCTTATTATATAAGAAATGGCCATACCATTACACGAAAACTGCTAGTTATACATATAAGAAATTCCAAAACGATCATTAAACTGCAACATTGTCCCTCGGTACGTTGTCGCCGCTATCACTCGTGTATCTGGTATTTAGACGCGTGTGAACAGCATAAGAGTGCATCGCATGCCTAATCTACCCTCTTAGCATTCACTCAGCATCGCAGCGGTGTCGATAACATGAAACAAACGCGCGGTTCAAATGACAGACGACGACTCCGGGCAACCATTGAGGCGATATAGTTGCAGGATGTCATGCCGTTCGACATGCACGATGCTTGTCGCAATTACGATTACTGTGAATCTTAGATATTCTCTCAGCATTACCTACTATCACGAGTGTTTGGAATTTATTAATGCAGGATTTCCCTATAAACTCAAATAGTAGGTACTTAATCAAACTATTCTGAAAATATTCCTCCACGCGAGCGAAACCACGGTAAAACAAAGTACCTATTTACTTACTACTAAACAGTTTATTCATCGATTAACTAGCAAATATTGTGTGCACTTCATACTCATACAAATAATGCACGACTCTTTGAAATGGGTAAACGACGACGCATGCTAATAATTCCGATTCATTGAATTGTATCTACGTTGCTGTAGCAAACAGACGACAAACTGACCGCAGCGCCGCTGTGCCGTTCGTTCTTTGGCTATCCGCGTTAACGGGAGAGCGAGACGACTATATGTTTCTATGTTGCAGCAACGTTACACGATTGATCGTATGCCGGGCGAACGACGTGCTATCGCCATTTTGCATCAGTTGGCTGTAGCGTTCTCGCGAACGCGGACACAATAAGGTCAAGTTAGTGTATTGTTGCTAGAACAAATTTGCAAAAAATGTCTGCAATCGTGTGGAGTAGAGACTTGTGTATAAATCTCATACGCGAATTTAGAAAAAGACCTGTTTTGTGGGACCCAAAGAATGCAATGTTTTACAAGAAAAAAATGAAAGCGGCTGCTTGGATTGAGATAGGGGATACGTTGGATATTCCCCCGGACAGCTGTACGCACAAAATGGGCATTCTACTGTCATCGTTCAGAAGGGAAAAAGTAAAGCTAAAGAATTCAGAAAGTAAGTTGTTTTGATGCTCAAGTCTAAATGTCTTGTCGGGGTGTAATGTAACATAAAGATTTAATGTTTATTTCTTTGTCTACAGGTGTTCATTGGTTTGCATTTGAAGAATTGGCATTTTTAATGGACAAGGACAATGAAACAAACAGGAAGTCTGAGGTGCGTATTTATTTTCTGGTACTGAAGTCATTTGAAAATAACTATATTGTAGGTACCTACTGTACTAGAGTACCTAATGCCCGCGTATACCACATAGAGCAATAACCTAATAATATAATATGCCCATATAATAGCCATAATTGTATTTCATGTCAATATTTATTTGTTTATAGGCAATTCATGATGAAGAAGTTATTGGTGATGCAAGTGTTGACGAGGAAACTGCCAGCTCATCATCCGCATTACATTCAGTAGCGGTGCATCCTAAGATTGATAAACGCAAATCCGTAAAGAGAACATCACTAGATAATGCCAGATTTGTTGATAAGAAATCGAAGTTAATAATAGAAACTGACCCGGTCATACGTATACCAGTTCAACAATCATCCCACAAAGCAATACAGCAACCCACGACAGCAAATGACAATGAAATAAATTTCTTTTCGAACTTTATAGCGTCAAAGATGATGAAGTATAGCGAAGCAACAAAAAATGCAGTGCAGCAAGCTATATGCGAGATTATATTCCAAGCAGATCAAAATTTATTTGAGCCTCAATGGCAGAGGGAAGATCCTTTGACGCAAAGTATGGTCACAGATCAACCTACTAGTAGTTTCAAAATTAGTTATAGCGATGATGATGATGATGATTAGGAATACTTAATTTAAGTTAATAATTAAAATAGGTTTCGATGAGAGAGTTTTTGATTTTTAACCTTAAAATATTTATTGTAATGTCAATGCCAACAGGTGTGGCAACCATAATTGTCGAAGCCTTTTGGTTATGATAATTTTGGATAACCTACTAGGGTATGACAAGGTACGGGTGTTGCGGCCAATGTATCTTGGACAAAATACAAATAATATGTAATACTTGTGTTTCATCATTATTTTACTTAATAAATATGAATAGGTAGATAACGTTTTCGTAGATCAAAGTATGATTATGTGGTTCGTAAATAACATAACTAAAATGTATGTCACTCAAAGCCTCATAATAATACATAGTACGACTTAATTGGCTGATCGTGGCAAGCTAGACAATTATAATGATCGGTTTATTGATCGTTTCTAGATAAATATTTCCCTGTATTTACAAAAGGTATAAGTAATAAATAATTTGTTTAGTGTCGATAAATTGTTTAATGTTATGGATGATGATACAATTTATGGCAGTGTGTAATTTAAGAATATTTGTGTTCTTTTTGTGTTACCTAGTCCATTAACAGCTATATAAAAAATTCTAGTTGTCATTGGGCACAGATTAACGACAAAGTTTTGGGAGCGCTGAGCTATATTTATGGGCGTTGGACGCGCTAGTCACATTTTCGATTCCTCATTCATGACTCTTGAGATAATGATGTCTTCAAGTCTAGTCCTCTTCAAGGATCTAGAGAAAAGATGATAATTGCTTCATTATTCGATATAATTATTATGTTCGCCGTAGTAGAAAGTATAAAAAAATATAATAAAAGAAGCACAGCTTGTTTCTGAAAGTCATCGTTGGATATGAAATAATATTAACGCTTTAAAAGAAGCAGTCTTCAAAATGCGATGTTTTTTTATGAATATAGAGATAATTATAACATGCCTATTGTTAAAAGTTTTAACTATAGCTTCCCGCCCTCGAAACCTACCTACCAAATTAAAGAGAAATTCACCCTAAAAACGGGTTTATTTTTTTCCTGTTACACGCCTACAAGAATTTTATTTTACCCGTTATCATTCAAACAAGAACCCGGCTAATAGCCAATTACTTTACTCAAACGAGAGCAATTACCTACTAATAGAGTAAATTGCTTCGGCACAGAAAATGTCTTTAAATGTCAAAGCAGAGGGTCACTGAGGTACGTACTTAATATACGCGACGAGATGTATCTTGTTACTAACATAAAAGTATATGCCTAAAATACTAAATTCCTAGACTTTTTTTATTATAGCACTAATAAAAACTACAGAAAACACATTCAATATCAAAATACATTATAAGATATTTAAAAATTAAAATATAAACTAGCGTTGAAAAAAGTTTGTTATGCTATCTTGTTTTAGATAACCATCAAATAATAAGCAAACGTTACAAATGTATTACATTAAATTATATAGTAGTTTTACCGTTGTTAATCTTATTGTGATCGGATGATCTTTATAAAATTAATGTCACCGTTCGCATTATATTGGCAAGACAATAATGAAAAGCAAATTTATGATTTAAGAAACACCGTATTGTAGTGTAGTCAAACAGGCACAACTCGGAATGAATAAAAGCATTTTTGAAAGATATAATTAAAGTTTGTGAAAGTTAACGATGCTCCTCATCTCAGGAAAGCCAAAAACGAGATCAAATTAACTTTATTAAAATCATTCTTCAAATTACAGAGCTGTCAAGGGATGGTTAATCATTTAATGCAGTTGATTTCCTGAGTGCTGTCAGCCCCCGTTCTGACATACATACATATTTGCGTTATTATGATACAGTCACGCAGAACATCCTTTAGTTGTGATTACGACTATCGTTAAGAGGTAACGGGATAATTTTGTGTACAAGGGCTAAGTCGGTCAACAGTCATTATTTATGACTCAGCAAAACAATGCGCAATGTTTGTTTATACAACACGGACTCTGACCGTTACACATTATTGATGTCATAGACTTTGATCTATGACTATTCATGAGATAATGACATGGAAACAATTGCTTACAAGTTGAATCGCTAAAAGCGCTGAGGTGTGTTTATCGCAATTTGCAATAGCTTAAGGTTTTGATTTAAAATTTCGCAGCCTAAACAGAAACAGGGTCCCGATGGGATTACGTTAACGAGCTCGTAATAGGATTACACACATTGATGTGGCCCAGTTCAGACGCTGCGGCGGGCTGCAACCGTTACCGGGCCACACCCGTCGCCGGCCTGTGACAATATAATGATTGTGCGCTGTATTTATTGTTAGGCCACCTAGAGACATGCGGTCTATCGGGACCTGTCTACGCTGCATCAACATGAGAGATTATCCACGCTCGTGACTTCCCGCGGTAGGGATATGGGGATTAATATTGTAGCGGTTATAGGTTAAGGCTTTTTGTTGGCGTTGGCAAAATTTTAGTGCCGATTTAAATAACGCAGTACAATTGAATGAAGTACATAATCAGTAACAGTTTGATAGTGAGCACTAGAAATATGCCTTTACATTTTTTATATGAGTTCCCACAATTTTGAACAAGCAGTAACATAAACATAAAGTAGCAAGAGTATTTCAATGCAGTTCATCATGCAACAGGTATTAAACGGACTGTTCTGTCTGCTATGTGCTGTGACCGCGTGCCATTTCACTCAGCCGTGACTCACGAATTAGAGCTAAGCCGAGATCGTAATTATGCTAGAGATATTTCGTGAACAAGAACACCCACTCACTCCGAGCAGGACCGGAGGTGCACAGAGCACATCATAAAATACGTTAATTTAATCACGCCTCCAATTACCTTAGTAATCAAGTGGACGGTGCTTCGCTAGTGTCTATTGCTATACCGGAAACCCTCTTTTACTTTATGTTATAATATTATGTTTACATGTTATATTCAACAAATTCAAAATTTTACAAAATGAAGAAATGCTCAGAAATTATCTGATCAACGTACCTATTGATTGTTAGAACGCGTCATAAAATACACAGCATCCGATTGCAAAACAACACGTGTTATTTAACGAACTGCATATTGACACATCTATAGTAACAAAAATAAACGTGTCAAATATTTATACTATTACGAGTTGTTTGTAAACTTGCCCTGTAATTCGCAAACATTAATATTTATGGAGAAGAAATAAACGCTTGATCTTTGTTCTGTTAAAATGAGTTAACTAAGGGACCGTTTTTCAATAACGAAGGGATGTTTTACTACCTGTAATATTCACAACTTAAGTTTTAGCATGGTGACAATGGGTTTTATTTGTTTGGCCCGTGATCCTTACTAATATTACAAACGTTTGTAAGAATGGATGGATGTTGGTACTCTTTCATAAAAAATAATTTTCAAGAATACATAATATCATCCCTAAAAATATATACGTACCAAAACACACACTATGTAAAGACAAACACAAATATGTAAATCAGGAGGTGTAAAGGAAGTATTGTAAATTTCCACATTCATACAATTCATAAAAAGCTCATTAATGAAAATAAATAATCCACTGAAGTTAGAATAATGAAAAAGTTCCATCAATGTTTTACAAAAAGGTATGTGACAGGTACGAGTACAACGTACGCTCCATATATCATAGATGTGAACCGGAGATTAGTTTAGAAAGTGTCATTTCAAACAATTTGCTGAAGTGGAAAAGTTAATAACACGTACGAAGTCAACAATTAAACAGATAATATTAGGGATGAATTATCACCTTCGTTTTTATAAGTCCATAAAAATGTAAAAAATTTATAATTGGAATCATGACGATGTATTTATTAGCCACAGTTACCATCCAATGAATATTATTATGGAACATGATTACCATATTAATGTTATTCAGATTGAAATGTGGACCAACAATGATGTCACACGAATTAAAAGCCCTTTAGGCACGCCCTTCCAAGGACTTACTCGTAGTTAAGAAGATTTACGGACCAGTTTGAAGTCGAATTAAATTTAGAAGTTAAATAAGAAGGTTAATTTATTAAAGTAATACAAAAGAAAACTCAAAAAATTATTCCAGATTTTATTGATTCACCGGATTTATATTTTTCTATCGCATCCTATCTCAAATTCTCAATGTTAGGATGTGAAATGTAAAAAAGATAATTTGAATATTTTAAAAGAAATTTCCAAGAGATATTCAACAGCGGAGTAAGAGTAAATTAACATGATAGCATCAAAACCGTATTGTAGGTACCGATTGGGGCATGGCGCAGGATATGCGGTCCGGTGAGTTTGCCTCATCCGATGTCCCCTGTGAAATTCCATCTATGTGCACGAATTTCACCAATGTTAACTGACGCGTGCAATAAAATGCCAACGAGTCCTTTGTTTCCCAGAAACAATTCGATAGCCATATGAGGAGTGGAATAGCGAATACGGCGTTGCGTAACAGAGGAGCAATACTTTCACTATATTGCAAGCAAGAGTAACAAAAACGGTGGCTTAGGAAATCATCAGCGACTTTATCTGGTTAAGTAACCCTGTGAACAGGCACACGGAGCGCGGTGCAGCACTTCACGATGCGTTGCACAATGTGAACGATGATACACAGAGAGAACACTGTCACGAATAGCGACACACTGAAACACAATACAAGTAGGCTATTTAGAACGTGACCGCACTGTGATACGTTACTAGTTATGTGAGCTTGTGATTATTTTAAGATATGAATAAATACAGTATTATGATACACTTATACGAGTATCAATAACTGCTTCCTATCCCTTGACGCAAAGACCATAACATTTTTTTACCTTTACTACTAAAACTTGCCACCAATTCCTGGTTCAAAGAATTCTGCTGTCAGCTTTTCTCTTCTGCAATAAACCTGCATAAAGTATGTAAGTAGTTATGAGTTTATTTTTAAGATTTAAACATTTAAGGGGCCACACTATTTTGTTGCAGTAATTCCTGGAATGCCTTTTTTTTACCGGATGGAATTTTGGGATTAACCTTTTACTGCCTAATAAAAACCCAAGAAAATTTTCACGTAGGTACCTATAACATGAATTACAAATTTCCTTGATCCTCTGTGGTCAAAACCAACAAAATTACATTAACGTCGATCGCGAATCAGGAAATATGCATCTATTTTCTGCCTAGCACATATTGTTGTTCAAGATAAAATGTTGAATCACTACTTAGCAAGAAGTTCAAGGACTGGAATGAATTGATTATCACGATTCCGATTATATCTATTGGTTTAGAAAACACGTTAAATCAACACGTTAATGTTAATTTACGTCACGTTAACCTGAAATTTTTAGGTTTTCGGTATTCTTATAAAGAGCATAAGCGAATCCAAAATATCCACATTACATTACATACTTAGCAGGTATGGAAATATTCTTTAGGGCACGGGTCGGCTCGATGCGGCCAAGGATACCGTGTTGGAGAAGGGACGTTGAGTAACATTCCAATCATTTTGCTGAGCTTTGTGCACTACTAGCTAACATAATAAAGTCGACTTACGATCATTTAAGTAGCATAAAATACTTAGGTCGTATTACGAGATATTAAATACTTAAACACGTGCTCAAGATAAAACCCATCGCGTAATTTATTTAATATACAAAACACTATTGAATATTTTTACTTAAAATAATAGTTGCAAGTTGAAGTTATTTAAGGAGCTTTTCTTTGGTTTAAAATATTATTTTGTATTAGCTAATTGACTCGAGCTAAAAAAATATTCATATAGACATAATATTCAATATTTAATAAAAATGATGTAAATACTTTCCTTAATAAAGCCCCAAAACCTTAACAAACCTAATTAGCATTGTAAATTTTAAACAACTAAGGTTATTTCCTTTTGAAAAGGCGATATCCTTGACATGTCTCATTTCTTCAACAATAAAATTGGCGAAAACAAGAATACGCTCTTTAGAAGGGTAATAGGGCTTCGTCGTAGTAATAAGGTGTTTTGTAGCTGAATAAGAAAATAACAGGGAGAAAAAGTTTTTGATTTACAGAGAAGACTGAAAATTATTTATTTCCAGATATGGTAAAAATTCAACCAATTCGACAGAGTTACGAGTATGATAGGTATTTAAAATAAACCACAGCTAAAGACGAAGATAACTTCTAATATCCATAACATTAACCTGAAATACAGAACAAATCCACGAAGTAAAGTAATGGGAATCCAACAATATACATGGCAGTAAAGTAGTTCCTGGTAATGCATAGAGTAGGTAATCGAAAAGTAATAAATAAGACCATATTGATGTGTTTCCATTGAATGCACCTAAACCAGGTACTTATACGTGTTTATGTGTATTATATAGTTAATAGATACAAGATCAAAACGTTTAAAGAGCCCAGATTCCCGGTTGTGCAGATTAAAATAATATTTTCTGATGAAATCAAGATTTATTTAATAGATAATTTCTTAGTCATAACTCCATAGAACAGAATAATGAAACTATTATGATTGTAATTGTAATTGTAATTGTAATTGAAAAAGAATTAGCTATTAGAAAACTGTTGTATTGAGTACATACAAACAAAAAGTGAAGTCAGTCGAAATAAAAGCAGCATGTCGAGAAATGAATGAGGCCACGCGAAGGGCCGCGTACACACTCGAGTACGAAAGTGAATTACACGCTCAAGGCTGACCGGTCTCTCCTCAAACCAAGTGACCTTTAGCAATCCAATATCCTCGTTCCCTCGCTCGATATTTTACATTATAGTAACAAAATTTTAACGACTAAGTTACTTATTATTGATACAATTAAAGTCCCATCGATAGCTGTGTTTGCATTTTTTACGTTATCTACATAATTATAGGTTATATAATATAGCCTTCCTCGAAAAATGTAATCCCGAGTTCCCGAGATTAGCGCGTTCAAACAAACTTTTCAGCTTTATAATATATGTATAATAGACCAAGAGCCTGTGATGGCCAGACCTTCCTTTAATTCACAAGCGTGAAAATTCTTTCATGTGTATGTCTAACATAGGTAAGAATAACCCCCAAACATGAAACCTGGATCGTGGTTCCTTTGGGAGATAACAGGTAAAAGGTTGTTATCTCCCAAAGGAACCGCGATCCAGGTTTCATGTTTGGGGGTTATTCTTACCTATGTTAGACATACACATGAAAGAATTTTCACGCTTGTGAATTAAAGGAAGGTCTGGCCATCACGGGCTCTTAGGTTATAAATTTTAAGTTCAATGTAAGACTACAGATTCTACTGTTAGGTCTGCAGTAATTCAGTTAGTCGGAGCCTCCCTTTATATTTGTTTAGATATCTTACGAGCTTTTGATATTACGTTATACTGAGAAGATATTGCTAAGTGGCGATAAACATCGATAACAGAGATCATGTTTAACACATAAACGTAAATGGTGAACCGTTGCGCGACTGTCGTGACGATTGAATATTTATTTATTCATTGGAAACAGTGCCACAGACGCAAGGGATAAATCAAATCAGATTTTCAACTGAAGTCCCGTTTTATTTTCCAACTTCGTATTGAATTTTAAATTTTGAGTGCAGTGATGAATTAACCATTGTCAGTGTTCCGGTAGCAATATCGAATTTTGATTTAAGAATAAGGAAACTGAGAGAACGTTCGAGAAGTTACCTATGCCACAATTTGAAGTATATAAATTAGTAACTGGTTTCGCAGCAGAAGATTTATAAGCCAGAAAGGTATTGGTGACAAATTAAACAGATAAGCCGTTCGTTGTGAGATTGTAATGAGGTGGAAATTCTAGTCCTAATAAATAAATCTTGAAATCTGCATCATAACATAATAAAAATTGCCGTTAAATACGGCAATCTGGACCACTAATTTGAATGATCATTATAAAACATATTTTATTACTTATGGTTTAATTTTATTAAATTTCAATAAGGTATTATTTCTAATAGATTCTGTAGTTGTCATACAACATATTATGATATTTGTTTGAAATGTTTGATTATTTGTTGTTTCACTACTAGTCATATTTTATGTTTAAAACGACAATTTAAGGACACTACGTACAATCAGTAAGGTCTAAAAAAACAGTGATAGTACAATAAGAACGATATTTTTATTTCTGAGTATCAACATATTGTCTGTTGAATGGATTATTTATTAACTCACTCAGTTTTCAATATCTTTGATAATGCGAGTACAAGGTACATCATTGTCTATCTTGACACAATTTGAAATAGTAATTAGGTACTGTGACTATAGAGCTACCGTTGTAGGTTTATGATCAACTCCTTATTTAAGACCTTTTTCGTACATTTAGGTCAATAACATTATTTAAAATACTATGTTATAAACTTTTAGACACAAGCGTCCGATAATTACATATAGCTGGACGCTCCGTATAAAGCTAGGCTTCACTTCTAATGATATCGGAGCTTCTGTCATAGCTGCGCTATTTTCATTATGTAACGATAATGTGATTCCAGTGGAGTCCTAAATAGAATACGGTGCTATGCTACGAAGGCGCAGTAAAACATCAACTTATTATTGATCTTTGAAATAAGGTATTGAAAAGTCACTAGTGCATAGCGTTTCAAGGAGCACACACTGTTTTAGTAATCTTTATATTAACAAGACCCGTACTTAGTTCGGTATAGCGGTATATATTATAGTTCGGTTTTCCGAGCGTCTTCATGCATGTTGCTGATCGCAAAACATGGTGCGTGAAGCCTACTTGATCTGATCGCGGCATTTAAAAAAGATGCAGTCTCCAAGCGCAGACCAAAACCACGCAGATCTAGCATTCAATTAAATGATAAATTCATATGTGAGGCCCAGTTGAGCATGTTAGATGGACATATTACTGTAGGCCATTTTCTAGAAATGGTCCGTTAGAACCATTTTTATTTTATTTTTTTCTTTATTCACCCTAGGTGAATAAAGTTTACTTTTGATTTTAAATATATGTCTTTTGTTTTATGAACAGCGGCACAGGTGTTTTAAGTTTACTAAAAGTGTATTTAATTCACCTAGGTGAATTAGGTCAGGTGAATTAAGTTTACGTAGCGGTAAAAGAGAGCTTTAAGTACTGATCCAAAATATTCTTAGATTCAACATCAAGCATAAGTCAAGTAGGTCTGACTCCAGCATCATGGAAACGTCCAAAAGACCGGCTGCATAATGCCACGGGCATGATATCACGTAGGCGATTCAATTTTGCGGTACAACGAGGTCGTTTGAATAACGTTTATTAGGTAACACGTAGATCATGATTACAATGGATGTTGCGAGGTTGTTATGTTTGCAGTATTTTTTTTCTACGGCCTAACTAGGTGTGAGAACTTTTATAGCATTAATATAAGCGTATTAAAACTTTTTGCGTTTTATATTTGTAAAGCATTATAGAAGCGTTATTTACGTTAAATTGTTTTCAAGCTATTTAGTTTACATGTCTATTTGATATTTGTTAATAGGATAGTTAAACAATGTAAAATTCTTGAGAATATTAAGTATATTATTTAACTTACATACTTTTAAGGGTACCCTTTAAATATGACAAGAACCCAAATAAACGAGGGTTTTATATATTTTTATATTATTAAAAATAGATTGACAGGTAGGTTGAAGCCGAGGAAAGTTTATTGGGATAGCAGGTAAAAATTTGATGCGATAGCAGAACGGACCAGATCTAATAAATATTCCAATAGCTTTGTCGTCAGGAATAGACATCGGACGGATAAAAATCATGGCTTATTAAAACCGCTGGTATGGCGGTAAATGTGGGCAAATATAAAAGCATTTCGTTGTTGGTTTAAGAATTCTTTGTTTCTTGATTTTCTTACAGCGACCACTTCTGAACTTTCATTGAATGTAACCAACCATCTATCGATTTATTTTCTTTTAGTACCGGTTTATTGTAAGATATGGGCACGCCTTACAATTTTTGGACTCATAAAGGGTAATTTTTTTCTTATTTTATAAACTACGTTTATGTCTATAAAAAAGCGAGAATTAAAATAATAAGCGTTCGTGTTAAGAAAAATTTACGTGGAACATTATGCAATATATTCATACGTATTAGGCACTACAGTTTTTGTAACGAAATCGTGTCGTATGCGCATTAGCGATATTATGCAAGTATCTGGAGAAAATAGTTAACATGTTTACGTAAGGTAATGAAGTCACGAACACAATGAGAACATTGTTGAATAATTTGTACAAACAATAATAAACTGACAGAAAGTCATTGTTAATAACACACCTGTAGAAATTTAAGTTAATACCAATCTTTCTATAAAAAGATTTTGGTCGTATTAATTACAAGGTGGATTTATAAAGAGGTAAACCTACAATATAAATACGAATCTGATGTTATGTTAAATAAATTAAACATAATAATAGACTCATATTATTAAGCAATAAAACGTCTAGCTTGAGAAGCAGTTCTCGTTCGAAACGACTTTAATTAAGCTTGCGTGAGGCAATTAGATGCACACGTTTAATTGAATTGCAATACATCTGCTGTATGCACAGTCAGCGGGAATATTAATATGAAAACTCAATTTATGGACACCCTTTATAGCAGAGGAATGTTAAAATTATGTATATTGAGGATGCTGTGGGTAGAAACTTCATAACTAAGCCCGACGAACAATTATGCAGGTTTTATTGAATTATATCTTTGTTAACAGAACGAAATAAGGACTAAAGAAAAAGCTAAATTAAAAGAGAAAGAGGAAACGACAACGAAATAACTTGACGTAGTATGAATTAAATGAATAAATTTAGATTTCAAGTGAGAAAATACAGATAACATAAAACGTAAAAGTTCGTTACAGAGAAGAATATTAAATTTGATCAAGAATTCAGCGAAGCATCCAATTACTAGGTAAGTGGGTGAACCAGTCTGCATACCTTGCAGAACTTCCCGTATTAAATATTGTCGGTATGATCGCTGACTATACGGAATGTCCTTCAAGAAACAACGCTATGCAGTTATTGCAAGATGTTTCAAAAGCTAATCGAAAAACCTAGACGACCTCGCGAATTACATATCAAAATAGTTATATGTCTTGGATTGTTAGGAAACTATAACATGCAAGGCTATGCCTAGTTCGCAGCTTAATTTTGTAGTTAACCCCTTGGAGAATTTATGGGGACTACTAAAAGAAAAATATAAATGTAACATTATAGGTAGCTTATCTTTAAAAAACCTGGGTATTACACTAGAGTTCATAATCATAAATAGATTTTTAAATATACAAATTTGATTCTTATTTACAGTACAAACGCGAGTTGTTTGCAACTTGATACAAAGTTGACCTAAAAAAAAATCGCCTAGTGACAGTGACAGGCAATCACTCCCAAAATACTCTTGTTACATGCAATACGGCCAAGGACAGACTTGAACAAGTAAAGCATGTCGTGACCTACGTGTTTCATACATGCGTAATTATGCCTGCTCATCATTTTGGAACAGTGAACTACTTGTTAAACGTAGAGGAATAAAGAAGGCCACAGTAACAGCGGAACGCATGTTCCTACATTACACTAAGACAACATAAAACAGTCTATAATTATAGATGTTTCCATTATCTTGTCAATATTGAAAACGAAGGTGCGTATCAGAATCAGACAGTGACGTTTCCCACAGGCGACATGTAAAAAGACTTATCTGCTGTCAAGTATCTTTCATTTTTTTAACAATCGCAAGGGCAATGCGTTTGCGTGACAATTCGACATTGCTCAGTATGCGAGGGTATGAGTTTGTTCGCACGGCGTAACGCAAGGCTACTTCGTCGCTAGTGACATGACATGCGATGTCAACATTAGCAATACTTACGAGCACTATTTAATTTAGATTTCGTACTAGTTTACATTGCTGTTACACGCGTGTTAAATTATTTTAATACTATGCTCGCTTTTGTACAGCACATTCCATGTCCGTACACGCCACGGGCAGAATACACGCCCGTGCGTCATGGGTGCTGATAGTGTTAGCTGGGCACATTTTAGCTTTCTTTATACATAGGTATACAAAATTATAATATAGATTTCCGGTGTTTAACAATAAGGAAATTCAAAATCAATAACTGTTGTTAGAGAACTAACACTTCATATTGCGTGAACATCAGTTTTACGGGTAGGTACCATACCATCCAACTAATAAACAACTTCACGGTATTTGTCACGTACTAACAACTAAATTAAGAAGCAACAGAAAAACTGAGTTGCTAACAAACGGAAGTACTGTGTAGAATATATTATAAGATACAAACAAGTATTTCCTTTGGTCCACTCATAGTTTTAGCTTGACATTTAACAGAGGGTCATACGAAAAGTAACATGTGAATACAATTGACTATTGCCCAGCGTACTTACGTTCCCAGGAGGTTTTTACAGGTCGCATGTGACATGTCTTTCATTTTAGAGTCAACAAAAGGACAAGTGAAGGCGTTAACAATAAACCTCGTTGACCGAGTGTCCAAGGTAGAGTGTCCTTGGTTAAGCCGCCATGATGCCTTTGTGACGTCACGCGGTTAATTTAATGATATTATCAACACGTTCCACATCCGTGGAAATAGAACTGATCCGATTCAATCACGATTCCGAATGGCCATAGGAAATATCTAGGATCTTGATACGTCCCATGAGCTTCGCGTACCACAGAGGGCTTGGATATTACGAATCATATTTACGAGTAATATAGTTATAAATTGTCATAAAGAGAGATGATATGCTGTTTTTAAGACGTAATTGTCCAAAAGTCTACAGATTTCATGGTTTGATTTAGATTCTCCGACTCGTACCAGGTAGATTGTTTACGAGCTTACCATGCCAAGCCAAGACATCACAAATTGCTAAGTGGGTATGTCGACCTCATGAGTTTAATCACGTTTCAAGACACTAAAGACTGTTCATTTTATACCGCTTCAAAGAACGATCAAGTGGCTTATCTTGGATCAGATTGTGGTTTAAAATGAGCAAACAACAACGCGGTCAATGAAACTTTGCTGTGGTTGACGTTGATATTGAACTGTCGGTCGTACAGAATATATTGAACTTATAATAGACCATGACTTCGGCTTCGCTCCAGTGATAATTAAATAAATATGTATGTAAGCATTTTTCAGAGGATATTTTTAAATACATCAAATAATGTATATTTTTTTTTACAAGTTCCTGTTTGTCTAGACATCGTACATGAACACTTTTCAATCAATGCACGTAGAGAACGATGCTAAATAAATGCGACTTGCTCACCTGTTATTTAATTTGTCACGGCCGAGTAAATAAATACTCCGAACATACCTGCAACAACAACATTTTCATTTTATTTAAGACACTTGTAATACAACAAACAAAGTTATTTAGCTTTTAATCTTAGGATGAAGAATATGTCGAAAAGTGTTTCTTTAGAAAAAGCTCTAATTAAACTTATTTATGAACAGTCAATGTCTTTGTCTATTCGCATTAGAGAACATATCATTGACTTTGGCGAGGCCAACTAGGCCGAGGGGTAAGGCTTACGATGTTTTCCTTCCTCATAGACACACATGCTTACGGATAAAGTGAGTAAATATTACCATATCTATGTAGGTATATCTGAAATGCATGATAATGGGCAGGTGCTTACTGTTAAGGGCTGGAAAAGCAACTACTACGAGTACCGGTAGCAGCTGATAAGTAAATGTATGCCGGTCATTCACCTGAGCGATTGACGCACTTTATTACCTTAGCTTTATTTACATGCTTAGCAGGATATGGCCCTTATATAGTCGGCTAAATTAAGTATACTTTTTCTCATGGCCAAATTTGACAAAAGGATTATAAATAATACTTAATTATAGTGTCGAAAACATGCTTGTTCACGTTACATTTTTTAAATAATAAATATTGGGGAAATTGTTTTATGATTGTATTGTAAAATAAAGCTTTATTTCAGTAAGCAAGCAATGTCTGCGTTGCAATCATAGTCCCAGTTTCCCCACGGCACAGGTTGATAAAACGATTGTATTGTAGAGTTATAAGCAAATACACGAATATACGGATATAAAAAGTGGGACGAAAGCGGATTTTTAAATTAAAATATTATTTAGGGCCGAATACGGACTTCAATTCAGGACGAATGCAGATTTTTTTAATGCGGGCCGATTATCACGGGACGAATACGGACTATATCATCTAGAAAGAATAAGTTTAGATGAAACGTCGTATTATACTGTTTGTCACCTAACGCTATAGAAGAAATATACTTCCTGTCTCAATAATTTTATACATCGAAAACTATACAAATGATGATTACATGCACGAAAAGATGATATAAAAATCAATTTAAGTGAATCAAGAAAACGAAGACAGTCAAGGTGAAAATGTGGCGTCTTTTCACTTTCACCGTCGTGTGACACAGTAACCAATTAGCCATCATAAGGACGGATGGAGAAAAGCGTTTGCGGTCTCGAATATATACGTTGTTTGTCACCTATTTGTGCAAACAATGGCGAAGCGACGAGGAAGCATTCACCGTCAGCGAACAATGTTTGTTCAATACCTTTGTGTGCATAGACGTAAATAAAGCTACCGCGCCGAGTCTACAATACACATTAGGAAGTACACACGAGTACCAATTTCTCTAGATGGAAAGTAAAATGATTCCATAGTGTACATTTTGTAATAAGCCGTTTAACTTCACATCAATTCATTTCCATGTATATTTTATCGTTGAAATACGGTTTCCGAATTGGCGAGCAATCTGCAAACATTACCGTTGAGAATAGCAGCTTGCCACCTCTGGTTGCAGGCGGTTGCACAACCGCCGCGGGCCGGCGCGGTTCCCACGCGGATTTCATACAAACAACAAGCAGGTGCCGTTTCAATGCAACCATTAAGCTGCGCGTTTATTAGCCAATGCAAATGTTGTGTTAAGGCTGTAATTATTGACTTAATCCTGATCCGACTGCGGACTGCAGTCGTTAAGATAACGTTCCCATTTACTAACAGCATTTGAAATTATTTAATTGAAGATATAAAACATTAATTTCTCCAGTACATACCTAATCCAGCGATCTTACAACCATATACATACTATCATTCACTGTCAACTAGAGAACACCGAGGAAATTATACACCGTTAGTATAAAGTATCCCTATTTCAGACAGGCAGGATGATTTAAAAGGGGTCTCACAATGAATCTTACTAACAAACTTACAATAAAGCATGAATAGTACGCAATAAATCCGTTTGCTCACGAAGTAACACCCAAGAGGTCACCTGCTGTGCCTACAGATAAATTTATCAGGTCTAAGTACGCCATACCTCGCTTATGCCCTTTAAGATATACATTACAACATCGAGTAGATTCGTGAATGCCGGCAGTTGCAAGGTCACTTTTTGCCTAATTGGTATCGATACTAAACAAAAAATGATACTCAGGTATTTTAAAATCAGATCAGTATTATGTTACAATATTATACCTACTTTTCACAGAGCATTTATAAGATTTATTCTAGAGTTCTTGGTTTATTTGTAAATCTTTTATGTAAGAGGTATTTAAAAGAACATTTAGATCAAAAGCATTGATGTCAACAAACTATTTCACCTATTGTTTGACACGCCCTTGATACAATTCAGAATTTCAATTCTATTGTTCTCTAACGACTTATCTCATTAGCTGACTATAATAATAAGAAATACATATCGGGTTTCACAAAATACAAGGCCGATGCGAATTACCATAGATGTTACTCAATAATAGCATTCTAAATTCCATTTGCATAAAAGGTTAATAGAATATGTCGGGCATGGCGCAGATTAATTTAATCTGGTCTGGGAAGCCGTGGCCGGTGCAATCACGTAGCGCGGTGTCAAGTGATAGTTAAGGGTCGGAATGCAATGAACGCTGCGAATATACGAGTTCGTTCTATTGACGATGATACAGGGTTGTCAGCTCACCACTCTTTATAAGAAATAATTCCAGGTATTACATGGTCTTGGTGCAGCAATTTACGAACTTAATCACCAAAAACCAGATAAATTATTCTTTCTATTTATTTTAAGATTTAAATGTGGTAAACTAAACAAATTTAAATAAAATAATAAATAAATATTGCTGGACAATTCACACAGCAACAACAAAAGAAGAAATAACGTAAGTTATTAAAATGTAGTGTTTAACCGACAAATCATAAAAAATATTTACCATATATTTTATGTTCAGCTAGTTTTTTTCTTTACAAGAGTCTGTATAAAATCTTTTATGAAAAATACCGACTTTTCAACTTCAATAACATCGATAATGATAACCCTAGAAATATGTCGATCAACCTTCCATTCTCCAGCAACGGAAACCAATGCCGAAGCTGCTATTAAATTTTAAGTAGCAACAAGCGCTACCTAGTTTACATCACTTGGTGACGAGGCAGATAAATTATCTACTAGTAAAATATAAGCAGTACTTATCTATTACCACTTTTATAGAGCCGGATGATATGAAATTTATTCAACGCGTCGAAGATGTTATATTTCCTGTAGAATGTTATTGATCAAGCAATATGAGAAATAAGTTCAATTTCATCACAAAATCCAACACGCAGCAAAGATTATTACAATACAGGAGCGCCGTTTAGCCTATAATGTTGCAGTCATAAAATCCTTGACCATAAAACTTAGCAAGTCATAAATTGCATAACATTTTTAGCGGCCGTAAAATGAAGAGATGATTCAATTATAGGTTTGAACTTCATAGCTCCAGTAAAGCAGGTCACATTTTATGGGGACAGATATTTTCCACAAGCAACAGCCTGAGGCACTTCGGCCTTTGACTTAGAAGTATTGAGGGAAATCGTAAACCTGCTGACCTCGAAGTTACTACAGCAATACAAGATAGTGCCTGAATTAAATAATAAATTGTTTTTTTAGTTTCAGAACTTTCTTACTTATACAGAACGCCCATACCTAGCTAAAGTTTTAAGTACGTAACATTGATTAAGCGAGGAATTATAATTTATAAGAGATTTCAGATTGTTCGTTACATCAAGTCTGAAAAGTGATTCTGAAGTCATGACGTCATGTCAACTAAGTACAATTTCGTAGGTAATAATTTGGGGTCACGTGACGGGTCTGCAGGCGCGTAGTAATGGGATGAGAACGCCGCGACCTTGCCCGGGGCTCAGGCGACAATGCTCGCACGTCAATCAAATTATATTAGTTCAAAGCCACATCTATAGAGTTCATTACCTCAATAACGACTATACACTGCGTACGACCACTTAATAAGTTTGGTACGACTATGACCTTTCGAGAATGGGAGTGCCAGTAGGGATAACGCCTAGTAAACTTTTATGTTGCGTGTGGGTTACTTTGTTGTGTTGACACTATGTTTTAGTTGTTAAATATAATAAACACTTAAAATCGAGAAATATTGTTTTGAAAATTTGTGTTAATTATTAAACAGTCACTCTTCTTTTTCAAGAGGGTAGGGTTCAAACAATACCACGCTATTTTAGGGCAATCCTTGAGATATTTTCCTTGACATATTATCTTGAATCGACAGCAGTGAGAAAGCAATCACTAACATGTTGGCTCTCGACCAAAAACCTATTACAGAACAACGTAAATGATCTAACGTGATTGAGTATAGGTTTGAATTGATCTGTGTTCGCATAAAAGGTGTAACGGATGTGTATGTGTATAGTATACGTTTCTATATCTCAACGTTTTCAAAACAGTGATTTTGGTAACTTTTTGTATCATTTAGGTACCTATTTAATTATTTTATCAATATAAAGAAAAATCTTTACACATATAATCGCATAAGCTATTAAAACAATTATTCTGCAAGTTAAATATCTACTAGGTGCGTTTAGGTAAAAGGCACAAACAGACACATCCAAACTTTCGCATACAATAATTGTGTGCTAAAGACTGCAGTGGTAACTGGTAACGGCGATGACATTTGCCTATCTGAGTTCACGATCACCTTGGTCTCGTTGAGATTGACACAAAAACTAGTTCAATCACGGACGAGGCTGAATCAACTGTCGATGGATGGAGTCATGCTATCGTATTCGTCTGACCTACATCAGCATTTCTACTTTACAGACTTCGAGACAGTCGCGTTGATGATGCTTAATACATTTATCATACACATTATCATCAATGATAATTGATAAATAAAAATGTTGCTCCAGATGATACAAACATTTGTCCCGGGGCAGAAATCGTACCCGCAACTTATTGTATCGCAGGTCGTCTACTACCTATATTTTAATTAAAATCGGTTTAGTTTACTACAAGATATACGTAAGGGTTGTGTGGGTGTGGCGAATGTGCAAAAATGTCTTAATGTGTGTTGTTACGGTAAAGAAATCGTGTGGACCTCCGTGACTAAATTGGCTCGACGACGTCTTTACCAGTTTTCTCCTCTTATAGATAAAGCCGAATATGCTGAAGGTATAAATAAGATATGCGTTGATGCATAATCAAACAATAATATTGCGTCAGGCCTCATAACTTGAAATATCAAAACAATCGAGATGTATTGAATTATTAGTCAATAAACTAGTCTTGTTTTACAATCAATAGACGCTTATAACGATAAAATCGCGTGACTGTAATGCGACGCTTGCAATTTGAACTAATTACACCTGATCACCAATTCACAAGGTTGCTTACAAAGAAACCGCACAATTAGTTGATACTGACGATAACAAGACAAATACAAACAGTTTATTGCTTCTATGAAGTAGGTACATTACATTCACACATATGTAAGTGTTGAAATTAACTAGCGTAATTGTAACTTTGCATATCCAAATCGAATCTGCATCTACGTTTTCATATACCATAACACCCCTATTCACGTTCCCACTGCTGGGACACAGGGACTTCTCTCTTGACGAGAGAGATTAGGCCTTAATTCACCACGCTGGCCAAGTGCGGGTTGGTGAATGACACATGTCCTTCAAACTTTTCAAAGTTCTCAGAACATGCCGGTTTCCTCACGATGTTTGCCTTCACCGTTAGAGCACGTGTTTTTAAAGCACACATAATTTTCCAAGAAGAAAAATCAGAGGTGCGCGGCGGGATTTGAACCCACGACCTTCGGAATGAAAGTCGAGTGTGCTCCCACTTAGCCAACACGGCTCATACGTTTTCATAATCACCGTTGTAAATCCTCTGATACCACATCTTATGAATTATAAAATCTACTTTGACATTTTAGATAAATTAATTTGGCGACAGATATTTAAAAGATTTTTATTTATTTTTAATGAACCTATCTAGTGGTTTTACGCCCTGTTATACTTTTCGTGGCGTATTTATGATAATTTATCGTATAAATTGAAACATCTTATTTTTAATTAAGAAATAAAAAAAATCTACAAGGCAAAATGATGCGTGTAACTTAAGGCGATTTAATAAAGCTGTGGTTAATAAACAATATTTTTCAATTTCATAACACGCCCGTTCCGCCACAGGCATCTAAAGCAAATCACCATGAATAAATTCTAAAGAGAACATTTGCAATGATATAATTATTACCCATCTCTTCCAATAAAACTAGATTTTAATAAAAGAAGGTTTAAGAGTATGCTGGACAACATGAAGAAAGTTGTATTCTTACTGATATACTATATTTTAAAAGTATTTAAAGGTTCCTAGTTCCAAGTTTTATACGATGCCTTTGTCAAGTACTTTATAAATTTACAAAATTATAAAGTTATTACTTGTATGATTGCCATTTTAAGTTTTCTGCCTTACCTTAGGTGAACATTGATACAAATGCCACTGAAAAGAACAAACAAGGTCAATGTCGAATAAATAAATCGTAGTGGATAACTTCCGGTGCGTGGCAGTAATTGCACCAGTGACATGAAATGGCGCGGTTTCCGCATCAAAGCTTCTAAAGCAAACCAAAACAATGATGTTGGCGACATTACATTTCATTTAAAGCTTACTTTTGTTAGTATTATTGTCTAGTAATCTGATGAGATTCTTCAAAATAACGTTATGTGTACTATACGACAATGAATATTTATATCCAGTGACGGTATCTTTAAGTAAGACAGCCGCAATGCTATTAAAACTCAGCGATCAACCGGACAGCAAAAAAGGTATAAATTACTTAAATTGCCGTAGAACTGACATGAGTGTGTACATTTGTAAGAAATCGTTCATTATATTGTCCAATATTAAACGATACCGTGCGAGAAGACTAACACAACATACAAAAACAAATAGTAAAGTATCACAGGATAAACCAAAATTACATTTAAAACAAAAAACAAACTAAGTACATGATGGCCCTCAGAAGAATGAAGCGGCTCTACAACATGTAATACAGTTTTCGTTTAATGTAACCCAAGACAGTTTAATAGCAACTTACGTATAATTAACTCAGAATCATGACATGGGAACAACTCTTTCACAATTGACAAGGACTCTGCACCAAGAGCAATATTATTTACATAAATGTATTTAACGAAAGGTGTTCAAATCTTTAGGAAATAAAAACGCAATAAAATAAGGCAGATGGTATAAAGATATCAGTATTTCAGATATATCTTACAACCTTGAAAGGATTCACGGAGAAATCGAGCGTAAACTTTATCGAGTGCCTTTAGCGTTCACGTTTCTGCCAGAGATTTATATGAACATGGGTAAAATACAAGCAAACCTACATTTAAAATAGACCGCAGATCACGAGGCGTAAAGCGTGGTTACTTTACTCACCCCGTTTCGACAAATCACGTTTAGATACCAGCCATTGTCGCATGGCCCTTAGATTATAGAGAGAAGCTATTGAAAAGTGCCTATTTATTGAATGTTGCTTCGATTAAAACTAACAAATTAAAAAATGATAAGCTAACTTTCTCATGTAAAACATGGAACTAAAACAGTTTAATGTGGATTTCGATACAAGATTGAACAAACTTTAGATGGCTCATAATTTACAGCGGTAAACTTGCTACACAACTTATCGTCTTTTGGAACCGCCTCCTGTCACGGAATGGAAGTAGGCCAAGGGCAGAATATTTGCAATTATAGAAGAGTGAATGGTGCGACACTTGCTTATTTTATACTCAAAAGTATCTCAAACACGCTAGATCAGAATAACTGATCTTTTCTAAAAGTGCATAGTGCGTTCACACATACATTCAAAGCTTCTGACATGCTGACCGATATTCAATGTTAAAACACTGGGCTCAGCTCAGAGTACAAATAAAACACACTTTCTGCAGAAGTCTTGGAGCGAGAGGCCTCACCTAGTGACATGCTTGCTCTGCTTTCTTGCGTCTGTATAAAAGAACTTTATCTCTAACTTAACTACGATATTTATTTCTTTATGCATTCAATTGGTAATATTCAGTCAGTCTAAAGTAGGTACTCTGCTTAACACTTGATAAAAAATACTACCATTGCGAACGCGCAACGTTATCATGCGAATCTCGCAGAACTTAGATATATAAACAAAAATATAATTTATATGAATCTAGTGCTTGCTATAAGATTAAGTTCACAGCCGGTAAAGATATGAAAATTGGCTCACTAGACGTATTGTATTTAGATTCATAATATTACTACTATCCGAGTTTCCATTCCATCCGTGCGACAGCAAAGCAAAGTTTCATTAATCGCATTAGCAAACCGACGCGTGGGAAACAAAGCGTCATGTTACAAACAAGCGCAATACACCCTGAACTGAAGCCGTACAGCACGACAGCTTAAAGTTCATGTGCACACGACATATAACCTGACTATGGAAATGTGATAAAAGCCACAAAACTAACTACTGTACTAAACTATGGGTAAAAAAATCATCATGCATGTAACGGCGCGCACAGCACGTGAATGAAACACGAAACGCAGTATGTTATGCAATCACAAGGAATGATTTACAGGCTTGACTCAATAAAATAGGAAGTTAATCTGCCAGTTCTGAGAACAAACAGTTCAGTGGTTTAGTGGCGTACCGTGAATGTGAAACTCGAACCTACCCAAAAAGATAATGCAAATTATACGGAATTTCCCGTGGAAGCAGCTGTATTTTCAGGGAACTTTCAGTTATCTGCGAGCACGCTACTTATGTAAATGGTAAAGCCAGTGCCCCAGCCAAACATTATCACAAGCTATAACGATGGTATTCAAAAGTCAAGTGCCTGCAAATGATACCATTACTGTCAATTTTACGAGGCAAAAGTTGTTACAGACAACAATGTCTAATAAATCAACTTTGATTCAAATGCTTTGTTTTGTGTCCAGCACTTGCAAAGTTACACCGATGACTATTTGTCAAAAGAAATTAGACATGAATGGACTGAGATATTCAGAAACGTGTCCGAGAAAACAGACGTTTGCCTTGAAAGCTTTTAGCCGAAGAAGACGTTGATTTATCGAGCATGTTAGACTTCGTCTCATTTATCACACAGTTTTACCGGCAAACGCACACAAAGGGTAATGGTTTGCCAATTCGTTTATCGATACGACATTGACGAAGTCGACAACAGATCCCATGAGGTAATTTGTAACGTACCTTCAGACCGGATTCACATAAATCCCTAAAATATGGCGCACCACTTCCACCCTCGTAAACCTAGCATCGATATCGTACAAAATATTTGTAAGTAATTCTGTAGGGTATAACAATTTATGACTTCTTTCCCTTAGTTAATACTTTTTATTACTTTCTTAAGTTGTAATAGTGATTCCTCTGAATTCAGGGGAGAGGCCAGCATTGTGGGATACGTACAAGAGGAAACAATAAAGATTGTGTTGACTCAAACTTGATAATTTGTTACTGCTATAAATTTAACGGAGGCTCTAATTCTTCGTTCTAATATTATTCAGGCGGCTTTGTCTGTAGAAGTTTTTTACTCTCAAAACAATTTATGTAGCGGTGAAGCAATTAAGTTTGTAACAAATAGAAGTACATAATTTCGACAATTCGAAATATTAGTGGTTACTAATAATTTGGTGACCAAAATACATCTTAGCAATGTTTGTTATGGATAAATAATAACAGACAAACATTTAAATGATGCACGTTGTAGAAAATTATTTTCAGTATGTTTCCGATAGTGTTAATTGATTAACCAGCTTTAACATAAAAAACAAAGTAATCAAAATTATTAGGAGTGATTTGTTGGAGATATAAATCTAAGCATTAGACAGGGACGAGGTGCCCCTAGGCACGCCACTAGTGTATCCAATTACCATGGTACCCTACACCGGTCTTGAACATGACGGCATGCTATAACTTATTCAGAAGATGCCATTGATAAAAATCTATTTTATCCAAACCTAGTTTCCATCACGCAAAACTCGCGTTTTAAGATTTTTTTACAGTAACGGGGAAGAGGTAACAAAATTAAGCCTTTATAAATAGAAGTATAGAAATATATACTTGTCATATTTACTTACCAGCAAAGAAATTTGAAAATATACGATGCTGCAAAATCAATTTTATCGGTAGAAATGAACTAGGCAAAACACGCAACCGAATTCACACAAGAAGCGTATCTTAATCGATTTGAATAGCTTACATACAACGTAAGATTGCAAGAAAAAGCTGAACGGGAAGCTTCATAAACTGCTAACAATATTTCATTCTGTGGCATCGAACATAATCAAACGACCGCGCAGGTATACTTCCAATAAAAGCTTTTGTTCAAGGTTAACTTCGATTAGGGAGGGAACCACGAATAGGAGGGGGAGGCTATATCCTGTTTACGCATATATTTTTTTAATTTATTAAGATGGTCAATATTTCTTATGTTATGAAAGTATGTGTAAGGAATTACAAGTATCACGCGATCTGGCGATTACAAATCATCCTTGCATTGACGAAATGGACAGAAAGCTCCCTTCAACATGATGGCTGGCACTAAAACACCGAGCGGCATTTCTTCAGAAGTTAACTAATGATTATTTCGTGCCACTAACTATGGCGCTAACTGATTGCTGTTTTAAGTTAGTGAAAGATTAGACATCGTCTGTCGCAATTACTTGCGTAAAAGATTCAGTCAAGAGTTTTTCTACAATTTTATTTGCTGTATATGGTGTAATGGTGCTGTATGTAGGTAAGTGAAAACTCAAGTTTTTCCGCTCTGACAATGCCTCCATAAAACAACTGACAGTTCACGTTTTCTCCCAGCGTCTCGTTTTACACCAGAAACCGTTGTTATGGTGAGCCCACAGATAATTAATTCCGTCCTGCGCTACTTATGTTACCGACGTAGAAACCGCATAGCCCTGTAGTGGTCGAACAACACGTTCGATTCAACTCGTATCAGTCATTTAACTTTGTTCTAATTTCACTCGCAACTGTTTTCCCCGCAGTCACAAATTATATGAAACGCTATCTATGTGTTTATCTTTCCAACAAATAATGTTGAATAGATTAATGGAAGTTGTTAATGAAAGTATGAAAAATTCCTTGTGAATACCGCGAGGCAAGTCACGGAAGAGCTTCGGCATCCAGCGAGTGAAATCAGCCGAGCACATCGCCCTGACCCTGCGAAGTGCCGCATTTATTTACTCACTGCGCATCTGATCACCTTCAGATAACCTTTATTGAACATTAAGAATTTAAATGATATCCTATTGAGAATTAATTTATAGCAGATATAACCATATCTGTATGTCCAATCTTCTAAAACTAGACGATTTTAAGACATGGTAGGCTTTTTGTGAGAACTGACCTCGACAAGTTTTCGATATCGACGTCACAGAGAATACAATCGATCGCCACGTAAAAGGCTATAATGGGGGCTTTGCATCAGCGCGATCGTAATCACCGGCCGGCGGCAAGCGCGGCTAACATTACGGAACACAGAAAGCTATGGACGAGGCTATGAACTTTTTACTTAGTATTCTAAGGTAAAATAGGTACCTAGTTCGTAAACGCTGATAAATAGTTAATTAATATTTGCTGTTTTTGGGTAGTATTTAATGTTTTGCGTATTGGGCCAACTTCTAATAATTTACTGCTCTAATGTCTTTAAAGAGGCAAAAAGTATGATTTTTTGCTAAGTTGTTAAAAGTTAGTACAGTAATGTTAACATTCGCTGCATCGGCCGCGTGCTGATTCAGATCGAGGTCTACCGGGCCGCTGGGCAGTGCAACTTCGTTCAATTACACGCTAATATTACAAGTTGAGGTTTAAATAGCAGGCAACAAATCCGCATCATACTGTTAACAGTAAGATAATTAAAGTAGCTCCGAAGACGCAAAGAAACAGATTATTCTGTTGAATCGAATTGCTATGGGCGTTACAATAACAATAAACGTTCTGACTTTTCATTAGCAATAACTTAACTGAACATAAAACATAATTCCTTGAGACTCGTGATGTTTTCGCAGACAATATCACGGTGAAATTCCGAGAGAAAATATACGAGTTCATGGAATCAATCTGGATATTAGAGTGCGCAAAGAGATATTATCTCTCCCATAAAGAAGATCACGTAACAATAACCATTAGCAATCAATCAGGTCGGTAGACGGCAATCAGAGCCCCTACAGCAAATACGTCGACTTCGTCCTACCGAGATTATAAGGCGAGGAAGGAAAATATGGGATGTTAGGATTATGCGACGGTTGTCATTTACAATTATCTTGCCCGAGGAATAGTATTAATATAGGCTCTCGATGTCTCGACCACAGCATTGAGTGTGTGTCCGGTATCATTCGTAAATGAGTCCCTGCAGGTATCCACATCCATTTATTGTTATTTGCAAGACAGCTCGGCCGATCATAAAGCTGGGATATGGCACTAATGTCAGTCATCATAAGCGCTGTCAGTTTGGTTGGACAGTATGCCTGGGGCATTATGTAACAACGTAACAATGATTATTAACAATCAATATTCCAACAGAATCTGGGGTAGCAAGTCAATAGTTTAAGTAGTTTGAGGACTTTCTTTGCTTATAAAACAATGCATACAATAATATTTCAACGTTTAACTTGCATATAGTTTCAGGATGGCTACAAAGTTCAGAGGTTTGTGATGAGTGGTTTGATCGAAACTGTGGGCAGCGAAAGTCAATGGCTGTGGTTGGCGGCACGCGTTGCGAACACGTACTGGCAATTGAAAATAGCGCGAGTTATTGCGGGAAATGCTGGGGAATCGAGCCGCAATTGATGCTGCCGGGCAAGCCACACAATGCGCTGGCTGCGGAGATAACGACGCAATCGTATGGGCGTCGCTCCACTACATTTTCGCGTCACGCCTTCCTATAAACGTGATGTACGAGCAATGAGCTCTAATAATATTATACTTACACTGCCTCTTAGTGGCAGATAATGATAATAACGTGCTGTAAAAAAAAGATCGATAAAACCGATCGGTTTAATATTACATCAGTTTTTGTTGTTTGATATATTGAATGCCCATAATAAATGTGCTATTCACATTTGTAATAATGACTTTATTGTGGTAAGCGTATCAATATCTAACGTAGGTACAAACGGTTATTAACCCAATGCATTCATTATGAACGTCCGGCGGTCATGCATTGCGTATTGAGGTATATGGGATATTGCGACACGAACTGTTGAATACAACCATGGTATGTAGCCTCAAGCATAAGAAATAATCTAGCTTCCACAAAAATATATTGTTTTTTAAATGATGCCTTGAGAGAGTAAAAAAATCATCATAAAAAGGCTCCGACGACGGTTCATTTCGAGTACCATTAACATGCAGCACTGATGCATTCGAAGGATTACCTGTCGAATTTTGATGTCAGGATAACACAACTGATTTATGAGGGTTCTGTTGCAGGTTTCTTTATTTAGACTCACAGCACGGTTACGGTTTCAAAAGACACGACGCGTATTTTTATGATTAATTACATTCAATTTATTTCTCTACATGAATCAGAACAGTACTATCAGGTTCCAATTGGTACATAACATACCTGTTTTGAGAATACTGTATGAGACTAAGATTGCTGAGAATTATGTATGTCTAAGTCTATTTACCATGTACATAAATACTGTACTGTCGTCATAGATCCATTCTATTAGGCCTATTGTTTTTGTTAGATTCTTTTGATATGATATCAACAAACAATGGGCTGGCACACGCAGACCGTCGCCATGTGAATACGCGATATATCTCAACAATTGTGCTTTCTTTCATGCATGATATCAGTGCAAATGTTGCAACTTAATGGAACAACATAATGCTCAATGTAGGTACTTATGATGTTTGACATCGTTACTTCTAGGATGTATTTCAGCTTTTTTAATAGATGTGTTCAACAGAACTATAATTCATTCATAGTCCTTAGTCACCAATTGTGTAGCGGAAGAGATACAGGTAAATGACCTTGCTACATATTCAAACCGCTGCTAGGTTCAGTTAAGGTATCCTTCCGCGGAGATATCTCCGGTGATTCCAGAAGGTTCCTGGCTCGTCAGGTGATATTGTGTCGAGTCACGCGATAGCGCGCCGTTTCGTATACATATGTATGTGGATTGTGGGTGATTGATTTTGTGTCGTATGATTGAAATGAAGATTAGTACGTTAGTTTTATTAAAATTGTTAAGAGGCCTTTTACCGGAAATCGCGAAATTGTTCGGTTTTCTCGTCCTAATTCTATGGTTTACGTTAGTTGTTTGATATTACAATTACATCTTTATAATAGTTCGTTTTCTTCTCTACAAAAGTAGTAAGAAACATTTTAGATAACTTGTTTATATATTGAGTAATAATCATTCTCCGGATACATGTTTCGTAAAAAACGCTCGAAGACCTGTTTTCTTAGCTCTAATTTGTAGATTCTAATGAATATGGGCGATCAAACTAATTTTTATTATGTTACGTATATCCTATTCTTCATTTAGAGTAGAGTACATTTTCGTTAAATGCTTTTATTCTAAAGATATACCGAATTTAATATCGACCGAAAATGCTTCGAAACAAACCTCAATAACTCCGAAGTTCTAAATCAATGGGACGTCATATTTATATCAAAATATTTATCAACATTTGCTTAAACTATGATATTAATTTTAATTTGTAGAACGGTTTTGGTAATTTTTTATGAATAAAATAAAACTACCATAATTTAGTAGTTTTTTCATTCCGCCGGCTTTTTCCATTTAGTACCGCGCGAGCGCTTGTCGAGGTCGGACCTATGTCGGTTGTTCTTGAATAAAATATGGAAATATTTCGTAAAATGTCAGTGTGTGGGACTGTCAATTGCTGTAAAAACGCTGTTAGTGTGCATGTATGTGTTATTGCGATACTACGACCGACATAAGTTGATCCGTTGATAACGATCAATTGTTATTTTTATTGATAACGATCAATTATTGTTGTTGCTGGCCTAAGAATTGTACCACTTGTTGCTGGCCTAAGAATTGTACCACATCATTGTCATCTTGTTTAACCTTATTTATTTGGAGGTTATGCTGTAGGATGTGGATTGCATATCTAAAGTTATCTATCCTAATTAAAAAACAACAAGGCAACTTTTTTTGGTGAAACCGTACAACGACTAAATGTAATTATGCCTATGATTTTTTTAGATTATGACTAACTTGCCGACCCGCCGACAGCTGCGCTTGCGTTTTTACGTTATTTACTAGTTTATGTTTTATAGCCTTTTTCGATCATTTTACTATCCAATACTGAAATCATATTTTAAATCGGACCCGCGGTTCCTGAGTAGCACGTTCAAACAAATACCTAAACAAGCAATCTCCTCAGCTTGATAATTGTAGTATAGATTTCCATAATATTTATTACAAAGAAAATATTCCGTAATTTTTTGTTCTTATTTTTACCGAGTATCCAATATGTAAACAAAAAATAATGTACCTTTCTAATAAATATATTATTTATTGTAAACATTAAATTATGTACCTTTCTAATAAATACAGGGCGTCCCAAAGTTATGGGCCATGGAGGGGAAGTACCTTAAATATCGTAGATAGTGAATTTTGCTCAAACAAGACTTCATTTTATTTTTAAGTTAGTAATTCTGCATTCATTGATTTTCTAAAAATTACTTGCTTTGTCTGGGAATCGAACCGACTTACATGTAGAAAAAAAATACTCGATTTTTATGATACCAATCGAAAGAAAAGCTAAAAAATAATAACTCTGCTTAAGTAACATAGTATTTTAAAAGAAAGGAACAACGTGAAATTAATTATTTTAATCAAATAAAAAACATGAAACAATATTTTTTGTAAATAAATTAATTAAATTACTTACTTTTTAAAATAAAATGAAGTCTTCTTTGAGCAATATTCACTATCAACGATATATATGGTACTTCCCCTTCATGGCCCATAATTTTGGGACGCCCTATATATAAAATAACACCCCTATTCACGTTCCCACTGCTGGGATAGGGACTTCTCTCTTGACGAGATAGATTAGGCCTTAATTCACCACGCTGGCCAAGTGCGGGTTGGTTTTTTTTAATATATAAATGAAATATTTTCAATAAGTTCGTAATAAAATAAAAATAAATATAAAGTTCGAAACTACAAAAATAATACCTAAACATAATGATAATAACATGGTACCTATATTTGTGTTTGAATAAATAAAAGTTTCGTTAACGAAACTTTTATTTATTCAAACACAAATATACCATCTAACAAAACAAGCAACTTAAATATATATAGGTAATATAATTTATTTGTTTTGTTATAATTAGAATTTGTATTTAGTCCGTTCAATTTAGACTTTCGAACTTACATAAAGTCCCAACATTCGACAAAAAAAAACATTTAATTACAAACCTACACACCAAATTTCAGAAGAATCGGTTTAATAATGAGCCCATAAGATGAGATGAATGAGGACATTTAACTTCAATAAGACTATTTTCAGTTTTATTCTTATATAGATAATTATTAATCATGAATGTTTTAATTTAAAATTATGTACTTAATTGATTTCAAATAATCAATCAGATTTAAAATAAATATTGATATTATTAAGATAAAACATAATTGATTCAAATATTGATTTAAAGATTTAAAGATTTATGTCATTTATTTCCATAAAATCCTAAAGATCACTTGGACAAGTCAATAAATACAACATTGAAATAAAAATATCCGCCATTTTGAATTTAGGAAAATATATTAAACACCTATCAATTAAATAAAAACATTAATATAATAATTATTTCAGAATGAAACTGAAAAAAATCCACTCAATAAAATGGAATTTATTCGATGCCATTTTCTACAGATCTAAAATAATTATTAGTATATTTGCAATGATTTTATATAGTATAGATTTGTTACAAGCACGCGCATTGTAAAGACTCAAATAAAACCCAATTGTAACGTTTAGTTGTCAGTCTGCGTCGAGCGCAATCACGAGCTTGACATGCCGCAGGTTATTGTGTCCTTGCTAAAACTAATTTAAAATGCCATCGTGTGTTTCGGAAGTGTACCAATTACGATGCTAAAGTAAACAAAACACAAGGAATCTCGTATCACATGCCAGTATGCAAAGATACTTAGATTATTTATTTTTCCAAATAATTATAATAATTGAGGCGCTGACATAGATTAGTTAGTGTAGATGCGAATATTGATGGTGATGTAAATTCGATGTAAATGTAAATTCTGATCGAACATTCAACACATCAGGTACCTATTTTTAATCATCGCGTATATTTGATTAAAACCATAATTCATAAATACACAAATATTCGTCTCCATTCCGCACATAAAATTAACCCCGAATTAAAAAAAAACTTTTAAAGAGACAGAAAAGAAATAAGTAAATTAAATCTTTTTGAAGGTATTTAGAAAGTGTATTTTACTAATTTATGATTAATTATTTCAATTTCAATAAATATGATTTACTTTTGTAAGGTGTTTTATTTCTTACCTATTACTGTACATTTCACTCAAGTGTCCACTCTACGAATATAAATGTTAATCTATGAACTAGTAAACATTTGACATCTTATGTCAGTTTTGGATTCGCGGAACAGATTTCAAACTGCAATTACATGAAGGTAACATATCTATACTATATAAAATCATTGTATATTTGTATGTTTTAGATCGACGAAGTATCAAGATCATTTAGTATTTTTCATAGAATTCGCGTGACGCGCCGGTCACGTGGTGCATAAAATATCCTATTTCGCAAAACTTCAAAAACTTAACAGGGCTCTTAATTGTGTTCTATTTATGGCAATAATAGCAACTGAAATTGAGATCAATTAGGTACCTTCTAAAAGTTTGTTATCCGAAGTCGAAATAATAACACAGGTAGTTTTACACTTTTTAGCTTGTCATTTCTAAATAATATTCTGCATGAAATATTTTTTTGACTAAGTTATATTATAAGCAATTAAGGTAACTAGTTAATTGATCAACTTTGGAAACATTAAAACCGTTAATAGCATAAAAATTGGCCAACAATATTGTGATTGAACCCGTAGTTATTGAAAATATAATTGCTATACCTTATTAATCATATTAAAAATACAAAATAGATATAAAAAAGTTGTCCACTATAACTGGTATACCTTGATAATTGAGTTCTTTTATTATATGGGTAAGGAATGATAATTACTCTCTGAGAAAACGGAAGTCAGTATTCAGCTGCAGGACAGTAGCTGTTAAATAAATAATAAACAGTCTTAGTAAAAGGATATCCTTTGCTTTCCTTGTCTGAATGTTTGCGAAATTACGATGATCTAAAAGAATTAACGATTTATTTTACAAATAGAATTTTTCAAATAGATTTTTTTAAATTCAGGTTTATTCTGTCAGTATTTTATAAGTGAATTAATGGTACCATGATCTTTAATAGGAAAGGGCAGGCAGAATGCAATAAACAGCGGGTATATAATAAATTAATTATATATACTCGCGCAAAGCTAGGATTGGCTTATTTATATGACCCAACTGCATAGTAGGTTGTTTCCCTTCCGACGCACAGTACCAGAAACGCAAAATATCTTATACGCGGATGACCAGATGCACATTTCGCGAATTACCAAACACGCAGAAGACCTGATACGCATATTACCAGATTTAGTTTTGCAAAGTACCAGATACGCATATTACCAGATTTAGTTTCGCAAATTACCACATATTAAGTAGGTAAGTATATTACATACTGGAATTAGTACATTCTAGTTAATATTTTTAATTTGTTTTAAATTATGTTACGATGTTCAACAATTTTTCAAACGAATTAAAACATTTGATATCTTCACAACATTTATGTTTTATTTATACTTTAAACAAAGTTTAAAATTAATCGTTTACATTAAAAAAACACACAAAAACAAAGACTACTTAAAAATTCTATTGAAATTAATTATAATATATAGTGTGCCACTTAGTCCCCAACCGGGGTCTAGTTATAACCATAAATGTAATTAGGAATATTAACTGTATGAGTTATAACACCCCTTTTACACCACATCCAAAACAGCAGTTTTCATGGAATTCAGGTCATCCGCGTATAAGGTATTTTGCGTGTCTGGTACTATGCGTAATTTTTAAATCCTGGTAATTTGCGTAATGAAATTCAGGTCATCCACGTATCAGGTATTTTACGTATGAAATTATGGTCATCCGCGTAAAAGATATTTTGCGTTTCTGGTACTGTGCGTCGAAACGGTTGTTTCATTGCTATTTACAGCAGATAACATTTCAAGATATTCATTATTGCCTACCTATAACTCTAGTTATTATAGATAACGTAACTTCGAATATTTTCTAGAAGAGAACTATCATGAACAGAGACAATGTATAATAAACAACAGCATCGTCAAACCAAAGATCAAGCCGCTAAGTGCAAGGTAAAACCAAGATGGTACCTTTGCGCCATAAATCTGCGCACGTGGAAGCGAGGGTATCTATTATTTCGCTAGCAAGCGTTCATAACATTTAGTACTAGCTTCGGTAACAAGCAATAAATCAAACTTTAGAAGCATGGACCAATTGGTGGTCGATCGCTACCGGCTATTCTTTACACAATGTACACTTGTCTTTGGTATTACTTGTTGATGCCATTCATGCACCACATACACGACGCGCGAAATGGGATTGTTTACTCCAACAAGATGACGCACGAAATGCAACGAATCCGTCAATAAGACCTATAGACATCTAAATACAAGATTGCAAACACTTTTACTTTACTACGAATAAGGTGGTAAAATATTTGGTATTTTCTAAGACTATAGCGCTAATGTTATACACTTAAGACCTAGAAACATACTGGTTATTTTAAAACAAGGACTTTATTATCAATGTATATGGACCAAGAAAATACACATGTGTGACAGTAAAATACAGCAAAAACACCGCTATTTATGTTTGATCCAGATAGAGTTGATCTTCAAACAATAGGCAATACACACCCGTCAAGATTAGAAATACTCGCGTGGAAACAGAGCCATCTTACTGTTTCTATCCTACCAATTTGTCATTCTTACCATAAAACAGATCCCGTTATGACTCATCGAATTTGTAAAGACAGTAAAATCTTCTTCAAATGGATTTGATGTGCGATATGTTTCGTGGGATTTTATGCGCACTACCGTATGTATGAAACACATAGGGAGCTTGCCATTAGATATCAAGTACCTACTGGTGAAATCACTATGCTGATTCTTCGATCGGCTACTGGACAAAAATATAACCTAATGTGGTGGTAATAGAGCTTAAAGTTCCGTGTTATGCCAAGTATTTGAACTGTTATATAAGACATTCGATATCAAGTTACAGGGCAAACGATACGACCTTTCATACGCATCAGTGGACTTTCTCGCAACTGTTTATGTATTAAAATCAAATGGTTTATGCGTAGGTTGAACTATCGCCATTACAAATAACTTAGGATTTATTTATTGTTTTCATTAAAATATTTTAACAAAAATTCAATTTATAGTAGTACAAATATTTTGTATTCTGTTGTTTTGTTTCCATAACCGTCTTATTAGATTTTATCAAATAAATAACAATAGAATAAAATAATAATCATTATTGGTACAACTAGCTTCCTTAACATACTAGCTAAAAATATAATGACTGCAGAATTTATAACGGACTATAATAAAGTCTTGTGTATAATTAATGTTAGACAATGCTAGCAACCATATAATCTATTAATTAAAGAGTTATTAGGGTTGTTCATACAAAAGGCCGCTGCTTATTTGAAGATAATAATTCACATCCTAAACCAACAACAAGCCGCTGCGCAAATACAGAATTAAAATTATTAAGTCAACAACTTTATTATCATTATTAGAGTATTAGGTCCAAACGTCGTTTCTGAACACGCAAGGCCTAAGGCAATTCAATTAAACACCTCATTCCAACCTGTCATAATTTTAGAAAGTGGCTGACATAAATCGTTATAAAGCAATTTTATGCTGCATTATAATTTTGTGACAACTATTTAATTTTTATAAAATGTTCAGTTTAGTATACGGTAAGTAGAGTTTAAGGTTAATAGCTAAATGAATTGACAAGAGTGTAGAAAACTGAAGGCAAGCTTGGCTTCTTATTTAATGTTCTTTAAAGCTTCTGTTTCATTCATGACTTCTTTTAAGTGGCAACAGCCTGGCCGAGCTAAATCCATTTGATATTAATAAGTACTCCTCAGTATTTAGGAGTAATGGAAACGCAATTTGTGACAAATCAGCTGATTCAGGGTAATTTGCCACATCACCCCTGACTAGGCATTACAGCCGCTCTCGACAGTAATCCAGTAATCCCAGCTTTCGTCGGAATCTACCACGTGCCAGACAGTAATTCCAAGAGGCGTCCGCGTGGCACGGTTAATGTATCTCAGTCGGTATGGTCTTTCCCGTTAAGGCTGAGGAATGAAAGGTACGGCACAAAGGCTTTTTATAACTATGCCGTCCTACAGTAAGTATATAATGCTGGGCATTTGTCAGGAAGCGTAATAACTAGTTGTTGCATTTGTACTTCAAACGGCGTGAAATGTAGGGAGAGCAGGATTCTTTAACGTCATACTTTACATGCAACTATTTTAAATACATCAGTGGAACGTAGATAGGATAAAATTCTTAATATTTTTTTGTACAAAGCTGGAGGTGTTTACTAGACCACAGCGTTGACTAATTTAGTAGCTCCATAAAACGAATCACATGTGTTCTATTCCCATCCTGACATACCCCACACACTCAGTAGACTCATCACGTGTTTTCCATCAACCACAGGAGCCTAATATATTCTATTTCAGATCACCTTTTTATTACAGTACCAATGTCCTACTTCCATTTGGGACAAACGGGTACGGATTTAGGTAATAATCATAATGTAACAAAACGTATTCAGATTATTCGTTTCAACTGAAACTGCTCCACTTAAAGTAAATAGGATCCTATCTCTACCTATTTATGTATGTCCCGGTCTATCCCTTCCGGAGGCAATTTGAAAACCCTGTGTTATAGTTGTTACTCGTTCTATGCTCCCTGCATAAAAATAAGGTCATACTACTCTCGGGATTTTCGTTGATATTTTATTCAGACAACACTTATGTTTTATACACCGCACCTATAGTACGATAAAATACTCTTAATGGGTTTATTTCTCGGTAAAACAAGAAAGCCGATCTCGAATCAAATAAGGAAGACGATAAATGTAACCTCGCATCTTTTATCAGCCGTGCATCATACAGTCTTCATAGTGTCTTCGTAGGCTTGAAACAGTTTCGTAAAGCTTTTACCCTTATCTTGGTAAGATTATATTTGATGATTATATTTCCTTTTCACTTACAAGCGAAGCGATAGATAAGGGCTCTTTATGCACGAAGCTTTGGAAGATATGCTTCCTTACCGCAACACGGAATATAAAGTAGGGAGCGACAGTTATGTCAACGGCAAATCCTAATAAGGGAGTTTGTTTATTGCTCTTTGTGCTACCTTGTCGGTCGTCGGTGAGGTGTCCGGGTAATCTCCGATATAACGTGGGTGCAATTGGCTATTGTATCAAAACGTATATCCTACGGAAGTCGTAACATGAAGATTCTGCACCATGAAAGCCTCAGATGGGGCTGGAGGTACGTTTAATACCAGAATATAATTCAGTCTACAAAAGTCCAGATTACATTGAAAACGAGGAAGTTCAAAAGTAAATTGGAGATATCTGCTATGTGAGCATGATCAGACTTGGAGACTGCATCAATCGAGTTGTGAGAGCAGCCGAGCAACTTTCTCGCCGATCTTGTAACGATGAATACGACCGGTACTGCATGCAACTATGGTTATCGATTACCGCCTTAAATATAAGCGTCGTTAACTAATCTTATCATCATCATCATTATGCAGCCTGACTTCATTTGCTGTAGGATATAGTTATTAACCAGATTATACAACCAAAACAAACAAATATTTGAATATTGCAATGTATAAATTTAAGTTATTATTTATAACAACTAGTTTGTTACGAGAATCATATAGATAAGAAAATAGGTAGAGAATTGAGAATTAGTATGTACAAATTGCTAGCACATTTTTATGTAGAAAATGCCCGCTGGAGTTTATTAACTGCAGTCGGGTGCAAGAACATCGGGAAAGGCAATGCCATATCAGCTTTCTCTCGCGAACAGCTGCGTCGAGCGCTCGTGCCGACGCAGAGGAGAAAATTATGAAATTATACAACTGACTCTTTAATTTTCAATCTGGTTGTAACATACATTCTAGTAAAGGCAAAACTCTGCACCTAATTTACGGGGTTGAATACTATGATGTGAATTTGTTCGTGATATATCGTAGAAACTCTATAAATCATGAATAGTCGACGGCAATGACCACAAATGCTTTGTCAAATAATACATGGTGCTAGGAATAATAGAGGCAGGTATATCAGGTTATTAAACATAACAAACGTAGTGTTTGAACAACTACAATTTGCAAACTGACTCAATAATGGCACAGCTATAATTATGATCACAGAGGACCGTTATTGATTTGAATATGTGTTGCGTATACAGAATTACTTCGGCAGATAATCGCGGTAGTAATATAAAGTGGGGGAATAAGGAAGGAATGGGGAATAAGTTAACATTAAATGTCAGAATGATCTCTTTAGTCCTCAGTCGGATTCCAGAACAAACAGACGACATATTTTATAATTTAATTTTCCCTAATCCTATAAATAGCAATATTAGTGTCTTTATTCATAAATACATTTATTAATGCAGGTAAGATCGTGTTGAAAAGTATTCAAAGCAGTTTAAACCTCCATAATGATATTCCGTGAAGGCATAACGTGCAACTTGGAGTTTGGGATAATAATATCGTTAGTTGCCGGTTACACCTTTTGTACCCGAAAGGCAGTTCCGATTTAAGATAATATCCCGTGGAGGTTCGCCACGCGTTTATTCTAATAACTAGACTATGCAAATAATTTATGCTAATAGAAATCTCGAGACAATAATACGCATGTTTTCACCGAAGTGTAGGCGTGGTTAGTGAAGACTGAAGACGTGTAGTCATAATAGGAACAAAATCTATTAGCATTCTATTAGAATAATATTAAGCGAACAGCTTTCGTCAGTTTGAAACAGATTTATCAATGGATTATAATTAAGAATTATAGTGTTAAATTCAGTAACTGTAAACAACAAGTAATAAATTACAATCAAAGTGTAGCACTTCGCAAATAACGTCGATGTCGGAATATTAATTGCGACCGGCAGAGAAATTCTCGGTACATCCGTACAAAATTAAACTTATTATTTATATCTGAAACCGGAATGGACTCTAAGCTCTGTGATAAGACTAAGATAAGTCTATCGTACATTGAACTTCTGAAATCAGAAAAAAAAAACACTTTAATAGGGTTATCGTAGTATTAATTCTGTCACGCTCCAGCATTAATTAGTTACAGTATGATAGAAAGAGATAACTACTCAAATATAAGTCATATGATAACGATAGTGATGTTGTTCTTAAGAAAGCAACTTTCAAAGAATGATCATCCAGTTTAGACCACCTTAAGCACCTCATCAGATGACTAAACGAATTGTCATAAACGACCGACGATGCAATAATCGATGACAATGCATTTCGGTACGCATCATTATGCTGCCAGCTAGTCTGTAGAGATTGTCTGTAATATCGATACAAAAATGACTTGTAAATCCATTCAACATTTTATTTTTCGACAATAAAGGTATATATTAGATTCAATGATACACCTCTTTGGGTCGCTGATTTATAATATACAAGCCGACTCGCCGACAGCTTCGCTTGCGTTTTTTACGTTATCTACATGGGTATAGTTTATATAGCCTATAGCCTTCCCCGATAATTGTACTATCCAACACTGAAATAATTTTTCACCAGCGGTCCTGCTGAGATTAGCGCCTTTAAAACAAACAAACAAAAAATAAAAAATCAATCAAATAAAATCTTCAGCGTTTATAATATTAACTATAGATTATGTGGAATAAATTTCGACCTATGTAATGGGTGCAGACTGTGTGTGTGACATACCAACGTCAAAAATATACCTGTTACAGAATTAAATTTTATACCCATGGGTTTTAAAGATGAGCCGACCGCCATAACGAAACGAATTCAATTCACATAAATATCGACACGATTTCCAAAAAAAATCATATTCAAAGATTTGGTCGGGAATATAAATAACAGATTTGGACTCATTTCATTTGTGCGAATAAACAGCGTAACAGCGATAAACAATCTGGCCCAGGCATAAATCATCAGACCTTTTACATTAATCGCAGGAAGACACGCAATTTAACACCTAGCGATACAAATCACCGTTTAAGATATGATTTTTTGCGCAGCAGCCCCCACACACTACGTATTAAGATAAACCTGGTGCGTCGACCTGGGAACCGAGACACCAGAGGATAAGACGTTTTAAATTAGAATTCTCCAGTTTCAAGCAGTTTCAAAAAAATAACAATAAGATTTCAAAACGTCTGTGTCAACGGCATAAGGACTCGTGCGTTTTGCAAAGGTCAATAAAACTGTAAAATATTCCACGTTTGATAAAGACAAAAGTTATTTTGGGGCATTCGCAATCAAACATCGACATGCAACCTGTGTAAATATTGATCGTAAAATGTTCTTCACTGAACTCCGCCATAAGTTTGAGAGGCTCATGATAAGTTTCGTTCTAGCCAGTAGGTGGAGTGGCTTAGCGAACATTTTCCAACTTTCTGAGGTTTTCTATAAGCCGATCTAATCAAGGCGAGCATACAAATTCATCCGGCGACGACGGCGCAGCGCGTTATATCTGCTCGGGTGGCGAGGCTAGTGAAAGCCTCGTGAAACTTCCCAACGGAAGCCGGCTTTCTACCCCGCCTTCAGACGACACGTCACTAAGACCCTGCCTTGATACTAAACTACTAATAACGCGTTGACAGTTTATCGTTTACGAGCGTTTGAGAATTCAAACGTAGGAATATTGTTTATTTTATTAGCGCCACTTGGCGTTTGTGTTATAGCCTTTGAGTTTGGCTTTAATGAGGCAAGCAGTAATACCAGAGTATTCGAGATTGCAGAAATATTTAACAGAAAATAGAACTTTGAAAATTGTACATGAAGTACATTGAACTGTATGTATCACCGAACCTGTGTAGCTGTGATGTCTAAATTATTTGACCGGATTTGGTTTAATAAAGGATTTATTTATATGATTGTATTAAAACAAATTGAATCGTTCATTATCACGGGTCCTACAGACGTCAGATAAATTTTCCCCAGTAGCAAACGATGAAGTCGTAATGGTCGAACATTAATACATTTACAAGACTAACAAACACGTTTAATAGTCAGGCCGATATGCCATCACATCTTATAAATATTCAGCTCGATATGTAAAGAAAGTCATAAAATGCGATGACAACGTTCGTTTTGCACGCTCACGGTTATTACAACATTGTCCGCGCCATGTTTACTTTACTTACAATGTGGCCGGCTCGTACGGAGCCGTACGCGTTGTGCTTTTCTATAGGCGACCGTTGGCAAGGTCGCCATGTGCCGTGCTATTGTCTTGCGAACAGTATTTTGTTATGGAACATTGTAACTTCAAACTGTATTAACCTTATATTCTCGAGTTCGTTGGTACTTCTTTAGCACTTTTGAATCCACAATCAATTATTTCGACATCATTCGCTTTGGGTGGGTTCACATGAATGTGATTCATTAGCATTGTGTTAGTTATTTTTGGTATTGAAAATATGGAGACGTTTTTAGTAAACATGTTTGTAATTAAATATTTAAATTATGTCTTAGTTTAATGTAATGACGCGATTAATTATTGACCTTTATGGTTGGCTTTTAATGCGTAGTTTGATAATGGGACCAATCAACCATCATAACAACATTCAAGTACAAGATAAATCGATACAAACAAATACTTTATCATCATTCCTTGGATTAAATGTCGTAACGTCTTATATGTTTCTTAAATTTTGATATCTATGTAAAATTATTGACTTTGTCCAATAAACAAACAAGAAAGTTTTGCATTCACCCTATATTTCTCAAACAAGTAACACAAATCAAATTTCGCCAGGTTTATAACAAAATAAGAATCACAAGAAGCATCCCGGTGTGACATGATACATTATTTAGAGGCCAGCAGTTGCACACATAAACTTGACTGAACAGAAAGCAGTCATAACAAAGTACCCAGTGACATCGGAAAACAAGTTACGGTTTATTCGTGGCTTTTTACGAGCGATCCTAAAACTGCGCTCTAGATTTATGACCTCGATACGGAACACCCGTCTATTGTTTACCTTTAGATAAAAGAGCCAGTTTCTACGTTAATCAACGTTGTTATTGATCAATTCGTTCTTGTTATACCGTTACTTTACCTACGTTAGGTGCATTAGGAGCAACCGTGAACGGCTATTGAAAGCCTAGATAAGATTAGTATTAATAATTTAAGAGCGGATCTACGACTGATTAGGTGGATCCAGTCCGTCTGTTTTATTGCATAATGGAAAATTTACGATTTCCAATGTAAAATCTAAAATATTCAAGGTAATATTTTATAGCTCAGTAAAATACAAGTACCGGATAATAAATGTTTAGCTCACATCTTGTGTGGTACAAATGAACGTAGTTCAAATAAAATTTAAAGCAAACATACCTACAAATCATTGCCAAAGAGTTTGCCCTTGGTAACGAACTTAAGTTTTTAAAACAAGTAGGAACGATATGGTGAGCCACATTCATAAATAGATAAAACGTAATTTTAGTCACATCAATAGAGTATGTAGAATAAAATAAATTATTTGGTGAGGCAAAAAAAGTAGATTGCTTTAAATTCAAACTCCGTAACCACAGGATATGATTACATGTTTTGTAATAAATAAAGGCTAAGAAACATAATTCTACGGCTCTGTACCATTCAAACATTCAAGATTACTTTGTGCATGTTTGTCTAAGCAGCACCCATTGCAAATAAGAGCACAATGGCGAACGCGTAACCAAGTCAACAGCTGTTCCGTCACAATAGAAAGCCGCATTGAGTTAGAGTTACGCAAACACCTCAACGACTCAACGGCAATGGTATGTTTACAAACAAATCTACATTAAATTAAATCTGAACTGTGATTTTTGCTGTAAAAACTGCGTTTCAACGAACGACTAGATTAAAATAGACGACTGTAAACATTTATGGCGGTTGAGTCTAATGAATATGCAATGTTCAACTCTGTTACGTAACTTAGGCAGAAGTGCTAATAAGTGCCAAGTTACACAACTTTCGCGAGTTTCCAGCTAGTACTTGGTAACAGAATTCCCTGCTCTAATCGATACCTAATACTGACAATAAACATTAATAAGGACAACTGTTTCATTAACTAAAGAAAACACAAAAATGATTAATGAAACAACAGTATAAAGGACATGGTATTTATTGTACAAAAATAATGTGCCAGCAGGTAAATCATGCCTCGCGACATACACAAACAAATATTAAAATCTATTTTCATTTTATAAAATGCAATCACTCGTTAGTTATACATAGACATAGCCTATTTAAAATAGTGAGGAGAATCGTTGAGTTTTACAACCGCTTCTGGCGCCTTGCCCCGTAAAATACCAACAACCCTAAATATTCATAAATGGTGTTACTCGGCGGAATTCTGTGACATTTTATATAGGGCAAAGTCGTCGTGATATAACAACAAGGTATCGACTGCTCGACATTAGGGATATGAAGCTATTGCCTCCTTCCTTTTAGATAAAAGTATACATTATGTGAAGGCGGCGCAGCTTTGAGTGCTCTCGTGGTTGGATAACGATAAAAGTTTTAGAATGACAAGCATTACAAATCTGAGCTTACGTGATGCTAATCTCACGCGGAGAGGAGAGTAGTGTTGTGAATTTCTTTACATACTGCTGCACAATTATTTCTGATCATATGCTACAAAATCCTCTTGTTCAAGCCGGCGATGCCAAGCAGGTCGTATAAATATGAAGCAAAGACTAATTTATCATGTCATCCCACGCACGAGCCTTGCAAAAAAAGTAAACAAAACATAAAAAACCTATAACGTAGAATCAGCTAGCAGAGTGTAAAACCCAACGATAGAGACTGTCTTCGATTGCAGTCTTCGAATAACTTAGATATTCACAATATCTACATAATGGAACTTTATCTGGTGTGACCCACAACCCTTGGACCCCTATGAAAGACACATCGAAAACATCCGTATTCGCCGTTTATCAAACTAATATTCTAATGAGTGCTTGTAATGGAAGCATTGTAATAAACAGTACTGACTAGCAAACGGATAATTTTGTATGGTGATTAAGTTAATTATAATTTTAGCAAACATAAAAAGAATGAGGTTAATGGTACCAACAATGCAAAACAATGGTAATAACATTTCGTTGATGATACACTGCTCTCGTCACGACTAAAGAGAATCGCAAAAGAGAAACAGTCACGTATTTTTAATTAATAACAGCAATTTGAATGCAGCAATTGAATATAACGCTGCGTTATTCAATGCTAAGAAACGGCGAAGAGTACGTGACCAAAACTGGATACTCGTATATTGAAATTTATGAATAACGCCGTTATTCCCCGTAACAAAAATAGCTCTAATATAATATAATTTTGGGTGTTTTAATGACATGAGCAAGTAAATAAGGACAAACAAACTGTAAAACAATCAACATTTTTTACATATCGGATACAAGAGGTAACAAAAAATACCCATAACGGTAATATAGAGGGAACGATTTTCTCGACGATTTAACATTTCAATTTACGGTCGACGAGTTGAATAGTAATGATCGGAGAGAGCGCTGTGTCAGGCTGAATAGTAAAAAAGTGATTAGCGTTATGAACCGGTGGGGGCGTGCGCAGGAGCGGCAGAAGCGCCGCCCGGAACGGCGCGCGGCGGAGAAAACCGCGGGAAACCGCAACAACGCGCCGGCCGCGAATCGCGAGAACCGTGTCAGTAGTGTGAAACGCTAATTGCACACCGAGCTATCGCGCCGCTGCACATCTCTGCAACCGCCTCTTTCTACCCATTTATTTTATATCCGCAACTAAATTTACATTTTATAACTTTGCTTTCTAGTACTTTCTCATATTCACGACATTCTCTCAATAGACAATTTCGGATGTGATGGTATTGCATGCTAAATTTAATTGGCAAACGGCGAAATGGTTTTTAAAAACATCCAGATAAAGTTCCCCGACAGTTTCCTACGCTATTGTTAATAATAAATTAATCATAGAAACTACAGGAAACCGAATCGGAGATCTCATTAATTTTAGTGGGCCGTGGAGAGGTTCCGTGCATGCCTCGCTGTGACGATTTGAGTCCAGCTCAAATGGCGAGCGTAGACTCCCAGGATTGTTCGGCTACACTAATGTTCCACTATCGCGTAACTCAATAACGAGTACCTCAGACAGTAACTAAGGCTAAATCACAAAGGTTGCGCGAGGGCTCACCGGCCACGTACACCGACGAACACCCCGCTTCGGACACATCACTCTTTTTGCCATTCACATTTATACAAGACTCAACTTTGTTATTATTGTTCACTGCACTATGTACTTGGTGATTATAGTTAGCGATTATGCATTTGTTGCTCACAGCACTTTCACTTTTGTCGACGAAAAAGGAGCGTCGCTCAGTGTTTGCCGGGGGCGAGGTCGAAAACAACTTGATTTCCAGGTCACGTTGTCCGTTCATTGAAGTGACAATCTCTGAGGATATTTCCAAAGCCAGTGGCGAACGTGGTTCCGGTGAGCTAGCTCTTCTGGCCGGTGGGAATAATGAATACAGGTTCGGAGCAGAGTGCGAGTCTCCACTAGTAGCCTCTTTACGATCAGGGACCCTGCTAGATGGATCACTCCAGCTACGTCTCAGGGTCGTATCAGCTCCGCGTCGTCCCATGGGCCCAACTACTTTCATAGAATCTTCTAATTTTGTAGGGGCGAAATCTCCACAGGAATTTTCGTCTAACAAATTTGCAATAGAATGTGCGTCCCATATTTGCCCCACAGGATCACAAAGACGGCACTGACACGAACTAACAGCAGATTCCACTGGCGATGTAGCCTCTGTTACACCAAAACGAGTCGCTTCCAAAGCTTCACCCAAGGCCGCCACACGGTATGATTCGGGAACGTGATCTGGATACTCCAATACTTTTACATCCAACCTATAGGGCAAAGACATTTCCCGGCAGTAGGAATCTTCATAAATACCACGAGATACCGGTGTAATTCCTGAAACCGCACAGTGATCGACTTCAATGAGATCTAGAGACGAAGATAAATCGTGCGGTACGATATTATTAGGTTTTCTATCCTTTTTGCGCCTCTTTCGTGGTTTTATGATCCTGGGCAACATAGTCTCGGAATTAGTTGAGCCGGAGCTTTCATCGCTCGCGACACTGACCGCATCCGTGTTGTTGTTGCGTCCGCCTCGTATGGCTCGCGCTTGCTGCTGCTGATTGCGCGGCCTATTTCCTTCCGAAGGTTCGCACCTGTCCCTTGTCGAAAGCTCAGTTGGTGCGTGAGGACGATTGTTTCGCTGTTCTGGTGCATTTGTGAATTTTCTTCGGTCGTGTCGATTTTGTATGATAAGAGGTGCGCCCTGTGCTTGCATCGCCAGCTTAGAAACAGGAGTGTTACGGGCCGGTTGCGGGCTGCGACCTGCCATAGATATCAGCGGTGCACCGAGCCATGCGCTGTGCGGTACACCATAGGACGGGTAGTAGGGCGGCGGGAAACCCGGAGCAGTGGTCGCATATTGGGGGCGAGCGGGTTCGCGGCGCCCATGGGCGGCGCGCTCGCCCGGACTCATCACGTTAAGTAGGGAGTTTAACCCATATTCAAGATTCGTTTCACTGTCACAGTAAAAATCCGATATGATCCGCGATGTCGTAATCGTACACTAACATGAGGCGCGTGTTAACCGCGCGTTCGCTCGCCGCGACAGTCGGCAGAGAACTGAAGTGAGTGAGTGCGTTAGAGCCGGCGGCGACGGCGGCCGCGTTGCCGAGTGGGAGCGCCTCGCCGCGACACGCGACCGTCGCGACGCGCCGTTGCACCGGAAAACTTTACAACCCTAATCGCTTTACAATTAACCGGCCGGCAAAGACTTTACTTTCCATACTCTCACGTTAGAGTTAAAAACTCTACATGTCATCAAACTTTTAAAGTAATTGCTTTAATCGTTTAAAATATGTTTAATGAACCTCTAACATATAATGATTGTAGCGCAACAATGCGCGATGCAACATTTAAAAGATAAAGGATATTTATGATTATGAAAATACTTACAAAAAATAATTGTTCCATACGGTATAAGAAAGTAAATCATACCTGAAACAATAGAAGACATGAATTCAGTAAATTAAGAATATAACAATACATGATAACATCCGATTAACACCCTAACAAACTAAGGTTCCCTTAAAATAGTTTATGATATTATAAAAATAGCACATTGAATTATAGTTATTTTGTAGGCAGTAAAAAGTGGAATAATCGCCCGCATAGAGGATAAAAGGCGCGTCTCTATTTCTGCCTCTATATTTTTTAATAATTTGATTCAGTGAGCTGAAATTCAAAGCGGAGATAAATTATGAAACTTTTCTTGGTCAGACTTTTGAAGCAGAAAATTATACTATTTTTCCTTTTTGTTCGCCGCGCTGAGAGTCCCGTTTGAAGTCAAGGCCGTTTTCAGGAACATTTTAGCATGAATTAAGAACGTATAAGACTTCGCTTATTCTTTTTCATTTTCAAGACCCTTATTGTTTGCAACCCTCGCATTCCTCGATGCATAAACAAAACCCCCGAGTGCCTTTTCCGGGCCGCGAGGGCGGGAGAAAGTAAACCTGATGACTCACCTACTCTCTAGCAACTTCGATTTCGTAAATATGTCGTACACCCGTCGCGACCGCATAACGTCTACGATTTTACACCGAAATGTTCACAAGCTCTGAGTCAACCTTATTAGTTCGCAATAAAGCTCACAACTAAGAAGGGAGCGAGTGATACCACATGATAAATGTACGTGAATTCATTTAGCATATTCATACAAGCAAACTTTCATCGCGCAAGAAAGTTTTGGCGGCGCTACTCAACAACGCCCGTGTAGAGAAACCTTATACTGATAAACAATCAACTTACATGTTTCATGCTTTAACAATAAATACCTTCAGAAAACATAATAACATCTTGAAGACTAAAGAAAACATTTTCCATATTTTACTGAGATCGAGTTTATGTATTGAGCGATCAATTTGTTTTTATAATAAAAGATCGTGATAAAGTATTATCAATATTTTAGACCTCTATAAAAGAATGGTACGTAGTAAAAAGCAGACGAGTGATTGATTCGAGTGGTCAATGGAGCAGTCAGAAGGCTATTTCTCATTTTTACGACCCCTGTCGCCATCAGAGTGAGAGATCGCTCGTTTTAAATTTTCAATACAGAATTCACAGCGACTGTCACCCTTCGTTATGAATTTGTAGAACAAATACAAAAACGTATCTACTAAAAGAGTGAAACGAGTTATGGTAACATGATAACATGCTTGAATATTTCAACCATTAGTAAATAGAATTATGTAATCGGGACATGTGAGAAATTAGGCGCCAGCGGCGGCGATGATATAATCAGAGATTTCTAATGAAGCATACCGTCCCGTCACCGCATCCGCTTGAAGCGGTACGAAACAAGTTTGGCAGTGCTTAATGACTTTCCCTTCATGTAATAGTTAAATGTAACAGTATAATAGTTGTAACACGTAACCACGGTTAGCGCATCTATTCGAGAACGAGAGTGGTCGGCTTGATTTTGTCTTGGCACGCGACTCCCGCGCAGATGGGTCATTGACTTTGTGCGCTTTCACTTGCCTAAACGCAATTTTCTCACGTCTGTTTTTTATCCCGAGGAAAATGTATAGAAACGCAAGCTAGGTGTTGCTCAATATTGTTAGTGTTGAAGATATTTTGTATGAAAACGCAATTGACGTTACGAGTTACTATATCACTCATTAAATTTATCTAGCATTATGTAACTAACCAGAAAAAACCTTGCAATGGATATCTAATTATCTTGCAGCTACTTTTGGTTCCGCGATTTTGTCTGAAGTCGAATTAGTAAATTATACAAGCAACAAAGAATATTACGTAAGAGTGTTGCGGAAGTATAACAGCTTCGGCTAATTTAAAAATTCCGGATGCCAGAATACAGGTTTATAAAAGTGCTTACAATGCCGATCCCAAAATCGCGAGCGGACGATTTTTGTTTATTGCTAAATAAGCGTGACCCTAATCTCACCTTCTGAAGAGGGTTGAGAACGGTTACCTAAATAACATTTTCACTTTTATCTCCAAGACGCTATCCATAGCGCTCAGAATTCAGGTAAGGACCGGAAAATATTTTAATACAGCTAGCTGTTTTCTAATGTAAAAGATAATGGATTTGATCCTGGTTGTTTAATTTAAACAACACAATTTGCTAGAGCTAGTAAAACTTTCGCTAAAGCCGCAATAAAGAGAAACAGTGGCAAATCAAGAATGATAAAGCATTTCGTGACAGTGGTAATAGTCAATAAAGACTGGTATTTTCGTGACCTTCGTCGCAAAGGTGCTAATGCATCGAGCAGTAAGTAAAATACATTACTCTGCCATTACATTCGAAAGTGGGTAAATAAATACAGCATTTGCAAGTTAATTATCGTTATTCACGGCCACTTTCCGTTTCCATTCCTTTCTATTTTGATCTTGGCAGAAAGGAAGAAGATATGTAGGTTAAGTAAGTGTAAATATAGAGGATATAGAACATAGAGTTGTCTAAAAATTTACTTTCGTGCACTATAATAACATACATTAATTTTTTATAATTTATTATTACCTAGCTCGAACTGCGAACAGAGTTCATGTTAATGCAGGTCATCATTTTAGTCATTAGCAGTAAAACTTATAATACGGGAAAATCATAAAATAAGTCTAGTAATTCTAAATAAAACCAGACTGATACGAAGAACCTGATAAGTGAGGGGATGCACCTAAGCAAATGAAGTCTAATCGTCCCCCGTTCGTTCAACGCGTGCGGTCTGTTATCAAAGAGTGAAGTACCAGATAATGTTATCAAGTGAACTAGCTCTACAAACGTGAAAAGCTCAATATTTCCACCTATCTGTATGTTATGCTACAACTTGAAGATAATGCTTTAAACTTGGAACATAAACGAGGCATTTGTGCATTCGCAAGCTGCAAAACGCAGTGACCTATTTGTGTATAGAACCCTTTATGAATGAATGTAAGAAATTAATATAATAATATACAGATCTTTGTTCAGTTGTTCAGATCTCTAAATTATTAGTCGCCACACGAACTAATAATATAAAAATTCCTACTACATATAATTATGTCTGATGTACAATAATCTTTTACTGTCTGGTTAGAAGACAAAGCATCTCGTGGATGTTCGGTACATTGATCATTCTATAAATTACGAGGTGATCTAAGTGTGAGTAATGAAATGAACAAAGAAGCGACTGTTATATTATATTGAGGCAATGTTAGTCCATAACCAATACATCATACAATATATTTTATGGCCCAATATACAAAGAGGTGATTCAATAAGATAATTTTAAACAAAACCACTTCAATAGACTGTTAACCGAATTATCCAAGTTAGCTTAGAAATAAAATCGGTTCACCCAGTCAATAATTCTGACGTTAGAATAATAAAAATTGTATAATTTCGAATTAAAAACCTTCTCCTCTTCTAAATGCGGTCAAAAGCACGTGGTCTAATCTTAGGTCCTCAGAAATTAATAAATTTTATTTTCAAGATTCCTTAAGTTAAGACTTAAGGCTAAAAGGGTCCTGTATACTTCTACCATATCCGTCTACACGCTTTGCGACAAGAATTTAAATTCTAGAGTTGTATGTTTGCATAGATGTATAAATCAATCACTGGTCCTAATGGTCCTTCAAAAACAAAAAAGTCAAATATAAACCGACCGACACGTACACGCCGGTTTTAATTTAAACCAAATTACTTTGTTATGCTTAAAATTTGAATTTATATTCGTTCGTACGTATTTGCTTAATTCCTGCTTTTGTACGTTTGTAAAGCGTGTTTCACAATTAGTCTACAAAATACGGTATGTCTATGATTGCATTTGTTAACAGAACCCCTATAGGTAAATAGGCACATGCTCAACCGCTTTTTACAATCATTTGCACATGCTTCCGGTGAATACTGGTGTTATAGAGCTTCCGTTGCGAGAACGCAAGCAGCCGTTTAACCGATAACAACACATTGTTTACGTTTATCTTTATGGCATTGTCAGGTACGCTTCATTTGCTGAACTTATCGATAAGTACTTTTATTTGTACTCGTTATCAATGTTTTTACCCTCTTTATGGATACATAAGCGATATGTTTAACGTCTGATTTTATGAAGCTCGCTAAACCGTATACAAATCATAAACGACAAAAAGACTAATAGTTTACCTGTCTACTTTCACAGGATGTCTTTATCTCGGCAAAGAAGATTGTAATAAAAGCAAGTCTTGCTGCGACCACCTCAGAGAGATTAATGTCCTTGTAATATCGATAACAAAAGCGACACAAAAAGGCATTCAGATGCGCTCGCGCCGCGCCGCACGCTAATGGTATTTTGATTGGCACCACTCAAAGCACTTTCACTAAGCAGCCCGCTTATGGCTTCTCAGTAGTTGAATCAAACGCAAAACCTCGTTTACGTTAAAAGCAACATTCGCAATTGAAACTCACACAGTCGAGAGCACATCAAAAAGCTGCGTATCAAATCGATTACGTACTTTCTCCAATACTTTTGACGATTAGACGAGCTGAATTCAAAATGCCTTTCAGATATTTAATCCGCTTTCATCGAGGGTGTCTAATACGTTATGCATCTATAGGTGAAAGGAATAGTAGAATAACTTATACAAAAGGACCGAATTACAGGTAATATGATAAGTAGAGAAATCCAATGCATTAGATATATTTAAGAGATCAACAATGGAATTGAGAAATAATGCGAAGTTATGCGATTTGCTGGCACTAGGTGGGTTTACGAGGCAATAAACTTGGACTCTGACTGGCCAATATTAAGAAACTATGCATTCAATCCTCATTTGTATGCCATTCAGTCGTAAATTGGCATAAAGTTGTTGCAGCTCAGCGATAGTGTATTACAAAACAGATACATGGTCGGCGTCTGTTAATAAATTCCATGACTGAATCTTCATCTTCACACTTTGTATGTAAAATTATAAAGTTTTAGAAACAGAATTTTATTTAGCTATATAAAAAACAGCAAACGATTTACATAAACTAATGTTAAAATAAAAAAATCTAAAGTAAAATAAACCAGCATGTGTGTTCCCGTGAATTCCGTACTATACATTTTCAGAGATGGGTTTATCAAGAGGCAAACCAGCGTGTTTATCTACCTTGTTCGGCGTAAATCTGGCAGTTGAACCTTGGCCAGAAACCCGCCGGGGGCGCTTGGCTACCACTGTTCAATTAATTATTAAGTTCGCTACTAAACAACTTTGAATATAGATGGGTTCCGAAAGTTCTGTAGATTTTAGCCGTTTTAACCGAAAACGGGTTGAAGCTAAGTTTACAGATTTTGTAGGCAAAATGAGCACCCATTAACTGCTATAAGCGATTTGGTGTTTATTAACTTCAGAAAATATACTTTGTAGGATACATCGCAGTAAACATTTTATTTGCAGCCTATGAGATAATCAATAGAAGCTTTTGCTTAGTTACAATACAATTGATAAGTCTTCGCCATTTTGAAATGTTTATGGAATATTAAAGATGTATGATTTTAACTGCTGGGCATAAATAGAAAATCCAGGAAATGCATTGAAATTTGAATTGCATTTCCAAAATATAATTACCTAAGGTTTAAAATTTGATGGTAGACATCCAGCTTAAATAGTTTTTATCTTGTTGATATAATCTATAATTGCTTCAGCACATTAAATAGATTTGTGACATACACAAAATTGTAATGAAGTAAATTTTCAGTGAAACACTATCCCCTTTACTGTTAGCTATAAAACTGGCAACAAACAAACCACTCACCCGGTTCGTGCTGATTTAGTAGCAAGGGACTATATGGGATTAATGTCAACAAGCCTACCCCTTTTGCCAACATCGCAAAAATCTATTAGGTAGGAGTAATTTTATCAATACGTTAAAAACATGGCTAAGTAACATATCACGCAATATGTTTTTAAAGTGAATTAAATAACAATAAAATATGTATGTTTTAATTAATTTCCAATGTCATCGGTAGAAGTTTTTTGGACCTATTATCATACATAGACCAGTGCAGTTAGCTTCAAAAATGGTCAAATAAGGAAAAAAATAGTAGTAGAATGAAACCCATTAGAAAAGGAGGGGAATATGATAAAAATGAAAGGAAAAATAAATTACGGTCGATCTGAGTTCGGGAAGTGGGAGGGGGTGGGCTTTTAAGGGGAGAAAATGGTTTATCTCGATTTGCGGTGAAACTACTAGTCCTATGAAAAAAAGTTATATGGCAAAGTTGTAGGTAATAAAACGATCTACAACTTTTAATTCATAAATTTTATACATAACGTCAAAATGTATGTGAAAAATTCAAATAACTAAGTTTTTGGTTTTTTATTTCTATCTTTTTCAAAAACATTTTATTTTCTACGAAATTTGGTGAAAACTTACCTATTTATGCTCCAAACACACTATAATTTATTTGATTAAAAATATTAATTTTTTCACCTTATTTTGACTTAATTACTAAAAAAATAGACCAATTTTCAATCGAAAATTCACGTGTCAAAATATTAGCTTTTTTATAAAAATCGGTATGTTGTTTGTTCATTGAAATCTCTATTTTTTTATGGTTAAGAAAAATATATACATTACCATAGTAAATTTTCTCAGAAAATGCAAAACACCGAAACAAAATTTGTATCATTATGTACAATTGAATCATAAAAATGTGATTTTTGCAATTTTTATTTCATATAATTGCTTATAATCCGACTTATTGCACATTATACAAACAGATTATTATATTATTATTATTATTATATAGTCTGAAAAGACAAAATCACATTTTTATGATGCAATTGACCTAATGATTCAAATTTTTGTTTCGGTTTTGTGCATTTTCTGAGAATATTTACTATCGTAATGTATATATTTTTTTTAACTATCAGAAAATAGAGATTTCAATGAACATAAAGCACACCGATTTTTATAAAAAAGCTAATATTTTGACACGTGAATTTTCGATTGAAAATTAGTCTATATTTTTGAAAATTAAGTCAAAATAAGGTGAAAACAATAATATTTTCAATCAAATAAATCACAGTGTATTTGGGACATAAAAAGGCAAGTTTTCACCAAATTTCGTAGAAAAATAACAATTTTTGAAAAAGATAAATAAAAAAAAACAAAAAACTTGGTTATTTGAATTTTTCACATAAGTTTTGAGGCTATGTATAAAAGTTGTGAATTAAAAGTTGTAGATCGTTTTATTACCTACAACTTTGCCATATAATTTTTTTTCAAAGGACCAGTAGTTTCACCGCAAATCGAGATAAACCATTTTCTCCCCTTAAAAGCCCACCCCCTCCCACTTCCCGAACTCAGATCGACCGTAATTTATTTTTCCTTTCATTTTTACCATATTCCCCTCCTTTTCTAATGGGTTTCATTCTACTACTATTTTTTTCCTTGTAAAAAATTAAAAACCCTGGTCTAACATGGGTGGTTGGCCCATTGTCTTTTATTAAGTTAACCGCCATACCTGCTTAGATTCAATTACAAGTGACTAATAAAGTAAAAATTTGAGTGTGGTCATCAACCCAAACTCAATTGTATTTAAATTAAACTTTAAATGTTAGCGAATAAAAGCACAAGCAAAGCCAACGAATATTATAAGATTTGCAAGCGGTGAATCAAGCCCGTAAGCCGACGAAGGGCGCGGACGTTACGCACGTCACAGTGTTACTAAAACAGCTGCTATCATCATTAAATAGACCCTTAGACACATATGCTATCAAACTCTACGTCTATACTATCTATATAATCTAAACTTATATTATAAAGCTGAAAAGTTTGTTTGAACGCTCTCATCTAAGAAAACACACTGGTTCTATTTTAAATTCTTCGTTGGATAGTACATTTATCGAGGAACGCTATAGCCGATATAATAAACGGCTACTTCCCATTTGGTAAGCTTCCCATTTGGTAAACCTTTACCTTTACCTACTAAAAAGTTGCGTTTGGTAAACAATTTGTTACTTCATACATTTATTCCCATTTGGTAAACCATGATTGTATTATTATTTTAGTGCGGTACAGTCAGAGTCAAATGCTTATTGAAATGAGATATTGGTTTTGAAATGCTTCAAAGTCTTGAGTTAGAATCTCGATCGTCAAAAAGAACGGCTAATCAAGAAGCATGTAAAAAAAACGTTATAAAGTCTGTCAAAATACCAAGTGCCGCAAAAGAAGCACCGAGCGGGTTCATGGTGGTATGACTTGAGAACTCTTTGGGATAAGATCATAGTGCATTTCTACCATAGATTAGGTAGTTAGTTGCCTAGGTAACCTTGTCAACGATTATGTCAAAACTTATTTATCTACTGCATTTCTTTGTCGAATAAAGCCTAGATAAATGGTGTTCACGTAATTTCATTACAATTTGTAAACAGGATTCTCCTTATCAGTTTACTCGTGTTATGCATAGTGCAAGGTCGTTGCAATGTCTGATGCGGGATCTTCTAGTGGTACAGTGAAATTAAAAATTGTTAATAGTGCACGAGGCGGTGAAATTTTATTACGTGGTGGATATCAATATTATAAACAGAAAAATAATAAGGACTCAAGTTGGTGGCGCTGTGTAAATAGAAAAGCTGAGTGTTCGGCAAGTGTAACTTTAAATTCGAATAGGAACCATGTTTTAAGAGAAACTGCTCATTGCAATTCTTGCATTCCGAATTTTGAAAAAAATGAAGTGAAAGTAGCTATCGAAAAATGTAAAAAAATCATGTGTGACGATCTGAAGCCAATTCCAGCTACATACAGGAGTTGTACTAAAAAGCTGAAAGATGATGGTTACGAAATTATACAAGCATTACCAAATTTTGACAAAGTTAAAAGCAGCTTTTATAGATACAGAAATAGACAACTGGGCATCAAGAAATCTCAACACACTAACTCTACAGAAATTGTCGTACCTGACCGTTTTAAAGACAATTTATTGTTTGATGAGATCGACGGTGAAAACAGAATTATTGTGTTTGCTTCAAAGAGCGCAATTGGACATTTAAATGAAGTCCGTCACTACTTTGCAGACGGAACGTTCAAATGTTGTGCAAAGCCGTTTCTTCAACTTTACGTTATACACGGAGACATAGGAAGTACAGAAACTGGAACAAATATTGTACCATTTTTTTACGCAGTGTTAACAAATAAAGAAGAAACTACATATGAAAGGCTGTTTTCCAAACTAAAATCTCATTTACCAGAGTGGACAGCAGAAATTATGACCTTGGATTTCGAAAAAGGTCCAATAAATGCAATAAAAAAGACGTTTCCAAACATTATTGTCAAAGGGTGTTTTGTTCATTTTGGCAGAGCACTATTAAGAAAGGCAAAATCTCTTGGCTTATTGCAACATGAAGAATCTCACAATCACGTCAAACTATGTATGGCTCTTGCACATTTACCACGGGAGGACATAAACGATGGCTGGCTATACGTTATGAGTCAAAGGTAAATTAATTTTGCAGTAAATATCTAAATGAACGCGTTTAGATCTGGATTTTTCTTCTACCACCGCTTTGGAAAGGCGCTACATACTTTATTTTATGCGTCAGAAATCATAATGTAGGTATTATTTTAAGTATTTTTACTAATCTTCAACGAATTCATTTTGTTACAGTTTTGAAGAAAAAGCTTTAACGGAATTCAATGATTACTTTGTGAATCAGTGGTTGGAAAATGAAGATATGGTGAATATTTGGTGCTGCTACGCACAAAGACACCGTACGACAAACCTTATGGAATCTTGGAATCGGAGTTTCAATTGCAAAATTGGAAAAAAGCCATCAACTCTTTTATTTTTCGAAACAATAGCAGGAAATATTGTACATTATGAAAATCTTCTGAAAAGGTACTTTTGTTTTTTCTTACAATAAACTGTATTTTTAGGCGATACGTGTAATAAATACATAATATAATAATATATAATATAATATTTCACACTCGGCCGGTTAGTACCATGGTAAGTTATTTATTAGATTGTGATATGGATACCTACTAATACCAACAAGACTGATGTACTACATATACATACTTAAATACTTCATATAAATACATACATCCAACACCCAGACCACATCTAACAACTTTGCTCATCACATAGATGTTGACCGTACCGGGAATTGAACCCGGGATCTGCGTGGCAGTCCGGCATGGTGACCATTACGCCAACAGGGTCGTCAAATACGTACAATATTCTTTAATTCACACAATTTTCTTTTTCAGATTTTATAACAATGAAGAAACTATATCAAAAAGAAGAAAAAAGTCTATCCAAAATGATATACGAATTAACAATCTACTCGGCGATTACAAAAGTGAAAAAATATCATTGGAAATTTGTTTGAACCAATTATCACGAGTTGCTTGTATTACTCTATAATTTTTTTTATTGAAATATATGTGACAATATTATCATCAGTTTCGTGTTTGATTTTTTACTTGACTGTACCCATTTCAATTAAAAGTTTACCAAATGGGAAACAATACATGTCATTACTTAAATGTTTACGAAATGGGACTGAATGTATGACATATAAAATGTTTACCAAACGCAACTTTTTAGTAGGTACAGTTTGAGGTTTACCAAATGGGAAGCTTACCAAATGGGAAGTAGCCTAATAAACGGGTTAAATTCAATAAATAAATAAAATATATGTATGTAGTTACAAAACGCGAGCGAAGCGCTAGTTGAGCATCTACGTTAAATACTCCATCATGCGTCTCAAAGTCTCAAGATTCAATCAAAAATAATCGATAGGAAAATAAATAATCGTGATTAGTTACGCAATAGGTGTTCTCGATCGCAAAATTTCCTAGAACATGCTAGAACTGAGTCTTATTGTTCCGTAACCTAGTAAGTGAAAGAAAGTCTGCGGTTTCTATATCTAATAAAAGAAACACGGAACTACTCTTATGAAACGCATGAAATACAGATTAAATGTTGAGGATATTGGGGAAAGCATAACAATTTTGCCGGAGAAATCAAATGCTCATGTAACATGATTTTAGCAATTATTACGCAGGAAATCAAAATGTTTTATTGGTTAAAATATTTTATAGAATTTAGTTGATTTTTTACTCGTTTGTAATAACTACAGTACAGGTACCTACCTAATCTACTACATTTGATAAACAATAATTTTATTGCAGGGCAGTGTTTTGGTGTTAATTACATGTTGATACCATACACAAATTAAGAAAACGGATTGTTAAATATAAAGATAAAATGACATCAAAGATATGCTAAACAGAAGTCACACATGGTTTTTAACTATATTTGAACATGAAACGGGTAACATACCATGATTTAATTGTTTTTGAGTTTTCATCTTTTAACAGTGTCGAAATATCGGAAAACTCAAAAACAATTAAATCATGGTATGTTACCCGTTTCATGTTCAAATATAGAAGTCACACACACTGAGAACACACACTTTCGCATAATGATGTTAATTCTGTATGATAGCGATCTAGCGTTTTACACAGAGCTGTAATTCGGTGCAAGGGCGTTATTTCGCCCTTGTCTGACGGGGCGCAGTCTGGAGGTCGCGGATGTACCCTCATTCCGCCCCTTCCACAACTCGATACACTGTTATTGCTCAATAAAACTTAACTGATAAATTCTATGACACTAACTTTGCTCAAGATGAGAATCAAGGGCGCGCCGACCTAAGCGGTATCAGATTTATATTTTTCTGACGTGTTTCTAGTATTATAATTGTATACGCAAACCAAGATACAAGATTGAAACATAAATTTATTTTATTACTATTGTACTTGATTTATATGTGTAAATACATATGTGTTTTATGTGTGATATGTGTTTTAGATATACACATCATTGAATATTGTTGCCGTAACAAATCAGAGAATCACTTACAACCATTTGTTGTTTTAGTATTACAAACAATAATAATTTTACAAAATAGTAAATATACACTGTTTTAGCGGCTTTTTCACAAGAATTTAAATTGAAATTGCCTTGTGAAAATTTGTACCTTTGTTTCTTGTTGATAATGTTTCTTCAAGTAGGTATCTTCAATTCGGATTTTCCGATAATTTTGTACAAATAATCATCGACTAAATTACCTAATAATTAGATCCATCGTCACACATAGAACAAAGCTCATAAGGCGATGAAACCACCGACGTAGGAACCATAAATCGTTCGCGTTATAAACAGGTCATAGAACAACACTTAAGCCGTTCAAAGCCCAGTAATACGCCGTGAAACCATACAACAAACTTTCGCACATTATTAGAATTACTATTGAAGTTTTAATGAGAAGCGGCTTGTACACTCATAAACATTATAGGGTGTTATAATTACACGGCGTCGTCAAAAGGTTGTAAAGTTTGTCCGAAAATGTATAGTCGCATTACAACTAGACTAGACTCTAGCTAGACTAATGAGACTGGACTACATAAAGGCGATACACTGAATGAATAGCAAAGCAAGATACTCATTGCTCGGCTTTCGGTAATGCCTCGCTTCATTTACATAGAAACTAGCAAAAACTAGAAACGTGATCAACATTAGTAAGTTGAGTTTTTGTCTGGTTAATAATGTTTTCTATGTTATGAATTGGTTATTTCCGCTGTAGTAACACAATCATCTAACTTTTTGTAATCAGATTAGGTATAAGAATAACTTGGGTGTGTAAATAATTACATATAATTTTATATTTGTTTTTATTGCTGCTCGGAAGTTCCGCGAAATATTAATAGGGCTTGAACATTTTCTGATATAATAAAGATAAATAAACTAACAGCTTAATTCAATGTTTATTTCTACCCTTTAATTTAATATCCGACTCTGCGTTTAGTTTTAAAACATTTTTAGTTTTGTTAGACAAATTTTAACATAATATTCACCGCTACAAGTCAGATTTTAAATAACGAAGTCGCGTTCGAATCAGTGCCCCCGCCGAAGAGCTTTGGTACAGGCAGATACAACACAAAGCGGTCAAACATGTAATACTTACACGAGTTTTTGTGTCAGGGGTTGAAAATACAAGTCATTTGATCACAAAATACATTTTTCGAGTTACTAGAAAATGTTGCTTCAGGCATTTTGTCAGAACAATCCTAATCCATCCACAAATATGTAAAACAAATACGTAACATTTATAAAGCTTATTGAAGAGGAAATCGTGCCCGTATGTAAAATTATCTGCTCAATCTAGCGAATCTGCGGATCGGAAATTGTGTTTGCTCTCATTGTATCGGAATCGGCATTTTGCTCTGTTTTTCGGGAGATATTCATGGGCATGGTCAATGAGGATCTTTAAATTATTTTTATCTTTGTCCTGCACGGAGACCAAAAGCTTGCCACAGCAACTTCAATGTATTTTTCCAGAGAAATTTAAATTCATGATTGTATCATTTAATAACTTATCGAAACTAAAGAAACTCACCAACTTTCACGTTTCGATAACGCGTCATCGATTACATACAAAGGTAAGCAATATAGAAAGCCCCGTCATAACGCACTTCAGAATCAGATTTCTCAAACGTAACATTACACAACCGGGGTCAGCAACATAAATAAGTGTATCCTCGATCGACAATGCAGAGATAACATTTCGCAACTGCGCCGCAGATGGTGTATCAGTTTGTAAGCTGGTCTTGCGCAAATCCTGACGTCATGGTTCCGGCTTCACTTTCGCGAAACACTTTCACCTGAGTGGGGCCCGTCGCCCGCCGCCCGCGTCTCCCGAGTAGCCAGCAAGCTCGCTCTTAAGGCGCAGCGAGACAACCTAACATCTCAGAGATGATACACTCACGTTGCTAAACTTCGTAAACGCAGCGAAAGGATAAACTGAAGTAGATATCAATAATTACGGTTACTGATGATAACATACTCAATCTCAACGACAATGAATTTAGATGTCCTTATAATTACTAAAATGGCAGTATTTTAATATGATGACTGGGAAAAAAAATTAGTACTTACATTAATTATTACCTATTTAGCTGTAATTAGTAGAAATAAATTACAAAATAGTTTAAGGAAAACCAAAGATTCTAATTTAAATCGTTAAAGTTTCATCAATTCTACAGATAAATTGACTTTTTATAAGTTTAAAATTGCAAGTTAACTTTTATCTTATCAGTTGCAGCGGTTACCACGTGTACGGGAATCATTCGCGATGTGTTTGACACACACGCAACTCAAAACCAAAGATCCAACTACGCCTTAACAATCCGCTTAGAATACAAACTATTCTACTAGTCATTGTTATTCTAGTCGCGACCGATGACCAGTTAAAAATCGTTTTCGATAATATATTCGGACTGTATCGACTATTCGCTAGGTATCGAGAGAAACCGGAACAGAGCGTAATGTGGGGCAGAGTTCGTAGTCAACACAAACTACAATTGAAATAAAGAGCGCAGAAAGTAAAACGTGGAAGGAATTCTATTGGGGAAAAAGATATTTTAATCAATAGATTTGTTTCGTGGATCATTCGTGAGCGTAACTGTAGTCAGTAAATAAAGAAGTATTGCGAGATCGCGTCTTGGTTAACCTGAGGTGTGAAAGCAAAGCTTTCTGTTATAGTTTTCTGCCTATTTTTATGAAAATACGTGTAAAAATAATTGAGCGACAAGAGAAAATCATGTCGTTAGGTAACAATAGAAGTATCTTTATGAATATGACACGCGCTGTTTCAATAAAGACCTCATAAATGGGCTAGAATCATCGTTAAACGAGCTTTGTTGAGAGTTGAGCTAGCGGATGAGAAGATATGTAGAAGAACGAGGGTCAAAGGCTAGCTCGTTAAATTGAATGTAGCTCGTTTATATGGCTTTTTAATATCTATGACTAAAATAAACTAAAGAAGGACGTGCTAGGAATATGTCACTAAATCGCAATTCCCGCGCCCTGTGATAAAGGTTTTACTGTTTGAAATTGAAATCTTGTACCTACTGGTAATCATCATACCACCATGTTTGCTTAGTAGGTAAATATTAAGGTTTCGGCTTTTAAATAATAATATTGCAACCTATAATCATGCTACTGCTACGATTCCTCAAGTAAAAGCTCAAAGATATAGCTCTAAATCAACTCCAAAGTTCAATTCAAAAACAGTTATCGATACGAAACAACATCTAACTTTGACTCGTTATTTGCAATTCCTACGCTATCTGGGCATCTGGAAAGGCGAATTTCTCCCCAGCACCGTATCCGGTACAAACACGAATAATATTACGTAACAGAAATGAACTCATGTTTATTTGTCATTGGTGCCACGTAACCCGGTTTAAACCTTTCCCTTAATTGGCACTTAGGAATGGTTAATTGAAACTGGGGTTTATGGTACAATAAAATAAAACGGTGAATTTATATGGCCTTAGATTCTGATTGGCCTCTTCAGATAAAAGTTGAAAAAAATAGAAGCGTGTAATCGACCTGTGTAAGCAATAAACATATTAATCATGTACTAAAAATATTTGATATAAAACTTGGTCGTCCTATTCTGATCTACGAGTATGCTTGGGACAGCAGGCGATAGAACGGTAGACAATTTACTTTAAAGAAAAAACAATAATTGTCAATCTGCGTGACAGATTCACGCGCCGGTGACTGGACGTGATCGCAGAAGATAAACGTAAAGTGTGCGTGATGGCGAGCTAAGGTAATTCAATGTTAAGTTGAATTTATTGTACGTTTGAAATTCAACTCGGTATTTTTTTAGAAGCCATTCATGTGTCCTAATGATAAGACGAAAAATCAAATGACACTCCCTTTAGTAAAATATAGGTGTAATTTTTCATCTGAAGTAAGCTCCATAGACAATGTAACAAAAGACCCTGACAAAATATTCTATAAAATATATGAGGCATTTTATTAGCCAAGTTTCCCCACTTTTCCTATTCAAATGTTCAAGGAGGATGTAAACAAACTCTCATGAAAACAATCAAAGAACCAGCGATGCGAAACGTTTTCTCAGACTGTACGTTTGTATGCATTCTCGCATCTGAACCGAGAAATACTAAAACAATTAATATCATTATTGTTCCGGTCTCTTTCTCACACTTTCTAACGCTATTGTGCAGGAGCGAGACAATGGCATCTATTTTATTGTCACGGACTGATATCACGAGGTTATTTTTGTTTGGAAAAAATGTATTTTGTTCGACTGTCGCACTTTCGTTTTATTGTTCGTGCGACCTTCAAACGTGAACCTTTTAGGGTCACGCTGAAACCCAGGCAAATTGACCGAAACCGAATTTCGGCAATCACATAAACCAGGTGTTTACGCACTTGTTAGTCGTAAATGAAACCCCGAACTAACTTGGAAAATTGTATTATAAAAATTCACAGTGTGTCGTTGTTGGTGGTTGAATGAGAAGTGAAGTTATACAAAAATAGAAATAGTTACTGAGAGAAAATTAATACACTAATAATACGTCAGTAGCGTTGCTATGATATTTAGAGCAGGCGTTCGGCGTAAACATCCTGCCCCCATTGAAAAGCTAGGTCTTTTCAATCTTCGAGTTCTTCAGCAGTGGGAAGAGGACAGAGGCGAACCAGAGGACGGCGCACGCATCCTCCTTGTGTGTGGACATCAGCAACTCGAGCCACGTTGTCAGCGGGGCCATAGAACAGCTTGGAGATGCGGCCGAGTTTCCAGCATAGCGGTGGTGTGTTGTCTTCGTGGATCAGCACTAGATCACCGATCTTTGGATAAGCGGAGTTAGTCTTCCATTTGTGGCGTTGCTGCAGTTCAGCGATGTATTCTCGTTGCCAGCGACGCCAGAAGTGTTGTTGTATTTGCAGAAGTCTTTCGTAGCGACTCAGATTGGTGGTATTGCAGTCTTCAAGTACCGGTGAGGGTATAGCATTCAGTGCCCGGCCTATGAGGAAGGTACCAGGAGTCAGACATAGGAAATCATCTGGGGATGATGACAAGGGACATAGAGGGCGGCTGTTCAAAACAGCTTCTACTTGTGCGAAAAGAGTAGATAACTCTTCAAAAGTTAGATGAGAGTTACCCATAACGCGTTTAAAATGGTATTTAGCGGATTTAATTCCCGCTTCAAAAATGCCGCCAAAATGAGGAGCGTAAGGTGGAGAAAATAAAAATTTAATACCTTGTTCGATAGCAAACTCAGACAAAGGCGTTGAGTTTGTTTGAAAAAATTGATTTATTTCTTTAGATCCAGCTACAAAATTGCGTCCGTTATCGCAGTAGGCTTCAGTTGGCTTGCCTCTTCGCGATACAAAACGACGAAACGCCATTACAAAAGCGTCCTTAGATAAATCGCTAACTAGTTCAAGATGCACGCATTTGTAACGTAGGCAAACAAAAATGCACAAATAACATTTTAAAAGTTTAGCACCTCGACCTTTTTTGTTTAAAATAAAATATGGACCACCCATATCAAGGCCAACGGTTTGATTGGGAAAGCTTGGCGTAGTACGTTGAGACGGTAAGTTACCTAATTTAGGGTTCAGTGTTCTAGCTTGTAAACGTCGACACCTAACACAGTTACGAAAGGTACGTCGCGCTATATACCTACCGCTGATAGGCCAAACGTACTCGCGAACGATCGCTAGTAATAATTGCGGGCCGGCATGTAAATTACGTTTATGTTCGTAATCAAATAAAAGTTTTGTAAAATGATGTTTTGCATGTAATAGAATAGGATGTTTCTTGTCATAATTAAACTCTGACGCTTGTAATCGTCCGCCGACACGGATAATATTTTTATCTAAAAATGGACTTAAAGATAAAATAAAGCTCGTAGAACTTAGTTCCCTTTTATTAGAAAGCAATTCGAGCTCCCTAGAAAAGGTTTCACGTTGTGATAAATTACATAATTGAACAAAAGATGCATCGAGTTCATCGACTGATAAGGGGCCGGTTCTTTTGTTTTGCGAAAACCGGGCGTTATGAATGAATCGTAGTAGATATGCAACAATGCGCCTTATCTTAGGGAAGCTAGAATAGTTTTTAAATTGTATAATTGTATTATCGGAAATTGTTTTGTATTTTGTATTGGTTTGATAAACACACAATGAGTTAGTTTTTAATTCTGGTAGGTTTTGTGTGTCAATTTTATTTAAATTTAGGATAGGTTGATTGCAAAATCGTTTATTTACATTAAGTAAATTAGATGTATGTTTAGGTGGTAGTGCTACCGAGAAACTACCTGTTTCTAGGCGAGAAGAATGAACTAAAATATGTGACTCACATTCCTTCTCGCTCTCGCTAAGCGTACTTCTTAGAGGAACTTCCTCGAGCTCCCAGAATTTAGCGAGATCACGATCTACTTGAATATTGTTTTCGTTAATAGGGTTAGACATAATGGAATGATAAGATTGTAAATAGTTAGCTTGCATTCTAGTGGACATGGGACCTGAAACTATCCAACCAAACTGGGACTTTAATAGCTTTGGATTATTAGGTCCGAGCGACTGCTGCTCGTGGCCTAGAATATCCCAGAAGAGATCGGCACCGATGAGAACATCTGTTGGTGCTGGCTGATGAAACATAGGGTCTGCAAGTTTAATATTGTTCGGAATCTTTAACCTAGACAAATCAACAGGAAACCTAGGTAGGTTACCCGTGATTTGCGGTAAGACTAACAGTCCAGATGTGACCTTGAAGCTGGTTACCATTGACCTCAATTGAGCCACACAGGATTCTGTGACTTGTCCAGAATTATGGTTGCCAATGCCTACTACATTGACAAGGCAGTTCGTATTTGTTGGTAGGCCTAATCTATCCTTAAGAGATTGTGAAATAAAGGAAGATTGACTGCCGCTATCTAAAAGACAACGAACCCTTTCGGTATGATTCGTCTGCGGATTAGCTACCTCAATGAACGCGGTGGACAATATTACTTGTTTGGAATTGTTCTTAGAAAAATTGACAGTAGTATCGTCAGTGCTGTCGAGCGCGGTCTCGGCGGCACTGGAAATTGAAGAATTGTTATTGGACACTTTACCTATTTTATGAATTAAAGAATTGTGTCTGCCCTTACAAACACGACAAGGGCCCCTCGGACATGACTGCGAGTAATGTCCGGGACGAAGGCAGTTAGCGCATAGCTTTAACCTACGTACTTCAGAAATTCGCTCATCGATACTCTTGGCAAGAAAGGTAGGACATTCGTAAATCCTATGCCCTAAATTGCAGATGACGCATGAGATTTTAAAAGAAGCAGCGGTGTTAATATTGTCATTGCTACTAGAAGCAAACGCCTTGGTTTGCGGCTTAGATGCAGCCTTAGTAATAGATGGATGTGATTTATTAGCAATAGAATTCCGCTTAATTGACTCAAGAACGTCAGCGCGATCAATTAAAAATTTGGAAAATTGTTCTAAAGTCGGATAATCATCTAACGTACCACGCCATTCCTCCCATTTCACGCGAGTATTATTGTCAAGTTTAGAACTCATCATGTGAACTATTAAAACGTCCCACTTGTCTGTGGGCAGCCCTAAGTTACTCAATGCGCGCAGGTTTTTTGACACATTGTCCACAAGAAATTTCAAAGAACTATCACAGTCGCGAGTAATGGCTTCGATACTAAACAATGAATTTAAATGATGATTTATCAATTGTCGCTTATTGTCATAACGTTCGGTTAATAGTTTCCAAGCAGTTTTATAGTTAACGCTCGAAACTTCAAGATTTGAAATAATGCGCGCTGCATCGCCCGTTAGATAAGAGATAAGATAGTGAAACTTGTGAATAGGCGCGATGCGGTCATTATTATGCACAATAGATAAGAACGTGTCGCGGAACTCAAGCCAACGAAAGAATGATCCGTCAAACTTAGCAATTTGTATTTGGGGTAATTTAAATCCTATATTATCGTTATCAAATTGAACTTGAGTTGAAGAAAAGTGACTTGAATTGAGGCTTTCATTGTTACGAGAATGTCCGTTATGTTTTTGAACTAAACTTTGAGCCAAAACAATATTTGAGATGAACAACTGTTCAATCTCTTCCCGTTCGTCCAACTCACAATCTAAATTACTAGGACTCAACACCTCTATTTGACTTTGCAGATCATCGAAACGGTTTGAAAGCGCTTCAAATTTACTAAGTTTTTGTGATAATTCAGCTAACTCAATAGGTGTTAGCTTGTCACTTGAATAGATAGATTGAATGTAATTTTTAAACTTAGTAATTTGGCCTTTCACTGAACTACGTTTTGTAGTAAGTTCAGGTAAACTTAGAACATTTGTATCTCCTCCCATCATAAAAAATGTAAAAACTTAAAATTGCAAAAATAAACAAAAATAAAAATTATTGATTGTACTAATAGTAATAAAAATAGCTCACGTTCCTCAATTTGGCGTCACCTGTGAACCGGTTGTAGGGCTGAGGGCTCCGCTCACGGCTCCGCTGCTATCTGCCTCGGGCCGCTCGCAGCCGCGCTCCCGTAAGCCACACAAAGTTGGCAGGTACGTGCGATGACGCAACGTAAGCCTGGAAATTTCGGCGAAATGGGTGAACACGGGCACAATATGACTAGGCACAAATCGGGGACTAATTATGAATAGGATATTTATTGCGAAAATTGAAAATAAAACTTAACTTTGTAACATTTAGGTACTACAATAAAAATGCAGGTAGGAAATTGTAAATTGCGTAGTTGTAAGAACAAAGAAATTTATCGATCTTTTTATGTGGGGGTAGAAAAATACTTATTGAATTTATGTAAAATATAGTAATAATTGGACTTCTAACACACTGTATAATAGATAAATAGCACAAATAGAAACTGATTGATGTAGAGGAATAGGAATAGTTCGGGAATTTGGTATAGAAATTGATTGGGAAAGATAGGAAGGGCACTTAGCTTGCACTGGCTTGAACTGCGGTCCGACGCTGATCGCTGGTCGATAGTCCACAGAATGGCTCCAATGGCTAGTACTTCCTTCTGGTGTTCCTCAGGAACATTGCTTGGATTGTAGATAGGAACGGCAGCTGGTCACAGCGAGAACTTGTCCGCCATAGATTGGTAATGGCGGCGCTCGCCGGCAGCCTGACACTCGATTTTTACACGAAATTTCTTCTTGTTGCACGATTATTGATATTCGTGCTGTTTTGCCACGGTCGCCAGATGTTTACGCACTTGTTAGTCGTAAATGAAACCCCGAACTAACTTGGAAAATTGTATTATAAAAATTCACAGTGTGTCGTTGTTGGTGGTTGAATGAGAAGTGAAGTTATACAAAAATAGAAATAGTTACTGAGAGAAAATTAATACACTAATAATACGTCAGTAGCGTTGCTATGATATTTAGAGCAGGCGTTCGGCGTAAACACCAGGTTTGCTTTCTCCTGTTATTAAACGACTTCGATAGAAACCTTACTTGAATAACGTAAGATTTGTAAAAAGTTTTTTTGGGAAACTTAGCCAAAAACTTGAAATAAAATCTAAAATATGGCCTTGCAAGGAAATTCCTCAGAAATCCAATAAAGAGATATTTTCCATTCCCTGATTCGTTTATTCAATAATTGCCTTTCCCTTGAATATAGCCGAAAAAGCAGAAATATCGGAGCTCTACAGCCTATTCTTCGGTCTAATGGGGCAGTAATGTTTACGAGGATTAGGGCACAATAAGAAGAGCGATCGATATGTCTGCCTAAAAGACATTCGGTGTTTCTATAAAGGATTACCTCCTGCGACGTAAGTGTTATTTATCATTGTCAAGCTCTTTTATCGCTACGAACGTTATTTGTGATTTTATCAAACAAATCAGTGTGTCAGTAATAGAATGGAGGGAGAGATAGATTTGGTTCGTCTTTGTCTGCTCGAAAAAGCTTTATTATGTGTAACTTTAGTAAAAATACGTCTTCAAAAAATTCTGTAGAAGTTTCTCCACCAAGCAAAATCGACATTTATCGGTTGCCAACAGTCTAAGTGGAATCGGGACTTTACCTCTGTAAAAGTACCTTTGAAACAAGCCATATGAATGAGCTAATGTTTCTAGATTAAGCAAGTGCGAGGAAGATTTTTCTAGTTCATATCAAACCTCATAATAGATTATACTCTATCAAGACTGTAGGTTATCTGTAACATCCGGTGAGATGATTTGATTTCCTTGTTTTATAATATAACACGGTAAGTATGCATAAGTAGCATACTTACCGTGTAGGTTACATATGTATGTTAAATTCATGTTATATGAAAATTAATAAATGTTAGTATGGAGTTTTCATTATAATTATTTACAGGTACTTACTTTATTTAGTAAAATTTACTATGGCATTATATTTGAAGAATTAATTTAATTAACAAAAATACAATTATATTACTTTATGTAAGTCAACACACATGACCGGACAGCAGTTTCACCAATAGAACCTTTTTTAGGTCATCTGGGAATTGGTATAATACCTACTTACCAGTATGTTGGCACAGTATACAGAACATAGAATATTATTCTCATAGTCGGTTTCAGAACACCAGAGGGAGATTTTAGATAGGGTGGTACTATTCTTAGCTCGGCACCACATGGCTAACATATTGTAATAGTTGAATGTAATTAAGGAGTTCAATAAATAGTGAAAGCAGTAAGGTTGACCTTCTATTTGACCCTTTTGCATATTATTAGACATACAAATAGAGACGGCATTTTAATTATTTTAATGTATTACTGTAATTTCGATATTGTTCAATTGTAGGAGATATCTTTGAGATCTAATAAAACGCTAAAAACACAACTGGTTACGCCATCTAGTGGAAACACAACGCGTGAATGTTGTGCTATTCAGTAGAAAGATGGCGCTAGTGGTAACTAAACAAACAAAAACACTTTCGACACACAAACGATAATTATGCCTTGTTGAATCCTTATTTCATTTTGCATATTCATATTTTTTGTTTTATGATGTCAAAAATTATTGGCGGGTTCCTTAGATATACTACTTGATTAATACTTCTCCAGATGTAAAACTGAATACTTATTTGAGATAGAAAAGGCAATTAAATTTGTAATGTAATGTAATGTTTTGACGTGACCATGTCGTTTGTTTCTACGATAAAATACATGTTTTGTCTTTCTTTGACTTCTATATTGCTGGACATTTTACACAAGCTCCTTGGCAAGCTAGCAGCTTGTTTTACGGGGACTATATTTGTGATAAAGACATGTATGTCATAATCTTTGCTGTAGCAAAGATTATGTTTTATTATAAATAGAAATGATAGAGGTGACTTACCTTGTAAATTGTCGAGCATATACGATAACAGCTTGGCAGTCCCGTTGGTGTCGTTGTATATGGAGAGCATTTCTTTGCTGAGCGGGTTCCCCTGCAGCCCGAGCATCTGGAGGTGGAACAACTTGCCCAACTCGTAAGGCAGCACTCGGAGGTAGTTGTTGTGAAGATGTAGTTCTCTGGAAAAGGAAACAGTGTTATAGAGGCTTCTTGAGTAACTTGGTGTAAACTAGCAATGGTTTAATATATTGTGACTTGTTTTTAATTATAAAATGGTATAGAAAATAACTTTATTATTATTTAATTATTTTTTTCTAAATTAGAATATTGTTTGCGAATTTCAATTAATCGATTTGAATTTCCATCATCAGAATATTGATATAATGCTCCGTTTACAATTTTATGTGTTCAAAACAGCCGTTTAAAAATACAAACGTTCTATATTTAAAAAGTCTGTTTATATAAAAAGATGAGAAAAGTCCCTGTGTCCCCAGCAGTAGGGACGTTACTTCAGGTAATGATGAAGACATACATATGTATAATAGGTTCTATGGAGAGATGCGTGCTAAGTAGTTGTGTGTTATTGGATAGATAGACAATGATGAGTCATTCACTCAGATTATGATCGCATGCTATCAATAAATAAATTTACACATAATTAGCGTATTACAAATGGCAATTTAAATATTTATCATAACAGTGTTGAGGTCGATGTCTTCTTTGACGTGTTGACATTCACGGTAAAACAAATTAAACTGCTTGCTCTGGTGTTATTCAGATTACGTTTGGAGCTGCTGTTATTGTTGGTTTGTTTTGAAAAGTATTTCTTAATTATATTGTTCGTAAAACCATGTTTAACAATTAATTTTAAGTAAACTATGGTTGTTTGAGAATAAGGTCCCTTAAACCTTATTTTGTATAGCAGTTTGTATAAGAAATAACCACCTTCAATTTTTTTATGCAGATAACGTCAAAAAACACAAGCGAAGCTGTCGGCGACATTATATAGAAACTACCTACATAATATGTATGTAAATATAATGTATCGAAATAATAATCACCTAAGTTGAACTGTGTTAAGGCGGACTTCAAAAACAGTCACTACGTGCGATTATGAGCTGTTTACGTAAATGTTGCCATTGAAGCTGATTTCCCAACTGAATACAAAGATGGCTTGCGTAACATCAAAGCCTCGGAGAAAAAATATTAATAATTGAATAGAATATAACGTTTTATAGTAGGTAATAGAATAAGATACTTATAAGTTTCTATACAGAAAAAAACAAATAATCTGTTACAATGTAATAACAAAGCATCACAAAGGTCACAACACAAAGCACAATATTATAATAACCAACTCTTTCTCAAAACCAGTTATTTTAAATAACAACAGAGCCATGTAACATTTAATTCACATCGGAGATATTTTTAAAAGAAAGATGTTTCTTGATACACACAACTTTTCAACTTATTTTGACTGCGACTTTGTGTTTAACTTCACAATACACAGGTTTATAAGTTTATATTGTTTTAGTAACTTAAAATATAAACTCACGCCTGTTGATTTTACCATATTTCTTTATTACCGTATATGTAATTATACCTTTTCTGGTCTACTACAAACATTTTGATAACAAAATCAGCTAAAGTTTTAGCCAGACTTACGAACAGCAATTGATAAATATACCGTTAGTACTGTAGTTTTTAAAACACGGAGCATTTTATTGAACTAGAGTTCAGTTCGACCTAATATTTAAATACTAGAATACTGAGTGAATCTCCATTAACCATAATAACTTGCACGTTAGAAGGTCGATACTTTGCAAGTTAAAGCGAACGAGGTCACAAGTAATACACATTAATACATTTAAAACGCACGTAAATGTCACGTAGGTACGGATAATAATATACTTGACTATTCAAGATTATTTTTATTTCGACTGAGAAAAATAAGAACTCTACCAAATATTTTATGGTCCCGATATTTGCGGATTAAGATAATATATATATTTTAATGATACGAAGAGTCTAGTCTAGATTGAGTAAATTAACATGCTTTAGTTCTTCATATACCTACATGTAGGTAGGTACTTAAAAGTTATGTTGCTTATTATGTTTATGATTGATCTGGGGCTCTACATCGCCCGTATAGTATGAGTTTATAGTTGCTGACGTTTGCTAATCTATACTAATATTATAAAGAGGAAAGATTTGTTTGTTTGTGACGAATAGGCTCCGAAACTACTGGACCGATTTCAAAAATTCTTTCACCTTTGGAAAGCTACATTATCCCCGAGTAACATAGGCTATATTTTACCGCGGGAAAATCTAACATAATGCGGGCGAAGCCGCGGGCGGAAAGCTAGTAATAGATAAAGTTGATCTATAAATGGATAAACGAACATACACAAAGACAACCGCACTAATTATTGTAAAACTACTATTTTAAAATTTTATTTAAATGCGTTTGGAAGTTTTCTTGTAAAAGTATAATAAGGATCCAACCACACTGATAAACTTTTTCGTTTATAACTTACTAAAATATAGATACTTTATATTAAACATGAATTTTTGTAAAAAACATGTTTTATTCCAGCAATGGAGGCGATCGGAACATCGATGCAAATCCAATTATGTACATCGAGCGTGCAGTGAACGGGGGAGTGTGTAAAGCGTTTTCGATTATGCTCGATGTACAAAAGCCTCGCAAAGTTTGACTTTGATGCAAATTGGAATTAAGATGTATTGGATTTTGTGGGATTCCATTGCATATTCAATTAATTTACTACGCTATTCTCTTTGGCTAACGTAAAGAGCTGACAGACTAGGCGACGGAGTTAGAAGTTTAATTTTTTCGTAATACTTTTAGAGTAGACTAAGTAAGTTACATATTTATCTTATAATGCAACAAAGTTTATTGAATAAATAGAGTTCTTTATGTATGTAACTATTATTATAAACCAAAGAAATATTATTGTGGTAAAACACGATATTCAAATACATAACTTTAAAAAAAAATAGTGTATGGTTATCTTATTAATCAAGGAAATTCAAATAAGTTAAAAAAAATTGGTGTATGGGTAGCTTATTAATCAAGGAAGTTATAAACTGCAAATAATAAAATTATCTTATTCCCTTGAGAAAATCCATATAACCGGCTAAGCTTTCAAACATAATATGTATAAATAAAAAATATTACCTTAACTGTATAAGATCACCGAGTTCCGCAGGAAGAGATCTCAACTTATTATTTGAAACATCCAGGTTTAGAAGGTTCACCAGCTGACTGATCTCGGGAGGGAGTCGTTGGAGCGAGTTATCGTTCAGATATAGCGCGGTGAGGTGCGTCAGCTGGAACAGGGGCGGCGCTAGGGCGCGCACACCTCCTGTTACCTGTAATGTGTACATACACTTTACAAGAAATTTAAATTTAACCTAGCTTTAAGATTTGCCATGTACCTTTATCAACAAGGTGCATAAAGATACTGTTTTTTTTGTAAAATATATCTGTGTGTGTTGTGCAAATAAATGAATATTGAATAAGATTTAGGCAGTGGGTGATAAATATTGCTCGCCACTTCACACAGTGTTATCTAGCCTTGTGGTAAAAAGTTGGGGTTTCGAGCCTACTATCTGCTGGGTCGCAACACACCTAAGCACAATGAATACACATAGGTCATCGAAAAGACAAATAAATGTACTCCTTCATTAATGATATAAAATTCTTACAAAATAAATAAATATTGCCGTACAATTCACACAACAACATCTAGCCCCGTGGTAAGCTCGAAGCTTGTGTTACAGGTGCTAGATTTCTGATATACTTAAATTATACAACATAATATGTATATAACACCTATTTAAAAGGATCTAAATCTATATGTCTTACCTCAAGCGTGGTCCAACCACCTCTTCTTCCCGACGCTCTCTCGGCCTCGGACATAATGTGGTAGGTACGATTGTTCGACCCCTCATGCTTATCTTTGTTGCGAGACATACTGTCACCTGAAATATTACAGTTGTTTATCAATTCATTTTAATTAAATAGCACTTTATATCAATCGGGAATCAATAACACTTTATAATATATCAAGTATTTAGAAATATAGAATCTCACTTTCACTCATAACACAAATTAATTTAGGTCAGTTTAAAAATTTATGGCAAAATGTCTGTGGATTATGTAAGTAAATGCACATTAGAATAATTTTAGAGGAATTGCTCACAAACTGTTGCAATATTTGACAAAGAATAAAACAATTTGCTAGAATTATTTTCTGACCTGGTTTCACAAAAAGATATGATTATATAAAGCAAAACTTCATTTAACTCATATACATATAGACACTACCCTTGACAATAGATAAGTAATACCAAATTAGAATTGCAATAACAGAGATAAATCACATACTGAGTTTTACAATAAGAATTTTCACAACTTGTTATGAAATAAACATTCGATGAATTCAGAAATATATTCTTATTTATGATTGATATGTTTGTAACATAGCATGTTGTGTTTATATTCTATGATTTTACATTCATTTTCAAATATGTTTTTAGTAGGTCAACACTTTTCTATAAGGTAGAGTTTCTGAGAAATACTTTGAAAGATTATTAGTTAACTAAATAAATAATGATGAGATAAATAGTGTTCAATTACATTCTATATATAATATCTATGATGGATTTTATTTAGAATTCTAAGCATGAATTGAAAACAAACCTAAAATTTGTGATCAGATCGTATACTAGGTACAGTAAGGTATCTACGTAAACAGTGAGCTGATTGATACGTAAGATTGTTTTCATAGTTGAATTATTGTATTGAATGTGAAAGTAACGATAAAAGGTACCTCGGTAACACGGCGAGGGGTCATTAGTTGCGATAAACTAGCTGTGTTCGATATACTATCTTCCTTCGAAAAATAAGGACACAGTTCCATAACCTTAGTGGTAACACAGAGAAACCTAAGGAATTTGAAGGTATTAATGACACTACTACATTTTTTGAAACGAATACAAGGCGAGTTCTTGGTATAGGCACATATTTAATTCATCATCTCTAAGACTTTTGAGCAAATGCGTAGCATCTTTGTGTACAGCAGCTGACATGAAAGAGGTGACTCGATCCACCAACTTGAGTCCCTAGCGCCAATTCACAGATTTCAACATTCTCCTGCTTGTATAGTTTTATTGGTACTTAATAGAACTAACATACCTTCATCTACTCCTTAAAACTTGGAACTACAACTAGGATTATAATAACGAAGAACAAAATTGCTGTAAACACACAAAAGCACAAACTTTGACAAACAACCACATCAAACGTCCATTTACCGACTGCAGCGCCGTTTACGGCTACTTTGAGAACTAGTTTTCACCATAGACAAGACAGTATTCAATACTTCATCGAGTAAGGAATACGAGCTGGACTACAGTCTTTTTGCGGCTTGTCATCCAAAATAATTTATGGAAGTATGAATCTAAATCATTCGGCATAACATAATATATAAATAAAAATACGGTATACATTTATATATATACATATTATATGATCATCATCATCATCATTTCAGCCATTGGACGTCCACTGCTGGACATAGGCCTCCCTATATGACTTCCAGTTATTCCGGTCGGATGCATCTTGCATCCACCGTGAACCGGCAGCTTTGATAAGATCATCTGTCCACCTTGTTGGTTACATATACTAACAGAGTATTTATTGAGTATATTATATATACTCAATAAATACTCTGTTTAACAATAAATGTGGATGAACGTAACGAAACGTAGAGACAACATTATGAGGGTGATTTATTAAGAGGACATTCCATCCGTGCTTGCTGAGACCAGTTGTGCTAGTTAGAAACTGTGTTGAGGTTAATTATTAATGTCCAACATAAAGTGTTTACTTACCTACATCATTAAGAATTGACTTGTTCAATCGGTCCTCTGGATCCGGTGGGTTCTCCTGAGTGTATGATCCATGAGTGATCCACCAGCCCGACTTCACCCACTGCTGGGTCTGGCCTCAATCATTTTATGCCACTCTCTCCGATCTTGCGCCAATCGAAACCAGATACGGCCGGCGACGCTTGCTATGTCGTCTGCCCCACCTGTAGGAATAGTCACTATAAATCTGGCATGGGGTTAAAATTGCTATCGTTGTAAAATAGGTAGGTAGATACATAGGAAATAATAAAGCTTAATTTACATAAGTATTTTGTTTTCATACTGCACGTTATTGTCTGTAAGTATTGTACATAGATACAGCGTGATCAGAAATAAATAATACATGTTTTTGTACCTACTGCTACTGAATTAACCTTAGGTAGGTACCTATATACATACTTTATTAATTCGTTGAACAACTACCTCATTAAATAATCAATTTATACAAAATTACATATGCATTGCTAGGTTCTCCAAAACCACTTCAATAATGTTTGTGAAACCGATGCGACATGTGCGTGTTAAAACTATTTTATTACAGTGATTTATGAAATCATTTTTAGCTAGTAAATAAATTTCCTTATCCATTAAAAATTTGAAATCAATTGAAATGGCTGAAATTAGTAAATTTATGACTGATAATCACGAGCTTACGTATGCAACGTGTTCAAATTTAGTCCACCCGTGGACTGACAGTTGCTTTGATGCATTTTTATCTATGTTACGGTTATGCAGCATAGGAGCGTTTAAATTTTTTACCCCAATACAAGCGGTATTTTTGGTAAGTTAATATATCAAAATTACCTATTATTCACGACACAAGCATCGCTTATTGTGTAGAGCACAGATATATTTTCGTAATTGAAAATAAACGTGGGTGTTTATTTATTTATTTATTTATTAAGGCAAGGCCAACAGCACAAATACAACAAATACAAATATGTTTATTTCTCTCAATTACTTAATCTAAAACAATTTCCGGGTGTGAGACTCTCTTTTAAGTATATAATACCTGTGCTAGAGAGTCCCGCTCTACAACGCACACCTAACAAAAATTGTTTACAAAATATGATATCGGACTTATTACATGAAACATGTGCCTATTATAGGCCAGCACAACAGGTATATATAAGTGTTATTATTATATTATATTGATTTATTTACATCGGAAGAACTGCACCTTATTATATAGGTTACTATACAAATATAATTCAAGTTTCACGTTTCGTTTTTCAATGGACTTTTGACAGGATTCAAGGTTCAACATTGTTCAACACAACTGTATGACTTAGTTAAATTACTGTATGACTAATAAATAGGTAGGCTTAGGCTACCTGATGTATAAAACTGAACAATATAAAGTGTCTTTGTCTTATGATTATCTGACTACAAACAGACTTTACAAATTACATTTACTACGCCATGTTTCTAAATATTTTGTTCATGCTTTTTTTAAAATATAAAATATTTTTTATAATAAGAGTTAAGAGTTATAATTAATTAAAATAATTATATTACTAAGTAAGTATTAATTAAATGTAATTTAGGTTGTAGGACACTTCAAAGTTAAAAAATCCATTAATTGGATATTATTGTGAAATGGACGAGATAAACGATTTTTGATTTTTAAATTTATATGTTTGTCTCAGAAGAAGTAAATCTAAGGTTTGTGTGAATGTTGTGTGAATGCAATTAAATAAGTTGAAAGCCCCAATGATTTTGAAAAGTGGCATTAATTTTTAAATAATAAATTAAAATTGTCTTTGACGGGCGTAAATCTGGATGACTGTTGTTGTCATTTGTTGTCAATGTCAATAGCAGACTTCATTTTCGATTTGACATTGACGAGTTGTTGTTTTCGTGTCCTTCCCTTTCCCTTCCCTTCCCTTTCATTAGCGGGGCCAAAGAGAATATAATCACTACGTTTTAAGCGGGGCGGACAAAGTTCGGGATCGTTGACCTATTCTTTATTTACTGCTGTTTTTCCAGTGTACCTACATACTTAAATCATTTTTAAATATCAATTAATAATTTAATAAAATTAGTTATGTACTTGAAAATATTGTGATATATATCACTGCGGTACATTCATTCCTTTTATTACACACCATAGTTTTTTGGGGTCCTAAACTGCAAAAATGGTAGAAGCGAGTAAATTCTGGTTCGAAAAGACCTGTACTGATGCCGCATGTCGTGACCTAATTCATCCATGGACGGGCAGGTGCTCTGATGCCAACATATCCATGCTGTCCAGTTGCGTGAAAGGCGCTTATAAATTTTATGCCATGGTTTACCTTGTAAGTAACGTCTTCAATACAAATAATCAGAGGTCCACTACTACTGAATAATTTTAAGAACTGTACCTACCAATATGTTGAAACAATAAAGATTATGATTATGATTATTACTGCACCCTACATTGGAAGTGCTGCACCAGTAATATCAAAACTGAAAATCAAACATATTTAGAAATACAAAAATAATATTATTTAGAAATAAGAACTATTCTTATATTAAGCTGTGCTTAGATTAAGACTGGATAATCTTTGCTTGCATTCTGTATTTTCTTTAATTCTGTTTGTATTCCACAGATACAGATACTAATGCGAGGGAAGAAAATGGGAAAGAAAGAAATGATAGAACAATTCAAATTATACCTTAAATCTGGTATCTTTGGACTGACTGTTGGTAGTTCTTTTGTTACCCTAAATTGTATATTTCGGTGAGTATCATACTTAATATAAATATTAATTTAACCTTTTACCTAAGCCACAAACAAGGCTAAAAGTCATACAAAAATAATAAAATGAAGTTTGTTGACAGTTGACAAATATTCATTAGAGATTTTAACTAGATAATCTATGTAATGAATATCTTAAGTGATCCTTATATAATAATTTTATCTCCAGGATGCTGTTCTTCAGCAAATTCTCATACTACACAACAGTGCTATTACCTTGCACTTTGAGTGGAGTAGCTGTCTATTTTGAACCACCTTACAGAAGAGTTATGGTGCTTAACCTGTTTGTCAATTTGGTAAGAAACACTTTTATTTATTTTCTTTTTTTTTCAAATAAAATATTATATAATATATTGTATTTATTACATGTAGAGTAAAATAGATTAGAATAAAAATTTATTTCGACACAATAGACAACACAATAAAAAAACAAGATACAATTTTAGAACTTAAAAATATGTAAAAATATAATTCATTTAAATCATTTTATATACTTTTGTCACAGAGGTCCCTTAATTTCGTCATTTATGCAACACACTAAAGCGGCTACAACATTGCTTTGTTAATTTAAGTTTGTGGTTTGTCTACCTAAGCTATTATTATTTACACATTACGCACATAGAAGTCAAACAATGCAACATCTTTAAATCTTTAAAAATATCTTGTTCAAGGTTTTTGAATACTGGATTAGAACATTAGAGATGAAAAGTTGGCTTAAACGGACTCCAAGGAAGGAGACACTAATATTCATGATGGGTAGTGCTGTCTTTTTCTATCTGACTAGATTAGAAAGAGAAAATGAGAAGCGGACACCAATATTTTGGTAAGTGCTGGTCTCCAAAGGCCGGGCTTGTTGACCACAACCTTTGGAATTAAAGTCGACTGAGCTCCCACTAAGCCAACACAGCACCTCAAGATTCGAGACCCTTTTTCTATTATAGATTCTTTTCCGCCTCGGGACAAAAAATTATGTGTGTTAAATAAAAAATATCTGATATGATGCTGGGCCCATAACCTATATTTGAAACACAGGTTTTAAAGAGACGTAGGCAATGATTGAACCTTATTCATTGACAAGTTACATAGATGACAGCACCAGTAGTATTATTTATATATTTATTTTAGGTTCTTCACCCCTCCTCGAGTATCAAAGGAAGTGGGTGACCCCGTGGCTGGTGTGGAGGGCAAAGGCGCCGCGTGCCCTCACAGTGGTACTTGTAAGGAATATATTATAAAGGTTAGTTAAATTGATGCCGAATAAAAGTAATAAACTTAATACGATAACGATTAGCCTGTAGTGTCCCACTGCTGGGACAGCCTCCCCCAGATTCCTCAACAACGTTGTCCTGTGCCACTTGGACTTTTTTTGGTTTGTCTTCTCAAATACATCCAGTTCGTCGCGCCATAGACAAATTTCAGGTATATTTGTCTATGGTCGCGCCATCGCTTCCTTGGTCTACCGCGACGCCTTACTTAATAATACACAAGAAATAGGTATTCAATTTATTTATTCATTAAAAACTACAACTACTTAACAATCGTTTTTGAATGTCTGAAAATAACTTCATTATCATATATGTATAATTATAATTAGTCAAATACTTAAAGATCTAATTAATGCAAATGTGATGCAATGAAATTAAATTAATATTGCTGGACAATTTCCACAGCAACATCTAGCCCAGTGATAAGCTCTAAGCTTGTGTTAATAGACACTTAGAACACAGGGACAAATATCTGAAGAGAACCCGCAACCTCCTGTATTGCAGGCGCACCTTCAACCATTGCGCCACAGAACTCTTCACTGTTAATTTGAACTGAAGAACAAAAATTAGCGCAATCCACCCCGATTGAGCTTATTTTTTTCTCCCAATGTAATCATAATAATGTTATGTGAAGGTATAATTATAATGTGTGCCCACACTGTTATTAAAACATTTCAATAACACAGGAGTTGTTTATAAACATTCAATTATGTCAGCTTCAAATTTTATTTCCGTTTGTTACTAAGTTTATAATTCAAATTTAGTTTAACTGTATGTATTTTTAATTCACCTTTTTATGAGGAATAATTTTGATGCTTTGTTTACATTCTTCGGAGGCAGGAGGTTGCGGGTTCGATTCCCGCCTCGGAATAAAAAATTGTACGATCTGCAGATATTTGTCCTAACACTGTGTTATTATGTAATAATAAAAATATATATCCATGTATGCATAATGATATTAAGTATATCAGAAATCTAGCACCCGTAACACATGCTTCGAGCTTACCACGGGGCTAGATGTCGCTGTGTAAATTGTCCAGCAATATTTATTATTATTATTTATACTCATGATGCATTATTATATTATAATTGCAATTAGCGTTATTACTATGTTCTGACGAGTCATACTTTGTACACTATAATTAGGTAATTTTAGTATTAAATTTTTATATGTGTTTCATGTATGTCAATAAATGATATGAATATGAATTCTCTTCTTTATATAGGGTACAGCTAAGTTGTTTGGAGTGGGATGCGCTATGACCATACTCCGCACTGTGATACCACGGATATTGACGCCTACGAAGGCGCTCAAATCCCTCCGCTTGTCCCATCTGAAATTGGGACTATTCTTCGGTGGCTACATTGGTATTTATAGGGTGAGTTTATGAAAAAAATTGTATTCTGAATTTTTTCTGACTTTCGAAAAATTCTATCAAATGCCTATTATTTCATATAGAGATAGTTAGCCAGTTGCTCTGCACTTGTGAAACGTAATGTTTGTTTTGATTTAAATAGATTATTTAATTTTAATACTTAATTTTATAGATTGATATTAAAATGTCAATGTTATAGTATTTTGCGCTAGCCTTTAATAGGCACATGTTATAAAAAATAGCCTTCATTAAAATAGAATTTATAATAAATACTCAGTAATAGTATAGGTTGCCTGGAAGAGATTGCTGTTAGTGATAAGGCCGCCCATTGTGTCACTGTTATGTATATGTTTCTCTTATGTATTGTCCTGTATATTGTTGGTGTTACAATAAAGTTATTTGTATTTGTAATATGTGCTGTTGGCTGTGCTTTAAATAATAATGTTATATGTCAGTTGGTGGTGTGCCTGCTGTGCCGCGCGCGCGGACGTGACGGCGCGCTATACGCGTTGCCCGCGGGCTTCCTCGCCGGCGCCGCGCTCCGGGCCTCGCCCTCGCTGCCCATAGCGCTGGCACCCGTCACTTCATCATTACAGGTAAATAAAAAAAAGCCTTTTATATGTATAATAAAAAAAATATCTATCTATGTACGTATATTATATTAAGTATAATCAGAAATCTGGCACCCGTAACACAAGCTTTGAGCTTACCACGGGGTTAGATGTCGTTGTGTAAAATTGTCCAGCAATATTTATTTATTTCTTACAAACTATGTACATGGACAAAAAAATGTTTAAACTTAATCCTAAATGTAGTTAAAGCTTTTAATAGTTATGTAGGAACCCCTCTGCAGGTGAAAGCCTCATTACAGGTATTATACAATAATCAATAGATAAATCGAATCTTTGAGAGTGAGAGCCGAATCCGCGAAGAAAATTTTGCTGACTTTTGATAATTTTCGGACGTCAGATCAGATATAGATTTGCAGACATTATCACAACATAATATAAAACTATGCAACGTATTTTGATTTTGATGCGGTTCAAGAAAAAGGTTTATAAGTATAATTTGGTACCCGAGGCGAAGCGGGGGCGGTTTGCATGTTACAAAGATAGAATATTACTGTGGGCGTACTAAAGTTCAGAATACTTTAAAACTTATAAGAAAATGGTATAGGAAAAATTACAAGATCACAACGTAACCTTGGTTTGGTCCTCGAGTGGGAGTCGAACGAAACTATGCTACTCATTTTAGTCCTGGTTGCGCTAACCACAACGCTATCGAGGAGTTACGCAAGAGCTCAAATTTATCCCATACCTGAAATCTTCACTTTAAAACTTTGACTCACATGGGACTCTAACCTGTAGTTCTGAAGGAACCTAAGTTATAACCAACTTAAATGCATAATTTTAATAAATCTTCCATCCGCAGATTTTAGCATCATGGGCGTACCAAAAGAAGATGATCCCGGAGAACTGGCCCCTGGTGGAGGTGCTGTACTGCGTGTGCCAGGGGCTGCTGTTCCACGCGCGCGTCATGCACGAGGACGTGTGCCCCCGGTACATCATCAACCTGATGCACACCGTCACCGGGGCCAAGTGAGTTATTGTACAATTGGTCCTGTACTGCGTGTGCCAGGGGCTGCTGTTCCACGCGCGCGTCATGCACGAGGACGTGTGCCCCCGGTACATCATCAACCTGATGCACACCGTCACCGGGGCCAAGTGAGTTATTGTACAATTGGTCCTGTACTGCGTGTGCCAGGGGCTGCTGTTCCACGCGCGCGTCATGCACGAGGACGTGTGCCCCCGGTACATCATCAACCTGATGCACACCGTCACCGGGGCCAAGTGAGTTATTGTACAATTGGTCCTGTACTGCGTGTGCCAGGGGCTGCTGTTCCACGCGCGCGTCATGCACGAGGACGTGTGCCCCCGGTACATCATCAACCTGATGCACACCGTCACCGGGGCCAAGTGAGTTATTGTACAATTGGTCCTGTACTGCGTGTGCCAGGGGCTGCTGTTCCACGCGCGCGTCATGCACGAGGACGTGTGCCCCCGGTACATCATCAACCTGATGCACACCGTCACCGGGGCCAAGTGAGTTATTGTACAATTGGTCCTGTACTGCGTGTGCCAGGGGCTGCTGTTCCACGCGCGCGTCATGCACGAGGACGTGTGCCCCCGGTACATCATCAACCTGATGCACACCGTCACCGGGGCCAAGTGAGTTATTGTACAATTGGTCCTGTACTGCGTGTGCCAGGGGCTGCTGTTCCACGCGCGCGTCATGCACGAGGACGTGTGCCCCCGGTACATCATCAACCTGATGCACACCGTCACCGGGGCCAAGTGAGTTATTGTACAATTGGTCCTGTACTGCGTGTGCCAGGGGCTGCTGTTCCACGCGCGCGTCATGCACGAGGACGTGTGCCCCCGGTACATCATCAACCTGATGCACACCGTCACCGGGGCCAAGTGAGTTATTGTACAATTGGTCCTGTACTGCGTGTGCCAGGGGCTGCTGTTCCACGCGCGCGTCATGCACGAGGACGTGTGCCCCCGGTACATCATCAACCTGATGCACACCGTCACCGGGGCCAAGTGAGTTATTGTACAATTGGTCCTGTACTGCGTGTGCCAGGGGCTGCTGTTCCACGCGCGCGTCATGCACGAGGACGTGTGCCCCCGGTACATCATCAACCTGATGCACACCGTCACCGGGGCCAAGTGAGTTATTGTACAATTGGTCCTGTACTGCGTGTGCCAGGGGCTGCTGTTCCACGCGCGCGTCATGCACGAGGACGTGTGCCCCCGGTACATCATCAACCTGATGCACACCGTCACCGGGGCCAAGTGAGTTATTGTACAATTGGTCCTGTACTGCGTGTGCCAGGGGCTGCTGTTCCACGCGCGCGTCATGCACGAGGACGTGTGCCCCCGGTACATCATCAACCTGATGCACACCGTCACCGGGGCCAAGTGAGTTATTGTACAATTGGTCCTGTACTGCGTGTGCCAGGGGCTGCTGTTCCACGCGCGCGTCATGCACGAGGACGTGTGCCCCCGGTACATCATCAACCTGATGCACACCGTCACCGGGGCCAAGTGAGTTATTGTACAATTGGTCCTGTACTGCGTGTGCCAGGGGCTGCTGTTCCACGCGCGCGTCATGCACGAGGACGTGTGCCCCCGGTACATCATCAACCTGATGCACACCGTCACCGGGGCCAAGTGAGTTATTGTACAATTGGTCCTGTACTGCGTGTGCCAGGGGCTGCTGTTCCACGCGCGCGTCATGCACGAGGACGTGTGCCCCCGGTACATCATCAACCTGATGCACACCGTCACCGGGGCCAAGTGAGTTATTGTACAATTGGTCCTGTACTGCGTGTGCCAGGGGCTGCTGTTCCACGCGCGCGTCATGCACGAGGACGTGTGCCCCCGGTACATCATCAACCTGATGCACACCGTCACCGGGGCCAAGTGAGTTATTGTACAATTGGTCCTGTACTGCCTGTGCCAGGGGCTGCTGTTCCACGCGCGCGTCATGCACGAGGACGTGTGCCCCCGGTACATCATCAACCTGATGCACACCGTCACCGGGGCCAAGTGAGTTATTGTACAATTGGTCCTGTACTGCGTGTGCCAGGGGCTGCTGTTCCACGCGCGCGTCATGCACGAGGACGTGTGCCCCCGGTACATCATCAACCTGATGCACACCGTCACCGGGGCCAAGTGAGTTATTGTACAATTGGTCCTGTACTGCGTGTGCCAGGGGCTGCTGTTCCACGCGCGCGTCATGCACGAGGACGTGTGCCCCCGGTACATCATCAACCTGATGCACACCGTCACCGGGGCCAAGTGAGTTATTGTACAATTGGTCCTGTACTGCGTGTGCCAGGGGCTGCTGTTCCACGCGCGCGTCATGCACGAGGACGTGTGCCCCCGGTACATCATCAACCTGATGCACACCGTCACCGGGGCCAAGTGAGTTATTGTACAATTGGTCCTGTACTGCGTGTGCCAGGGGCTGCTGTTCCACGCGCGCGTCATGCACGAGGACGTGTGCCCCCGGTACATCATCAACCTGATGCACACCGTCACCGGGGCCAAGTGAGTTATTGTACAATTGGTCCTGTACTGCGTGTGCCAGGGGCTGCTGTTCCACGCGCGCGTCATGCACGAGGACGTGTGCCCCCGGTACATCATCAACCTGATGCACACCGTCACCGGGGCCAAGTGAGTTATTGTACAATTGGTCCTGTACTGCGTGTGCCAGGGGCTGCTGTTCCACGCGCGCGTCATGCACGAGGACGTGTGCCCCCGGTACATCATCAACCTGATGCACACCGTCACCGGGGCCAAGTGAGTTATTGTACAATTGGTCCTGTACTGCGTGTGCCAGGGGCTGCTGTTCCACGCGCGCGTCATGCACGAGGACGTGTGCCCCCGGTACATCATCAACCTGATGCACACCGTCACCGGGGCCAAGTGAGTTATTGTACAATTGGTCCTGTACTGCGTGTGCCAGGGGCTGCTGTTCCACGCGCGCGTCATGCACGAGGACGTGTGCCCCCGGTACATCATCAACCTGATGCACACCGTCACCGGGGCCAAGTGAGTTATTGTACAATTGGTCCTGTACTGCGTGTGCCAGGGGCTGCTGTTCCACGCGCGCGTCATGCACGAGGACGTGTGCCCCCGGTACATCATCAACCTGATGCACACCGTCACCGGGGCCAAGTGAGTTATTGTACAATTGGTCCTGTACTGCGTGTGCCAGGGGCTGCTGTTCCACGCGCGCGTCATGCACGAGGACGTGTGCCCCCGGTACATCATCAACCTGATGCACACCGTCACCGGGGCCAAGTGAGTTATTGTACAATTGGTCCTGTACTGCGTGTGCCAGGGGCTGCTGTTCCACGCGCGCGTCATGCACGAGGACGTGTGCCCCCGGTACATCATCAACCTGATGCACACCGTCACCGGGGCCAAGTGAGTTATTGTACAATTGGTCCTGTACTGCGTGTGCCAGGGGCTGCTGTTCCACGCGCGCGTCATGCACGAGGACGTGTGCCCCCGGTACATCATCAACCTGATGCACACCGTCACCGGGGCCAAGTGAGTTATTGTACAATTGGTCCTGTACTGCGTGTGCCAGGGGCTGCTGTTCCACGCGCGCGTCATGCACGAGGACGTGTGCCCCCGGTACATCATCAACCTGATGCACACCGTCACCGGGGCCAAGTGAGTTATTGTACAATTGGTCCTGTACTGCGTGTGCCAGGGGCTGCTGTTCCACGCGCGCGTCATGCACGAGGACGTGTGCCCCCGGTACATCATCAACCTGATGCACACCGTCACCGGGGCCAAGTGAGTTATTGTACAATTGGTCCTGTACTGCGTGTGCCAGGGGCTGCTGTTCCACGCGCGCGTCATGCACGAGGACGTGTGCCCCCGGTACATCATCAACCTGATGCACACCGTCACCGGGGCCAAGTGAGTTATTGTACAATTGGTCCTGTACTGCGTGTGCCAGGGGCTGCTGTTCCACGCGCGCGTCATGCACGAGGACGTGTGCCCCCGGTACATCATCAACCTGATGCACACCGTCACCGGGGCCAAGTGAGTTATTGTACAATTGGTCCTGTACTGCGTGTGCCAGGGGCTGCTGTTCCACGCGCGCGTCATGCACGAGGACGTGTGCCCCCGGTACATCATCAACCTGATGCACACCGTCACCGGGGCCAAGTGAGTTATTGTACAATTGGTCCTGTACTGCGTGTGCCAGGGGCTGCTGTTCCACGCGCGCGTCATGCACGAGGACGTGTGCCCCCGGTACATCATCAACCTGATGCACACCGTCACCGGGGCCAAGTGAGTTATTGTACAATTGGTCCTGTACTGCGTGTGCCAGGGGCTGCTGTTCCACGCGCGCGTCATGCACGAGGACGTGTGCCCCCGGTACATCATCAACCTGATGCACACCGTCACCGGGGCCAAGTGAGTTATTGTACAATTGGTCCTGTACTGCGTGTGCCAGGGGCTGCTGTTCCACGCGCGCGTCATGCACGAGGACGTGTGCCCCCGGTACATCATCAACCTGATGCACACCGTCACCGGGGCCAAGTGAGTTATTGTACAATTGGTCCTGTACTGCGTGTGCCAGGGGCTGCTGTTCCACGCGCGCGTCATGCACGAGGACGTGTGCCCCCGGTACATCATCAACCTGATGCACACCGTCACCGGGGCCAAGTGAGTTATTGTACAATTGGTCCTGTACTGCGTGTGCCAGGGGCTGCTGTTCCACGCGCGCGTCATGCACGAGGACGTGTGCCCCCGGTACATCATCAACCTGATGCACACCGTCACCGGGGCCAAGTGAGTTATTGTACGGCGGCCTTATCGCTAAGAGCGATCTCTTTCAGGCAACCTTTGGATGGAGTTATATCTGCCATAGAGTTCATTATGCAAATGGATTTGATTATTAGAGCTAAACACACTACATTTATAAGAAATTCGCTGAAATATACATAAAAACAAAATGAGAAATTGTCCCCTCGATGTTGTCAAATCTATTTTTTTTTGTATCTTACCAACCCGTAAAATCCACTTAGCTATGTCCACACTGTGCCTTTTCAACTTCAACTTTTGTCTCCATCTTTCTATTCGACTTTCGTTTATCGAATTCAGTAATTGGTGGCGCTAGAGGCGGGAATCGAAGCTGCAATCGTTTGCTTCGCAGGCGGACCATCGCCCGCAGCGCCACATAGGTCGCCGTAAAGTTGCAACACTTTGTGCATTCATTAGTTTCGTTTGTTATGTAAAATAGATTCAATGAAAATGGGTATGCAAGTTCAAGGGTTAGTTAGTAACGTAGGTAGGTAGGTACCTACAAGTATAAATAAATATATGTGTACAGAATATGTTTATGGCTGAAGCAGAGGAAGACTTACGGTTTTTATATTCATAGTCTTTCTCGATAATAATCATGTGAGATTAGCGCGTTAAAACTAACAAAGAAAACAGAATTGACTAAAAATTGCACCTTAACGCCAAATAACATGGAGTATGCGAGATTAGATGCGATATAACATATTTGTATAATTTTCTAAAATGCCTTGTTATAAAAAGATCCTTTCTATTTTCAGAGCCGACGAAATTCAAGCTGCCTTTGTAGAAAGGTTATTGAGGAACAAAACATAAGCATTGTGGATAGAAGCAAAAGGCAAAGTGTTCAAGAATCCTACATTCATACGCCGTTTATTGCTGAGGTCCGGAGTGAGTCGTCTAAAGTTAATTTATTATATTTAATAACCTTGTTTGTCTACTGTATGGCTTAGGTCATTTATCTAAGAAAGAGCAAAGAAACAAACATAATATGGTAGTGTTTCCTATTACAAGTTCACCACTTAAGCTTGTTCTTCGAGTGGAAGTTGAACCCACGCCTTCCAGTTTAGCCCTGGCTGCGCTAGACCACTACGCTATCGAGGATTACGTTATGTTCTCAAATTTATTCTAGGGCTGATATCTCAGTTAATATCCGGAATATGAGTGGTAATATGGTCCTCGAATGAGTGGCCTCCCATTCGAGGACCATATTCTAATATACCATTTTCTAATATTTAGAAGAGCTTAAGTCACTGTTAAGAGGCCTATTACGTGAAATCGCGAAATTGTTCGGTTTTCTCGTCCTAATTCTATGGTTTGCGTTAGTTGTTTGATATTACAATTACATCTTTATAATAGTTCGTTTTCTCCTCTACAAAAGTAGTAAGAAACATTTTAGATAACTTGTTTATATATTGAGTAATAATCATTCTCCGGATACATGTTTCGTAAAAAACGCTCGAAGACCTGTTTTCTCAGCTCTAATTTGTAGATTCTAATGAATATGGGCGATCAAACTATTTTTTATTATGTTACGTATATCCTATTCTTCATTTAGAGTAGAGTACATTTTCGTTAAATGCTTTTATTCTAAAGATATACCGAATTTAATATCGACCGAAAATGCTTCGAAACAAACCTCAATAACTCCGAAGTTCTAAATCAATGGGACGTCATATTTATATCAAAATATTTATCAACATTTGCTTAAACTATGATATTAATTTTAATTTGTAGAACGGTTTTGGTAATTTTTTATGAATAAAATAAAACTACCATAATTTAGTAGTTTTTTCATTCAGCCGGCTTTTTCCATTTAGTACCGCGCGAGCGCTTGTCGAGGTCGGACCTATGTCGGTTGTTCTTGAATAAAATATAGAAATATTTCGTAAAATGTCAGTGTGTGGGACTGTCAATTGCTGTAAAAACGCTGTTAGTGTGCGTGTATGTGTTATTGCGATACTACGACCGACATAAGTTGATCCGTTGATAACGATCAATTGTTATTTTTATTGATAACGGTCAATTGTTGTTGTTGCTGGCCTAAGAATTGTACCAAATGTTGCTGGCCTAAGAATTGTACCACATCATTGTCATCTTGTTTTACCTTATTTATTTGGAGGTTATGCTGTAGGATGTGGATTGCATATCTAAAGTTATCTATCCTAATTAAAAAACAACAAGGCAACTTTTTTTGGTGAAACCGTCCAACGACTAAATGTAATTATGCCTATGATTTTTTTAGATTATGACTAACTTGCCGACCCGCCGACAGCTGCGCTTGCGTTTTTACGTTATTTACTAGTTTATGTTTTATAGCCTTTTTCGATCATTTTACTATCCAATACTGAAATCATATTTTAAATCGGACCCGCGGTTCCTGAGTAGCACGTTCAAACAAATAAACAAGCAATCTCCTCAGCTTGATAATTGTAGTATAGATTTCCATAATATTTATTACAAAGAAAATATTCCGTAATTTTTTGTTCTTATTTTTACCGAGTATCCAATATGTAAACAATAAATAATGTACCTTTCTAATAAATATATTATTTATTGTAAACATTAAATAATTGTACCTTTCTAATAAATACAGGGCGTCCCAAAGTTATGGGCCATGGAGGGGAAGTACCTTAAATATCGTAGATAGTGAATTTTGCTCAAAGAAGACTTCATTTTATTTTTAAAAGTTAGTAATTCTGGATTCATAGATTTTCTAAAAATTACTTGCTTTGTCTGGGAATCGAACCGACTTACATGTAGAAAAAAAAACTCTATTTTTATGATACCAATCGAAAGAATAGCTAAAAAATAATAACTCTGCTTAAGTAACATAGTATTTTAAAAGAAAGGAACAACGTGAAATTAATTATTTTAATCAAATAAAAAACATGAAACATTTTTTTTGTAAATTAATTAATTAAATTACTTACTTTTTTTTAAATAAAATGAAGTCTTCTTTGAGCAAAATTCACTATCAACGATATATATGGTACTTCCCCTTCATGGCCCATAATTTTGGAACGCCCTGTATATAAAATAACACCCCTATTCACGTTCCCACTGCTGGGATAGGGACTTCTCTCTTGACGAGATAGATTAGGCCTTAATTCACCACGCTGGCCAAGTGCGGGTTGGTTTTTTTTTTAATATATAAATGAAATATTTTCAAATAAGTTCGTAATAAAATAAAAATAAATAGTTTATCAAAATAAAAATATAATGGGAATTATTCAAGATGACATATGTAGATAAATGGATATTCTACATCTGTGTATGACATATGTAGATAAATGGATACCAATAAATATAAAAATAAATATAAAGTTCGAAACTACAAAAATAATACCTAAACATAATTAAAACCTTCATTAACGAAACTTTTATTTATTCAAACACAAATATACCATCTAACAAAACAAGCAACTTAAATATAGGTAATATAATTTATTTGTTTTGTTATAATTAGAATTTGTATTTAGTCCGTTCAATTTAGACTTTCGAACTTACATAAAGTCCCAACATTCGACAAAAAAAAAACATTTAATTACAAACCTACACACCAAATTTCAGAAGAATCGGTTTAAAAATGAGCCCATAAGATGAGATGAATGAGGACATTTAACTTCAATAAGACTATTTTCAGTTTTATTCTTATATATATAATTATTAATCATGAATGTTTTAATTTAAAATTATGTACCTACTTAATTGATTTCAAATAATCAATCAGATTTAAAATAAATATTGATATTATTAAGATAAAACATAATTGATTCAAATATTGAAATAAAAATATCCACCATTTTGAATTTAGGAAAATATATAAACTCCTATCAATTAAATAAAAACATTAATATAATAATTATTTCGGAATGAAACTGAAAAAAAATCCACTCAATAAAATGGAATTTATTCGATGCCATTTTCTACAGATCTAAAATAATTATTAGTATATTTGTATGTTTTAGATCGACGAAGTATCAAGATCATTTAGTATTTTTCATAGAATTCGCGTGACGCGCCGGTCACGTGGTGCATAAAATATCCAATTTCGCAAAACTTCGTAACGTCACAAGGCTCTTAAATAAAAATAAAAAGTAATTATGGTAGAGTATTCTAATTCTAGCTTTCTCATAGCCTTATAAAATTATAATTTTCTACAAATTCAGCGTTATTATACAAGTATTTGTATAAGGTCGATTCCTGTTTTAAATAAACGGTACAGAAATAAGAGAATGTAGATTCCTGAACATATTCTGTGTTATATTTATATGATTTTTAGGCGCAATCTGTGATTATCGTGGTAAGCTGGGAACAGATGGAATGCATTTTTTATAGAAATATGGTACAAAAAGACACTAATAAATGCATGTCTGAAAATGTAGATTTAGCGACTTACACTTCTACAACTTGTATTATATTTTGCATCTCGTTTTCACCCAGTTTTTATTTTAAGTGGTACAGGGAATGTATTATATTTTTATGATTTATTTTAGTTTAGGTTTTGGTGTTTTCATTGATATGGAGTCTAAGACAAATTAGCATCAAATAACTAAATATATGCGGAAACCGCAGTGGCTATGGTCCTTTATAGAAATATTAGTGTAAGGATGCTATTCCACCAAAGTGCGAATTTTGCTGTTTTACATCCTCCAATCATTGCTCTTTGTTACACCAGATGAGTACCTAATTCAGATGATTGGTCAAACGTAAACATAGCAACATATCGTAGCTTTGTTGGAAATGCACCTTTAGTCCCACAGACGAATTGTCAGTCACCAAGAGCAGATAGAAAGAAGTACGGTGTTATTGTGTACCTAATAAACTTTATAAAATATGGTCAATTATGAAAGCCGATTTACTAGCTTAATTACAGTTGTATTCAGTAAACCGACCATGTTTAAATATATTGATTGTATCAAGTAATTTTCCTAATTCTGTATATTATATTAAAATTGTCCTAATTATATTAAAACTGACATTATGTACATTGGTCATAGTTATAAAAAGACAACAACAGACACGAGTGCCTCAAATACTGCTTTAAAAGGTGCTTTACTTAGCTTAAGTAGACAATGCACTCTAAATTATCATAATAAATAAGAATAAGAAATTCTTATTGTAATTGATTTCTTATTCTTAATTGCTCTTTTCTAATCTAGCTTTAATCCTTTCCTCATATAGGATCTGTAATTTGTCTTCAAATATAGAACGCATAAAACACTATAAATTAGGGATTTAATTGAAGAGAAAAGTTTTATTTATGACTTTCTCAGAGATGGTGTTGTGAGAAACATTTGAAATCTTCTTCTTTCTTTATGAATTCAAGGTAATAGCTGTTAGTCTCACTAAAACTCGAAAACGGCATGCTGGTATAGCCGATTTTGGTTTAGAAATGTTTATAGTAGACAAAGATAAGAAAATATATGATGGTGGACAAAGCCGCGGGCGGGTCATCTAGTTAATAAAAAATAATAATAAAAATAAACAATCCAAAACACGTTATTAATATGCGAATTCTTTACGTGATTATTATCCTTGTTCTGTAATAATGTACAAAGGAGTTGTTATTTACCGAGGATGCACAAATTAATATATAATTTATAGATTTTATATAAGCTAATTATTATGTTTATAATAAACCAATAAATTGACCAAACTTGTGTTTGATTTACACAAAGTCATATACTTATTTCTCAATTAGATATAATTATACTTATTATACTTTTTCTATTTTTTATACTTAATATTTTTACGACAGAGACGATGTTTAAATGAGCAGAGGCGCCCTCTCTTTTTTCCCTCTTTCATTCTTTTCTTTTTGAGTATTTTCATGCCAATACCTATTTTGCATTTAGTTTATAATACAGACACTACAATTTAAAGCGAAATGTTGAACAATAAAATTAATTATTTTCCAGTCGTGGGCATCTGTTTAGTAATTATTTATTCTGATCATTATTATTCAACACAGAAAATGCTTTGGGGTTAATTGGATTTTGGTCGACTCTGATTTGCGCAGCTTTTCAGTAGGTGGGTTATCGCTTTTCAATATCTACTCTTTATCGAAATTACTGATGTTTATGTTTACAACCAATTTTAATATAATCGTAGATTGACGATCTAAAATAAGATGTTTATCCTAATTAACGTGCGATAATGAATTCTAGTGTTCCTTTGCGATAATCTATTTATAATTTAAATACATAATTGAAATCAAACTCATTTTTGCAATTCAATATGATGCATTTATTTAACTATTTTAAATGCTACGTGCTGAAATGATTCATTGGTCTTGTTAGGATATTTTCTAGCATCCTTTCTTTATGTAATCAGTGCTCTCTGATGATCTGTTGATCGTTTAGTCGACTTCCGTGACCCTCGGTCCATTTTCATTAGCGGGACCGCGGACATTGCTAGGCCCGCCGACATTAGCGCTGCCCATGCCCATAGATCCATGTATCTTCATCATAACCGGCTGGCAGACTTTCTGTGCCTCTTCCAACCTTCGTTCAAGCTCCCCCGTCCCAGCATCTGCGTTCTCTTCAAGCCATCGCAGCATTTTGTTGCATTCTGTGACAACGGTGTCCTTTTCGGTGCTGGTCAGTTTGTCACCTGAGTTTTCGGCTGCCTGTAATTAATTCGAAGTCAAAAGCTGGCCGTTATTATGCCTAGTTACACCTTATATAAATTTCCTTAAAGGTAATCTGATTTAACAGTTGACTCAGTTTATGAGCATGCAGGCTGAATACAGGTAATAAATGGCGAACGCTATCTACCGCCATTATCAACTAAGTACCTAATATACTTTCGGGTCTCTAGTTACTTACCGTCTTACATCCATACAGGTAACTTTCCAGATGATTCCTTGCCTCAACTTTTTTCCTCATAATATCGTCTTCAGCTTTGAACTTCTCCGCATCACTTAACATTTTCTCGATGTCCTTCTTGCTGAGTCGGCCCTTAAAATATGATAATTTTATTGAACAGGAATGATAAAGTTTTCTGGATATAATACTGTTATTGACTATTTACCTTGTCGTTAGTGATGGTGATGCGCTCAGTATGCCCTGTACTACGATCTTCGGCACTTACATTCAGGATTCCATTGGCATCAACATCAAATGTCACCTAAAAGAGAAAGTAAGTCCTTTTATAATATAATTCGTGATTTTTTACTCCGCTCAGTCTGTGCTGAGTGTACAATATTTGGTAATATTTATTATTACTTTGTTTTTTACCTCAACTTGCGGAAACCCTCTTGGAGCTGGCGGTATACCAGTTAGGTTGAATGTCCCTAAAATATTGTTGTCCTTCGTCATTGTTCGCTCACCTTCATAAATCTGGTAAAGTAACATGCATATTATTATTAAACCGATCATCGTGCAGTGCATTATCTATTTTTATTAAGTATACATCAACGTATCAACCCATAGTAAACATTTGCTATAAATTATGCATTATGGTTGTGCATTGTGCAAAACAAATCCAATGTACCAAATTAACCTGAATAGTAACAGCCGGCTGGTTATCAGCATAAGTGGTGAAAATCTGCTTCTGCGCTGTTGGAATCCTAGAGTTTCTCTCCACAAGTTTAGTCATCACTCCACCGGCTGTTTCTATCCCCAAAGACAGCGGTGTGACATCTACCAGTAGGACATCCTGGATTCTCTCGTCTTTGGAACCAGTGAGGATAGCGGCTTGCACTGCAGCGCCATAAGCTACAGCCTCGTCAGGATTGATAGATAGATTCAAGGTTTTCCCTCCAAAAAAGTCCTGAAATACAAGATACGCAAATAATTATAATTTGCCCCCATTATAAAAAGTTCTTCAGAGCAACGTGGCTGGGTTTCTATTTCAATAAACTAAGGGTTATAGTTTTACCTGCAGTAACCTCTGTATTTTCGGTATACGTATTGACCCACCAACCATGACCACGTCGTTTATCTCACGCGTATTCATGTGAGCATCTTTTAGAGCCTTTTCGACTGGACCTAGCGTTTGGCGAAACAGATCATTACAAAGTTCTTCAAACCGTGCTCGTGTGATCTTTGAGTAGAAATCTATACCTTCGTGTAAAGCATCTATTTCAATGCTGGCTTCCGTGCTAGAAGAGAGAGTTCTCTTCGCCCTTTCACAAGATGTTCTCAATCTTCGTAATGCCTTAACATTATCCTTGAGATTTCTTTTAAATTTCCTTTCAAACTCTTGACTGAAGTGTTCCACCATTCTGCTGTCGAAGTCTTCTCCACCCAAATGGGTGTCTCCTGCTGTGGCACGTACTTCGAATAAAGACCCTTCGGATATTTGTAGTACCGATACATCAAAAGTTCCTCCTCCTAGGTCAAAGATTAAGACGTTCTTGTCACCTTTCAGGTCCTTATCCAGGCCATAAGCTAATGCAGCTGCAGTTGGTTCATTTATGATCCTCAGGACGTTTAGACCAGCAATAACACCAGCGTCTTTCGTAGCTGTTCTTTGGGAGTCGTTAAAATACGCTGGAACAGTTATAACTGCGTCTTTCACATTTCCCCCAAGGTAAGTCTCTGCTATTTCTTTCATTTTAGTCAGCACCATTGATGATATTTCTTCAGGAGTGAACTTTCTTTTGTTTCCTTTGTATTCGACTACTATTCGGGGTTTTCCACTTTCAGACACAACTTGAAACGGCCAGTGTTTTATGTCGTTTTGAACTGTATTGTCATCAAAGTTACGGCCGATGAGTCGTTTAGCATCGAATACTGTGTTTCTTGGATTCATAGCCACCTAAAATTCGAAAAATTACATTAACTACGAAACAATAGATAAGTATGTAGGTATATAGGGACAAGTAGTTGATTTCAATATCGGCTCTGTGACGACGGCGACCTCTGCGGAGCATTGGGCGAAGGTCCTCCTGCGACGCTAGAGGTTGCGGGATTGAAAATTAGTACGTTTCGGTAAAGGGAGGATAAAAATTTAGAATAGTTGGTTAGGTATACATACTTAATATAGTAGGTTAGATACCTAAATGCTGGGGTTGACGGTTGACATACCAGTATAAGTTGGACTTATCCTAATGTGATGTGCTATCATTAATGTTCAATGGGCTAGCAGCCTGAAACTCGTTTATAACTTCAGTTTGGCCGTTACAACGCCAACTTTATTACTAAGTGGCATTTACAGAAGTTTACGATTCAATTAAGACCCGAGTTTACCGCTACTTGACCTCTTAAAAGCTCTTGACTACAAATTTTGTGATATTACTAGGTTGTTTAAATTTAATAAATTACTAAATAAGTCACTCGGAGCAAATATTTGCAGATTGTACAATTTTTTGTCCTGAGGCGTAATCGAACCCGCAAACTTGCATCGCAGTATTGGATTAATAAATCAATAAAAGATGTTCAACCTGATTTTTGGCGGGATCCCCAATCAGCCGTTCGGTTTCATTGAAGGCGACATACGAGGGGGTGACGCGGTTCCCCTGGTCGTTGGCGATGATCTCCACTTTACCATGCTGGAAGACTCCCACGCAGGAGTACGTCGTCCCAAGGTCGATTCCCACTGCTGGTGCCATTGCTTTTTGGGGGAGGCTGAAAAGTAAGTTTTGTGTCGTTTAAACTGTTGAAACAGAAATATTTTCGATTCTATTTCATAAATTCCACCTTATAGTGTTTGAAATAAAACATGCAGTAGTGCAGAAATCCTAATCTAGAATCTTGTTTTTCTATTCTATTCTACATAACTTTCATTCCTTCTTATGACGTGACCATACCAAGATAACTTTTTCTTTATTATCAAGGCGTTAAAACTCATCTCAAATAGCAAACAACAGAATAGCGAGAACCATTATTTCCACCTCACTTGTATAAAGCTTTCGTTCTACTGCTGCATTTTGCGTTTAAATATTCAGTCGCTGAGCTTTACAGTCGTGTGAAGTGACCTGTTTCTAGAACCTTCTTTCAAAACAGCTAGTTAGAGTTCTACTCAGGCACCTTGTTATAAATGAACGTTTTCGTATGAAAGCTAGGTTTCCTAAAAACCAAATAAAAAATAATAATAAAAAATATTTGGAGTTTGTTAACAAAATTTTAAATAATTTATTGTTTGGTAACATAATTTCTTATAGTAGGGGAGCCGAAGAGGGGATTTCGGGATTTACTCGAGCGCGTCAGATTAAGATACTGGAGATAGCTAGTACCCAGATAAGTACCTCCACCAAATATAAAAAATCTATCTATGTTCGAACGTGAATTATAAGGGAACAAAATTTACTTTTGTCATATTAGGCGCATCACTTTAGATAATTGTCAGATTAAGATATGGTAGAATCAGAACATAGAGATGAACCATATACATCTAAATCTGACGCTCTAACACCTTTGGAAATGCCGATTTTTTTGTTCATATTTTTGAAAATAAGTCAAAAAAAATGAGTCGCGATTTTTATTTTTTTAACCTTTACGTACACTCACCCCAATCGTGTAAACAATCAGATTTACAAACGTATATTATCAATCATTTTTCCTAAATTATTTTTAAGTATGTAAGTATGTTAAGCTGATTTTCAATTTATTGAATCTGATTTATAGAATCTATCACTAACTGACGCGCTTAAGTACGTCCATACAACAGTATTTTTTAAAATAAGTTTTTGATTATCTATGGTCGCTTCCCCCACTGATGAAACACATCGGTCTCATACAATTTTTTTCTTCTTATCATCTACCAAATGCAACCCAATAGGTCTCTTTGACGCTCGAGTAAATCCCCATTTAGCATCGTCGCCTCCCGTACTATTAACAACTATAGTTATGAAGTTCCCTATAGGCATAAACATGTTGGACGATGTTTCATTACAGATTTTAGATTTAGTTTAAAAAAGTTTAGTTAACGTTTGTAACCGGTGGACGTGCACCAAAATAAATATAAATAAATAAATAAATATTACCGGACAATTTTACACAGCGACATCTAGCCCCTTGGTAAGCTCGAAGCTTGTGTTACGGGTGCTAGATTTCTGATATACTTAATATAATATACATACATATATAGATATTTTTATTATACATATATAACACCCAGACACCCGGAACAAATATTTGCAGATCATACAAATTGTTGTTCCGAGGCGGGAACCGAACCCGCAACCTCTTGCGTCGCAGGCGGACCTTCGCCCGCTGCGCCACAGAGGTCGTCATCGTCACCTACCTGTTACTTAAAAATTACCTACCTGTATATTTTTTTACATGTTTGCAGAAAATACTTACCGTAAAACACTCCAACATTGCCCACATTTTTCGAATAATTACAATTTTTGTTATTTTTTTGTATGGGGACACAAGTATTTTCTATTCGCATCTGCAACTATAGGATATTTTGCATGTATTATTTTATTAGTTTTTGTTATTCGTCAATATTAAATCAAGTATTTTATTATTTTTAAAGGCGGGCAATGTTATCTCGACTTATTGCCAACATTGCCCACGTTGATTTTTGACGCAAATATCTCCTCTCCGGCCTCTAATCAGCTGACAGCAAAACCTGTAGAAGAATTATGACCAAAACTGGCCATTACTTTAAAACTAAAGCGAATCCATGACAGGTTTCCTACCAAAATCCATGTTAGGCTAGTTGGGCAAAATTACCCTGACCTTGTTAGCATTTTCCATACAATTCGCTTTTCGCCTTTAGTAAAGTGATAGGGTTGGTACATCTCAGTAAACTGTTCTTGACTTTTTATTTCTTTGTATGTTAATAAAAAAACAAGATTATCTTCTATTGAATTATTTAAAAAACTTTCAAGTAACATGTTTGATTCAACAGATTCACATGCAAGTATTAACATTTATTCCGTGTTATTTTTAATACATTCTGGTTCCAATCTTTCGTCTTGACTTTCTTTGACGAATTCGAGATTTGTTCTTGCTTTTAAGAAATAATAAAAATAAATTATCTAAATAATCAAGATAATAATAATTAGCAAAAAAAAAAAAAACTCGGATGTGTCAACCCTAAGCTTATTTTGACTGCGGGCAATGTTGTCAATAGTAGATCGCAAAAATACTAGATAACTTTGCCCACCTTTATAACTTTAGTTATACAAGAGCTGCATCAGTGACAATAACGGTATAATAATACCTTAAGTTTTTTGTACAACATAATATAAATTAAACTCATCTGTGTTTTCTTCATCACGCACAATCCACTTTTGAATTTTCACCAAAATTTGCCCGCAAAAATACACTCTGTCTTTGACGAGTTCCAACAAGTTACTGAGTGACGTTAGCGTTACATCCAATAGTCAGTGCAGCTAAACACAAAACCTATTTTCTACCAAAGTCAATAAATGTTACCATAGTATTCAGATATTTTTGCTATTAAAAGTTTTGCTTAAAAATTGGTCTTCGGGCAAAATTACCCTCGGTGGCAATGTTGGAGTGTTTTACGGTACCAAATTAAACTTTAAAGCAATAAATACTTATAAATAAAAATACAATGCTCTTACCTAATACCAAAGGTCCAATACGAGTACGTTCAAACCTTACACAACGCCTAAAGCAAATGAAACGAATAGAACTCATATAATGGAAACCCATAGCAATGCACAATAACAGAATGGCGACATCCGCGAATAAATAGACTTCATTATGAGGACGCTGCTTTTCAACATTTGTTATGCCCACACGAATACGTATCCTACCGTAGAAAATTCGTGGAAAATAAAATGGAAGATACAGGTATGTATTTAGTTGCTATTGTGTTCATACTTTATGACTGATATAGTCATATTCTTGAAATTTTTATATGCATTTCATATTATATTTTTCTTCTAATTAATAATACTTGCTGGTTGGGTAGTTTATTACTTATTACGTTACCTCTAACTGGTTTTCGGGTAAGTTTAAAACTTCGTTGATTTTATAATTGAAACTATTATCGGTTTACATTGTTAATGATCAATAATTGCATAATCTTCAATATTCAAATTTTATCATATTCTTAAAAGAGAAAGTAGAGAAAATTCACTAACCTGGAGTGCTTTATTAATTAGTTTAGCTAGGAGTGGGTACATTTTGCTTGCAAATCACAGAAAATTTCAACATAGTTTTTTGCTTTTCGTACTTTTATTATTGTCATCAAATCTGACGTTCAGCTGATTTTATGACAAGTTCTATAGCGTGGCAAAATAAGAGAACCTTTTTTGATATTATCAAAGTAGATTTTATGTGGTATTTAACCCGAGGCGAAAATAAATTCAGAATTTTCTCGTCTTGAGGTAAGATTATACTATATTCTGTTCAAGTAACCACCAACCCGGGTTTTATATAAATCCTCTATGCTTCTGACCTATTTCTTTATGAGGACGATTCCTCACAAAAAGCCTAACATAAATCTACATTACATACAGTATGCGAGATTTTGTAGAGGAAACACAATAAACATAAAACGACGGACTTGAATAAATATTCCAAACAGACTCTAGCGATGTATGATTTTCAAAGCTCTATCCACAGAGAATTAAGGCTACAAGGTTTTATAACAGAACCTGGACAGCAGCGTTGTACTGTGTACTGTGGTAACTGCTAAATCCACCCCTGGGTAGAAGATAAAGACATATCTATCACAATAGAAGGATACTGTTGAGGAGTTATCCGATCTCAAGGCAAAGGACTTAGATCTGGAGGACAGAGCCCGTCAATGAGTTGCTAGGATGGTGATGATATTCCTAATACTAAAATACATATAAGACGTAGTATAAAACAATTTACCTTAAAATATGTCAAAAACTCATATCAGTCTTTCTTGTAGTAGTCTCCTCTCGGTTGATAGACCGTTGTGCTGTATCGCAGCTGTTCACGTATGAACTTAGGAATTTAAGTAGAGTAGAGTAGACCAAAATCAACTGCAAAGTGCTTAATAAAACGTTTGTATAGTTAAAATATAGTGAGTTGCTTTATTTCTTTCCTTTCTTCTTCTTATCGAATCCCGGCGGAACGTACCCTCTAGACGCGAGGAGTTCTTGCACATTATGACAAACATAGTACACGTTGTCCATCGCAGCTGCACAGAGGAAGTCCACTTCTTTCTTCCCTTTCTTTCCTTTTTTCGGCTCTTCGGTTTTTTCTTCATTGCCCATTGTAGATAACTTAGAATTCTAAATTTAAATCTGTGGATTTCATAAACAGAATAGTTGGTAAGCTGATTTGGTTTTTGGTGGTTGATGGTCACACTAGAGTAGTTTTTAGATTTTAATGTATTTTGAATTTTAAAACTTTTTAATCATTTCTTTCTTGGAAATGTTATTCCAAGTTTAATTGGAGGTGTTATTTTCTCTATGCACGATTGTAATAATCTTCGTATAAGCCTTATTTTCACTTACACGCTAGATATTTTGTAGTTTTTTCCCCAAAGCCGATACTAGGAAAACTTGAAACACGGGAATAATAATAAAATTTAAAAGTTGAACATAACGGGTTAAAGCTCTTGTTTTAACTTTTAATATATATTGTACTTAACTGATTCGAAGTAGGTAGCTACTTCTGTTGGCGTACAAACTCCTGGAAAGTTTCCTGTAAGTGTTTACTTTGAAAATGCCAGTGAGTTTTAAAGACTTATGGATTGAAGTTTGAAGACGAGGTCTATATTTGCAAACCACTTGATTAATTTTAATTTTGTAATTTAAAATGGTTTTGTTTTAAATTTAGATTTAAGTAGGTACCTACATATTTGTAGGTAGGTACCTTTATTATTATATGTTTTTGATAAAAAAAAACAGAACACAATATTTACTTGTGAGAATTACACCAGGTTTTCTAAAAAGCAAGGCTAATCAATCAATCTAAAAAACTTGATTGACCTAAGAATAAATAGTAGAGGTCTTCCTAGTTCACAAATAAAATGCCTTGTAAACACAATACCTATGCTTTATTCTGAAAGCTCATTAATAACAAAGTTGATGGTTTCAATAAAGTGCATGTTTAATTTAAAAGAGCGTTGGAACAAAGAACTACAGAATTTTACTAAATGTACTTCACAAAGTGTCTTTGGAACTACACAATTTGAATACTAGAAAATGTTTTGAAAAAAAATCGTCTTAGTTGTTGTGATCTTGTTTTTTTTTTCAAAACATTTTCTAGTATTGAGAAAGAGTAAATGAGCCAATCACTATGAAATAAAAATAATAAGTAAATACACAATTGAAGTTTCTATCGCTTTCCTTTCTTCTTCTTCTTGGTGAAGTCAGGGGGATAGTACCCTCTGGCTTGGAGCAGCTCCTGCACGTTATGGCACGCGTAGTAGACGTTCTCCATCGCTTGGTCCGTCAGCATATCGATGTTGCAGCCTTTGGATTTACCTAAAATTTTTTCGAAGGGATTTCAGTCAAGGAAATCAGTCGGGGATCTTTTTACAAACCTTTGATCGTTTTAAAATAATTATCAAGGATTCATCAAACTTAATGATAATATTCTTATGTAGGTAATATACTTACCTAAAAATCAGTCGAAAAGATTTACCTACTTACCTACATTTTTTATAGACCTCTGATAGTTTTAAAATAATAGTAAGGATAGGTACCTACATCAAGAGACCCTTCACTTAGATAAGCTACTAAAACAATATTAGAATAGAATAGAATAGCATTTATTGTTACACAGATGACATTGTTTGGTTAGTAGTGTCTTAAATCCTAAGTTAGGTTTATCTAGACACTAGAGTTCTCTAATATAAATTTACAATTAAAAACACATTAATGTGGTAAGAATTAGCTTAAAACAAATACGTACAGTCACACACACAGGCAAGGCTTTGTGTAGGTATAGCAAAGTGTTACAAAACAAATTAAACATGAATTTATAAATATAAAATAAAAATGTAGGTACTTATATAAATAACGATTTTGTAAAAAGAATTAGATATCTTTTGATTAGAAATTGATTACGAAAGTGTTGGAATCTACCTTTCTTCCCAGCTTTCTTTCCGGTTTTTTTCTTATCTCCACTTTCTTCTTTTTCTTTCTTTTTGCCTTTAGCCTTTCCAGCCATTTTATTAGAATTCTATAGATAATCTAGCTTGAATTTTATGTTTCAGGCTACAGATTAGTATCCGTGGTTACGAGCGCTGAAAGCCAATCTGATATCGATCAAACTTGATTTGTTACTAATACCTACCCTTTACGCTGAAATATAACCTACCAACGCTACCAACCTAAAACATTTTCTCATGGTAATGATGACTACACCGCGTGATATAAGCCATCCCACCATCAATAAAATGGTCATACATGATCATCATAATGACAATTGATGATATTCGGCTAAGGTCATTTTCCATGTTTCAATGCAAATTCCACAGTTCTTTGGCTTTTTTAAGTTCTTTTTGACTTTAAATTTTATATTGACTTAATATGAAGCTTTTTGCAGTCAACGTTCACAATCATGAAATTGCTGTTACTTGAGCTGAATTTCAAATTTGTATTTTAATTACCAAGTTCCGGTTCATTGGAAAAGAATTTAAGTAAAATTTGGTTCTTTTGTGAAGAAAGCAATAGCATTTCAACGAGGGCGCTCAAAGGAGGCAAAATATCTCGGCAACAAAGCGTTTGTTCGGTTTTCGAAACGAACAAAAGTGCACACCCAAAAGAGTTGGTAAATTGAACTGATAGTAAATATATAGGTATTATAGAACTTACACATTGTGTAGTGCTACAGGGCGTGCGAATTTTTGGACTCCTAAAAAATAAAAAGACATAAGATTCTCAACTTTCTTTGATATCTCTACTCTACATTATGATTATGACTCTACCTACCTAAAGATCCTTGAGATAAAGTGAGTGTTTAGTGTTTGGCTCACCTGAGAAGTCTGCGAAGAGATAATCATGTCTTCGTTATTGCATTACATGTATAAGTTTGGTCCTCTTATTGTGTTGACTCGTAAGTTTTTATTAGAACGTTATATCACAATCATTTGGGATTTCTAATTAATATTTCATTTATAAATGATTACTAAACACGCTTATTTGAATTCTTAAATCATATAATTGAATTGGTGTTTTGATGTATTAAAATTTCGCAAATCGCAACACTCTTCAGAATAGAATAGTACGCTGCATTATGTTGTACTTGTATCCATTAATGGCATCAATTACCAAATAATCTCGGATTGGTGGTTTTAGGAGAAAAGGAAAATACATTTTTGTAGAATTTTAAGCAACCCAATTTTACCTAGGTAATTGTTAATATAAAAATTTGGTGAAAACAAACCATAGCAATCACGCTGAATGTTTTAGTGAGATAAGAAATGTAATCGTACCTTATCATTATAATAACAAAATGTTAGTATTTATCACATTTTTTTATCGTTTAGTTACCAGCCCCTTAATGAATTTTATCTTTTGATATCTCTCTAGGGGGCATACATATTCATGATAACAAATAAGTTTAGATAAAAACATTGTCATTACCTATTATTATTATCTTTCCACCTGCCAACTCTTTTATTTAGTCAGGTAAAATAACTACTGTTATAGGTACTGATTATTAATTAAATAAAAAAAATATTTTTTTAATGATCCTAAGAAATCTATACGTTCAAGTCTTCACCTTCTTCAAGTTTGCCTCTACATAAATAACCGTCATCTCTTATCTACCCATAGTTATGTAATTATGTTGTTTATCTTTGCCTAAAATTTTGTGAAGGAGCGACATAACTAAGTCATCACCAATCCTCTTATCAAGAACGAAATAATTATGTCAAAACAAATAAGAATTATCATACCAAATCTTCCATCTCTTTTGCTCCAATCAGTACGGCACAAACAACGCTGGGAGTCACTCTTGCGCATTTCGTTTTTAAATTTGGAAGACCTTGATAGTGACTTTGATTTTGATTATGGTTGAAAGTGTAAGATTACAGTAGGTCAGTGTTTGATTGTCAAAATGTTTGGTTATAGGAATGTTAGAGCGGGACAGGTGATGAGATGGAAGCAGACTGTGTACAGTCGGGTAAAATACCATTCTGGGGCAGGAGTGTTCGGGCATCGACCGCAGGTCGTCAATGAGACTGGTACGTTACAGTTATCTATACATACTTTGAGCATAATAGGTACGTAAGCATAATAAGGAATACCTTTGACCTATAATTGTATACACAATACACATGTTAGAATTGTAAGCCAGCAGTACCTAGTAGAAGACCGTGAACTTTGTGAACTTCGTGCTTATCATAATCAGTATTAATATTTAGTACCTACCTAATTATCCAGCTATGTTGTGCTTAACTTATTATCACCGATCGTTACACTTCTGTTTGTTTGTCACTTATTAAAATAAATTTGACATATTAATTGACTTGATTTAATTTAGGAAAATAGATTCTACGTCCAACTAATCAACTCCCATTTCATTCAAGAACTAGGTCCCAGCTATAACATTCTACAATAAATCGATTTACTGCCGAAGTTTCTGTTCAATAAACTTAATATAATCACCTAACTTCAAGGACTTACATTTTAGATCTCCCAGAAGATATCGTGACTAGAAGATATGAGTGCAGCCGAGGGCAACAACTAGTAAACGCGTATAGAACCTATGGACATCTCAAAGCGGCAATAGACAACGTAGATTATAGTAAAGAAAAGAGGTGAGAATACACATTATTCAGTTTATTTAGGTTCATCTAATTAAAATAGTAAATAGCTGTAGTAATAACTACCTAATATTACATTGGAGTATCAACTAACTAGGGTCAACGAGTAGGTATGGCTACAGTTTCTCTAATTGGAATTACACACGGTCGATATCCTCTTGTAGGTACTTACGTAAGATACGTTGATGAAATGATAAGAGATAAGAGCAAGATTACTTCCACTTCCCCCAATGAGAAGGAAACAAACTTATTAAAGGAGAAATACTTACAGGATTCCAAAAAAATAACCTAGGTTGGTCCAACTTTAGGTAGGTAGGTACTTATTACGTTGACGGATTATTTTAAGTTTTCATTTTGAGTCAATGATACACAGGGGGAAATAATTTTCTGTACAAAAAATACAATAATATTAGTAATAAATGCAGGACTATAAATTTCAGTGTTTCATGGTATTTAACAATATTAGAACACGAAACATCAAACTGTGACTTAATTGTGAAACTTTAAAAAATTCAGGACTGCTTCTGAATAACACTTTAACCCATAACTATGTCCAGTAGTCCAGTGTGTGCCAGTGTGTGTTTCAGTAGAAGATAATATTTAACTCACGTTTTTTATACGAACATCGTCTATAATATATCTTCTCTAAATATTTTCATAGGACCGTTAAAGAGCTACAAATAACAAGGTATGGCTTATCATCAGAAGACCATGTCGATTCTGCCCTTCTCTACGGGTCTAGCGGGAAACAGCCAACGAGGAACCTGGTTGAGGAGTTGGAGAAGATATACTGTGGCCCTATTTCGTACGAATTTATTCACCTTGAAGTAAGTTGGTTGGTACCGAATATATATTTTGAAAAATTTTGTGATGAAGAAAATACTTTTTTTAAAGTTATTAGCCCACCACTGGTGGCCAACGGGAAATCTGAACTGTTCCCATTAATTTTTTATTGTTACTGATACTATAGAACCTATTATTTTTACCGTTGCGCACATTATTGGAGGCTTAATTTCAACTAAGGATGTCAGTCAAAATGATCCAAGCCGAGGATGATCATAATAATGTTTGTAAACCGAGATTTGCGTAGATTATTTAATTTATCAAGTCTTATTATATGTAACTTCCAGACAGAAGTAGAAAGAGAATGGTTCGCAAAGCGCATAGAGAACGGATCAGATGCCATAGACAACGCTCGCCGCAAGGAGATCTTGACTGAGATGTTAAATTCTCAGGCGTGGGATAAGTTCCTCAGCGTCAAGTACCCCACTGTTAAGAGATACTGTGGTGAAGGTGCTGAGTCACTGTTGACTTTCTTCTCCACCCTGTTTGGGCTTACAACATCAGGTACTTATGCTACTTATTAGGTATGCTATACATATATAAAAAAAATTTTTGGGTAGTCATTCATGTAGTAGGGACCTACTCGAGGCAAAGGTATATATAATTATAACCTATCTAAATCAGAAATAGCCGCTTAAATTTTATCTAGACTCCTGAAATGTTTTACGAAGTATTAAATAATTAAAACATTTATCCTTTGTAGGGGACCTAATTGTAATTCCAAGTCTAAGGACCTCATCATTACCATGCAAGGTCCGTAAATTCTAAAATCCCGATTTCTGGTAACCCGGCAACCGGAATTTCGGAGATAATAATCGGGATATCAGAATTAAGTGCCTTGTTATTCATGCAATATCAACAATGAACCAGGGTTAACCAAAATTCCATGCATTATTCAATATAAGGTCTCAACCTACTATAGATTTGACGAAGGCCTACATTTATCGCAGATAAATTAATCCTATTATTTCTAATTTGGAACTGAAATTGGTGTTAGAATGATTTATAATGAACACTAGGTTATGGAAAGACACAAAATATATCTTTGAATTTCGAATTCGATATCTGGTATGTTTATTTATACTAAACAAATATTGACAACAGTCGTGTAGTTGTATACAATGCAATCTAAAATCGAATAATAAGTAATGTTACTAGGTATGCCAAATCGCTTGAAATGTTGTATCAGTAAAGCCTGCGTGTATACAAATACACTAGTTTTTGTTTAGTTAAAAAGTACCTAGTAGTTTTGATTTTATAGGCATTCAAAGTTTCGAAAAATATCGAGTCGCGCTAACAGTCACATGAGAGTATTTATTTTACTTACAATATGCGTGAGGCCGTTTATTTTGATTTAAAACTTGTTTATGCGCTTCTATACTTATACCTATCTATACTATCTATACTAATATTATAAAGCTGACGAGTTTCTTTTTTTGTTTGAACGCGCTAATCTCAGAAACCGCTGGTCCGATTTCAAAAATTCTTTCAGTGTTGGATAGTCCATTTATCGAGGAAGGTTATAAGCTATATTATATTTTCAAAAAAAGTAGGGATCCGCACGGAAAACCCAAATATGTCACCCAAGATGTAAAAAAAAAAACTTATATCGCATGCGCTGCGAAAAGTATTCATTTTAGAAATATACAATGTACTACAATTTTGTAGAACACATTAATATCTACAAAAAATGTCGCGACAGCATATTTCTAACTATTATAGTTACGTCACAATAACAAGCAAATGCAAGCGGACTGAGTAAAACAGACTGATCGTGCTGCACTATGACGTCACACCGTAACCGGCGGCTCGCGTCGTACGGTTACAACTTGTTTTACTTCTAAATCGGAAACTAATTGATGTATCGAAGTAATTCTTTCACTAGTATTTTTTATATTTGACATAGAATATGGAGTGCTATTCATCAAAATGAGGTAACATTATCAATTATGATTTCAGCGGGCGTAGAACAAGTCCTTATAGCCATGGCGCATCGAGGAAAACTAAATGTCCTTAGCGGTCTCCTCAAATGTCCTCCTGTTAAGATCTTCCACAAATTTAGCGGGAAACCAGAATTCCCCGAAGAAGCTCAAGCCGTGTGCGATATATCAACGCATCTCAGCGCTTCTGTGGATATCGTGGTTGATGGCAAGTCGGTTCGCTTCTCACTGTTGAATAATCCTTCTCATTTGGAAGTAAGTTTAATATTTAGGCTCAGAGTAATTAAATTAGTATTAATATTACCTAATATAAAAATAAAGGTCAAAACTAGATAAAGCCCATTAAATCTATAACAGAATCAACATAGCGGTAAAAAAGATATACAATTTCGTTGTGCCTACAAAATATAGAATGCTAATTTTAAAAACATGATACGAATACGAACCTTCTTGGTTTAAATTACAGTATCAAATTAAACCTGTGCATTTCGTTTATTTTTAAAGCAGATTTGTATTTCGAGGTTTTATTTCGACTGTAGTTTTGTATGTTTTTCTTTGAGTAACAAACCTTATTTAACACATTCCGAGTTTGAATTTTGAAAATGTATGTCTGTGTCTTAGTGAAAAATGAACAGTTTTCCAAATTTAAATAAAGAGTTTGGGTATAGCGTCTTCTATTTTGTTCAATTTATAAAGAAATGCAAGTCATTTCGCGGCTCTTTTATTTTGACGATCCACGGTGGAGCTTAGCGCCAAAGTTGATTAGATTGTTCAGAAAATTCCGTTTTCAGGCTGCAAATCCGGTGTCTATGGGCAAAACTAGATCGAAACAGCTACAGCAAAAAGAGGGTGATTATTCTTTGGATGGTTCGTCAAGAATGGGAGACAAATTTCTCAATGTTCAGGTAAATTTGAATTATTTTTTCAGGACTCATAATGAAATCAAATATGTACCTTTGTATAATAAGATCATCAATTTGTTTTCGTATAATTTTACGACATGTTTTATTTATTATACTTTGATTAAACTATTCTACTTATCTTATCATAATCAAATATCATTTAGGTATCACTAACTCTCATAAGAACGTTTATGTGTCAATAGAGTTTCTAAATCATTATGGGTATTTCTTATTTATAATGGGTTTTATTAGAAAAATTTTAAATAACAAATAGAAATACTCTTGCCCAGTCGTGGGTGATATCTTTTCAAGAATCAAGTGGTCAGGATAATATCAAATCAAAAGTCAAATCATTTAAGTTAGGTATATAAAAGTAAGTTACATATCATAAAAGTTTTAGGGTCTATATCTATGGTCCGGTTATTTGTTTAGGTTCACGGTGACGCAGCATTCACGGGCCAAGGGGTGAACCAAGAAACTTTGATGCTGTCCCAAGCCCCACATTACAACGTCGGAGGTTCTCTGCATATTGTTGTCAATAATCAAGTAAGAACACATATATTACCAAAAGATTTTAACGAAGAAGAAAAACTGTGCGTCAATTTTTATTATTTTTTAAATTTGATTGGCTATATGCATACTTTCCCGCGATAAAAAAGTAGCTTATAATGTGTTATTTTGAGCAACAAGTTTATCCTTACGTCCGCGTTTATATAAGTAGGATAGTTTGGTTTCCTTCCAAAATCCAATCAGTAAATTAATTATAATTATTAGGTACCTAGGTAATTCATAATTAAGAACGTATCTAAAATAAAATAATATTTATAATAATTAGGTTTAACTTTGAACCAAAACACAAGAATTTAATTCTAGCATTACATAAGCACAACGGTGTCAAATGTGGTTTAATTAAATTTCTGAAATCCAAATCCAGGTGTCAATTTGGTTATTTCAATCAGGCTTACGATTTCCCACGAGGTAACGGATGGCAGATTAGGTACAGTATGGATTTTATTCATCCCATACCAAAATAACAATAAAGTTTTCGCTCAAATATGTTCATGAAGGTTTGAAATTAATTTACTACTGGAATGGATATTATTGTAAATCATACTAGTTGATACGCACGTTTTCCCGCTTTAGGGATGAATTATATTAGACCGGGCCGGGGCCGGGGCGTGCCGTGACCGTGGCCCGGACGGGGCACGGATTGGAAACGTTACATACATTTTATATGAACCAGTTTATATTACACCGTGTATGATCCGTGTCCCGTCCGGGCCGGTGTAATAGAAACTGGCCACGGACACGGCCCGACCCGGCCCCGGCCCGGTCTAATATAATTCATCCCTTATTCTCATGTTTTCTCTGGACTACAACGACTATTTTAAAGCCAAAAGTAACCTACCTAACTCGACCCAGACGTTCTTGAGTTTTATATATTGATGATGACGATAAGTCTTATATTTCGAAGTACCTATTATGAAGTCCGTTTTTTACTTTAAAAAATATCGTATCTAATATCTACCATTTTAACAACACAATGTAATTTTTCAGGTGGGGTTCACATTGCCGGCTCACCGCGGCCGCTCGTGTAGATACGTCACGGATCTCGCTAAGGCTATTTCAGCGCCGGTCATTCATGTCAATGGGGATTATCCCGAGGTAATTTATAGTTTTATTGCAGCCAATATAACAACATGGTTTTCGATAAAAAAAATGCTATTTATAAGGGACGTGTCGAGTGCTTTGGATTAGTAGTGCTTTGGTTGTCTTTATAAAATACGTCAGCAATACCCTAAAAGCCGTGTTAGCTAAGTGGGAGTAGGTAATTTTTATCGAGTACTATTTATTGGTAAAGGTTCGTCATTATAAGCAAGGAAAGGATTCGTTTTTTTTCTTGTAAGGTTAAGATTAGGCACAGAACTATTTTATACAAAGGTCAAGCCATAATACAAACCCTAATAAGCAGCAGAAAATGACGTGCCCAATCGCTCGCACGAAACGGTTGGTAACAGGCAATTTATCCTAGTCAACATTATTATGTGTTACTAGCCAAACGAAATACACCAAGAATTTCATTTTTATTGGTGAGGAAAAATATAACATGAACCTTTAGTGGCTAAAGAGTTCGGTAGTGCCCAAACTTTATTAAATATTTCATAAGCATTTAACAAAGTTGTTTGTAAAATCAGCGTGCCGGTCTTTTTAAATTTACGAGACTAATCTCTTCGAAAGTTTTCCTTGTTTGGCTAAGCAACGGCATACTTATTATGCCACGACTTAAATCTTAGGAGGGTGCAGATGCGAAAGATGGAAAACTTTTAAGATTTATGGACAGGAAAATCTTTTCTAAAAAGGATGAATTCTGGAAAATACAAATTGGTAGTTTTCTACTAGAAACAGATATGAAATTAAGTATTAATATTATTCCAGGAAACAGTGCCCTATATTATCGAATGTTAAAGTTTTAGAATGAATATAAATACTGTAGAGAAGTTTAAGAATATTTTAGAAGAACTTCCATCTTCCGTAATATTATGTATTCCAAGAATTTAACGTTCGATTCTGGAGGATGTTATTGTCTGAACAGATAAGGTACTTAAGTTTGTACCTAAAATTAAATTGTCGATCTATTATAACTTGTGACCTAAATAATAGAAATATGTAAACAAAATGAACTAATTTTATAAACTACGATACCTTAACCCATCTACGATTTCTTTCATATAAGACTAAAGTATACCTACATACCAGCAATATATAATTTTTTTTATACAGCCTACATTTTGCATTGAAACAAATGAAGGCAGACGGCTAATGTACAGACAAGCGCAGTCAGTGCAACAGTGTCTAGCCTTCTCCGTATCGTCGTCTATGTAATTAGCGCCTTAGTGTATCTACGAGTACTATAATTTCTTTTATTAAAATTATGACATTTTTGAGAGTAAGACTTGCAAATACGCCAAAAATTATGAGAATAAGGCCTAATTTCACCACTCTCTGTTTGTTAGTTTAACATCCCGTTATGTTTAATGAATGACGGACAGTTTATGTTTATTGATAGACTGTTCATTATACTTAATGGGATGTTAAACTAACAAATAGAGAGTGGTGAAATTAGGTCTAAATGTAATAATGATTGTCACAGTTGGTAGCTAAAGCAACAAACATCGCGTTCGAGTACCAGCGGGAGTTCCGCAAGGATGTGTTCGTGGACTACAACTGTTTCCGGCGCTGGGGACACAACGAGCTGGACGACCCGACCTTCACCAACCCGCTGCTCTACCAACTCATACACAATAGGAAGTACGTATATTTGTTCAAACGTGTTGGTTGACGCACACTTGACTTTTATTCTGATAGTCGTGGGTGGTCGAAACGCGCACCTCGGGAACAAGGAATATACTTCTTATAAAATTTAGGTGGTGAATTAAGGCCTAATCTCTCTCGCCAAGAGAGTCAGTTTATCTATTTTCAACAGCCAAGGTTCAAAAAAGGAATTTTTTATTACAAAAATATTGTTTTCGAATGATTATTATACAATGTAGAATAATATAATTCTTTTATTTTGAATATCACAACAATCATAACGATTCATATTTCGTCCGTTACTGAGCACGGGTCTCCCTATTATATATTTTGTAAAATAATATTTACATAGGTTTTTTTATTTTGTTATTTTTACGTTTTTTAGGTCCATCCCAGACCTATACGCAGAAAAACTGGTGGCTGATGGAGTAATTAGCAAAGAAGATGCGGATGACATAACGTCACAATACATGAAGTATCTACAAACACAGTTCGAGAGTGTTCCATCCTACAAACCTGAGGTAGGCAAAATAATGATGTTTTAATTTATTTTTTCTCTGAGCTTATGCAAATTCTTATTCTAAATAAGATGCATTAGCTTCCTTCCCGTGGCTTAAGATAAAACATATTTTCCCAAAAATATATATTTTCCTCGAAAAAATATGTTTTTTCCCAGTAAAAAGTCCCCGATCTCAACCTTTTTCATTATTATTTTCAACGTAAAGGAATAAAAACGAACTGACGAACTTTCGCATATTCTATAGTTTTACTTTTAAACGAAATGAACTTTTGAATTATAAACAGCATGGTTCCGTAGTATATTTTTTTCAAAAGAGCTGGTTTCGGTTACCTCCGTAAATTCTTCAATGTCAGGATTATAATGAACTCAGTACAGTTTTGATCGATGGCATCATAACCGATATCAAAATAAAATTTCATTATTGGAAGGAAATGGGAAACTTGTTATGTTAAACAATTTTTCGAACCTAAAGTAAATATTAGCACTATACTAATTATCACGGGGCTAGATATTGATGTGTGAACTGTCCAGCAATATTTATATTTGTACAAAAAAAGTGGTTCGATCTTACTTTTTGGCCGCCATGGTAAATTATTTGTATATTAACTAACCTAGCGTAAGTTTGAACCAACCCTAAACAAAGCCTTCAATTATGAAAACCCTGTAGTATACTTACTCGTAACTAACTTAACAACCCAAACTGTTATAAAGTTAGTTTATTTCATTGTCCATTTAGAAGTTTGTATTCCCTTTAGGTGTCATATTATCAAGAGCAATGGTCGAACATGCGTGCTGCGCCAAATGCGGTCGACACGTGGGACACCGGCGTTGATGAAGGCCTACTTCGGATCATTGGACAAGCTTCAGTGCAAACTCCTCCAGAATTCGTAAGTGATCTCTCTATTTCATAATGCATTATGTAAAATGATATATTTTTTTTATTATGTAAGTAATTTATAAACCTTTGTGGTTAGGAGTTATTTTTATCATTTGTTTTGTATTTTCTATCTTATTTTATTAATTTTCTATGCAGAATTATTTTAGTCAAAAACCTTTCAATCTGCGTTATGTTGTGTTGTATTTCAGACCGCATGGCAAGTTTTAGCCAAAATAAAATAATCTTTGACTGCTAGCTGACCCGCCGCGGCTACGCCCGCTTTGTTCCCATGTTTACTCACCTTTTAAACCTTCCCTGGGCTATTAAGAATATTTTAAATCCAAAAGTTCATCGTGCTGATGGTGATGAGATTTTGTTACCAGGCCAGAAAGAATAAAGACGAAATAATAAATCAGATTTCATGTAATGGGTTCCATCGAGGTAATAAAGTTATCTCAACCATTAGGATTTTAGAACCGTGGGTTATTGTCGAAGGCGTTAGAAGGTTTTATAGAGCATGATCGGTAGGTTGTTAAATGTACCTTGGACTAATAAAATTAGATCTAAGATTTCGTTTGTTTGAACTGCCCGCAGCGTAATAGTGCCGCTAGAATATCGGTAACTTTTTTTTAAAAGAAACATTTTAAACAATTTTGGTTATTGGTTTAAGTGGGCATTTCTACGATAAGTTCGTCTAATGTCAAATGCTGTAAACCTGTATATGAATTCCAGACGACAATTTTGTGATAAAATATTACATATTATCTAATAGAAAAACAGTTGAGTAGAGAAAGAAAGAAGTAACTAACCCTGTTTTGTTTTCAATACAAACTAGAATATTTTATTTATTTTAGTTACTTGGTAAACCGTATTATTACACGAGCGTGTAATAATCTCTACGATAAGGCAATATTATTATAGGCTACGACTTTGCGTAGGTATAGTATGAAAAATAACGAGAGAGCACGTAAAGCTCCAGTAATCCTGTTCGATTTACCTTGTATCTTAACAACACCTGCCAGAGTAATAATAAATTGATGACATAATTTACTCTGATTTTCGATCTAAGTGAATCTAATCCAGTCCACTAACAAGATGTATATAATCTGGTGAAAGCTCACGGTGGATGTAAGCGACTGAAAAAATATCGAAAATATCCTAATGGGAGGCCAATGTTAAGTAGTGGAAATCCAAATTTAACTTCTTTTATTGCTTAAACCATGAGTAGGTATACTGTTTTGTAAAAGAAATAGGTTTTTTTTTTATTTCGAAATGGGTTGTTTACTTAAAGATTTTACAAGCTGAACATTTTAAGACGATTTATTAATGGTAAGACAAATCTAGACTAGCTAGTCTAGATTCCCCTTTCTAGGTCGAGTGGCTCCATTCAGGATGTTTTGTTGAATCTAGCTTCTAGCCCGGAGTCTTTAGTAAATACTAAAATATTGATGCCTCTCTCTGTCGAGACTTGAAGATATTTTCGCTTAAAATAGAATGGGTTAGCTGGATTTGATTATATTCTCCGCTCCCAATTAGTCCGTTATTTGGAACTCATATCTTATTCAGTTACTTTGAAATGTTCGCAAATAATTACTTTAATACAAATATAAATGTTAATTTCTTCTGAATCAGTTAAGAAGATACATTTTAGAAAGGGCTATACAAGTACTAAGTTAAAATTTGTCGTAAACTAAATATTTTCATATAGAGTTAAATGGAAGAAAGGCTCAAGGCTCAGGATTTACCGTTTTCTGTACTCAACTCATCCTATGTGAGTAACAAATATTGTTTTCCGCTCTGTATAGTCGGTAATCAATCATATAACTTTTTAGACTAGGCTTCAGCATTAACAAACGAGAAACATTTTTTTTTATTTTCCCAGCATACAATTACAACAAGAATTAACTTGCACATACTAAGAAAACTTTTGGGTAAAAATATATCTTTCTACATAGTAAACTCATAAGCCCATTGTAAGTACAGTTAAAAAAGGTTAGTTAAGTATAATAAGTATTTATGTATGTACATAAATACTTAACTAACCTTTATAAGTATCTACCAGGTAAGCAAGTAGAATAGGTACCTAATAAATTTGTTCCAATTATTTTGTCAAACTTTTTGGTCTGCACCTGAAGGCGGATAGTTTTCATTTTGCAATTGAATTCCTGATGTTTGTTGTAGAATGTTCACCCCCACCTTGCAAAGACGCATATCAAAAATAGACTGAAGAAAATAGCAGAAGGAAAGGATATTGACTGGGCCACCGCTGAAGCTCTTGCTATCGGTAAGATTTTATAATAATATATTTTTGTTTAAGAACTTTAATTTTGTCAATGGGAAGTTTAGTCTAGTTATTTCAGCAAATAAGGTTTCCGTCCAATATTTAGGAATTTATTAATAGAATTTATAATTTGTTATAATCGACCCGTTTTCATTGAGTATTATATCAAGGGACACTTAAAACAGACAAACAGCATTGTTCTGTTAGTTTTATTTAAAATTGACTGATTACAACCCACAATGCATTAAAACTTTCAAACTACTATCGATTCTTGAATAATTATATGCACTGTTTTTAAAACGCAATTTATACCTTGCGAAAATATTAAATGGTTTTCCTTCACTCTGTTTTAGGTAAATCCGTGCTAAACTAACTAATTGCTACATTTATAACATAAGAAAACTCTCACGATCTTTCTAATTACGTACCGTATTGTTCCCACGTATCTATTGTTGTTCTAACGAATGCCTTGTTGTGTTGTTTCTTTAACATTATTCTTTTTTCATCACTTATGTTGTTTTATTATGTGTGGATTTATTTTCTTGGTAATAATATAAATAACGTACACATAAAACATGATGAGCGCTTATATGTAGCTCTTCACATATCAGTGGTAGGTAAGCGTCGCTAATTTGGAGGACGTCAATTTACATACAGAGGCTCAAGTGACGTAAGAATCTGACTTTTTTCAAAACCACAGAGATATTTATAATAAGCTAATTAATTATTATGTTGTTGCTTGTTATAATTGTACACGCTGTGGCTATTTGTAAGTGTAGGTGCACTTGTCACATAAATATTGTAGAAAAAGTTTTATGAAATGTTTTGGTGTAACCTATGTTAGTAGTAAATAAATAAATATAAAACTAGATCAAAAGGTGCATATTTAGAAGGTATGGTCGATCCACAGGATCTCTACTAATGGAAGGTCGGCACGTCCGTCTGTCCGGTGAAGACGTCGGGCGCGGCACCTTCTCACATCGGCACGCGATGCTGGTCGACCAGAAAACTGAGGAGATCTATATACCGTTGAACAGTATACATCCGCAGCAGAAAGGATACTTTGAGGTATATTTAAAATTAAGATCATAAAGGTTCTTTCAATTAGCAAAACAAATTCATTTGTTTTAAAATTCACGCGAGATGACGAACACAGAAGTATGAACTCCCGGGAATCCATCTTTTGTTTTCCCGTGAGATGACGAATAACCCGAAAAATTGCAATGTGCCAACTCGCGTGAATCTATGATTTGTTTTCACGCGAGATGATGAACAACCCAGCATTACAGCTTATTATATAGTCTGTGTCTTTGGCTAACTTTTACCCATAGATTTAATGTCGTTCTTTCTTTTGGCGCGCTGCGTTGATTTTACTTCAATTTGACTAATGATTTCGAATGTTTGAGTGAACACTGATGGGCGTAATAACCCCGATAAACTGGTCCTTTGTGACGCAGTTCAATATAAAAACAAAAAATATCAAACACACTCTAAAGTGAACCAAATATATTCGTCTATCTCTTTGATAAGTAAAGTCCGTTTCCATGTCAGGTAGCCAATTCGATTCTCTCCGAGGAGGCCGTGCTGGGGTTCGAGTACGGGATGGCGTCCGACAACCCCGACAACCTGGTGCTGTGGGAGGCGCAGTTCGGGGACTTCTACAACGGCGCGCAAATTATTGTCGACGCGTTCATTGCTTCGGGCGAATGTAAGTTATTATTGTATCACAGGACCTAGTAATAATCCCTCATCAAATATTGTAATAATTATACTAGCTACCGGCGAGCGGTCGTGATCCGTGTCCTTAGCAGTGTTTGATCCTGAAGAAATCCCACGTTTTGGGACGAAACGGTTGATCAAAATTAAACGTTTAAAAAAGGTTCGTTTATTGCCCGTTTATCTCAATATGAATTCATCAAACCACGATAGTTTTTATAGTAAAATAGCCATCAAGTACTAGCTAAGCCGCCAGTGTCGTAACGGAAAAATCGAATTACCCGGAAGAAGCCACATTTTTCACAGCTTTAGTTAGTGGCTTTAATGTATTATTTAAAAAATGATTTATAATACGCATTATAACCCATTATAAACTATAATGATTTATGTAAAAAGAGCATAAGAATGTACGTACCCTTAATGAAGTGAAATTCTCTTTAATAATCAAGGAAACATTAGTAAAGAAAATTACAGATTTCCAAAAAACAATATCCGTGAATAAATTAATAAATTCTGTGATTACTGGATTTCGTTGAAATAACAGTGAGTTGGGATAAAATACGATTCAATTCTGTAATTGAGTGTCGTCGTTGTTCCTTTCTTTTAAAATACTATGTTACTTAAGCAGAGTTATTATTTTTTAGTTATTCTTTCGATTGGTATCATAAAAGTAGAGTATTTTTTTTTCCACATGTGAGTCGGTTCGATTCCCAGACAAAGCAAGTAATTTTTAGAAAATCTATGAATGCAGAAATACTTACTTTTAAAAATAAAATGAAGTCTTCTTTGAGCAAAATTCACTATCTACGATATTTAAGGTACTTCCCCTCCATGGCCCATAACTTTGGGACACCCTGTATATTAATTGTGTTTTCTGTATCTGTTATTTTCTTTAATATTCAAGGAAATAATACAATAGGTTTAAAAACATTCATTTATTTATCAAACAAAATCTATGATTTCAATACCTTCTTAGAAATAAAGATTTTTCGATGTTGTGGAAAATATCTTAAATCTTAATCATATTTATTGAACTAGTCAAATATGTTTCATAGGCATGTTTTCGAGAGAGTAAATCTTAAAGCAGACTATTAAGGGCAAATATTTGAGAGTTTTCAACTTGTACTGAAGTTGTTGAGAAGTTTTACAGTTTACTCTGATTTATTAACATAACTTCAGAAACTGAAACCTAAGTTCTGTAGAAATTCCCGGACGCTTTTTGGGTCTCCTATTAATTATTTAGAAATATTTCTATATTTTAATTGAATTTTTAAATAGATTTGAATAAAATGTTTCCGTTTTATTTCACTTATTGTTATTATTGAGTCATAAAATACTTCTTAAAAAATACTAGAATAAATAGAGCACCATTGATTTAATATTTAATTTAGTATTTAATATTAACATTATTAAAAAAAAAGAAGCTTTCACAACATTAACAGTTCATCCGCGGGAACTCTTACGTCTTGTATTGGCAGCAGACCTTTGTACGCTATGCTAACAAAGGCCGTCAAGACATAACTATACCAACGCAGAATTGGATACCATTTGGAACATTGGATAGATAGTTTCTTATATCCACAGGACGTGTAAAAGCCGCGTCATCCGTCCCTAATTTATTACAAAAGAGTTCAAATTATAGCCAAATGGATGCGAAGTAACGGCCTAGTGATGCTCCTCCCTCACGGCTACGACGGCGCCGCGTCCGAGCACTCCTCGTGCCGGCTGGAGCGGTTCCTGCAGCTCACGGACAGCCGCGAGAGCCGCCCCGACGCCGAGGCGGTCTGTCTGCACGTCGCCAACCCCTCCACACCGGCACAGTACGCACATCTGCTGAGGCGACAGGTGACTACATACTATTCTCACGGACAGCCGCGAGAGCCGCCCCGACGCCGAGGCGGTCTGTCTGCACGTCGCCAACCCCTCCACACCGGCACAGTACGCACATCTGCTGAGGCGACAGGTGACTACATACTATTCTCACGGACAGCCGCGAGAGCCGCCCCGACGCCGAGGCGGTCTGTCTGCACGTCGCCAACCCCTCCACACCGGCACAGTACGCACATCTGCTGAGGCGACAGGTGACTACATACTATTCTCACGGACAGCCGCGAGAGCCGCCCCGACGCCGAGGCGGTCTGTCTGCACGTCGCCAACCCCTCCACACCGGCACAGTACGCACATCTGCTGAGGCGACAGGTGACTACATACTATTCTCACGGACAGCCGCGAGAGCCGCCCCGACGCCGAGGCGGTCTGTCTGCACGTCGCCAACCCCTCCACACCGGCACAGTACGCACATCTGCTGAGGCGACAGGTGACTACATACTATTCTCACGGACAGCCGCGAGAGCCGCCCCGACGCCGAGGCGGTCTGTCTGCACGTCGCCAACCCCTCCACACCGGCACAGTACGCACATCTGCTGAGGCGACAGGTGACTACATACTATTCTCACGGACAGCCGCGAGAGCCGCCCCGACGCCGAGGCGGTCTGTCTGCACGTCGCCAACCCCTCCACACCGGCACAGTACGCACATCTGCTGAGGCGACAGGTGACTACATACTATTCTCACGGACAGCCGCGAGAGCCGCCCCGACGCCGAGGCGGTCTGTCTGCACGTCGCCAACCCCTCCACACCGGCACAGTACGCACATCTGCTGAGGCGACAGGTGACTACATACTATTCTCACGGACAGCCGCGAGAGCCGCCCCGACGCCGAGGCGGTCTGTCTGCACGTCGCCAACCCCTCCACACCGGCACAGTACGCACATCTGCTGAGGCGACAGGTGACTACATACTATTCTCACGGACAGCCGCGAGAGCCGCCCCGACGCCGAGGCGGTCTGTCTGCACGTCGCCAACCCCTCCACACCGGCACAGTACGCACATCTGCTGAGGCGACAGGTGACTACATACTATTTTTTTTCTGGACATTTCACAGGTGACTAACAATACGCTCTATGTTAGTAACTCTACATTATCGTGCTTATGAAGCTCTGACGTGGACGCTTGTAAACTGCGTCAAGTTAATAGTTAATCTCACTTGGACACTGGCTAAATTGTTAACTAAAAACAGGCAAGCCATAAACTGAGAAGAAGCCTCCGGCATTTACAATAAGTAATATTTCTAATCTTACAAAAAAAAACCTTAGATTAATATGAAACGTGGCACGCTGCGCTCGTCGTTCTTGTGCAGTTAAGATTAAAACTATTCATGTTTTAATAAAATAATATCTATTGCTGGACAATTCACAGAGATACATGGAGCCCCGACATAGCTCTCATGCGTTGTTTAAATTAATTGACTGTGATTATGTTGACACCATAACATTTAAAGCATTTCATTGAGCAATATAAATGGTTTTACAAATTATTTGTAAAGCCTCGTGAAGCCCGTAAACCCCTTAGACCGCCATCAAATCCATCATTAATTATTCTCTTCTTAACCTTTATCTTTTCGTAATAAATTAATTCTCATATACTATAATTTATGTAACCATGTTCAGAACATTATTCAGAGCTCTATGAGTTCTCACTCTCAAGATTCACAAAGGAGATAACGAAAGGAGTAGCGTATGTCATGATTGATGTTGTGATCTTTACTGATTGATCTATAAACGAAAGTAGGTACTCTGATTAAATTGGACATGTTTTTATTTAGGTAATAAGGAACTACCGCAAGCCTCTGGTGATAGTAGCGCCAAAGATCCTTCTCCGGCTGGCCGAGGCCACGTCTCCGCTCTCAGATATGGCGCCGGGGACGCACTTCAAAACTGTCATCGGTAAGATATTTGTAGCGAGGATTCAACATTTTGATTGTTCGAATTAAAATCTTTGATTCTTATTTTTCCGGTTTGTTTGTTAACTCGCGTGAAAACAAAAGATAGATTCACGCGAGTTGGCACATTGCAATTTACACTTGTATTTTTTGTATCAATTGATGTTCGTAAGTCTCGCTCACGTCTCGCTAGAGAACGGCTAGGTAGATTTAGTTGGTCTTTAAAATGTTCTTAGTAGTCTAGGGAAGGTTTAAAGTTTAGAAAACTATAATTAACATTTCTCGTAAATTATTTGTAATATGAAACCATTAAATCGAGAGCACGATAAATGACCGTTACAAGCCTTAATATCTATTAGGATCAGCAACTATTTATTTACAACTCATTATTTGCATTATATTTGCAACAGGTGACACAACAGCCAATCCTCTGAAGGTGAAACGTGTGATACTAGTCAGCGGCAAACACTACTACGAGTTAAACAAGGAGCGCGTGAAAGCTAACATTGAAGACGTGGCCATCATCAGGGTTGAGAGTCTGGCGCCGTTCCCGCTGCAAGCCATCCAGACACAACTGGACAAATATCCTAATGCTAGAAGTGAGTATGTAAACACTAATAGTTGACTAGAACATGTGAAGACCAACATTGAAGACGTACCTTTTATTCGGATGGAGAGTTTTACATCCACAGAAAGCTGGACAAATCAAAGTTCCAGCTATCTTGCATTGTTTTCGATCGTTAATAAATGATAAATAAGATGATGGATAGGAGTACAAAATAAGGTTTTAAATTATATATTATATCCGTAGTCAAACGACCTATATATTTTCGCCATGTCTGACTGCGGTATTTTAGAAAGACTATTCGTATTGTATTGTTGAATAGCTGTAGACAACAGGATAAGCGAAGCGGAATCAAGAGAAGGAGGCCTTTGGCAAATTGTAACTGCTGTAAACAGCAGTTTTGCTGAGATAACGTTTACAAATAATTATTTGATGTATTAAGTACTTACTTTTTCTTGTTATATTATGGTACATGATATTATTTTATTTCTATGCAGAATTCATCTGGAGTCAAGAAGAACATAGGAATATGGGTGCTTGGAGTTTTATCAAGCCGAGATTTGAGAATTTACTCGGCAGAAAGGTGAGTTTCGAAATAGGGAATACGATTCAATTGAATTCAGAACTCGAACTGCGACGAATGCATTACCTACTCGTGAACCTGATACAGATTCAGTTGAATCCGCATATTACATTGTTTTCATATAGGTATTTATATTTATTCATGTTTTCACCCGTTGGCTTCCATGACTATTCATTTGTTTCCGAACTTTTGATCTCCAGATGCCAATATTATGTTAATTTAAATTATATTCTACGGCATTTATATGCTTTCCACCTTTTTGGCTTTGCCCGCATTCAACTAAATATAGGTAAATATTGCTGGACAATAATATTTATTATTATTATTTGTAATATTTGTAGATAATGTACGCGGGTCGCTCCGAGTTGTCCACGCCCGCCGTCGGCTCCGCCGCGCTACACCGCACCGAGGTCCAACACGTGCTCAGGGAACCTCTCTATCACTTGAAATAATACATCAACACAATCCACATTATATTATACTGTGGTACCTAATCTAAATGTGATAGACAATTTAATACACCTAAGTATTTTATAGATTTTACATTTTTATGATAAGTAAATTTTATCGTGTTTTATTATATTTTTAATTGATACCTTGACTAACTCACGAGAATTTTTCAAGTGAAACATTGTATGTATTGTAGAAAACACGTGAATGCATTTGAAATAAGAAATACCAAAACTTGCACTAAACAATGCGTTATATTCTGGGTTTCGAGATACTGAGCGTTGGCGCAACTATGAATAAATCTCAGAACATACAAATTGTTTAATTTTGAGCGAACGACTCATCTTTGCGCATTATTTTCTCATACATACTCGCATGATAGTGTATGGATGAATTAATTATTATCTTTTACCATTATAATGATTCTGATGAGTGATGAAAGCAACATAATAATATATACATAGGTACATGTATATGAATCTTTATTACGAAATGAAGACAAAAAGACAATTATCATTGCATTTTGATATTTTTACTGTGTTATTATTAAAATGCCTCTCTAGGCCAAGTATGTTAGGTTGTTGTTACCATGTAATATTTTCTTATCAGTAATTGTCTCTATCGTTAATTTACTTAATTTTGAATCTCATATTCATCATAAGTTAAAAAATCATTAAATTCCTTTGTATTTTGTAACAAAATTTAATTAATTTGAACTTTAGTGCACGGGCACGTAGGTACCTACTCAAATTCATTCATATTCACCCTAAGCTTACACTGCAAATATATATAATGAACTTCGAATATATTATTATATTAGCATGGAAACGACCTTCATTTTATTTTTACTATCAGGAATTGCTTTTAACCAACACGTTAAATGCATTAGAGCCAGTGACAGTGGTGTACATTAGTTATGTCGGGTCGGTACAGTAACCTTTCTAAGTATATCTTTATCTCGTTATGACATGTCTGTCGCTGAAAGATTCATTACATTTCTATATACTTTTATAATACCTATTGTAATTTATAAACTAAGCTTTAGCATACTACATGTGGGCGAAAAGTTTTAGGCGTCAAAGTATATTTACCTATATTTATTCTTTAATAAGAAATAATGTATTAGGTACTGAGGATACAAAACAAAAACTTAAAAAAATGTTTTATTTAAATTTTATTTTTAGCAGGTGTTAATTTTTACAAAAGCTATATCACTGCGCTATAAACCTTATAATTATAATGATGGCGACTGTACACCAATTGCCTGACAAAGTTAAGTAATGTGAAACCAGAAACTCGTGGTTATTTTGTGCCATTAAATTATAACAAGCTACGGTTTCCCACCCAATGGAACCACAAATCAATGCCTAAGAGCTAAGGAGGAAAATCGACGCTTTTCTTTCATAGTAAAGTGCAAAACCCGAAATGTTGAAATTTGACAGCTTGTTGGAGAAAGCAAAAACATTTCTTACGGGGTTAAAAGTTAAAATACAGTATTTTGAAGACTATGCCAGTATTTATAGATTTGGGCATGTTATATCCGTCAATGGTTTGTGGGTCAAAAGGTGAGTTAACTGCATGTATCATTGTATTAGGTACTTTTAATAATCCGTCCAAAGGTTGCCTGGATGAGATAAGGCCGCCCATTGTACTGTAGTTTTAGTTTAATGTTTGTACTTATATAACTTTTTGGTATACAGTAAAGCTTTTTGATTGATTGTTCTTAATATTAGGTAATATTAGAACACGAAACGGGTAACATACCATGATTTAATCATTTTATTGAGCTTCCCGATATTTCAGTTCATTTGTGCCCGTACTACTCACAAATGTCATTTGTCTTTGTAATATCGAGTAGTTCAAAAAAATCATGGTAAAGACGATGATAGTGTAAAAAGTATATGTGTGTCGTCTTATAATAAAATCATCAGTGTGGTAGCCTTAATCTGAATCCGCAGATTATTCTGGTTGATGTTTCTGAGCGCGTGTTGCGCCGGCGCCGCGGTGGTGCTTCGGGGCACTTTGAGGATCTACATGGCCGACGCAGTATCGTATTCCGTAGAGACAGACTACTTGGACTGGAACACGCCTTTCCCAGCTATCACTATTTGCCAGATAGAGGGTACACAAACATCGGTAAAAGAAACTATGGATAGGTAAGGTTTGAGGTGCTATCTATATCTATACGTACTAATATTATAAAGCTGTAGAGTTCGTTTGTTTGTTTGAACGCGCTAATCTCGGGTTGGTTGTAGAATTCATTCTAAAATTTTTGTCAGTCTATTTCTCGGTTGAGGCGAGAGGTTAAAACATTATCTCATGTACTATAAAATTATACACTACATAATTATGGTTATTTAGGTATAAAAAACATACATGATCTAGCATAAAAGATACCTTTTGACCCATAAGTAACGTTATTATGATTTTACGATTTTACTTGTACCTATGCAAAACCAAAAACAGAACTTTTAGGATCACGCTACCTAACAACAAAACAATTTCAGAAAGTAATCAAAGTAAATAAGGTAGGTACCTCAGGTCAAGCTTGATTAAACATTTTCAATTTCAAATTTCAGGAACAATATCTCGAGTACTCTGAGTCCGTTCGTCAGAAACATAATGTACTGGGCCAAACAGTGCAATTCGTGCAACCCTAGTAATTGTTTCACCAAAAAATCTTGTACTAATGAATTTAAACAATTGGTTGACAAACTTCGACTGAAGTGCCAAGGAATACTGGGCACATGCTGGTGGAATGATGAAGAGTTCAACTGTTGTGATAGGTATCCAAAAATGTTATGTACTAAGTATATTTTTTATAAGTAGGTAAACAATCAAATTAGCAAATTAAACTGTCAAAATATTTAATGAAAATAAAACATTTTTTCCTAACCTATTCTAGATTCCTGCCTATAAACACACAATACGGCCCTTGCTTCGTCTTCAATTCAAGGCAGATTGGAAATGAAGAAATTGAATTTGTGAACAGGAAGACTGGTCTACCGGTGTTGACATTTACTGCCATAGAATGGATTTCAGTACGAAACCACATACATCCGTTTTGATTTATGAAGGTAAAGTTTTTGATCTGGTGATTAAAACAATAATGTTTGCAGGTGAGTGTCCATTCGCCAGATGAGATCATCACAGTGGCATCTGATAACAATTTGGGAAATTGTAGGAAGCTTCCACTGGTTTCCAATTCGGAGATAATTTTAAATGTATGTATTTAAGCACAAATATTCATTCATTTATTTTAAACCAAGCGCTCCAAGATCAAGTCTGCCGAACATTATAATAGTTTTTTTAACATGATCTTATAAAATGATAATGAATATGAAAATCAATTGCTGTTCGTTAGTCTCGCTAAAACTCAGGATTTAGCTGGTTTTGGTCTTGAAATGTCCGTAGTAGTCCAAGAAAGGTTTAAAAGGTGAAATTAGACCGGGCGAAGCCGCGGATCAAGTAGTGATCAATATTTCCAGGTAGAGCAAACAATAAGCGAAGCATCCGTTCGTGGGATAGCGCAGAGCAGTCGCGACTGTTTGTTCATGGACGAGCGGCCGCCCGCGCCGCAGCCGTGGCCCTTCCCGCGGTATTCTCACAGCTACTGCGTCTGGTACTGCAAGTCGAAGGATATAGCTGATACTTGTAATTGTACACATCATTTTATGCCCCAAATCGGTAAGTATATTAATCATAGTAATAATGTCGAGAACGGTCAAGCTTATTTTAGTGTCTGACGTCATAGGTGAAAACGTTTAATTGGCCTAGTGTATATATTTCTTATTGTGATTAAATAACTGTGCCTGTGCTGTTAGTTTTTAGTATCTACAGTCATTTGGTATTTTTTTCTGAGAACTCCCGGAAAACTTTCAAAATCAAAAACCAAAGATTAAATAATCAAATAAAGACTTAAATCACTGCCAAAATGCTTAAAATAAAAAAAATCAACTAAATTAAACTACGAAAAAACTACTATTTTAAAAGGAGATAACGTTTTTTTCAGATAACTTACCAGTGTGCGACGTGAAAGGCTTGCATTGCCTTCATAAAAATAGAGGTAAGTAGGAGAATCTCTCCAAAAGAGACAAATTATTTTTTATACTATCGTATAGGTACCTATGAGACCTCCGAAGAAAATCGAGTAACTCTAGCCACCCTGACCCTTTTGTATTATTTCATAATGTTCTAGTTTTTCGATGCAACTCAGGTTGATATTTAAAATACTTTCATGGTTTTCTGATTTCAGATTCATTTGATAAAAATGTGTGCGACTGTCCACTGGATTGCGAAGAAATAATGACCAAGGTCATACACGTGTCTTGCCCGTAAGTTTATAGACTACTAACGTTGGTGTGGGTACATTTACTGACTTATTTATATTGACCAATAAAGATATGTATTGTTTAAATAATAAAAATAAACTTACAAACGCACTATTCGCTTTCCCCCTCGATTTCTCTGAATTCCTTATCATGGGACCAACAACGAAGTTAAACAAAAAAAAGCAGATTATATAGACGTATTGAAAAACCTCCTCCTTTTTTGATGTCGGTTAAAAATAGCTACGTATTAAATTAAGATGAATATTTGTTTTTTTTTATCCGCTTTACTATTAAGGACAAATCTTTAAAAGTATGAGAGTCCCATCGTAACCTAAACCTAATTTATTCAATTTGAAATCTGTCGGACCGCCCCTTCCTTTGGTTCTTAATAATGGTTCTTAATGAAATGTAATGTATTTTGTAGACGTCTCAGCGAGCAATATCTGTTGCGCGGCACTCGCGGAGTCGTCAGGCTCGCGAACTTCCCGTCTCTGAGGTTCCGGCGACACGCCATCCGCAATATGCTTGGACTTGTTGGTACGTATTAGGAAAATATAAAGAAATAAATAAAATCATTCAATATTGTACACACTAAAAGACACAATGTAAACAAACTTAAATCTTTAAAAAAGGATATGATGATGTTTATTAAACGAGGTTTCATTTTATATTAACTACAATTTGTAATAGTTTTTAAACCCGTCATTATGTAACCTTATTTTTCGTTTGTTTCAGTCGATTTTGGAGGAGTGTTGGGGGTATTTTTAGGAGCTTCTTTACTAAGTTTTATTGAAATAGTTTATATATTTTGTATCAGAAAAAGTAATTAGTGAATTATGAGCTTATTATTTCTATTTTATTTGCGTTTTTTGCAAAAAATATTTTTTTAAGGCACAATTAAATTTATATCTACTTAAATATTTTTAGATGTGCGCAATATTAAACCATAGATTTCCACCATTATTCCTTTGTCCTTCACTATAACGTAGTGATTATATTCTCTTTGTCCTTCACAACCCTGTCAAAATCTTAACCATCGTAATAGTAAACAAATATTTGTTAGACACATTAATAAAATTATTGTGATTAATTTATAGGGGTTCAAATTGTAACGAAATGCTTGTGAAATTATTGACTATTGCAGTATTACTAATATCATTAGTGGAATGCCAATATCCATACGTTTATCCTGCACCTTGGGAGAATGACGACCCACCGTTTCGCACAGGTAAGATACCATTTCTACTTCCATCAGTAAATAAATAATCTTCTGAAGAAATATATTTGGAAATGTAATGTATGTGGAGATATTTGGCTGCAGTTTTAAATACATTTACGGATAATATTTCCCAGATATATTTTAAAATGCAATTTCCTTTCAAATTATATTATTCATATTTTAAAGGTAGTTATGTATTTTACAAGACATCAATTTATTTATCTCTTTACCTCACTCGGTACCAAGTCGCAGTTTATTTTATCAGATAATTGGGTCTAAACCACATCATTCAACTGAATACTTTTTAGCCGAACCCTCCATCGCGTCGTGTAAATAAGACTCTTTGTTTTATTCATACCACGTTTCACGGTAGATAGGAGAACGTGAATTTTCAATTTTTGTGAATATTGTCTGTGCTGAGAATTTAAACGAATGAATTATTCTTTTCCATTTAAAATGGCATGAGCTTTATTATTTTTACTCATTGCAAACATCTACTCCCATTGAAATCAATAATGAAACATTTAAATCATGGCATGTTACCCGTTTCAAGTTCCAATTTACTCTTCAGCAAATTTCTCCTAGGTTTATCTAGAAAACTTTGTTTCTTCAAATTAAATTGTGTCTCTAAAGAATTTTATTAAACTAAAAAAACAATAACGCTCTCAGGATTCAACAACGCAGCTCGTAGATGTGACGAGCCATTCTGCGGCACACCTTGCAGAGGCGCTCCGCGGCCGCCCGCGTGTCCACACACCATGGTCGACTGCCGCAGCCAGTGCGTCTGTCTCACAGACTGCTCCACACACGACACGTACTGCTTCGAGATGAAACACTGCATCAGACGGTTTGTTATCAACCAGAAATCTGATCGAAATGTTACAGAGATAGCTTCAGCTACAAATGAGGAATCTGACGTGAAAGGGGAAATTGACTGATAATTTGATGAATTGGGGAAGGGTTTACAAAAGTATACACGCTTCGATCAATTTTGTATTTTTTTTGTCCGTATTGTAAAATAAAGTTTTGATACACAATGGTAGCTTTGTTTTAATAATTTCTAAGGAAATAACCACAAGTAGCATTATTATTGAGCCATTATAACATTTTTAGGGAAATTTTATACCATAACGGAGGATTGTTCTGGGTTTTAAGAACCATCTTTAATATAAAATGTTTTAACGTCCATTATATTCATAATTGTATTAAATCTCGTTAAGGTCTATATTTTGTTCGGTGCACAAAAGGTTCCAAAAATAATTAACGCTAGACTAGATAGAAGTCAAGTATTAAAAATCTCTGTAACGTCTTAATTTTGCGAGACCGGAATGCAATAGCTATAGCGAGAGACAACTTCAATCCAATAACATTGTCGACCTATTTTTTAATTTACAAAATAAATTAGGATATTATTTTATTTATCACTAAAAAACATGACTATAATTTAGTCATCAATTTCAAATTATTTATGTATTTCAGGGTTAAATATTTTTTTCCTAATGTAAAATAATCTCTTTAATACTTTAACTGGGGTTCTTCAACGAAGTTATGCAAACAAATCTGAACGAAAAACTTGTCAGAGTTGGAACTTAAATTGAGGATTACACCATTATTTATTCAAAGGATAGAGAAGTTAGATCACTTTGCCAACCAAGCTCATGTTATGTTAAGCTCAGGAATCTCATTCATACAATGATCGGATAATATACGAATAGTTTTGTGCTTTATAATAAGAATCACCTTGTTCAATGTTATAATCAATTTTCTAATAGTCAGGGATCCGTAGTACATGGAAATCAAGTGATTACTAACAAGCTAATTTTTGGTGAGTAGCTTCGTTTCGATGAGACGTCCAAAGATATCCTATACCCAACTAGCTAACAGAGATATCAAGGATTGAAAAATTCAAGGATGTAAAACCGGGATAACGGACCACGAAATTTGTAGGACAATATGTTATATCTCAAGATAATTATCTAAATTATATAAAAACATGTTTGTCCTACAAAACCTATGGTTTGATCAAAGAGTCCGCCATTTCCAAAATGTGTCGAAAACGAGGTCAATTTAAATGATTACTATGATTACTAACCAGCTGATTTTTTGTTGTATACTTAATTAATATTTATAAAATCTAACGGACATATTGTCCGACAAATTTCGTGGTCCGTTATCCCGGTTTTACATCCTTGAATTTTTTAATCCTTTATATCTCTGTTAGCTACCACAATCGAGAGTTGGGTATAGGATATCTTTGGACGTCTCATCGAAACGAAGCTACTCACCAAAAATTAGCTTGTTAGTAATCACTTGATTTCCATGTACTACGGATCCCGGCCTATAATCATCTCTTCAAAAAGTCTTGTTTCAAAATATTTTGTTGATTAGGTTCATTTTCCTTTTTGAATTAGCTAAAAAGTCTTGTCTATGAATATAAGATTTAACTATCCATTATTTTTGCCCTAAGATGTCATAATAATGGATTGTTGGAAAGAAACCCCCTTAAATCTCAGGTTGTTATTTTTTTTCTAAATCCGCCTCGAAACTTTACTGAAGCATTTATCATGCTATGCTATCATCTTGTTGTTAGACGAACCTGTAAATCTGTTCCTCAACCATAATAAATAATTTCTATTTATCGCTATATTGATGGAAATTATGTTTAGCTAAAACGACGCTTCCTTCGAAGTAGGTAACTTAATCAGAAATGTTATTTGGAAAACTTGGGGGGAAAACTCGGGGGATTTTCTGTATTTACTTTAGTTACAATATTGTTTATTTAAATGACTTACTAAATAAAGGACTCAATTTGCATAAAATTGTAAGGTACGATTGTTCAGTTGCGAGTAGGTAAGTACTTTACCCCTGATTTATTAGTAGGTACTTAAATAAAATAATTTATTTTTATTTATTTTTCGAAGACTGCGGAGTTATAATTGCTTCAGAGTTTTAGAAAAGATGATTTCTTTGGCTTGTGATTATTTGTTTCTCCCAGTATTTTTTTTGTAGAAACAATAGGTAGGTATACTTCTTGCTCTATCGCTTAATAAAGTCCAAACTCTGTGTAATCAAGGAAGAAGTAAACCTATTTTTTTAATAAACACTAAGTACATTGTAAATTTGTAGACTTCAATCGATGTAGCCGACAAAGCATTTTTTTGTATTGTTATTAGGTAAAATAATACCGCTCCGAGTGCGTAAAAGAGTTCAGTGAATGGAATTAAAATAATAATATGTAAGGCAGGTATATTAAATTGAGTTTATTTATCTTAAACATATATAATTGTTAGGTATAGGTATATTTTATAATAACTGTATAGTATGTAGATGTAGGTACTTACCTAACTAAAGGCAGATGCGAGATGAAGCGGGTAGACTAAGGAAACAACGATCGTATACGAGTACACACTGTACACATAAAAACTTATGATCCAATTATTCTGTGTGTTTGGGTGGCCCTACATTTTCACCTTAGTTATCTGAAATAGTAGGTAATCAAAAAGTTCATCCGGTTACGTTCGGAAACTTCCAAAAAAACTTGAAAACTATCTTTTGGCGGCACAAAGAGTCTATTTAGTTTCTGTGTAGTCACAGAGTGAGCATTAGAAGCAGTTCAATCTAGTAACAATGATACAAAGTCAGTCTTCAGGGTCGGATCAGGTCGGGGGCTGCAGGGGCCTGGCCTCGCTTCCCGGGGGGCTGCCTCCGGGGTCGCCTTCTCCGCTGTTACCGCTGTTGATCGCTACCGATGTGAGCGGGACCTGCCAATAACAGAATATATAAATAAATAAATAAATATTGCGGGACAACTCACATAGCAACATCTAGCCCCGTGGTACCTAAGCTCGAAGTTTGTGTTACGGGTGCTAGATTTTATACATATGTTACGGCTAATACCCGAAGTGCGGCTACACCTAGTTCTAGCCGGTTAGAACTAGGTGTAGCCACTTACTCTTGGTTAATCCTAGTATTAGCCGATTGTTTTCGGGTAAAACTAGGTCTAGCCTTCATCATGCCGGCTACAACTAGGTCCAGCCATTCCCTGTTGGATAAAACTAGGTCTATCCGATATCATTCCGGCTAGAACTAGGTGCAGACAATCCCTGTTGGATAAAGTATAGATGCGTGCCCCGCCTGTTCCTGATTGTCCCTATTATATTAAAAATTGCACTCCTAATAATTTGTGTTAATTATTACAATGTGATTTAAAAGAATAAAAAAAATATCTACGTTTCGTTTTATTGGATGTTTTTTTAACAACCAATCCCTGTAAGATGATCATAATCATAATCATAAATATTTATTTCTCGATCTTATAAAATAATTTTGCACAGCCATGTCGCGCCCGGGTGGGCATACAAATAATTTCAATGAATTTTAGAACATTTTGATGATAAGTAGGTTCCTTCCCGTTGACAATGGGACAATGGGAATTATATTAAACAAATGGTACATGCATTATTATAATTATATCAATTTTAAACACTTATGTCATTAAAATCAATTATTACATTACATTCATAATTTAAATACGATAAAACTAAGAATCGCGCTGCTGCTGCAGACGCTGTGAGTCACACTCGCTAGTAAACCTTCAGTAGATCAGCAGCACCCGGCGCTCACAACTTGCAGAGGCACGGGCCTCGCTATGCCCTCCACCCCGCGCCGCTGCTGCAGATGCTGTAGGTAAGTCATGAGTGAGACGCGGGGCGGAAGGCTTGGCGGGACACACATCTAAGTTTTATCCAACAGAAAAGAAAATAAAGAAAGAAAATTCGTTTATTCAAGAATGTTTGGCTTACAAATATACTCGTACATACAAATAAAATAAAATAAAATTAGATTGGAACAACACACGGCTACACCTAGTTTTAGCCGGTTAGAACTAGGTGTAGCCAACTTACTATTGGTTAAACCTAGTTCTAGCCGGAATGATATCGGATAGACCTAGTTTTATCCAACAGGGAATGGCTGGACCTAGTTGTAGCCGACATGATGAAGGCTAGACCTGGTTTTACCCGAAAACAATCGGCTATTACTAGGTTTAACCAAGAGTAAGTGGCTACACCTAGTTCTAACCGGCTAGAACTAGGTGTAGCCGCACTTCGGATATTAGCCGTAACACATACATAGAATATCTTTAGTACCTATAGGAGCCGTGTTGGCTTTTACGACTCAATAGCTAGCCGATTTCGGACTCGAGTTTCAAGGAAATTTTGCTTGTTTCTCTTAATTTCCTGGATTAATTCAATTCCTTAACAAACAAGAAAGGCTGTACTGTTAAATTCCACATATAAAAACACATGTAGATGCCTGTACGAAGGCGTTACCTACTAATGAAAACACGGAATCACTCTGATTGAAACCTATGGACATTAGAAAGGTTTCCTATTGATTTATGCAGATTGGTTTTTTCCATTCATTTTACGCTTTAATGGAATGGAACGGCACTGTTTCTTGCGCCGTTGAGTAGGTACCCAGAGGATTACAGTACCTACATTTGCTCTAAGTTTATTTATTGGATTGGTATCTTCTATTGGCACCAAACGAAAGGTCCATATTACTTATGATACAAAAAACTCGTGCTTTAAATCGCATGTCCATAGGTACCATAGTTTTTTGTGCTTCTATGGAAATAAATGTCTTGACAATGTGAGTCTATAGGGTCCTTACCATAGACACACCTGTGATCTAAGAATCTAATTCACCAGTGCCTGAGGTTCACCAGGCTAGGCTCAAAAAAACACCGCACCAATAGGACTGCTGGGCCCTTACCATAGACACAGCTGTGCAGATCTGAGCATCCGATTGGCGAGGCGGCGGCGACAGCGAGGCGTCGAACCTCAGGTCTAGGCTCAGCAAGAACACCGCAGCTGCAAGCGTCGAGATGGACAGAAATAGCTGGGCTCCCGCTACTCCTATGCATGTTGAGCTGCCGCATCTGAGTAAAGTAAGAATCTTATGAATTAAGACCTAATCTCCCTCGACAAATCTAAGAGAGAAGTCCATATTGAGATAAACGGGCAATTATACACGAAACTTATTGGCGTTGGCTTTTGATCAACCGTTCAAAAGCCAACGTCAAACCACGTCAGTTTTTAAAGTAAGAGAGAAGTCATTGTGTCCCAGCAGTGAGATCAAAATAGAGGTGATGATTATGATTGTTTACCCAATATTCATGAGCGATCTGACGCAGAAGCACAGCATGGCTATGTGCGCGGCGATGGCGGTGGTCCACAGCAGAGTCAGGGGCACGGCGGCGCACGGCGAGGGGCCCAGCGCGCGCCACGGGGGGCCCCACGCGCCCGGCTCGCGGCCCCGCGCCGATACCCAGCCGCCGAAGCCACGGCTGTAGTACACTGATGTTGCTGGAATTATAGTGTTTAAAGACTTATTTGGTACATAGGTACCTAATTAGTTTACAGCTTCACTCGTATTTTTTAACGTTTATACTTACATAGGTAGGTACATATAAAATATAAACTTCCTCGATGGTCGCTCAGCGACAAAGCCTTGTTCTTGTAATTAAATAGATAAAAATAAAAAAACTTCCTCGATCACTGAAATAATTTTTCAAATCAGATCCTGAGACGGTCCTGAGATTATCGTTAAATTCGTCATAACATTGGCATAACATTATAAATAAATAAATATTACTGGTCAATTCACACAGCAACATCTAGCCCCGTGGTAAGCTCATGCCACGCTCATGCTAACATTGGTATCTAATGATGTAAAATCTGTTAATTTTATATTACTTACATACATCCAATAATGTTATTATAAATGTTAAAGTGCTGCGTAAGTTTGTTTGTCTGTGTTTCACAAAACGCTAAAACAGACCACGTAGTCAGCTCAAGCATAAAGCCTTCCCTCTCTCAAACTTTAGGGCCATAGATTCGTTCTGTGTTACCAAACTGTTTCATACTTGCGGCTATCACAGTGATCGCCCCCGCCAGAACCCCCAGCCCCAGAGCCGGTTTCTGCCGCTCCTCCAACCAGCCGACCGCCCCCACCACCATGCCGCCTATGCCGCACACTATCTGTAAAACAACTTGTCTTGAACATAGAATATCTTGGGCTGGATATTGCTGAGTAAATTGTCCAGCATTGTTTAAATTTATTTATTTTTTACAATACGAGTATATTACTTTTAGAATGTGTAGGTATCAAATCAATTGTGTTGAAAAAGATAGAGTAGGTAGACTTTACCCTGTTTTAAAAGTAGATTTTGTAATTGGTTATGAGTACATGCTTGAACAATGGGGGACAAGAATCAGACAAGGAGGACAGACATTTTTGATTTCTTGGAGGCATTATAGCCGAATCAGTTTATAATCGAGCGTTAATGTTTGTTGTGTGTATGATATCATTTATCGTTCAATTTTTGAAAAGTGATTAAGGTATAGGTATTTTCAGGCCTTAGTGTTTCTGAACTTGTATTTTTCTTAGATACACAAAATAGTGTATTTTTCCTAGATACACAAAAGACTGTGTTATTGGAATCAAACTTAATAGTTGTGTAAACCCTAGAGTGCTTATTTCTCATTAGCCTAATTAACAAGTTCATTGATTGATTGAGCACTATGATTCGCGTTATGATCATATAATGCGGGCGCTAGGTGATTTCCCTTCGGTACTCCGGGGATTTGATTTACATGTTAATGAAGTCAAAAGCGAGACGACCCGTAGAGCTAATTAATTTGAGTACTACCTACAAGCTACATACTACGTGCGAGTGGCTGTGGCTGTACGATAGAGATATTCTCGGTAGTCGTTTATAAGTTGTTTTTAGGTACTTACTTACCTAAATTAGGTTCTCTGTGATTTGAGGGATTTGTGTAAGATACCTACGTTAAAAACAATATCGAAGAACAAATTGCAATAATATTTTGACAAAAATAATGAAAACTAAATGAAGGACTTGACTTGGATCAATTCACTAAAGGGTCGCGGAATTTGTTTGGTGCTCATACTCACTAAATGAAGGACTTGAATATAACAAATTCATTCCTACTAAGCTACTAGGTCGCCTAGTCGTCCGGTCGCGGTCGTTCAGAACGGAAACACCACCTTACGATGTAGATATATTTTTAATTAGGTTCCTCTATTTCATTACAGTTTCTTGCGAGTAGGTAAAAATGTAACTTCGTGTTTCAATTTAAATGAATAAAACCCGACGTAGAATATTCCGCAGAAATATTAAATGGCCCGTCTCGAGCCACTTAATAAAAATGGCATTTTTAATATCTTGGCGCTGTGAGGTTTTTAGGTATTTGGTGGACTTTCAGCGTATAAAGAAAAAAGGCGATCTATGATACATATTAGGTATTGTATTGTGGTAATTTATGACAACACCTAGACTGACTTCAATACTGAAAACACGGATATTTTTATCAATTTAGATGATCATTAAACCTGGAACTGAAAAAATAGATAACCACAAAAAGCAACGGCACAACGGCAGTAAAAGCATGAAAGCTACCATTTCCCGTAGAAATCGTTTCGTTTTTATTAGCTGTTTCCGTAGGTGTGTCGTAATGGCGTGCTTTGCAAGTTCGGGAGATTTCTTAACAACCGACCCGAATGTGTGTAAATCCCCTGGATCAAGGAAAAGTACGCCTTTTATCTATATTTTGGGGCACGAACACGGTAGGCAAATAACTAGGTATATTTATCATAGTTTTTAACTTGAGTAGAAGGTTTTTGGTATTCCTAGAATATCGGTAGACACGGTCAGTTCCTTATTAACCTAATTACTAATCATTGGGCATAAATTAATTCTACGAATCAAGACATTTATTTCCATCATAAAAAGATCATTTGGAAAAGTCAATTTATAGGCTACTTCAATACATTTTATTATCGCCGAATAAAATTATTTTTATTATCTTGAGACGGTAATTTTTGGCCTAAATAGGTTCAGCTTTGTATTTTATTTAACATAAAGTTAGCATTCTTTAACATAAGTTAGCATTTAACAATATAGCTCGCTCGCATATTCGGAGGCCTGTCCAGCAGTGGACGTCAAATGGCTGAGATGATGACGATGACATAAGTTTAAATTGTAAATAAGAGACCTACTTGAAGCACTCTGACTCTCAGAGCCATGGCGAAAGGGTACAGTTTGAGTCCCGCCGTCAAGTCGTCGTCGGCGCGGGACACGCCGCTGACGGCGCTGCATACCGACTCCTTGCGGGACCACATCGCATTCTTCGCGTGGAGAACTGGAATAATGGCAAATTAATAACTAGCGACCCGCCCTAGCTTCACCTCAGATACCTTTTTAATAATAAATAAATAAAATTTTTATTCACAAAATAGTGGTTTACAAAGTAGGTACAATCATTTTTATAGTAGGTTCACAATTATTCAATATTATGTAATTACAAGTGAAATACTCTTTATTAAATAGGTAATGTAATCTTAACACATTCGCATTTATAATCGCTTATTAATTAAAGTTGAGACTTTGGAACATCAAAGCTGCAACTGCTGTACTGCTTACACATTACACATGCGCTTGAAGTTAGCAGTGATTTGATTATTAGCTCGACTACACTATTGTAATTGTATTGTAACACCTGTTCTTACTAAATTTAAATATTTGTTCTTTAACATGACATGTTTAGTCTATAAAATGTACGAATCAACACTTGAATTAAGAGATTAAAAGCTAAACGGACAAACCAATAATTGGTTTTTAGTTTAAGCATTAGTTTATACATAAGTTTATTTTTGTAATAATAAATAAATAAAAATAAATAAAATAACTGATGTATCTATCTTACCCCTTACCTAATAAGAAGTTTTGAGAACTTAATAGGTACATAAATTAATCCTTAGGAATAGAGTGAAGGATACGGCTAACTCAGCAGTTTGGTTTGCGGTTTATTTTGTGGCGTTTGTTTGTAAACCTTGGAGCTTTGCCGCAACTTTAGTTCACTGATCTGAAAACTAGTCTTGAAATATTCTCAGCAGTTTGTTGTATTTGGCTGGATCTATATCCACTAGTTGTTGGCTAAAAGCCAGCGCATAATTTTGTGTAAAATATTTGATTTGTCCTGTGTTTCGGTTCATTTACTTAGTACTGAACTTACAAATTTTATAGCTTTGTCCTCTTTTCCATGTATAAAAATTTACAATCTCTACTCACATAACAAGTAACAGTCTCATGTTACAAAAGTAACAATAAGTAGGTACATACTATTATATATTTATGTAAGTAGGTATACCTACTAATACACAAATGCATACCAGTCTAACAATACATATAGTTTATTTACTAAAGTAAATAAAATTCATTTAAGTAATTCTGTGTTTATATTAATAGATCACTGGTACATTAAATGGTAAAGCTTTGCAGCAGCTTTTGTACGAGTATTTATTCACCTGATGACAATTTCATAACAACTTTTCCGTCCCACTATATGGTACTGGTTTCAATACCTACAGACCTATAGATTTTATCACCCTAGTACCTATATTATTGTTTTGAAAAATAATGTATTAATCAATATTTTATTTTTAGTTAAAACGTCTGATCCCGAAGCAGATATAATTATGGTTAGATCCTAGTTTGTTGACGATTGACTTTCAGACAGCCTGCAAATCACGGATTAAGCAACATATTGCCCCATATAAAATAGAATGACCCTCGTCAAATACAGAATTCTGAATTTAGGACGAAATCAGAAATAGGAGGACCTTTCGTTGACATACATTCGGTAAGTTCAAAGTTCAAAACAGGAAAGGTTGATTTCGTTGCATCCACATTTATGGTTTAAGATATTTTTTTCTCAAAATAATTTACATTCACTTACAGATAAAACTAAGATGTAGAGTACTGTTGGTTGTAACCTGACTGCGGTTACCAATCACCGGTAATACTCTGATACATGAAGAACTAACCCAATATGTAACAGAAATACTATGCTAGACCTACCATCAATAACTAGACTTTATTGACATGTATGAAACTTGCCCTCTATGGATCAAGTTGAATGCCATTTGGCACACCCTGTGTTCATTTGCTAATTGAATTGTGTTGTTTTATCATTTACTTACCTACATGGCGTAATAATCAAAGATGTGCTTAATTTTTTAAGTGAAACCTTAAAGTTTTAGTCAAACAAGGCCCTTGACACTTACCTATCTTAAATGTTTAAGAACCTAATAAAATTTCATTGTAGGTACATAATGGATATAAGATGATAATAAAATTAACACAATCAATCAAAAACAAATTGGAATTGACTTATTATCTACTAATTAAATAACTACTTAATTCATTCTCGCTATTAATGATGGTATTACACATAAGTTCGATTGTGGGAAACTTAACCACAACTATTACGGATTTATTTTTTAAAGTTCTTAAATGAACATAAATTATTTGATTAATTGATTGATACCATGTAGGTACAATTAAAAAATAATGAATATTAGATACCTAGGTACTCAAAAATAATCTTACCCGGCATCGATAAAACACGAACCATCCAATAAGCTTCACATCACTCCACAAAGGTTAATTCCCACTCGGCACTGTCATACCTCGAAAAGTTAGAGTTTCAACTCCAAAGTACAAAGTATCGGAAAACACGTCCCGCGCTCGCAAAGTTTTCACAGCCACTGAATATCTGAGGATTCTGAAGCCTGGAACTAGAATGATGTAGGATGCGGGAGGAATCCCTTAGAGCCGTTGATTGTTCCGGCTAAACTTGGACAAGTCATGTTTGTATTCTGTTCTGACCCTGACAAGAAAGGGTTACAAGTCCCAAGTTGATATCTTGGTTCAGATACGGGCGTAGTTGATATAATGTAGGTAGGTATTTGCTGTGGATTACAAAGCTTTCTCAGATTTTTTCTTCACTTTACTATTTTATTATTTTTTAAGCAAAATACCGCTAATTACAGCATACCTACGTTTAGTGTAGTTAAGTTCTCTTGTAAAATGTTAATTGAATGTGTGTAAAAAATATTTTTTTATTCATTAAAGAAACTTTTTATTGCAAGGTAGCTTTAAAAGCTATGTATAGATACTATATACTAGCATATATTGTCCAGTAATATTTATTTATTTTATTTATTAAACTCTGTTATGGTTCTAATAGTGTTTTTTTTAATAAAATAACTACCACAAATAATTACGTTCCGTCCGGCTACGTAACTGAGTTTTGTAACCAGCTACGAAATGGGAATGTTTTTTATCGCTTTGAAACCCAGTTACGTATTGAGAATTAATTATCTTAGTTTGTAACTACTTTTTCTCTGTTTGTAACCAGCTACGAAATGGGAATGTTTTTTATCGCTTTGAAACCCAATTACGTATTGAGAATTAATTATCTTAGTTTGTAACTACTTTTTCTCTGTTTGTAACCAGCTACGAAATGGGAATGTTTTTTATCGCTTTGAAACCCAGTTACGTATTGAGTGATTGATTAATTATCTTAGTTTGTAACTACTTTTCCCTGTTTATAACCAGTCACTCTACTGAAATAGGTAATTCAGACTTGTCAAATCTTGGACCATGGTCAATAGTGGACCTCGGATTCCGCAGCGTCGCAGCGGAGAATGGGTTGTTCGACATCGAAAACAAAAAATGGATTCCCGTGGGTTGGCACATTGCAATTTTTCATAGTATTGTGTTCGTCATCTCGCGGGAATTAAAAAGTACAGTTAGATAAATTAGGAACTTACAACGGTGCATTATGCTTATGAGATTTTATATCTTATTTATACATCTATCAATAAGTAGGTATAGTAAAACCATTTCTAAAATGAACGCCCCTCTACCGAATTCTGATTTTTTTTTTCTGTGTATTCTGTTTTTCTGTATTTCCTCTCACACGTTGAAATCATCACGGTTTTGTGGAGGGGAGTTCATTTTTAGAATGGTTTTACTATACTAACTCAAGCTGGTACTATAACGATTCCACAGCTGGGACACAGGGACTTCTCTAAGGACGATATAATTAAGCTATGTGCCTTAGTTTTAATTTAACATAAGTCAACATAATGGAATTCAAGGATTATCCTTGAAACAATTTAACTTTAAAACTGATAGGTCTCGATGACATTTGTCAAAATGACAGCTGTCAAGCTTCAAACTGCCACAAGTCCGAAACGGCTGGGCCTAGAGATGCCGTACAAAGCTCAATCGACAGGTGTCAGAGAGAGCAACATTTTCGATGACAGCTGTCAAACTTCAAACTGTCACAACTCCGAAACGGCTTGGCCTAGAGATGCCGTACAAAGCTCAAATGAAAGGTCTCGGATAGAGCAACATTTTCGATGACAGCTGTCAAACTTCAAACTGCCACATCTCCGAAACGGCTGGACCTAGAGATGCCGTACAAAGCTCAATCGACGGGTGTCAGAGAGAGGAACATTTTCGATGACAGCTGTCAAACTTTAAACTGTCACAACTCCGAAACGGCTTGGCCTAGAGATAATATTGTAATATTAGTAAGTTGTTACCATTCAGGCATTCATTAATTTATAATATTTCCGATTTATTTATATTTTCGATAATTTTTTTAACTTAATTTAGCTTTTTGTGTTTGAAAATCTCGGATTTGTATTTCCATGTAAGCTTGTTTCAATGCTTTTGGCCTGGGGTGCACGTATCTGTATTTCCAACAGGGAAAAATCATTCCTACTTTGTAGCCAGTTACAAATCAGTTACAAGTTGAGACAAAGTATTCTCTATACGTATCTGGATTTCCGACTAAGAAAAATAATTCCTACTATGTAGCTAGTTACAAATGAGTTACAAATAAAGACAAACAATACTTCCTTCATAACTGGGTTCCAAGCGATAAAAAATATTCCCATTACGTAGCTGGTTACAAAACTCAGTTACGTAGCCGGACGGAACGAATAATTATTATTTTAAAATGTGAACACAACATAATAAGAGCATACTAAGTCTTTCAATCAAATGTTTCATCCTGAAATGGCTCAAGATCAACAGTAACAACAGTGTTATAATTCTGAGAGCTGGCATCAACTTTTATATAATATTATAAGTACCTACTACCTAAGCTAAAAATTGGTCCTCATACCGCGGTGGCATAAAATTTTGAATCATCTGGCACATAATATTTAATTAGCCTCAAAATTTTTAATGAGCATGAGTTTTAATTTTTTTTAGCATGTATGTACTTACCTAAGTATTTGTTGTATACTCGTACACGGGGCGAGTACCTACACGTACCTACGTGCGTCTTGGACGCTGATGGTGTTAGTATAGGCACCCCTATTATAGAAGACATTTGTTATTTTATTCATTTGTATGTCTAAGATTTTAAAAGCAATATTGGTACCGTCTCTCGGACTTCAAGTCTTAGTTGTATCGCTCCACGCACGGTTTAGAAGCAATAGTTCGATAACTCAGCACGACACCTAATCATTCTATCAAGTGCTTTTAGAGTGGCTCATAACTGGGCCTATTTATAGCGGCGCTTGACGGGCGTTTTGGCAACACGATATTATCGGTATTGAACGGATAAATCGTTTTATTGGTATTGTTGAAGAGTAAATTGATCGCATAAAACCTTTCTTAGACGTTAGAGATTTTGTTTTATGTGGTTATTATAGTATATTTGTTGCAGAATTTTATCTCATTAAAGATCGCATTCAAACCTTCCATATGCGTTTGATATTTTGTGAAATGGAGTTACTATAGGTATGTACTTAATTATTTAATTATTTGCGTACATATTTAAAAAAAAAAATAAAAAAAAATTGGTTTATTTCGGACAACTTAATCCATATGTTGTTAGTAGCACACAAAAATACAAGTAGAGTTGTTAGTAGGTACACTTTAAATAATAAGATAAAATATCCGTCCTCTCTATATTGCATTCTGGATCAGTTTCACCCAGTTTCAGAGAGTATTTTAAAGACCCACTTCACTTAAGTATCCTAATCATTGCATATTGCAAGTATTCATTCTGTTTGTGCTGGACTGACTGGATCATCTGAGCTGTAGTCATTACAGACCATTAATTTAGTTCACGTTTCAGCACTTAGCGCGTAATGACCCTTCGCGACGCCATTCATTGCATCGCGACGTACCGTGCTTATTTATTAGATAGGTCCTTGTAAAAGCAGGGTCTTTGTTTCTGTCAACCCGAGGGAATTTCCATAACCCCTTTCTTACAACCCTTCTCTGAAAGCCATACTCGAAATTTCGTGGGTTTTCAGGGTTTTAACGTGCTCAGATTTAATACATATGTTACGGCTAATACCCGAAGTGCGGCTACACCTAGTTCTAACCGGCTAAAACTAGGTGTAACCACTGACTGTTGGTTAAACCTAGTATTAGCCGATTGTTTTCGGGTAAAACTAGGTCTAGCCTTCATCATGCCGGCTACAACTAGGTCCAGCCATTCCCTGTTGGATAAAACTAAAACTAGGTCTATCCGATATCACTCCGGCTAGAACTAGGTCCAGACAATCCCTGTTGGATAAAACTTGTTATTATTCTAATAAATAGTTTGTTACTTTATAAAAGTGTGATTTATAATTAAAATAACATTCTTTGAATTATAATATGCAACTACTTATTGTCTGTTGTTAAAAAAATATTCCTGGTTGTTCCTATTATATTAAAAATTGCACTCCTAATAATTTGTGTTAATTATTACAATGTGATTTATAGGAATAAAAAAACTCTCTTCGTTTCTTTTTATTGGATGTTTTTTTAATATCTAAAAAAGCTCTGCCGATAGCATGCAATTTTTAATATAATAGGAATATAATATAATCAAGAACATTTTTTAACAACAGACAATACCTAAGTAGTTACATATTATAATTTAAAGAATGTTATTTTAATTATAAATCACACTTTTATAAAGTAACATAAACTATTTATCAGAACAACAAGTTTTATCCAACAGGGATTGTCTGGACCTAGTTCTAGCCGGAGTGATATCGGATAGACCTAGTTTTATCCAACAGGGAATGGCTGGACCTAGTTGTAGCCGGCATGATGAAGGCTAGACCTAGTTTTACCCGAAAACAATCGGCTAATACTAGGTTTAACCAACAGTCAGTGGCTACACCTAGTTCTAACCGGCTAAAACTAGGTGTAGCCGCACTTCGGGTATTAGCCGTAACACATATACCAATCCTGTACCTATAAGTGGAAACTCATAATTAGCCCTAAAGCTTCCCACATGCTGATTAGGCATGTTAATTTTAATTTTATTATTTATAAGCATTGCTGTTAGTTTTCCCGACATTATAAAATGAAATGAAGTAAAACAGGAGCTTCACTTTGATCCACGTCTGAGTGTTGGCTGGTTATTTCCGGCCGTCACGGAATCCGGAATTGATTTCATGATTGAACGAAGCGGTTTTCATTTTCAATATCTGCGGAGATTGCTGATGCAGTTTGACTTCTGTTGTATTTTATACGAGTAGAATACCTACATATGACAACAAAATGTTGTGACAATTTTGGTGTACGTAATGTGTTTTACCTTGGCAAAGCTTATTTTCTTACATTCTTAGTGAATTTAAATGGGCCGTTAGAAGATAATTTTATTTTATTTTTAAAAAGAGAAAACTATTGAAACACCTTAACAAACTTATCATCAGTTTACGGTAAAAATGAAATCATAATAAACAGTGGATATCTACCTCTATGCGGATAGGAGATTTCAAAGTACCAAGACTCGTGATAGCTAATGTGGACTATATCTACCACTTTGTCCGGGTCTCTCCATAAAATAAATTACCTACTTAATGTATTGTTTCCAATCTTAGCCGCCATTTTATCTTACGTCGAGCCACAATCTAATACGGGGTTGTACAGTAGATCGGGCGATTTGCCCCATTTGTTCGAGGTTTTCATTCAAGAAATCTATCTCAAGAGACTTTTCTTATTCGACTCACTTTACAGAACAAAGGAATCTTGTATAAGAATGATATTGAGTTTGAAAATACAATTTGTTTATACTTTTATCTCGGTAAATGAAAGCTACTCTAAAATGTTGTTAACTTATTTAAAATATTCTTTTTTAGACCATCAGAGGTTTTTAAGTATCTTAGAATATGTTTTCGTGCGCTAAAATATTAAAAAGTGGTTTAGAAAATTGAACCAGTTGTTCCAATCACGCACTGCATTTACCTACAGCAGCCTATGGTTAGATAAAACAAGAAAGAACTTCGTACTACGGAAGTACACATGAAAAGCCTTGTAAGGAGTTTTATCATTTATCTTCATCTGCAACCCTACCACATCAGCCCATGAATTTCATCCATTACTTCCGCCCTAAATATCCGTAACCTTTTAGAAGAAACCCCGACGGCGATCTACGAATATGTGAATAGATCTAGCTTTGTAGATAATACATTGTTAGCTACGGGGATCATCGGGTGCGTCCTTCAATGAGATTCCTTTAATCATTTGCAATAAAACATATATTAATAAATCTAGGTACAATTGTGCGTGTGCTCCGTATAACAGGGAGGGGCAAGAGAATGAATATAAAAATAAAAATGGCGACGCTGCCGTAGTACTGCAACATTATCGACGGGTGTCTCTCTGTTTGATCAAAGGTGATTCGTTTCTTCATAATGTAGTTCGCCAGAGAGCTTGTAGATGGCGCTTTCCTCAATTTACTTTTGTATTAAAATTTCACGCCTATTGTGCGTGAACATACCGCCCGCCTTGGAAGCACCGGGTTCCAACGATGGGATAATCATGGATCGTGGTTGCTCTTTTTTTTTGCTGGCTCCAATGGCAGGGGTCAGATTTTATCATTATAGTTGCAGTTCGAATCTCAGCAACTCGGGGGACACCGTCCGTGCCCGGGAACGTCTTCGGACGCGGCTCAGGCGCCATTTCAGTGGCGGCAGGTTGTCTTCTTTCATAAGAACGAAGCTGTCTATGCGTATATCCTGCTGGTTTGACTTCCACCTTGTTCTGTTGTGGAGTTCTGGAATGTACTCCTTTGACCATCGCTGAAGTGTTGACGTAGCTGCTCGATTCGGTGATACTGGTTCAGCCGTGAGATCGGGACATTCGTGTGATCATCGTGTGCAGCTGGTGCAGTAAACGGTCAGCCAGTGTTTCGTGAAGGATCTGGAGACAGAGGGGACATAGGGCGGGAATCGAGGACAGATTCAATTTGTGCTAAAACTGTGCTCAATTCCTCATAAGTAAATTTAAAGTTACCTAATACGAAATAAAGACCTTATCCCACTCTCCCACAGGCCACCAAAATGGGGTGAATATGGTGGAATAAAATAAAAATTAATTCCATCGTTAGCTGTGTAATAAATAAATTGTTTACAATTTTTTATCTTAAAGAGAATTGAATATTTTCAGCTCCTACAAAATATGTTCCGTTATCGGAATAAATAGAATCAGGTTTACCTTTTCTACTAATGAAACGTTTAAACGCTAATATAAAGTCATGAATGGATAGACTGGAAACAAGTTCTAGGTATACATCACGAGTAAGAAAACAGACGAACAGACATAGATACGTTTACTAAGACGTGTTCCTATGCCCCTTTTGTTAAGGACAAAAAAAACACTCCTCCTAGATACATCCCTGTCCGACCAAAAGGAAATACAGAATCTAAACGCGTAAAGATAAATTATCAAATTGAGATTATAAAGGTTTACTTTGATTCGCGCACAAGTAACACATTCACGCACAAATTTACGAACCAAATTCCTAGCAATCAACAGTCACCAACATTCACATAATGTTGATAAAAGTATGAACTATGAACTAAACGTATATGTTCGTATTGCACTATAAAAATGTCAAATTATGATTACTGCACAATATTAATGGATATTTATTTTCGTAACAAAACTCCGTTATGTTTCCTAATATAACAATGACTCTAATTAGTTACATATCTTAAAATATATTAAGATCTAAAATATGACTTGTAGATTTGCTATTTGTTTTATAGGAATATTATAAAGCAAACTACTGTACGCGTTCGGATAACAATGCATTTGCGCTAACTTAGCCTCAGTTGCGGTTGCGACGCATCAAGCTCGCTTACTGATTAGGAACCGGTTTTACGGTCCTCGCGCTTCAAGTAAATTTAAAATGAATTGTATAACATACGCATTTATACGTTTAACTTCATGAATGAATAATATTTATTGAGTTGAATTATTTCAGTTGGATAAATATTACGTATAAAATATTAATTGCTCTTTTAATTTGGGAAATTCGACTAAAATAATACTTTCATAACTTAATTTTATTATTTGAAAAATTATGAAAATTATTATTTATTAAATAAGTTAGTAAATAAATAAACTCCTATCGTTTGAGAAAATGTTATTTACCTGGGGAACGTTCTTTAATTCCCAAAAACGTTTATGTTGCTTATCAAAACCTATGTCTAAGGTTTGATTAAAATTGCAATGAACTTTAGAATGTCTATCTAAATTCTTAGAATCGTATAAAGGACCCGAAAGTAACTATCCTAGCTTCGAATTCTGAAGGAATGGTCCGTTTACCAATCGGATTCTAGTTCCGTCAAGTATTTCCCAAAACAAATCCGCACCTATCAATAAATCGATTTCCGAAGGAATATTGTAAGTAGGATCGGCTAGATATACATTGTCCGGTATTCGTATAAGCTTGGTATTAATGCTTGTCGTGGGTAAACTGTTTGTTATACTCTGCAAGACAAAGCATTTAACCTTTGTACTGTAATCGTTTATTTTTGAACGCATCAATAATTCGCATGAATGATTTGACTGTGTCACTGATTGACCGACACCTGATATATGTATAGTGGACTGTAATAAAGGCGCATTAATTCGCTTTCTAAGTTTATCAGAAATAAAGCTGTGTTGAGAACCATTGTCCAGAAGGGCTCTGGCTGTATGGAAACGATTATTACTATCTGCTACCTCAACTAACGCCGTGCATAACAATACCGGTTGCGATACGTTTTGCAACGTACCTACACTACCTACTGATAAGGAGTGCAACGCGGTTGAAGTGGTCTGAGACGAACTCTCAGCTGCTAACTCCTCGTTACCCGACTGCAGGTGCAAAGTGAGTTATGTTTATTATGACATTGTTTACATGGACTAAAAAAGCAATCTGAAAGTCTATGTCCTGCTCGTAAACAATTTCTACATAACTTTTTATCATCAACAAACTTTAATCTATCCTTGATATTCATATTCAAGAATTTAAAACACGTATATATCGCGTGGTCACCGTTACATAAATGACAATTATATATTTTACGTTTAGGCTTACTTCTAGCGCCCGACTCGCTAGTTGACACATAGCTATGTGTAGACGCATTTTTCTTGTGTAAGTTAACTGTTGGTTCATTATGAGACTTATGTTGTTGCTTATTTTGATTTGAGCTTATTGAATCTAACATATCTGCCTTTTTCTTTAGAAAAGAAAGAATATCATTTAAAATAAGACTCCTATCTGAACTAGCATGAATAGAACCTTTTTCTATTTCCCACTCGCGTTCTGTAGGTGTATCTAACTTTGTCTGTACTAGGTAAATTACCATTGTATCCCATGTACTGGTGGGTTCGCCTAGTGAAGTGAGTGAACGAATGTTACGTAAGACGGTATCTATCAGCTTCCTAATTTGTGAAGATGATTCCTGTTTCAAAGGCGACATTTGAAATAATGCTTTCATGTGATTCTGAACTAATAGCCTAGTATTGTGAAACCTATTCTCTAATAACTCCCATGCGTGAACGTAATTCCTAGGCGTGAATTCAAAGGAACTAATAACTTCTAACGCGGTACCAGAAAGTGAAGAACGTAAGTAATGAAACTTCTGGATTTCATCTAGATCGGGACAGTTATGGATCATGGTAACGTATGCGTGTTTGTACTCAAGCCAATCATCAAACTTACCACTGAAGGTAGGCAGTTTGATTTCTGGTAACGAACGAAAACTACTTTTACTACTTTTCGTACAATTCGTACACTTGTTTCCGGTTTCTACATTTTCGACTAAACTTTCAGCTATTGACAGAATACTAAAATATAATGAGTCAAACGTTGCAACGTATTCATAGTTAGAATCAGTATCTGAATCTGAACTTAATAATTCGATTTTACTTTGTATTGAATTGAATGTTGTATAATTAATGATTAAACGAACTTACCTGTACGTGAAGTTCTATCATAATTATACGATGTGGTTTGTTCGAGAAATGAGTAACTGAAAAGAATTATTATTGTTTTCATTTGACTTGTAGTATGATCCAGTAACCATCACTCCGCGTCACTACTTGAGGGTAGAAAGATATTTTTTATTTCTGTGACCCACCCATCCACTGCCCACCGTCCCGTCATTTAGTTTGGAGTTAAAATTCACTCCTGTACTCCTGTGTACCATCATATTACCGAAAAACATTCGGGACCTGGACTTACTTGGGGTCGGGAGGGCGTTTGTTACTCATTTCTCGAACAAACCACATCGTATAATTATGATAGAACTTCACGTACAGGTAAGTTCGTTTAATCATTAATTATACTTCGTGGTTTGTTCTCAAAATGAGTAACTGAAAAGAATTATTATTGTTTTCATTTGACTTGTAGACTTTGAGAGTATCTTTTGAGGTAATATGAACCAAGTGCAAATAAAAGTTTATAATTAATAGTCAATATTTGACGTATAATGTATTTACTTTTATTTTTAAGTAATAATTTTTTACAATATCATTCATATATGTAAATATATTATTGAATTTTTTAATCATTGAAAAAACACTAGTTTTTAAATGCTACATTTTTAAAAAATAGGTATGGCTTCTCATCAACTATACATTAATCGCAGGTTAATAATAAATCTATAATTGCTTATAAGTGTTAAGTGCTTATTTATATAGCGAATGTAGAGAATGTACCGTTCCAGACCGCAGTCTTGTGGGTGGTATCTATTATTCTAATGCCCAAGAAGGGCAAAAATAATAAATTGTTACATCAATAAGATCTATGCATCTTCAAAATGAGAATATCATATACCAAGTTTTCTAATTATACTAAAATATTTTTAGTATTCCCTTTTTTCATACCATGAAAAGTATTCGTAGAACTAATACATAATTATTATATTTGTGAATAAATTTTCACGATATTTCCGATAACAATTTTACACATTGTTTGCACCCAGTATGCTTCAGTAATATTGTATATTTCTTTCAAACAATTATCCAATGGTAAACCGTGGTTTGAATAGTAACTTCTGTAAAAACAACCTTTAATGCTACAGGTATGCGAAGTGACCTAAGGTATACTTAGAAGCGAGAAGCTTCAATAATGAGATAAAATTTTCATTTGGTACTTCAGTCAGGACACTTTCATCTAATAAATGTATTTTATTACAATTCGCTTACATAAATGGTCAAAAAACATTTGCACCATTAAGCAGTCTGATTTTTCAGGGCATTAATCTAATCTATATGTAGGTGCTACATGGTGCTACTAACAGTTACTGTATGGAGGACCGACATGAGTAATAAAAGTGAAAAAATTAAATAAGGAAGTCAAGGCGAACTTCATAGCAATTTATCCGTTTTTAAACCACAGTGTTTTCCACAGAGGAATAATTACAATTACAGCAAGTAATTCACAGCTTGATAATTAGATACAAATAATAAGTAATTTGAGTCAATTCTTATTTTTATTTTCTTATTCTTTCTTAATAAGAAAATCATTGATAAAGTGTAGCAACAAATTTTGATCAATATAAAGTTATTTATTCCATAATATGAAATATTATATATTACGCATATTTTATGCGCTATTACTTATATGATTTATGATACATAAATATGACATATTTTATTATTCGAGTTGCGAATAGGTACTAAATTTTCTATATCCTGTTATTTATTTATTTTTTATTAAAAATAGGTTAAGTTTATAAAATCCAAGTTATCAGTTTTCACTTGCTATCAAGGTCTTATAGATATTGGTCTTCGGACCTTCTAACCAAACCAAAAATTTTCCACAATAGTTTTTGTGAAAAAATATGGAATATAGATTACGAGAACCGAATCTAAACATGAATTTTTATTATGTACGACGGCAGTCGTGTTCTCAGAAGTATCTTTTTTATAAATACCGGTTTGAAATATTTGAAAAAATATTAATTCCTTTATAGGGCTGTTAGCAGCCATTAAAATTAATGTGTTTTTCCCTTTCCATATCAAGACCACTGGCCGCTGGCAGCATAGCCATGATGCTGAGTACCCCGTTTTTGAGGAATCAGAAAATATTTCAATTCAGCACCTGTCATTTAAAATTGTGTGCATCAATCCATCAATTTATAAATTATTTTTAGTTTAAGTTATTGTCAGAAAAGTATATCTTTCTTCAATAGCTTTATAGGTGTTTCATCACCCGAATTCAATATCTAGACAGCAAAATAATCCCTGCAGTTCTATGAGCTATGATAAATTGTACATAGTTGAATAAATTAATGTTGTAAATTCCAATAACTGTTTTCTTTATTCATCCTGAAATGCAACATCATAAAACAGCCCCAAAGGAACGAAATTTATTTGACGGTATTAAAATACCTGTTTAATCTTGTCGCCAATAAAGATTAACTTAAAAAGTACAAACATTGTCTCAATAAATTCAACATTTCGTAGGTATGCACTCATTATACCTTTATAATGAGCGATCAATGAGATTTGAATCATCTCGTAAATTCCATAAATCCTATAATTTATTATTGTCAAGGAAGCCCTTTATATATGAAAGGCTTAGATATAAACAGCACAGCATTCGTTTACTTTGTAATCCCATAAAAATCTCAAGGTACTTGTTACTTTCCAGGAAATAAATAGGTATTTAATACATTTTTGTATAATAATATGATAAAATGAAAAGCATGTAACCTTTGGGGAAGTTAGGTAGGTACTTTGCATAAAGTATGTAAAACGTTTATTGTAAAATATGCAACTCGTTTAATATCTAATGATGTGTTAGGGTTTTTTGACTTAGAAGTCTAATTTTAAAATTGTTCATGTGATCATGAACCTGTTCTTAGGTAATTTACCTTTACGTAGTCTTTAAAATAGATACGACATCATTTCAATCAAATTCTTAATTAATAATTTTGTTGTTGGTTGTTACTAAGAAACCTTCTTCTGGAGGATAGTTTTTTATGACCAGAATTGATCTACAAAATTATCCTATTGATAATAGGTGCTTCCAGAAGCTGTCTGTCAGCTTCTGGTCTATAGCAGAATTTGCAAATAAGGTAATTATTTTACTTCGCACCAGTACGAGTGAGCGCGCTAGATGTGCGGTTTCTTTCATGATAGCTGCTTTCGCTGACTTAAAGATATTGTCTACACAAGGATACCATATCTATTTTTGTGTGAACCAACTAGGTTCCTGCTTGAAACTGACTTGAGTATTTTATATAAATACTCAATGTTTATGCGCATTATCTTAAGATAAGCCTTAAGCCTTAAGGCTTCCAGAGCCTGTAAAATAGTTTTAAATAGTTTCTCCTTTGTAAATAGCTAACGAATTAATGGCGTGTTTTAACTGAGTTTGCAGTTTTTACGTTTCATTGTTGTTAAATTTATTATAGTGGATTTGACATTAGTCCTTAGATAACTCTGATTAATCGGAGCTCTGAATAATATGCAATTTCCGAAATGCGATTGCGTTAAAGTGGGTACCTACTTTTAACAATACTGTTTCGCTGGTAATATTTTAAACCATTGTGTGGTGATATGAGTGGATAAAGCAAGACCTCTGGCCTTGATGCATTTGTTATTTATATAACCTCTCATGCCGATGGGTTTTATCCCAGAATAATAGGAATGCCATTCTCCAATGCAGATTTTTCTGCTATTAAGTTCTGTTGATTTCCAACAACACCATCAACCATGGTTGGTTTTTATCCGCGCTTGCGCCGGACATGTACGTATGTAGGTACCACAGGAATTTTTCAGGGCCATATGCACTACAGATGAAAAAGGTGGTTGATCCATACACAGCTACTGTGATTTTTTCACAACGTTAGGGCATACAGGGGCATACAGGAGATACTGAATTTTCTAGCCCCTTCGATGGGATAAAACAATCAACCTTTTATACAAAAAAGTAAGCTTATAGCATACTTATATTATTTGCTTGCCAGATTATATTCCTTATCAACATAAATGTCATAGTGAAAGGATGAACATATTATGCTAACAGTTACCGTTAGCTATTAGTGTTGCGCACGCATTATAGCAACGCGTTTGCGCGCCGGGCACAAAACCGGTTTATCGAGGGGACCGAGTGGCGCTCGGGCAGCGTATGGTGCCACAGCATATGTAACAGTGAGTAGGCGTTGAGCCTTAGACTCGCGTTCTATTTATAGATTATTCAGGAAAATACATTAACAAGTTGTTTGTTTCTTACTGTTGACATATATCTATATATATATTAGCTTTCCGAGACGTATAGAGAAATTTCTAAACTGAGGTATTTTATTCGTTACCAAAACGAGTAATTTAATTAGGTCTACTGTTATAGGTTTTTTCGCTCGGATAGCCTAGATAGTTTTTTCGCAGGCGTCCTTATGCGTAAAAAATATATTGTGTGTGTATTCACTGAGAGCGCCAGGTCTAGCGGCCGTCGTTGGTTGCACGCGCGGAAAACCTCGCAGGTTACCATATGCGTTGACCGTTTTTGCGAGAAAGTTATAACTTTTTCGATCAAGAGATCCTTTATTCATTAGATATAAAAATATTGGGTGACGGTTGTCATTGGCTGTCCGCTCGGAGAATCCCGCAGATTTCCATATGCGAGTCTGGCCGATGGGGCGAGAAAACTCTCAACTCCATCATTTGATAATTAGATAAAGATATTTTGTGATACCATCACACTGAGAGCATAAGGCCGGGCGGCCGTCATTGGCTGTATGCGCGGACAACCCCACAGGTTACCATGTGCATTGGCCTTTTGGGCGAGAAAATTCTCGATTATTTGCTCGTTACATATAAAGATTGGGTGACGGTAGTCACTGAGAGCGTACCGGTCATCGTTGGCTGTACGCGCGGATAAATCCCACAGATTTCCATATGCGTTGGCCGATTGGACGAGAAAGTTCTCGAACATATTTGCTCGTTATGTAATTTTGATGCTTTGTTGTTACATATATCACTGCACTTACCGCAACTGGAAATATTTTGATGAATCTTCAGAATCGAACGACGAAATTATCCTTCGGCGAGTATTTCACTAGTTAAACAAATTTCCTTAAATTTCTTCCAACACTTTCTTCTTTGCAACGCTTCCACATGAACATTTCTACGTCGAACATTTCTACGTCGAACATTTCAACGAAGTAAGAAATAGGAAGCGAACGTGCGGAGCGATCGACACTAAAATCACGAATGACGGGACGGTGGGCAGTGGATGGGTACCCACCCACAGAAATAAAAAATATCTTTCTACCCTCAAGTAGTGACGCGGAGTGATGGTTACTGGATCATACTACAAGTCAAATGAAAACAATAATAATTCTTTTCAGTTACTCATTTTGAGAACAAACCACGAAGTATAATGATCTTTACATGCCTGCATTCTAAACTTTATTTGTTTAATTTGTAATTTAGATGGGCATGTTTCGCTTAATTGATCTAAATAATACTGAAATTGAGTCAATCGACCTTTGAGGTTATCACGTTGTCTCTTTAGAACCAAAAGTTCTTCGGTGTTTCTCCTTGATGGAGACACCTGTGGAGATTTAACTGAGACACCTAAACTATCTTCACCACCCATTATGAAGGCCTATGCAAAGAATAAGATAAGGTACTCACGATTTTACTCCGCGGGATATGTAATTGTAACGGTTACGCGGCACTTGGTATCTTCCTGGAATGCACAAAAAACACAATTTTAGCACAAATGAGAACGTGTGAAAGGAGAGGACAGGATCAATGACCTGACCGTTGTCTAGGGTGCTGGTTTCGAAGCTTCCTGATCTGGATGTTTCCCGATTTGTCAGCAAGCTGAAGATGGATTCTTCTCCCAGCATAAGCAGCGTATATCCGGTTCGTAGGGCCAAAATGTTAGCTACGGGGATCATCGGGTGCGTCCTTCAATGAGATTCCTTTAATCATTTGCAATAAAAACGTATATTAATAAATCTAGGTACAATTGTGCGTGTGCTCCGTATAACAGGGAGGGGCAAGAGAATGAATATAAAAATAAAAATGGCGACGCTGCCGTAGTACTGCAACATTATCGACGGGTGTCTCTCTGTTTGATCAAAGGTGATTCGTTTCTTCATAATGTAGTTCGCCAGAGAGCTTGTAGATGGCGCTTTCCTCAATTTACTTTTGTATTAAAATTTCACGCCTATTGTGCGTGAACAACATACTCGTAGTTACACGTTTCCTGAAACTAAAACTATTGAATACATATTTAAATTCATTTAGTTAAATGAATCTCATTGATTTTGTCGTTTGTCTATGCTCTATAAAATTTGTGTTATTCAAATTATAGAGCACAGACAAAGGAGAATGGGCATTCTGGGACCACCCTCCAATAGCAACATGATATATATCATTAGATAGGTCTTTTCATTTGGAACAACATTTGTTATGACAGCTTTGTTGTTACTGCTGTCCGTTTGGAGTTATTAAGCTTTTAAGTACCTGAGAAAAATATTAAACTACTAGTTGACCCCGCGCGGCTTGGCCCGTTTTTTACGTTTTAAACCTTCCCTGGACTGCTACGATCATTTCAAGACCAAAACCAGCGGAATCGGCCCAGCCGTTCGTGAGTTTTAGCCAGACTAAAGAACGGCGATTCATTTTTATTTATATACAGGGCGTCCCACGGCCATGCCACATGGAGGGAAAGTACCTTAAATATTGTAGATTGAACATTTTACTCAAAGAAGACATTATTTGAATTTAAAAAACAATTTAAACTGCATTCATAGATATTTAAATAATTACATGGTTGAACCGGGATTCGAACCCGTTACACGAAAAAAATAATTATCATGTAGCTTTATCATACCGATCGAAAGGTTTCATCATAAGGAATTTTTTTTGCTAAACAACATAGTGTCAAAACTTAAAGAAAGACCATGAATTTTAACTTTTAAGCCTCCAGCACACCGGATGCGTATACGTACACGTAAGCGTAGACGTGCACGTACCACTGAGTTGTAATGTATGGGAATCTATGAGACAGGACACACTGCACGCGCACGTCACGTTACGCAAGCGGTGTGACCTGTCTCATTCATTCCCATACATTACAACTCAGTGGTACGTGCACGTCTACGCTTACGTGTACGTATACGCATCCGGTCTGCTCGAGGCTTCAATGTAAAATTTAGTTCAGAATCGCTGGCATTGCCGTAAAAACAAACAACTGACATTCACCACTTGAGAAGTACGCTATTATAATTTATGTGCATTTTGTGTTAAAAATGTTAAATTTCATGGTCTTCCTTTTATTTCTGACACTATGTTATTTAGCAAAAAAAAAATCCTTATGATGAAGCCTTTCGATTGGTATGATAAAGCTACAGGATAATTATTTTTTTCGTGCAACGGGTTCGATTCCCGGTTCAACCATGTAATTATTTAAATATCTATGAATGCAGTTTAAATTGTTTTTTGAATTAAAATAATGTCTTCTTTGAGTAAAATGTTCAATCTACAATATTTAAGGTACTTTCCCTCCATGTGGCATGGCCGTGGGACGCCCTGTATATATAAAATATAGAAGATAATAAAGAATATAGATTATTAATATCCATATTCTATAAATCTATATTCTTTATTATCTTCTATATATATAAATAAAAATGAATCGCCGTTCTTTAGTCTGGCTAAAACTCACGAACGGCTGGGCCGATTGCGCTGGTTTTGGTCTTGAAATGATCGTAGCAGTCCAGGGAAGGTTTAAAAGGTAAAAAACGGGCCAAGCCGCGCGGGGTCAACTAGTAGTTTAATATTTTTCTTAAGCGACAAAAGGCTTTGTAACTTCAAACGGACAGCAGTATCAATAAAACTGTCATAATAATTATTGTTCCTATTGAAAAGACCTATGCAACGACATATATCTTGTTGCTATTGGAGGGTGGTCCCAAGTTCCATACATTTTTGCCCATCATCCTGTCCTGTCAGTAAAAACTTTTTTACAAATCTTCAGTGGATGTGACGCTAATTTGTCAATCAATTCAGTGTCAGAGTCACTAGAAATTATAAATAATCCGAAATAATTGTAAATTTACAAACCTACACTGAGATCAATCAATATGTTATTCAGGCAAGTGCCTCGATTAACTGTGTGAGTGCCTCGCCGTCAGTTGAATATGATCCTTATAATAAGGGATAAAAATCTTCAAGAACTACATTTTTATACACATAGAAGTGTGATCTAAAATGGCCCCAAAGTTAGATCCGAGGCCGACCAACCGTCCAAAAGATCCTTTGACCGCGTCAGTACCAACATCCTCTAAACATCAGCATCCAGTGGCGTTTATCGATCCAACCGAGGAGGACAACCAACCAGCTCTGACCAAGTTTCGTAGGTACTTGTACAATCCAAACAAAAATACTTACTGTACCAGAACATGCAAAAGCTGGCTCTACATTATAGTGTATAGTATTGTATATCTCCTATTCTTAATCACGTACTTGCTTTTGTTTCTATTTGGCTCACTATGGTTGCTCAGATTAACCACCACATTTGAATCAGACCATGAGAGATTAATATATTCCGGCAATGGGATCGGTTTGACTGCTACGCCTACATCGGAGACCAATTACCCGCTAATTTGGTACAAAAAAGGACAAACGAGCGACCACGAAAATTATATAAGAGCTCTTGATCATCTGCTTGTTACACGAAGAAGAAAACGCGATGTTGACATTCTCGGACCTTGCGGTAAGCCTCCATACGGCTATGGGGATAGGCCGTGCGTTGTGCTCAGAGTTAATAAGCAGTTGCATTGGACTGGGCTGCCGTTACTAGTGAATTCATCGGAGACGCAAATAGCTCCGATAGAAGTGCAGAACTGGTTGAAAAGAGATAAGAAGCTGTGGCTTCACTGCAGTGGCCACCATCCGTACGACAAGGAGCATATAGGGAGAATACAATACTACCCAGACCCTCCCGGCTTGGATCCCAGTGTGTTCCCTCTTCGGGACGGTGAGTCCCCGGTAATTGCCATTCAACTGTCGAACTTTACATTGGGTATCTCAGTGTCTATAGAATGTAAGCTTTGGTATGTGGACGGACCATCTTCTGTTAATTTTATGTTGTATGTTGCACCGGAAGATAAAGTGTTAGGTAAGGCGCAGTAGATTAGCTTATAAAGTAAAATTAGAGAAAAAAACACAGAAAAGACGGAATCGAATGTGTTATTCAAAAAGTAAAAAATAATGAAAGGTAGGTATGTAAATATTGTAGGTAAATTGTTGATAAGTAGATACTGATACGATAAATGTTCAGCATACTTTGTTCAATAAATTATGTAAAATAGTGCCTTGTATTTCATTCATCATCATAATAATAGAAAGGAATAACCGGACCACTGGACACGGATATCTCCGACGTAACAGGTTTTGAAGGATTTGGTTTGCCAAAACAATTTTTTTAGAGATCGCGTATATTTGAATGAATTCTGTTATCATACACAAAGAAGAGATATCCAACAAACAATAAACTCAGCTGTAGATTTATTGAGGGTGAGAGTTCGTAGCTTTCAGGCATTCAATCATTCAGGCAAATTCCAGAGAATTTATTTCAGTCCTTACCTAATGGTGACATAGATACCTACTAAGGTCTTAGATGATTATTTATATGTCACAACCTAAAAACGCTCATCTGGGAACTGATAGTGTGAGCTCATAAAACTATAAACATAAATGTATAGGAACTAGAGGACCGCCACAGCTTCGCTTGTCATATTGAGATAGCTAACCGGAAAGTACTTAGATAATTCACCAGTTTTAGTATAGCACATTAATGCCCAAGCTGGCCGAACAGGCTGCAGCACCATGCCGTAGATACGAGCGTGTGTCATGGGCACAGAAGGTATACGCTATATATATATTATATGTAAAATTACTTAAATTTAGTTAAATTGACAAGGGTTCCATCTTATCAACTTACATCAAAGGAGAGATGGTGATTGGTTCGGATCAGGCCACCCGCGGCGAGGAAAATTGGATTGTCCCTACTTTCCTTCTGATGTTATTGTTTTCATGAAGTGGACGTGGAAATAGAGCTGTGGCCTGATTACGAGTTTGGTTTATTAAGATGTTTGTACAAGTTATTCGTTTTGATTAGTTTCTCAACTCGGTAAATAAGAGGATGATTTATGAGTTCTTGGTGAAAAGATCTAGTAGCTACCTATTTATATAAGACTTTGTATATTAGACTAGTATTTATTTGTAATCCACTTAATAATGAACATTTATTAACATGTTTAAACCACCTAAGTCGGCCCAGCCGTTTTTGAGTTATATGTACCTATATTTACAACGAAAAGTGGCATTGATTTTTATAAAGCCCTTCTACAAATTCCCTTTACCTAATTACCTACCACTGCAGACCCACCATACCCCTTGCCATACCCCTGGGGTATGGTGGGACGAAACCATACCACCATAGAGATGTGACCTAAGGACTTCGATGTATCTATGAAAGTATTTATTCATATTCAATTATCAAAACTAAGTGTTATTTGATTTAAAATTTAATCCGCGGCCTCCAGCACCATCCGGAGGTGCTGGACGCGCTGCAGCTCCGCGCCCCGAGAGACTACCTGGCCGCGCGCCGTCGCCCCGCTATGCTGGCTCTCCCTAGTTGTAGGACCAACCGACTTGAGTTTGCCCCATTAACACTCGCTATTCGCTTATTCAACACTTTGTCCGAGAACGAGGTAGATGTATTCCACCATACTTTGCCGAAATTCATGGACTTAGCACAATCAGTTCTTGAAAACTTATAGTTTGTTATGGATTTAGCGCATTGGTATTTTACTGTAATGTTATATTCTGTATGTAATAATAAATAAATAAATAAAAATTACTAAATAAGAATACAGTTACATTAATGCGACTGTTAAATATCCTTCAGAATATTCAAACTAAGTTTAGGTACTCCTAAAAAACGTCGAGCGGAACAAATTATTAATGATGATTTTATTAGAGAAGTTCAAATGCAGTTACTGCACCATGAAATCACCATAGGGCATGCATTAGACAAATTAAGAACATAGTTTATTATATTTGAAGTGTTTTTGTTCCAGTTCAACTTGCTCTGAGAAGTTCAATAACAATTATTTTTAAGATTTAACGTGGAGTTTTTTGTTGAAGTTGAATAATAAATTTGAATATAAATTTAAAATGTTTAAATTCCCAACACTACTATAGTGGTATGGTTTCGTCTCACCATACCCCCAGGGGTATGACCAGGGGTATGGTGGGTCTGCAGTGATTACCTACTAGCGTTAAAGTTACCAACGTACATAAATTAGTTATAGGTAGGTATTGTTTTTTCACACATTCTCTACATTTCACAGGCTTCCAGTTTCAACATATTTTGATCTCAGTTCTGGGGTAGGGTAGGTATTCTCGGAATTACTTTGTGGGCACAAGAGGGCAACGCCATTCATATTTGAGTAAGGAATGATTACCTACCTAATTTCAAGGAAAGAAACTGTCAGTTTGATAAGGGTCTCGATAAAATATTTTGTACAATAGAAATGGCAGATATTAGGTACCTACTTACTTTTTGTTGTAAATATAGCCCGGTCAAAATAGACACAAAAATATGCAAGCTAGGGGCAATTCGCACCTCGCTGAAAATTGGCAGGAATGTTGGGAACCCTATTACAAACAATTTGACAAAAGTCCACAACATGAACCCAAGACGTGGAAAAAAGTTATTCAAGGTCAAATATTGTAACCTTGAATTACTATTTTGACCGGGCCAATAGCGCTGTTTTAGATAAGTAAGTGGTAAGTTCGGTTTGGGTTTTTGCTTCTTACCAGAAATTGTGATGGCTGCTGTCTAGTTGTTTCACTATAAATATTCTAGGAATAGATAGTGAAACCATACAAATAATTTTTCAGCAATAATTTATTTCAATACAGTAATAATTCAATGATTACTTATAATAATAATGTACTCTATCTTTTAGATTTTAGTAAATAGTGAAGACAAAAATTTCCATTTCACTTGAAAATACTCAAAACCATTCGTCACATTTCCTCATTTCCTTAGGAAAAAATATTTACATGATCATCTTACGAGACTTCGGCTATTGAAATATAGTTTGGAATTAAGCTAGGTAACTTTTTCTAAATCAAATTCTGAAAGAACATTAAATCTGGGTCAGAAAATAAAAAAATAAAAACATAAAAACTTGGCTTAGATACCTAATCAAATGTATTAAAAAAAATATAAACACGCGCAATCAAACTTATGTCATGTTTAGGTTGGTAAGGTTTCCCGTTAGAGGCGTTTCTTAACCTCACCAAACTCACAGGCAATTAAAAACAATTTCAATAGCAGAATCTCAATCCTAAAAATATTAACTGATGAATAGCTCCAAAGCATCATAGTTGGCACTACCTACATCACAATGGGACCTTGCACAGACACGGTTTAAACCTTTACATTTTCTTTCAATAAGCATTTTTAGCGTAACACAAACATGAAAATGCCATCCAAACTTTAGCATCACAATTTTATTTCATAGTACATAGTAGACAATCTAATAGATACAATTTACATGAGTTTTAAGGCCGTAAATTTAAGTTAAATGAAAAGGATTTAAACATTTTATAATCTAAGGCTAAGCCTTTTAAGTTGAAACATTTCTATGAATCGTTCATAGTACTATTGCTACAAGAACAAGAAGGTATACTACATTTTGAACTTTCAAGAATTTTACAAAGCGTATGGTATTAGTTAGATACACTATTTTGTTACGATGTGGCAGAATATTGATACAATTGACAATGCAATAATTAGGTCAAGCTCTATCCAAATCCATTGAGAAAGAATATTTATTTTCTCTCTTTCATTATCAAACCTCAATATTGAATGATTTCTATGTCTATAACATTTAGTCTATAGATATAAAAATCGTGTCTAATAACGTCAATGGATTTGTAAAAGGCTCTTGAGCTAAGGCAGGTTTACGCTTTCATTCCAGTATTTATTGTTTATATAAGTGATAATTCAAATTTAAAATCTCTAAATTTTTGGGTCAACTTATACCAAATTCAAACGATAAATATATTTATATACATACTTAATTGTAAAAAAATTACAAGACAGTATAAATGACTATGCCTCGCGTAAACCTTGCTAAGTTCTAATGATCAATTCAGATAGGTACAATTCCAGTTTAGTAGCAGTTTTTAGTGTAGGCGATATCAAAAATAGAAGGATTACATTAATACATATCACAAAATATATTCATTGTTACGACACCTCCTTTGTTTTCAATACCAGAAGCAAAAATAACGATAAAAAGTAAACTTATATTAGAAGAGCAAGAAATAACGATAGTGCAGATTTGGCATTGAAAACAAAAGTCAACATTAGGCCTGACAACTATCTCTGGACCGCACAAGAGGTATTCAAGTGAGAGAACTCATAAAACGTGCTTAACTTAACAGATTTCATATCTATCAAAAACTGGTATTTCGAGCTGTCAATAAACTTTGGTAACGATAACCAGTTTTCAAAATAAGAGCACCCTTTACAAAACACCCTTATATATTTTGCATCAAATTAATTCTAGCGTGCAAAAAACAACTCAAACATATAAAAAAATCTATCAAAGCACAAAAGCCACTTGGACATTACTTAACCTTAGTTAATTAAAGGGTGGTTTAAAAGCTCGTGATGATTCTGCTTTGAACCATCCTTTATAACTCCATCCAAACCATTAAATTCAGTCGATGAAATCCTAATTTAAGAATATATTATTTACAGCATGCTCCGAAATACAAAGATCTATCCGAGCATAATAAAATATATTACAATTTAACTCGATATAATTTTAAAAGCTAAACAATGAAAACAGTACTTTAGAAGTCTATTTTGTAAATTGAGTAAATACACCTAGAAGATGTCAATTTAATACAGAACATTTTGTAAATCTAATAATTTTTATTTTCATGAAATAATCACATTAAGAGACGCGATGTTTGTCTCGACAATATAACTTAGCAGACTAATAACTCTACCAGCGTAAATATTTAAAGATAAACCATAATATTAAGATATCAAAACAACAGAAAAACTTTAATAATGCAATGATTAAGTATGTAAAAAGTTAAATGATTTAAAAAAAAATAACATAAATTTAGACACACGTACCATATTGATTATCAATTTAAGTGTACCTACAGTGCTCGTAGGCACGATAAATTTTCTTACGCGTACATTTAAAAACGAATATATCTATAAATAAATATATCTACTGGACGAACACACATCTCGAGAGAATGCAGTCTAAAGACCTGAGTCATTGCTTTCGTCTCCTTATAGTAAATGCTTTGTGTCACATTGGTGCACTGACAATTTTATACATGGCAACCAAAATGGTAACCAAAATACATGGTATAATAAGATTAAAAATATATATTGGTAACTAGCCGATCTACATAAATCTTTAATTATACAAAATGCACTTTGTAGCTTGTTCATGTTTAATAATAACATTTCAACTACTATTGCTAAAACTAAGTTAGTTAAATTAAAAAAGCTGTGGTCATCTAAGTATTTTGCAAATCATTATAATCACTTATCTCAAAAATATTAAATCATTTGTTTTACCGTAGTAATAACATATATGTTGTGGTTATACTAACAGTACATTCTTTCGTTCTATTTTAACAGTTTAAAAGCTGCCAATATTTAAACTCACTCGACCACTGTGAGCAAAGACCGCCGACCGAAACGTTGAAATTCATTTTTTAAACGATGTTAAAGCCTAAAATAGAATATTATAGAAATTAAGCTTTACCCTTGTGATACCTAACCTGAGATTTTTCTTTACTGTTGTAAATACGATCTATCACACCAGAGGTTCATACATAAATGGCCACAGCATACAAAAAACGGCACAAAATCTTCAAAACTAAACCTTAAACTACACAATAAAGTAACAAGCTGGTTACTATGGAATCAATGTCTCTCAATATCCAATCCACTGAGATCACACACGTTATCATCACATTGTGTCCTTAAACTTACACTATTCGGCTGTTAGATTAGAAGTTAGGCCACTGACAGGTAAAGAAATCTCACTTAATGAGTCCAGTTCACTATTATTTACACTGAGAATAAGAATGAAGAATAAAATGATAGTTTCCAAACGAATTTTATATTGATTTCTATAGATTCAGTAATTATTTAAAGAAGAATCTACTTATTTATTTATTTATATTCGGCGATTTATAATGTTTTTTTTTTATAAATCTATGGAAATTCATATTACATGTTGACTTTGATATTATATGTATTCTGATAATGTTACTTGTATGTCACGGCGTCTAAACTCCATAAATCCTGGCCAGTATTCGGTGGTACTCCTCGTAGACTCCAAATAACCAGAAGAGTGCTCAGAACCAGAGCATCATGAGCAGGGCGCTGCCGAGGATTATGTACGTGTTCGGGGATTGGAGGAAACCCTTACTCCAATCGCAGTCTAGGTCCAACTTTATTACCTGTACAAACAAAGAATAATAATTAACAACAACTATTATTATAAATTGGAAAGTATTATAGTGTACGCAAAACGGAGCGACAATTTGACGTGATTTTTTAAGTACATATAGATATTTGAAAGGATGGAGATTGAGTAAATGTAACTAGACTCTTAGGCCGGCACCCTACGACATGATGATTTGATGTAATATTTATTTTAATTCAATTTAAAATCCAGGGGAGGCCTATGTCTTTGGACTAATATGAGCAGATAATGATTGAAATCATTTATTTCAGACAAGTATTAATTATTACATTACTTACAAAAATACACGTAATATTACATTACTTACATCAATCAAAGTTCTGTTATACCACGTGGGACAGGTGGCGAACCTGGAGTCGTCTCTCGTCGAAACGCACTTGGAGGGGGAGCTGCAGAGGTATTGCCGTCTCTTTCTGTCCCACGCTTCTATCCATCTGTAAAAAAGTTTAATTATGAGATCACAAAGATATATATACAAAATTATATATGGTAAGTTGTGACAACTCACCCAATACCGCAGTCGCAGGCCAGCGGGTTCCCGGCGACGAGGATGTCGTGCAGGAACACGTTGTCGGGCACGCCGGGCCAGCGCCGCGCCGCCGGGTTGTGCAGGCGCGCCACGAGGTTGTCGCGCGCGTCCAGCGTCAGGTTGTGACAACTCACCCAATACCGCAGTCGCAGGCCAGCGGGTTCCCGGCGACGAGGATGTCGTGCAGGAACACGTTGTCGGGCACGCCGGGCCAGCGCCGCGCCGCCGGGTTGTGCAGGCGCGCCACGAGGTTGTCGCGCGCGTCCAGCGTCAGGTTGTGACAACTCACCCAATACCGCAGTCGCAGGCCAGCGGGTTCCCGGCGACGAGGATGTCGTGCAGGAACACGTTGTCGGGCACGCCGGGCCAGCGCCGCGCCGCCGGGTTGTGCAGGCGCGCCACGAGGTTGTCGCGCGCGTCCAGCGTCAGGTTGTGACAACTCACCCAATACCGCAGTCGCAGGCCAGCGGGTTCCCGGCGACGAGGATGTCGTGCAGGAACACGTTGTCGGGCACGCCGGGCCAGCGCCGCGCCGCCGGGTTGTGCAGGCGCGCCACGAGGTTGTCGCGCGCGTCCAGCGTCAGGTTCCGCACGCGCCCGGCGCGCCAGAACACCTCGCCCGCCACCTCCTCCACCGACGTGTTGTATACGGTTAGCACTAGCGATTTTGATTGGACACCCTGTAAAGGATTGAAGTTTTAGTAAAAAAAAAATCACAACATAGTCAAGTTAATTATTAAATATATAATTCGTTAATTCGTAACCCCAATCGCACACATACAATAATTTTATCTTAAAACATGTGTCATGATGGATTTAGAAATCGTGAATATAGTGTTCGACACAAATTTTTGACGTGCGTTCAATCTAAAGAACTAAATCTACCTTAATAGCCCGGTCAAATTAGCCTCAAAAATAGAGGCAAGGTTACATTAATTCCCTCCTAGCTGAAAAATTATATGAATGTTAGGAACCCTATATTACAAACAAATTGTCAATTATGCACATGGATTCACGATGTGGAAAAAAATATTTAAGGTTTGGCATGAATGTTAGGAACCCTATTACGAACAATTTGTCAATGATTATCCACATGAATGGAACCCTATATTATGGAACCCTATTGGGTTCCCAACATTCATGATTATTTTTATGTGCTAATTAATGTAACCTTGAATATCTATTTTGACCGGTCTATAAGTATTTAAATTGTTACGTTATCTTACTTAATTCATAAAAACATAAAATACTAGCTGACGCGCTCGCGTCTTCGCTCGCTTTTTTCTCATTATTTCTCACCTTTTAAACCTTCACTGTTCTCCGAAAGGTAAGTAAATGTATCCTGTGAACCGCACAAAGATTACCGCACTCGTACTTGGCCACTTTTATATATAGAGAAGTTATAGGTAGACAATACTCACACTCAGCAGATACTGCGTCAGATATCTGAGCGGGCGGCCGGTTATGGTGATGTTGTTCAGCTTGTTGGGCAAGGCTCCGTACATCTCCTTGCCGAACTCTATGCCTCCGTCGTCCACTTCAACCAGAATGTTCTTTAACGCCGCATTGTGGTGTAGAAACCGCGGTATATTGAAGTCTCGGATGTAGGAGTATGAACAGAGTTTGAGGGTACGTAGGGCGTACATTTTGCTGAAGGCTCCGTACTGAAAAGAAAACAACATTTTTTTAAATTGTATAGGCAAAATAAGAAGGCATATTCTGAGATCATTGAAGTTTAAATTATTTATGTAGATGTGTTTTCTATAAAATGCACCGGAAAGGAGTTATTATCAAGAAACTGTTTTTGGGCGCCATTTTTCCAAAATGGCCGTGCGAGCGGCAAACAAATTTGTAAAGTATTTTTTTTTAAAGTTAAAGTTTGTTTTGTGGCAAAGTTGAAATTTGTAAAGAGCATATCAAAATTTATAAAATTGCCAATTTTCAAAACTCCCGGAAAACCTTCCAGATAACCTCTATTATTACGACCAGATGACTGTGCTACCATCTATCTTGGTGAAGAAATTTGTTTTTATCCGTGGTTATAATTTACAAATGTATAAAGTAGAATTGCTTACCTCAAATATCCTCAGATACAGTTTGGTGACGTCGAGGTACTCGAGGCGCGGCGACACGCCGTACAGGCTCGTGTTCATGAGAGCGGAGATCGGATTACCGGATAGGGACAACCAGCGGAGCTCGCTTAGGGAATGTGTTGCCTGCAACAAAAATTAATTATAAATTATTTATTTTATTGTGAATTTTATTACTTACAGTTATTTTATGGGTCAAATCAGACATTTACATCTTATATGGCTACATACCCTTTCGTATGATCGTACAGAGAATATATTACGCATCGTGTCCTAAATTTTCTGTTTTGGCTTTATAAGTATTATAAATAGATAAATAATAGTAAAATTTAAAATTAAACTTACATTGTTATACTCAATTTTGAATTTGTTATTGGTTTGAACTTACATTTACATTATACTTAAATTTAGATTAGTTATATTAGTTTAAGCCTCATACTTACTACCTACATTATTACTACATACTTAAATTAGTTTAAACCTATATACTTACTACCTACATTATTACTACATAGTTAAATTAGGTTAAGCAGAAGACTCTTTCAAAGCTCACAATATATGTATATTAATAATAAGTCTAATAATAAGTATAGGTAAGTCCGAAATATATTATATTATGTCACACCTATTAATGGGCTCCGCGATACAGGCTTTGCCTAGTGTGGAGTCCGCTGATATTTCTATTTTGTATTTTAAGTTAATAAATATTTTTTCATTTTTTTTTCATTTCATATATTATGATCTTTCACGCAAAAACTACGAAATGGATTTTGCAGAAAAGTCATAACTATATAGCTAACATAACATATAATAACATAAGCATAATAAGATCACCCTTAATAATTAGAAACACAATATAATTTCTACTAAACTACACATAAAACTCAAGTTTGAAACGTGCTGGGCCCATAACCTATAATGAAAGGCATGAGTATAGCAAACAGACTAAGTTTATTGAATGAATGAATGACACTACAGTACATAAAAGTTTACATACATTACATACTAGATGGCGTTACAAGTAATTAATTTTGATACCATTGCAACACCCTCTCTTATAAAAAAAACAAATACAATTATTTTGGTATCATTCCCAATTTACGCACAAAATTATTAAATTCATTGATTATTGATATAATAATGTAGATTTAATGCTCATCAATTGTTAAAACGGTAAACAAACAGCAAAAATATTTTTATCGTGACTGCAACGCCATTACAAAGTTACGTTGCCAGTTCAATCGCGATGTGTCAGGAACGCAATATCTCAGCGGCGGAAGTATAACAACTCACCACAGGTATAGTGGTAAGATCGTTGTAGGAGAGGTCGAGTGCCCTGAGGCGCGTGATGTTGGCCGTGGTGTCGGGCGGCAGGGACGGCAGGTTGTTGAACGACAGGTCCAGGCTGCGCAGCCGCGGCAGCGACATCGGCGGCAGCTGGAACAGGCACAAGTCTATAAGTACATAAAACGGGTAACATACCCCATATTTTGATCTTTACGGAGAGACTGATGGCAACGGAGAGTAGGTCGTTATTTAGAAAGGAACTAAGCCCGCACTTGTGTGCCAGTGTGTTAAATTAAGGCCTAATCTCTTTCGCCAAGAGAGAATATTCTAATAATAGATGAAAACCCGGCTTCACTTGGGTTTTCATCTGGGTTTACTCTGTTTGTTTGTTTTGTTTGAATGTATTAAGGTATTATCACCATGCCAAGCAGGTTGGAGATCGCAGTAAGTTTGTAAGTAAACAGAAAACGCCAATGCCTGCTCTCTGTAAATAAATAGTCGCGTCTTTTAGTCAGTTAACAATAGGAAGAAAAAGGGTATGTATACTAATTTCGCTAAGATTTCTGCTATTTAATACAGTTTTTCTGTATTCCCTTATCAATATACAAAATCCCTATACAAAATAAACTCCTTATTCCCTATACAAAAACTTACCGAAGTCAAGCTAATGTTCTTCAGACTGAGATGCGACAGTTTCCTCTCGAGTCCCTTGAACATGTTGCCCGAGCGGTCGTTGACCCCGTTGCTGAAGAGCAGCGTGTTGCCGAGGTCGAGCCAGCGCAGCCGCGGCACCGCGGAGAACGCGCCGCTGTCGATGCGGACCAAGTGGTTGTGGGATAGGTCCAGCCATGCTAGAGACTGCGGGACAGTTATAAGGCTATTAGGGATTTTTTAATTTTTTATTTAATGATGGTGTGATGGAATGCTATCAGAGGTTGAGACTTATTTTTAATATATGAATTTCTTTCATTTAAAACTCCTCGCTTATGAACAGCGCTGCGAACGCGCCGCTGTCGATGCGGACCAAGTGGTTGTGCGATAGATCCAGCCACGCTAGAGACTGGGGTACAAATAAGGCTATTTAATTAGGGATTTATGTTTCTAGATAATGATGGTGTGATGGAATGCAAGAGGTTGAGACTGATTTTCAATATTTGAATTTCTTTCATTAAAAACTCCTCGCACATGAACAGCGCTGTGAACGCGCCGCTGTCGATGCGGACCAAGTGGTTGTGCGATAGATCCAGCCACGCTAGAGACTGCGGGAAAATAAGGCTATTTAATTAGGGATTTATGTTTTTAGATAATGATGGTGTGATGGATTGCAAGAGGTTGACTGATTTTTAATATTTGTATTTCTTTAATTTAAAACTCCTCGCACATTAATAGCGCTGCGAACGCGGCGCTGTCGATGCGGACCAAGTGGTTGTGGGATAGATCCAGCCACGCTAGAGACTGGGAGACAAATAAGGCTATTTCATTAGGGATTTAAGTTTTTAGTTAATGATGGTTTGATGGAATTCTGTAAGAGGTTCAGACTGATTTTGCATATTTGTATTTCTTTCATTTTAAACTCCTCGCACATTAATAGCGCTGCGAACGCGCCGATGTCGATGCGGACCAAGTGGTTTTGCGATAGATCCAGCCACGCTAGAGACTGGGGGACAAATATTAGGCTACTTAAGGATTTTTTTAATGATGGTGTGAAGGAATGCTGTGAGATTGAATATGTATTTGATTTTTTCATTTTCAACTCCTCGCACATGAACAATGCCCTTCTTGCCAATAAATCTATCGTCAATGTCGACGTCGTCGTAGACTATAGTCAAAAAAATAAACTCCTATCTATTAAGGATGTATTTTCTGACGCCCGAAGGTCGCTCTGTTGTGCAAATGTGCGTTTAGCTTACGTCAAATGTAAAGCGCCCGAAATCTTTACGATACAGAATATATTAAAATTGAAAGAAGTAGTTTTTGTACGATATTCTAGATAAATGTGAACCTACTAGGTACCTAAGAATTCATTGAACATACAGCTACGATAATATATGAAAAATATAGAAGTGATCTTTTGAACAGAATTTTGCAAGACTACTAAATGAAATGCGCACTATTAAAAAAAAATTAGAAGTTCACATGTTTTTCAAAGAAGTGGTTGTGCAGATAATAAATAAATAATGGATGACAGACAATTCGATTGCAATGAGACTAATTCAAAATATGTTTTTCACATGGTATCGGTAGAAATTGATTTTTATGAATGGGTGCTTTTATTCTTTACAGACGTAAATAATGTGTCATAGAACAAAAACACATTGAGGCGAGTTTAAATAGATAAAATTATATCAATGCCGGTGGAGCACATGTCATGCTGCATTACACCAATTTATTTCTAAAAACATGCCTTTTAACAATATTCACCTTAAACAAAGTTGATTCAACCCCGTATCGGGGCAATTTCTATAAGATGTTCTAGTTCTATAGTCAAATACTTTGTTTAAAGTGTGAGATCTAAAGTAGTGTAGTGAAGTAAGCATAAGCGATGACGCATGCGTGCAACCCACCTTGAAGAGAATATTCTGCGGGTACTGCTTCTTGTGGCTAAACACTTTGGTTTGGTCCTTCATCGCCGTGTAATAGCTGTAGGATTCGCTGTAATCCGGCTCTTCGTGCCAGTCGCCGTCGCTCTGTTGTGCAAACGTGCGTTTAGCTTACGTCGAATGTAACGTGCTTTTGGAATTTTGTGTTTAGGGTGGCTTTTGATTTGTTCAACCAGATAGTTTAAAGGATATAATGTTGTAGTTTTCTTATTTGATGGTTTTACAGCGTCAAACTAATATCAATATAAAAAATCAACTATAAATCTGTAAGTTTTTTTTTATTTATTTATCATGAATAAAAAAATATTATATGATACAAAATAATGATTACAGCTAAGGAAACCACGAAGGGGAATGTAAGAATCTTATTATATTGAATCAAAGCTAATTTCCGAAAAATATTTTCAACGTTAACAAGGAATTCCAATTTAGGGAAAATAAACCATACCATATTAATTTGTGCTCATAATGAAAACTTTTGCCACAAAAATATAGGAACATAGGAAGGTGTAAAACGTTATTCCAAAAACATGATAACATTTCGAATCACACAGTGCGGTTAGTATAAACACACAGTCAAAAATTGATCAATATTATCCTACTGTAAAAGTTGGTTATTATTGATAATTTTCTGTGTTAATTTCAAACTAAGTTCGTTATTTCAAGCTCTACACAGCTTCTGAATATTTTCGAGCATAAATCTATCGATGCAAACCAAACCATACATATTTTCCCAGTTGAACATACAACAAACATTCAGTTAATTTTAAAAACGGCTCAAAATTTTATTTAATACGTATAAGTACTTTTTTGTCATATCAGAATTTTTCTTAGAGCTATTATTATTTGACATAGGTACTTTGAGTTGTTGTAGTATAACAAATAATTAATAAAATTCATGATAATCTGACAATACGTCACTTTATAAAGGACATAAATGCTTAGTTTTCCGCCACATTTGCATTCGTTATAAGTTACATTTGTCTTCTTCTTTCGTATTAAAATCATGTATGAAAGATAGAGACAGGTACTATGGATGTACAGTCTTCAATTTTTATCAAATCCCATTAATAAGAGCCGATCAACAAACTAAAATATACTTAATGCCCTTGTAATAACTTACCCTGAATTTCTGAACGAGATCTGCCATAGAAACTGCAGGGATATTATTCCCGCTAAGATCTAACTCGACGAGATTGGCCGCCGCGCCTGGCGATAGCGAATTCGTTGGAATACCCGAAAATGCGTTGTTCGAAAGGTCCAACCTGTAAAGAAATTAATTTAGCGTGTGAAAATATTTAAGAATTGTGTTCTTAGAGAATCAGCTTTCGACCAGTTAATGTAATGACACCACAAAATAATTCAGCAGTAAGAACTTAACCATTAAAATTGGATTACAGAATGTTAATGGTTTGATCGTAAAAAATATCAATAAATAAATAATAAAGAAAAATATAAATATGGAAAATGTGAAAAATTGATCTTTACTTGACTTATTTATTGATAACCGACCAAATCTTGAGTTTAATTATGATTCTTGTAAAATATGGGAAGGCTCAGGACAAGGATATGACTTCAGCCTTATTTAATTAATTAGTGCCCAACAACCCTTAAAACAACGAACAAATTCATTGTAAAAATGTAAACCTTTTGTAAAATAAATAATCAAATAATCAATTTATTGGTAAAAAAAATAATATTTACACGTCAAATAATATAATAATCATAATAAATGTCAAATACCTAGTTCTGAATCAGAAATGCAATAGTAATAATAGTAATAAAGGCAATGGTAATAAAGCTCACCGTTCCAAAAGCGGCGAAGAGAAGAAGTGATCGGGCAGGTTCCTGAGGCGGTTGTGCGACAGGTCCGCCGACGTCAGCGTCTGCATCTCGCGGAACAACTCGTGCGGCAGCTCCAGCAGGTAGTTGTGGGACAGGTCTATTATCTAGAAATTAAATAAAATAAGATATTAATAAAAAAAATTGCTGGACAATTCACACAGCAACATCTAGCCCCGTTATAAGCTCTAAGATAAAGATACGTTTAGAACAACGATTCGTTTAATTTTCTTTGTTTGTTATAACTACAAGGGACAGAAAAGAATTTGTATCTTTCAATGCTTCGAAGGAGTTCCAATGGGGGAGGAACAAAGTTCATAATTTTATATAGTTTTTATGTGGGTAAAGTTTAGAAGTAGGAACATAAAAAATGTTAACTCTTTCTACATTCTCGTCAGGAATTCCAGCTGTGACGATTTATTGATCGTCGTCATTACAATAAATAATAATGATTTAGTCCATAAAATAGATTAAAACAGAAAATACTTTGGTGGAAGTACTTTTGATATTTACCTGTAAATTCTTAACTTTCTTGAAGCAGTCATACTCCATGTCAAAGATGTAGTTATGCGACAAGTCCAGGTATTGCAACATGATCATAGAACCGAACACTTCACGAGTTATGTTTCTCAACAAATTGTGAGATAAATGTAGCTCAGACAGGGTTAAGTCAGCATGCCTGAAAAATTAAAAAAACTATTTTATTTACTTTATTTGGTCTCTAATAGCTATAATATTTTTTCTTGATATTAAACAAAATGTCTTGATACTTTTAAAAAAGTGATATTATAGAACATAAACTTACCTAAAATAATAAGGCGCAATGTATGTAACATTGTTATGAGAGAAGTCCAACACTCGTATATTCACTGATACTGTTCCGAGACCTGCAATTATTGAGTAAATGTAATGAGCCCATGATAGGATAAAAATTTACTTTCTTTAGTAAACATAGATATTATCATAAAGTTATAGTTTATGTTGGGAACAAAAAAAAACGTTTTGTAATTATTAGGTATTTCAAATCAAAGATCAGTGTGTTATGTAAATTGCCACAACATAAAGACTAAATGACGATGTCCCCTAATGGCAAAATACAAACACATCATTTAAAAATCTGGACACTTTTCTCGTAAGTAGAATCCAAAAGGTCGAAGTTATAAAAATAAAGCACTTAAAAAAATACCACACCTTGTATAATAGGACGTGCATCTTGAACCAAAACGGAAAGCTGATGTATGCCAGTGTTAGTAGAGTTAGATGCTATCAACATAAGAAATAATAAAAACAAAGCAATTGAAGAAGATGAGAGAAAACATACAATACTCTGAAACCTTTACCAATATATGGTTGTCTAACGCTCAGTTGGACAAACATTTTAGCTTAAAATTGTCTGTAATCCATCTGAATTGTAATTTTGAATTGATTTATCATTCTACCTGAATGCTATCTTCCAAATTTCCAGAATGCTTGAACAACTGAGCGCAAGAAATGTATGCATATAAATTAGAGTAAAATTGCACTCTAGTAAGCATTTCGGTCTTTAATGAATATGCATAAAGCCTTACAAATCGTATGACCTTATTAAGAAGTAGTTGTAACAAGGAAAGTTGTAAGGAAAGGTTAGTTGATAAAATGAATGAATAAGGGATATTTCACAGATTAAAAAAAACATTTGGTTATTGGCATCTTACCATATCAGTAAAACAACTTATTTATAGGGTTAGATTATGATTAACTGTCGTTATATTATGATATTATTAAAAAGTTATTCAAGTGATATTTGTAAGTCGCATGACCAAAATTTATATTTGATTTGGTTAAAGTCATTAGTGATGAATTTTAAAAATATGAATGATAAGTTACTTACGGCCAGGACCAGATATTTTGTGATCGGAACGAGAATAGTCTGTACTGGTGCGATAATTAGGATTAGGATCGCCATACGACCGGTAATTGGAGTTCGACCGGTAGTCAGAATTCGACCGATAATCTGAATTCGACCGAAAATCGGAATTCGACCGGTAATCAGGATTCAAACTATATATCGGAGTTCTAGAAGAATCTGGGTTGTAATTATTATCAGGATTTTGTCGATAATTCGGGGACAGGTAATCGTTGGACCGGTAATTGTTATTGTAGCGGTAATCAGGGTCCCGGTAATTTGGATCGGACGGATATTCTGGATTCGTGCGGTAATTATGATTCCGGTTATCCGGATTGTAGCGATCGGCAGAGTTAGCCAGCATATCGTAGAAATCTAGAAACACACACAAAACGAAAATGCAAACAACTACACACACAAAATACATACAACTACAAAAAATGTTTTCATCAAAAACCAACAAAAGTAAAAAGCTTGCAAAACAGATGCGTGGTTGATAAGCGGTAGCAACTTTTGTAAATATTTAGTAATTATATTAATTCGTTAGGCAAATGGCTGATAGAGGAGCAAGAAATACTTGAGCTTCCAAAATGACTGTTCGAAAAACTGTTACATAAATTTTGTTGGTTTTTGATAAAAACAGTTACTTTGTTTTATTGATACAGATAACAAGCAACGCCACTCATACAAAAATCACCTTGTACACTTCCCGGTCGAATATTCTTATTTGGAATTTGCATCGAAGGTGCGTTAGAAACTATTAAAATAAAAATCAGATATTGGTATTATGTTCTATGAAAAAGCCATGCTTTACAAATCATACGCAAATAAGTCAATTTCTAAATAACAAAAAAAAATTGATGAATGAATAATTAAAGGACTTTACCCCACAACAAACGAGTATGTATGTAATGAATTACTATTGCAGGTGTAGTATAATAAATCGTCACCACGCTAACCAAGTGCGGGTTGTTGTCCTTAAAAAAATTTCAAGTTCTCAGAGACTGCCGGTTTTCTCACAATGTTTAACTGTACCGTTAGAAAGAAAGATTTGGCGGGGTTTGAACCCACGACCTTCGGAATGAAAATCGAGTGTGTACCACTTAGCCAACACGGCAATCACATTGTCATACATACGATATTGATGATATATAAACAACTAGCTTCCGCCAGCGGCTTCGCCCGCGTAGAAAAAAAAAGTAGCCTATGTTCTTTCTCAGGGTCTAAAGATTGTCTGTACCAAATTTCATCAAAATCGGTTCAGAGGTTTAGCCGTGAAAGCGTAACAGACAGACAGACAGACAGAGTTACTTTCGCATTTATAATATTAGTAAGGATGTGTTATATTAACACGATAACAACTTACTTTGAGCCTTAGCCGGTGGATAGAAGTTAGAGGAGAAGAAACTCGGTGCATTAGAGTCGGTGAGCGTTAGGATCCTGTTGTAGGACGCGTTCACTTTGAGCGCGGTGGCCGAGCCCACTTGGTCGAACATTGAGAACTTGAACGTATCTAGTTGATTGAACGAGATGTCCAGTCTGGAATGAATATGTATTTTATTAATTTATTTTATTTTTACAGTCTAGTTAGTTTGATGTTGTAGGTGAGGTCTATATTAAAATTTAACTAAAGGAAATTTCTGCCTTTAAATGAAGGAAACCAAAAAGTGGACACTAAGAACTTGATTATGCGCTAATTACAGAAGTGTTTTTTTGGTAATTGATATAAAATGTTTTATAAATAAAATGTTTATGTTATTAAGAGCGGAAATATCACCCAGAATAAAACAAGTAAGATAAAAGAAATAAATAAATATTTACATAAAATATCTATAACTCACTCTTTCAAAGCCGGAATATTCTGGAAAGCCTCCTCACTAATCTCCTGAATTCTGTTTCCCTTCAACCGAATAACATTCAAGTTGTCCAAACTCGTGAACGCTCTGCGATGTATTATCTCTATTAGATTATCTTCTATGAGGATTTCTTGTAATTCCTTCAAATCCACGAATGTGTGTTGAACTATTTGATGCATCAAGTTTTGTGAGAGCCAAACGTTTTGCAGTTGGGTGTGGATGTCGCCCTGTAATTAAAAATAAATTTTACATTTACAATGATATGAGTGAAAATGGTTTTAATTTCGAGAAATAAAGAAAATACATTTATTTTGCACACACATAAATACACAGATTAACAGACACACATAACTGTGAGTCGAGGGTTCATATCCTGCCACGCACCAGTGGATATTTCTAATGGCGGATATTGGTGAAGGCAAATATTGTGAGGAGACTAGCATGTTTCTACCGGGGTCATAATTTAGAAAACGCAAGTAAGATAAGATAATTCTTTATTACACACACCAATAATAAATATTTACATAAGAACTTAAAAACTACAAAAACGTATGCGTAATGGGCGGTCTTATTGCTCAAAGCAATTTCTTCCACACAACCTGAGGATGGAAAGAAAAACTGCAGAATGTAACTGGCAAGTATCTACTAACGTCATTTTAGTGACAAAATTACTTCTGTCTAATTTCTGTTATAGATTAAAATTGTGTTTACAGACAGAGTAGGTAGTGCAAGTTAAAACCTAAATTCTACAGCTACACAAAGATATAAAATTTAGTACCTGCAAAGTCCCCTTAGAGAAATGATCGATATAATTATCCTGCAGGTTCAAAGTCTTCAACTTATAGAGGAAATGGAAGGAGGTGTCGGGCACGTTCTTGAGCTTGTTGTTGCCGAGGTCGAGGTGTTGCAGCTCTATGAGCGCCTTCAGCGGCTCGAACGGGACGATGCGGACCGTGTCCGCGAGACCGTTCGACAGCTTGAGGGCGGTTAGACTGTGCAGCTGAAATGTTAACAAACAATACAATACATAAACATTTTATTGTACACCAAAAACAAAAAAAACGAATAAAAACACAAAAAACACGACACTGAGACACGTATAATGGGCGGCCTTATCGCTAAAGAGCGATCTCTTCCAGGCAACCTTTGGATGGATAAGAGAGATGATATTTAAATAGGACAGAGGTGTACTAATACTTATACACTCACAAGAAAATACTTAAATAAGAATATATGTATATAATACTTATAATAATATAAGTACATAAAATTAAATACATAATAATACCATACAAGTCAATTATTAGCTCCGAACTGGAGGACCAAGGTTACGTTGTGATCTTGAATTTTTCCCATACCAATTTTCTAATCGTTTAGAAAACTTAAGTTAGAGTCAATCACTATAAAATAAATATAATACAATTCAATTGACGACCTCTGTGGCGCAGCGGGCGAAGGTCTGCCTGATGGAGAAGGTTGCGGGGTCAATTCTCGCCTCGGAACAAAAATTTGTACGATCTGCAGATATTTGTTACAAGTTGTGTTATATATGTATAATAAAAAATATATATCTATGTTTCTATATAAAATTAAGTAAGTATATCAGAAATCTAGCACCCGTAACACAAGCTTCAAGCTTACCACAAAAATTAATTATTGTAAATAATCGACACTTACCTCAGCAAAAGCGAACGGATCAATAAACTCAATATTATTCTCGGACATATCCAGCGTCTTGATGGTCCTGACGTGCTGGAACGCGCTGCTCTCGACTCGAGTGACGGTGGAACCGAATATCTTGAGATCTTCTAACTCCACTCCAAACTCTAGGAAGTCTTCCGCTCGAATGCTTTGACGGATCAGTTTTGATACTGATAGGTAACGGAGGGATCTCATCCTGAAAATTTGAAATTTGAAATATAAATTTATAAGTATATTATATAAGACTATTGGTATTCCAAAACAGAAAATAAATAAAATAAAGGTTAGGCCCTGTTGTAAGCTCAAGTATTTTTTGTTACAGTTAGTTGGCAATAAATAAATATTGCTGGACAATTGACACAGCGACATCTAGCCCCGCGGTAAGCTCGAAGCTCCCTTTCGGTTTTTCACACCCGGACTAGATGCAGTGGTAGTATTATTAGACCGGGACCAAACGGCACAAGTCCTTCATATATATAAACACAGGGCACAAGTCCTAATAAAACAAATAGGTATAAGTATAAGTAACAAACCGTCTAAACTCCTGCAAGCTCATTTCCAGAGAGTTAGCGCCGCTTACGTCGAGGTAGAACAATTTGTATTGGAAGTTGTTGAACTGTTGAACTCCGTAATCTGACGGCATGTTCGAAGCTAGAAGGTTTATGTCCACCTGCAAGACAAATAAAATCAATTTATCTGAGTCTCAACATACATAAGGTAATAAATGACTTTATCTTTGTGTCCCATTGGGAACGTAAACAGGGGTGTCTAGTACTTGAATCTGAATGAACTCAACCAAGAGACAAAGAAAAACATACACCATGTACACAATAAGCTAATAAGTTTTAAAGAACAGGTTAATAGTTTTCCGGTAAGATTCTTTGTGTCTTATTTACAAGACCCAATTGTAGCACTATATCTTGAATAGTGGATGACGCTTGAGGATCTAGACACAAGTGTAGCTCTATATCTTGAATAGTGGATAACTCTTGAGGATCAAAACACAAGTGTAGCACTATATCTTGAATAGTGGATGACTCTTGAGGATCAAGACACAAGTGTAGCACTATACATTGAATAGTCGAAGACTCTTGAATCTTCTTATATTGACTGGTCTCCGCGAACGAAGCCGGGGACAGCTCCTATATCTATGACCCCTACCTTGTTCTCGCGGAGGTTCAAGAAGCGCAGCGCGTCCAGCTTGTTGAGCATGAACCTGGAGAGCGCGGTGAGGTTGTTCTCGGCGAGGTCGAGGCTCTGCAGACTGGTCTCCAGCCCCGCGAACGAAGCCGGGGACAGCTCCTATATCTATGACCCCTACCTTGTTCTCCCTGAGGTTCAAGAAGCGCAGCGCGTCCAGCTTGTTGAGCATGAACCTGGAGAGCGCGGTGAGGTTGTTCTCGGCGAGGTCGAGGCTCTGCAGACTGGTCTCCAGCCCCGCGAACGAAGCCGGGGACAGATCCGATATCTCGCAGTCGCGGAGAGAGAGGACCTTGATCTTTGCGTTTCGGAATGCGTCTTCCTGGAAACAAGTTTAACACATTTTAATTACCTACTATTCATTCCTATCGGAGGTAAACGGATCGGATGCCGGTTGGAATCAACCATCCATCTTGCCTGCGGGTGTCAAAAAATCGCCAAAGGGATTATTAGATTTAGATTTAGAGAAAGACTCAATCTTACCCTGATAGCATAAATAGGATTTCCATCCAAAGACGTGGAATTCAAAATGTTGAAGTACTTGAATGCACCAGGGAACAGAACGCTGATTTTGTTGTTGTCTAACCTGAAAAATTAAGGACAATTTCTGTAAAATCGCAACAATTATATAAGTACCAAAACTGGATGAAAAATTTCTGTTTAGAATTAACAGAGGGAGGCCTTTGCCTAGCAGTGGGGCAGTTTAGAGAAATTAACAAAAATATAACAGATCATAGGTACAACTAATTTTATAATAATTTACTTCTGATTTTCACTGAATTAGACCTAACAATTGACAATTAAACAAAAATTGGTTCAGTAGGTATTTTTCGGGTGTTCGAACAAACCAGAATTTTTTATTACATAAAACAATAATAAGACACGTATACCCCATATTAAACTAGTACTTAAACACTACAGATCAACTTACTTCAATGAGTCCAAAGACAGTCTGATTCCATTGAGTTCGTGGTTGGGCGGCACTTGCTTGATCAAGTTGTTTGACAAGTCGAGGAACCTCAACTGTCTAAGCGGCGACAGCTCCTCGTACGGGATGTAGGCCAGTTGGTTGTCGCTTAGTTGTAACTGGAATAAATACGATGAACATTTGTAAGGAAAACAAAAAAAGAAAGGTACCACTTTTTTTTCCTTATAGTGAAAATTGACTGTGTCAGTAAATCCTTCTATTGATTGTGATCGTTATTAAAGATTTGGCTAGACCTACTAGCCAGATTATAAGTCACTTGATTTTGTGATGGTAGACAATCCATCACACATTTAAGTGACTGATTAAATGAGTTATGGAACTTAAAATTTACTAAAAAATGCTAATTTGCTAATTTTTGCTAATTTTTTTAAAAAGGTTTAGTGGATTACAGGTAGAGGAAGCCTTCTGGCTTCTTCTTGTAATCCACTAAACCTTTTTTACTAAAATGTTTAGGAATTTAGGCAAAAACCACAAATTTAAATAAGAGTTCATTTAAATGTTACGAATTATCTCCAACACTGGCAGACCAGTAAAGGCATCTAAAGAAAGGCTGGCGATGGACTTGTCAGCTAGCACCAGCATCTGAATCTTGTTCTCAAGCCTAGTCGCCTGATATGTCTGACATAAATGGATTAAGGATATACCTGATTCGTTCAGCTCAAATGTCCCCATGTGTTTACCGGATCAAATCTGCCAAATATTGTACTCTGGACATACCCGATTCAATCTGTTCATCCCGTCGCGGAACACGCCCGGGTCGATCACGGACAGATGGTTCCCGTGAAGGTCCAACGTCTCCAACACTGGCAGGCCGGTGAAGGCATCTAAAGGAAGGCTCGCTATGGAGTTGTCGGCTAGCACCAGCGTCTGGAGCGTGTTCTCAAGCCCGCGCCAGTTGTCGCCTGATATGTCTGTTATTTCGTTGCCTGGAAGAATAATAAAGCTCAGAGTGTGATCCATTGTTTAGCCATTTCTGGCGAATCTATATTCTTTATCTATAAAAGTCCAATTAAGGCTCGCTAAGGCGAATGTCAATTAAATTATTTTCGTGAGTTACACCATTCATTTTAGTGCAACGAGAATTACAGTACGTAATAAACTAGTGTGAAACTAGCGTAAATGAACTTAAAATATCTTCATAAAAATCACGACACTTTTAAATACCTACTACTGTCATAATAATTATTGTCAAATAACAACTGTATTTAGTGTGACTGTCAAATAATAGATTACATTCACGTTTGGATGAGCCCGGGTAATCGAAGTGCAACGACCGGGTTATAAACACCGCTACTAAAATCACAATGGCGGTGATTCCATTCAAACAAACATTCAACGGTCAATGTGTAGCTGGAGGCAATTGAAAGCATTCTATTAAAGCAAAGTTTATCCTATTAAACATTTAACCCGGCAGTTAATGTATTTAATTAGATGTAGCGAGCGTTTAATTAAATACTGCGGGATTATTAGGTAAATGTTTATGTTTTGGAATTTCTATATTTACGGTGTTGCTGCGGTGTTAACCAAATTTAGAATTCAGTTATTATTATAAATCTTTGGGTGGTTTTCCAAGTCTAGTGTGCTTTTCTGTTAGCTTATACACAAGCTAATAGATACATTATAGTATACAGTAGTCAATTCAGATATGCACTGGTTGTTCTTTACTTTTCTCAACGCATTTCAAAACTCAATCGTACTTTTATGTCAACCATGTTTCCATTGATGTAATATTGTATATAATATGTATTGCAGAAAAAACCACGACTTATTTTAATAAACAAGAAGATTTGCTATTGTGGCCCAATTATGATTAATCTCCACTCCTTATTTCTTAATACTCAGACGAAAGAACTTATTTTTATAAGAAATTAATCTCCCGAGACAAAGGCTTTAAACACAGCCAAGATTTACTTTAAACTCTAATAAAGCTCGAACAAATCGTCTGTCGGAAACTAAGCTTGAAATACCCAAAGTAAAACGGAGTCGCAACTTTAACAATACATTGTTGTCTTGGAAAGTCGAACAAACAGCCTTTGGACTCGGAAGAAATTAAACTGTTTGCACAAGTGGTATGGATTTACATGCATAATATTGATGTACAAGATAACTAAAGTTCAATAGGACGACACGTTGGTATTATTACATTACATCTGATACTTTTGTTAGGTGCGCTTCCCTGATTATGGTTTACTTTTATTACGTTATCTACATAACTATAGTTTGTTTAATAGTCTATCTATAGCCTACGTTATTTACATAACTATAGTTTGTATAATAGTCTTTCTTCCTTGATAAATGTACCAGCTATCAAACACTGAAATATTTTTTCATATCGGACCAGCGGTTTCTAAGATTAGCGCGTTCAAACAAACTCTTCAGCTTAAATATAAGTATAGATATAGATTTGAAGTATTAAACTGACCTGTCAAATCCAGCAGCCTCAGTTTCTGCAGATACCGGAGCGCGGGCCGCGGCACGGCCGTCAGCTTGTCATACCGCAGCTCCAACTCCCACAGAGTATTGTCCAGGCCGTAGAACGCTTCCTCGTGGATACTCTCCAGGGGATTGTGGTTTATAGCGAGCCGGTACAGACCTGCAATTAGAGCGAGTTTGCCGTGAAATTATAATGATATTCTGGTGTTTTGTCTGGGGAATTATAATGGTCTTAGGTGGGTGTGAATGGGAATGTGGAGTATGAAACATTTATAGGATTGCGTTGAGTTTCTGATAATCGTAGGTACAATGTTATTATATTATGTAGGTTATGTTATTAGGTATGTTCTCTTAAACATTTACGTACAGACTCAACCTAACAACTAGCGCATACGTGTTAGGTATACTCCGAAAATTACAACCAAACATGAGCGAAACGTTATTGTAAACTAGTATAGAAACAACTCCATTAACACTGTGCTAATAACCTGGCAAACATTTCAAGTACATAATTATGTTAATACATATATCAAATGCTTTAACGCGTGTACGCTACGGCACTCATCGGTTTTAGTTTAGAGATTGGGGATTATTATAGATTTTAATTCAATCTAAGATCTTGGAAAAGATTCTTGGAGAAGATAGCAGCTTAATATCTTTTGTTTGGTAGTAAGAGAAGATAATACTGAATGTCCCACAGTTTTAAATCACAGGTCCAACATTAAACCCAACTCACGGTTATAATTAACCGCACGGTTACGATTTAAATATTACAAAACCGTATTACTCGCGGCAATGCACCCTGTTCACGTTCGCTTGCAATAACCCGTATAATACTCCGAAGCTTCGCGTATCCATATTTACAATTCGTGGTCTAACCCGGAATCAACCCAATTTGATCCAGTACGGCTCAGCGACCCACATAGGCATTGGCTCATGTTCCATACACAAAACTAACGAAGCTGTAAATTCCTGACTATAATGAACCTTTAGGAATATCGAGAGTGTTAAACAATCGATATAGCGAGTTTCAGTTTCATACCATCGAAAGTAGTAAGCGAACTCTAATGAAGGTGGATATTCTATGCTACCGAGGAAATCCTTTCATTTCGTAGAGACGAGTTTGATCTGATTATTAAATTCTAGGTACAGTTTAATGACCCTTATACCTACAACAAAACCCATTAACAAAGATGAGGGCAGATGAAGCTGATGGCCTGTGTCATATGTGTTTTATGTGTTTGACGACCTCTGTGGCGCAGCGGGCGAAGGTCTGCTTGCGACGCAGAAGGTTGCGGGTTCGATTCCCGCCTCGGAACAAAAATTTGTACGATCTGCAGATATTTATTCCGGGTGTCTGGCTGGGTGTTATATATAGGTATATAATTGTATGACATGTATAATTAAAAAATATCTATCTATGTTTGTATATTATATGAAGTATATCAGAAATCTAGCACCCGTAACACAAGCTTCGAGCTTACCGCGGGGCTAGATGTTGCTGTGTCAATTGTCCAGCAATATTTATTTTTTATATTATTTATAGTAATTGGAATCAAGGAGGAAGGAACAGGCAGATGATGGCAAACGTAGCTGATGTCCTGTGTCATATATTAATCTCTTTCCATCCAAAGGTTGTCTGGAAGAGATCGCTCTTTAGCGATAAGGCCGCCCATTGTACTTGTTTCTTTTGTTGTTTCTGTTATTTTTGTTTGTTTGTTTTGGTGTGCAATAAAGTGTTTTGTATTGTATTGTATTAATCTCTCTCTCACCGGTAGCCTGAAAGAACTGCGGCTCCAGATCCACAATCTTGTTGGCGTTCAGCTCGAGACTGAACACCTTGGAGGTGTTGATGGGCGCCGGCACCCGCAGGATGGGCACGTGCTTGCAGGTCACGATGCCGAGGTCGCCCGCCGGTTTCGAGCACGTGCACAGCGCTTGGAACAGGCATGGCGGGTGTCCTGTGTCTGCGTGGATCTGGAATACGTTTTACGACGTGAGCACGGGGTTTTTCTTCTATTTTTTAAGGTTTGCTTTCCTATTCCCTTTCCTTACACAATAAGGTACTTAATAAATAATACTGTATATTTTTTTTTTCAAAATGTAATATTCTACTATAAAGTTTATTATTAGCTGTGTTAAGCTTGTTATCCGCAGCATTAGTCCGAAATATAAAATTTTGTTAAATCACTTAAAAAACAATTAAATCCAGTAGACATATTTGCGGACTCCACACTAGGCAAAGCCTGTATCGCGGAACCCATTAAGGTAATAAATATTTTTTCATTTTCATTCCAAAGACAAGTTGCGCAAAAAGGTGTATCAGCTCGTAGCTGCCTTACGTAATATAGACACTTGACTGGAAGCTACGCTAGTTTTAAGTAACTTAAATAAGTCAACACTTTAACAAGCATCCAACAAAGCAAGCTAATTTTATATATAGGGGATTTAAAAAAAAAATGCGAAACGAATTGGCCTTTCTTTTTTAGATAATTTAATTAGTAGATACCCTTCGAGAATGCCCTTCAAAAATTCCTGATTATATAATTTTTTTGGGAATATGAATTTCCGCTGGGAATAGTCCTATAACATAAAAATACAATCTCATGAAAGCAAGTAATACTCAAAGTTATTTTCCGCTATTTGGAACAGCCCCCAAATGAAATGACAACCAACTACGATAAAGAGTCTGGTGACCTCCATACTAGAATGCATGATATCACAAAGTCTCATTTTCAGTCAGATTTGATTCGTAGAAAATTTATGGGATTGTGATAGTTACAAAATCCAAAATCATTACACGACAATTAGTTGTTCTGTTGCGCATATACCTACCTAATAAGCACATATTATCAATATAAATAAATAAATATTACTGGACAATTTTACACAGCGACATCTAGCCCCGTGGTAAGCTCGAAGCTTGTGTTACGGGTGCTAGATTTCTGATATACTTAATATAATATACGTACATAGATAGATATTTTTTTTTTATAATACATATATAACACCCAGACACCCGATTATCAATGTTTAAAATGTATATTATATTCGCATTTTTAGTTAATTTTAATGGGCGTTTTATAATATTTGTAAAAGAAGATACAATTTTATCATCGCTATCGCGAGCGTAAGATGCCTTTAGTTATAGGCACGTATACAAAACCAAGCTTCGTCTTGATGCCATTCTGCTACAGAATACCATCAACAAAAACATCAAAAAAACGTAAAATACTGTAATTCACACGTAGAAGATAACACAACATGACTTACTTCCAAAGCTCCAGAGAGAGACGCCCATATCATCAACAGGAGTGTTACCACAACCAGCGCGTAACCAAACTTAATGATCGCCATCAAACCCTGAAACAACAAACATCCGTAATAATAATACTTATTGAAGCCACGTGTCAATTTCAAACCGGATATTTGGAGCTGAACGGAAAAGTTATGGCGGATATTAGTAGATAATTTGACGTTTACAGGTTTTTAAAGTGGTTTCTGCATTTTACAGGTAGGTACCAAATAATTTTAATATACAGGTAATATAATGGTAGTCTAGTTAGACTTAGGATAAGGATAGGATTCATAATCAATGTCATATCAACTCATATTACGTCCCACTACTCGGCCCTTCTCTTCTCAATAGAACCCATTAAAGGGGTTAAGTATTCAATATGATCACCACACTTTCTTAAGCGCTCTACACACCAAAGCCGGCGGCCCGCCGGCACAGCCCGGCGGCCCAACCCGCCGGCCTTATTTTGTACAATCATGGTACAATCATGTAAATGTACAATCATGGTACAAAATAAGGCCGGCGGGTTGGGCCGCCGGGCTGTGCCGGCGGGCCGCCGGCTTTGGTGTGTAGACGCCATTAGGTCTCTATTATTTATTTATTCCGTAAAAAAATCTCAATGATGACACTAGTTTGATAAAGCAGCACATACGGCAACTACGGGGTTCAACCATTAACAAAGGCACCTGAATAATTTCGGAAAATTCAAATAAATAAAACTGACCCGTGCCCAATATACAGCCACTAAGTTAATTAATATGGTTAGCCTACGTCAGATAGAGCATCTATTAGGGAAATTGTGTTCGTCTGTTTTATAGAAAGCTCTATATTGAGCGCATAAATTTATACTGTGGAAATGTAGCTCAGTTTCGCGACGTCCCAAATAAGTATTGTATCTTTATTGAAATCTGCGGGTATCGAACCGTTTTGCATCAGATATGTAAACGTCTGATTTTAATACAGAGTAAGGTAATTTATGTTGCTGTTTGTAGAAAGAAGGGGACATTAAGATTTATTCTTTACTTTACTTAATAACTCACCAAATATAAGTCACTATTGTTTGCTGTTGGTGTATTTTAATTGCCCTATAAAATTCAATGCTGATTAAAATAATTTATTTTTTTCTTAATAAGCTTCTTATGTTTTCTTTTCTTTTGTTGTATGCGAAAGCTAATAATTGGATCTAAGTTTTTTATATTGCTATTCTCGTAGACATGGAAATCTGTATGCTTTCCGAATTCATAAAATAAAATAAATAAATAAATATTTAAATTCATCCTTGAGTACTTGAGTAGGTTTATATGTAAGTGGGATGTAAGTGTATAAAAAATATATCAAGGTGCCTACAGCTGGAGTTGCATTTTCAACCGGGAAATTTTTGGATAGCATGGGCCTAAAGAGAGAAAATGCGAAACCCCCATCAAACTCGTTTCCGTGTCGGACCGGAAGCCACCACGGCATCCTGTCAGCCATTTCATGTTTATTTTGCAGCCGTATGTGTATGTTATTGTATCATAATGAAAGCGAGCTTGGGTAGTTTATTTTTATTTGCGGCTGCTTTTGTATTAAAGGTTTCCAGAGATTAATATAGACACACCGTTTTTGATCCCCGTTTGTTTATTATTAAATATTTATTATCAATGGGCAAAGAGATAATTACTTTCAGGCATTGGAATATTATACTATCGATCAACTAACATTTTAAATAGAAACTAAAAACTTTCATTATCAACGAATAAATCTCATTTGTAACACAAAATCATTACTAACCCATTTCTTTTTAATAGACTGCTTTCGAAAGTGATTACAGAATCAATCCGATTTAACGATTACCTACCTTATCATACAATAAGATTGACTCTATTACGATACCTAAAGGAATGTAGAATTCGCTTCCATACATCTCTACTAATTCTAGAACGGTCCAGTATTTTTCAACATCTTCTTATCCATCTACAAATTACCAAAATAAGTCATCCGTCCGTTGTTATTGAGGAATCCTGTAATATGTAGCAGGTGCGCCAACCCAATAAAGTGCGTACCGAGCAAGCCCTTCATTTGTTATCGTCGCCAAATGAAAGAAACGAGATATGCAATTGGACGTATGAATCGCTTAATTCTGTTCCCTCTCCACTTGACGAAAATCTATATCGATTCCACACACGCGAGTGGAGGATAAAATAAAGGTTGGAATGTGTAAAAAGAAATATAAGGCCACTTTGTCGGCAGTCTATTGTGCGAGCTGGAAATCAATGCGTACTGGGGTATAATATGGCTTTTTCAAGTTATACCTAAAACTCGTGGATTCTATCAATTTATATGCAATTTAAAAATATAGCGCAAACTGCAACATGGACCCTAAAAGTTTGATCCGGTGTAGTTGCCACTCCGACATTAGAGCTAGTCGACCAAAGACCATGGGTAAAACAAAAACACCCTTAATGTTGGACTCTTTTTCGAGTAAACCCAGAATGTAACGTTACTGGGTAGATAGTACGTCATTTTTTCGAGCAAAAAAATAACTTAAAAGCCAGCGAGGATGTGAGTGGGTTGGTAAAAGGCAGAGCTTAGACGCAAATTATGTTAAATTTTGTAGACATCTTATATAAAAACTATAATCAAAAATACATAACTGCTGGATAACGTTAAATGGTCAATTAAATAATTATATTGATTTCACCTAATCGATTGCGTTACTATTGCTGTTCAATGACCGTTAATATATTGTGCTTGTAACAATCGATTAGGCGACTAATCGCTATTACTATGACAAAATCCATCATTAGACACATTACATAGCTTCACTGCTGTTGATTTGTTGAGGCGAAATTACGTGTGAGAGATTGTATGGCTGAAATTCTTCCCACCTGGTAAATAGTAGATGTTTTACCTCGTAAAGTTACAACCTCCGAGGAATCAATGAGGGTCAGAATATAATATTTGGTATACGCTCATTTTCATGCACTTATAGTACAAGACCGAAATGACATGGGTCGACATCCGAACAGGGGTCTAGCAATTTGTGTGAGAAAGGATACACTTTATGCTTGGAGCATTTCTATGGCGTATCATATGATATTCTTGAATTTATGAGTGCGTATTGTATGGAATTTTATTGGACAGTTTTGGTACTGTAGGTACACATTCATAAACATTGGGTTATCATGGTTGTACGATATATCACTTTGAATACGGATGAAGTTGACTAGGTTAATACATTTATAGGTAAAAAGGTTACTTTATATATAAAAGATAGTTAAAAATAATTCAGTAAGTTATTTGCAGTGGCATATTCGAAAAGCTATAAAAGCCCCCTTAAAATTCATACAAAAGAATTTCATACACTAAAACTACAATAAATAAATAAATATTACTGGACAATTTACACAGCGACATCTAGCCCCGTGGTAAGGTCGAAGCTTGTGTTACGGGTGCTAGATTTCTGATATACTTAATATATTATACATACATAGATAGATATTTTTATTATACATATATAACACCCAGACACCCGGAACAAATATTTGCAGATCATACAAATTGTTGTTCCGAGGCGGGAATCGAACCCGCAACCTCTTGCGTCGCAGGCGGACCTTCGCCCGCTGCGCCACAGAGGTTGTCAAACAAAATGCAGAGATTGTTTATAAGATCGTAGGCCAAACGCCTTGACCTATCGCACTCAAAACCGGTTCCTAGAGCGATGTCATCAGCTTTCAATTAGAAAACGATCTATCGGTGGATCCGCATTTTTGAATAAAGGAAAACCAGTAAACAACGAAACGAGAGACTCATCAGAAATAATACAAATATTGGTATCGGTTTGCCTTCACGTACGTACGAGTATAACAATGGATCAATATAATTTACTCGCATAAACGTGAACGGACTTTGAATGCAGTTTCTAAAATAAAAGCCAGCGAACTTTTATATCATCCGATATTTTAGGTACCTACTGATCACTAGATTTATTTACAGCCGGCAATATCATCATGAAATCATTATAATTTTTTATCTTTCATGTTTCTGGTATTTTTTATTCATTTCTCGTTAAAACTGCCAAGATGAAGGCTGGTAAAGAAATAAAAGCTCTATCGCCTCAACACATTTTTTGCGAATACTCCAAGAAACGCACTTTGCAAGAGCGCAGTGAATTTTCCTTGTTTTCTTTGAGTAATTTACCCAATTTGAAATTTATCTTAAACAATTGTAGGTGTATTAGGGACGCAAAAGCTTTTTGCGCTTCCACAAAAAGGGTTGTAATGAGACCAAACCCCTTGTAGGTGGCCAAAATGGGTAAAAGAGGGGATTGAATTTTCAAGGTTAGGTAGAGAACAAACAAAATTACTTTCACGAGTATAAACATACGAATATAGCATGTTTTATAATCATTTATCCTAGAACTAAATAACATATGGTATACTAAGTAGGTACATAATATTTTATGTAAGTTTCTGATTTAGTACATTAAATTTATTGTATATAAATATATAATTATCTAAATATCCGAAATTAAATACACACTATATAGGGCTAGAAGTCTAGGTAAAAGCCTAGGTATACGCTAGACCAGACCATCGCGGGAAACGATTGGAAATAATAATTTATTTTCCACTAATAGCTACAAATACTCAAAGAGAATAAACTTACCGATTTTAAATGAGATAAAGTAAAATAAGATGAATAAAAAAATTTACTTTAACCATAAGTCAAAGTGTCTCCAAACAAATACCGACATTGTCTGATTAAAAGCAGCATATTTTTCCGCCGCAGGCTCCAAGTCGCCATCTAAGCTAAAATGCGGCCCAATTCGTCAAAAAATTTGTGTAAGTAAATAGCTTTAGAAGCTTTTGTTTACGAAGCGGCGTCGTATCATTGGGATTTTAATTTACGTACGGAAATTACAAATGGTTTTCCTTGAGAAATGATCACAAACTGACAAATAAGGATACTCGGGGAAAACGGAGTGATTTTTAATTTTGTAATCTCTTTTCATTTCAGACATTTAGATTTATGAATCCGTGTTGAAATACAATTGTATTAAAGCCAGACGAAGTTAGACAGTTCTACATAATACGTGTACGTTAAAGAGAGTGTGTGTACGTGTCTGTGTAACTCAATAACGAGAACGTTGGTACCGCGTAATTTGTATTTCAATATTAAACTACTGTAAATACTAAATAACGAGACACTACAAACCTAAGCATTCTGCAAAGTCATTATACAGCAGAAATGAGCTGTATTCTAGAAACTTCAATACGTAATTACCATACCATTTCAAAAGGCTCTTTTTCGCTGAATATTCTTAGGAGCATTCATTTTGTATGTCGGTTGCCATAGAGCCAACACGTATGCACTAACACTTATGGATGTTGGTAATGGTTGGGTGTTTCGGTAACAAATTGTAGAACCACAAATGCACTGAGAGAATTATTTATTTGAGGTCGGCCAAACCAGACGGGGCAACCTACGTTTTATTTACAAATATTTGTAACCAAAGAGTAAAAGAACAATCATGACTAGAACGTAGAGTTATGTACTTTTGAGTTCATTTCAGAGTAGAAATGATATAAAAATATGAGGATGAGATATTTTATGTTTATATTGTTATAAGGTGGGAATAGATTCTGTTTTTTGATTTCCATACCTCGCAATTGAACACAATCAGGTCATGGTGGTAGGTAAGCCTTTAGCTCATTTCGCCATTTCCATGCTTCCACATCGTGGCCTTCTTACTGGTAGACTGTCTATACTGTCTGTACGGGTACTCGAAAGTGACCATAGTTACATACGGAAAAATACGAAATTAAAATATACACGGCTACACTCTATGGTTAAATTATAGCGTTATACCTAGAACGTAAGGCAATTTACGAACACGAAGAAATCAAGCTAATCATCGGATAATCATACACTGATACCGTTATAATATGTTCAAAGCTTTATTAGACGTCTCTGTAGTTATCTGCTTTATTTCCTTGTATCGGGAAATTCGGGAAATGTAGGCTTTTCCCCAATGATTCAGTCTGCGTCGATCACCAATCACATTTGTTTGCTACACAACACAATACACTCAGGTACAATACAAACATGGAAGCAAATTGCCAAATAAATTCTAGGGAGGAAGTGCTGAGATGAATATGTATGCGCTACTGGTAGGTCTATTTTGGATTACTAAGGTGACTGTATCAGTACCTCTTATATTGGATTACAGATTGCTTTTACAAACGTAACGTAGATAACATTGTGCTATGTGAATGGTGAGATTCATAGTAAGGGTTACCACGGAATACTAGTTCTAGGTAGGTACAGGAAATTTTTATTGCATAAACTAAGTGGAAAACGTTCTTGTCACCTCTGGTAGGTTTTTTTAAGAGGGGACTGAATTTGTAGTGACATAAAAATTTAGTCTGAATTTGAACAAAATAGTAATACTTACCTAATCTTATTTTTATTACTTTTCTTGATAGATTTCGAAAATACACAAATCTTCATGGGTGAAATCATTAAAAATAAAAACCACTTTGTGATGCGAACCAATTCAAGATACGAACTGACAAATTGAGAACAGCCTTATTGTAAAAGTTGGCCAACCAATTAAACTTTTATTCGGCCTCCGAACTTCACTCTACCTTGTACCTTTTGATTCATAAATCACGCTCAAAAATTATGTGACAAAAGAAACATGGAGTCCACTCTAACTAATATACCTGAAGTTAATAACCTTTACATATTATACATACAAACAAATGTACTAAATGAATATCTAGTTAGAATATCCTGTTAGCGTCTTACCATCGTCATGACTGTTAGCTTATTTAAACCCACTGCTGGGTAAAAGCATCATCTTTAGGAACCCTATTTCTTCCGGTACTGTAGCTCTATTCCTATAAGAGTTCAATTTCAATTTCATCTCAGTCGCAAACCAGAGAATTGACATTTATAATTTTTCATACATATGGCGAATCCCACTTGCTTTTAACACTTCGCAAGACTTGACGTTTGATGATTTTGAAATATGGTTCGATTCTCATCACTGGCCATGACTCAGTTAAAACCTCTCTGCTTCTAACGTGTTATTTACAAACATATCACTTCGAATTTGGTAGCAGTTCAAACGCAATAGATCTTTGAAAAAGCTCGGTTCGAAAGACCTGCCTCTGCGGTTTAATTCCGTAAACGCAAGCTACAGCTGAGTGGGCCTGCAAAGAGCTAACGTGCCCCGAAAGGCACACAGAGTTGTATACTCGTATGTCAAACTGAGTTGTACACTGCAGTAACAGTGTTTGACCGTTCAATCCAAGACCGCGAATTCCAGACATATTGCAGCAAAGCTTTGACTGCTGTGATGTGTTTTCAACATCGTTAAGCTGGAGGACTTCAACGATGTTTTTTTAAAAAAATAAATAAAAGTACTTTTACTTTTAAGTGATTGACCCACTAAAGCTTTCTTAAATATTAGAAAAAGTTAATTAAAGTTATAAAGTTACAACGAATTGTTGCACAGATTTTTGTATAAAAGAGAAGATTAAATGAGTTACATTTTTTGGAGATTAAACAACGCCTATACTTATTAATATATTTCATAAAATAACACTCAAACAATACATATATTCAGGCAAAGTAAAGCCCGTCACGTTTATGTATTGTAATAAACAAACATCGAAAAGGTTTGCAATAATAATATACTCGTAATATCAACCAGCATTCTAATAATAGGAAATTTTATAACATTCATAAACGATATTGGGTAACCCGCTTACGTGCTTAGCGAGTAGATATTTTATTTCGCGTTCCCATAAAAGGAAAAATCCTTTGAAACTCCGTTCTCTTTCCTTTTCAACTGTCAGTCAGTTATTCTATTTAAGCGTACGGTTTCCCTATTTCCATCAAAATAAGGCTTCGTTAGCGTTTTGCTTCCAGTCTAGCGTAATCTGTCTTCTCGTTATAGAACAGAATTGAATTAATTTAAACAGAAAGAAAAGAAGAAGGTACGTACCTAATGTATGTAGAAAGTATGTATTTGCACCAATCCGCACTTGGCCAGCGTGGTGAATTAAGGCCTAATTCGTTATGAGAGAAGTTCCTATGTCCCAGCAGTGGAAACGAAATTATGATGTAATAAGGCTTGTCTTCTATTTCTACATATTTATTGATATGAGCGGTTATACCTTCTCTTGTTGATTCATCATTATCAACAGCCATCGGGACTTCACTGATAGACACAACATACGAAGACATGAAAGATTTCCAGTTAATTCGGTCGGAAACAAGTTGATTTTATATTAACTTTGATCGGCAATTATAATCGGAAAGCAACCTTACAATCGTAGGTAGGTACTGAAGAAGCGCTCAGATTTTATTGATTATTGGAAATGAAATATCTGACGTAATTGATATGAGATATGAGATCTAATAACTGTGCAGATTACTTTGCCTTTCGTGCTTTTGCCGTTAATAAGTAGAAGTAAGTAGAAGCAGTTGCCGCATTGCCGGCCTAAGAATAGTACCGACCAGTCATTACCCGTAAGTGTCATTGACCCGAGTCTGATATTTATATACCAGAAGACGGTCACCAGCGTCTTACCTTCATAATAACATGATAATGAAAATAGCATGAACATGCAAAACAGAAATGTTGTTGTCACTTACAAACCAGCAAAAAATGACAAAGTGAAAGATAAGGATAAACGAATGCTAAGTAATACGAGTATTCTACACCCTCACTAATGTCACTAACCAGTAAGCGTGCTGAAACCACCAAATACCTAAAGACCTAAATTAAAATCTATTTCCACTGATGCTGTAGGATCTAATATGGGTTGATATGATTGATTTCCGTTTAGAACCCCAACAAGTTACAAATTCAAGTGAAAATTCCAATGAAATTCTCCAATAAACCTATGGCCCTTCAAATAACTCAAGTGGGCAGTTTACACGTCGTTATATCTTACCATGATTGCTCTCGTAAGTACGCTTTGCCATAAAGTCTCCGCATTTGGGTCAGCCCAATGGAATTGAGCTTTTCACTGTAAACCACTTCACTGTACACTCACAGCACTGATCTGAAAAGAGAAAAATGCACTTAAGTGTCTATGTAGTGTGTGAACTGCACAGGGCATATAATTAATGTGTTTATCTTTTAGTTTGTATGTTTTTTGGTCTTTCACGGCAATAGTTTCAGTTCAATAAAGAAATGGATGTTCTACAAAATCTCAGTCAAATAACAACGAGTATAAATAAGAATGCTAACACCCACATATCTATACGAACTATCAGACAACAAAGAACCGACATCTTACTAATGAACTTTCCTACTGAAAACATAAAACAGAGAAGCTCCATTATTCGCCTCTATAAAGTAGGAAAATGTTCATTACAAAAAGGTATAAACTTAGAGAATTTTAATGCTATTCAATTTAGTTACAGCCCTTTGTGTTTAAGTTGGAATTAAGTTTTTTATTCATGGTTGTAAATAGGTACCCACCTGATCTGAAGAAGCTTTAAAATTCATTTGATATTGTTTACGCCTTAATTTAGTTAGTGCCTAATCTATACCTTTTTGTCATGTGTTTCCTACATAGCTTGGCGTATTGTGTGTGGTGATGTCGATTTCCACAGGGAGGCCAGTGCTTGTATGCTCTACAATTGCTTGTTTATACTCTGGGCGCTTTTTTATGTACCTACCTATGTAGTATGTCAGATATCTAGTGTCCGTAACACAAGCTTCGAGCTTACCCAGGGACTAGACATTGCTGAGTTTATCAAGTGTGAGCATTTTTAACAATTCTTTCAAAAAACATATAACATGTAACAAAGCCTCAATATTCCCACAAGAACCTTCAGTCTTACACGAATTAAAGCCAGTTTCATTACGTATAACCCAGAACAAAGTAATAAAGTCATGATTCACAGCCGTCGCGTCGAGCTGCCTCTAACGGCTCGTTAAATCCCTTATTAACAACCAGTCACGTAGAAGACTGATACAGTATGTGAACGTGTATAGGTTAGGTATCCTGCCTGATAAGATTCATGTGTACCTTTATACAAGCGATGGCCCTTTTTGCATAGGTACCTGCTACCCATCAGCTTTATATCTAAAATCTCACTTTTCGTATCCCGTAACACTTGATGTTCTTACATTATTCTAGAATAAGCTTTAGCAATAGGATAATGTTTTGCCGCAACTAGATGAAGCTATATAAGCGACTGTGCTACAGACACATTGACCTGTATTCATTCCGGATATAGTAATTTCAACATAGAGGGTTTATCCGTAAAGGACCGAAATGGGAATTCGCAGGAAATTGCTTTACTTCTTTTCAATGATGACACATAGAAACTTTACCCACGCAGCTCAATTCAAACTTTGAACATTACATCAAAAGTTTCGCCAGACTCAACCGGCTATTTAAACGAGTGTATAAACCTAACTATCGTCGTCGAACCCAATCAATTAATTCAGGTCAGCTCCCAAGGACATTTAATTTAATTAGAACGTACACGTAAGGGCTTCCGAATCCGGATTAGGACGTCCCAGGAAATTAGGTAGACTTCACTTCAAGGCTTACATCGATTTGTTAAGTTGCTTAAGTTGGAGGGATGCAAGAACCCTTAAAAACTTTACAGCGCATGGGTAGAGTTACAGGCTTGAAATTGATCTACAATTTTTATTGAACTGTTAAAGGTTTCGGTACAGATAGCCAGACAGGTAGCTTAGAACCAGGAGAAGGACTTAGATATACATAAATAAATATCATGCTTTTTACAGCTGGAAAATATTATAACGCGGGCGAAACTGCGGGACGGATAATTAGTAGCCAATAAAAGGTTACAACATATAATCGCTGTCTAAGTAAAAGGTGATAAAGAAGAATAGTTTTTAAATTGAATCTAAAGCGTAGACATTTAGGGGACTAAAATGAGGCTGCGATATCAAGAACCGTCGTAGCGCCATTTATAACGACCCTGTAGTACCATAGAGGATACCTAAGGACCTATTAACAAGATTTATTGAAGTCCTTTGTCTGAACATATTAAATAAAAAAGCTTTTAAAATAATGTCTTGAAAACATTAAAGGGCATAGAATGTTAGACAATACACGTTTGTAACCTTAGCTAAAATTGGAAATTGGTATTAAAAACTTTTCTGCGATTTTCAGGAATTATAAAGTGAGGCGAAAAAACTATGCTACCGTGGCATAACTCGAATTTATACTCTCATAGACACTACTACCACCGTGTGATTTTTCTCGCCTTACCTATGATGACTGACAATTTTGCTATAGCACCATTTTCCAAAAAACCATAGCGATTTGCGAAAAAGTGTCATAGATACCTACAATGTTTATAATGCTTCGTTAGGTACCGAGTAGAGCGAATAGAAACATATTCAAATGGTGTTTAGTTGTAGGTATGCTTAGGACGCTGAACTGAGGTTAGTGCCCAAGCATTTCTGTTTCATGTTACTGAAATGTCTATATTTAGACACGTGTTCACCTATTTGAGGTAGAATTTCAGACACCGACTGCATAACTTACAGCACTGAAACTTTATGTTGTTGTTATAATTTGCTTACATAACGTTCAACCAGGAAGATGATTGCACAATAAAACTAATAAACACCTTTAACAAAATAAAGTCCATGAAATATTCCCAAATGCTGGTTGCCGTATAAATAAATTTATAAATTTATGGATAAAAACCTTTAAGATATTTTACGGCATATTATACAACGACTATAGTATATAAGGCGCAAAACTCACGCCTTGAAGGAATGTGAAAAGCTTTGAATGCAAATTGAGACGAAAGCTCACAGGCACCTACCTAAGCCTGATACTCTGTACCAAAGTTTCAAAAGCCAAAGGGTCCACGAACTGCGAAGTAAGCGCATAAGATGATAATCTTTCGGATTAGGACATTGCGGGGAATCGCAGAATTAGGTCGCTGAAGGCTGTATCGATCTTGTTAATAAGTATAATCAGGGTTTGTGAGGCCGTTTAATGCCCGTGACCGTAAAAGTGGATTTCTTCTACTATTTTCCGGGATAAAATTTATAGAAATGGTTATAAAATGCAAAATAAGTTAATAAGTTTTTATTTAATTATGTTTGTTATTATTTTTATAATATTTCCTTAATTCTAGTTTTTGTAAATTTTTGTGCTAAATGTTTTGTATTGTGTGTGAGTAGCAAATAAATGAATGTCTATGTCTATGTCTAAATAAGTCGGGTTTTCTTCGAGGTCTGCTGATCGCAGCAGCGTAGAAACAACGCTACTAACCTATGAATGTTGAGGACCATTGTTTTGATAAGCTGAAGTGCTAATCAATAAAAATAATCAATAATTAATAAATATTTTAAACTGTTGTAAATTCTAAACTTATTTATGTAATTAAATAAATAAATATTAATTCTGATATTAAAAATTATTATTTGATTTAGTTCGACCGGATTTGGGCAAAAAAAATCATTGAGCAATGTAGTCTCATTATCAAGATTGATAATCTTCATGAGAATAATATAAAAAATAATGTTTGAAAATCCTGTAGCGAAAAATTATCTTATCATTAGAAAAGGAAATCTATATTTAAATGATAGTTGAAAAACATAATAGTGTAGGTATTTGATTTGGAAAACTGAATGAAGATAAGAAAATAAATTAGGAGAATAGATACACTTTATAGAGAGCAATATCTTTATGTTATACAAACATTTCGGGCATTGTCTGATTTTAAAATATTATCACGGTATGCAGTTAAAAGTTAAGTAGAGCCACTTAAGTACAAAAATCATTTCGCGTCATTAAGAAACCCTATTTAGGCTAGTAATGGACGTAGAGTGTGGGAAAATAGGACATGCCTCTTATTAGCACTATATTCAGGCTTCACCGTGACCTAGAGCTTCAAGGTAAAGTTAATTGTTCATAAGGGCAATAGCCTACAAAAGCAAATGCGTCTTTTAATAATTTAATAAAGCGTGTAAACAACGAGCGATGGTATAGTGTTGGAGACACAAAACATGTTTCAATGTTCTAGTTTTTTATGTCGTCGCTTTTAGAAGAAAGTTAATTATTTAATAGTCATAACAAAATACACGAGAGTAATTTAATCACAATAATGTAAAATAATATTATCATAATCATAATACCAGGTTTTGAATATTAGTTAGATATAGTGATTAATTAACATTATAATAGATTTCTGGGATTTATAGTTCTGACCCAAAGTCAAATAAACAAGAAAACCTTTTTGGACTACCGTTAAAAGGTATAGAAAGATAAAATATGGAGTAGATGATGAATACTCAACAAATCAAAATATTTATATACATTATATCAATTAGCATTGTCGGAACATCAAACAAGACACTCTAGCTCTCGGGACCCGCTCATTGTGAGCTTACAGGCTTTTCATAAAATTATTACAATTTCTCTTAACTGAACTTCCTTACATCAATCGCGTTTACTCTTCAACGGTGAGTTAATTAGGTACTTCGTCATTTTAATGTTTCAAGGTGGGTCGGTAATGTGATAGAAGTTGTTTTATAAACTTATAAACTACTCTTATGATCGTCACGAATATAAGAGAAATAAGAAAGGAAAATGACAACCGGTATAGCGATGATGTGCTTCTATAGGTTTCTATCGTAGTATTTAAAGATTTTAAAGTAACACGGGCTAAAATAATTCAAAGGATTTTCCTACTGCTTTAGAAGATGGTTTACTTTATTATTGCGTGTGGAGCTTTTCCAAGCACTTAGTAAGCAGCTAACTTTATGACCTTTGCCCACGTCTTTCAGCTCATAGAACCCTGTATTATCCAAATTTCCTGTTTGCAATTAGGAACACAGACGTAAAATACATAAGAATTACCTTCCTACTTAAAAAAAAAATATGCTGCAAATGTTTATGTATGTATTTGTATATTTTATAAGTTTTATTCAACTTATTTATTTGTCGTTGTTTTAACTCATTTAGGGCTGATTTTTCAATCATCAGATAAATGCTAACTGTTGAATAAATTTGACGTATTGTATGGAAAATGTCAAATTTATTCAACAGTTAGCCTTTATCTGATGATTGAAAAATCAGCCCTTAGTAAAATTAATTAGGAACTTGATAGCTACGATACTAAAATGTGACAATTAATAATATTGAATAAGAATTTCAAAATTTAAAATAACACAATCAATTCCACCAAACAAAACATGGAGATTCCCGGTATCCTTAATTGATCCGTGATAAAATTGAGAAACATTCCTGGAAAACTTAAATTTACGCTTCGCAAATCAGAAATTATGAGTGCACATTGCCTGCTGCCGCTTTCAACAAAATTAATGGTTTCTAAACAATGGATCATTTCTGTTCATTACAGGCGCGATTAAGACCGCTTTAAGAAATGGGGTTAGTATCGTTAATTTTAGACTGAACTATTTAGGTTTATTTCAAAACCGCAACCTATAAAAAGCAAGGTCAAATATCGTACTAAGCAATCGGATAGATGCATTTCAATTACGAGGATTTTAAGTCTGAACTGTGGATAGTGGCTTGTAATGTAGTGATTGATGGATATCAAACTCACTCAGATCAATGTGCCGGTAAGATAATAATATGAAGGCACAATTTTCCTTCTCAAGTATTTACGGCACCCATTAAACAATACATTGAACTAAATTATGAAAGAATTGTTTTCCATTTATTGACTTCCGTCCGATAAAGGAACCGAAACAATAAATAATTTTGTATTATAAATTGGGTTCATGGTACAAACTCATTGTTAACATAGGACAAGCTGTAATTACGGAAAGCTCGCAAGGTAGGCTTGTTAGCCTTGAAGGGATTTCCGAAATCCCTATTTATCCCGAAATAAATAGGTATCACGGAACATATCCACCGATAGATTTAGCGGATTTACACTCACACAGCGCGGTATTAGAACACAGCGGAAAACCGTTGGATTGTGTTATGAAGTCTTGAAAACAGAAAGTTTATCTGGTGACGGGTAGATTATTAAGTGTTTTGATGCGTAAATCTGAAAATATAACGAGTTATAAAGGGTTTGCTGCAAAAACGCAAATTTTCCCCAAAGACTTAATTTTATTTCTGTGATTCGATTAATAACTATTATGATGCTGTTTCTTTACTTTGGATAAATATTTTTTTTATATTCTAAGACTTATTTTTATGAGTATCTACATGCTCAGGGATTTATATGTTTTAAATCTCATCCAAACGCTTCTCACTACTCCATATTTGCATGTTATTTACGATGCCCTTTAGCTCTACCTTCGTAAAATTGGAGTTTTATTTCCTTTTATCTTTACAACAGCATTACCGTAAAGGGAATAGAAAAAAGTACTTAGTACCAAAGTGGGTCAGGTCTGTTAAAATACAAATTAACTCTAATAGATTTCCGGACAACCTCTATTTGAGCCTTTTCAATCTTTGCAAACGTTTCGAAGGATACGAGGAACTTTCTTAAATTTTTCTATTTTCAGGTTGTTAGGAGACAAAATATGGTCACACTTAAACGGAAATGTCTTTCTTTTAAATAAATGGAAGAGTTATGTAAAACAAATTTACAACATTTGGCGACACTAAATAAGAAAGATTACAAAAATAGTTAAAAGTATTTTAAAAAATATCACCGGTCTTTACCTACTGTATATTTTATCACAATAGGTAGGTAGGTACTAATTCTTATCATTATATATTTACCTACCATGCAACGTTGGTCAAAAATTTGGAAGCCCGAGCATTAAATTTATGTACAATATTCCGTCCTATATCGTAACATAATTATTTAGGTGTAGCAGCAGGCAAAAGCGACAATGTACTTAGTTTGTACCAATTTCAACTACATCGCACATCAAAGGAAACGGAAGCCCAAACTTCACCTGAGTGAAATGTTCAACTTAAACTTTGATTCAAAGATTTAAGTTGTTTCGGTGTTGCGAGAAGGTAATGTTTACGTGGGGTAATTAATTAGGGTAAATAATGAATTATAAAAGTTTGGGGTAACAAATAGGATCACATAATATGGTGTCCGGTGTGATAGGAGTATTATACTCCAACAATAAATAATTTAACAAAAATATCGAATTAAAAAACAAAAAAAATGTTTAATTATTAGTGACGTTATGATTAATCTGGGTACAGATCTCTGTAATAGAATCCATACCTTGTGAAAAAGTCAACAAAAAATATCTCCGCTAAGATAGTATTTCCAAAATAGTCACTAATTAGTTTGAGTAATTACAAGGGTACTCTACCAATTGACCCACTTCTCGAGATACAGATTCTTGCCCAAATTCAACATTAATTAAGTGCGCCTTCTATGAGAACAAGTATATCCTATGTTTGTTATTTTTTTACTGTTTGAAATCACCACTGTCCAGAAAAGGTAATTCTAATATCTAAAAAGCATACAATAGGCTGATAAACACAATACTACTCATTTGCGTCGCGCAGTCGGGTAACTTACACGTTTTCTCGTTAAAACATCTTTTTCTGATACGGCTTAATCAATCCCAAGAAGCATTTGGGGTTCTATAATGGTTTACATTTAGTTCATCGGTGATCTCTAAGCATTAACATTGGCCACACATGGTTCATTGGCTGTATTAAAGTGAACAAATTCACTCATACCTGTATAAGGCCTGTATAGAAGTTCAAAAACAGCCTATTATGCAGCTATTAGTGTTATAATAGGATAATATTATCCTTCTAGTCAGTTTTCATTTTAAAGCTGAATAAGAGCATTTTAAGAGTGGATAAATACGGCACGGGCTGTTTAAAGGTCCACATGTACGCTGTTATGTTGCTGGCATTTTAATACAACAAATGTGAACCTAAATGCAGCCAAAGGCTGTTATATTTATTTACTTTTTGTGGACCGTTATTCAGCTTGTAGCTCCAAGCGGGTCTGTTTGTGATATATTAATCAGCCTTTAAATTATTCTTTAAAAGAGCGTTTAATGAGTTCACATGTGTGCATTGAATACAAGGAATTCCAATACCTTTGTTAAATATATTTAAATAGTAAATAATACAACTTTACAAATGTTTGATAATTTTTATTTTCATCTCTTTCATTTTTATAGTTTCATCCGTTATCATGTCTTTTTGGCTTGAAAAGATAGATCCACATTATTGTCTTAATGCGTCTGAAAAATAAAAAAACAAGTTGATATAATATGCAGTCAGGTAACTATAATTATTCGGAAACTATAGTAGGTATATACTAAGTAACTTGTGGTAATAAAACTAAATTCAAATTTTCAATGCGGATCCCTAAAATTTTTGTAATCTAAAAAATCTAAAAGGGCATGCACGTGAACCATTAAAGAGCTGCTTACCAGCCCAGGGCTGAATAAGATCTTATTGATCTTATGTTGTACAGCAATTGACATTAAGATGGTACACAATGTGTCCTTTCTACAGCTCACGGTATTATAATAGTACACATGTGAGACTTTAAACAGTTCACAGCTGTAATTTAGAGTTACAATGGTTCACATGTGGCTGGAGACAAAATGGTGGACAATGTCCAGCATTCTTCACTCATAAACCTATATATTTTTTTAATTATTTACGGTTTTATAACATACTACGTAGTTTTCGTAATTAATATTGTGGTTAATGTTCAAATAAAAAACTATAGACTGATTTTAATGCCTTAAAAACACAACAATCAAAAATTGAAATCTTCGCCTCTGCTTATTTTGAATAATTATTTTGGTAAAACGGCATTATTCTCGAGGCGCATAAAAATTTTTACTCTAAAAATATATATACTTTACAACAAATTTACAATACCCATCGTTTTAACACAATAAAATATAATAAACACAGAGTACTTACCGTATATTATAATCCAAGTCACATAAAAAATATGGCTGCTTATAGACACTCACGAGCGACGTACGTAATTGTTAACAAAATTAAACTGCCCTTGCTATTTTGAAGAAATAAGCGGCCGCTACTAGTTATAAGGGTACACTTGTGAGCTTAATACGATATAAAGGCTGTTTAATTGTTCACTCGTTACTTCTTATAACTCTCTTGTCTGTATAAAGAACCACATGTGATCATATATGATGCCGTTAATCAGCTTCAAGACCACAGGTTCTCTCTTAAACTGCCGTTATAGTGCTACTATTCAGCTACTGTGTACCATTTGAGAACTTAAGGCTGCATAATTTGTGCCCAAACTGGTGTTATAAGGGCTGTATAGCATGCTATACAGCCCTTATACAGCTTACTTAGAGAGCTTAAAGAATAAATGTGTACCATTAGTCAACCGTTATAGAACCCCAAATGCTACTTGGGATATACCTACTACATATCAACACGTCTTGTTTCCTAATATTACTCATATCCAAACAAGTTATTCTTTATTAATCTGACCACTGGTCAACAGTCACCACTTAACTTGTGACGTGTAAATGGTGACAAACACATCTACAAATGACTCATGTACCTATTTACTGGCCTATCATTCGTAAGGTGTTACTCGTAACCATGAAGTTCTTATGAACCAATTAGTATTGTTTGAACTATAAATGTGATAATTTCCAACTCAATCATAACATCCGTGTTTTATGGTTGTAGTTTTCAGTTTGCCATGACTACTTACATATGTATTTCTGAATGATATCACTCATGTATTTTGGAAAAACATTATAAATCTAGATCACTACGAGATTTATAGGTTATGCACGTTCTTGAACAATTCCTATGTTTGTCAGTCTTTGTTTTTACTAAGGGCACGTGGAACTCATTCTACAATACTACCTACTACTTACGATATTTTCTGATGTTTACTAAAGCGAACAATTTTTAGAACAATAAGTACATATACCTAAGTTAAAAGCTTTTCATCGGCAGCATTTTATGGCCAGCGTTATAATGGATTTTAATATGAGACGGGCGACGGGCATCAGCTTAATTTTGTGTACCTACCTACTGTTCCGACATACTAGTAGGTACAGTGGTGAAATAAAAACCAAATATGTTTTCATTATAAATTATTATAAGAATACAAAGAAACCTCTATCGTAAATAAATCTATCCCAATCGAACAAATACCTAATCTTGCCTAAATTCTCACGGGAATATGTTGAAACCTGGAGGTCTAGTCTCATTAAAGCTTAGGAAATTACAGCTGTAAAGCTTTACTTTAGAGCTTAAGCGCAAGCAGCAACCTACAGCAGAGAAGCAACAAAATCAACTGAATTATGACGGTTAACCTTTACCTTCCGCCATAACTTTTACGGGCCAATAAATTGACCTTAATTCGGGTCGTTAGAGAAAACTGTTTATAGAAATTGAATAAGGGTTTCGTAACTTAAATAGCTCTACTTTTAAAATAGCACTTATTTAATGTAATTGGGTTTTGTCTATTTAATGTTTACACAAGGTTCAGCTGTGGTCCATGAAATGGGTTGCTATGATGATGATATATTGATAAATTATTATGCAAAGTTTTCGCCGACAGAAAATGATTGACCGAAACATTTTTGGCTCAGGGTTCTGAAGCACAGATATCTAAAGTTTCACCAATTCAAGAAAAGCTATCAATCGCTTTACGTATTTGGTCATCCATAAAACGCAACCTTCATCTGCCACGCTTTTAAAACTTCCCTTCAAATGCATGATTTATCGTATAAAGCAAAGTTATGTTTCGCTATCCACAAGTCGTAAAGTTTCCAACCATCAGTCCCGAACTAAAACGCGAGGACTAGCAATAAAAACTTTTCTAGAACAGTCTATTGATCCCATTTCTTATAGAAAAGGTAACAATTTTATAGATTCTATAAACTGATACCTTAGGTTAAGCAGTAAAAGTAACTGTGATAAAAATATATGCAGATGAGACTGTGGAGTTATTATCCATTAAGATACTGAAGACTTTACGACTTATTATCCAGTTAACTAATTACTCAAAGACTAAATCATTTTTAGCACCATCTTTGGATTAGAACTCCCAGAAAGATATTATGAACTTTACCTTTGTAACAATAAAGCATGTTCCAGGACAACGCTTGCGGAATATAAATTGCAGCTACCCCTGTAAAATGTTAATTAGGTTTTGTTCCGTGACAGATTACACTGTTTGCACGTGTTTCAATTTATTTTTCTGGACTATTTGCTAGAACAACTAAATTTATAGAACACAGTTCATTTCGGTCGCATAGCACAGTCAGGTCTTGTTTATTTTAGAGCCATACAATTTCAAAAAGTTATCTCGACGTCTAATACAGCCAATATCAACGAAGATGCGGACAAAATGTGCTAACACATTACAAGCTTTATTGACCTTCTATTGATCAAGTATAAATTCATTGTTGCTATAAATAGCGAGGGATTCAATTGGATGCAATTCTTTGTGTTTATTTCGTCGTATTCGTACTTTACGACAAACAATTACAGTAGACTTCGCCAAAGACAAAAAAAAAGGTTTTTTTCACGAAACAAGTATTAAATTAAGTCATGAATAGAAGAGCAGGCAGTATTTATTCTGACTTCTTGGTTTGAGAACGGGAAACAGGAAACTTTCTAACTAGGAAATTGTGAAAAAATATCTACTTATATCTAGCAACCTCATGTAGAATTTAGATTGACAAACTTGAGATTGAGAATATAAGCAACAAGCCTAAGTCAGCGTTGATCGGCATTCCTTATCGATCCAGGCGGGATCTCCGGCGTGTCAAGGTTCCATCTCGATTGATCAGATTGCCCTCGCGGCCTGTAATTGGCTGTTGCGAAGGTCGGTGCAACATGCATTTGCTATTTCTATCGCTTATTGACTTCTGCTATAAAACAGAAACATTTTTCTAGAATAATTCTGTTTAAGGAAGATTCTAGAATAATTTTCCGGGTTCTCCAATTTTATAGAAATAAAAAAATATTTATTGTGTTTTTAATTCTTAGAATAATTAGTTATTGAATAAAATAATAACTAAACATAGAATGATAGTACCTACGGGTACCTTACTATCAGGCCGCTGTCATTCATTTAAACCAGTTTGTTAATTTTAAGATCATTACCGAGACATTTGAATACATACTTATAACCTAAGAGCCCGTGATGGCCAGACCTTCCTTTAATTCACAAGCGTGAAAATTCTTTCATGTGTATGTCTAACATAGGTAAGAATAACCCCCAAACATGAAACCTGGATCGTGGTTCCTTTGGGAGATAACAGGTAAAAGGTTGTTAAGGTAAAAGGTAATAACCTGTGATGGCCAGACCTTCCTTTAATTCACAAGCGTGAAAATTATTTTATGTGTATGTCTAACATAGGTAAGAATAACCCCCAAACATGAAACCTGGATCGTGGATCGTGGTTCCTTTGGGAGATAACAGGTAAAAGGTTGTTATCTCCCAAAGGAACCGCGATCCAGGTTTCATGTTTGGGGGTTATTCTTACCTATGTTAGACATACACATGAAAGAATTTTCACGCTTGTGAATTAAAGGAAGGTCTGGCCATCACAGGCTCTTGGTCTATTAGAGATTATTTTTTGAAATGCATTGTAGGTTTTGTAAATGTAAGAATAATATAATACATTTAATGCCACTTGCAATAAATATGTTTTCTTATTCTTTTAGACTTAGGTACTAAATAGGTACCCAACCCAACTTAGTGTAAAGCACGTCAAGAATAATTTAAAAACGCGGTGGCATTTATAAAGACAGTCTCAGAAAAGATTGAAATACAATATTCATGAAAAGAAAGCGGAGTCTCATAAGCGAAGCAATAAATTTGGCCCAAAAGAGCTCCGAGATTTTAAACCGAACGTCCCTTATAGGTGCTCGCTGTAAGCTTTTATGGCTATTATTGCGTGTTCATAGCGTGAATATTCAATAATGTAGCCATAATTACGAATAATTAATGCCATTGTATTTGAATCTAAATTTAGTTTAATAGTCTCTGTTAATTGGTGACAGTTTTCTTGCACTTAAATAATTAAAGTTTGTATCAATGTGGACTGGTGACCCTTTTGGACTGCATCCAGGATTGCACTGGCAGTATCCACGTTTCTCTGGCCTGTTTCCGACAGATGGATAGTCTTGACATGACACAATTATTACCAGCTTTGGAAAGTCTAGATAAACTGAGTAGGATATTGTGAGATATCAATATATCTACTAGAGTTATATTATACAAAAGAATAAGTGGTAAATATTCGTTGTTATAAGCATATAGTCATATAGCATCATGCAGAATTTCAGTTGAATAGCCTTTTTTTTAAATTATTATTATGTATAGCAGTTTGTGTGTGATTATTCTGATTTCAATAAAATTCACTATTAATCCTGGTTTCAAAGAGTATTGATTGAACATTCTATTGATTCCTCGCTATGAATAAACTCGTTGGTAAACCAGTTTCTAAAGCTCCTAATCCTTGCAGTTGACAGCTTTGTATCGAAAATGTTGTGACTGAGGGGCACGGAAAATCCACGCGAAAATGATACTACCAACAGACAGTACAAAGAACTTAGAATAATCACGCAGTCTATAATTATTATGAATTGCATAATTACATTTTGCAGGCACGTTTGCAATTTACCTGCGGTAGAACCTCTGGTATTCGAGCCAAGGTTACAATCTTATATACCTAGCGACAAATCACTGAGTCACCGTGTTGATGCACAGGTTCTTGGTTTTTGCGCTGACTGAAAATGTTATTGAGGTTGCAGGTCAAAGGTGTCAACGAGTTTACGATCTAAAATACATACAAAGATTTAGTTATAAAAGAACATTATGTTTAACAATTTAAATTGGACGACCTATGTGGCGCGGAGGGCGAAGGTCCGCCTGCGATGCAAATGGTTGCGGGATCGGCAAATATTTGTTCTGAGTGTCTACGTATATTATATTAAAATCTACGAAATCTAGTACCCGTAACACAAGCTTTGAGCTTGCTATGGGGCTAGATGTTGCTGTGGTTCCAGCAATATTGAATGTATAAAACTTCCTGTATGTTTTGTATTATTTGAAATTCAACTTTGTAAGTAGATCATAGCAAACTTTTTTGATCATACAAAGCCATATTACTAAGCCTTGGGTACAGTTGGCAAGGGTTAAAGTAAAGCCTCTAATATAAGCAGGCTGACCTTCGATAAAAACATTAATCCAAAAAAAGAAATTCCATTCAAGTTAGCTTCTGTGTTTACGGCAAATTTATTCGGAAGCACATAATTCGATGAAATGTTCTCTTCGTTGCTGGCTTTAACTTTGTTTATTCAAGTATTTAAAGATTTGATTTCAACTGTCTTATAAGATGCAGGTAGAGGAAATAATTCAAAGGTTCAGAATACATTGTGCATAAAATAAGAGTTATTCTAGAATTATTTCCTGAAATAAACCAAGGTTTTTCTTTGAATATGTCACTGTAACAGGCACGATTTAGATATTTAGAACCTAGAATCGGTAACTAGGTCAGACGTACCTCTAGGTGTCGTAAAGATGCAAACATGAAATATTTTATTGGACGCCGAGTATTTTCTGGGTCAATGTTAAGATTTATGATTTAGCCGCAGAGGCCTGAAGAAAAGATTTTCTCGTATTCCACCTCACCAATTTCTGAGCTTGATTAAACCAGAATGACGAATCGTGAGCTTTGTTTCTCGTGTAATGAGTCTCCAAAGTTAAAACGTTTGAGTTAAATGATATATTATGTATGTCCGGGAAATTTATAAATAGATAGGTTTGCCTAAGACTAGCTGTCTTATACAGCCCATTATATTATACTTATATCAGTACCCATTATATCAGTATAGTACGTGAAAAGGTAAATTGCGTCTTCGATTTCTAATTTAAATTTAAAGTCCAATAATTATTTGCTAAAATATCTTTGAACCAAAAGTTCAAAGATCTCACACTATTTATTAGAGAAGTAACGAAGTCATTCAACAATTAACAAGGAACTTAACGACTGTAGTTTTAAAAGAAATAGGAACAGAAAACAAGTAAAAACATCAAAGGCAGTGTCAAACGTGTACCTATATCATTTACTCACGGAAGAATGCGTAATTACTACCGCAACATTATAAAAAGCCCAAGCGAATTCCCACAGTAGTTCAAACCACGGTTTGCATAGCTATGGTGCATGGTACGCGCAACTTGGAACGTAGAGCATTACGTAAGTGTGAAGCCAAGGTCGCCAGGTTGTCAGTTCCAATCTCCTCGCTCTAATGCCGACGTCATAAGGTCCAATCTGCTTCGGCTGAGTCATGTCATTGTATTTTTACGGTGCAATGTTTACGTGAGCATTTGTAGGTTACTTTTTGTTTTTTATTCGAGGGTCTGGTTATCAACGATTTCTATCTCTGTTCCTTTATGGGATTGATGATTTGATAAAGTCTTTAAGGTATTTTATAGTTTTGTAAAGTTTAATTTCACTTTCTATTGACAGATTATGATCGTGATAGACTAGTTAGGAAAGTATCTATTTTTTTTTTATTATTTATACTTGGTTATTTTGTTTTTGAAACGCTTAAATAGCAAATCAAATTTCAATACCTAACAGTAATATGTAAAGCCTTTTTAGTTAAAGTTTGTTAAATTTAATGTTTTAATTATTAGTTTGTTTATGTAATTTAAATGGGATAAGGATTTTCACTAAGAACTTAAAGGTAAATAAAGTATTCATAGAGTAAAGGAAAATCCACGTATTCTTATATTCTCTATACTAGGTTGATGTAATAAAATGAACTCCGAGAAGCCTCAAGCGTTCGCCAAAGCGGAATCAATCAAAGCGTCGACTCTTTCATACAGAGCTTCGGATCAATCATTTCGTGGAACGTTTAGACAATCGACTATAGCGTCCCCGCTTCACAAACTAATAAAAGTTTTCCCATTAAGATTTGAAGTTATAAGTTAGCATTTCTGGAGCACCGACACGGTTATTGGCCTAGACCAGATAAATGTGGAAACTAACTTTGTGGCTGTCTCACTTTGTTGGTTGAACTAGATCGAAGCCAGTTGACGATTAAAGTATAAAGTTTTTAATTGCTTAATAGCAAAAAATAATTAGAGAATAAAGTCTAACTATTTATTAATAGTAAATGGCACATTTTTATCAAATTACAGGATTTGTCAGTACAAAAACGGAACTAACCTACTAAACTCTAATTATATTTATAGACGATCAGAGCCCACAAATATTGAGTTAGTGACATTTAGATAGAATGTGTTCGAGTAAAGGAAAGGAAATCAGACTGCCCATGGGAGAATGCAGTATGCGCAATCAGCTTCACACGACGAAAGGCAATTAGCCGAAACTGTGTAGGCGTGACAGAAGCAAGAGTTACTAGTAGTGGTAATTGTAACAATTAGATGTCGTAGACAGGTGCCGGTAATTGGTGACTAGACAGCAATGATGCATAGGATGAACTTTGTTTTATTCGAGAGATATAAGATTTACTTCTATTTAAACTTGACCGACATTATAATAATCACCATCCTAAACATAAACAATTCCACGTAAGGTTTACAGCTTACGTCACTAGCTTCTATTGTAATTTTCTATATTAGGTACTCCACATCACATAACCCTTTAGGTAATACCTGTATGTCTAACAGCTATTGTATGTGTTTCTGAAAGTCCAAAGCCACCAGCTGATTCAATTACAAGCCACACGACCTTGAAAACCAAACGAAACTTGCTTCAAAAGAACAAAATATTTTATTAAAATGTTCTGACACTATCAGTACGCTTTACTCTGCTTTCTACTCTACATATTATTCCAATGAAACGTTCTTTGTCACCAATAGACCTAGTTAAAGATGAATAAAATGATGAAAAAGTAAACAAACTCTAAGATCTTAGACCTACAGCTTCAACTGTCTTCACCTTATTTGTTATTTACTATTTTATTGCTACACAACCCTTTTACCCATAAGTTGAGTTCCAAATTCTTCTCTAATTTAGTCGCCTCTAGCTAATGTTGTCACTCATCAAAATACCTATACGCTCAAATATAACACCTAAATGTGGAGTTCAAAATTCCGTTTGCGTATTAGAATAGGTATTGTGTTTCTGGAAGCCCTAAGCCGGACGTGCGTGACACTTGCACCTGCCGATTCAATTACAAGGCACAGGAACAACTCGGGCGTTCAGCTACAGTTCTGAACAAACTTTTGGGCTCGTATTTCAGCTCAACTCAACCCTAAACACATTATACGTTCAGCGCGACCAAGTAACAACATACAGTTGCAAAGTTATTCAACTATTATACAGTGGTGCCGGCCTGAGAATAGTAATCCTACTGTTTTAGATACGAAAGTTTGTATGCATGTATGGATGTTTGTTATTCTTTTGCGGAAAAAACTATAAAAGGATTTTAATGAAACTTCTCAATAATACATCAGTAGCCTATACATCAGAATAATACAAGCGTTATGGGAGTACAGTAAAGAGAGTATCATAAAACAGATCCGTGAATGCGATAATAAAAACCAAGGATTTTTTTTACTCGTAAAAACATATAGTAATTATAAACATTAAATATAACTCTATAGTTATATAGCATAATATCATAAATAGGTCAAAATACAATTTTCAAGCCAATATAGTGAATTTTCGCTTTAAATTATGCTCACATTCATCAAACGTGTGCAAAATAAATGGCTTAATTAACCGATTTAATGCCTAGTTGGCGACTGATTTGGTTCAAAATCACGTTCGTGGTAAAAATACATGTATAAATACGACGTTTTTATGCGAATTTGATTTAGGGTTTTCTCAGATAAAATATCTATAATTGGTTACCTAGTTATGATTTACACATACTTAAGGTTTAAAATTAATCTACTACACTTCTGATCCGATTTGATAAATATATCAGTTTAAAGTAAATGAATTTAAATGTTACTGCATACGTAAATAAACTTATCGTCAAAAAATAAAACATTAATGTTCTCAGTGTATAAGTTAACTTGATTAGTTTAACTGTGTTTTTCTTATAAACTACATACAATTAATAATAATATTTTCAAATATCCCAACAAACACTAGTTTAGATTGACCGAGTTACATTGAAGAATATGTCACACAATGATACGCACGGCTGGACACAAACAATGATACCAGCGTTTTTTTGCCTCAGTCAAACGCAATAGTTAAAAAAACAGTACAGTTACCGTTACAGACAAACGACGCGTGGCGTATTATTAAAGAAACAAATTTTAGTCAACGGTCAAAATTTCACTTTAAATATTGCCACTTAGGCCTCCCATATTTTAGAATAGCTTCGCTTGAAAGCAACAGAAACTCCCCAAATCCGAAGGTTCACTCTGTGACTTTAACCAATTTATCTCTCATTGGTGGACGGAACAGCAAAACAAATTAAAGGCCTTTGATTTTGTGATCACTGAAGTAAAACACCCAACTGAAATGAATAACAGAGATTTAGAGATTTTCAATGGCGAAATTATTCATGTTTTGTTTTATGTTGATAGCGAAGCGACCTGCCCGGTAACGCCCAATGGTACTTTTAGAATTTTAGAATGTAACGTATTTTAACAAAACTAGTTTTATAATCGTATTACCAACCTATTTAGATGGTGATTGTGATATAAATGGCAATCTTTCACAGGGCCATTACCATCATAATAAAGAAAATCGATTACACATTTGTCACAATAAATTTGTATGTATTACAAAACTGCGATACAACGAACACAAATTGCATTAATTACAACAACGAAGCAATTACCACTGTTGATTATAAAATTCGGCGTAACGGAGAAATATTCTGTTTGATTTGGTTATTTAATATTGCTTTAATAAATTTTACTGTATTTCAACTTTTCCCGCGTAGGTACGTATTTTTTGCGGAAATATTTTCGGTATTGAAACAATCTCCATTCTACATTTTATTAACTTAAATAACAAAGGTAACTTCTTGTAACTCAAACAGCAACTAAATGTTTTCTTGAATCACCTACACACATACGAACGAATATTTACTATAGTAAAACATGAATTTAAATAAGGTAGTAAGTTAAACACGAGATAGGAATATTATATCAGTTATATTATAGCAATATTATATAATATTATAGCAAATTCTGCTCGAAAAAATGCTCATTGATATTCTGGTCAGTAGAGGATGCCGTATTTTAGGTCACCTGAGCGAGTACCACGAGTTCTCGCTACTTTCACTTTTAATTCGAAATGCCGGAGCTTTCGTGTTAGATAAGTGCTTTTGTACGATATACAAAGTTGTTTTCGTTCAAATAGCATTGCAGTTTGGTCGAAGGTAGTTCGAAGGCCGTTTCAAAGTTGGGTCTACATATAAATCGAAATTGTTTGGATATAAGTAGCTGATGTTTATTCCCTACTGGATTTTACTATGTTGCACCTGGTTAAGCACTATGGTTTCTAGATGTAAAGTAGTACATCTATCTATAGTAGTATATATATGTGATAGAATTGATAGTGTTAGAATTAAAACGCAGATGTTAAAAGACAAAGAACTCTAAATTATAATAAACTTCAACTTGCTCCAACAAAAATTAGGTTACGTGGGATTATAATGACAAGCGCGTTAATCAAATAATTATTACTTTTCAATAAAATCTTTTCTAGGATAGTATCTATTACAATGATACGAAGATATATTTAAAACTATAACGAACAAAGTATTCACAGACTGCATTAATTCAAAAACACATTTTACATTGAAATACCAACGAACTAACTTAAAAGTCACGCTATATTCATAAGTTCCCAAGCTCACCGGCAAATTAGCATGATGCAATGAAATATCTGACCCACTCTCGGTTTCATACAACTCACACAGAGCAGGTGAAGAGCCGAGTTGGCTAAGTACTTTCTACTTTCATTCTGAAGGAAGTGAGTTCAACCCAGCCGCGAGCGAACCTCTGGGATTTTCTTAGGGTTTAAAAATATGTGCTCTAACTGTGAAGGCAAACATCGTCGTAAGGAAAATAGCATGTTCCGAGAACTTTGAAAATTTTGAAGGATATGTGAACTAACGCAACCAGCGTGGTAAATTATGGAGCTCTTGTCAAAAGAGAAGTCCCTGTCTCCCAGCAGTGGGATCACTAATAGGGGTACGTACGTACATAGAGCAGGTACGCTTGATTTACGGATGCCGGCCGGATCGAGAACCAATAGTATCCACTCCCCTCTACCATCACCACAACAATGTCAACATCCATTCATTACGCAATGAGGCCTCGCAAAGAAAAATTGCTACGTTTCTAAACCTCCGATGAGCCGCGGCGACTCTATTCCGACCCGTCAAGGTTTAAAATCGAATAAAGCAGGTTCGCAGTGCTAATGAGGGTATTACGACATTCGTAAGTTACGTACGGACCGGTTATGCCGTAGATGTCTTGGATACTTTCTGTGTAGGATTGAAGTCGGAACTTGGTGATAATATTTATTTATAACTAACCAAAACGTTCTCCTTCGGTTGTCTGGAAGAGATCGCTTTCAGCGATAAGGCCGCCCTTTGAACTTTTAAGTTTAAGTTAGTATTAAGTTTTTCTAACTATAACTCTGTTTTTATTTAGTTAAGTTCAAATAAAGTGTCAATTCATTCATTCATTCATAGGTTTAAAATAATATGCATGCAAGTAGGAATTCCCGAACTGAGAAAACTGTTTCTTTTTTATTCGTCGGTTTAAAGAAAATTATTATCACTGTTATTTTTTTAAATAATCAATTTAATAATTGATATGGTACAAAGTTTACAACCAAAAAAACTAATAGACATAATTGCTGATTACTTAATTAAAATTTAATTAAAGAAGCCATTTGCATAATTATTGCAAAATCAACAAAATTGTACAAGTATTGAGAATTAAATATTACGGTTGTGTACTTCAAAGCCACCGTTATTTCTTATAATAGGTATCGACAGTATTGTAAACGAGGAGAATCTATTTTTTATAGCCAAAGTTCAATCTATCGAACATAAATAATATGAAGGAGCGTATTGATAAAGGCTCGAAGATCCCAATAACTTATGCTATCCCTGGGAATTCCGGAACGTAATTTGTCAGCTTATCGGTTCGTTCCAGCACCCTAATAATTAAACTATTATCTTGTCATTGTAGTTTACAATATTAAGATAAGGATAAACCAAAAATATAGGTACGTATACCTACCACAGAACATAAAATACATGTACCTACTCAAAAAATCTTAAGTATCGTATTCCACAAGACCGTTGTCACTATTTAATATAACATAAAAAGCTATAAAATAAAAATAATTACAATTATTTCGGTCTTACCTCACAATCCAGTTCTTTGTTGTCCAAAATCACAGCACCCAAAAACTACTCATTATTGAGCGCTGCATCAACCCTGAACTTGAGGGTGCAAAAAAACCAAGCGAAACCTCTCAAAACAAGGCACTTCGAATTAAAATAAAAAAACAAAAAAATCACTTCATTAAACAAAAACGCAAACACCTGTCAAATATCGAACTGTCAAAATAACAACAAACGTTTACAATTCGAATATCGTTCGAAATTGGAATTCGCGGGCGGACGTACTCGGCCAACGGCGCGGGGCGCACTACGTAAATGTCAGAGCTCTCGGCACATGTGCGGAGCGGGGTAAGGCGGCGTACAGATTGCGAGGCATTTTCCGAGTGCGACTTTCCGTGAGTCCTTGTAAGACGTTTGAGCGGTTAATCGGGTTATGCCAGGGACTTTGCTCGAGTATGCGGCGAATGGTGTGTTTTTTCAAATAACTAGTTATAAAGTCATATAAAACTAATGCTCTGCTCTTATGGCATGCAATGCAGCATAGCCTTAAAACGCAATGCAATTATATTAATCTCTGATGAGAATATATTAAAGTGACTAACATTATAATAATACAAGGAAATCCCTTAGGTACACCTTTGTTTTGTAGAAATAAATAAAGAAATCTGTAAATGAATTAGTTAATTATAAAAAAAAATCCTCGTTTAGTATGCGCCTACATATTCGGTTATTGCTAACAGAAAAACCTCCAAAAACCGACATAAAAATCAGTTCTTAAATAGAAAATTCGCACGCAATAAACTCAATATATCACAGCCTATCAGTGCGAGAGAGAGGGGCTGCATCCGCTCTCGTTATATAAGTTCCCGGGCTGAGCCCCGCAGCCTTCATCCCCCTCTGACGTAGCCCCCCGACGTAGCCCCTGACGTAGTCTGGCGCCGGAACCGGGGACGAATCGAAATTGGAAATAACGCGGGATTTACACGATCAGTATTTTTAAGGAGCAAATCAAACAGGTTTTGCATAGGACAGAGAAGCTTATTTATAAGGTAGCGTGGGAATTTCGCCGGTTGGGAATTGCACTCTGTACCTACTTATTTTTTTCGCAAGTTTACTTAGCTTAGTTAACAAAATAAAGGTTAAACTATTAACTTGCAGGGCTTTAAAGTTAGTTAATAATAATTATCTCGTATCTGAAGTGACTTTTCTATTGCTACTAGGCAAATATGCGTTGCGTATATAAATATTTTTTTAAACTACCAAATAAAAATAAATGTTATGAATGTTGGCTAAGGCTTTCGTCAGCGATAATGAGTCATTTATATGAGTAGGCATTCCTACAGATTTGTTAATTGTTCTTGGAAATATTTTTTTGTAAAATTATTATTTTTGAAACCTTGATTTGATGTGCTCTTATTATTGCAGAAATATCAATGTCTTGTTTTTTATACATACTACCTACTTACTTTGTGCTATACGTATAAATAATTATAAATACATTGGAATATTCGAATATTTATAAGACTCATTCCTAAGTTTGATATACTTGTCAAGCCAAACACTTTCCAAACGCCCAAAAGTAGAATTGAAAGTGTGAATCATCCTAAACAAACGCAAGCGACGCGTCGACGTTCTACGGGAAATCTTCAAGCACCTATCACTATACCACTGGAAATTGAACCTTATAGCTTACAAAATTAAACACATAAATACAACAATTTGCTTATCAATAACGAGAATAACGCTTTGTTTTACAATTATTCCGGATTCTATTTATAATTGCTAAGTGTATTCATTAACCGTAAGATAAAATAGGTAGTTATTTATACGAGCTAGGTTTAAACCCGCTTTATGGACAACTAGTTGCTGCACCTGGCTTCGCCCGTGTTTAATTTTTTTATGGATAAGATATTTGTGATAAATAATTGGAGGAATTTGGTGGTGTCCTTTGCCCAGCAGTAGGACACGGTTGGCTCATTAAAATAGTATTTTTCTGCGGAAAAATGTAGTTTTTGTTATTAATAGTGAAATAGAGCTAGCTTACTATGTTTTTTATATATAATAAATAATTTTAACAAGCGATATATGATAAAAAAAATTATATTGCTGGCCACACAGCAACATTTGGCACATAATTATTAATAATAAAACGTTCATTATTATTTAGAATATCTCATTTAGGAAGAAAATTTATAATAGACTTTTAATAAAAACAAACCAAAGACGGTTTTGTTAAAATTTGTTATGGTCGAGCCTTACTCGCATTATAAGAATATATATATATACATTTGAATGTATTGTTTTTTAAAATAATTTTCCGTGGGATATTCAACATTTATGCAGAAAAAGAAGGGAGAGCTTATGTAGGTAAGTAAGATAAGATGAGGGTTAATGTATGTTCACAAACGTTTAAATAAAGAACGAACATCCATTCAATAAAGATACTCGTTGATTATAGAGTAGGGACAGACTCTAAATGCTATGGAACTTTCTCTAACCTTTGATATATTTGACCTGCATTATTTATTAAGCGACCAACCCGGTTCTTATCCATCCCTTTTCATCCAGTTTGTTACATCTAAAGAAAACTTGACAAAGCGTTTATGGTTTAAATAAGATTCAAAGCAAATTAACATACCATAATATCTATACTAGGTACTCGTAATATATACTGCCGACGGATCGACTAGTGGGTTCGTATAATGATTTCATAATGCATCTTCAATTAGTAACATTGATAAAACTAGCAGGTAATACCCAAAACTAATATACTAAGCCCGGTAACGGTTGGTCGCTTAGCCGCTCAAACGTCGAAGTTATAAATAAACAAAACTATTCGAGCTAAAGTTTTAATTAAACGAGATTGGCATGATTTGTGCAGGTAGAGCTAACAGCATCGTAGAGTAACAAAATGGAAGATAAGCTAACATATACCCATTTACGTTCCCACTGCTGAGACACAGGGACTTCTCTCTAGAGGAGAGGGGAGAGGAGATTAGTCCTTAATTTACCAGGTCAAGTGCGGGTTGGTGAATGTCACATTCTCAAACTTTTAAAAGTTCTCATAACATGTCGGTTTCCTCACGATGTTTGCTTTCGCCGTTAGAACACGTTTTCAAAGCGCACATACATTTTTCAAAAATAAAAATCCAGAGGTGCACGACAGGGTTTGAACCACGACCTTCGGAATGCAAGTCTAGTGTGCTCCCACTTACCCAACAAGGGCTTACGTAAATATGAATAGACATTTCACTTTTGTATAATGAGTTCATACTCGGTCAAGTTTTCGTTCAGTATCTAGTATCTATGCCTTACTCTTACATGTTTTTCACAATCCTGCAAACAATTTGCGCGAGTTTTACAGCACAATGCAACGTTGTAAACTTCAACAATGTCCCCGACTGTTGCTACGGATGTGATTCTAAAGTTTTTCATATTACATGTTCTTTTAAGATTATAAAGATGAATCAGTTTGACTTAGTTTTAGTAGTACCTACTATAAAATGTCCCACAGACAAAAGCATTGCACGTGCTTTGCTTATAAGGTAATTTTTCAAGACATCGCACAGCCATAATAAGAAAATTCACAAACTAGAAAGAACGAAATCATCTTATTACTTGGGTGTAAAGTGCTGTCGTGATTAATTTCAAGGGCAAAGTGCCGGGTATAGGAGTAGGTAATCTTTTTATCGACTTTGACCCTTATTTACAGGTGCCTTAGCTTAACGGCCTGCTGACAGTTTTAAAAGAAGTCTCATTTTGTAAATGAGCCGTCGGAACAGGTGCTTCAGCGACGCGATTTGTTAACGTTGAAAACCAGAAGCATTTATAAAATCTGGATTCTTTCTAAGGCAGATCTATCATCTAGTCTAGGCGAATAGAAATAGCACAGCTTAAACCTCTGGGCGTGTAGACAAGTCAAGATTTGTGGGTTTGGTACAAAAGCGATCTCTAAGAAAGGAATTTCGAAATTTCTGGAGAATTTGTTAAGTACCTATTTAATTCTTAGTTTAAACTTTGAACCTTGGTTCTATCTGCAGAAAAATCTGGAATATGTGAAATTGCTATTTTTCAAGTCTGCGTTCTCTATTCGGGACATTTCTGCCCTAAAGGTTATTTGTTATAGTTCTGCTATAGTAAAATTATCCTCTTCTTGGTACAAATCTGAATTGCGTATGGTTGTACTTCTTTTTATTTACACTTCATATTTATTATTATAATGTGAAGATTTTTGCGCCAATAAGGGTAGGTATGCTACAAATAATCTTGTCAGAGACAAGATTGCGTCTAAATACCAAGTTTAGACGCAATTTTGGTGTTCTATTCAACCGACCCATTTCGTAAATTTCAGAAATAATAAAATTTTACAACCGACTTTTTAATCAAATTGTACAATGTATGTTGGTCAATAAATTAAAAGTACTCACACGCTACAATATTCACGACACAACCCTTTTATTGTCGCACCGGTAAACATGCGTAACGATCAGTACTACAGTTCAAATGTATACCTTCACCAAATGTGTCTTAACACAAGAGAATACAGAACATTTTCGTTTGATTCTACAGTCCTGTTGATGAGAGTATGGAGCGAGAGATAAAATTAAATTAGCATCGGATGGTTTGAAAGCACTAATAAAGGGACTTTCTGCTTCTTCAATAAAGGTTTATGTAGAAAATGGCATAACATGAGCTCTTAGGAAATTGGACAGGCTTCCTATAGCGTTAAGTATTGAAACATATACCAAAATGGGGTGAAACGTAAACGTCGATGGATGAAATGGAAGACCAAATCCATCGTATCATTTTACTTAACTTTCCAAGGAATACAAATCGTTAGAAAAAAGAATCGTAATTTAAATAAGCATTTAGGTATTATTGTAATCTTTATCAACACGTTTTCAAACGACTAGACTGTTTGAATAGAACAAGGTAGAGTTTTGGCTTTGGTCTTGACAATCTTAAATCTATGTAGGTAGATACTATGGAAGTATCTGTAGGATTAATTTTTAGAATTAACTAAGGATTATACGGCTGCTATACAAGGATATTTGAGAGAATTGTGTCATTCACCAACCAGCACTTGGCCAGCGTGGTGAATTAAGGCCTAATCTTTCTCGTCAAGACAGAAGATTAGGCCTCCCTGTGTCTCAGCAGAGGCAACGCAAATAGGGTGACGCTGATGATATAAACCACATCACATAATGCAATACGTTATACCCAACCCGACGGAAAATATACAGAGTCAGGCAGTATAAGGCAAGTTGTGGCCTAACCCCGCTCTTGTTTGAATATTTATTTTTACCACCGCATTTTTCAAAGCATCTCTCCAACATGTCTAAAATGTATTTTCCCTTGTCACTGATCCATTCGCTAACTCGGATAAAATATGAGAAAAGAATTAATATTTAAAATCTTTCTGGGAAACGATAAATTTAATTTTATTGTTACGACAAGCGTCTGACAATTTTAAGTGCTGGAAAATGGCTCCCTCCTGAATTATGATTGACTATTTGCGCTCCGTGGCACGTAGTGATGGATTATAGGGAAGATTGGTAATGATCTTGAAGCTTAAATAAAAAAATGTATATTTATTAACAAGAAATATTAAAAAGGCAATTCAGGTCTATGGGAAGCAAATTATAACGGAGTTTACACTTTTGTGCCTACAATTTGAAAGCATCGTAAAAATCTTATATAGTTAGTCTACAAAGATTTTTACGATGCTTTCAAATTGTATTTGCTTTAAAAGGAAAAGCAACAGAAAAGTTAAGCTTAAATGAAAGGCTTCCGAACAAAGAATGCCACATGCCACGAAGGCATTCTTAACACCTACCCTCTCCACATTGTATTCTCTATTGAGTGTTCTAACTGAAGAATAAACATTTTTTACTGAATATAACAGGATTATAAATGATTGTGACTGTGCAAGTTAATTCTGCTATACTTTTGTATATAAATGCTTTGCAACAAAGCAACATAATGAATTATTTTGATCAATTTCTGCTACTCTGTGCTTTTATTTATGGTTTTATAGATCTAGACAGGGAATTCAGATATTAAATTAACTATTTGACTTTCACAATTTTCGTGAGTTACACTATTCATTTTATAACAACGGGACCTACTCACCTATTTACAAAGGAGTTAAACACGCTTGACGTTTCGACTACAACAAGAGCAGTCTTTCTCAGGAGTGAGCATACCGCCTTAAACTCGTGAATAAGTGAATAATTCCCGTTGTTATAAAATGTACGAAGGTAACTAAGAAAAAGTTCAGCAAGTGCTATATCTGTTTATAAATATCAGTTTACGAACCTGTGAGAAACTGAACATAAATAGTTCTGCTTTGAAATTTTACCATCTTAAACGGCTGCTATACAAATATAGAACAAAGGAAGATAAACTACATACTAGTTGGTAAATTTTCACACCCATAACTGGGTCAAGATACGTTAGTTTCAATTATAAGTATAGTGTGAAAAGTTATGGCAATAGGCAATATGTGTAAAGGACGGATTCCATTTTTTGACGCGGCTTGGAAAACGCAGACTTGTACGACCACCAAAGCGGTAAATCATTTTTTAGAACATTGAAGCTGAGACACCTTCGGGCCTGGGAGAAAACACTAACTTATATTATAACTAGCAGCCCCCGCGAACTTTGTCTCGCCATATACTTTTATTTGCAACTATCTACATACAAAATTTCATCTAAATCGAATTTTCCCACGTAAGCATATATTTTTCCGCGGTAAAAAGTAGCCTATGTTAGGATTAGGATATTACATTACATTGACTCCACCCCGTCCCCCGTCCCCCGTACCCCAGTGACGCTTACATGGAGTCTACATCGCATGCTGGCTAGCTGAGCGCGGTGAGCGACAACCTCTAAACTTTTTTCTAATACTTGCATTTTTAAACTCGTGATATCTTCCGAAGTAAATGTCCGAATTGAATAATTCAAAAAGTTATAAAAAGGTATTAAAGCCGTCTTGAATATAAAGTAATTTATTTGGATAAGGATTAATACCAAGGTACAAATGAAGACCCTTTCAAGACGCGGCATATATAAATTAATATTTTAGAATAAAAAACTGCTTACTGTGACATAACTATAATATTTAGACATATGCTGTCGCGACATTTTTTGTAGATAATGATGAGTTCTGCAAAGTCGTAGTACATGATTTTGTACTAACATCAATAGTTTTCGCAGCGCACGCGACGTAAGACATTTTTTAGGTCATTTTTTTACATTACATATTACATTATTGGAGTTTTAGTAAGGATCCCTAATTTTTTTTTAAATATAATATAGCCTATGTTACTCGGGGATAATGCAGCTTTCCAAAGGTGAAAGAATTTTTGAAATCGGTCCAGTAGTTTCGGAGCCTATTCGTTACAAACAAACATACAAACAAATCTTTCCTCTTTATAATATTAGTATAGATTTATAACGTATATGATGAGAAACCCCCTGTGATGACAAATTCCCTCTATTCTATAGATTTCGAGTTAAGACCTGTTACGCTTCGATAAATTCAGATACAGATCTGCTGCGTTACTGAATCGAAGTTTACCTTGGCAGCAGGCAATACACGTAACTCTACATAACAAAGTAAATACTGAATGACCAGACACTGAACTGAAACCATAATAATTTTATGTTCGCAGGAAACAGGTTGCAAATCGAGTTAGTCGGAAGCCACAGTTTTAACGGAAGCACCTATTGATTGACATACAAAACCGAAAGCCTTACAATATGGGTTTCTACGCGAACCATGAATATACTTTGTAAAAAATTGTAGATTTCAAATAAATACTCTTCCAACTGCAATAGACATGGAATAAAATTTACTTATAATCAAATATTTAAGTCATGTTAACAGAAAACCCAAGTGATATATATCTTATTTGCAATCAAGCCATCCATTGCTGGACATAGAAAAAAAAAATTATAAACATTTTAAACCAAATCAAAATAATGAAAAATATTTTAAATTGAGACTATTTAAAATATTTTAAAGATTACCAGTTGGGTTGTTTCAGATGCTCTAAGATTTTTCTAAGTAGCCACAGTCTTCACAAATAATCTTGGCAAATAAAACCGATCAAAGTTTTCTAAGTTACATCCTAAGAAGCAATGACCCGTATTAAGATTGCATCAGCGCATGCTGTGTCCCTCGCCACCCATTGACCTCAGTTAATTGTTCCAAGTGGATAATGTAATGGAATTATGTATAGGAAGGAAGACAGACTTAGCGTTAATAGCAGCTGCCTTACAGCTGTGGGCTTGCGATAATTACTGCGGTTAGGGTCGATTTGGTTTGATTTGGGTCGTAAATTGGCAGGTTCTTGGGGCTCAGGTGTATCTTTCCTAATCCTGTGAGTTTTATCTTTATCAAGGATTCTCTTAGCCAAGTATATTTTCCGAGTATATTTGATATGTATAAGATTAATGCAATCAAATGTCCAATTCAACAGACGCCAGTTGGAAATCGTTTAGTTACTCGGATATGGATTTTAGATGACATCACCATCGTGTTGCAGGCGCATCGGCCCGTTACGGAGGGTTTATAGATGATTATGATCATAATAATTGTCAGCATCGTATCAAACTTAAATAGAACAATAGTTAAAGTTGTGTAAGAAATCTTTACTAGTTGCTATAGGACCAAATTTCTATACAAAAACCGCCGCCAATATGGCAATCCAGATAGACAGAATTTCCGTGGGTGCAAGAGGCCGTTGTTGTGATACATTTTTATTACTTTCTTAAGTACTTAGAACGAGAACCTCGGAGGTTAAAGCGAAGCGATTTTGAGCATGTTTAGAGACTTTTCTCTCGTTTCTGGGTAATAACAATTTGAGGGACTGAAAACTTGGCTCATAAAAATTAAAACACGTATTCAATTTACTTCTTACGTCGAAACGAAGGTTACTGTAACACAACCTTTAAAACCACCTTTGTTTGTTAACAAAAAATATGTTATACCTATTTATAAAAACATTACTTTTTTATTCTGTCTATACCTATTTCCACCCGTGTCATTTGATGCGTTATTATTTTCCCGCAGACAAAGAGGTTTAAGTACCTATCTATAAGTGAACATAGTTCGCATTATGTCATGTGGTGTCGGTCTAAGAATAGTACAGCTCCATCCTATCCCGCGAGTTAAATCGACTTTTAATAGACGCGAAAAAAGACCTATAATGGATTCTGTTTACGAATAGAAGACCAGTGCCCAGTACTTTATATGGCTTGCAATCATGATAGTTGACATCGCAAATAATGAAATTGGGCTTGACCTTACAGAGCCTACTGATAAAACATTGGACAAGACGTCCAATGTTTTGTCTTTCGGCATGTCCGTACGACATTCCATAACTAAGAGTGACAGTTAGTGTGCCCTTAGAAGCCGTATGCATTGTCCGAACGACCCGACACGACCGTCCGCACCGCGTGATTGATGAATCATCCGTGACTCTACAATGACACAGGATTTTCCAGCAAACGGTTTTGAAGTTCTACAATGGAACTCTAGTCGTTTGAATTTAAATGCGATTCGTTTTCAATTGAGAATAGAAACAGGACTTTGTGGTATGTGATTTACCTGCATAGTGGTTTTCCTGTATCTATTAACCAGGTTTAAGTTCATGTTCTTTCATTGTATTATTATTCATAGAAGATAGGTACCTAAGTACATTTATTAACTGCGTAGATAGTTTTTTACTATTTGTCAAGAACCCGTTAATATTTTGTGAAAGAAATCATGTTTTTGTCATCTTGGCTCGTAATATAAATAAAAATCAGAATTTAGATTGAAATCAATTGAAGAGTCAGTTGGTTTGGTATGTTTAAGTACCCACTTAAGGACCTTACGCACTAGCGGTTGGCCGCTAGGCGGTTAGACTCGAGCGGTCCAACCGCTTAACGCGGTTTCTTCGCGGTTAGCCGCCATAGCGGTCAGCCGCGATGAAACCGCGTTAAGCGGTTGGACCGCTCGAAGGCGCGTGGCTCATAAACAAAATGGACGCCGTCGAGATAGCTTGTGTTATTTATTTTTACTCCCGAAAACAACGAAAGAAAAATATCTCTCTTTTCCAAAAATATCTACTAATTCCTCTTTTCCAAAAATATCTACTAATTCTTCCCATTGTTTCCGTTTTAAATCTCTATTCTTATAAACTGCTCCTTCACAATTCCAAATAGCTTCACGTTGTTGAATTTCAACAATGAATTTCTCTGTGTCGAAGTTCATGGCTGCGCAACTGAAAACACGTGCATACTTCACCTCGGCTCGCCGCAAACTAACCGCCAGTGCGTATACACAAGATGGCGGCTAGCCGCGAAGCGGGCCGCGTCACTCCATTCAACCGCCGCGGTTGAAATTTTGTGGCGGTTTAGTGCGTACAATCATAAGCGGTTGCATATTATTAAACTGGAAAAGCGGCTAGCCGCGCGGTTAGCCGCCCCCGCGGTTAGCCGCTAGTGCGTAAGAGCGCTTAGAATTACGTCAACATTTTCTTGTGGAAATCTGTAGCATTGTTTAATTTATTAGAGCCAAAAAATCCCTAACACGAATTTCCTGTCGAAATACTATAGCGACGAGAGTGTATTAAATATTACTAAAGAAAAATCCGACGATGAGTAAAAAAACACAACATAAAATACTGATTAGATACAATGGTTGCATGTGACAAAGGTATTGTATCAAATTCATGTTAACACGGGATTGCCCTCTTTCCGCGTCTGAATGGCTTCCCAGGTGCAAAGTCTGTGTTTACAGTCTTTCTTTTGCGGTCATCCAGTGCTGCATTTTTACTCGTATGTGGTCTTTATATTCGAAAGTTTTTAGCAAGGGATAGTTTTTAGAATCACAATGTATCCTGGAGCTGTATTCGTACTTTGATCAAAGTATGTTGATTTCAAGATCATCGATTTTTGTGGTGTCCAATAAAGAATATTGTATTGTATTGTATTGTATCGTATTAGACTAGTGACACCCATTGTTAAGAAATTTTTTTTCTTAATCACACCAACCGGCTCTGTTCTGTGCGAGCTGTATGCAGTTTCTCCAGTTTTTTTTCTATTATTTTTTTTATTTTTATTTACAATTATTATATTTTTGAGATCATATTTTTCTGCATAAAACAATGCAGTACAACACCCTTCGAATAATTATATACGGAAGTTTTACGCTTAAAAAGTTAGCGTACCGAAAAGGCTCCAAATTGGTCTGAGCCCGAGCAAAATACGTTTTTGTAAGAATTCATTTTATTTCAGGACTTGCCTCCCGTTTATTTCGTTGGTAAAGTGTAAAAGACGGACGAAATCTGAGTTATTATTTACAGAGAGTTTAAGCTTCGCTGCGTTTGAGAAGGTTGTCTGGCCGTGGCTAAGAATTATTACGAGAGCATTTCTGGATCTTCAACATAATAATGAAATATGTAAATGCTTTACAATTCAAAATGTTCGTAATGAGAAATTTTATGGTAAGTCGGTCTTTCTATTTATCAACGATAATTAAATTAAATGCGAATATGTAATTTTTGTCAGATCTATTTATTAGTATTATTAGTGTACGGAAAAATAGGCAAAAAAGAGCATTTTGAGCTGCATACCGACAGCAGATGTAAAGTAAACTCATTAAAACCTTAAGTAGACAGGATAACTTGAGTCCTACACTTTGCATATCGTCTGCAAACATTATCATGAAAGTTCAAACTTTCAACACTCAAAGATAAAATGAAGTCTGCAGAGGACTAGTTAACCTTCCCCGCTCGAAGCTCTATTTACTAGGTCGTTCAGGGAACTTCTAAACTTCATCTAAGTTGTGCGAACAAAGATTTACTCTCTCTCCTGGAACCTACCTGGGTTCATTTCAATAGTTTCAGGGAATAAAGGTAGGGCTTTCAATCTTCAGTTATTTAGTAAGTATTTTTTTTAACCTTCTTTTCGATGATCTTGGCGCATTGTCATTATAATATTGAGATATACCTAGTGTTTCCATGATCTAACTAACAGGTAGGTAGTTACATGTTTCTAATCTTATCGTTATTCCATTGAAATTTGCAATAGACCATACTCTAGACTAGACAAGTTACGTACTGTCCTCAAATTTTAGACGCCATGCATAAGTCCCGTTAATGATTTCGTATCACATGCATATGTTTTAAAAAAGGAAAATTACCTATATTAAATTCACATGAAAAAGTGGCGTTGCAGCTCTCAAAAGCACATCTCAGTTCTCAATGAATATTCACTAGCTTTTTCATTTCGCGGTTCAAAGAAAAAACTCCAAAAACAACTATGAGAGCTACTTCGTTAATTCCAATAAAGCTTGCAAAAATGTACGCAGCATTTCATGTTCCCAGCGAGGAAACGAGAAGATTTACTTATGAAATGCAATGTTGCATACCGGGGAGTCATGGAGATTCTAGGCTTGGACTTTACCTTTGTTCCAGATTGTACAATTTCAGGTATGCAGAATAGATTTGGGGCATATAAACATTTTACGAATATCATATACCTAGGTACTAACCGACCCGCCCACAGCTTCGCTTGCGTATTTTACGTTATCTACATAAATACCTACATAATTTATATAATATAGATAGACTAATCTAACTAATCTACTATTAAGTCTACTTATATTCTTCAAAAAAAAACACTGAAGAATTTTTCAAATCGGACTAGCCAGCGGTTCCTTAGTGATATCTAAAAAGTAAGAACTAAGTCAGTAGAAATTTCATCAATTAAAGTGGGGTTATTAGGTTCTATTTTTAAGAGCTTTTCTAAATATGAGAGTTATCCCGTGTAGAAATCATTTCATTCATAACAACACATTCCACAACCCAGGAAGGTACATAGAACGAGGTCGCCAGGGGGAATGTATTCAACTTGCCGTTAATTAGACTACGTATTCTTTGCCCCGAGTAATTCCATTCCATTCATAATTGAGAAGAGGGACACAGTTTTTGAATATTTCAAACTGACTGGCTGGAAAAATCTCGTTTTTACGCAGATTGTAACCTGTGATATTCTGTGGTGCAACATTTGTAAATTTAGATAAATAAATAAATAAATATTACTGGACAATTTATATAGTATTTTTTCCCCGTATAGTATTTTTAGCTGCGGGAAAAACATGTGATTATGAAGACTATTATAGATAATGTATAGAGATGTTACCATTGTCTTCTTGCATGTTAATGTGAAAGTTTGTCTGTTTTACACAAAGAAAGAAACAATACACTTCTTATCCCACATCAGTTCCTATAGAATGAACATGGTACTTACGTAAGATAGTCAAAGTTCAGATGGAATTGCAAGTAGAAACAATTACTTACATCTAGCAAAAGCACCCATATCCGTTCTTTTCAAGAAGAATCACAGAGGTGCTCGGCGGGGTATGATACCATGACCTTCGGAATTAAAGTAGACACTCGATGTATTAATGAAGGACAGGTACATTTCTTGCTACGATATTGAAGCACAAGCAAGTGGGACCTCTCTCGTTAAGAGAGACTCCCTGTGTCCCAGCAGTGGGAACGTAAATTGGGTAAATATAAAGCAGGTGTCAGGTTATTTGCCTTACGTTTGTTTGCCCCGGTCAAACTGTACAATGACGTAAGACATAGATAGAACCTTGATTCATCGAGATTGTCAAATTTACACACCAAATCTAATTAGATAGGATGTCGTTGTTAAGCTATTTACCGCACTAATCTCCGCTTATGCTTGTAGGTCTTCAGCCGATTTGTTAGTTTTAAAAAGGTTGTCCAGTTTTATGACCGTACCTAAAGACAATTAGGACACCTTTATTATTGTCTATGAACTAACTTCTACGTTCAATTGAACTCTACGGCGATTCACGAGTATAGTTAAGAACTTTAGAGTATTAAATAGTTCGCTTTTGGATAGTTCGTAAAGGGTCGTTCAATACTATTCCTACGCTATCTAGGTATGTGTTATTTAAATTTGAATATAAGCGATGTACTTACTTATCATGTATTTTGAGCGCTATCTCTATTTTTTATGTTTTTGTATGTATTTAGTATGAACATAACATAGTACTTTCTTTTCTTGCAGATTCGCTTGGGAACGCATCCGGACTTTTGGTGGTGAAATGTACGATTTTGTTAAGACTTTACACATAAATCAAGCTCGATTTGGCAGGTGCATTGGATTATGTTGGTTCTTAGAGCCAGCTTAAGTGGTTTATCGGAAAAACTTGCTATACTAGATATTACAATCTCTCTTCATGGAGTAAAGATTTCACCAGTCTTATAACATCGCATTGTGAATTGATTTTCCCTGCGTGTGACACAGCACCGTTCTAAATCAAATACATTTAGATACGTTGTTCATATGAATTAATTCTGGACAAAAGAAGTGGGATTATCGCCCTATAACATGACAGCGTCCTTATCAGACAATTTCGACAGACTGAAACAGACGGATAATCTTGTTGATCTGATTTGGCATTGGACAGTTCAAAACCTAAAATTAGATACTTGATTATTTATGTGAGTAGGTAGGTTTCTAAGTCAAGTCACTTTATATAAAGCATGGAACGTATTTAAACCGTGCTTTTTGAGTGATTAATCTTCAGTTGCAGGTTTTTTACTCAACTATCCCGTTTTCCGGTGTCCGTTCATAGATGGCGCTGCTAAAATTGAACGAGCTCTAGAACGCGCTATCAAAGTGTTTCACGTATTGTTAGGGTTCAAACTCCGAACATTCACCAGTCATATTATATTAATATATCAGAATGTTTTTGAAAGAGACGTCTTGACTTTATTTGACAAGATGAGAATCTCTAATAATATCAATTGGTTTCGTTCGTGGGTGGGGTCGAGGAATAACTTGTTGTTAATTTCTGGTATTTATTTATTTAATTATCATATAACTGGATATTCCTCGACGTCCCAATCGAGGCATTATCATAATTCTAATATTATTTATAATCAGCATTAAAATAGTTTCAATTTTATTATAATCGCAAAATTTCGTATTTATAATGTTATGGAGATTGTTTTGTATAAATTAACGAATAATAGTTATAATTGGGTTAATAAATGAAAAGGGCGAGTCAGCTTAACTAAATCACAAAAAATTTGAACAGTGCAATCGAATAATGATAAAAACTTAATTCATCATCACTATAACATACCTTAAAATAATTTGGGTTTTAACTTAAGAACATTTAAGAAATCGGTAAGTGCCTAATTATTTTATTTTTATAAAATGTTACTAATCTATTGAATTTATTTACAGGTGTCCTACACAAGCAATTATAACCGAACTAAAGCCTCCCAGAAATACCACTTTAATTAGTTTCCTAGGAAAAGACCACAAATTTGGAACTCGCAGGCAAATAGCACAAGAGTTCACAAGGTTATCGGCACACCTACCGGATGACCTGATATACTCGTTCAAACACTGCAGCGATATGATTGAGTAAAATGGGTGATTATTGCACGTGGCCCGAGAGGTAAACAAAAGCTGTAAACACAGCGGCTTATTGTAGTACTGTACTGTCCGATGGAAAATGTTTTAAAGAATACATTTTTGAGAGTGGAGAATTTCATCTGAATTTTTGTCCTCTATTATTTTTGTTGGTGTGACAAAACAACATAGATTCATAACATCACAAACTTATGAATCGTGTATAACAAACTCTGAAGGTAATTATCTACTGTTTCTATTTAAATCAATGCCTCATACTAATTTTACCAAACCTTTAGAAGCCGTGTTGGCTAGGTGGGAACACACTCGATTTTAATTCCGAAGGGTTCAAACCCCGCCTCGCACCACTAGAATTACCTCTTGTAAAATTGATGAAGACAAACATAGTACGGAAACCGTCATGTGCTGGGAACTTTCAAAGGTTTGTACGACATGGTGTCATTCACTAACCCGCACTTGGCTACCTTGGTGTGAGTGGTGAGCAATCTCTCTCGTAAAGAGAGAAGTCCCCGTGCCCCAGAAGTGGGAACGTAAATAGGGATGCTTATGATGATAAATCACCTGTATGGCCTACTAATCAATCACCAATTAGAATTAAGCAGTCTGAGCAACAATTACCAATTACCGTTGAGCTTGCAACATTTTAGCTAGACCGACAATTCCAATCGAATTGTCAAATTCCTTCAACTCCACAGGTCAACAGACAGGACGGTAAGATAGAAGATTCATCAGCGAGCTTCCTGTTCGCAGCTAATTTAGCGGCGCGGCATCGGACATTGTTAATCAACGTGTGGTTAATAATGGATCATTATGCAGGCAAATCAGGTCATTTGATTATGGATCGCTTTTAATAACGAGCGATGATAAGTACTACATTTATAGACTAGATAAAACCTGCGTTTAAATAGTTTCCTGCGGGAAAGGTAACACAGTTATTCGGGACGGCGAGGATACAAATCCAAAAAAATAAATATAATATAAGATGATAGAAGATGAGTGAGAATATAGCTGAAAGTTTTATGTTTATTGTTTAAACATTTTGAAATCATCCATGAAATAGAATGAACTTTAAGCAATTTCCGATATTGAACCAGTTACATTCTCAGCACGATCGCCATAAGTTTTTATGAAAGAAGTCTCAATAATGTCCAGTTTCAGGGAGAATGTCCTATCAAGATAATAGAATCGCAACATTAAGCCTTTCTTTTGTTATTTGATATTCAGTCCTTTTCTTCAATGTCATAGAGAGAACATAGAGCAGACTAATTTAAGAAAATATCATCATAATTTCAGCCATTGTACGTCCAGAACTAGCAAAATTATAGTAACAAGAAGAGATTTGTTACCTAATAACTAAGACTTACATATACAAACTGCATGGACAGACAGATTACTCCATATCGTAACTCGTAAGTACATTTGTGTGCAACAGTACAAGCTTCCACCACCTAAACTAAATATACCGGTGAGTGTAAACGAATCAATCATACGCCAAGGTATTGAGATTAAGAGGGCAGCTGGAATATAAATACTACCTAAATTTAGTACAATTTTAATGAACTGTTTTACTAGCGTAGTGTAGTGCCAGTGATGAAATCAGGTAGCTAGTTTGATTTACGAGGAAATGCATACTACTACAAATAGGATATAATCATAATTTCGGTAAATTGATGAGACTATGCCGTTAAGCCTATACGTAATTGGTTAATATATTGGGGAGACCCGCGCCCTCTAGTCACGCGTAATTTAGGTTAATATTTCGATAATTATGCACAACTTTCAAGTAGGTATCTTCGAAGATAGTTATAATAGCGCTGGATCAGGGTCTAATGACTTCCTAAACCGTAAAAATACTAAAATACCTACGTAGGAATTATTGTCAAGCCAAACGATAAATCGCACAAAAATGGCGTGTAGCGATAAACGATAAAATACAATGCAAACAATAGACTGTGGCTCAGTAGCAAAGCTCCACAACCCGCCGGCCTATCACCGCCTCGTTAATAAATCACGAGATCAAGCGGAATAAAACGCGCGTGTGAAATACTGTGTTACTGTTAGCTCGCTTTGATCTGGTTAATAAACAGTATTGACTCGGTGTGGGCGTCATTTAATTAAACTTAATGGTAGCGATCGGTCAAGACTTTTATATCGCATTAGTTTGCTTTCGGCTTTGCTCATGTTACCGAGAGAACAGTATGGAGATAAATTTCATTTTAACGTAGGTAGGTTATTAGCATAACTATCCAATAACAATAGCAGTGGCAATCCAATTTCAACAGATTTTTATGTTTTAACCTAAATAGAGTAAAATCTGCGGCTTAGAAGAAGATTTACTCTCTAATATCTCTATACTGTGTAAACTACTGCACATTGTTATCAACTGCACAGCGATGAGACATAAAAAAATAAAAACAAAAACACTTAAAATTAATTTATTTTGGGAACGGCAGTATCTTAATCTTATTTACAAAACAGTATATGATCATGTTTTATTTCACTGTTGAACTTCAGCTTGCTTTATTTATTTATTTCACTGTTTAAGCACCATTAGCTAAATTTAGTTTAATCTAATAATGTATTTTATTTATATAGGAAGTTTGTTCATAATTTTGTTTCTAAGGAATGTGTACTTAGTGACATGGTATTTCAATTCTTCACCGATTGTCGTTATTTCAGCCGCATCGTCTGTTGTTGGTTCTAAAACAATTAAATTGTCCATTTAGTTTTTAACAAAACAACAAACTATATTAAACTAGTAACTTACTAGCAACCGAAAGGTTGAACTAAAACTTTACACTAAAATAAACTAAATATCAATGACAATAAGATGCAGTATAATAAGATACATAATTTATCACAATAGCTACACAAAAGGTAATAAGTCGTATATGTATAGTATTTACCTGGTTTGAGATCATGCATTTACACAAATCATTCCATTAACATTTTCATTTTTTCAACACTCAAGACACAGACGCGTTTCATGCATTTACAATATTATGTTAAAGAACATTGAAATGTAAATCAAGCAAGATGGGGCACAGAGACTTATTTCTTGACAAGAGATTAGGCCATCCACGCTGGCCAAGTGTGGGTGGGCTCGAGTTGTATTATCTTGATCAAATGTTTTCACTTAGATTAACAAATGTATGAAGTTTAGTAAATATATTTCCCGATTTTTCAAAATTAGTAAGTATAACTCGCGTTAGTTTCGAAACTGAAATATGTTTAGCCATGCTATTTAAATGTTATTTTATTATCATAATGTTTTTTTTATTCAAAACGGACTAACGGTACCTGCTATTAGCGTGTTCAAACAAGCTTTATAATATTAGTATATACTTATGTAATGTAAAAATATATCCATAAGTCTTATAAGCATAAAGTATTACGTGAATCAGATAAAACGGTACTTACCTAAGTGTTGCCAGACCGCGGGAGGAAACACGGGTTGTTGTGAGAAAACGTACACCATTTTGGATTCCCGCTTGAGTCCCTTATCTTTTGCAGCATCTTTTCTTGACATTTCGAGGCGGTACCAGAAAGCAGGTTTCCTGAAGATCAAAATTGATTTATTTTAACGGTTATTCATCGCTATATTGGAATTTATTCTATGGTTCCTGTAAAGGGATCAAAACGTCAAAAGAAATAAAAAACAATATAATAATTGGTAACATGTCATTTAAACGTACATAATAGAAGACGGGCAGCAGCGCCGTCCACAGTACCAAGTTACTGCGATCACAATCCCACCTGGATATACCAATACCAAGACGTATTTTCAACGGAATCCTAATTCTATAGACTACTCGCCCGTGGCTTCACCCGCTTTTTATCCTCTTTCCTCACCTTTTAAACATTACCTGGATTTCTAAGAATATACTTACCATTATATTTTTAGTGGTTTAAATGTTATTTTGTACGTATTAAAAGTTGTATTTATTGTTAAGTATAATAATCTTGTAATACAAGTTACGGCTTTTATGATTGGCTGATTAAATAATAATTATCTGAATAAATAAACTTTATATTATCCTTATGTTAGCACTTGGCCGTGAACGTAACTTACTTCAAATGATCCTGTACAATGTTATTAGCTATCTGCATAGTAACTCTCTGCACCGGATCACTCTGTAACTGTCCGATGGTTTTGACCGGGGACTTCTCCGAGACGTAATGCTCCAACAGTTTCGTCGATACAGGCTTCAGGCTCACTGGAAAGAAACAAATATGATATTCTAATTTGTTATGGGGGAACTAGGATCTGCACTGACGTCTCGCTATGGAGCGTATTGAAAATATGATATTATAATTAAAGAGTAATTTAAATTGCTGGACAATTCACACAGCAACATATAAAGAGAGAGATTTATAAAATAATGATAATATCTGTAATCACATCATCATAATTATCATTTGAGTCTATCGAAACCATAGAGTATCATTATAAGCCCAGAAATAAAGCTATTTATTTCCTGTGGTGTCTTGAATATATGAAAGCGCCATCTGTTACATGAATTTCGAACTTATAGTTCCACTGTCCTACGCGATACATTAGCAGCGCTACAGTTTAGCAAGAGCTTCCTATTTACATAAAATTGAATGTAGACTATTGATAGGTAGAAAATATTTTATTTTTTTAAAGATTTAATCAAAATATTGTCTGTAAAATCTTACAAAGATCACTTGGACAAGTCGACTTTTGACCTAAGCTTAATAAAATTGTCTCCGGCTTAAATGTCTGACTGATATTTAAAATTTTGAGTAAATATTTACCAAAGTCAGCTCTCAGGTAAGTTTCGGCGCGATACAAATGCTCTAAGCACACATGAACTTGAGCGAATTTCATCAGCAGGTTCTTCCAAGGACTTATGTCTATTTCATCCGCTATCAACGGCACCTGAAATGAAGATATAAATAGTCAAAGCAAAAATTTGGGTAATAACAAGTACCTAAGGATTGGGTAGGAAGAGAAAATAATAATTGATTTCGATAACATAACCTGTAATTTTGATACAATTTATTAAAGCTACCTGACGCCATATACTGGTAGAAAGACTATTTCAATTTAAAATTATATTATTTTCGTGAGTTACACTATTCCGGGAGTTACTCAACTCACTCAACCCTGGTTGCGCTAACCACTACGCTATCTAAGTAAGTAAGAGCTTGAATTTATCATATACCTCATAAATCTTCAGTAAAGTACTGATCATACCATGCACCATCTATCACTTACTATAACTTTAGTAAAAAGTTAAGTGAAAGTCAATCACTTTAAAAATGAATTTAGGTTCTTACTGTTTAGTATTTAGTATATTTTAACACTAGACTTAAGGTCAAGCAGTCTAAACGCGTCTATGGGGAAAATGCGTCTTTTTGAAATTATTTCGAGAACTGTTCAACATACGTTGACTTCTGTCATCTAGTTTCTGTCATTTAGTTCAAACAAATTTAACTATAATGACAGAAGTCAACGTATGTTGAACAGTTCTCGAAATAAATTTAAAAAGTCGCATTTTCGCCATAGACGCATTTATCCGACGACCTCTGTGGCGCAGCGGGCGAAGGTCCGCCTGCGACGCATGAGGTCGCGGGTTCGATTCCCGCCTCGGAACAACTATTTGTATGATCTGCAAATATTTGTTCCGGGTGTCTGGGTGTTATATATGTATAATAAAAATATCTATCTATATAATGTATGTTATATTAAGTATATCAGAAATCTAGCACCCGTATCGCAAGCTTCGAGCTTACCACAGGGCTAGATGTCGCTGTGTGAATTGTCCAGCAATATTTATTTATTTATTATTTATTTTGTAGACTGGTTGACCTTACTTCATTGACATCCTTCTTATCAGCGACCAAGCCATGCTTCTTCAGCGAGGCGAAGTCGTCCACGGTGAGTTCGTTGGGGTCGTCCTCGTAGAAGGACTCGCAGTCGAGCCGCACAGACAGCTCCGCTCCGCTCAGGCTCTCGAACGGGTTCAGGGAGAACTCCGCGCCAGACATCGTCATGTCTTGGATCGTCTGGTTTATCTGCTCCACGGATTCATGCGACCTGAAATAACATAAATAAATATTGCTGATTAATTCACACAGCAACAAGAACTACTTAACCCTAAATTACTGACACATGCTTCACTAAACTTCACTACAATTTCTATCTATGTATGTATATTATATTAAGTATATCAGATATCTAGCACCCGTAACACAAGCTTCGAGCTTACCACGGGGCTAGATGTTGCTGTGTGGATTGTCCAGCAATGTAACTTTTTAAAGTTTCATGGTTTTTAACAATATTAGAACAAGAAACGGGTAATTTAACATGATTCAAACGAGTTTCCCGATATTTCGTCACTGTTACAATCTTCATCTACTGAGTATGTTACCCGTTTCGTGTTCTAATATTGTCCAGCAATATTTATTATTATTTATTTATTTATGAATGTAGCTCACCACCACTGTCTATATAACTGTCCAGTCCATACATAGGTTGCTTGGAAGAAATCGCTCACAGCGATAAGGCCGCCCATTGTACTCCAAATATTTTAGTCTTGAGTTTGTATTGTATGTTTCTGTTTTTGTGGTGTGCAATAAAGTATATTCCATTCTATTCTCACCTAGCGTTCTCATTCCACATGCCAGCGACGAGGAACGAATGCTGCAGTAGCGACATAAGCCGCGTGTACTCCCACATGGTCTTCTCTACAGCCACCTGCGCCGCGAGGGACAACGCTTGCGCCGGAGAAGACACGAGACTCTTTAACACTTTGGCCGACTGCGAATGTCCTCGGGACAGTTTGAGCACCAGCTTTGATAGGTAGCTTTTGTTGTTTGCGTCTATCTGTAACGTTAACATGAATATATTCAATTTGTTATTAATATAAGGTCTGTATGACTAATTTTTTAGATTTATTAGAACCTTCATCAACCGTTGGACGTCTACTGCTGGATATAGGTATATATTATGATTTCCAGTTATTACGGTTGGATGCTCCTCGTATCCACCACGAACCAAACGCTTTCAGTAGGAGCAAAGTTAACAAAAAATGGTATGAATAAATGCAAACTAAAGCTTATAATCATTTAAAAAATCAAGAGTTATGAATATAAAAACTTACGAATGGTCGAATTTTGCCCGACGATATAAACTTCAAAGCTTGTACTAATAATGTAACAAGTTCATCTGCAGTTTCACAGTCTGAAAAGTAACAAAGAAATATTTTTTTATTCAGATTTAACAACCTTTAAACAGTTACCCGATATTTCGGCACTGTTACAAGCGTCATCTTCACGGAGAGACTGATGACTTTTCAGGAGCACACAGTTATTCACAAACGAACCGTTTCGTATTCTAATATTGTTAAACCATGATAGTTTTAAATATCATCTCTCTTTTCCATCCAAAGGTCTTCCAGCGATAAGGCCGCCCATTAAATGTCTCTGTTTTTTAATTGGTGTACAATAAAGTGTTTCCGTATTGTATTGTTTAAAAAGTTAATTCCTACCTCTCAAAACATCCCACAGTTTATAAGTGAAGTCATTGCTGGAGCCCATAGCGTTCATGTCCCTGAGGCAGTGTTGCAGCGAGCCGGTGTCGTCACTGATACAGAGGCAGCCGCCCGCCGGACACTCCGCCGTGAACGCGTACGTCTCCGTCTCACGCAGCAGGTTGCTCAGACGCTTTTCGTTGTTGTAACGCTTCATACCCGGGATGAAGTTCCTGGAAGGATGCAAAATGAAAACGTGAATTTAAGATTAAAAGAACAAACAAATATTTATTTTTCCAACTTAAAATAGGTAGTAGTATAAATTTTATAAAGACACATTTGTCGGAAAAACGAGCTCTATCTCAGTATAATGTTGAACGACTTGGAATAAAGTTTAGTTACAGTATTTATAACTCAAGATGGCTGATATGATTTCAGTGAAAGCTGAAAATTGGTGGAGATTAGAACCAAGAAATGGACATAGACTTTTACAGTTATAACTTAATAAATATTGCTGGAGAATTCACACAGCAACATCTAGCTCCTTAAGTTTGAGGCTAGTGTTTAGGTATGATATTTTAATAATAATTTATCATAATAATTATGAAAAAAGTTATTATAACTAAACACAGTTTGGAATAACACACAACATAACATATGTAACTGTAGCAGGCTAATTTGCGCCTTTAAAATAAAATTACTTACTATTTATAACAGTGGTACATTTTAAAACATAAATTTAAATAAAAAACATTATTAAGGTAGTTTTATATTACCTTCTGATAATGAGATATAAATAGTAAACACCTGGAACAAATATCTGCGGATCATACACAGATTTGTGTTTTGATTTGTTCCGGAGCGGGAATTAAACCCCTCAGGCAATCTCCTGCATTGCAGGCACTCTTTCGCCTGCTATTTTACCTGACAACAGCTGTTTTGAGATCTACAGAGGCGACGCCGGCCGCCGTCATGTCGACCAGAAGCTGGTTTATATTGTTCAGTGCCGTTACAGACTTCCAGACAGCATTGCAAGGGCTGGCAAGATGACCGACTATTACCTCTTGTTCCTGGAAAGATAATACAATAGATTTAACTGTGTTTCTTTACAGGATGCGTTGTTTTTACTATAATGTGATGAAACATAATGAATTCCTTTTAAAATGGTTTTCAATAGTACCTTTCTTGGCAAGACACCATAACTGTCTCAAAGCTTGCAATCATTCTGTGTACTAGACAAACATATTACAATTACCAATTCAGATGGTTAGTGTTAATACCCAAGACCTATGTATTATGTCATTATTCCATTTTATCATTCATTTAGTGATAATTGTATTTAAATCCTAAAGATGGAACAATGGAAGTAAATGACATAATATTACTTTATTGTCTAAATGGCAAGCTTTTTTTTCAAGCTTACCACAGGCTAGATGTTGCTGTGTGAATTGTCCGGCAATATTAATTTGTATTGATTTATATCTGATTATGCATACTCACAAAATTGACTTTACAACTGATGAAGGGTGTCTGCAGCATCTTCCCCGGCCACTCACAGTGCAGCTCCGTGCGGCCGCCGTGCGGGGCATTCAGCAGCTCCTCTGTGTTGTGGGTACTGTAGGATATCCCCGATATCAAGTACTTGCAGTCTATTTGTGTGTTGATCTGGAGATTTATTCTTAACATTGGAACGCAGGAAACATTTCAATAATGATATTTGCACATTACATAGCAAACCCGAAACCGAATGTCCGCCTGTGACGCAAGAGGTTGCGGGTTCGATTCCCGCCTCAGAACAACTATTTGTTTGATCTGCAAATATTTGTTTCGGGTGTCTGGGTGATATGTATGTATAATAAAAAATATCTTTCTATGTACCTATGTATATTATATTAAGTATATCAGAAATCTAGCACCCATAACACACGCTTTGAGCTTACCACGGGGCTAGATGTTGTTGTGTAAAATTGTCCAGCAATATTTATTTATTTTATTATTTATTTAACTTTGTCTAAATTTACATTAGCTAATAGTTTGGTGTCTAATAAGTAGATAAAGAAAGAAGCATATCTTACTATAATAAAGTATTCACACATAGGTTATTGAAACCTTTTCAAGTAGGCAGGTAAACATTTTTGAAGCATATTATAATATTATATTGCATGCACTTGATGCACATCTTAATCATAATATCAGTTTCTAAATGAATGAATATTTAACTATAGAAGATTAAATGACGAAAACAATATTAAACAACTAAAAAGGAAACACATCTTAGAACTTGACAAGTGAACAAAGAACTGAATTATCTTCTTCTTATCTATATATATATGTATAAAAGAAAGTCGTGTTAGTGCCTTCACTTATAACTCGAGAACGGCTGAATAGATTTGGCTGAAAATTGGCAGGGAGGCAGCTTAGAACCGGGGGAAGGACATAGGATACTTTTTACTGCTTTTTAAAATCTAATATAATGCGGGCGAAGCCGCGGGCGGAAAGCTAGTATGTATATAAAAATGTATGTTACTATAAGTACTAACCGAGTCAGTGCTTATTCCTTCCATCTTTCCATAATCCTCCATGAGCTGAACCACATCAACATCGTCCAGGCCCATAGCACCATCATAGCTAACAATACCTCGACCAAAGTGTAACTCATCAGGTTGGGTCATAAGCATCAAGGGGTTACCGGCTTCTGAGGGGTTAATAACTGCCCACAAAGGTAGTGCATCTTCTAGTGTTAGTTTGTCCCGGTTTTTATTGTATAGATTGGTGATATCCCTAGAAAGAAGATTAATAAAATTGGTTAAGTAGTAGGTAGTAGTCAATATTGTTGATTAATTAATACAGCTCAAAGAAAATCAACCAAATTCTTTATTGATTTTAATATGAAGTAATAAACTAACACATTTTTTTTAAAGTCATAGTAAGGTATTTAAAGACGGCAAGTTCTTTAAGTTTAAATATGAGTTGAATCAGTTAAAGCATCACATCAGCTTATTTATGATTATCAGCCACTCTATAAACAAATAAATTACAATTTTCAACATGAAATAAAATAATGTTTATTACCTTGCAGTATCAATACCGATTGGACCATGGAATATTTCTTCTTTCTTCCATAGCTGTGGTTCTTCAGATATAAGAGTATCATCCAAAACAGTGTGAAGGCTCAAGTCCAGCTTCAGAGGAGACCCAGTAAGGTCGAAATCATCTGCAAGAAGAAGTAAATTTAAATATTTTTGCACAACAATTGTAACTTTTGTTATTTTCAAAATTCTTACCGATTTCACGGGGTTTAGTTCCCGGTATATCTGAGCGGTTATTAGCCGTAGATGATTTATGCTGTACAGAATAAATAATACACATGATTATCTTCTAAAATATTTTTTTATGTAAGTATTACAAAGATAGGTTCAGTCGTAGTGATTATATTCTCTTTGGGTTCAGTAATTTTACCTTCGCGAAAACCATGATCACTTCTTTGTTGTTTTTTGTATACATTTCCACATAGCTGGGGCTAACTTGTTTTTCAATAGAAAACTTCGAAAAGCTTTCGAGTACAGGATTTAATGCATCCATTTTTAAACAAATAGATTTTTAGAAAAATATTTTTTTTTTCTTAGGTTCTACGGCGGTTTATTCAACAAAATTCAAATCGTAAATCGTATGAAATGAAAAAAAAACATAGAGAAGTGATGTACATCGACATCGAGTCTATAAGATAAAATGAGAGTTGATGACGGTTTATAACACATCGATATATATTTGGAAACCTAAATTTTAAAATTTAATATTTAAGTTAGATAGTAGTAAATTTACGATTAGATACTTAAGCTCCCCTATTTTTATTGTAACTACCTAGTTTAAGATTGTTGTAAATATGTAGTGAAATAGGAATAGAATTTACTAGCTTTCCGCCCTGCGGCTTCACCCGCGTTTTACACTTTCCCGCAATTTTCTTTGCTATATTATAGCCTATGTTACTCGGGGATAATGTAGCTTTCCAAAGGTGAAAGAATTTTTGAAATCGGTTCAGTAGTTTCGGAGCCTATTCATTACAAACAAACAAACAAACAAATCTTTCCTCTTTATAATATCAGTATAGATATAGATAAACTTAATTGATTATGTTGTGTAGAATTTTTATAAATATTGGAATACATAGTTTATTTTTGCCCGGGCACTACTCCGAACCATGTCGCAGCGCCATGAATCGAACGAAACTAGTGGCGCAGAGCTTAGTTACACATTTATTGGTGTGAAATATGATTTTGAATCTGAAGATTTTAACTTAGCAGATTCAGGATCATATAAATTTAATTTATACAATAAATAAATATAATATTTTAAAGACATTATAAAAATCATCGTTGGAATTTACAAATCGATGTTCTGATTGAAGCACACCACTAGGGAGTCTTTATGTAATGTCACTGTCAGAATTGACGGCACATAATAAAAGAAGAAGAAGAATTTGATGTGAGCCGTTCCTCAGAAGAACGAATTTAATGGAATGGCCCTAACCACGAAAACATCGTGTATACCTACGATATCATAAATTAGTGTTGTACGAGGTAGGTATATTGTAATAATTTATCGATAGAGTTTGTTTTCAACTGAACTTTTTTTTATGATAATGTATTTATTGTAAATTGAAGTCCGTAAATATTAAATTATAGAATTATATAATTATAGAATTAATACTGTTATAAAACCAAGCAAAACAAAAAACATTTTAACTAGAACAAAAAAAAATACTTAAGTAGAACTCAAACTCAAACATTCGTTTAGTTATATTCTGTGGGCATATTAATTTAGTGAAAATTAACTTTTAACCTTATTTTAACTAGTTTGAGTTCTACTTAATGTTCATTTTACGAATGAAAGACCTGAATAAGCCAAATGTTTTAGATAATTATAAAACACAATATACTTAATACAATATACTTACTTATATTTAGTGTATTATTATATATCAAAATAATTTATATTTCAAAATAATATAATATTGTATAAAAAACCTAAAATCTAATCCGTCATTTTATTCTACGATTCATGCTATTCTGCAAAAACACAATATATTATCAACATTTATTCAATTAACATGGTCTATAATTTTTTACCTAAGTCTAAAATCAAAATATCGATAACTCGTGCAATATACAAGAACACCACTATCGATGTAAACAAAACCAAAAAGTGACAGTAATGATATCCAAAGTGACAGTAATGATATCGAAGAAAGCTGAAGAAAGGCACGTGCCATAAATATTGGCAACCAAGCGCAACTGTTGAGTATATAGTTAGGCTCCTTTTAATTCCATACATAAGACAGAGATGTCATCATTTTTATTTTAGTCATCTTATAAACTAATTCCATAGACAATTTTGAAACATATCTATAGGTGTATAATCTAAGGAGCCGTTCGCCATCGCCATAATCTGAAAGAAGACAAAAAATAAACTCGCTACATAAAAAAAAAAAAAGAATAAAAATAAAAAAAACACGTAATATGACTGTGGATCAGTCTGATCGGATCAGATCAGCTCAGCTCTGTGTGTTGCGCAGCGGGCGAAGGTCCGTTTCCAACGCAAAAATGTGCAAATGATATGATTAAGAATGTTTGTTTCGGTAATAAAACAAATTAAGTAGGTAGGTAGGTATCTACCTTAGATAATCATATTATAATTATCAGTAAATAAGTATTACTTATTAATTGCGGTTATAATTCTATCTAGGTCCTGTCCACGACCGCCAAAATAAAAAAAAGAATAATTTGAGTGATAACTGGTTAGGTACTTACCTACGTAGGTACAAACTGATTATGAATCAGATAGTCATGGACGCTTAACTAACGTTGCTAAGCCCACTCACTCAATGGGATCTCTTTTTTAATCATTTTTGCAACAGGAAGTTGTAACTAATACCCACTTATTTTCGTTATCCGAACAGGATAAAACGATAGGAAAAACCTTAAGTAATTTACCTTTATTTACCTGAATTAATTAAGTATCAATAGGTACCTACCTATGTAAATGCAGAATCAATTATAAGTAGGTACTCTACAAAGAATTTATATGGAGCCGCAGCTTCTATGTGATAGGTTCCTACTATATTGATTCTTTACATATATGATGTACCTACCTCTATCATCATTTAAGACGTCGTACGTTTACTGCTGAATATAAGCCAACCTTAAGGTTTCCAGTTATTACGATCGGACGCAGTTTTCATCAACCGGCGAACCAAGAGCTTTCAAATCGTCGTCAAACTTGTTGAAGAACTTTGAGAATTTTAATCGGTAGGTTACCTAACGTTTATAAACAGTCACGAACAATTTTATTTAGGTACCTAAGTAAACATTTTACTCACGTAAACTATGACGCGATCTGCCAGGAGAGGCTTTAGAGTTTCTCTGAAGATGGTTTTTTCTTGATAGAAAGCAGAAACGTCGGAAGTTCATAATTAAATATCGTCATAGCTTACGAAATTAATTCCCGTTCTTCAAAATGAATGGTGTAACTAGCTTTAGTTTCGAAAGTGAAATATTGTAGGTAAAGTTGTTAACTAGGTTGTTCGTACGTAATACTTACCTAACTCTCCCAAGTGCCAATAATATTAAGAATGGGTTCTGTTTGCGTTTCAGTTGAAATTTCAACAGGCCGCAGTCTCAAGAACCGTCCAATTAGGACAGGTGCCTCTTGAATACTCGATAACAATTAACAAATTATGGTACAACAATCAAATTAAGAGTAAGCTTTGAGATTCACAATTCAGGCCTTTGGTTGTACAGTAGTTAGGTACCTATCTACATGGGCTAAAACTATTATTGAATTGTTATGAAATTGGCTGGATATTTAAATTCTATTGTTTACGTCTTTAGGTATCTACCTTATGGATTTAAGTAAAATGTTAATTTAGTTACGCTAAGTAAGAAGATAAGATAGGTAGGTTGTCTGTTTGTCATGGGCATGGATAGTGTTAATAGGCACCTACTTGTAATTCCCGTTGTTATAAAGTACCTACCTACTAACTTTATAACAACGGGAATTACAAGTAATTACAAGTAGTTAGTAGTTTTTTCGTGAGTAAAGTACTTACCTACTTTACTCACGAAAAAATTGACAAGGTACAAATAAAATAAAATAGTTACCTACGTTATGTACATGTGTATGTGTTACTGGCTAGGTTTCACAGAATTTAATAAATTAGTACCTAGTAAATTTTCACAATTTTCTAATAATACTGAATGTTCGAACATAAACGTTGGTAAGATGAGTATTTCCAATCGAGGTAAAAGGATCAAACAACCCACACACATCCCAATTAATTTGATTGCACTGTTTTTCTAACGCGCTATGGAGCTTGTATGCTAATCCTGCAGTAAAGTTTACCAATTTCCTTCACCGTATCTATGTGCTTCAGCGGGGTCATAGTGATACCTTTAAGATAAACCTAATACTTATGTACCTATATCAAGGCAATAAATAAATAAAAACAGGCAAATTTTTCTAGCGGCCCCGTTACGGAACAGAGACAAAAGCGCCTGTGCGTCATACATGAGCGCTGATAGTATTAAAACCTATTTGTTTTCTTCAAAATGTAATTTTTACGAAGGTAACCTGAGATTAAAATCTTAAGCTTATGTAAGAGGTCGTTGTGGGAATTACCTACCTATGATTCTGGTTCAAATATTGTGACGTCATTGTCATACAGTTTGCGCGCGTACATCTGCGTTACTAGTCCTTTATTTGAAAATATCATAGGTTATATTAAAATGGGTTACGAGTGGGCAGGTAAGTAGGTACCTAACTTATGTATAAGATATATTATTCAGCAAAAAAACAAGTGATCTATGAGTAGCTGTCTTTTAAGTTTTCATCTGTTTCATAAGTATCATGCTACAAAAAGCTTTCATATTACATTAATACCTTCTAACCGAAGAAGAAAGAGTAACGAAAAACCAAAATGGATTTTCTTTAGCTCTTTCCTGTTAAGATCTCTTATAAGTCTAAGTGATTAGATGCTTCTATTATATTATAAAATTTCAAAGATTTTACACAGCCCTGTTTTTCATTTAGGTGATACCTAATTTTTATATTAGTAATCACAGTTATAATCAGTTCTATAATAAGTACCTTACTAATTCATCGAATTGAAGAAATAATAAAATAACATTGCAAGCTATCCTATTTCATTTTCATTTAGTATTTTTTTAGGTAAAAAATATCACAACTTCAATGCATGATTTTACACAAATACTTGTAGAGCTTTCGTAGCTAGTTCGTAGCACCTTCGTAGCGCGTAGTCAGCACGCACACGATGCCTACGCTTGCGTAGCCCCGCCCCCCGCCCGCCCAGCGCTGGTATAAATGTTGATGCTGCTTTCAGGAAGACCACTCTTTGCCCGTTCTCCTCGCGCCGATCCCGACGCCGTCACTTTGAAAGTTCTCTTCACTTCACGCAGAACAGATAAAGGTTAGTACGTAGCTTTAGAATTATTAAAAAATATTAATTAATTAATATTAATATCCTTCGATTTGCTGAAAATTTTACTGCAAGATTTTCTTATTTATAAAATGTAAAAAACAGAAATGTCTGTGTAAAATATTTTTTATTTATGAAAAAACGCAGTAAATGTTTATTTACAAACAATCATAATTTAAATAAATTTTCTGGAATCAAAATAACTCTAACTTATTCATGAAAATTCCTTTAAAATGTAAAGTGGGTTCGATTATCATCATAATATTTAATAATCGTAAAATGTATGAAATAAATGCATATTCAAATGTTTTCTTTAAATTTTGGCACACAAAAAATACAAAATAATAATACCTGTAAATAGAAGAAAAACCTACCAAAACTCTTTCAACTCTTCAGCAAAGTTTAATCAAAATGCTTCTTTAGACCTGTATTTTTTTGCAATAGCGTTGGAATAAAATTTATAAGATAATTTCAATTCACGACGACCCATCTCTAAACTAGGACTTTACTAAAAATAAAATTCAATAATAAGTATAGTAAAACCATTTTTAAAATGAACGCCCCTCCACCGCGGTTACACGTACATGCAAATGTTTTTTTGGGTTACGACCCCAAGAGGCAAATCGGAAGGAACTCTTTTCTCTCTCTAAGTTTGTATTATCTACTCTACGCGACTTTGTAATTATAGGTATAGATGATCCAGTCGTAACCGCGGTGGAGGGGCGTTCAGTTTAAAAATGGTTTTACTATACCTGAGTATTTTTGCTGTTGTATTAATATCTAATGAAAAAAATCCTACTATTTATTAGAATTACCAACATCTTTATTATTTAGATGATTTTCAACTCTTTCTGTACAGATAATTGTAGTTCTTTAACTTGTTTGAGTTTGAGAGAAATCATCAGATCCATCCATTCTGCCAAGTTGGCCGTATGCGACCACTCTAAGAAATCTTCTTTCACTATTATTTTCTTATAATATTTTTTACTCTACCTACACTAGCTTCATGCACACGGAATTAACGGGTTATAATAAATTTTCTCGAATCGATCGATTTTTCTTTTGAATAACTAATTCATTCATAGTCACAAACTTTCGCGTATATGATATTATAAAAATTCTTAATTCTGTACCATATACATAGTACCTATGCTAGTCAATTTACAACACCTGGCTAGCCCAGTAGTAAACTCGAACCTTGTGTTTTTGATATCTGTTAAAACCCTGAATAGATATAAAGATATTTTTATTATACATAGAATACCCAAAAACAAAACAGAACAAATATTTGCAGATCGTACAAACATTTGTCCCGAGCGGGAATGTCCTGCGACGCAAGTGGACTTTCGCTTTCCTCGCCACAGAGATTGGCCTAAATAAATATCTAAAATAAGCCTTTAAAATTATTGTCAAAGTGAAGTTAAAGCGATTTCCGAACTCCTTTAAACTTTTCCGCATAAAATTATTACAAAGTTAGAATTTACATCCGTATCGTATGAGTTTCAAATTAACCTGCCAATTAAATTTTCCCCGTTGATACTTCATTGTGAAGTGTAACTCGATTTCGTAAAATTTCGCAAATTCTTCAAATTAATCCTTCGATTTGCTGAAAATTTTACTGCAAGATTTTCTCATTTATAACTCTTTAGGGACCTTTGGTTTTGGCTTATCTATTTAAATACATGTATTCATATACAAAGAAAATGTGCACTTTTACACAGTTTAGACAGCGAAAAATCAATGAATTTAAAAATTATATTTTATTCGTTCCTTCTGCGCAAATCACGTGTCGTATGTAATATAAAACATAAAATCGCCTTTAGGTTGTAACTTGTAATAAAGCTTATTGATAAAAACACATTAGGTATTTTATATCTTCCGTAAAATTTGAACCTTCCAATATAAAGTCTGAGAGCAATGAATAAAAGTTCCATCATCATCATAACAACATATATAACATCCTTACATAGGAATGGGTTTTGGGGAACTAGATATAACGCTTAACAAGCGCGTTAATGATCATAGAAAAACACAAAATGAATTTAAAATAACTCATTTATTTATAAGGCCTTTATTGAGCCAATAATTCCACGACACGGGGCCTCTTTCAGAATATTCCAATTGTTTTTTTTTTCTGAGACAATTAGAAATAATAGAGGACATGTAAACCTTTTTGTTTTCATGGGATAATCTCTTTTTCAACCTTCCTCTTTTTCTTATTAAGCAAATGTTTTTTTTTTAATATTCTTAATACAGTTTTTGGCAAGTCGTTATCTAAAACGGATTAACTTTGTCAGTCAATCAAGTAAGGAAGCCTTTTAAAATTTAAGGTCAAAGGAAAATTATCCAAATTATTATGTTATAACTTAAAAAGGATCTATGTCAAAAAACCATTTCATCCTAGAATATTTAAATTTAAGCCTAAAAGATATGATGTAATAGTCTGTAAATCCAGTTTGGGTCAAAAAGGTAATTTACTTGAAAACTTCTTGTTGTCTCAAATCTTTATCCAATCACAAAGAATTACTATAATGTATTTTTGAGTAAATGTTCCACCGTTGTTTTCTTACAGGTCGTATCTTTTAAAGCGGCTTATGTTTGTTGACTAAGTAATGAGATATAAATGGACCGAGCCTTTGTGGTCAAAAATATATATTACTAGAGCTTGAATATAAAATAAGAACTTTACTAATGTCTCTTCAAAATACGCCAATCAAGGAATAATTTATTTAAAGTGTATTTTTCGTTAATTTTAGCCTAAATGGTGTTGAAACGATGCTATAGATTTATATTTTATTCTGAAAGGATAAGGGGAAATTACTTTTCGAAACGTGGAAAATGGACCCAAAATTATTATCTATACAATGATATAATGCCATTAGAGTGACGACAATACTTTTGTTTGGTATTATCAAACATATCAATATTATTGCGTGTTCGACCCACTGAGTATCCACTTGTGAAACTGATATTTGCGTATGTAGCCAAAACAAACATATAACTATGTAGGTGAGTGTTTAATCAAATTTCCAATTTTAGGTTTTCATTATACTTCAATAGATTACTCTATTTCAGCGTAATGTTAACCATAATTTGGAAGTTGGATAATTTGATTAAATATTCCAATGTCATTATTAACTATTTAGTTGAAAGTACATTGAATTTTATTGCGCATTGCGCTATTATCATATATTTTCCGGACTTAAATAGCTACCTTTATGTTAAACTAGTTGACCCGCCTTCTATTTTCTTAAGCTTTTCTTGGATTAATACAAATATTTCAAAACCAAAATCATATAGGCCCAGTCATTCTCGAGTTTTAGCGAGACTAACAAACATCAATTCAAATTTATTTATATACAGAACTAGCTGACCCGCTCTTAGCTTCGCCCGCTTTATTCATGTTTAGTCACCAATTAAACTTTTCCTTTTAAAATCAAAGGCAACTAAATCGGCTCAGATTTTTTGGTTTTAGATATAATGTAGATATGAAATCTGGATATAGAAATGGAATCTATCCCAACATCATCCCTAAAAGTAAATAAAAAGTAAATAAACTTAAAATAAATAATTTTTCTAACTAGGTATATTTTGGAAAAAACCCTATTGATAAATTCTTATACAGGTACAATATAAAATACTCGGACACTTTTATTCTGTGGCCGACAGACTCATTTCGCTTCAAAACGAATACCAATTTTAAAAGATAATTATAAATATTTTCAATCCATTAGGCTTTTTGGGGAAAACATTGTAATTACATTCAATCATTTGTCAATAAGCACGTGGTTTATTTTATATGAACGACAAAATTTATTTTCATTGAGATTTTTCCGCTTAACATTATTTTTTACGTAAAATCACCTTTTGAAATACTTCACCCACAAAAATGTTAGCAGTAGTTATTCGTATACAGGTGTTGGTTTTAGATGCTTAGGGTTCAATAAAATAACTTATTGATTTAGAATTACCTAGTAATTAAAGAGTTGTTACCTATCTAGATCTCTTAAATATGACATGTAACAAATAAAATTATAAAATTGACGGTCAAGTTTAATGTTTCAGAATGGTTACTTTACTTTTAAACCACATCGATACACTGTTTACTTTATAAACTACTTTCTTAATAAAAAAAAGATTTATTGTTATTGCAAAATTATAAGCGATTTCATCAGGTTTCGGTTTTCCCTATGAATAATATTAAATTTATTTATGAAAATGGGCAAAGTACTCACTTATCTATTGTAGGAGGTTTGATCCAATAAAATAATATTATTAACATAGTTATATTTTTATGAAAAGTATTGAGTTTGAAGAGATAGTGTCTTCAGCCAGATTTCAATTTTAGCAATAAATTAAAAAGAAACACCGTGGTGCAAAGTGTTTATGATCGTTTTCTAGAGACGGAAAAAGTATAACGAATTACCAAAACTTAAACTGAGGTATTTTGCATTATATCACCAGCATTTTCAGATAGATGTGTCGCCAGATGTGTTGTGATTTGTCCAGCAATATTTAAATTTATTTATTTTTGAAGGGACTTAGGATAGCATCTTTAATATTTCTTCTAGACTTTCTAGTACCTTATGCTTTAGACACTGATAGCAGAAGGTAGAAAGATTTCAATAACTTTTTCAATCCATGTCGTCAACAAAAGTATAAGCTGCGTAGGCTCCCATGTCCTCGCTTCCAACACAAGCAGGCAAGCCCTAACTCAAGCAAGCGGAGCCCTTACTCAAACAGCGAGGGACACTAGCTCACAACTTTTTAAATCGCTTTTACTAAAAAGTTTTAAAGCCTTATTATAAAATTTGTTTCTTTTTTCTGTAAGCAAAATTTAGTATGCAAAATTCGGTCCCAGTAGTGGAGCGACAGTTGTTTGTTATGATGATGATGTCAAATTTTATATCTGTATTGATGGTTCGAAATACATTTTTTATTTCGAATCATTTTATGTTTAGTTAGATTTTTATATAAACTAATTGTTAGTTCGAATAAACACTAACAAATCCTCTATAGGTATATTTATTTATTTTTCACACAATAAGTTTCACATAATCACGTATTTACGTTCACACTGGGACATAGGGTCTTCTCTCTTGACGAGAGAGATTGGAGTTTTATTGGTTTAGTTTCATTTAATTTTCACAAAACAAAAAAACAAAACACGTTTTTTGACGAACGAAAAAACCTTCTTTATAAACATAAATTAAATAATAAACATAAATTGTTACGAGTATGCAACGAACATTTTTAATTCAGCGGAAATGCTAGAAAGATCATTTTACGTTATGCCATATTACAGTTCTGCATTCATAATTCCAAGTATTGCTGCTGGCATGAATTGTAATTCCTTCAATAATTGGCTCTGAGGATATAAACGCGTTCACAAACTGAAATCTAGTAGAGATATTTTTATTTAAATTGATTACCTATATATTTTTCAATGATTCCTTTTTAAAATATCACAGATCTCAAAATGCTAAAGGTAAACTCGCCCACATACGATATATAATATCAGTTTCTTACAAATAAAAATATACAATTATTAAGTACTAGCGTCCCGCCCTCGCTTCGCCTCGGGTACCTGATTATAGGTAAACATAAACCTTTCTCTTGAATCAATCTACCTATTTAAAAAAACCGTACATAGATTTAGCATGTGATTAAAGCACACACATAGGGATGGACAGACAGCCATAGCGACTTCGTTTTATATTACGTATGTAGTCATAGAGTATTAATGTGAGTAAAGTGCTATTATAAAGTACTAGCCGACCCGCCCGAGGCTTCGCATTGATTTTTATATATAATAGAAGATTTTTTGTTTAAAAAATATACGAATAAATATTTCCTTTTCCTTATAACTTACAAGTACGGCTTTGTTTAAACGCAAGATAACTAGTAGGTAGCCAACCTGATTTTTTTCGCACGAGCGAACATTATTGGATGTAGTTAATTGATTAGATAAAATATTATGAGGGCGACTAGACTGCTAGACAAGGGCCTTCCTGATAAATAAAGCCAAAATTCAAAGGCACCGGCATTTTTGTTTCCCAATATTCATTCTTCATCATAACATCCCATATTACGTCCAACTTTTGGTAACGGGTCTCCATAATAGAGCCTATATTTTATGTTTTGAAGGATTTGGGTTATCTACCATGCTTGTTCACAAATCATTTATCTGAGATATATAAATCTATTATCGCTTTAAAGACATTCCCATAAGGTTATTTTAAACTAAAAATTGAATTGCACCATTTAGCGCTATGAAAAATTCATGTCGCTTGAGGCCAAAGCAATATTTGTAATGTCAAAAGCGGGATTGTCTTTTAGCCACGATCCTCGGAGGACGCGTGATTGCTGCCAAGCCCACATGTCTCCCGTGATGACATTCTATTACAATTCTATTTGCTGTCCGCAGGGTTTAATTTCGATTCAACTTTTTAAGTAATGCATTTATGATTCAGCTTGTTCAGGTATTTTAAAACATTGGGTAACGCCAACTTAGATATTCAAATGCTCTTGAAATTAATTTAAAACAGTTTGAGATTTAGTTGAAATTAACTTTAAATCTGTTTAAATTGAATATCTTTATGTTCATCTAAACATTTTAGACAATAAATCCAAGTAGGTACAGTATTGGAAACATTAATATCAATGATTTTGGATACCTGAACATTTTTTCTTATCTGTATTTTCAGTGCGCTTATTTGGTCTCACATAAGCCAATTTGTATTAAGCGACTCCATAATTGTGGCTGCACAGGGATCGTATTAAGAATAACCTCTGGATTTTGGCCATTATTATAAACAAGAAAGTTTCAATATTTGTTCTTTTTTCACTGGAAAGCAATCAAATGGATTTAAGTGAAACATAACAATAACTTAAGTCATAATATTCGACTAACACGATTCCTACTTTTTACTGCGGCAACAACAACTTTTACAAGAAGAATCCTTTGAACGCAGACAAAGCTACAGACGAAAAGCTAGTTCAAATAAGTACCTCTTCTAACCATCAGATCATTTATTCTAATTCCTGGTCATTACTAGAAATTCAACTGTGTTTAGCACTAATCTGTACCAATGTCCACAGAAACTACGATGCTGAGCAAAAACATTGTCCTCGCTTTGGCCGTCGTGCTGGCCGCGGTCTGCCTGGCTGAAGCCCGCGACGACGGGCCCCACGACATGGCTGATGCGCTGCGTATGCTGCAAGAGCTCGACCGCTACTACACACAGGCTTCTAGACCAAGGTAACTTCATCATATTATAATTTCGTCAAGGGGTACGGTAGACTCGAACGAAACCTTATATGAATAATAAAACATAAAAAAAGTATTGATTTTGAGTCGACAACATAATATCCGCAAAATCGGATTATGGAGAATATCGTCAAATTTCACCCGAGCGCAGCCGGGTTTTCATCTAGTCATTTAATAATCTATATATCAGCTAGGTAATTGCTCAGGTAGTTTCTTTACAAAATGCAGAATCTTATTGCATTTGACGACTAATCTTAATCCTGGTCCCATTGTAATCTAGCTTTGTCACAAAATTATGTATTGTGGTTTCGGAGAACAGATGTTAATTAATTAACCCTGATTCGAAATTTATATCTAAAAATAAAATCAACTTTCCGGTTTCTTCCGGAAAATCTATTTTCGTAAAAGTTTTAAGTTGATAGGTATGTCCAAAACGTTTCCACAAGGTCTGTTGTTTTGTGTGTATAAGGTCTATTTTGAGGTGAAACAACAAGTATGTACATAAATTTGAAACGGTTAAACAAAACAAAACACAAAGTGCTTACAAAACATTACAGCAGCGTGGGATTTTACTGAGAAGTAAATTAAAGAATGTCTTTCTTCTGATTTAACTTTAATATTCTTTTCCGAGTTCCGACGCTTGTAGCTTTTAAGAGTGTGTGTACAATCACGATCACACATCAGAACCGTACAGATAAGGTGAAGAGTGCTCGTTGACCAGAAAATCGGAGATCAATAGGTTTAGTTATAAATAGGCATCTGCTGTGTACAATGATTGTAAATGTATATAAATTATGAGTTTAACGAAGTCTATGTAGTCCTACACAGTAATAGATACATAATTAACAAATTCATGTAATCACATTAATTGCAACCAAAATGAAGTTTTAAGTTATTTTTTTAACAAAAGTTTTAAACGAAGAACATTACTTAAAACTATCATAGGCATCACATATTTATCAAAGCTAGGAAATCAAAAAAATATTTTGACTTAAAACCTAACCTATGTTAGATGTCTCATCCATTTTCGTCTTTTAAATCGTAAATTTTTAAACATTAAAATTTGTTTTGAGATATGATTGCTTCACTTCACTTCACTTGACTTCACTTTGCAAAACAGCCTGTAGCTTTCGTAACAAAACTGTCGGGTTATTATTTTCTTATAATCTAGTTCGTAAGATAATTAAATAACTTCCCAGGATCACAGGTCCCTAAAGACCTGTTGGTCTTAACGTCAACGTTGGGGTAAAGTTTATAATTTTCCGGTATAATATGAAATGAAATTAATTGGATCGAATTAAACCCATGGAAAAATGGCAGGTATAAAATTATACTTTTAACATTTCACGTTTGAGGTTTACATTAGTTCTTGTATTTGTAGGTACTTAACGTGTTGGATAGGTACACTAACATTTTACTATTCATGCGTATATATTAGCTTAACTGGAATGGCTTTGGTACACAAAGTTTAAAGATTATAAGGTAGGGATATAAGAGTTATACCTACTATCTAGATTATCTTTATATAAATACGTTGTAATATTTAAATATGTATAAACATGCTATAAAGTAATTCAGTATTTTGACACATTTTTTTAGGATTTTCCAAAACGAGACTCAACAGGATTTTAGGATTTTCCAAAACGAGACTTAACAGGGTAGAATGGAGTGGAGAGATTTTGTTGATTATATATTTTTAATTTGTTGTAGGGACATAATATAACTTATAGTACTGAAAAGTTAAATACCTAACACAAATCTGAGAAACGCAGTACCTAACACAAAGCTGAAGCTGGGAGCTGAGCTCTGACCAATTAGTCCAGGAAATCCACAGAGCAGATCTCTTGCGAAACCACAATGTTTGTTCCGAAACAGAATTCATAATCACTTTGTGTAGTGTAAGACCAGTAATTTTCTGCCTGGGCATTGTTATCAGATTTCATAGTAGTTTCAAAAAGCTGCACTATCAGGACTATTCTATTTATAGTATCCGCGGGCAAATTATAATGCGGTCGAAGAGGGGCGGAAAGCGTATTTAAAAATAACATAGAATATTCGTCAAGATGATCAACATAGAGAAACTTGATCATGACTTTTAAAAAAGTGGCCGTAATTTCATCAGACTTGTCATTATCAATTAACTCTAACTTTTTTATCCAAATTCTTTTAAGTATAGTCTAGAAAAAGGGTGGGCGTTGTATCATATTTTTTGTAAAACAGTTTTACTACCTACATTAATATTTTATATAATCCTTTACTTTGAAAAAGTCTATTATTAACTAACCATTCATCTCTGAGACCGCACTCATTTTGATTGCTTTTAAATACAGTAGTTGCATTTCATTTGGATATTCTCTTATAATCATTTTAATATCTGATGCTCACGGGCTTTAGTTAGTCTATAAAATAACGTCTACTTAGGTATTCATTATACCCAATATTATGAATACTTTACAGTCTAAGTATAATGTTTTCACTATAACTGTGTGACTACTACACAGATAGAAAACTACTAGGCCGGGATCCGTAGTACATGGAAATCAAGTGATTACTAACAAGCTAATTTTTGGTGAGTAGCTTCGTTTCGATGAGACGTCCAAAGATATCCTATACCCAACTCTCGATTGTGGTAGCTAACAGAGATGAAATGAAAATGAAATGAAATGAAAAGTTTATTTCAGTAACTTAGATAGTACTTAGTAGAGATATCAAGGATTAAAAAATTCAAGGATGTAAAACCGGGATAACGGACCACGAAATTTGTCGGACAATATGTCCGTTAGATTTTATAAATATTAATTAAGTATACAACAAAAAATCAGCTGGTTAGTAATCATAGTAATCATTTAAATTGACCTCGTTTTCGACACATTTTGGAAATGGCGGACTCCTTGATCAAACCATAGGTTTTGTAGGACAAACATGTTTTTATATAATTTAGATAATTATCTTGAGATATAACATATTGTCCTACAAATTTCGTGGTCCGTTATCCCGGTTTTACATCCTTGAATTTTTTAATCCTTGATATCTCTGTTAGCTACCACAATCGAGAGTTGGGTATAGGATATCTTTGGACGTCTCATCGAAACGAAGCTACTCACCAAAAATTAGCTTGTTAGTAATCACTTGATTTCCATGTACTACGGATCCCTGACTATACATCATTGCCTATAATAAGCTATATAAAACCTTCAGAAATTACCTTTTTCTCTGACAAAACTACGCGGATAAAAGTGATTGTTATACAGAATGAGAATGATGTGACGATGCAGATTTCTAATCACATTTTGCCATACCCATTGTTGCTCCCAACACTCTGTTGTAACTGCCCAATCGTCAAGCCTACACAGACGGGTCTCAGGTGAAAATTACTGCTTGCGTTCCCTTTGATCAGAACGTTGTGATAGAATTCTATTGTGCACTCTGCCTTATAGCTAACACACACATGTCGAAAATGGAATCTACTTAGGCTTGAAGATAAATACCAATTGTCCAACTATATTTATTTATTTAAATGAAAATTAAATTCAACGCATTTCTATTAAACTTATTTTGGCTCTAAATGTCTTTATAATAATAGAATTCATTATTATAATGCTACCTATAGGTAAAATGAAAAGTTCGTTGAGTTTTTCAAGACAGAACGAAGAAAATTTTTAGGTCGATGTTTTTGTTCACTTTTCCTTGTTTAACGAGAAATACAAAAGATAGATAGGATAATACGAAAAACCTAACATTTAAAAGTTAATTTTAAAAGAACAATATCATAAAAGATAAAAAAAAAACATTAATTTTAGTTTAGATTTAATAACGCTCTTATAACTCAATCTCGCTCAGATTTTAACACGTAAAACCTGATTCATATAGCAAGATAAATCCAATTTAAGAAATGTTTTATATGAAAGGCCGAACAATAGTTCTGTCAGATGAACAAAACTAATGAATCATTTGTGGAACGCCAGTTTATAAATAAACCTAATAAGCCATATCGACGTTAATACTTATTTTTGATAAATTGGGTATTATTAATGAAATTGTTTGTAGATTTCCAACGAATTTATTGACATAAATCCTTGTAATGATGAAGAAAGTTTGTCCACAACAAGGACGTCCTGTTAAGCCTTCATTTGATGTGGATAATATAATAGGAAACTTTGTTTGATTAATTGGACCCATCATTCGTTTTGTGCGGTATTTACACAAATCTGCTTAGTTTTAATCCCTTCAATTCAGTTAGAGTCGGACAACTTCAAAAAGGCATCTCGTTTATGAACACACCCACCTAAATAATGGTCAACATGAATCAAAGGAAACAAGAATGTGAATGAGTCCAAACTTTCAATTAGAGATCTATTTCTGTTTTTCTCCGGAATCTAGTGACAAAGTAAGGATTCCGTTTCGAAAACAGGTAATAGGTTTTTGTAGTTGTGAGAAAAAGATGGAAGATTTACTAGCAATAAGAATTATTCACCTCATGAAGTTATTTAAGAATCCCATCCAAAAACCATGATCAAAGGCTGATTCATGTTTTCTTTTGTGATGAGAAATTTGAAAAGTACCGTGACTTTATTGAACAACACGTATGCAATAAAAGATAATGAAGAAAAGCGACATCGTATCAAAAATATCTGAATTTGCACACAATACCTGATAATAAAAATAAAAGTCAACATTTATCTTTAACTAGAACAAAGTTGTCCTTTACCTTTCTTACGAGTTCTATATGTCGACTTCTGATAGCTTGAGACCTGTCGCATTAGGTTTCTATTTTAGGGTAATTGGACGCTAGGAGGTTGGTGAAGTTTCATTAGATGTAAAGTTGTACTGTTTAGTAGTATTTAGTGCGGTGCTTGAAAGACGGGTAGTTGGTTGCAGACTATTCATTTCACTTACTTTTTTTATCGAGTTATTTATCAATTCATCATACAAACGACCTTAAAATTATTATTTTTTTCTACAGAGAGGGGATAAGTCCAACTTTACATACCAATGCTTCTATGGAAACATCCGCTTTTCCTTTGAAATTGCACCATAAATGGTTTTCAAACGCATAAGTTCAAAGCCTTTAAAAGTTGCTGTTCGCGCATAACAATAAAGTATTTCTTTGTGGAATACTGAATACTGTAAAGTTATTTAAATGAGGTGCTGTTTCCCCTTTTAGCGAGGAATTGTAAAAACGAGAGGAAACTTCACTTTTGTAACTCACTTTAACATGATATCACTAAAGGAAGGGATGTCTAAGGAAAGTTGAATAACTTCAAACGAATGTTATTATTTACTATGCTTTTAAAGTTCTGTGTTTTATCACAGACGGGTAAATGATGTTATTTCCTATTGAATTATGGAATACGTTGTGTCGGAGAATTTTCCAGTACATTATAATAAGGGACGGATTCATGAATTACTACTAAAGTATTTAAAACTATTTCAGTTATGTAACAATAAAAATAAATTAAAAACCCGTGTACGCATATCCTAAGTCATCAAGAAGTACATATCAAATTATTTATTATATTAACAGGATATTTTAGTAAATAGAAAAACAATAACAAGTTTTTTACAGAAAGTACTTAAAATTCTAATCCGTCACCAGATGGTATAGTGCCAAGAGTGTTGGCGGCATTGCTACGTTGAATGGCAATGCTAATTCGTTGGCATTATTAGGATTTCTTTTGTATATTCGATATTAAAAAAAAATAAAGCATAGGGATCGTTCACAGTTTACAACAAACAATCCATAAAAGATAAATAATTCTTTATCTTTATCTTTGATAATCGAAGTTATCAAATGTAACATAATTATTTTAACAACAACTGACCCGATCCTGATCTCTACTTCCCAGAAAACATTTATAAAATCATAACATGTGTACAAATCCGGTTCAATAGGTGCTGACATTACAATCATAAGTCAGGTGTACGTTAATCCTACAGAAACGGTGCTAATATTAGCGACGTATTCACTTTACACTCTAGCGCATCCGATAACGAGGAGCGTTAGATTACATAGTAATTAGCACGACGTAGCGTTATATCGAATTAACATTTGTCGCTAGATAGTCGATACCGTATCGATAATCCAATTGTGTTTTAAACACAGATTAGATTAGTGAGGTGCTCGCGGATTAGATTTATCGATGTTATTTGTTTTGTGACATTTAGTTATGAGTGGTAATGCGTGTATCTGTACTTAGATTGACAGGCCGTTCAAGTGTAACAAAATTAATGTACCCGTACCACATGCGATTTCAATAAGGGAATGATTTCGCATAATATGATAAATAAATCGCCAATGATACTAAAACGAATCTGCTAATTTATTCATATCACTATGGTAGAGCCCAATCGTAACTTGGTCGTGACAGAGTAGTGATGTGATTGTTACATCGATATCGATTATCGGCAGGATTGACCGTCGAGACGTGGCGGATGAGGAGCGTGTCGATCCAGACTTATTAGATCGAGCAGTTCGGCTCCTTCAGCTGCAGAACCTAGACCGCATTTACTCCTACCACACGCGACCAAGGTACGATACGGTGTCCGTTCATCGACAAACGTACATCCCTAGTTGTTGCATGATTGTTCAAGGAAATTGTAGTAGTTTCCTTGTTAATTGTTAGAAGCGTTTGTTATCTATCTTTCTTATTTCTATCTTTCTTTGAATTATACAAAAATCTGATAGTTTATAACTAGTTCGTGAGCACTGTAAGTTTGATTTACAACAACATACTGAATTCAAGGAATAAAGAAATATTAAATGGGTTAGGGTAGTTTATAAAAAAAAAATACTTTCGGCCTTTATCGTTGAAATACGGTCTTCACACTCTAGGGGATTCCTACGGTTTTCGCTCTCCATAAGTTTTCTTAGCGATTATTGGCCTGTCAATTGTTTTACCAACATTTACTTTGACAAAAGGTTAACTTTAAACTACTACTATAAGATCTTTTGTAAAGAATATTTCAGATAGGAATGACGAAAATAAATTTTAAACTGCGTTTAGGTCATCTGACAAGAGAATTCAAAAAAAAATATATGTGTGCACGATGACGTACGAGTTAATTGATGTCCTACAAACACACATAGGAAAGAGTCGTAGCAAGCTTGATAGTTCGTCAACGTTGTAAGGTATTACCCGCCACACACTACCTTAAGACTTTTCCTGTCATACGTTTTCTTGGCAAATGAATGAAGGATGATATTTCTCTGTTATTGTTATAGTTGTTGTGCTTTGAATCCATATGTATGATTGTTTGTTGTTTTAGGTACGGCAAGCGCTCCGGATCTGAAACCTACACGAACTGGGCCAAAGATCTTGAAGTAAGTGCAACATTTTCAATGTATGTTTTGTCAAAATTAAATTAATAGCAAAATGTAGTTATTAATCAATTAAAATTCATCTGAAAATTATATTTAAGGTATGTTTAGATGTGTTGTTCTTTTACGGCTAAACTATTTAACTTTTATCACGGTAAAATTATATCGTTTTACAGAAAATTTTATATATCTCATGTAAAGCCACGGAGCGCAACTAGTTTAACCAGAAAAATGTGTACATAAACTTGTATTTTATATAATTTTTAGAAGATATTATCTGAACCCCAGTGTAAATTAAAGGCGGACTTTATTAGGACTTTAGGCGGACTTTATATTCTTTAATGATAAACCGGAATAAATAATATTTGATATATTTCAGTCACGTCAATGGATATAATCGTGGCTATATTGTACCTACCTAAATACTCAACTGAATATCTAATATGCAATCATCTAAAATTATAAATGGTAAAATACTCAACGTGGAAATTATTCTAAAATTGCATTAATTTATTTAAGGTTCTTCTTGCAAAGATCACTTTATTTTAATTATAGCTCGGATAGTTAGACGCTAATTTAAATTCATAACGGTTATTTTCATTTTCAGTAAATTGTAGCAAGTTCGTAAAGGAATTAAATCTAGTTTTATACGTTGAGGAATTGATTCAGGTTAAAAAATTCAAATTCTAGAATAACGGCTAAATAAAAGTTTTTTTTTAACAGACAGTAACATTGTACAATTTTTTTAATCTATTGTATATGTAAGACATTACTTCGGATCTAATTGTTATCACTTTACGTTGAAATTATACTTATGGTTTTTTTATAACGGGTTTTAACTTCTCTTTTAATTAATTACATTGATTTACGATGATACTAATCTGTATTCATGATTTATTGTTACCCCGGAAATTGGAACAATAAAATATAGGTACCTACCGATACGGAGGATTTATCATTTCTAAAAATATCAAATAAAATCTAAAATCAGATTCTATATAAAATAATCATGAACTATTTATTTTTTTATTTATTTATTTAGTACAAAATCAAGAACAAAACATTACAGTTTATCCAATACGTTAAGTCTAGTACTTAAGTCTAACTTATTTACTAATCAAATACATAATTTAAAAAAAATACATACTTTTTTGGTTATTGCACAGAAATTAATAATTAAAACAATTTTTATTAATTTGAACTAAGTAAACGCACATACACATATTATTTTGCCTTTATTAAGATAATTATTAGGTAACTGAACTAAAAAATGCATTTTGATGAAGTGCCTAAATTAGTTCTAGGTATTTTTGTTAGGTTTATTCAACTTAAAGTTTATGGATTCCTAGAGCTGAAATAATTCATTTTATAAGTTACGGGTACGCTTTCAAGGAAATAAATTTATTCTCAGAAAACCTTACAACGTTTTCATTTCTTCAGCACCTTTTCACTAAAAGAACTTTATATATAAATTAATCTAGTTAATTACTTGTCGCTTTCGACAGTCTATGGTAAAGTTGTTGAAAGTTCGGTAAATTAATTTCAAACGGTATCGTTATTTTACCTCTAGTTAAAAATAGATTTCTGACTAGTACTATTCTAACTTCACAAGAAATTTTCAGTTATACCAATTATTTCTAACACGAATTCGAACGTTATGTCACTAAAATTAGTTTAACTAACTCTAAATTAAACTTCGAACAACATGTCACCAAATGTAAGAACCAACCAATCTTAATAAAAAACTTTTGTAACATTATTACAAAAAGGCATCTGAATAATATATTCGTTTTTGGAGGCTTTTTTATTTCCAGTTTTCTTCAGAATTACAAAACACCGCAGAGATTTCCTTGACTTATTTTAGATTTTTGTACATAAAGTACCTAGGACTGCTTGAATTCATTATAATAAATGTTATTACAGTAGGTACATTTAATAATTTTTAAATGAAATACCTATGAAAGTAAGATTTTTTTATTGGCAATTGGTGTCCCACTCCTGGGAAATGGAAAAAAAGATTAAGTATTCCAAATTTAAGCTCTCTAAATTTAACGATTTTGAGCTGAGTATTGTAATGAATGTGAATTAATCCAACCCAATTGAGAACCATTAAGTGAAAAAAACCTAAAATGCATTTTAAAAATCCTGAGAAAATACATCCTGATACAAGTAACTAAATACATCTCCAAAGTCTTTAATTTGGCGGCTTTGGCCATTTAGCTTTTACCTGCGCGTATTATTTTCTAAAATTTTCAAAGTTTCCTGGTAAACGGGAATTTATTTTACTTCAAGAAAATTCCTTTGAAGAAGCAAAAAACCTTATTAATAAGTTGAGATTAATTTAAGTGAAACTATACGCGAGTTTTACATGAAATACAGAAAGTTTACTGCTGTTATAATTATTTACATCATAATATAGATGAAGGTAAATGCATTTTAAGTGTATGTTTGTCCGTCTTTCACGGCCAAACGGAGCGCTGAATCGACATTATGATTTTCAACGGGGAGATAGTTGAAGGGATGGAAAGTGACTTATGTTACTTTTAACCGCGGAAAAATGTCCGTGAGAAAGCGTAGAACGCGGGCGAAGCCACGGTGCGGAAAGCTAGTAAGATTAAATTTTAATCTTGACTTTATTCCTTACTACTTTCTAATATAAAAATATGAATTAGGTTTCGAACGTAAAAGAGAATGAAAACAAAGAAATACGAGTATAGTAAAACCATTCTAAAAATGAACTCCCCTCCACAAAACCGTGATGATTTCAACGTGTGAGAGGAAATACAGAAAAACAGAATACACAGAAAAAAAAAATACAGAATTCGGTGGAGGGGCGTTCATTTTAGAAATAGTTTTACTATACCATGTTATGGATTCCATTTTCCAAATTGGCTAATTTATTTATGTGTTTTATGAATTTTTAGTTGTTGCTTTTCTGCACTAATACACATTTGCTAGTTTACCTATCAAAGCTCGAAATTTGGGGCAAACGGTTATTGGTCTCAGTTAAACCTATTTGAGTAACATTTAGCCATTTGAGTGCAATTTTCGATAGGTCGTTTGATCGGAAATTCAGATATTTTGGAAGGAAATTCAAAACATATTTACGTAGGAAAATTCCGCTCTCTACTTTACAAGATCTTTAGCGACGAGACTGCTTATTTGTATATTTTGCTTATAAATTTTTGTCTTGATTAAAATAAGGTTTGTTGTGTAATTATTGTAGCGTGATTTTTGAGAAAAAATATTTTTAACTATATTGACCTTAATTATATCCATTGGTATATACTTTAAATTGTATTAACTTCATGTTCCTATTGTCTTCTTATATTGCCCCTTCATTACAGAAGTTACCAACTTCCCAACGAATAGTAGATTATGATAAAAGTGCATTTAATATAAAAATGTTATTACATTGAAAGTTGAGGATGTTTTTAAGGTGCGTATTGAGTTCTGCGTTCGATGCAGAATAATATCCGGTAAATTCAATCAAATGTAGTTATTTTATTAGATACGTTCATGCAGTGATATTGCTGATATTGAAAATGCCGTGCAATAAGTCTTTATTAAAGTTGGTTGAAGTATTATGTATGTGCTTTCAAAAGGTATTTGCATTCCAATAACATTTGATTGAGTCGAGTAGAGATTCTTATATAAATTTTTTTTGAGTTACCTACTTATTTATTTCTTGTTTTCTGTTTCTACTGCATTTTCTAACTTTTGTATCAGTTTAATCAAAATATTACATAAGTGTCTTTTTAGAGACTTCGTCGGCGTTTGTATGGGGGCCACGTCTTATCATAACTAGAGCAACATTTTAAATAGCCTGTGCTCCATACTTCTCCATGACCGACCCTTACAGATTTATTATTATTATAGATGTAACTTTTTTTTTCCAGAAGCCGGACTTACCGTCATGGTTGGCGTATGCTAGAAGGAGATGAGGAGTGACGAGTGAAAGAGACCAAACTATCCGCAAACAGCACACGTTCTCTCAGTATTAGTCATGTCTTCTTCCTACAGATAGATGTCCTCTTCCCCTTTTCCTATGCATTTGTACCCCCTTCAATTCCCCTATTTGGATAAAATGTTTAAGCTTATTTAGGTAAGTAAATAAAACTTAGTTTCTGTGAAGATTAAATGACTCTCAGCATACCAATACTTTTCTTAATTCAATGATTGTATTCTATAATCCTATGTTATGTTTTTATATGTTATGTCTCGTTTATATTCTGATTTATATTTCTTTATTATGTGCAAGCTCTTTACTATGATGACTTTTAGGATCTTATTGATGATCTAGCTGCTATTTATAATAAATACTCAGCACTTCAAATATATAATTGGATTGCTTAGTGATGTTCAAGCTATGTGAAATAATAAGGGCTAGTTTAATCGGTAATAGATTAAGTAAGTGGTGAAACTGGCCCTAATTGGGGTATAATGACATAACCAGAAATCGTTGTTAGAAGTTAAAATAAGTGTATCTATATCTAGTCAATTTCAATAGTAATTACTTGCTCATTTGTAAATTCTATGTGTACCTATACTTACCTACTAACGTTTGGGATAACCAATATTTTACTAATCAATTTATGATTGTAATGTTACCAAATACATGCATTGAAAAAACGTAATATAAATTGTTTGTTTTATTTAATACTAGCTGACCCACCCGCTTTATTTCCACTTTTTCTCATCAAAAACCTTACCTGGGCCACTACCACTATTTTAAAACGAAAGCACCTAAAGCGGCCCAGCCGTTCTTGAGCTAGAAAATTATAATGAAAATTATAAATTATAATGATTTTATATAGGAGAAGATACAATTATGCCAATAATTTTTGCTTTTTGCTGAAGTTAAATTCGTGGACCTATAAAGAGATATATATACACCGTGATCGCTAATAACCCGAAAGATTTAAGCTAACGATACTAGAGCCTAATTAGAGTATAAAAAGTTATGTAACATATAGTCCAAAAACTCATATTTAAGGAGATATTAATTATTTACAACAAATCAAAAGTTAAAAAATCTCCAGTCTAACACACCCTAAGGGCGTGAGCATGTCATATTTTGTGGTGCCAATAAATAAAAATAATTTCAATACAAACATCGTGCTAGACATAACTTGACACTTCTGGTTCGTCGTGTGATTTCGGAGCGATTCGTGAAGTGTCATGCTAGTTCTTCAACTTGAGTTTCTTACCTAACGGCTTGTTCACAAAGAAGCGGGCAATTAATAAGATTTAATTTGTACCGAAATTATAATTTAATTAAGACACATAATTAGACCCATGTTGATATAACATTATTTACTCGTAATGTCGTCAAAAATACGTGGTTTAAATCTTTCGGGTTATTAGCGATCACGGTGTATAGATATATTATATATACCTATAAAGACCTACTACTAACTATTAGTACTATTCGTATGCCCTCACCATATGAACCATATGTAAAAGATTATTTTTTGAAAGAAAATACATTTAATTTATGTTTATCTTTATTACCTACCCTAAGGAAACTGCGTCAGTACATCAAATAATCTTATAATTAGTGACTAGATTTATTAGTAAGCACAAATCTTAATATTTTAAACCACCAAAATGAGACTTTACATTGAAAAATTGACAATCATCTGCATAAGCACCTATAGCACAATATTATATTACAATCTTACATCTAAACTTTATTAATTGTGCTTAATGTAAAATATTTTACAATTAAATCGTGTATTTTCACCAAATAAATTCTCATAACACTTAAGGTTTACACCAATCGAGTCAAATAGATATAAATCAAATAAAGTTTTTTACAGCACATCAACTATTATTACAATTGTACTCAAGTTGAGATTGGAATAAAAGAAGGATGATAATCTTTACTAAAATTAAAAAGCTGAAGAGTTTGTTCTAACGCGCTTATCTCAGGAGCCTCCTGAGATAAGCGCGGTAGAACAAACTCCGGTCCTATTTGAAAAACTATTACAGCTTTGGATAGTACATTTATTGAGGCAGGACAAAGGCTATATTATTATAAACTATGTTTATGTAGATAACGTTAATAAACGCAATCGAAACTGTCGGCGGGTTGACTAGTTAGCAATAAAAAGACATGAAATATATATTTAGGAAGATACAGAATACATACAATCGTACATATTATAATAATAAACTACCAGTATATGAATTTGAACATCAATATAAGACAATTTACTCGTACATTGCTTTGGGATTATGCAATGTATAATTATGTATACACTATTGAAGAAAGGACCAAAGGTATGATAATTATAAGTAGTTCTCAAGGATAACATAACATCATATCAAAAAAGAAGTAATATAGTTAAAAGTGAAAGAAAAGAAGAAGTATACAACGAATAGAATATAGAGATCAGAATCTTACCAATGAGTAATGCACCATAAAAACTGTCGTGGTTTGATAAATTCATATTGAGATAAACGGGCAATACACGAACCTTATTTACGTAGACTATTGATCAACCGTTTCGTCCCAGAACGTGGGACTTCATCAGGATCAACTTCATCAGGATGAAGTCCCACGTTCTTGGACGAAACGGTTGATCAATAGTCTACGTAAATAAGGTTCGTGTATTGCCCGTTTATCTCAATATGAGAGTAATGCTCCTATATTGATTTACAAAGCCATATACGAGGAAAGGAAATATCTAAAATTCTACAGTAAGACACTAGATTACAATACAATAGATATAGAAGACATAGACGGATGGAAAATCTGGGGCATAGCAATAGTACATTACAGACTATACTAAAATTTACTCTAGGGGAATAATAATATGACTAACTCTTAGGGAACACAATTGTATTCTAGTGAGGAAATACTTTGGCAATATTTTTAAACGTAGTAATATTTATGACTAGTTTCATACACTTATAAGTTTACAAGAAAGGTCATTATTTCAAGTGAACTTTACTAATATCGAAATTGAGATTATCATGAATAGTTCTGTTTTTTTTACCTAAAAGCATCTAGCTCTTCTAATAATAATTTATGCGATCTATATTTATCTAGCAAATTTTTTGGAATAGTTCACTTTGTTGTATGACACTCTGACGAATTTAAGCTTGTCTTTGTGTCTAGTTCTATGTCACTACGGACTAATGTAATCTAGGATAAAATAAATAAATAAAGGGCTTTGAGCATTCGCAATGAAAAGGTTCACACATTCAATAGTCACAGCGCAATTCATCTTAGTTTACATTTTAATATAGCTTAGAATACATTATTTACAGCTCACGCACAATCTTAAATAATATATAATAGGGTAGTTTCATCATTTTGGTAATTTTCAGAAACAAGATATCGCTGCTGTAATTTGCTTAAATAAAATAGTAGACAAATGATTAATTTTAAATTTTTACTTTGTTGCTAGTAATTGGAATAAAAATGAAGATAGAATAACACCAGTGACCTACCCTATTAAGTGCATACTAACAATCAACAATAAAGTGCTTTGTGAATTTCCATCGACATATAATTTAAGAGCTGATGACACAAAGTGTTACAAAAATACTGATTTACTGGAGTCTTTTATATCTTACAACTACACAACAAAGTTTATAAGGAACGGCTTACATCTTGTGTAAAGTTTGTCATGCTTTGTAAGACATTTAACCTACTTTGGAGCTTATTATCTATTTTTGTTGATTCCACAATAGGAGTCTCCTCTTTCAATAGTTCCCACCCCAATTTATTTGTGTCAAGTACTTCAAAGCTGCTTTTATTTTCCGGAGCAATATCCGATTTTGGTGGCTCTGATAAAGTTTTAGATGTTTCAGAAATTGGCGTGGGCGGTATTTTATGAATTTCTTTGTTAACGGATTTCAAACTTTTAGCAGTATATTTGTTTATCATTGACTTCTTATTTGTTTTGTTATTTTCTTTTTCATAGGTCGTTTTGTTTGTTTTAGATTCAATTCCTTTTTTTATATCCAAAGTAGGTTTTTTTATTTGCGTCGCAGATTTCGGCTTTTTAGTTCTGAAATGCATTGACTTAATGCTGTTTTTTGTAATTGCTGTGATATGAGTGGACATAGAATGATCAATATGATATGAATCCAATGACGAGCTTTTGTTAGCTTCTTTTTCGATCTGTATAGGGATAACTTCAGTTGCTTTTTTGTCAGGAAGTTTATCAATAATTGGTTTATTTGTAGATAAGTCTAAAGGCTTTGCAATGCCAATGATGTGACTTTCAGATTTTTTATTCACCTTTGGCTCTTTTGTAACGAATGTTGGCGCCTCAGTACTTTGCGGCGCCATACTTGTGACTGCGCTTGCTGTCTCAAGAGCGAAGAATAGCTTATCATGATTTTCACCATAAGTAGCTTTCAACGTGCCTTTTCTTCGACCGAGAGGTTTTTTCTTTATTATTTCTTTCTTAAATGAAGGTTTATCTATCGCAGATTTTTGGACAATAAGCTCTCCGTTACCTTTAAGGGGAATAGGTTCAATATTGTTACTCATTTCTTTAGAATCTGTTATATTTTCGAATGTTACAGTTGGTATAATAATCGGATCGTCTATATTAGTTACATCTAGGGCAACTGGCGAAGAAACATTCATTGCGATAGTAGTTTCAGCGTAATTTTCCGTGCTATTAACAAACAAGTTAGGTGTTGTGGTGTCAAGCTTTACGGTAAAATGTTCACTCTCAGTCAAATATTTTAAAGTAGATTGAGTTTCATTAATTTTGCTTGTAGTTGCTGTGGATTCTGAAGTTTCCGTTGTATATTCAGTAGTTTCTCGAGTAATTCCAGCAGTAGTTGGTGTTTCTTTGGTCGTAGAAGTCGAGTCAACGTGTAGTTCAGTTGTTCCTTCAACTTTAGTTTGCTTGTTTGGTTTCCTAAATTCATAATCTCTGCTACATATACGACCACATTCGCAGATATTATCGATATTAGCGTTGGTTTTCAGGCTAGCTAGCTCTGTTTTGTCAAACCATGTGATAAAGTCATCATCGGTGATACCTCTCAGTAACGGGCTGCCAGGCCTTGCGTGGAAGAATGTTTCAACAGCCATGTCAGGTCTTGTGGATGGATAAATCTTGGCGAATGCTGGTCTGAGACTAGTAATGACGAATTTGGATCGGATTTCGTAGGTGACACAGACTGGGCAAGTGGAGCTTATCTGCAAATAAATAAAAACCAGTTTGATTTCTTTGATCATCATCACCCCATTTACGTTCCAACTTAATTCACCACGCGGGTTGGTGAATGATACAATGTCCTTCAAACTTTTGAAAGTTCTCAGTGCATGCCGGATTGCTCACGATGTTTGCCTTCACCATTAGAGCAGGGCAGGTTAAAAAAATAAAGCTTATCTATTGTGGGTATTTGGTAACTTACGTTAGCGAAGACGAACCAAACAGATTCGCCGCGTGAGCCATAATGCAGGTCCGCAAAGGTAGCTCCGTCCAACACCACGGGGTTGACGGAATGCAGTTCGTAGCCTGAGAATAGCGACGACTCCAGTCTAAGTATACCAGAGCGTTCTTTGCCTTTCCATCTGCAAACACAAAAAAATATTAGTAATGGCGAAATATAATAATAAATACTCACAATTTTAAATTTATTTTGATACCTGTCTGCATACCCTACTTAGATACTTTTTATTCTAGGAAAAGTTAATCATATTGAAGGAGTTTTAAAAATACATTGCATAATCAGTGTAAATTGTAAACGGAGAACTTACTTGAAACATGTCTTGATGATGAGGGTTGGAAGGTTGCCCTGCAAATCCTCGATGCTGCTTCGTTCTGGTCGTATTTCTTCAATGATAGCTGCCTGGATGTTCAACAAGGCATTTTCAGGTTTCGGTGTGTACGTTGAATACGAGATTGTGCCCTGAAATAAACAAGTGTATATGTAAAGAATCGCTCACACTATGGAAGCACAGCTTCAAGACAAAAAAATGTAACTAGAATATGTTGCCAGTTAAGAAGTATTTAAATACCTAAAAGAAGGTCTTCAAATACTGTTGTGTAAATTGTAATCTTTACTAAAGAAAATAATATTTTTGTATTGTATAGTTTAGACGTAATGGATTTGAAACGTTTCACAGAAGTTATAGGCGAGACGAACAAAGAGGCGTAGGTTCGACTCCCACTCGAGGACCAAGGTTACGTTGTGATCTTGTAATTTTTCCCATACCATTGTCTAATAATTTAGGATATGTATATTTTTCTCTATTTGATAATTACCTGAACTGTGGCACATCCGGCCCCAGTAGCGTATACGAACACTTTGGTTGGTAGTCCGGGCAGTTGCAAGGGCCGAGGGGGCGTCTTCGCGCGCAGTTCCAGAGTGTCAGTTAGTTCCATGCCAGCGGTGGCGAGCGAGACCGTTAACGCTCTATGTCTGTAAATGAAAATAAAACCAGGGTTAAGTATTTTAAGGCATTTATTTTAATGAGATCAAGTACGACTAAAGTGGTGAAAACCCGAGGTCCTTGAGAATGAACGACAAAGAAGATCCCCAATTTACTGCCCACACTGAGTCATTGTCAAGAATCTACGCTCAAGGCGCTCTCAACTCGGAAATAGTTGCATACTCTCACGCGTTTGACGTTTAGGCATTATTAAGGAAACAAATTCGGCGATATAAGTCGCTCAATTAATAGATGAGTTATTTACTACAAATATCGAATTATCGATAGAATAAGAGCTCTGCCTCACCAGGACGCCTTGGCAACGTATCCAGGCTACGACTCCAGCAGTTAATATTGAAATGTATATTACCTACCTCACTTGGCGACGGCGTGGCAACGTCGCCAACTTGGAAGCGTAGCCACAAGCGACAGCTCCCTACGTGGCTACTGGCTACTCTGGCGACTAGCAACTTTAAACTATAATGTACACGTGTAAATTGCACCTCCCTCACTCAGTCGCCAGTCAGCCGCCAATTTGGACGCTCGCTCAAATTTTTATTTTTATATTTTTTTATGCGAAAAAATGGCTTACCTATCGTGAGCTAGAGAGGCGTATTGAGCCGCGGCCTTCGTAGCGCTATAAGCGAGGCTGGGGTGTCTCTGCAGCGTGGAGGCGCGGTAGTAGAGGAAGCGGGCGGCGGCTTCGCCCTCCGATAGGGCACCGCGGGCGCAGGCGGTCAGTAGGACACGGACTCCGGCTACGTATTGTTCCATGGTTACTGCTTCTGTGGAGATAAATACAAATACATAGTACATAAACAAAAAGTTATTTTATTATTACTGTACATACACACTGACTGTACGTACACTCAACAATAAAAAAAATCAAGCAAGAAGCAGGGTCCTAAGATCCTTTGCTTTATTAATTTATTTAAGGCACAGCCAACAGCACATATAACATAGTATTATTATAAACGATATTTTAATTAAGGTTATTTTTTAAACATTGTGCCTATTATAGGATAGCACAACATTTTTATACATTCAAACAAACAAACTTTTAAGCTTTAAATAGAAATATTTTTTTTATTTCTATTTAAAGCTTAAAAGTTATGTATTATTACTCTGCTATAAAAACTGTCGTGGTTTGAAAAATTCATATTGAGATAAACGGCCACATGAACCTTCTTGACGAAACGGTTGATCAAAATTCAACGTAAACAAGGTTCGTGTATTGCCCGTTTATCTCAATATGAATAATATACCATAGGAAGTAGTCTTGATATTAGTGGAGGTGTCCTCTAGCAGCCAGTCCGCGGCGTCCTTCCGCGGCGCCGGCCAACCGAACTCACCCTCCTCCGTCGTGGAAGCGTTGCGGAGGATCACTAGTGCTTCGGGGACCATGGGGCTTCTGAAATCATTAATAAATAAATAAATATTGCTGGACAATTCACACAGCAACATCTAGCCTCGTGGCAAGCTCGAAGCTTGTGTACGGGTGCTAGATTTCTGATATACTTAATAAAATATGCATGCATAGATAGATATGCAGTATCACAGTCGTCCAACTGCTGAGACTTTCTTGATGAGATAGATTAGTCCTAAATAACCACTAACCAAACTAACCGACCCGATTACATTCAGTAACATGTCCTAAAAACTCTTTTAAGTTCATAGACCATGCCATTTCCTCAAGATTTTCGTCTTCACCGTTCAAGCACGTGTTTTAAAAAATGTATGTTTTTCTAGAATAATAATCCACAGATACCTACATTGCAATATTAACTTATCAGTTTGTGTTATTGCTAGTTACACTGATGTAAGAAACAATAAAATGATAAGGAAAGGCAGGAAAAAAAGAGAGGTTGACTATGGAAAAGATGGGTATACTTCATACAATACACTTCATACAACCGCCACTTACCTGGCCAGAACCAGCGCCAACACAGAAGCAGCTAAAGCGGCCGGTGACGTCAAGTTACGCAAGTTCTGTTCCAAGTAGCTCTGAGCTTTCACAGCCACGTTCGCGTCAGCCTGAAACAAATAGAAATAATATTATACATTTTAGTATGAAATATAGTCTGAAAATTAGCTTTTAATTAAGGTCAACCTTAACAAAATACATATTTAGTAGAAGTAACTTTCAAGTTTTTGCAAGAACACAAAATCTGTTTCATTTATTTCACCTTGTTGTTCATTATGTCCAACAAGACTGTCCTAGTCTTGTCTCATTTAATCAGATATGTTTTGTTTTTGTAATAGTGATCGATTTTATTATAGAATATAGTAACATTATTTCTGTATTATAACAGTGCCATCTAACCCCAAACTAATTCAAATCCTAATGAGCTCTGACTCCAATTCATAGGTTTAAAAACGCTGTAAAATTTGTCAATGCCAGCTTGACATACCTGATTCTCAATACCGACTTCAAGCAAAGCAGTCAACGTTTCAGCCGTCACTTCAACTCTTCTCTCCCACTCTATCTCTTCCTGTGTCATATTTCCGTCCTTATCATAGTAGTAATACTCATTAACATCGACATCCTGTTGTGTTCCATTAGAGTGCTTCATATCAACTGGATAGTAATCGACTTCTTTATCAGCGGCGAGTGGTGTAAACGAACCGTCTGGGCTTTGTCGTGATTGGATCCATTTCTTGGTAGAAAGTAGGAGTTCTGGATCGATGGGGTAGTACGATTGGATCTTAGATAGGATTTCCAGCATTTTGATAGTTGATAGGTGACTGCTCATCGCTGGGTGGTCGCTGAATGAATTGTCGTTTTTGCGGAAGGATAACAGCACTTGGACCTGAAAAGTGACAATTATCTAGTTAGTAAAAAAATATGGTGTCCACTTAGTTTAATTTGATTGATTAGGTACAATATTACACAAAAAATCTGGACTAAACATTTATGATTCTGAAAACTAAGCCTAAAGTTTTATTGTACCCCATTATGAGATCGTTCTTCAGCGATAAGGCTGCCCATTGTATTTTTGTATGTTTCTACTGATGTTCCTATGTGGTGTAAAATAAAGTGTTTTTGATTGATTGGTTTATATGTAATACGATGTAAATAACTTACCTGTTCAGGCAATTTCTTCAGTATCCGTTCCTTCTCAGCGTCGTCCACAAGATGCGGGATGTGTTCGAGCGCCAACAACGGAGCCAAGCTCGCTGAGGCCGCCGATAGCTGAGAGTCTCTCCACACCTATAACATTGAATCGTTTATAACTTTAAACATTATTATCTGTTGTCTTTTAACTGGATTTAAATTTGGAAGATACCAAGAGGTATGCTCTGATATTTATTACTGTATGAAAATGATCATGGATAAGTCAATTCGAATAATACCAATACGTCAATACAATAAGTTACAAAGACTTGGGTTCCATCACAGTTTTTGATATTCAGTATCATATTGTTATTTTATTTGAGCCTAGTTTGGTAGACCTAGTACCCTTGTACTTATAGTTTCTAAATAGTAATATTAAGTTTAGTAATAATGTTTTATGTTATTAGAAATACAATAAAGAGTTAATTCATTAATTCTAGAACATTCTCACCTCAGTCCACTGATCGGTAGAGTCCGTCAAGAAGCTGTAGAGCGGCAGATGCAGTCCTCCAGAGATGAGCAGAGAGCCGCTCGCCGAGCCCGGCACCACGCCGTGCGGCAACCCCAGCTCCAGGACTTGCGAGAACCCTGCCTCTTCGTTGAAGTTCCAGATTCTAGAAATACAAACAGTTCATCATCATAAAAAATATAAACAAATATAAAACCTATATTAAAGTCACTTGTCGTCGCTCCGGTAGAATCCATTATAATGGAGGATCACCGTTTAAACTAGTCGGCAGTAAGTTGGTACTTTGCAGTTATGTACACAGAACGACTCAGCCTCTCGTTCTCTGGTACATCATGGTGGATCTTGGCCTCCGAAACCAAAGACCGCCAGGCTGCTCTATCCCCTGTCAAAGCAGACCAGTCATCGGCTTGCAACTCCATGAGATCCTTCAGTCTTCGTCCTTCCAGCGGTACCGCGGGCGACCAATCGGTCTCTGTCCAGTAGGACGGCCTGCGTACGCTCTTTTGACGGCACGATCATCTCCCATGCGGACTACATGCCCGAGCCACCGGAGTCAAATAGGGAAATAGGGGGGAAATAGGGGTGATTATATTTTTTGGTGTATTTTTCTATGAGGCTCACCTAAAGTCAGCCTTATCAGCCCACATTGCGCTGAATCCGACGAACTTGACCCGCATGTCGTTGGGTAGCGGCCACACCAGCAGCCGCCGCTCGGCCGGCGCGGCGCCGCGGCCCACGGACAGCCGTCCCCCCTCCCACCACACCCACCACGCGCACCACGCGTCGGCGCTCGAACATTCTTCGTCTATTTGTTCTACCAGACTCACCTAAAGTCAGCCTTATCAGCCCACATTGCGCTGAATCCGACGAACTTGACCCGCATGTCGTTGGGTAGCGGCCACACCAGCAGCCGCCGCTCGGCCGGCGCGGCGCCGCGGCCCACGGACAGCCGCCCCCCCTCCCACCACACCCACCACGCGCACCACGCGTCGGCGCTGGCGCATTCTTCGTCTGTTTGTTCTATGAGGCTCACCTAAAGTCAGCCTTATCGGCCCACATTGCGCTGAATCCGACGAACTTGACCCCCATGTCGTTGGGTAGCGGCCACACCAGCAGCCGCCGCTCGGCCGGCGCGGCGCCGCGGCCCACGCCCAGCCGCCCCCCCTCCCACCACACCCACCACGCGCACCACGCGTCGGCGCTGGCGCATTCTTCGTCTGTTTGTTCTATGAGGCTCACCTAAAGTCAGCCTTATCGGCCCACATTGCGCTGAATCCGACGAACTTGACCCGCATGTCGTTGGGTAGCGGCCACACCAGCAGCCGCCGCTCGGCCGGCGCGGCGCCGCGGCCCACCGACAGCCGTCCCCCCTCCCACCACACCCACCACGCACACCACGCGTCGGCGCTGGCGCATTCTTCGTCTGTTTGTTCCGCGCTCGCTAGGTGCACGTCGTAGCCTGGAATTAGAGAGTAAGAATTATAAACGGTATTACGGCGGATTTGCTCTTTGAAGTGGCAATGGGCGACGTAATAGGTTGCAGGTTCGATTCCCGCCTCGGAACAACAATTTGTATGGTCTGCAAATATTTGTTGCGGGTGTCTGGGTGTTATATATAATGTATTATAAAAAATATCTATCTATGTACTGTATATTCTATTAAGTATATCAGAAATCCTAGCACCCGTAACCCGAGCTTATAGCTTATCGCGGGGCTGGATTTCGCTGTGTAAATTGTCCAGCGATATTTATTTATTTTACTCCAACCTAAATGGCAGCGCAAACGAATAGAATCGCCGAAGTAAGCCAAAAAGTGGTACCTAGTAGTAACCAGAACTTCTTTTAACTATAAACGTTTATAAACTGCGCACTTACCATGTTTCCCTTTAGCGATCCAGACCCTATTCTTTTCGAAGACGACTCGATACATGTAATCCGAAGGCCCTCGTATCGCAGATAGAGCCACGTGCGCCGCGCCCTGAGACCGCAGCTCCAACACCAGTCCGGCTCTGTTCCTCGGCGCCGCCACCCACTGCCATTCCCAGGTACCACGGGAGGAAACTGCTAGATGCTCTGGAAATTATGGATGGAAGGTGGAATTATTTTATTTTATTTTGAGAGGAAAACTAATTACTTCCTTAAACTAATCAATTGACTAACACAAAAATAGATCACTAAAAAGACAATTAAAGGTCTTTAAGGATGGGCAACCAATTATTTTAAGGAAACGCTGAACCATCTATATTTTTTATTTTGGCTAACCTAAACTCAATAAATGCCTCAAAACTACGTTGTCTGGTTGTCGAGTCCTATTCTTAGAGATCATGAAATGTTTGGACGCACCATTAGCACAGAAGTAGGCACTCTGCGTGTCGCTCCGATGCAGTCCCTCAGGCAGCACCAGCACGCTCGCGGACCTGATCACGGACCCCACCAGAGTCTCGTTGTTGAACAACACACCAATAATATATATAAACGCACCATTAGCACAGAAGTAGGCACTCTGCGTGTCGCTCCGATGCAGTCCCTCAGGCAGCACCAGCACGCTCGCGGACCTGATCACGGACCCCACCAGAGTCTCGTTGTTGAACAACACACCAATAATATATATAAACGCACCATTAGCACAGAAGTAGGCACTCTGCGTGTCGCTCCGATGCAGTCCCTCAGGCAGCACCAGCACGCTCGCGGACCTGATCACGGACCCTACCAGAGTCTCGTTGTTGAACAACACACCAATAATATATATAAACGCACCATTAGCACAGAAGTAGGCACTCTGCGTGTCGCTCCGATGCAGTCCCTCAGGCAGCACCAGCACGCTCGCGGACCTGATCACGGACCCCACCAGAGTCTCGTTGTTGAACAACACACCAATAATATATATAAACGCACCATTAGCACAGAAGTAGGCACTCTGCGTGTCGCTCCGATGCAGTCCCTCAGGCAGCACCAGCACGCTCGCGGACCTGATCACGGACCCCACCAGAGTCTCGTTGTTGAACAACACACCAATAATATAAATAAACGCACCATTAGCACAGAAGTAGGCACTCTGCGTGTCGCTCCGATGCAGTCCCTCAGGCAGCACCAGCACGCTCGCGGACCTGATCACGGACCCCACCAGAGTCTCGTTGTTGAACAACACACCAATAATATATATAAACGCACCATTAGCACAGAAGTAGGCACTCTGCGTGTCGCTCCGATGCAGTCCCTCAGGCAGCACCAGCACGCTCGCGGACCTGATCACGGACCCCACCAGAGTCTCGTTGTTGAACAACACACCAATAATATATATAAACGCACCATTAGCACAGAAGTAGGCACTCTGCGTGTCGCTCCGATGCAGTCCCTCAGGCAGCACCAGCACGCTCGCGGACCTGATCACGGACCCCACCAGAGTCTCGTTGTTGAACAACACACCAATAATATATATAAACGCACCATTAGCACAGAAGTAGGCACTCTGCGTGTCGCTCCGATGCAGTCCCTCAGGCAGCACCAGCACGCTCGCGGACCTGATCACGGACCCCACCAGAGTCTCGTTGTTGAACAACACACCAATAATATATATAAACGCACCATTAGCACAGAAGTAGGCACTCTGCGTGTCGCTCCGATGCAGTCCCTCAGGCAGCACCAGCACGCTCGCGGACCTGATCACGGACCCCACCAGAGTCTCGTTGTTGAACGACGTGTACGAAACAGAACAGTTGTCAGCACTGTAGCCGGTCACTTCCACTGGAATTTAAACATGGTGTTATGCAGGCTTCGAATAAAATATTCCAGTATTTTCTATGATACGAGTATACCTAATCAAATTAGGTAATGTTTTAACACTGATTGTGTGTAAATTGGTTAAATTGAATTATAAGAATTCCAAGTCATAATGTTACTTTTACGACCGATGTTTTATTCCGAGTAATAGCTTCTTTGAAATGTAAATTGTTCAATCAAATCAAAATATCTAATTCTTTGATAATTTATATTATGTCGAACAAATAATAAAACGAGTTTATAAGTTTATATTAACAAAAATATATGAAAAATGGTTTCTTTAATACACACATAATAATCCACATAATGATGATGTTTTTCATAATACAAGTATTCCCTGAAAGTATGAGTAAACGAGTAAATATGTATCACATTACCCAGATTATTCAGAGCACTATAACGTAACGTTTCCATTGTAAATGTACACCATTGTTCGTTACGAGCTAACACAGAGCAAACGAAAATCGGAAACATAAACATAAAGTAAAATAAGAGACATAATAAAAACCCGTCACCAAAGCGCTATTCCGAGATAAAAACAATTCCCACCAGCACTGAAATTATGAGAGAATTTACGAGTGCAGAGGTCTCGGCTATAAAATTACTATTCAGTTGCGAGCACGCGTAAAATTCTGATGGATGTGCTGAATTGATGATATTATGTCCGTTTTACTGGTGCCGTACCGTAATGGTATCGTAAAAATTATATTTATTTAAGCCTAGTCACGGTTGCAGAGAATTACCGTTGATAAAACATCTATGTGACAAAGTTTTCTTATGAAAATTTATCATTACGAGAAAGAGCTCTCATTATAAAGGTACATTTTTTTCTATTACAAAAATCGTAATAAAACTATGTAATAAAAATCGTCTTTGTACTTATTATTGTATGAATAAAATAAAATAAGAATAGAAAAGAACAAATTATTGGTACGAATACACGTACCAATAATTTGTTATAGTGTACAAGCGTTTAATCCTTACTAATATTATAAATGCGAAAGTAACTCTGTCTGTCTGTCTGTCTGTCTGTCTGTTACGCTTTCACGGCTAAACCTCTGAACCGATTTTGATGAAATTTGGTACAGACAATCTTTAGACCCTGAGAAAGAACATAGGCTACTTTTTATTTCTACGCGGGCGAAGCCGCTGGCGGAAGCTAGTAAGAAATAAATACATAAATTAAATATTTAAAATATAATTTTAAACTAGGTAGAGATTACCTTCCTACAAGAAAACTCGTTCAACTGCTTACATAATGTATCGCGCTCTGAACATAAATATCAAAGTTAAACTGAAGTGAACATCACAAGCTCAGAGATGCTCAGATTGTTTGCAATGTCAACAAAATGAAGCGAAATATTTTCTGGAAAGAAAACAAGGACGAGAAATTGCTTCAAGTGTGCTGTCTTAGCTCCTGCTCCGAACGCTGCCTTTCAATTCGTTGTCGAAAGTTTGTTGACGAGTTTGTCATCAGGAAAGTCAGGATTGTACAAAATGCAAGCAAAATTGAAGTTTTTAGGTCAACAGTAATTCTCATTTACCATTCGTTTGTTTAATAAATTTTGGCAAGCGCAAGATATGAATTTTTGTTTTTCTAGCGGGACAGGGGTGAATTTCTTCTTTTTTGTTATTTGTCTGGGATAAAAACAGACCGGACTTTGCATCTAGATTACCATGATCAGCATCATCTCGTCAAAACCTATATTATGTTCTAAGGAGCTACAGTGATAACAAATAAAGTACAGTAAATACGTACTATCTCTCTATATAATAATTCATTGACCCAATGGTCTTTAGGATTTTATCTTAGGTGGGAATCTAACTCAAGCCATTCTGCATAGCACTAGCCGTTATGACATCGTGAGTTTTTAATATGATTGTTAAAGCGTCCCGAGAGTTTATAAATTTAACATACACGTACTTAACTTGTGCATAATATCCAATTTAATATTTTGGCGAGTCGAGTATCTAATTAATGAGGAAACAACTTCTCTTTCAGTTATGATGCGCTGCTCAAACCCGTATTCGGAATGAACTTTCAGCTTGTTAAAGTGACGTGTTTATAAAGCCTAGTTCATGTGAATGACTTTATATTATTAGACTATATCTTCATATTATTATTCTATTTATAAATACAACAATGGAAACGTTGCCGTGCTGGTAATAATGGTATAATCCCATCTCTATCTGTGGGTGACATCCAACTGACTGATTTGTATACTACTCGTAGAAGGCTGACAGCACCGTTGTCCTCTGTCCTGTGAACTTATAGCCTTCGCAAACCGCAACTGTGTAATTTATTTATTGTTTTCTTGCATCGTTATTATTATGAAGTGACTACTTATTAATATAATTACTCACGTATTTAAAAAAGAGTTAAAGGAGCTTTGTTAATACGTGATTGATTGTCGTAGTTATAAAATGAAAACGTAGGTAAATCGTGTTTATGTACGTCCGTGAGGAAGAAGGTACAATTACTAATTACTTTTAGACCATTTTTAGTATTTATAAAAATATTTTTCTAATCGTATATTGCATGATATTAATAAACATTCTCTCTAATAACCTCGTAGATACTCGTAGTAAGAATGTAGACAACAAAGTTCAAAGTGGGTAGGTACTATAGATTTAAGAACATTTCTCAACTTTCTGGTTGCTTTTAATTTTACAATTATGCCGGTACCGAGGTTAGGAATTCGAGCTGAAAACTTCATTAAAATATTTTGCTCCGCGGAATATCCGACCAAGATTCGGGCAGGTCCGTAATGAAAACGCCAATTTATAAGTGTTGGTTTTGTACAAATTATCATAGTAATTACCGGCTTTGTTCTAGCAACGGCTGTGGTAAAGGAATTTTGCATCTATTATTATTTAATCCTAGAATCTCGTACAGATTTGGTTTGCTGATGCTGTGTTGTGTTACATAGCTTAAAAGATCATGCAAATTTCATAATTTTCTTTGTATGGTTTGACGCTATTTTAATTCTTATCTAAGGAATAACTAGACACTATTCAACAGTCATATTATTATGTTGTTAAATCATATTATGTTGAATATCTAGCAAGGCAAAGTGGACACTGCAAGGACACGGATCACGACCGCTCCTTGATCCTGAAGAAGTCCCACGTTCTTGGACGAAACGGTTGATCAAAAGTCAACGTAAATAAGGTTCGCGTATTGCCCGTTTATCTCAGCATGAATTTATCAAAACACGACAGTTTTTATAGTCATCATCATCATCAGCCAATATTAGTCCACTGCTAGACATAGGCCTCCCCTAATGAGCGCCAATGCGCCCTGTTTTCTGTTTGACGCATCCAACATCTGCCAGCAGTCTTGCGCAAGTCGTCATCCCATCTAGCCGGAGGGCGTCCTACATTACGCTTACCTAGTCGTTTTTATAGTAAAATATAACATTATAGACTTACCGGTAATATTCTTCCTCCCCGGAGTGTTGACTGAGACGCGCACGACCAGCTGCGTGCCGCCCCGCGGTCCGAGCCGCAGACGCTCCGTGACGTACAGCGCTCCGGTGCTCGCGAACGCCGCGCCAGCGCTCAGCGCTAGTAGTGCTGTTACCTGGAGACAAGCCATGGTAATAATGCAATCAATTGTGTTTGTCTTGCATTGGAATGCGTGGATCAATTGTATTAAATACATAAATATTGCTGGACAATTCACACAGCAACATCTAGCCCCATGATACGGTTGTTAGATTACTGATATACGAGTACCTACTTCATATAACATACATTCATATTTTCACTACATATAGAATACCAAGACACCCGGAACAAATATCTGCAGATCGTAAAAAAAAATTTTCCGAGGCGGGAATCGAACCCGCAACCTCCTGCGTCGCAGGCAGGCTTGAAAGTCTTGCATTTACCACGCGCGTGAAGTGAAAGGCGGGACTTGGCCAAATGATTACTCCTCCCAATTATGCTTCACTGAAATACGTTCAATTTTAAAAGTAAAAAAATAGAATAAACACTTTTAAACTATTTACATAGAGAGTAAAAGGTTATCGTGTATTATTTCTTATTCTTATTCTTTTGACCTATTTTCATGTGTTTCTCATCTCTTCAAGTTCCCATCACGTGCCACAGCCATTTGTTTGCGATATTACGCCTGGTTCCGATCACAGATCCCGGCTTATCCAGAATCCCCGCGAATCCCGCCGAATGGGACGATTAGGCAACATATCCCGGAATCACTTCAAACTCGGATCAGATTTTGGAATGGTAATTGGTTAAAGCAATTAGGCAGGAATGCCGTATCGTGCGATTCATCCGCATTGTATACGCGTAACACGAATGATTTCTAATTAATCTAGAAGTTAACTTAGATTAGCAAAATTTTGCTTAGGTATAAGTAGATAAATTAGTGATCATTTGTAAAACTTATGTTTTGCTTTTGAATTTTGGATAGTTATAGGCAACCGTTAGTGATTATATTATCCTTGGAAGAGACGCCTTAAAACTTATACTTGAAAACAACAAATTTGTAAAAAGTTTAATTTTTTAAATACTTAGCTTAATTGTACCCTTTGCAACCTTACGAAGAATCCCAACGATTTCAAAAATTCTATCAAAATTTTCAGCGAGCAAGAACTCTTTGTCTACAGCAGGTGTTATTCTGATGTCTAGACAAAGCGACCGCTGTAGATGTTAAAGTTAAAATAAACAGGCATTCAAGTTAGCCAAGCATGTCGAATATTCCATGCAGTAGGTACAAAGCGCCAGCTAAGTCAGAATAACAAGCAAACAAAGACGTAATAGTCAGGATCCTAAGTAAATACTGCTAGTTTTCGTAATTGTATGAAAATGAGATTCTGCAAACAAAAGCTTAGCTCATGTTTATTCGTATTTACGATTGGAATTCGTAATATCTGAGTAGAATTTTCATAAACTGCATACCTAATAGTTATGGAATACATGAATTACCAGCTGATACGCCCGCGGATACGCCAGCTTAATTTCCATGTTTTCTCACCATTTAAACCTTCCCTGGGCTTCTACGACTATTTTAAAACCAAAAAGCAAAAAAATCCGGCCCAGACGTTCAATACCTACGTGGTGACGTGACCAAGGGAAATAGGGATTCATTTTTGTAAATAAAGATAGAGATTATTTGTATGTTGTCACAGAGTGAAACCCAATTAGTAATACCTAGGTAAATCAGAGTTTCGGAAATCACATTTATTTTATTTGTTAAATACTAATAAACTGCACGTATTTGGGTAAAAATTTAAGTAAATGTAAATACAAAAAAGAATTCTCAAATATGTGTACAATAGTGATTAAGTTCCGAGTTATATAGTACATGGAACCGTAATGAAACAATAATGAGATTTATATTGATACATAATAAATCATAATTAAATAAACGAGCCAGCCTTATTTAAATTTATCGAGATTAAAACAATAAAATTGGTCAACGGACTCGAAATAACAGAATGGAAATAGCAGTCGGTTGTTGCTCAAAACCAATTTCAAATCGGATTGGACGTAAATTTTAATGGCGAACAAGCTCATTGAGGTACTTAAATAAATGTTATATAATTAACTAGGTTTATTTAAACTGGTTAGTTCTGTTATACTATATAACTTTTGTTATAATGGGAATCACCTTCATAAACAATGCTTTAATTCTTATTTTGTTTGTAATAACCTACTTTTGTTCCCGGTTTCTTATAATATATAATATAGATTACTATTTACGCGTGCAGTCAAACTAACTAAGGATTTGTACACCAGAAAACAGAAATCAGCATTAATTACCGTTTATATCAAATTTCCCAAGAATACCTAAACTAGGGTCTTTTGAGCGGATCAGATCAATGCCGTATTGTTGGTTATTATAATCATATTTATTATGATACATATTATAAAAGCGAAATGTATATGCACCAAACCCTAAACGATACCATAACGCAAAACCACAGAACGCTTATTTGACAAATTGCAACATCGGTTACTACTAATTGAAAATGTTCCTTCCAAACTATTCACAAATTGTGATTGGGTTAGTCGTAGCCTATTTCAGCAATTGAGTGAGTCATGCTTTCCGATTGAGCGGCTCTTTAACGGCTTACCGAGCCATGTTGACTGTGCGATAAACATACTGTTTTACGCTTTATAGTAGTAATCGGGTCAGACACGATGAGCTATGATATCTATTGATTCCCATTGTTATAAGAGTGTGGTTATCTAGGAAGCTTTTTGGTATTCGGATTGTCTGAAGCCATATTGTCCCGCTAGTTTGAAGATCGGGGCCCTAAGAACTGATCACACAAATCTACACGCATTTTATTATTTATTACAAATAATATATAACAAAGTATTGTTTTGTAACCAAAAATTTACATCGATTTCAAATATCAAACGTATCATTACAAAATAATGTATTTCTATGATTAGGTAATTTAAACCGTAAAACCGAATTTAAGTGATTTGTTTTCAATTCAATAAACCTACAAATACTATAGTAATTTACATAGTTATAAATTAAGTTGTACATTTTTTGACCACTCCAACTGTGCATGTCAATCGTGTTTTTCATAAATATATAGTTTATTCTGTTCGTTGCCCTATAATAATAAATAAATAAAAAAAGAATACTCACATCCATACAATTGTTGATATTATTGGTAATCTTGACGTCCACCTCCACAGTCTCTCCGACCTTCAGCGCGGGCGGCAGGTTGAAGTCCAGCTGGATCGGCCGGAACACGTTGATGGTCTTCGGCTCTGAGAAGCGTAGACCGCGGCTCGAGAGGGAGAGAGCCCACAGCGACCAGCGACCGGCCTCTGATGGCGCCGTGATTGTTACACCGTCGGTTGATAGCTGGGTTCTGCAACATTCATAATTATACATTTTACATTTTATTTAGCTTTCCGCCCTGCGTCTTCGCCCGCGATTTATCGTGATATATCTTTGCTATAAACCTCAAACAGCCCGAGACCTTTGCAACGAATGCAAAATTGTGGAAATCGGTTAGTGCGTTCTGGAGTTATAGCGTCAGGAAGGAAAACCCTAATTATTTTTATATAGTAGATTTGACGTCCTTTGTACAGCGGGCGAGGGTCCGTCGGTTGAAAGCTGGGTTCTGCATCATTCATATACCTATATATTTGACGACCTCTGTGGCGCAGCGGGCGAAGGTCTGCCTGCGACGCAAGAATTTGCGGGTTCGATTCCCGCCTCGGGGTAACTAATGACAGTAGCTATAAGTTCTAGCGCATAGATATGCGCCTATGAATTATATTAATCAATCATTCATTTTATTGCATAAATATAAATAAAAATTGTATTGTCATAATGTATTCTGCCTTATTGGGCATGCAATGTTTTAGTTTTACAATAATTATAATTAAATGCATTTCAAATTAATCTACATTTAATATATAATTTATATAATGGTGTTTTTATTACGTTCATTACAGTACGTTTTCCATCAATATTTACAGACTGAATATTTTGTCAGATAATCAGGATTTTTTTAATTGGAAAACTGAATTACCCTTATCCATATATTAACAAAAAGCTTTGTTGTATAATGAAATTATTATCGTTTGCTGTAAATTTTCATAAATTGCGTGCTGTAAACGAGATACAGAAATACAATTACATACGCTCTTGTCTTATTTCATCTTTTTGTTGTTTTAATAGGAACAAATACAAACCTTTAGTCTGAAAATAGGAAGCTTAAAACCTTTAGCTAACGCGTTTTTCTCGTTATTTCTGTCCTAAATTATCTAACAAATGGATACTTTGTAAACTGTTATAACAATTAAATAGTTTGTGGAAATTGTTAACGGTAAGAATTTGGATTTTATCAAGGTTCGCACTGCTACGACAAAAGTAAAACAATATCATTTTATCTATATACTATTTCAAGTTTCAACCTCTTGAAACTTAAACATATTAATCATTCAGGTATGTTTGATCAATTCATCAAATAGAGCTCCATATCTCATTTCTTTTAATGAAAACTGAAACATAGCGAATTTGTTAAAGTGCAAAAGTATGTAATATAGAAACGTAGAGACTCAGACAAACATAAAACGTTTCAGTTAAAAACACAAATAAATATTTATCAATTCTGTACAGAAATGACATTTGGACTCGCTTTATCATGTACAGGAGCCTGCATGCCCGGCCTATTTGTCATGTCCACTGAATAATGTGTCGATACATTTGATATCGCTTCAAATATGGACAGAGATAGATCTGTGTATCTATCTATATCAAATGTATCGACACATTATATTATTTAGATAGTATTACTGGATTAATTATTGTTTGTCGGCGTTATTACGCCCAACTCAACGCATCTAAAAAGGTATAAACTTATTTAATTTTTATTCAAATGAGAAAAAAATGCACTGATTTTATGTATTTAACAGATATATTTTAACTGGAATATCTAAACAAAATCCTGTAGAGTCATGAATCGTACAAAAATGGTTTCTAATGAATCGCGGATTGGCAAAACCATCGTAAGACGTTCATCCACGAACGATAATAGATTAATGATGATTAGATGATTTTCATCATTTGATCCACATGAAATTTACGATTTAGAACGATCGTAAACGAAGAGTTATTGGTACATACCGGAACAAAAGTGCACGTTATGAGATATAGGAGCATATTTTCAATCAGCTACAGAAAGCATGCAATGGTATACGAACTAGATGTCACAGTTTATCTTCATAAAACGTGAATGTTTTCTCATTTCCTCCGCAGCTGACATAAGTTAGAGCGGGACAGGGTTTCGGACTGGTTATCAAGCCAGGGTCGTTTGTCATGATGTAGAGCATAACTTACGAGAGCCGACGGATGAATCAGCGGGCTTCGGATTTATACGAGTTAACTTTCGTCTGTTTATTGCAGAGTTATCAAGCAATCTAAACTGTTTGTAAATTTAATTTTAACAAATTTTTGTTCCGCGTATCACCCTTTGCTCTCAGTTTAGATATACTACAAATATATAGGCTTTGAAATTGTAAATCTGTTTGTCATAAACAAGCAACCAGAAGCCTGTAAATACATTTTATTGACGCGTCCGTCATCGCGCATGTTTGGTTCGTGTAAACAATTCAGTCAATACCTGCACTAATTAATAAACATGTAAAGTGATTCATTTTAACTGTGGCTTCCTACGTCATGGTACCAATATTTTTATAACGACGTCAAAATTGTAAACAAGCTCTTTACAATTGCTCTTTAACTTTAAATCTACTTGGTCAAGTATTAATAGCAGAGTTATAACTTATAATGATAAATGGATTACAGAAAATAATTTGCAATAATATAACTTTTGCGTTCATCTTCCAGTCCCTTTTACTTTCAATTACATTTTTATATATTTGTTTATTTTACCTTTAAAAAATTAGCAAATAATAATGGTAGAAACTTTGTTATTTAAGTGTGAGTGTATTTCAACTATTAACTCGCGCCGCGGCGCCGTAAGCATATTGCGTTTTACTGATATAATTCCTCCGTTGATGATGGATTTGTTATTCATCGTATCCTAGTACGAACTAGGATACGAACTCTCAAACTCTTCTTGTTCCGCAAGTTCTTCCATCGACAAAATGTTGCTACGAAAAACTAAAGCCTTGATCTGTGCTACAAGAGAACTGGCCAGTAATACTCACGTACCTATAGTTGAAACACTTCCACATCCACAGTCGGTCGTGGGACGCGGGGGGTACGAGGTGGGCGGGGGAGCGTGGCGCGGGCGCCGTCCTCTGTCGATACAGTACACCACCACCGCAGGTGCCGCCGCCGACGAACAGCGATACTCCCGCGGATACGAACTCGGGGCCTGGGGGCTCCTCGTGTTCTGTGCCACTGGAGAGAAAATAAAGTTAGAATAGCAATTTGCATAGAAGAATAGGTACTTTACTTACACCTTTTCTTCATTGAAAAACGAGACAATTAAGATTTACACAGAGTAGGTATTATTTTTACTGGGAAACTAAAAACAAACTAATAATCTCAACATTATGAATTATAGTAAGTATTGTATAATCGAATTTCATTGAATAACAAAATACCTAGGTATTTAAAAAAAATAAAGTTGATAGGTAAGGAAATTGTTTATCGGAATCTTATTAGAGCATTCTTTTCTTATTGTAGCGATTATTCATAACTAGATGATCAACAAATAAAAAAAATTATATACCTAAAATGTTTTACCGATTCATTTCAAAGAATTGTCTCGTTTCCGCACACAACCCCCAAGATTACAACATTGAGACATTTCCTTTCAAGAGACAAATACATCATGCTGATAGCAGGAAGCTCCCATCGGACAGATGAGGGCGGGATATATCGAGTGAATTCCTTCGACAAACCGACCGGGAGATGAATCGTGTGATGACGCTGGAATAGGGTATTCAGGGGACAGTAATTTGGACTTTATCGTATATTTAAATACACATTACATCATAAACGCTTTTTGACATAAAATATATAAGTATAGAATAGAGCAAAACTGCAAAAAAAACAGTTGGAAACAAGATAAACGCTTTGTATAGTAAAAAAAATGCAGACCATTGCACTGCTTTATTTATTAGAACTATTGATTATATTACAAAGCCTATTTAGGTACTTTGAAACTAATTTAATATTTAATACATACCTATATTTTGCTATCGTAATACCAAAACATAAACAGGAGTTAAAAGTTTGTTCTGCAAACCTAAATATTTGCTACAAACAAACAAATAACTAGCGAGAACCGCCCCAGGTATTTCCAACATAAAAGTCACGAGTAAATAAAAAGTAACCAGCATTCCTTTGACAGAAAACCACCCGTGTGTTTCCATACCGATGAATGATGTATTCGGTATTGAGCGCCATTTCATCCAACGCCGTTTGGTATTGTCGCGATATTTGATTGACGTTCCTTGAGAGCGAGCACATGAATGGGTTTATAAGTAGGCTTGCTTTTTCACCCATTTCATTTTAAGAAACGCAGAGGGGTTAATATTGGGGACGGAATGAACTTTATTGTGGGAGTTGATTGGAATAACATGGGCCTGGGCGTTTTAGTATATTTTTGTTCAATTTCTCGGTGTTTATGAAAGTGTCGTCTATGACGCGCAACGAAAGAAATGTATGTTAATGAACCTAAAGGACGTGAAATTCTATGGCTCCGTCTTTACAAAATCCGTGTCAGATTAGTTGAACACAGTGAACTAAGCGTGAGGTAATTACTTGTTTTATCTAGGGTTTAAAGATTCACAATGCAAGCTTCAGAGTGAAATGAATTGATCAAACTTGCACAGTTTGAATACATAATATAGGACGTTCTTCTGGATATACTCAGCAGAATAATCCTAACTCTATTAATGCAAAGAAGATAAAAAGTTAATTCTTACGCCTGGTGCGGATCGAAGCGAGTATCGGGTGGAGCTCTAGCACCAATCAGACACATCATCGAGTCAGGTGGAGCCAACACTCTCAGCTGAAGAGTCGCACGCGGGTACCACCATCTTCTCTCTTCAACTGCTACCGCCACCTGGTAATTATTTTAAACTGTTATCATCATCATAACAACACCTAAAAAAATTTAAGGCATAAAAAAACAACAATAATACCTGAAAAAATCCTGAATAATTAAAAAAATAAAACAACGTCGCGACAGAGGGAACAATTTACTGTCAATTTTTCCTCTCATTTCTCATTGATGAGATCTTTCCGATTGGCTGTTTGTCCTCGTTAAAGCAGGGTCTAATTGCTCGAACCCCAATAAAATTCCAAAGTACCGGGTACCCCCCATCAATCGCTAAAGACTGGTTATTAACGCTAATTAAAACTGAGATGCCTATCAATTTCTTTCTCGGGCGTTAATAGGAGCATGCCAATTTTGGTAATTAGAAAAGTGGAAGAAAGGAACGTCATAATCATAATCGTAAAGTAAAATTTTACCTACCTATACAACGTCTTTAGGAAGAAAAAATCTTACATAGTATAAAAGCTTACATTATAAACGCCGAAGTTTGTGAGAATACCTAGCTGTTTTATTACTTTTAAGGTAAGAATTACTAAACTAATATTTATAAGACTTTAGTAGTCAGAGATTAACACATAGGTATGTTTTTACCGCGGGAAAAGTCTATATTATACGGGCAAAGAAAGCCTAAAAATTAATTAGTTGACTCATTATATATAACAAATTCATCTACCCATTTATCCTTTCATGTTAACCTTCAATTATCTATGAACATCAGAGCAAAATTAGTTTCAGGATACATAATATTGTGAAATCTTCACTATACGTATACTAAACAAGGTAGGTACATCATTTGACGTCATTTGAACAGCGTTGGATCAATATCCCATCCTGTCTTCAGATGTAGTTCAAATAAATAGGAACTCTAATTAAGATTATGTAAACAGCGTTTCTATTTGTCAAAGATATCTCAGAGATCTATAACTTATGTCTGAAACTCTGTAATAATTTATGTGAAGAAAAAACTTTAAATGTTTTTGTATTGTTTTTTGTCTTCGAAAATAAGCTACAAACCTGGTTATTGCAGAAGTTAAACATGAGCAACCATGAGCTCATGTTTAACTTCTAAGCCAGTGCTCTGTGATAGATATTAAAAGAGTTTTAACATAATTCTATATTTTAATAATTTATCTACTCATTAATCTATACAACATTTTCATTTCCGAATTTTCAGTGAGCCAAGTACAATACAGAAAATGTATGTAGTATGCCGCTGAGCTTACCTCTTTGTGCAGGAGTTTAACGTGGAAGTTGGCGACGTCACTCACTGGTTCACCGGCCTCCGTGACGTAGTAGACCAGGAGAGAGCTCACCGGGGCCATATCCGCTGATACAGGGAATCTGTGGACAAAAATCAATCATTATTGTGATTATGTGAAATGCGAGAATTCCATCCAGATCAATATGACAATTGACTTGTTGATTAGCCTATATAGGTACATCTAGTAGTTTTTTTTTAACTATTAGTAAACGACTCCTCAACTCTAGTAAAATACCTATTCAAGCATCTTCTGTAAAACCTTATGAGATGGTGTAAACTCTATCTTGACCAATTTGAGAAGGGTTTCAATACTTTCTAGGGTTGCCATTACTGTTTGGGGAACACCTCAATTTTTACATAATCTATACCTAGGCTATAATCTGTGCTTTCAATCAGCAAATTGTTAACCTAACATCTCCGCTCTAAAATAGTCTGCTTTTCTCTCCATTTATTTACCAATACAAGAGAGACTTACCTCTACAAGACCTGGAACTATTCCAACTTTAGAACTATTCTCAAGCATAGCCAGTCCACGGCAGACCGCAGCTACAAAGCAAAACAATCTAGCCAAGACGGGACATTATTCAATGTTCGTTGAAGCCATCACTAAACTTATCCTATTACCGAAAGGGGTGGGGACTTTAACTTAAATTAAATTTTAAACTCGATACAATGCGCCCTCTATTGGTTCTCTCAGGTAATTACAGTTTTATTGGATGCTATTTAACTATGCTGGGGAAAGACGCGGTTTGTAAGGGTATTTTGTTTTAGTAACTGTTAGACATTTTACGAACTTGACAATAGTCATTGCGATAGTAATAGAAATGTGGAGTAGTTGTGGTTTAAGATTAAGGTTAGTATATTTTCAGAGAACGTAATGGTGAGATATCCCTTCAGAGAAGTACTGAATAAACTAATATAAATTGAAAAGAAATATACAACTCGTACATTTGAAGAAGTTAGTTTGCTCATCGCAACCTTCAATCCCGAAGTCTTGTAAACGACTGATCTAGTTTATGACTCTTCTGTGTTGGGGGGAAATATATCTGTACAATGTTAAAGAGTTAAGAAATAGAGCTTCGGATAATGAAAAAGACTGTAAAAAGAGGCGAGTAAAAACTGGCTTTCCAGCTTTGATCTGATAAAAAGCTACAATAATCCAGCGGAGGCTGACAGTCGTGATGAATCGCCCCTAGGGCCTGTCTGCCCCCCGCATCTTGTGAGTTATGCTGGTTTTATTAAAGCAGCATACGGCATTTTTGGGCATAATGTGTGTTTTATGCCAATTTATTGTACCACGGCTTTGCAAGTCAAATTAAATTGAGAGTTGTTTGGTCGAAAATGGTAATGTATGGGAATTTCTGTGAGCAATGTGTTTGATGTTGGTAAATCAACACGGTTTATTGGTATGACACTGGAGTGGGAATAAAATGTAAAAAGATGACGATTTTATTCAACCGCTGCGTTGTGTTTAACTCTAGGTTTATTCTACTTGGTACCATGATTAAGATTGTTTGTCTAAATGCAGTAGATAAAGATCGTTTAAGCAAAAATAAATTGGCTCAATAATGTCATCCTAAAAATAATATTTAGTTTTAAGACATAATATTATACACCTATCGATCACTATAAATATTTTTATTCTGAATTTAATAAATAAACATTTCAATTCTGTGTTCGTAAAAAACCTCGCTAAAAATAAAATAAAGGGAAGTTCCAGTGCATTTTCAATATGTTCGGTGAGCTGCGGACAGGATCACAAATGACTGCGGAGTCGATACGAGCCGATGCCTCGTGACATTGATTGCTTGGAAGCTACAAAACTACTCATTCATGCTATAGCACGAATAGTTTTGTTGCTCCGGAATACAGGGGTATCTAAAAGCTTTGATTTATGATATGGTTATAAAGCAGTTGTTAAAGGTATAATAAATAAATATTGCTAAACAACTCACACAGCAACATCTAGTCCCATGGTCAGCTCTAAGCATAAGTTACCGGACAGAAAGAATATGAAAGTATGTTAAGCTTTTAATTGATTAATATAATAAAAACGCAATCGTGTATTATATGAAATGTTTTTTTGATACACAACAGCGGTGTAAATTGTTGCTTGCGTCTACCCACGAGAGTCATCCATCAAATGTCGGCCATCAAATTATACTAAAAAGAAAAAAGTAATTTCAGAATTTCAAAATTACATTCGAATATTTTTCGGATTTTCATTTGAGGTCTTTAATGTACATAGGTACTACAGATTCTGTAAGCTACCATTTGACCGATGAGAATTATTTTCACAAAATAGAGTTTAATTTCCATAATTCTATGGTCCTATGGTAATAAAATCCTGTTTATATCTAAAGAAAACCATTTAAATTTGCGCCATCATCTTCATAAGCAACAAATACGAGTATGTATACACTGATAAAACCTTTAAAATAAAATATAAAAGTTACTGGCTGTAATATAGTTTGCAGTTGTATCCAATCGACTCGTCTACTCAACCGCATTCAGCCTCGTGTATCGTATAATTGAACACCGACGCGACGTAGCGCCGAGTACCGGCTCAATTATGACCCTATCGATATGCGAAACCAAGCTATTGAAAAAAATGCTTCGGAAGGTTATTGATGAAATAAAAGTCAAAGTAACTTTACTTTTTTTGTGTATATATTATAATAAATTATTTTTAATTCACTTCTACACATACTATATTCCAATAAATACTAAGATACAATGATTTTTAGCAACTACGTAATTTTTGTATTTTATTCCCTAACCTTAACTTTTAAGAGAGGAAGAGATTTTTAAGGTACGACCTTAACCTTAAAAAGTAACAAGAAAAAACAGCGCACTAAACTGGTGTTGCAATTATCCCCGTTGATTTTTCCGACTTTTATCCGGGAAATTAAGGGCGATTGTACGTGTCTGCAATTAGGAAAGGGGAGAGATAGGGTCATTAACTATGGTCATAACTGGGTTGTCCCTCATTTCTTGTGGAGTGCGGTTAATGGGCTGTTCGTTGCAGGACTGCTTATGACTTTATGTTTACGTCTTTTGTTCATTTGACCACGCAATTTGTTATGGAGGATAATTTACTCGGGAGCAAATTAGTCAGAGATTACATGTTTGTCATGAGGGGATATATTTATTTGGTTGGATTAGTTGACGACTTACGGCTTCAAAAGCTTCAAGGGGTAAAGGTTAAGCTTTGAAAGCTCTTTTTATTTGTGTGATTATTATGAAACCTAAATGTATCTTAATAAAATCACAGCATAATCCTGATTTATCTATTTGTAAATAAGATCTGTAAAATCGTTTCTGCAAGCAAGATGGCACACTTCTGCTACTAGATGGTCATACATTTGTCTTTGTAAGGTGAAGACCACAGATGACGGCGGCCGCTATAAGCCGCTCAACTCACGTGTAATTGAACCGGCATAGATCCGAGTCGTTAGCGGGCGGTGCTGGCACGGCGGCCCAGTGGACGGCGCGGCCGCTGCTGGTGACGGCCGCTAGAAGCCGCTGCCGACACCCGCAGGAAGACCAGACGCTAGCACTGGCAATGCCTCCCGCCTGGAACATTGCTTATGATTAGCCAGAGGTATTTTCCTGTGCTAAAAGTACCAAAAATTGTATGAAACAAAACAAAATTATAGCAGTCCAAAAAAAAGGCAGCTCGCGGTGGATGCAGGATGCGAGTGACCGTAATGACTGGAAGTCATATAGGAAGGCCTATGTCCAGCAGTGGACGTCCAATGGCTGAGATGATGATGATGATGAAAAAAAACACAAAAATATAATTCACTACAAACATCGGACGTTTGCTACAGGACATGGTCATTCGAGAAAACAACCCTTACTAAGTCCCACAACTGAAAATGGGTCTCCCAAATAAAATCCATTTGGTATATGACCATGATTACCAGTAGTTCCAGCATGTTCACACCAAAACATGATCTACATATCGATGGGTAACGGCCAAAAAGGGCTAACCGCCATTTTTTGCGAAATCGACTTATATATATGGTTGGAATCGGCTTTTTTTTCTGCGTCGTTTGGTTCAAGTATCGTGGCTCTACGAAATACTTTTTGGCGCTTAGGCAGTTTGTAAATTAAGGTCCTAAGCCTGATTTCTTCGTCGTAAACGACACATATTTTAGTGTCTTTTTTATTTTGGTGGTTATAAGAAAAGTTGAATCTGGAAAATGACACTTAAGCTATTTTGGCATAAAATAAAAATTACTATTTTGGGCGTTAACCTGTTTGGGCTAGATTTTTTTTTTTCTAAAATTCTGGTTGGGATATTTTGTCCGTTTCTTAAAAAATCATAATCGTCGTTTAGTATGTTTAGGCTGCATTTCCGAGACTTTTTTTGGCGCTTAGCCTTTTTTTTCCTGTCACTGTTCAAATTCTATGAGGAGCTTAACACAAATTGTCCTAGTGACTCTCACCAAACATATTGTCGCTTATCCTGTTTTTACCTCCCGATTTGCAAACGAATTTGGTGGTTAGATAATAAAGTAAAACATAAAAATTCCACTTACGCTAATTTCTTGTTACGGCATTTGTCAGTTACCTTGTGCAGCATAATACTAAAACGTCGGTTACCCTTTTCGTGTGTTCAAAACAAACGGAGTCACGAACCAACAGTGAACTTTAGTGCGTAGGCGACTGCGGTTTAAGCGCCACGCATGCACACGAGCCATTTTGGCGCGCAAAGTTTGGTGAGTGCTAGAACTACAATCTATAAGGTTTGTTTACAATAATAATGAATAATAGTTCATAGAATGGCATCCAAACAGTTTAAATACTGGATTGGTATGTATAGGTACACACACAATTATGGTTAGTGTCTTTGTTACTTATAATAATAATTATTAATAACATATTATGTTTCAGGAAGTCATGGCCCAAAAACAGCGGGCATGTGATATCATTGGAAAAGCATTGCGCTTTTCAAAAATAAACTTACGGGGACGAAGAATAAATTTTGAAAACCCAGACGAGGTAAGAATAAAAATAATGATACCTACCTACTTCAATTGCACATACATAAATCTTCAAGTAAAATTAAGCGTGTCCAGCCATGGGATGTCTAACATACCACGGTTGAGCACCCTTCATTACACTTTAACTACACTGTTCTTGCTGTTTCTGTTTTTGTTGAAAAAAGGCGGGTTCGAGTCCTTCCGTGGGTTGTGGAAATTTCGTATTTTTATAAAACTGCTGCGCCCGCGGCTTTGCATGCGTTGTTCCTAAGGAAACGTTTAAAGGTGATTTTAATCCCGCAGGAACTGATTTATGGGATAAAAATTAGGTAGCTTATGTTTTCATGGTAACAAACATCCATACCTATTATTCGCTACCTATTATAAAAAGTGTGCTATAATGTTTTAAAATAAGTACCTAGTTTAAGACAAAGAAGTTTTTAACTAAATACTTTTTTCTTTTTAGGAAATAAATCATCGCAATAGAAACATTTCATCATGCTCTGTTCCTGATCAAGCAGTCGACGAAGAACAGATTACTCACGAAGGATTTTATATAATTATTAAGATTTAAAAACTAATAGTAGTGTTGTTGAAACTATTAGTTCAAAGTAAAGTGAATTTGTGTCATTTTTTATTAAAATAAAGACTGCTGATTGAGTATAAAAAGTTTTTATTCTCTGAAATGAAGTTACGAGTTACTTTTCTGTAATTTAAAATAGTAAAAGACACAGTGTTTCATGGTTAACAAAAAAACCGAATGTTTCTTTCAAGAATTTTTACTTAGTATCAATTTCTCGCCCGTCTTTCAAAATTCAATAACCAGTTATACCATAAATGCCCCTACTTCCTGTTATAAAAAGTCGGTTAAGCTGATTTTCTTCGACATAAATAATACGAAAAGAACTGTTAAATCATTTAGTCTGGAAGTAAATGAATAAGAGTTTTTCATTTAAGACGTTCTGGCTGTTTGTAAAATCAGGACCATTTAGGGGTAAGCGACCGTAAAGGGTGTTTACAGGTCGATTTATTACAAATTAATAATGCCATTTTGTAGAGTGACAATCAAAAGCTAAGTAGTTAAATTTTCAAGGTTTCGGAAGCTTAAACAGAATTTTTATGATTTTTTTTCGTATATTTTCAACTTTAATCCTCTCTACTGTAAAGTTTGTTACATGTCGGTTATCCTTTTTTGGCCGTTAACCATCGATATATTCAGTGGACAACGCGGTAATAGGTAAAGATCATTATTTTAAAAATACCTGTAATGGCGTCGGCAGGTTCTCCACGAGAAGGTAGCACTTTGATGTGGAGTTCCATCTGCGAATCTTTTCACGAGCGAGAACATAGTGTGTCTCTATCTCTTTCCCTTCCACAGCAACCAGCTCCGCCTGAAACAAAACAAATAAATTTTAAATTAAATTATTAAAATAAACAATAAAAAAAAATAGAAATAGAGAGTCGTTCATCAACTCACACCAAAAATCTTGTCCCAACTGGTGAAGTGGTGACTTTGAAAGTAAAAAAGAGTAGACTCTAGTATAACCTGCGCACATAAAAAAGATATCTATAAATGGCGTCCACTCGCATGCGTTCTCGCTCACTCTCTATCACTGTCTATACTCACACAGTGAAGTACGCGCTACAAAAAAATAGTCAGTCAGGCCTAATTCGCACGAGAGCTTTTTTAACGTCCGTTAAAAAAGCGTTCAAATAGAACATAATAATTATGTTCTATTTGAACGCTTTATGCATACCCAAGTACGTGTTCACACGTTGGCGATTTTAGTACGCGACGCTTTTTTATCGAGCAGTGTTGCATTTTCAACGCAGAGTGCTGGTAATAGGCCGTATGAAACTTTATATTATTATTCACACGATTAAAAAAACGCCGGCGCTGCGATTAGTACGATGAGTATTAGTAGAAATATTCCAATAATTCGTCAAATCTTGTATACTTGTCAAATCTTCGTACAGTGTCACAAACTGTTATTTTAAGTATCTCTGTTCATTCAGAGGATGTACCCAGAATGTCCTTTTTTCTTTCTTCTTCTTCTAGCAACACAAATCGCTATAGCTAGTTATTTAGCAGAAAACATTCCCACGGCTTTCTAAAGCGAGGGACAAGACGAAAGTGATTTAAAAGCGTTCGTATGAATGATCACATTGAGGACGTTATAAAAGCGCCGAGGCCAGGTTTATAACGCAAAGCTGTTTAAACTCTTTACTTCACTTTACTAAAAAAATAATTTCATTTAAAATAAGTATTTTGTGAAAAAAACTCTGTAGGATATTCTCTAGATAAAAATACTATTTAGATAATAATAATACAATAATACCGTGGAAATATGCTCGAATTACAAATAATTTTGGTATTACGTTTGTATGGGAAATTCGTCGTGGCGCCGGCCTGTTTGAGAACTTGTTTTGCCAACCGTACCATACCTACCCGCCGCCATTTACAGAACTCATTTTTAATTGCGCAGGTTATAACTGTGGTTTCATACCAGCATTTTATATTGTTTTATTTTAGAGGCAGATTTTTTTGTATAACTGCCTTCTCTTACGTTTATTTTAAAAAGCAGAATAATTTGCAGCAAATTTTAAAAACGATTGGCTATGATAATAACCAAAGAGGTAAAATTTATCTAAGACTAAAAACTTTTTGTTTTAGATAAAATCGGCGTAGCGCGAGTCACTCCCTCATTAAGGCTTCCGCAACATCAAGTTCCATAATTATAACGACTTAAATTATTGTTTTTATGAGTAATTCGTTTATAAAAACAATTTATTAAAAATTTAACTGCTGAAATTCAGTGAAACCCAATATTTTTTCTAAATTAGGGGTTTATCTTCTTATACCATTAATCCGTTTATAAAGTGGATATAAAATGAAATGTCTGGCTTTGGAACTTAAGCCCTAGTTTTAAGACCCCTCGCTAACTACAGACTTTCTATCGGCCGATATTTTGGTCGGGTTGGGCTGTTAGCGCGCACACTACGCCAACTAAACAGTTGGGTTGGTGGTGAGTGCGCAAACTAGGCAACAGTCGGCCGACGATATTCAGTTTTTAAGCTACCTGTTGAAGAGAGCTGTCTCATAATGGAAGTTTCTCGTAGTAAAATATTGTCCAGAAATATTATAATTGCTCTCATACAACGGAGGAGAAAAATCAAGAAGAGAGTCTGAGAGTATTGTGTGCATCCCATCTACAGTACTAGATTATTAAATGGAAAATTTTACACGATGCATTCAAAATTACTAGATTACCCGAAAATTAAAATAAGATTACGTTTCTACAACGAGCGATTGAGTAGAATTGGACATAATGAAAGAAAGCACGACCTTCCGGCTCCAAAACTCGGAGCGAAGTGAACCATCGGCCCACTAAACAATCGGTCAGTGTGCGCGCTTGCAAGGAGCTCCATACTAATATAGCAGTCGGCCGATAGTTTGATCATCTTTCAGTTTGAACGCAGTTGAGAAGCCTATCAAACTTATTTATCGGCCGATACCAAATCGTTGTAGTATGCGGACTTGCATACATCTTCATACTGATTATAAGCCCGACCGAACTATCGGCCGATAGAAAGTCTGCAGTTTGCGAGGGGTCTAAGTGAACAAAGCCGCGATTTGACTTGTTGATTGAAGAAATATTGGCTTTTTGATGAGAAATAAGGCGCTTTACGAGGCGCGTGAATCCTCGTCATCATCTCAACTGTTATGCAGCAAAATTGTATAATTTATACATACTTTTTTAAGTACCTACGTTAGTGTTTTCTGTTACCCTGCATACTCGTATGAATAACCTGGCCGTTTATTGTGTGGTTGTCAATCAACTAGGGGATTTTTATACAAGCTTATGTACACACAAAAGAGTCGTTAATATGTAAACATATTGTGCATAACATGCTTAATAAGCGAGGTAATTATACTAAAAATAGAACAATTTAATCTGTGATTATACCAAATCCCCAGTACCAGTAGTATATTGTGTTATATTGGGGTTACCCGTGCTCTGAAGTGAGACGACATTATAGCTTTTGATGATGCTTATGTTTGTATAATTATTACTAAATATTTATTGAAATACGAACAAAACATTCTAAGCTCGACATAATAATATTATAATCATACAAACTGCGCCTGAATTAAAATTATATCTTAATTAGGTTTTGTTTAATAAACCCTGAGGCAACTTCGTAATTCAAATAGCCCGCAGATATGTGTGCCTGACTAAAACCAGCAGGCGTAGTACGTTGAACTGCCAGAGCTCGACTGGAGGTTATGTCAGTCACCTCTACCGCGACTTAGGTTTTTGCGAACCATTGTAGTTCGCAAATCTAAGGCCTCAGTCTCGAAACCAGCGGGCAGCGGGGCGGCGGCGGCGGCGGCGCGGGAGAGGGGCGGGCAGCGCATACCTGTTCTCGAAACCAGCGGGCAGATCGCGCGGCACTGTAGCGGTGTAGTGTTGTGTTCGTGGTTGTGTTGTCGACATTCGCAAACGAAATGTCTCGGCGACAACATCTTTTTGATTCAAATGTATTCCTAACGCTCGATTTATTGTGGGGAAAAGAAGAAGTGGATCCCTACTATAGGGCAAGGAAACTAAATGGCGAGTTTTATCGAAATTATGAAGAACAGAGACAAAATCCCGATAAATTCTACGACTACACCAGAATGAGTGTAGAAACTTTTGACTATATTCTAGAAACTATCAAGAGTGATTTAGTGTCTGGAATTAATCCAAAAAGTTTTAGAGGTATATCTAAATAAAAAAAAATCTAATAAAACGCAGGCAAAGCCAAGGGCAAAAAGCTAGTTTAATATAATCAAGAGCAATAACTATTGAATGAATGAACCGATTTCCACGCGGTTGGCAGCATTCGACGTAGTTTTTCAACCTCATTAAAAATCTATAAGTTTAAAATGATCGATCGAGGAAATTCGTCCGACTTATGTACGAATAATAAGAAATTGTTTGTCCGGTACCCGTATTAATAATTATAATTTATTCATAAAGTACCCGTACGAATAAAAAATAATTTATTCATACAGTACCCGTACGAATAAAAAATAATTTATTCGTACAGTACCCGTACGAATAGATTCAGTCCAAAAAAAAGTACAACACTATACTACAATGCAGACGCGTAACGCGGTACGGTCACCGCTCGACTGGAGTGCACCGCTCGTAGCCCGCCCCCGCGCCGCTCCTGCGCCGCTGTTTTCGAGATTCGGTCCATTTGACAACACGCATAAGATCTTGCCGCTCCCGCGCCGCCGCCGCCGCCGCCCCGCTGCCCGCTGGTTTCGGGACCGAGGCCTAAGAACTGACATATTTATGAGGTAAAAGAATGTTGTTATAAATTTTAGTTTAAAATCAATTGGCTGGCAAAATTATATTAAAGAATAATCAAAATCAGCATACGATTTTAGTTCTGTTATCTGAATATTTGTTTATCTAGGATAAGGAAGAGTAGGTACTATGCCAGGTCATCGATGAGGTTCAAAACGTTTGACCAGTGATGGGTAAGATTATCAAGAGAAAATCAAGAACAGACACGGACAGAACCGATGAAAACGTTATCAGTTAGTTAGTATTATAGATTTTTACTCTATAATTATAAGCCTATGCTAATAAATTAATAAAAAATGAGTTTATCCTGAACAAGTAAAGTAATAATATATTTTTTATGATACCTATAACCATTGTAAAGTGCTTAATGATGCGGGAATATGTTTATAAAAGGAATTTTCGCTAACACTTAATAGGGCCATACTGTTTGATTTTAAAGGACTTCAATCAATATGTTCTGAAGCTGTTGATCACTATACTTATTTATACCTTAAGTTCTATTATTAAATCCATGAAATATCAGAATACAGAGGTGTTGTCAATTTTGTAACATTCTTATAATTATTGAAGCAATTTGCAAATACAAATCTTCTGTAATTCCCTGTGCTACCAAAACCCAGTCTATAATTATCTTAGGTTATTCAAGTTCACTGGTTCACTAATTGACAACCTCTGCTCTACATTTGGGTATCTAGAACATAAAAGGAATTTTCAATGAAAGACATGATTCAATACACAGTTTATTGCGAAGCAAATTGTACCTGATATCACCTGTTTGCTTTTCTATCATATTTATCTCAAAAATATCGCTCTTATCATTTGCTCTATAAGGTTCCATTTTCCTTATCAACTTTCCAGTTCCTTGGTTTGCTGATTGTGCGCGTTAATGTTATTTATGCACGATAATGTTATAATCAATAAACCACTAAAACATAAGAAATAAACATTGATTAAATGCCGTGACATTGCTGAAAATTAAAAATATAAATCCCAAAACCCTTGATTTAGATAAAAATACATGTTTAAATGAAATACCTACATCAGACAAAGTTGATTGTTGGTTCAGTTCCATAACTGTTCCAGAAATATCCATTAGTCCAATGTTTTTTCCTTTATCTTTACTCCTTTTCAGGGGTCTCAATATTGATATGTTCCACTAGTTCAGCCAAGTTTTCTTGAGTATCTGGCCTTATCGGAGCCTCAGTTTCCATAGCGTTTTGAGAAGAACTTTGAGCTTCAGCAGGCTCAGTAACCTCAATAGGTCTGGGGACAATGAGCCACTTGTCCTTACCACAATAACGACCTCGGCGCTTGCAAACCCATTTAGTTTTGTTCTCTTCCGTTACTTCCACATTACCCTGCACAGTGTTATCTTGCGGAGGTGGAGACGGATTGCGTCCGCTCTGAATGCACTCATCGTCAATCACTATTGGTTCCTCAGGGTTGGTCATGTTGTAAATTGCAATGTGTTTCCAGAAATGCTTTCCCATTTTTCCGTGCTTGCCGTGCATTCCGAAATGTTTTCCGAACTCAAAGCCGTGTTTTCCGTGGTGGCCATGGTGGCCGTGGTGGCCGTGGTGACCATGGTGACCATGAGGGCCGTGGTGTCCATGTTTTCCAAAGTGATGTCCAAACATTCCACGATGACCATGTTTCCCAAACTTCCCAGGCCCACCGTGTCCATGCTTCTCAAACTTGCCATTACCATGCTCAATCTTCTGAAGTTTGCGCTCCTGTAAGAATGTTGCAAATTGGGTCAGCAGCTCAACGTTCTCTGCAGACAGATTGTTTGTTTCTTGATCCGCGCTGGTGCTTTGTAGATAATTGGAGAAAGCTTCCACTTTCGTGCCAACATCCTTTTCACAGTGGCCCCTCATTGTTGTATGGTTTGTAAACAGTGGAATGTAAACAGCAATGTTCTCGTGACGCGACTAGCCGGTATCTGTGACGGAAAACCGGTCGGCCCCTATTTATATCAGCACTCCGGTGTGACTCACGGGTCAAACACATGAAGTTTGTACCTACACGGAATAAGCAACCTTCCTACTTTACTTTAACGCATGTAATGCAGTGTCTGCTTATTCAAATAGAACGTCTGAGTACGAATGTTTAGTAGAGTTAGTTTGTTTTGATGATAGCATTTTATTTTTATTAAATATTACCTCGCTTTACTGATAACGGAATTTACGAGAACGTGACTTGAAATTTTCATTCTTATCTATATTGGCTGTCGGAAAAGATTATCAATATGATTGGTTTCATATACACAACATCTTCAGGAATGTATTGTTAGGCTTCAAGACGACGGAATAAACATGAGTCATGATATTTGGAAATAAGATTTAGTTTTCATAGATTCTAGGTGTTGAAATGGTATTTAACCCAAACTATCCCAAGTTATTACAACATAATTTCACCAAGTTGCACAACATTTTGCAATTTTATAAAATGTGGTGCAATATTGCATAATGCTGTGAAATTGTGCCCAATGCAATGTTTTGCAAACGTAAATAACGGGATTCAAATAATACCGCTTCCGGTAATGTTGACAAAATATGGTTTGGGATAAAATGCATAGGGCGTAAATTGGAAAATGTGATTTGTCGACGGTGTTTTGTCAAACTGCTCAGTGCTGTAGCTACAATAGTATTGTAAATTATATTTTATCACCACAAATATTTCGTAGAGGTGTGTCTGGATAAAAATGACAGACTGTCTGACTATACTTTGTACATAGATGAAACTCTGAAGGCATTTGAATTTAAATATGTTTATTTACTTTCTTACAAAATAATAGTTGAACAAAAATACTATAAAGGCTATTCCGAGTATTCTTGATTAGGTACACTTTAGTTACAAGTACTTTTTTCTAAATGATGCTTGATTGTTCGTAGTCCGTAATGATTGTCTGACTTGCTAATGATAATCCAATACAAAGAAATTGGTTTTCTCACGGACTGACAACAAAAACTAGTTTTCTTGGACGTTTTTTATATCGTCTGTCTTAGAAAATATAAAGATGAACCAATGAAATAAAAAAACTAAGTCTTATTTATGGCAATAAAATCCAATAGGGTCATTCAAATCACAATTAAAAAAAAAATTAAAATTGTTTTTTTTAGAGTACTTATAAGCACGAAATATAGATTTTTATTCTGGGAAAAAAACCGTCCAAATATTATCAAACAGCCTTCTATAGTGAGAACATTTTAATTGTTGCCAGGAAAATTAATAGATAGAGTCGGAACACACACAAATGTCTCCAGCAAATAACAATATTCAGAATAACAAAACAATAAATAAGATATCCCACTTGTTAAGACCGATACAGGAGCAAAATAAGGGAATTCAATAAACGTAAAAGTAAGACCTAATAAAACTCGCTATCAGTTGCGAGCAAGCGACATATAGCGGTGTATTTACGATATTGCCCCTTCAAGGGCTCTAAACCGAACATGCCAAGTATTTTATACATCGTTTATTAATATTTTGTTATTGAACATTGACGATATATGAGAATAACTGGAAAACTTTTCTGAATCCTGAAATTTCAATTTGCTTGTTTATTGGTTGACTAGTTGTGCCCGCGACTCTATCCGCGTTCAATTTATTGCATGGGGTTTATGTGTGTATGGGGGCCACGTCTTATTATAACTGGAGCAAGAATTTATATAGCCTAATAGCCTATTGTGTCCCAGAAGCCTAAATCATTTTCTACCAAATTTTATAAAATTCGGTTAAAATCGTACTAATTAATGTAAAATGAATAAATAAACAAAACCTTGTAGTTCATACGTCAAGATAACACATAGGTTTCTTTTTACCGAAGAAAAATCTATATTTTACTTATTTATTTAAAATTTACCTCAAGCAAGCGTTTGCTTCAAATTGCATAATCAGATAGAAATGCCCTTTGTCAAGATTAAACGAAATAAAACACGGCTAAGCGCATAAGTCAGGGTAACTTCTTATCAGTGGCCGTTCACTCGGAGGGAGAGATGGGGGTAACTGATTAGTTTATTTTTACTCTTGATGTTTGAAGCTCGACAAGACTTGCAATAAACTCTGAATTAGTTTGCATACATTTTTGCTAATTTTTAATTTATAGCAGTAAAGGAATTGGTGCTAGATACGTAGGTACTCCATGTCTCTGTTTTAGTATTTATTATCATTCCTATTTACGTTCATAGGTAATACTCATTATACTGCTATAGCTTAATTCCTACTTTACCCAAATGTGGTAACTAAAATACATTTTTATGGCTCTACATCTACATCTTTGTTAATATCTTTTTTACAATTGGGTTATATTATATCCACAAAATTCCTTTTTATAAGTAATATTTTAAATCTAAATAGATAGCTTTGTTGTTCTTACCGAGGAAGAGGCGTAGGTATCCATCTCATTTGTTTTCTATTGTTCCCTTATCGTGTCCTCTCGCACATCCCTTATTGGGAAAAACTCTTTTTGTCTAAATAATACCTATCGCCCTTCCAATTGGAGCAAATTGGCTTGAAACAAATTTCCAAAGGGATTGTGTGAAATTTACGTTCGTACTGTCGTACACAGATATTACTAAGACTTAAAGGGATTTATTTTTTTAAAGTATCACACATACCGATTTAATCTTTAATAACATGTAACAAAATATTTAAATAGGTTAAAATTTTATTACTATTACACCGTGGTGTAAAAATTATGATTTAACCCAGATAAGCCTATTGACTGATTGATTTTAATGATATAGGAAAACATCATAAGAAAAACATTTATTAGTACCTACTTTATCTCTCCTTAGAAACGCCTGATTAAGGTAAGAATTAAATCTCGATTATTCTCTCCTCACATTGACATTGTTTTAAAGTTCTAAACTTTGAAACCCATGAAAATCTCTTCGAAGCATTCGTTCATTCCAACAAAAAGATTCATAAGAATTTTCCAAGAATCATTAAATTTAATGAGATTGATGTAAACTCTCGCAAATATTACACGTATCCTTACAATGTAAGATGAAGTTTCTGAGCTGTGATACTTTTAGCCATCTTTGAGCTATTTGGAGGTTGAACTTTCTTGAAGAAAGAAAATGATAACTTAATAAGGTCAGGTATTCCAACCTAATAAATGTTTGCGAATTCAGATGTAACTTTGAAATGTCAAAAGTAAGTTAGAAATTAATTTAATTTATTATAACTTAGCCGTGTTGGCTAAGTGGGAGCACACTCTGCTTTCATTCCAAATTCAGGTTTAATAAGGACGCTCAACTCTGGATTTCGTTCTTGAAAATGTATGCCTAAAACACGTGATCTTACGGTCAAGGCAAACATAGTCATGATACAAGTAGTTATAATTCTTCAAATATCTCAGAACCAATCAATACATAGCTGTTCTTACTGTACGCAAATTGTATGCAAAACAAAAAGAAAACCTGTGTTTTTTTCAAAGTTGAGTCTTAAGCTAAAGCTTCTTCGAACACCTAAGTTAAGCCACAAAATACTCGTAGCTGTATATTCATTGCTATACACAATTCTCACAGCTCCATTAGCCATTCAACTATATACTAATAACTTAAGATCAGCAATACGTATCTCACATATTATTCCGATCACTTATTTGGCAACAAAAATAAAAGACTTATGATTTTCATCAAGTCCAAGACGAGAACAATGAGAACATACCAAACATTCGTATTCAGTAGATAAAATAGCTCAAATAACATGTTTACTTCCTCAAGAAAAGCAAAAAAAATACTTGTTGTTTCCACGAGCGCAAATACAAAGGATCTCACGTTTATACCATTGATATTCGATTCCAAGGACAGAGTATAATGGAGACGAAAAGACGAAAATAGGGGGAAAATATTGTGACAATATTTCTCGTAAACAAGAAATTTGGAAGGCTCGGCTGATAACCCCAAGGCAACTTTCTGATATTTCGACGATACGTGAAATATGATCATTAGAATCATGTTATCCTTATGATAGGTAAAATCAACCCACGTAAAAAACAAGGCACTTAAGCCTTAAGGGAGTTCATGGACAGGGTAAAAAAAGTCTCTAATTACTTTCGTGAAAATAATTACAACAAATTGTTCAGCAATATTTTATCCATTAAAATATTATACTTAAGTCATAATCAAAATATAATTAATTTCCAGAACGTCTATTATAATTGCACAAAGGGTCTCAACTATCGGATTCCCATTTATTTTGCATTTAAGGGGTAAAGTTTTATTATTTATTTATTAATCAAAAATTACGTTTCAAAAATCATTGCTAGAGGGCCACTATGTTGATTACTACGCTGCGCTTTCCAATGAGTGTTATCAATCTTATAGCTCATGCAAACATTTAAAGATTTCATTCAGTCTCGTCAAATCTTATTTGTAGAAGTGAAAATAACCAGCTGCTCAATATAACAACTCATTTTAAACAAAGGAAATAGAATGAAACCTGTGTAATAAGCAAAACAATAATTTTAATTATAAAATTAATTAAACTACTTTATATGGCTGCGGTGTCACAGAGCGATTTAATTGAAAATAACTATTATATAGTTGAGCTAGTGGCGCGTTGTCCTAATTAACCACGATTGCGTGAATGTCGCGCGAACACCCTTTCGATTAACGTGTTTGATCTTCGAAAGTCTATATATTATGAGATATCAATGACGGTGCTTGCTGAGAATAGCACCTGACATGAATAAGTTTCCTTTTATATCTTTTGAGGTTAGAACCAGTCAAGTAACCCCTAATAAATTAAGCAAAAAAATAGCAGTTTCTGATTATTATCGGTGTTTATCAACCCATATCCTTGTGCTTGGTATTTATGGTGTTGTTTACTGCAGACCAATGACAGAGCACCAGATACCCACAAAGGCCAGTATCATCCAATTTATCCCTGATTTATGGAGAGGAAATTCGCTATTTCAACAGTTTTTATAAAGCTACATTTTCATAAAGTTTCGCATTTTAGCTTACAGATACGTTTGACGTTTCCCTAATCTTAAGATAGCTGACGTGTCCTTAATCCGGATGAATATTTTGTTGTTACATACATTTGTATTGAATACATTCATCTAAGGGTTGTTTGTTGTATACTCGTATTATGATGAGAGATGTTTTTGATACAACGGAAAGAATTAATGAAATCGGTCACCCTTGATACCGTGATGGAAAGAAATTTTCTGAAAAGAAAATTTTATTTGTTTTACAAAATAAAACTCAAAACAGCAATTTGTACTATAAAATTAAAGTACTAAAAAAATAGATGTTTGGGAAAATAGCACAACCATTCGCAGAAAATCCACAACAGTAAGCTTCTATCGATACTATTATATCTATGATAGCAAGTGTTATAACAAAAATAATTTTTTCAAAAGGAAAATCCACAGTTGTACTTCTACGGAACTAAGAAGTGTTTTTACGATAAAAGCAAACATCGTGAGAAAACCCACAGCTCATTGGCTTTACATCTAACTGAATTAATTAATATTTTTGTATTAATAAAGCTCAATCTAAATTAAAACTATATTGTACCATTAGGCAGGCTATTTCCTCAATTACCAACATAATTTGATTCACAATTATAAAAGGTTATATTAATTACTTGTAGAGCTTCACAAACCACTAGTAAATATGCAATCAAAGTTGCCTCAATAGCAAACAGATGAACATTCAATCAGGAGATACCAATCAAAGGCAATGCTTCGTCAGGAAGCTCCACTAATGAACCGGCTCTAGTTGTTCTAACCAATGGCGTAAATTACCCAATTTAAAATCACTCATGTATGGACAACTGAAAAGAAATCTTCTTGCACAATACTTCTAGCTTAGATAAATATTGCTGGTCAATTTCAAACAGCAACTATATAATATACCCTGTTTGTAAACTCAAAGCTTGGGTTACGTTTAAAATACTCAAGAAAATTCAAACAAAATATAACTCAAATGTAATATTGTTAAAACCTTATCAGTTTAAAAAGCAATCGATGATAGCTTAGTTATTCATGAAGAATCTATCATAATCTTCAATTCGTACAATTGAGCACCTTACACATAAGTTCTATCTCAATTAATATTAAACGTAATTAAATAGCTTTCTCAGAACGCAATCAGGTGCTTTGTGCAAAGCCTGCACGAGGCAAGTTTATGGGCTGCGGTTATTACGTTCAGGCAAAAGCGATTTTAGTTAGGGGTTTATAAAGTTATATCATATACAAAACATGATTATACTACCGGATTATAACGGATTTATCTGCGTTGATTAGATGCACAGTTTTCGTAAGTATCACTACTATTATTATTAGTAAAAAGTTTTATACGGCTTATAAGGTACAAAGTTTTAGGGTCGTTTAAGGAATATTAGTTATAATTTTCAGTCAAATCAATACCCTTCAATATGCTAAGGCAAACGAAAAGATAAATTGAAAGATCGCAAAGTCTTGGGAAAACAATTTTGAAACACATTAGTGGGAATCGAAGTAAGCGCTGTGCAACTAGCGAACTTACCGAGTTCCCAAACTTTGAGCCCAAAAGTTGGATGTTTGTAATGACTTGAAACAGTTATGGCGGTTCAATTTGAGTAGGTAAACATGTTTTTAAGTATATCCCCCAGAATGTCTTAAGAAACTTTGGTATTTATTCGAATTACCACTGAGTTGAAAGTTATAGTGGAAACTTTGGACATTAACGAACTCAGGAACGGATTGTTTATGATGGTTGCGCTAACTGGCAATTACATTCAAGTAACGCATTTTGATGCAACCAGAGAATCAATAACATATAGTCACTTAGTTTTTTTTGTGGATGAATGACAAATATTAATTTAAAAGTTTTTTCATATAAATTGATAAGAAAAACATAAAATCTTCATCTGTTATTTAATGTGTAAAGGGGTCGTCCTAATTGGCAGCGGTCGTACGATGGCGCGATGAATTTTTGGTCGTACGATCAAATTGGCTATGGTTATTTTATGTGGTCGCACGAACACCAATTAGGACACTCTGATGAAATCTGTATGTTTGAAACGACACGACGAGAACGCATCGCACCATCGTACGATCGCTGCCAATTAGGACAACGCCTTATTTACTAAAATTGTACTGTATCTTAAAAATTGTTATTGATTTTTGAAAAGATTTTCCTTTTTCCTGTATTAAATATCTTATACCAAATAGAAACTTGTACTATCCCAAATACCCAGGTTCGATCAAGATTATCCTTGCGAAAATAAAACCCTTAAAACTTTAGCTACATCCTATCAATCACTGAAAAGAGAGGACATTTTGTTTTTTTTTCCTATTCTTCTAAATCCATCTTGAAAATATAGATTGATCGTTTTTATCAGACTTTTTCTCAAGTAGGAACGATGATTGAAATTTGATTGCCATAAAACAAAATGATAACGATAAAATTATCCTACTGTTTCTATCCAGATGTGTAATTTCAGGGATATTATTTACTTAATATTTCTCTTATAAACCATAATATCGTAAAAGTAAAATGATATAACATAACTATAATTTTCAAAAATATTTAATTAAATTCATCTATTTATTGGTTTTGACTTAACTAATTCTTGGAACAAGTAATATAACACAACTAAACTTAAACTGTCAGAAGTTCAGAAAACCACCCGTGGACCATTTCCATTAATCTCGCAATTAACACTGAATCAACTTCAGAGCAGAGACCGCAGCAACTTCAGGCCAGTCAGCGCTCATGTCAGACTAATTTCATTAATCTTCCATTGATTGGATGCGTCAGCTTGCTCTTGACAAACTTCCAATATTCGTTCTTATAACGCCTATGGCAGAGCTGAAAGTTTCTTGAGAGTTTTTTGCTGACCTCTTGGAAATTGGAAAGCTTTCTCAACTAGAAGTGAAAGGCTGTTTAGACGGTTCACTTTATTCCAGCTCGCTGGAGTCGATTCTGTTGAGTTGTTTTGACCTAGTCGTAGGTCAGACTGGGAAAGTTCAAGAACCAGTCGAGTCTCAATAAAATATCCGAAGTTTTCTTTAATATTTCATGAAATTTTGGTATCGTAGACAAGTAATTGGCCTTTTTATACAAAAATATTATTAAAATTTTAATTTCACAAATATGGCTCATAAAGAGCGTGGTTATGGTGGTTAGTATTTGGGTATGGGTTTCAAAAGCTCATACCCAAATATTAATCCTTCATTTTACAGAAGCATCATGCAATTTGAGTGGCTTATCTTCTAGTATTCGTTGCAGATTCGCCAAATTAGTCCAACTTCGGAGACTTGAAATCCCTTAAACCTTGTACCGGCGGAGAGATCTGACTGGAGCTAATTCAATTAATCTCGGCATAGGTAGATTCTGAGCTCCACTAGGGATTACGCTCTCGTAGCAGAAGTACAGAGAATCGAAGTAAAGGCGTACCATTTTGAATTTACGGATTACATTTTCATCATCTTTACAACCCATATTATGTCTTTTTTAATTTCTTATGAAGCGGCGTGGAGGCGGAGCACAGCGAAACGCTCACTCCTCTTGATCCTCTGTTCTTGTTGCAGTCGAAACGTCGTGAGATTAACGGCAGCACATTCGACTTCATTCTGAAGGTGGTGGTTTCAAACCCCGCCGGGTACCTCTGAATTATTCTTCTAGAAAAACTTATGTGCTCTTTAAAAACACGTGCTCAAAACTCATATCTTTTGAGAAGTTTGAAAGACGTGTGTCATTCACCAACGTGCGGGTTGGTGAATGACGTCAGCTTGCTAAATTAAGTCATAATCTCTTTTGGCGAGAGAGATTAGGAAGTCTCTGTGTCCCAGCAGTGGGAACGTAAATATTGATGATGATGATGATAACTAGCCGCTAGTAGGTAGGTTATCTCTGTAAGTTCGTACAGTTATACTACATTAGTCTATTTAATTAAATCTAACCTCGTTAATGTAACGAAATACAGATCAAGGTTTCAATCTAAACCGTATTTCTCGTTTCAAAAACCACAATCGTATCTACCTCAGCCGTTTTATGATATCGCACTAATTGAATTTTCGACAGTAATTAATGTTCTTCGGTTTTAGATGAGAGTTTTATTATTAAATATCTGATAATAGGTACTGTCCATTATAACATAATTTTTCCTCTGTGAGGCACTAAGTAAGCTATAATTCTTACTAAACGTTTATTTTATTCAGCCATCCTAGTTACTTACATCCGGGCCTGCAGCCTCCTTCATCACTCCAAAGCCTAATCCGGTAAATATCCGGGTGAGTCGATGAGGCAGCTAACTGATTACCATAATTAGTTTGCTAGTGGACTCTGTAATCTGACAAGCTGCCGTTTCATGACTTTAGACATGGTCTGTTGCTTTCAAATATTTAGTACCATTTTTTTTAATAAATATTGCCGGACAATTTACCCAGCAACATTTTTGGGAAAACTATTTTTTTTTAATCAAAACATACGGTTTTTTGGTTTTAAGATACCTTTGAAATTTTTGTATAAGTACAAACTAGTGCTTATAAGATAGCAAGCAGTCATGATATTGTAAGACCAAGATAGGTGAAACGGAGACGCTTCGCTTGAAATAAAAATCGAGAAGCTTCGCTCGCTCAATCAATTATATTATTAATCTGACATTTCATTGAGCTACTGCATATTTTATCACATTTTTTTTTTGTTTAAAACACGATATTTTTATTTATAAAATGTACGAGTAGGTATTTTCTTTATCGTTGAGTTTGTCTTAATTGGATCGTCTAGCTTGCATCCCGATCAACTAAAAGGAATAAAAATTTATAACCTGAAGTCAGGAAAGTTATTCATTGACATGAATAAATTTATTCTAAGCGAAGCTACAAAAATGACTATAACTACAACAAAAATATTAACTGCGATTTTCAACGAAAGCATCTTGATCAAATTTAAAACATTACATTTAAAAAAGATTTGTCATTTATTTCCATAAAATTCAAACATTACTTGGACAGATTTACATTTTTCAAGCCATTTTGCCCTTCCTCCGAGATCTTAAATTAAGTTTAAGAGACCCTAGCCCAAAATATGGGTTGTTATGATGATGAAGCCTTAATAGATTGAAATTACTTCGAATCGTTGTTTCATTAGCAACTAACTGGTAGTATGTATGTATGCAAAGCCCTCAACCCGCTTTGCTCAAATTTAGAGTTACTTTAATGACGTCGGACCAATCGCCAGCCGAAAGTCTAACTCGATTATTGGATGGCCAGTTTGCAAAGTGGATGGATTTCCAAGCTTACCACTTTAGTTTCACTCTTGTTTGAGCTCCAGGGATTACTCTTTGCTACATCCTGAATAATGAAGTTAGCAGACGTTTGTTTGCTAAACTGAAGTGATAGTTTTGTTGATCAAATTTTGAAGCTTAGCATCCATACAAGCATTTCTATACAAGCATTGTCTAAAATAGAGTGATAGAAGTGGTAGCACACTAGACACTCATTCTAAAGGTCGTGGGGTCAAACCCCGCCGCGCACCTTTGTTTTTTCTTCTAGATAAAATATGCGCGCTTTAAAAACACGTCCTCTAAGTGAGGAAACCGGCATGATCTGAGAACTTTGAAAGGTTTAAAAAACCACACTTCGCTAGAATAAGGGTCTCATCTTTCTCGTCAAAAGAGATTCCCCAGTAGTGGGAACGTCAATAGGGGTGATGTAGGTCTAAACAGTATCTACATTTTGTAAGACTTTATAAAAAGGTCAGGGTTTGCGTTATTCTACGTAATCCCCACTCAGCCGCGTCCTCAGATTAGTTGGCTAATTTCTTAAAAGCGTTCGCTTTTTACAGATTTAATGGAACAGGATTATTGTCTCCATCTCCGTATAATTTATCTGTGAGTTAAAGTTGGGGCCGGAAAATTTCAATGGAAAAAATGTGCCGATAATAATAAAAGGAAAATTCTTTCGGAATAGCTACATAGAGACTGTCGAGATATGAATAATGAGAATCATTGTGGGGCATAAAGGAAGCGCTCGAACGAAATAAGGGTAATGACGTTGAATAAGTGGCCTCCGATTATATTGATGTTGATAATCGAATTGTCGAATTATTTCTATTGTATTCGAGGGTATTGGATCTGAGGTAAGGAAGTTAACGAAAGGTTTTTGTGTCGACAATGGTCGTTAATGCAATCTTATATATAATACAGGAACTGAAAGAGGATTAAATCATTAATGACGACCTCTGCGGCGTTGCGGGCGAAGGTCCGCCTGCGACGCAAGAGGTTACGGGTTCAATTCCTGCCTCGGGACAACTATTTATAATCTACGGGTTATAATCTATTATATAATAAGTGTAATAAATAAATGCATGGAGAGTGGGTTTGACCTATGCACCAATTCTTTGTTTTAATTTCATAGGATTCGAGTCGACATTTAAGCAAAATTACCCTCAAATAAACTCAGAAGCATAGTCCGGGAGCAAATCAAAACGCTGACCCAGCGCATTCCTTAGCAGTATTTTATTAGATAGTTATGAAGCTCCAGTGAGATTGCCAATCCTAGGGAGGGTGAATCTGCATGACGTGACTCACCACCTCAGTAATTGCTTCCTTGATCAAATTGATTGGTGGACGCGTTATAGAATTACTTGACTCCTATTTTATCGAGCTTGTGAGGTTATTTCAATAATATTTTGAAAGTGATAGTGTGGTCTTTGATCTTTGTCTACTATTACTAATACTGTCTTAATAGTTCACATTAAGTTTTAGGTAATGATTCAATACGTACTCTTAACTAAACACGAGTTCGATTCTACGAGTAAATGCATTGTCAATTACGATAAATATTTGCATAACTTTTAAACACCATAAAGTGCCTTTTCTCCAAGTTAAACATTGATAAATAACAGTTTTCGCAAATCACTCATCTTGTCATTTTCGAGTGTGCCATCCAAATGAATATTATCACTGCAATCCATGAGATTTTAATAAGGTATTTTCAAAAGCAATTTAAATACGCATTTCTGAAGTACAAGGTATAATTTGCCTTACAATTGAAGACGTGTATGTTTATGCAGGCTAGTGCTGAGGCTAGTTAGGTTACGTGAACTGTTTGCACTCCACACTACAACCCCCATCTAGAGATAGAGGTACTTGTTTGAGAGTGCTTCTAATAGCCTTACCGTAGTATTTAGTGGTAAGAGGTTTTAGTAGCAAAGTTGACTGTTACCAAAGATGATTTTATGTATGTTAGTATGAATAATTCTATGATGAAGATAAATGTGAAATTTGTCGTTTTATTAATGAGTAAACAAACTTTATGGCTCTTAACTTTTGTATTTTTATCAGTAAAGCAATATAGGCTTACATAGATGTATTTTTATTGTATTATCTACGAATAAAATAATTTGTAGAATTTTTACATATACAAAACAAATTTAACGTCTGAAGTTAAGTTGAAATTTGTGGAGTTTACATTCAGTTCCCGGTAAAACAGGATATAGTTCAAAGAAAGATTTGATATAGAGTTCAAAGCCATTGAAACTGTATACCAATTTGGTAACAAAGAATCGTATCCCTCAAAGCAGATGATACAAAGAGCTGTGCATAAACTAGAAAAGTATCATCTCAACAATATTGTTTTACCGTAAGTCTCGTAGCATACAAAATTCGTAGCACTTGCAACAACGTAGCGCTTTCTACGACGTAGCGGGTTTGTAGCACGTAGAGATTACCACAGCTTTTACGTTCTAGAAAGTTTATAATAAGCGATTTGAATCTGACCAATACAATGTCAGTACTTAGTATGCAAAAAGTATCCGAGTGTTTTGTTTTGAATTTGGAAAAAAATTCAATCAAATATTTTCAATGAATACAAATCGCAATTTAGGAATTTAACTAAAAGTAGGTATTTTCGAATTTCATTAAAATGATTCTGAAACTTTGTTAAAAAATATTTTTACAAATAATTAAAACAAATACTGTGAAATAAAAAGTAATCGTGGTGATTATAGCCATTACCTACGACATTTCATTCGATTGGGATTTATGGCCAGTATTATGCCATAATTCTGGAATGTTTATGATCATGATGATGAAACAGTTATTCAATTCATGACCGCAATACAAAATGGATTCAGACTATCCGATCCCTAGGGTGGTTGCAGTAATCCGATTGGTCTCCTTTATAACCGCATTCGTATTATAAAGTCATGTTTCGAACTAGAAATCCGATCACCATCAACACCTCATCGATGTTTCAGTTTTTAATAGATCCTAGATTTTAAAGTAATATTATCACATTTATTTACGTTTCTACTGCTAGGACAAAGGGACAAGTTACCAAAGGTTATAAGATACTCCGGAGTTTTACATCTTAACTTTAAGATTATTTGACAAGAAATAGGTCACTGGTCTTTCTTCTAACAACAAGAAATAACACAGAATCCTCACTGACTATCAATCAATCAAGCCTTCAAAAAGCCACTTCTCGCCTTGAAGCTACCTCTCCTAATCGAATCATTAATTGCGTCAAAACTTGCCAAATTTACCCGGAAATGGATGTTGAATACAAATTACGGTATTTCAGTTTGATGTTATTTCAATCTTGTTTTATGTAGTTGTAAATTGTCATGAAACTGGTGAAACATATTTTAATATAAATACCTCACCAGTTACATAGTATTAAAATACTAGCTAAAATATAATTTAAGTACTGCCCATTGGCAGAGCCAGACATTTTCACATATTACGCTTAATAAGACCCATCACGACGGTCATTTCATTACATTTCAATAAGAAAATCGGAAAAACAAACTCTAAAGTTGCAAATCAATTACATTTAACTTTTTCCTATTTTTCTCATTTTAGCTCTAGAAACTTTAGCTAAATTTATTAGCTAAAACTAACATTGGTAAATTAGACGTTGCGTTGGTAACTAGATGTTGCGTTGATGTTACAAAAAATGTCCAGCAATGGTTATTTATATATCGCTTTAAGCAACAAGTCTAAAATATATAAGTCTTACTAATACACAATGTATTTATGTATATGTCGGGGCAGACAAGAACATCATTTGAAATATGACTCAGAACCTGTTTGTACCGCGCGCATCGAACTACGGGTTGCGGCGCGCCGACGACATTACTTGTAATACTGGTTCGGTCGTGCTTTGTGCCTTTAAATACGACCGTCGGCCGAGCTAGCGGAACATTCTTGTTTGAGCCGTTGGACGGAACAGTGCTTTGTAGTAATAAATGTATTCTTGTTCGAGTAGTCGGTTGGAATAGTCCTCTGTTGGCAATAAATTCATTTGTTGTTTGAAGTGTCGGTTGGAACAGTCCGTAATAAATGAATAATAATAATCTGTTGGTAATAAATTGTGTCGATGGACTGAAACATTGTAAATTGGAATAAATAATGGACGTTTCGTTGTGGTTTTATTATGAACATGAAGACGACTGTGACGTTAGACCTGGTGACGTCATAACCAATTAGAAGCCCTCTTGATAAACACACACTCCTCGACATCCTACGCATCTCTATTCGACATCAGAAGTGGGATAAGAGACCTGAACAAGTGGGATAACAGACCTGAACAAGTGGGGTCACAGACTTGAACAAATGCGATCACAGATCTGAACTTTGGAACTACCTGCATCTTTATAAAATGATGCAAAAACTGACCCAAGACCAAGAAGATGGCTTAGTTAAACTATACTGACGACATATTTTTGGAACTACCTGCATCTTTATAAAATGATGCAAAAACTGACCCAAGAACAAGAAGAAGACTTAGTTAAACCATACTAACGTCAGAGATTTGGAACTACCTGCGTCTTTATAAAATGATGCAAAAACTGACCCAAGACCAAGAAGATGGCTTAGTTAAACTATACTGACGACATATTTTTGGAACTACCTGCGTCTTTATAAAATGATGCAAAAACTGACCCAAGACCAAGATGCCGAGCAAACAAACAATTGAGGATCATACTGACGTCAGAGTTTTGAAACTACCTGCATCTTTAAAAAGTGATGAAAACAAAATTGATGAAACGCAAATCGGTCAGGACTTAGCCGAGCAAATAAACAATAGATGATCATAGTTTGAAACTACCTGCATCTTTATAAAGTGATCAAATAAATGATGGAACGCAAATTGATCAGGAAAAAGCCGAGCAAATAAATAATTGGATCAAAATTCCAATGAGAATTCCTACGAACCCCTTCTATGAAATATTCTTCAAGAACTAATTAAGTTTCTTTTACAGATTCACTTCCGCACTACGAGTACTTGATGATATACTCCGAGAGGCAGATGCATAGCACGCACTGCCTGTCAGTAGGGCTGTGTCGGTAGAAGAAGACGATGCACTAGGCCCTCAAAACACTACTGCAAGCTAGCCCGTACCATCCACCTCCCATGCGAGACTGCCTGTGCAAGTCTGAGCAAGATTCCGACAGAAACAAAGTTAAGTTGATCATTTTTATAAATTTTCCCCAGAACTCTTACCCTCCGAGACCTTACCTATTCTTCATTAAAACTTTGTTGCAACTCGATGGAGTTGTAAACAGATACCAAACTCAAAAGCAAATCTCTTTGTTACAGACAGTTGCAGACCAGGCAGGTGCAAAGCGCGCACCGCCTGTAAGTCATTCCCGCACTACGAGGACCCCTTCGAGGCAGATGCAGAGCGCGCACTGCCTGTCAGTATGGCCGAGTGGGCGGATGAATACGATCCTGTAGTTCTACCATGCAACACTTCTACCTAGGCAAGTACCGTAAACTTTAAGCAATATGCAACCAAAACAAACAAACAAAAGAAAGAAAAAGAAAGAAAAGAAAAAAAAAAAAAAATTTTTTGGCGAACTATAGATTTTACACAAACTAGACTAACAAACTAAGTAATAAAATACGGATTATGATCTTAAACATCAAATAAGAAATCAGTTTGTGTAACTGAGTCAAAAACAATTTAAATAACTGTATGTCCTAGCATAACATTTTCAGTGCCTCTGGGGACCCCAGCATCGACCTTTCAAATTATCCTTTATCCCCTGTGGACCACGGTGTAGTATAGCCGCCCAGACCACAGCATCGACCTGCCCGTGAGACTTATTTTAAAAATTAAAAATTAAAAAACAATGTAAGTGTGTGGAGCATAAACATTGATAAAAATAATAACATAACTTGCTCACTGTCCGCTTTCGTTATCCATTATCCTAATAAACATTTTTACTATCATGTTTTAAATTATCGCTGATAATTTGGTTGTTTGAGATCAAATTCCTACCTTCTACTAACCTCTAAGAAAAATTCTACTTTATGAGAAATTCCAAGAGTACCTTAATAACCATGCAAGTACGTGGAGTGCAAGCATTGGCCATAAAATTATAAAACAATGTAAATACGTGGAGCATGAACATTGATAACAATAGTAATAACTCACTCACTGTCAGTTTTCCTTATTCATTTTTCTAATAAACATTCTAAGTACTATGTTTTAAACTTTCGCTGATAATTTGGTGGTTGAGATCCAATTATCAGAACAAATAACCTTGCACCAAATTATCAGCTAGTGTACCTTTGAATGGATACCTAGCTCAGAGAAACTTTTTCATCTTTTTCAGAAAAACGACTGGTGCAGAGCGCGCACCATCTATCAGCATGGCCGTGTCGGGGCAGACAAGAACATCATTTGAAATATGACTCAGAACCTGTTTGTACCGCGCGCATCGAACTACGGGTTGCGGCGCGCCGACGACATTACTTGTAATACTGGTTCGGTCGTGCTTTGTGCCTTTAAATACGACCGTCGGCCGAGCTAGCGGAACATTCTTGTTTGAGCCGTTGGACGGAACAGTGCTTTGTAGTAATAAATGTATTCTTGTTCGAGTAGTCGGTTGGAATAGTCCTCTGTTGGCAATAAATTCATTTGTTGTTTGAAGTGTCGGTTGGAACAGTCCGTAATAAATGAATAATAATAATCTGTTGGTAATAAATTGTGTCGATGGACTGAAACATTGTAAATTGGAATAAATAATGGACGTTTCGTTGTGGTTTTATTATGAACATGAAGACGACTGTGACGTTAGACCTGGTGACGTCATAACCAATTAGAAGCCCTCTTGATAAACACACACTCCTCGACATCCTATATACATCTCCACACGACATATATATCATAAATCTAGCACCTGTAACACAAGCTTAGAGCTTATCACGGTAGGGGGCACTAGATGTTGCTGTGTGAATTAAATAAATATATAAATATTACTGGACAATTTTTACACAGCGACATCTAGCCCCGTCGTAAGCTCGAAGCTTGTGTTACGGGTGCTAGATTTCTGATATACTTAATATAATATACATATAAGTCTTAATAATACACTAACCTGCAAGTTGACATAAGACGCATCAGCCATGACGGTGGGCACTATGAACCCTCCCTCTCCTGTCGACATGTCGATGTCCTGGCTGTAGATGTCAGTTTTGTCATCGTACAGCTTGACACGGACTCGAACCCGCTTCTCGGTACTCATTGCTTCCACCTACAAAAAAAATACAAATACAGAACCGATTCGCAATAAAAACTAAAAGTCAATCAAAAGCCAGGTTATCAATAATCCAAATAATTGAATTGTTTCATGTTTAACTGACTTTTAACAGACCAGACAATTAATATTTTTTAAAGCAAGCTGATCGATGACGCTTAATAATTATAGCCAGGATAACGAATGCTATAATTGAAATACAGCAAACCAAACGAAATTTGAAACAGCGTTGTCATGACTTTTATAATGACCATAAAGTCAGCTGAACCCACAGTACTGTTTCCGAGTCAATGTAATTTTATAAGCTTACGCAAACGTTTCGGTATAATCCAAGTAGATTCACCTGACTACCTGCAAAGTCTCGTTGAAACGATATTGTAGCGTCGACTTAACTCTTAATCAAGCCATTAAATTGCCCCAGGCTGGCTTAATTCCAACCTGCTGACAGGGCCAATATGAAATATGGACTTTATTAACACAATAATTCATACTGGATGATAAACAATCGAGAATCAAAGGATCGAGGAAGTGGATTATGGTTAAGTCTACAGCATACCTGTTTCAATAGAGTTTTATGATTACCATGTGATACGTAGGTATAGTAAGAGAGAAATAGCTATAATGGCTTCACATTAGACTTTACTTTTTATTTCTTATATTGTGGGTTTAAAGCTCGTCGTGCCGATCAAGATTTTTGGAGGAATAACCGACGTGCTCTTACAACATGAGCTTTAACGATGTACGAAAATTTCGTGAGAAACACGCACCTTTTCGTCCTATTGTGAATCTATTCACAGGTATCTCAGGTAGGTAGGTATCTCTTTTAGAGGGTACTTTAACACCCCGAATATATTATTAAATTTTTGTTTCTTACCAATGCAATTATTCAGTTGTCTTGTGTTGTATTATCATAAGATGTAGACGAGATAAGTTTTTACCCAGATAAATCTTCCATTAAATAGAGTTTTAATGGATTTTATGTATTTTTGTAGTCTAGGGATGTGAAAAGATTTGCATATTCATTTTAGGGTTATCAACTACCCTGTTTTATGAGATATAAACACATTTAAAACATGGTTTCCTGCTGCCAGTGTAATGTAATAAGTTTCGTGTACTGTAGTAACCAACTTATTGCGATAACGAATTCATCTGGTAAGCGTGGTGATTTAAAATAAAACTTTTCTCATCCTCCCTAGACATAATCTAATGGGTACTAATTATTGTTCAGAGGTGGTGGTGGCTATTTGCGACTTGTGCCCAACACAAGGAAGTTCATTACATCTCAGTAAATAAATTAAAATTTATTTATCAGATGATAACAACAATCTAATAAAAATAGACGCCACAATTTCCAACAAGACCAGCTCAACAAATATCCACTCTACTAAACAAAATAAAACCTCAAGCGGAACCGAGTTGGCAATAAGAGCTCGTGCACAAAAGCATCCTCAATAGAAGTTCTAGCTCCGGTCCAAACTAGCAGCATTAGTCTGGAGTCTGCGATGAGCTAACGATCCCCATTTGTTGTATCCTAAGTACAGACAGCTACAAAAGCTATAGCAAAACTATCCAGATATAAGTTTTAGTAGAAAATAACATTGTATTAACAGTTCGGTGCGAACCGTAACCGCTTTGCACCATATGGACAGCATGGTTCAGTAGTATAAAAAAAATAATTCAATTCATTCATTCAATAAGAGATAGCAACAGTATACCGTTGGCTAATTCTTAAGGTACGAGTTTAGAGCACAAATATTTTTTAAGAAGAAAATTGGATTTGGAACTCACGACCTACAAAATAAAAGTAATTATTAAGTAAAAAACAAAGTTATAATTATTTCCTGTCTAATTGAAGTAAAATAGCAAATTTAGTTTTTCATTTATAACACAAATTCATTGCTGTTCAACAAATACTGCTAAACAGAGCGTGTCGACATTAAATATTTAACACTCCTAAAGTATCTTAAATAAGCAACTTCTATTCAAAACTGTGGGACGGATGCACTCACTGCAAAAACGAAATCATGACAACACGAAACGCGAAACTCTCAAAGCTTTAACGTTAATTTAAAAGCAGACTGCAATGTTTTATCTCGTCGTTAGTATTTAAATTGAATAAACAGATTATGAACGGAGAAATGTATGTTTAAGTTATAAAATAGAGGCATTTTAATGGTGAGCGTGCAAACGGAAAAATTACCATGTTTTCAATTTGTCTTCGTGATAATACAAAGACTATTGACGCGAGTTTAACAATAGCAGCGAACGAGCGAAATACCTTGAAATATGTGCACATTACAAAGAGGTTTCCAGAGAAATTTAAAGAAAATTGAGGTTAATTTCTTACTGTTGAAACGGCTAATTTACAGCCACGTTCGAGAAGCGTAAAAGAATTTCCTTGTAAATGCTGAAGAATAGTGTTTAGTTTTTATATCCTACGGCGTTGAAGGCATGATTGCAAAGATAAAGAAAATAGAGATAATTTCGAAAGTGAAATAGCACGTAAGCATTATTCCCATGTTTTCTCACCTATTAAACCTTCTTCCTATTAAACTCAACACGTGTAATTGATTATTGCCTGGAAGAGATTGCTTTTAATGATAAAGGCCGCCCATTATGTCACAGTTACCTATGTATCTATTTCTTTCTTGTATTGTCCTGTATATTGTTGGCGTTACAATAAAGCTTCAATACAATACAAATGTATTGCAGATCAGAAAATGCAAACCTGGTTGCGTTTTACATTTATTTCTGTGATCACAAAGCGGACGATATGAAGTTATTTGTATTTATTTATTTATCTTAAAAAAGTAGGTACATTCCTTACAATTAGTTCTGCCAAACGGCACAGCAGTTTGTCGGCAGCCGTTCTCGCGGACATTGCTCTAATATGCACCTTAATTTATCTTATACTTAGTCTTACCATTATGTATCTGTTTCTCTTAAGTATTGTCCTGTATATTGTTGGTGTTACAATAAAGTTATTTGTATTTACCCGTCCAACAAAAGGCAAGCCAGGCTTGTATCGTCTCCGCATGTTGTCCGCGAACCGCAGTTCCACATAGTGTTGCTCCGCGGCCGGCGCTGCGGCAGACGTGGGGCCGGCTCCCGCACCCACGGTGATGTCCACCTCAGCTGAGCCGCCTCCGCAGCGGGCTTCGATGCGCCAGGTGCCGGAACGTGCGCTGTTGGCTAGGATTGCGTTCAGCTTTCGGACTCCTGAGGACAATTCAAATTAAACTAATTAAGATTTAAAGATTAAAGATTTATGTGATGTGATTTATGTAAGACCTATAATTGCACGCCAATAAAGGGTAAATTACATTGTTACACCTCAATATTTTTCCACCCATTTTACATGTAATTTGGCAATATATACTTTTTCTTTTTTACTTTACTTTACTATGTCATTTATTTCTATAAAATCCTAAAGATCACTAGGGAGGTTTACTGCTTACAAAGTCTTATCTTAAAGTTTTGGCGTGTAATTGACCCAATAATACCACCCCTCTTCCCGTGGGTATCGTCAAACCGATTTAGGCGTTTTTATACCACAAGATTCTTAGCATTGTAGTTCTATGGGCCAATTTAACCAATATTCACTCCCGAAATGGAACTTAATATTTGTTGTTATGCTCCATTATGTTTAAACCACTTTGTTAGCACAAACTAAGAAACGACTACTTTTAGAACCTTTCTAGAAAAGTTATATTCTCAACCCAATCAGTCAACTACAAACATAAGTTTCGTGACAATAATATAAATCTTACGAAATAATATAGGCCGTTGGCCAGAAGGGGCAACACTTTTTGTCACTAGTTATGACATGTGAATTTAAGAGGGTACGAATGTAATTAATCAAAATGGACCTCACTCACTCTGACAGGGTTATACGCTAACTTTGTGCGACATTATTGCTAATGCTGGTTCTGTGTCATTGATATTATAGTAATTTTTGGAATTATTTTTTAATATGAAATGTTATGAAACTGAATGCAATGCGTTATTATTGAGGAATGCTTGAAGCCTAGGGTGACGATGGTATCTCGATTTTGAATTATATGGTTCGGTATTTCATTAAACTAAATATATAGCGATTTATTAACATAGGTCTTCTTTACCTATGTTTCTTTAAACATGCGTAAACCGGAATATGGATAGCCAAAAAAATAAAAATTCATGAATATATCTTCCAACCAACCTTCGGTATTAGCGAGTCTCCATAAAAAATACGTAAACTCATTGTGCTAAATTTGCGTCAGTAAAATCCTCTCCTAAATTTGCGTCAAAGGTTGAAATAATCTTGCCTCAAGATTGGAGATCTTCAGGCAAAAAGCGATCCGATAAAATAATGATGAAAGAAGCTGCATTGCAGAGACTCGAAATTAGTAATGCAAATTCAGGATAAATCACATTCGAAAGAGCCATTTATCTTTCCAACAAGCTCATCAGTTTTCGTCTTAAACGCTAAACATTTTAGAGTAGAATTCAGAATAACAAAAGATATAAAGGAGCAATATTTTAAAAAGCGATTTGTCATATCCGGAATCTTGGGGATATTGAACACAAAAAAGTACGTAGAAAAGAGAATATACCAGGTAAATACAAAGCTTACTGGTCCCTTTCTAAACCTTATTTACATTTTGTAAAAACTTACATAATATATAAAATGTCATTTATTTGGAAATCCCTAAAAAATAATATTTTGTTATGAGTTATATTTATTTTAACCTTTTGAATAACGAACCCAAAAAACATGAATGAAAATGTAAAATTTTTTGATAAACTTTTACATTTATTGATAAATGTTGAACAATCGACGTCCATTGTGTCCGTAATTTAGTCGGCAAACAGTTTAAAACGATGTTTGTGGACGATTTGTTTTGTTTAGACCCAAAAGGTTAAACAATTTGGTGATATCGAATATTTATGAAGCTCAATTTTATTTTGCCAATATTTTACGAGGTTTCGGTTTAGGTTTTCAATGCTATCACGTTTTGTTAAAATAAAATAAATATTTGGTTATGTAAATGGATTTACTTTTTCAAAATATTGATGGATTTACTTTTAGCCGGATATTTTGTCTGACTTAAACCTAACAAATATAAATTGAAATAAAACACTCACAGTAGGTTTGGTACATACGTATTTCTTAAGCGGTGAAATAACATTGTTAACATTGTAAAGCGAAACTTCATTTAGTCCAAAAATTTTGCTTTGAGTTTTATTAACGTTCTGCTCAAATATTTCGTTGATAAACTTTTAGAAATATGACCTAATTATCTTCCGAACTCATTAAGCCGCTGGTAACTTGTTCCAATAACACTGTGACAGAAAACGAACTATTTTACTTGAAATAGTTACTTTAAGTTGCCAGCTCATTTGCGGGAAACCAAAGTTAATGAACGCCTCCTTAATTAAGTTTGAGCTTTGATACGAATGGAGCTGAAACTTTCATATCTGCAGTGGTTAGGTACTTTCTGTTTCGCATTTGTCTAGAACTTTTAAAACTAGGTTAATTAGTTTTTGATACTGAATTTTGGCTGTTGCCAGAAGTAATAATTTAAAAAGAGCTTTATTTCATCATAAACTGGCTTTGCAAAGTATAAGGTTTTTCTCGCATTTCCTTTAATGTATCTTAATGATTACACTTTATGAATGACCAATAAATATAAAGTATTTTCACAAAAGTGAGAACCTGCATAATTTTTACCATTAGTACCCACAAACCAGGTTAATGTACTTTTACGGTAAATGATGTGCGTCTTTTCGATAGGATCAAGAATTTTGATCAGAAAAGAGCTAATCAACTAATCACCAAGCGCGTAAATCTAAGCGGAGGTTTGCCTCGAGTTTAATTTTAGTTACGAGATTATATTGAAAAATTGCCATAATACTTACAATCCAGAGAATAATAGAATAAATATAATAAGTATATTTAGCGTTTTTGTTAGTAATTTGGATACTCAAATTACATAGTAGGAAACAAAATATACTCGTATATTAAAATTTTAGTAGCAATTGCGATAGTAATTGCAAAAGCCCAAACTTAATGAATTCTGATGAACAAACTCATTTTGGCAGTAGCTCCATTGATTGGCTGCATGAATTATTAAAATTACAATTTCAGCAATTTATAGCAATAGCCTGTGCTGGCTGTATGGTGATGGAGTATGCCTTAAAATAGGCATTCCTCATCTCTTCTTGTGGGTGTCGCTAAATCGACAAAACAATTTATTTATATCAAAAGATGGGGGGTAGCACTGCTGTTATGTTTTACGGATTGGTACACAAAGTACCAATCCGTAAAAAAAGCGGAAGAAGAAGAAGGTGTATCTTTTATACGAAATCGGTGTTTACTTCTACTTAATAGACTTATTGATCGTAAAATACTTTGAACATTTCATAACTTCAAAGAAAACAAACTATTAAGCAATACAACACCAATACTAGTTGATCTATTTCCTAAGGAACTTCCTATTAATAAAGTATTGATTCGGCATCTCGCGAAGCCCAACTTATATTGGTTATATCTTCGGGATCCCCTCTAATTGCAATGTGACTTTTATAATTGTTTTAGCTCCTGACTTGAGAAGTTGGGAGATATTAGGAATCGCTAGCACGAAGTTTTATTTTCCGCATCTTTTGCGAGAAGAAAAAGTTATTTCGAAACTTTTCTGACGCGAAATTAAAGCCGTATAGAATTTTATAAAAATGAGATTTAGGTTCTTAAGTGGTTCAATTAGGATGATATGATGGAAAATTAACCTGAAAAATCATTAGGATCATAAAAACAAAACAAATAATCCTTACTTGGCAATTCCTTATATAAATTATAAGGAATAAAAAATCACATCCATAGAAATGCAGGTTATGGAAAACAGTCATTACCCGATTCATTGCCCGACTTGTATAAGCAATAATCGCCTTGGGTTCCTTCATAAAAGCCTTTCCATGTCATCTTCAATACAACCCGCGTCAAAGCTGATAGATTGGATTTACCTTGAATAGCCGACTAACTGGCATATTGCTAACGTCTTTGACGTTTCATGTGTGTGTTCAGTATTCGATAGGAATATTTGATACAATTCGATTTAGCTTCTAAGTTACACATGTTACTTAATATTGATGAATGTAGTAAAGTGGGTTGAGGTTTAAATGTATTTGATCGCTATTTATTTAGTGTTTAATTACTATATGTATAGGTATATTATGTCTGTCTGTTTGACCATCTGCGGTTTTGCGGAGTCTGCTAATGACAACCAGAAAATTGTTGTATCCCGTTCAAGTAGTATTATAATAGTTTGTTAAAAAGGTTCAACATAATAAGAAGCCGATGTACATTCATCATTATCATTATTATTAATTTAATTTAAGAATACGAAAATAATTTATTGTACACCAATACATACAATGATTACAAAATTCAACAAAGAAACAAGTGCAATGGGCGGCCTTATCGTTATAGAGCGATCACTTCCAGGCAAACATGACAGGCTTGTAAAATTTACTAGTCTTCACAATTTTATGATCAATCTGCTTTAAAATGATACAAATTACGTGTCAAAAACCTGTTTTGGCTATTTGAAGTCATGAAGAATGGGTGAAGTAGGTTTTTTCATTATGTAAAGTCATTGTGTAGATTTATTATATTTTCCCATTAATATACTTTTGTCTTGTACCATTTCCTATAAAGTTTTAATTCCAAGTTCAGTAATTTTAAATCATCCCGTCCCGTCAACCTTTTATAATATTTACCTCTCATCATTGAAAGTTCCTGAGGAAATCGAATCTGTCATCGCACGAAGACAATCCCGGAAGCTACAAGAAAATGCTTTTACCCAGCGATCGCGCCCACTTACCCGTTGTTTATGTAATGCGTCCCTAGGGCGGGCGGGCGGTTTAGTTTTTTGGACATTTTGTCAATGTTATTTACTGGTATTTCTCACGCCACATCAGATTTTTCAGCCTCTTAAGGCGTTCGACCGCACCCTTATTATTTACGAGCCGCGATAGCTAATCGATTTGATTTGCGAGTAAAGTAATTTCATTACGTAATGGTCTGGAGTTTTGGACCGCGTGGTTTTAATTGCTTAGGAGCTTATCTTGTTTTATTGCATAACATTCGTTGTTATCTTTGCAGTGACTCAGGATCATTATTTCGTCTCCATTTGGCGACCTAACTTATAATACGAGTGTATACTGTATTTTGGAGATAATTGTTGAGATAAATTTTAAAAATATTAAAAATAAATGCATAAATATTTATTGCTCACCCAAACGCTTAAAAATATATATTATCATAACGCCAATATTATAAACGTGTAAGTTTTTTAATACTACGAGTTATGTATTTATATGTGTGTGTGAAAAAACCAGATTTGATAAAATTTAATAATAATTTATGAGAACTTAATTTATGATTATAATCCTCTTTACTTTTTAATGTAAGGGCAAAGTCATTAGCAGACAGTTTGAATGAAAAACCTTACCTTCATCCATAGACAGCTCTTCCCAAATAGCCACCTTGGTCCCAGCTGGATCGCTCAAGGCAACGTACGCGAGCTCCCCTCTCACAAGACGCAAGTCGTGGTCTAGAGCCAGTATCCAGAACGTAACTGCAACAAAAATAATAGTTAAAAATAATTATGCATTCAAGTATTGTAGTGTTATTTCACATTTTTTTCAAACAGTGCAATTTATTAAGAAAATTATTTTAAACTAAATTGCTTCAGGATCATTGGATATATTGAGAACCCGAAATCGTTCCGATTGGTAAAATAGCCAATATTGAATGTAAGGTTTATGTTTCGAAATTCTAAAATAAAATCTTGAAAATTTAAACGTATTTTTGCCAAAAAGGTTTCTAAGTGAAAATCCCCAAAAACACAAACTGATTTGCTTCGTTTACCTAATACTTTCCAGAATGTAAATAATTAAATGAAATCCTGTAAAAACAAGACGTATTTTTAAGCAAAATAACGTTTTTACCTCCGATAGATATTGGCTAAAATTTACTTAAAAATTCTTTAGTAAAAAATAATCAAGCCTCCTCAATTAAGCAACACGATTTTTGGATCTGTAGGTACTAATTACAGCATTTTTAATCAACTTTCTGATGAAACCAAGGAAAAAAGATCCTTACCAATTTTGTACAACATTAATTTGGGATCGCTTCATAAACAACTAAGCTGAGTTTAGGGTCATAGGAACGTAAAACCGATCGTAAAAACAACACAAAGTCCGACGGAATTAATGACTCAGACATAAAAACGGAGATATTCGATATATTTTATACGAAGCATTTTATCTGACTACTGAATTCAACGTTACTGCTGAAAAGTAAATTTGTAACGTTTTATAGTGTACGGTAATACTAATTTGTTGCAACTTATCACCATAGTATGCATCGAAATTTTGTGTATTTTTAATATCAATGGTGAATAATCGTTGGATATGCATTCTGTCTTTCGATATGCATTGAAATAAAAAAATATAAATATTTGATCTGTACCACTAAAGATTCCTAGCAATGTTATTCATTTCCAACCACAAACACTTATGCATGGAGAAATTTGTATGACTTCGACCACTGTTATGTAAATTATTTATCTACGAAAACCAACGAAGTGTATCAGCAGAAAAATGGACTAATCACTAAGCGATATCAATAACGCCGACAAATATCTAACAAATAAAGCTGTTTAATTTATGGACTATAATACTCCGAAATCTCCGTAGCTCTAGTAAACTTCCAAAGAACTAACAATCAACTGAGCGCAATGGCCTTGTTTCGGCAATTAATTACACGTAACACCGGCTCAGAACTTGTACGACAAAGGGTAAGTTTTGTTCACACTAGTTTTGCACACGAAACGGTGATCGATCTTTTCTACTGACTTCGAATAGGAGAAACTATGGTAATATTTATCAGAGGATCATTATCATTACTAACACATTTACGTCTTACACAACTGTGTCTGGGTTCTGTAGTAAAAATATAGCCCAATGGTAGTGTTTTTTTAACTTCCTTTATTTTTATGTTTCAAAATTCAAAGACTTTTGGACCGTAAAACTTTTTAAAGGCAACAAAAAAAAAATTAAACTGAAACTTCCCATAACATTACAATATTTTGTTATTTGCGTAATTATATATTTATGACGAATTGACACAGATGTGATTTGAATGTACGTATACATTTTCATATTTTTTATGCTACTATTATAATTCGCTTTCCACATTATTATTTCTACCTACAGTCAGATGGCTATGTATAATATGTATCACAGGTTACAGATTAGCTACAACAAAATGTGTAGTTCATCTGGCAGATAAGTTACGGATAGGCTATCTGGCACTTTATCAGCATGTGGTGAAACTTACACCCATATTCTTAGTCGTTTTCTCCACTCAACTCTCAACTCACTTGAGCAAATTCGTATACATACGACAAAAACGTCCTCCACTTGAGATTTTTTAGCTCACCTCAAGTACGAGATAAGGTGGGAACTGTCAAACGTAAGGTACCTCATAATCAACCTTGAAACTCCTACAAGACCACAACGCTTGTTTATTTTTGAGTGGAGGAATATTATGAGGAAACGACTAAGAATATGGGTGTTAGTGTTTATAAATTGAACGTAATTTTTATTACTCTTAAAACACGGCAGTATATCAAAAATTGTGTTAAATCTAAGCGCTTTCCTGCTGTACAAGCACAATGTTGCGTTGTTTTACAGACAGTAAAGTGTGACGTAAAATTGTTTATGTCTGGATAATGCATTCTGTTACTGGGAATGCGAATTTATGTAATTTACCTTTAGTACTCTTGGAATTTTCGTTAACAATTTATGTATCGGACCAGTCGCGTAAGCAAATTCTATTGCAGCCTATTGCAGTCTTTTTGAGCACTAAATTGAAGTAAATTGTTGTGATACTGATACCTTTCTACACAGCGTGAAAAACCTACTGTAAATCTGTGTTAGGTTAGGTTGATCTTTCTATAAATTGTTTCCCAATACAACTTTTTTGTGGCTTTAAAGATGACCTGTCCTTATTAATAGAAACCTGAAACCTGTCTTTAATAGAAACCGATAGTAAATTTTAATAAGTCAATTCTCGCTTACTCGTCTCTCCCGGCCGGTAATGATGTCTCGCCGGTCGAACCACCACATCTCTGACCGGCCCGAGCAGTCGGATGATGCTGTGACTGCGCGCCGTGCAGTCGTCATTCCCGACGCAGCCGACCGTCGTGTGCAGCGTGCAGTGCGTCGCGGGCGAAGTTGGGATCTTCAGCGGTATTATACCGTAGCCTGGAACAAAGGAATCATATAACATTTGCTTCTATATAAAAAAGAGGATGTCTATCTGGAAAGAGATGGAGGAGGCATTTATCCAACAATGGATAAACCCGACATAAATATAACTACATAAATAAACTTCAATTAATATCTATAATAAATTATCACTAAATTAAATTAAATTCAATGTATTTTGTAAATTATTAATTATTAAGGGAATAAATGCTATTTTTATTTTATTTTATTTATTTATTTATTCTATATAAAAATAATAAATAAATATTGCCGGATAATTCACACAGCAACATCTCGGTACGTTCACACGGAGACACAATTTTCTCTACCGAATCGGTTTTTTTGCAGGATTCGGTTTAGTGGCCTATGTATTTCAATGAAGGAGTTCACACGAGCATTCGGTTTCAAGATACGACAAAAAACCGAATCCTGCTGAAGTTGACATACGATTTTGCGACTACAAACCGATCCGGTTTGTATAAACTGATACTGCAAAATCCAGATCCGATGCAGTGGTATAGGGCATTCAATACATGCGTTCACACGAGGGGAAGATTTGGTTTTTTGTCGGATCTTGAAACCGAACGGTACGTTCACACGGAGACACGATTTCCCGAATCTTATTTTCATCGGATCTGGAAAAACCGAATGTTGTATTCGCAAGGGCGCGCTCACACGTTGATTTGGAAGCGATGGACGTGAACAGTGTTGCTATACTATACTGGTATTATCGCCGTCAGCGTCGTAGAAAAAGATTGTGGTTAAACCCAATAGTACAAAGAAGATCAACAGTTGGTGCCTTTACAACTCTAATGCAGCAGTTAAGGAATGATCCACAAATTTTTTTTAACTACTTCCTTGAATGATAATTTAATACTTTTAATTGGAAAAGGTGGAAAAAGAATTGAAAACCGGATCGGTTTGTAGTCGCACAATCGGATGTCAACTTCAGCAAGATTCGGTTTTTTGTCGTGTCTTGAAACCGAATGCATGTGTGAACTCCTTCATTGAAAAGCTTATGCCACTAAACCGAATCCTGCAAAAAACCGATTCGGTAGAGAAAATCGTGTCTCCGTGTGAACGTACCGCACATGAATACAACATTCGGTTTTTTCCAGATCCGATGAAAATAAGATTCGGGAAATCTTGTCTCCGTGTGAACGTACCGATAAGCTCGAAGCTTGTGTTACGGGTGCTAGGATTTCTGATATACATAATATAATTTACATACATAGATATATTTTTTTATTTTACATATTATAGGTATACGTCAGACATCCGGAACAAATAACTGCAGATCGTACAAAACGAGGCGGTAACCAAACCCGCAACCTCCTGCGTCGCAGGCAAACCTTCGCCCGATGCGCACAGAGGTCGTCAAAAGGTTTTAAGATATCATCAACGTTATTATCATACAACCTACGAGTACGGGTATGAGAATTCTTTAATAGCTTTGATGACACCTACAGAAAGAGACTGAGTGTTACTATGTAAGTGAAAAATACTATGTATTATATAATGTGTGTATAAATAAACACAATTAATATGCTTATGGATTCGTCATTCAAATCCAAATTAAGAAACAAAGAAAACCCCATAAAAATAAAGGAAGGGCACTCTCAATTTAAAGCTAACGGAGTGAAGAACCTTCAATACCTACAATAAAAGCTTGGATTCTCTCCAAATGGGAAGATGTCGAAGGAATTCTCGTTGCGTTCGCCAACCACTTAAAGGCCTTTATGGCTCTTGCTAACAGCATCAGATACGACTAAATCTCTCGAATGACTATAAAATTCAAGTGATTACGACTGTTCAGTGAAGTTTGTAAGTTTTTATGTAAAATAAGTACTCTGCAATTCTGAGTCGAATATATTTTTTAATTATTAAATATTTACATCATACATTATACTTTTACATTATACTGTTGTTATGATTGTTAATAATGTTACCATCTTTAGTGTTGTTAATTATCTAAAAAATATTTATAAGTTTTTTGTTAACTTCATGCTTTTTAGGAAAATATTTATTATAAAATGCGGTTTTACGTAGCTGTCTGGGAAAGTACCTTTTTGATTCTGATTATGATGTCGTGAAGCTAAAAATGTTTTGGTAAAGTAACATAGCTTAACAAGGACGCTTAAAAATTCGTCGAGTAGTCATCATCATTATCATTAAAACAACCCTATTACTTACTTTTTTATTGATTATTTTAAAGGAATTAACATGATCTGGACTAACCAATAAGCCCTTAAAGCGGGTTGCAACGAAAAAACTCAAAAAAAATGTAATGATCGTATCGGAGGGAGTAAATCTACCTGTATAAAGAAGACACTATTAAAAGGTAAGAGTTATTATATCGTCTCAAGTGCAGACAGAGGTAACCATTTCTATTATTTCAACTCGGGTTCCATCGGTTAAATTGTTTTCTTTGTGAGTTACCGCTCGCTTTGAAATATCAAGGTAAATCTTGGGGAATTTTTAGAAAACATAGTTTAGCTTTCTTAAAAATTTGTACCCAAGTTGATTAGGCTTACCAACCAGTTCTTGGTTTCGATGATTTAATGATACCAAACGCTTAAATTAAGCAAATTATAAAATTTAATTATCTTTTAAGTGTATAAAAAAGTAGTTAAACAAATTAAAACGTAAATACTTTTTGCAGTCAAAACCTATAAATAGCCCTATCAACAAGACGGTAATATTCGGTAGATGGTATATTCATTAAATAAAACTTTAAAGTCACAACTCGTGTAACATTCAAATACATCCCGTGAAATTTGACAAGAATTGTTTTCAAATCAACGAAACTTGAAACCCTTAAGAGGAATAACAATGTTTTCTGAGTAAGCCATTAATATTTACGGCGCAATTTTACACAATTACAATTATTCCTCTTGCCCTTAACTCCCTCGAAGGCAGTAAAGTAAGTATGGTTCCGCCGCTATAACAGTGCGTTCCTGACACATCGCGATTGAACTGACAATGTAACTTTGTAATGGCGTTGCAGTTACGATTAAAATATTTTTGCTGTTTGTTTACCGTTTTAACAATTGATGAGCATTAAATCTACATTATTATATCAATAATCAATGAATCTAATAATTTTGTGCCAAACTGAGTGTAAAATAACTTGGTAAACAATATTTTTCTAAATCTATATTGCGCTATTACAAGGTTATGTCAGTGCTTTATATTTGTAGGTAGTGCTGTGCTAAAAATAACATGCAGCAACAGTATCGTTATCTGTTACAGTTATTTTTAAAAAATAATACGTTTAAGAAATTGAAAATAATGGACTATAAAATTTTATTAGATATAAAAATAAAACTACGACCAAACCGATTGCGCGAAAGAAAGTAGCATTTTTATATTTAGGTTTAAAATAATAAACCCAAATGGCGTTATGGGACGTCATTTTGTGACGCTAAAACAGTCGGTTTCCACTTAAATTACTAAAATATAAATATTAAATGATTCCGCCAATTTAAAACGAAAATAATCTTAAAAATAACACGGCGGTTTATTTTGGAGGAACGGTTACGAACTCATTATGTTGTGCCCATCACTAACGTGTCAAACTGACATGTGTCCTAAACGCACTAATAAAGTGGCCATACTATAGTAACTCCGAACTTCCATTCTCGGGAACTGTCGGTAATATAAGAAAGGTTATACGAGCCATAAAAGTTGCGCCACCGTTTTAGTGATGATTTTGTGGCGTCCACGAGCGGTTTTACCGCAAATCATCATTACATCGTATACATAATCTGAGTTAGTCGAAACAGTGCCTTGATGTTCTCTCATAATACCAATAATACGTCTGACTTCAGAGTCCGTGTCGAACCTACGAATGTTATGTTAAACTACGCTGTTGTGTATGTTTAGGAATGAAATAAATATTTTATTGAAAAATAAGGGGTGATTCATTCTTTCTGCTATTATTTTGGCTTATTACCACTGTGAACTAAATATTAGCGACGACGTTTAATCGCAACAAGTAAAATTTTTGACAAGAAAACAATTTTATTTATCAAATAGGACAAACATAAACTCAGTAAACAATTAGATGATCAAAACTAATAATTACGTTTTACTTTATATATTTATCATGAGATAACTATACCTAAAATAGTTGCCGGTGTAGGTACAACTCTCAACTTTTCCACAGAATCGCTCGTAATAATAGCTTTTAAAGGCAACTTCAGGTAGAATTAAACCGTGTGAAGTTATCCCGTATTGCGGTCCTGCATTCTGAAAACTTTTGCGATTCCAACACAGTGACAAAGTTGCTATTGAATTATTTGAGGATTTAATTATTCATCGATATTGAGAATCAATTTGTTGATTAACATATATCTCATCTAATATCGAAGTATAAAATAAGAATAAATAATAATTATATATATATAATTATATATAATAATAAATTATGTATAACCTGCGCACATATAGAAGCGAATTATAAATGGCGTCCGCTCGCATGCGTTCTCGCTCACTCTCTATCGCTGTCTATACTCACACAGTGAAGTACGCGCTACAAAAAAATAGTCAGTCAGGCCTAATTCGCACGAGAGCTTTTTTAATTATGTTCTATTTGAACGTTTTAGGCATACCCAAGTACGTGTTCACACGTCGGCGATTTTAGAACGCGACGCTTTTTTATCGAGCAGTGTTGCATTTTCAACGAAAAGTGCTGGTAATAGGCCGTATGAAACTTTTTATTATTATTCACACTATTAAAAAAACGCCGGCGCTGCGATTAGTACGATGAGTATTAGTAGAAATATTCCAATAATTCGTCAAATCTTGTATACTTGTCGAATCTTCGTACAGTGTCACAAACTGTTATTTTAAGTATCTCTGTTCATTCAGAGGATGTACCCAGAATGTCCTTTCTTCTTCTAGCAACACAAATCGCTATAGCTAGTTATTTAGCAAAAAAAAATTCCCACGGCTTTCTAAAGCGAGAGACGAGACGAAAGTGATTTAAAAGCGTTCGTATGAATGATCACATTGAGGACCTTTATAAAAGCGCCGGGTTTATAACGCAAAGTTGTTTAAACTCTTTACTTTACTTTACTAAAAAAATAATTTCATTTAAAATAAGTATTTTGTAAAAAAAACTCTGTAGGGACCTAGATAAAAATACTATTTAGATAATAATAATACAATAATACCGTGGAAATATGCTCGAATTACAAATAATTTTGGTATTATGTTTGTATGGGAAATTCGTCGTGACGCCGGCCTGTTTGAGAAATTGTTTTGCCAACCGTACCATACCTACCCGCCGCCATTTACAGAATTCACTTTTAATTGCGCAGGTTATATATGTAATACATTTTAAAAGTACAAACGTCACACAAATGTTGTTGATTTTCGTATTGCTGTTGCCAAAATGCCTACTATACTATTAAAGCTAGCGATTTTGGAATGAAGCCAAGGAGATAGTCGCAAAACTTGTAGATAAAATCCAATATACGCTCACACATAGAAAGAAGTGCCTGCATGATGAAAGAAAATAAAGTAAATGTACTTACTTGCGTATTCAAAGACAAAAATAAGAAGGATACATGCTTTGGGATTCTTTGAATTCACTATAACGTTATTTATAGTTACATGATCGGTAAAAAACTGTGTTTATTTCATAATTCATTCATAATTCTATTGGATTAAATTTTAAACTTTAAAGATTTTGAAAGATAAACGTGACACTGACAAACTCGCTTAGCCAGAGCGTAGTGAATACAAGAAAGGCCTAATCTGTATTTTGGGAGTCCCTGTGTCCCATTAATGGGAGCGAAAATTAGGGTGGTTATGTCAAATAAGATAGATAGATAGATCATTTATTGTCATACAAGAAAACACTTAAACAATACATACATTCTTAAATACTATTTCAGTGTACAAGTATGACTCGTCAAAAATGTTTACAATTATTTATTTAGGTAATTTCTATTAAATATCAATATTTTAAAATTAATAGTTTTTGGACTGTAGAGTTATTATTTTCAGTTGTAAGAATGAAAACGTGAGGTACAAAACATCTAATATTCTTATATCACTGTAGTGTAAATGCTACGAGCAACGCTACGGTGCTACAAGAAATGCTACGGTGCTACGAGCAATGCTACAGTGCTACGAGCCCCCACGGTTCCGTTTCCGCCACAAAGCATAAAATATTTATTTTATAACCTCTGAAGCTTTATACGGCTTTCAAAGCAGTTGCAGTTTTTTATGTGAAAACTTCTTAGGCACATTTTGAGCGAAACTGTCTCTATCCATTGTACATGGTATTTCTTTTCAGTAACATTTTTGATGTTAACATACCATCTTGTATTTATTTCAGTCTATTATATTCCAAAACACGAAAATATAAATAAGTACTCATTACAATCAATGTTATCCATATACACATCATATTATAGTAGGGGAGCCGAAGAGGGGATTTCGGGATTTACTCGAGCGCGTCAGATTAAGATACTGGAGATAGCTAGTACCCAGATAAGTACCTCCACCAAATATAAAAAATCTATCTATGTTCGAACGTGAATTATAAGGGATCAAAATTTACTTTTGTCATATTAGGCGCAACACTTTAGATAATTGTCAGATTAAGATATGGTAGAATCATAACATAGAGATGAACCATATACATCTAAATCTGACGCTCTAACACCTTTAGAAATGCCAGTTTTTTTGTTCTTTTTTTTGATAAAAAATGAGTCGCGATTTTTATTTTTTTAACTTTAACGTACTTCCACCCCAATCGTGTAAACAATCAGATTTACAAACGTTTATTATCAATCATATTTCCTAAATTATTTTTAAATATGTAAGTATGTTAAGCTGATTTTCAATTTATTGAATCTGATTCATAGAATCTATCACTAACTGATGCGCTTAAGTACGTCCATACAACAGTATTTTTTTAAATAAGTTTTTATTTATCTATGGTCGCTTCCCCCACTGATGAAACACATCGGTCTCATACAATTTTTTTCTTCTTATCATCTACCAAATGCAACCCAATAGGTCGCTTTGACGCTCGAGTAAATCCCCATTTAGCATCGTCGCCTCCCGTACTATTAGCTCTAATGCTATATCAGGTTACTTCGATCATAAGAGCGAGAATCGTTTGTACTTCAAGCGTTAGCAGGTGAGTGTCGTATTCTGACTTGATTCATTGAAGTGAGAGACGGAATATTCACTTCAGAAGATTGAATTGCTTCGATACACATACTATAAATATGTATTGGTATTTGGCCGAGGACGTTTCTATTATTTGGTTTTGGATAGTGTGGAGATGGTTATTTACATAGGTAAGTTTATCTTTGGTAGATCAAGGATCCATTGTTAGACAACTTTTATGATTGTAAGAAGGTATGCCTACGACCGACGCAGAAGGTTGCGGGTTGCCGGTTCGATTCCCGCCTCGGAATGACGATTCGTACGATTTGCAGTTATTTGTTCAGGGTCTCTGGGTGTTCTATTGCATGATTAAAATATCTTTGTATAAGTGTATCATAATTATCTAGTTATGCGATGTCGTAAAATCGCATAACTAGATAATCTGATTAGTCGTAACTAATACGTGCTAACAAACGTTGTAAGATAATTTCAAACTGTGTATTTAGGTGTAAAAGCCACGTAAACAAATATTCTAAACAATGAAACCAAACATATTTTCCTTAAGCATCAATCAATATGAAATATCAAAGTAAATAAAAATAACGAACCCATACAAAACACTGATTTATGTACGGTTGGGTATTGTCACGGGTAACTCAGTCGGGGCGTCCCAAAGAAAGGTAAAATTGACGGAATTTCATTCAACATGAGTTGGAATCAAAGGAGCATAACTAATCTCTTGACTGTGAACAAAGATAATTCAATCAGAGGGTATACGCTGCCATGCTGCCATTCAAACGCGAACAAACAAATATAGCCTCTAAAACAATAGTATTAGAAATGGATAAGGAAAATTTCGCTTGACTGACAAGTTTGATTTCTAGGAATTAGTGAAAGAAAGTAATACATCTGTGTATACCAATTTCATGTAGATTAATTTTGGTGAATTCGGTTTAAATTAATTGATACTAAGAAATTGTGTAGGTTTACCATTTTGTAATGCAATGTAAAGCGTAAACGTAATAATTTATATAAAATAAATATTTTTTTGTTTGATCGTTCTCTCTGTTTAACCTTGTGAGTATACGCTATAAAAATATACAAAAAAATATTTTCATCAACAATGATTAATATTTTCACAGCAGTATTAAAATTCGTTTTAAGTATTTAAATAGGTACTTGTATTAGAAGGTCAAAAAACTATCTTCTTACATTTTAAACAATTTTCTAATACACTAATTACCAAATCGTTTTAGTTCGGTTATTTAACGGATAAAACGGCAAGTTTTCTACGTATCTGCATAGCCTGCAGTTAGAGCAACATGCGACGATACTACGTTCTAAATGACAACGGCAATGTGCTGGAACAAAACGGAACAGCTGTGGACGTAAAACTAAATAGTTTAAAGAAAAAGCTACAAACAGTTTCAGGATGCCCCTGGTTTTAGAGTATAGTTTTAGTCTTTAACGGAATTTATTGTGAAAAATATGTTCTGTTTCTATTATTGCCTTGAGCAACATCAAATTGAGCAAATATAATCATTTATGCAACATTATTAATCTTTTACGAAAAAAAAAACGACTACAAGTTTCTTCTAAATTTAGGACTAACGTGGTTTTCACATTGATGAACTGGATCAAACTACAAAAATAATAATTATAATCGGTCTATTCAATAAACAGTAAACTTTATAATCTCCTCTTTTTTTTAAGTATGTTAAAGAAACTAAACTAATCATAACTAGAAACACATTAGCATCAGACATAGAAAAACAAATAGAAATCAAAATGGGACCAAACCGAGCACAGTTCGCGACGTAGAAATATAACCCCAACTGTAATGAGCCCATTGTTCCAAAGCAAAGAATGCCTGAGAGAATCGCATAACAAATTACATGTTTGAAGACCGCACTTGTAGCGGGCCGCAAAAAGAAAACCACTCAGCGTTGCAGCTGGGGCGAAAGAGCTAGGTTACGCTAGCTGTTGTCCTTACGCTGTGATTTTATTTCGTCTACGTAAATTTTATATTTTAGTCCAGTAATTTGAAACAAAATATAATGTTGAGTCCTTCAAAATAATGTTACATTTATACATTTTTTTGATTAAGTATGCAACTTCACCTAATACCATGCTGTGAAATATATTCTATAGAAACCAAAAATATTATTTAAAAAAAAAACGTACTTATTGATTGCATTATTGAACAAGGCCCACCATGTACTTTGTCGGTTTTATTTTAAACTGTGACTGTTTACGGAAACAGAAAAACATTCAGTATTTTGCAGAATAAACAAAAACCATTTGGCGTGTTGTTTTTTAAAACGTTAAACCAATAATTTATTCCGAAATTGAATTCACCAAACCATCGGAGAATTATCTAGCGTTTCATGAAAATAGTCCGATACATGCAAATTCTGCGAATGAAAACAAACTGCGTTTTTGGGGAGTTGATATCAATCACGCGGCGCCGCGGTTTTCGACATGACATGTTTATTGACTACAGATACAGGACTTCAGGGCTTTGTTGATTCGAACATGTCGGATAATTCAGCTTCGTTATTTATTAAGCGTTATTTTTTATGTACTAAAAGTGAGTTGCGAGGTTTTTTACTTGAAAATAAAAAACACGTTATTAGCCTTTATTGTCTTTTATCTTAACCTATTGGTCTGAATACTGTACTGTGTGTTTGTCAGATACAGAGATTGAATTAACGATCATTACAAACATCATTATGGCTGATCATGGTCAATTATATTGGTACCGAATAATAAATAAAAAAATAATTCAACAGAATATTATCTAGGTTACGATGTAATACTTAAATCAGTATGTATATTAGAAAGTCACAATTTGAATAAATAGAATGAGAAACAGAAGTTTTATTTATACGAAACGACATTTTCTGTGTCAGAAATACCGTTCGTTCCAGGAGGCATGCCAAGTTCCGAATGCAAGCAAATCTGTCTATGCTCCGGAAAATTGGAACCTTTTACTTGAAAATTTATTTACAAGTCTTGCCAGACTAGTTTACGGAAATTCACGGCGTATATTCAAAAATATGCAACCAGCAATATTTTGTTTCGTCAATATTGGAGGCGTATCGTTTTTCCCATATTAATATAAACGCTTAATTTAATTTTTTAGCAAATAATGACTTTATCATAGACAAATATAGGTATATTTGTCTATTAATTTATTCTTCATTCAACATAACGTAAACGGGATAAAAACGTCCCAATTTTGGACACAGGTCTATCCAACAAAACCCATTATTATCTTATTATCTTTGGTAGAATCAGTACGTTTACGTTTACCTACTACTTTTTGGTAATGGTAGTAAGATGGTACAGTTTACGTAGTATTTATTATATTCTGTGGTACAGTGAACAGGAATCCACCTATCTTCTTACTTAGTTTTAGTCTTATAAAAGGGTATTTTAATCAGTAGGTTATAAGACTAACATACTGATTTAGACCGATATCAGTACAAAGCTTAATCCGAGTTCGTAAGAAACTCAATGCCACTATTTCAGATGAATACTCTCGAAAAGGCAAATTTAAAATGAGGTTCTTAATATTCTTTCTTTGCAAAATAAAATTTCCATGAGCACAAAGCAACAATGTACTGTTATATTTTGTTGAGTATTTTGCAGAAAAATCTGAGAGATTGGCTTTGTTCGGACTCACAAACAAGAGTTATTCAAAGGCGTTCGAATTCAGGAAAACGATTGAATTGGACGAATAATAAAAAGTTTTCTGACAAACGCCTTTCATGTTACCTACTGTGTTGCGGTTTTATTATCAATTTCAGTATTTTGAACTAGCTTTAGATTATGAGCCAGAAGACAAGAAAACTTTCAAATATAAACAATCATCATCATTGTAGCCATAAAAGAAAAATATTTATTTGTTTACAGACACTTTTTACGTTTTCACTGTATCATCCAACCATCTATTTGGTTGTCTTACTGTAGGAAAATATATTTTCGCGTGGAAAGCTATAATATGACAGGCAATGCCGCGGTTATAATCTAATCTAGTTTGATATAAACATAAAAAATAATTTTAATTATTAAAAAAGTTTCTGAATGTTTTTCGTATTACTCTCGTTAAAACCCCCATTTAATTCTAGCTGCAAGCCACGAGCCAGTCTATATGGTAATTCGCTCTCCCCTGTGTTTGGAGTCAATCAACTCATTGGTGATGGGACCGAGTTGCAAAGTTATTCCGTTCAATGCCGTGCAAATTGTCACTTTGTTGCCGACTATTGCGGTTCGACTTACTTTGATTGAAGCCTTGTTTTAATCAACCGTGGACTAAAAAAGAGATTGTTAGAACGCTAGTATTTGTCTGTGGCTCCGGTTGTTAGCAGGGTGAATAATTGTGATGCGTTCATGTAAAATTAAGCGACTGTCTGAGTTTGTGATTGAAACACGTTTTTGAACGATCTGATACTACGAGTAGAACCTGTTTCATGATCTAATTCACACTTACAGTCGATCGTATAGGATGTAGTTGTAGTTTTAGTGACATACATAGATTACTATTTTCAAAACAAAAACATTTTTCTTCTACATAAGTTTAAGTTTTAAATGATAATGTGTATTATTGTGGTGTGTTAATTACAGAATACAATGTTTTCTCATACGTCAAAAAATTACAATGAAAACAAATACAATTTATCGAAAAAGCAAACCTAGTACAAATTACGTCCAATTCAAACATTTACCGGAACAACTAACACGGCATAACGAGCCTTAACAAGAATGTCTTCGTTTTGCTTGCGCGAGCAAATTCTGACAGAACGGTAATTTATTACATAAAATCTATATTTGCAGGAGAATTGTTTCATTTGCGAATTTTGTTGCAGACGAAATACGATTAAATTGAACTTTTGGAATTTGAATCATATTTAATGGGACGTAAATGTAAATAACGAGCTCTTTGAAAGAAATCAAAACAATCTCATAATCAAATCGATTGATGGTCGTGTGGCCTAGAAAGTGATTATTTGCTCTAACTAAATCACGAAATAAATAACCACTCATCGGGAATTTAAGATTTTATCTCTGGATGAAAACTAGCCTTCCACACGAATTTGCCGTTGGATAATTAGGAAGCTAGTATCAAATTAAGAATAGGAAAACATACTGGATTATTTCCGGTAAAATCTATAAATCCATCCGATCTGTAAGACAGCTGACACGGTTCGTTAGACGCACGTGGATTCTTTGAGATGGAATTAGCAATCACTTTGTATCATTAGTGCGGTTCAGCGTGAATCGGAACGTTCGATGCGGTAGCTGCACTTTATACGGGAACGGATTTAGGATGGAACGTAGCCTAGGGCTGAGGCACCACACTCAACATAATTCTGAAGGTTCTGGGTTTTAAATAGTTAAATATGCCGTTTGATTACAAATAATAAACTATTTGTCCTTGATATAAAAACGTGAAAGGCATGTTAGTGAAACAGACATTACGTCATTCGCCTACAAATATTTGAAGAAACCCGTAGCTTCAGACAAATCGATGAGTTTTGTCTACTAGACACGGATAGAATAAACTTTGTATTGAATGAGGTAGTTTACAACGGCACTGCTATTGTTTTAGGTGTACTTATTATACTTTTTACTTTTGTTATACAAAATTAATGTTATATAATATTGAAACTATTATATCTGTTGAAATAATTAACATGAAAACATTCAGTGTAAATGGACACAGCCAGGCCGCATTCTGTGGCATTCTGTGGCGCCTGATCTTAAGATTCTGTGGCATCTAAGCATGGTCGTTTTGGTGTAATCGATTACCACAAAATGTATAAAAAAAGTCTGAAAACAAGACTATAACTATTAAGTGTTTAATCAAAGCTCACATCCATCTAACGCATTAAAGTTAATTTCCATTCCATAGAACTATACCAAAACCAATACAATTTGCCGAAAATCAATACAATTCCGTACATGAGATCATTAACAAAGAATTATCGCCTCGGGACATCGTTAATCATTCCGTTAATAGCTCAAAGCGATTGGCAATCCTACTTCAAAGATATCAGCACTAATTAATGATTGTAGGCGATGTGCTGAGTTCAATGATTCGGCGCTGAATGGAGCTATTGGCGTTTATAAGAGATCTTTTGAGAGAGCAAAAAGTGTTTTAGTGGGAGTTTTCTGGTAAAAATCTATCAATCTTGAAGTGTACCTACTTTAATTTTTTCGCAATATGTGGAAAAATATGATGGAATTTGTCGTGGTTTGTGGTCTTTAAGGAGACGTGATTTAACGGTGCAGGCAAACATCGTGTGAAAACCGGCATGTTATGAGTAATTTGAAAAAACCCGCACTTGGCCAGCGTGCTTTTTAAGCCTAATCTCTCGTCGATAGAGAATTCCTTGAGTCTCAGTAGTCGGAACATAAATATGAGTTCTTATGATGATTCGACAACGGTCCATAAAACTCAGTTACAAAATGATCCGGAAGCTAAAGTAGAGTGTTGCAATAAAACAGTGTTCGACGTTGAAGTCGGATTGTATCAGGACAGAGACGAATGGCCGTGTTTCTTGCAGATACGCCGTTTTGTGTCGATTGGTCTACAGCTGAACATATAAAGATTATTGAATTGATTTTTCCTTTACCGTGAAAAAAGTTTTGCTCTTAACCAAAAAGACAAAATTACTTGTGCCATAATAATAAAGTTGAAAAGATTCGGGGTAAAATTAAAATATAAATCTTTAAAACCAGAATTTTACCGTTAGAAGTATCTTATAACTAATTAACAAAAGCACATCTTCATAAAAAATTTTTTTTTATGATGAATTCATAGAAATCTTCTATTCATAGTCAACTAATTTTATTTAATTAACTATTTAATTAGTTATGTCGGCCTAATTTTCTTTCCAAATATATAACATATTCAAAGATTCAAGATAAAATAAAGAGACTTATAAAATCCCTGTTATTTTGAAAACACGCCATTGTAACCGCAAAGTTATCCCGCCTACACGCCACAACTTTAACGTTCCTACAAAATGTCTTTATGACTTCAGAAGACAATGTAAATTGATATTTATTCAAAATCCGACGCTGAGAACTCTGCAAGTATCTAACATGAGTGCTTTCGTTCAAATCGTAACTTACTAGTTTGACTTGGCTCTTTTATTTAAGACAAGCTTTCGCCCATGACTTTGCCCGCATGTTTTTTTAACTTTACCGCGTTGTAGTGGATTTTCCGCGGTAAATAGCAGCATTTGTGTTATTCTGATATATAAGCTACATTATTGTACATTTTCATCAAAATCTATTCAGTAGTTTTGGAACTCAAAAAAAGATATTTGCATTAATTGTTATTTAATAATAGCTAATACACATGGCACACAGTCTTATAAAAAAACAATTAAAACAAGACATAGTTTAAGGGCTTAAAAAACACAAGGTAAGTTTAGTTATCGGTTTAGTCCATAAATGACTCTGCGTCGAAAAAGGCGTTGGCTCAGCGGTAGCCGCTCAGAGCTGTTTTTCAGCCAAAAACCTATTTTGTTGGCGTTGTTTATATTATAAGGGCGTAAGCAAGTGATTTTATTTTATTGAGTTAAAATTAATTTAAAGTATCCAGTCAGCAATAGTGCATACACTGGTTTATAACCAATCATAACAGAGTGCTTCATAAACTATAATAATAAAATCGAGAATGCTTTCTAATACAGTTTAAAAGCTTTCTGTCTGGATAATAAAGTGAGATAGTGAAATTGGATGGGAAAGCTTGATAAGAAAAGTATATAATAAAGCATAAAGTAAGAGAGTAATTTTGAATCTGGATTTTTAAAATGTTCAGAACCTACCTAAAGCTAGAACTAATTAGGTAGAAAGAAAATACCAATGCTTAGATTTATTTAACACGCTTTAAAAGGCTTTCTGGACATTTTACCAACTGGATTATTATAAATATTTGAAAAATTACAAATAACATAGATTAAAATGAATTTACTGCGCCAAATAGATAATAACATTGGCATAATATGTGTTACGTTGATCTTTCTTAATAAAATATAGAAGATTAAAGTTGCTTCTTGACATTCTCCGAACGAGATTCCATAAAGTTATTACTGCCGTTGTAAAAATCTCATTTCGCCCAGACGGTGCTATTGAAAACTCCGTCTATTGCCAAATAGAAATAAACTGTTCAATACAACGAAAAGTTATTGTGTTTGTACCAAATACTGCGCAGTTACATCTGTGATTTGGTCATCCCGACAATATGATACGTTTGTAGTTACGACTATGTATAAAATATGTAGGTGTTTCGTAAAATAGGTTGGTATTTGTTTGAAAGGCAACAACAAATTTAAACAGTCAATCAATCAATCAATCATTTATTTTGACATTACAGTCAACACAAATCTTAATAAACCACGGTGTTTTTTTTAAAAAAACATAGGTAGCAATGTAATTTGGCTAGTTATGGTTAAGTTCTTATAGGTAACAACGGACATTTATTTAGACTTAGTAATAGATCAATGATTTGTACACGTCTTGGAATACAGTTTTTGGGCAGATAAATCTTCCACCCAATATTTGTGGTCTATTTGGTTGCAACTTCCTTAGTCGTTACTCCGCACACGATCACTCATATGAGTTGATTGAACCAATTAACAAATAACAATGCTGTGTAAATTATACAACTATATTGATTTCTAATCAACAGAAACAGATACCATACCTTGTGCACTATATCAAGTAATTTTGTATTTACATTTTATTATATGTCATTGTGTTATGTGTAACAATAAATATTAATAATTAAAAAAATAAAAAAAAATTTATTTCACTTTAAGTTTAGACATACATTCGATACCTACATATACATACCTAATTTGTTAGATTTAGATAATAAATAATAAGTTATTTAGTAAATGGTATAGAAGCCGAGCTCTGTCCCTTGCACTAGGTCTCTGATGATATGAATATGAAAAATATCCAATGAATAATGATTAATATTGTACATCCATAGATTGCCTGGAAGAGATTGCTCATAGTGATAAGGCCGCCCATTGTGTCACTGTTATGTATCTGTTTCTCTTACGCATTGTCCCGTATATTTTTGGTGTTACAATAAAGCTATTTGTATTGTATTGTATAATAGAAAAAACTTGCCTGTAATCATCTGACTGGCCGTAGTGAGCAGTTTAACATCATTATCATCATCTTGGGATTCCAAGCGCACGGTCACGTTGAGAGGATCCAGAGGTCCGTCAGCCCGGCCATGCAGGGTCACCAGCACAGCTGTGGTCTTCCCCGGAACTGCCACTTCGGGTGCTACGACCGAGAAGCCGCTGGAACAAAAGTATCTTTAAGTTTATGAGGAAAATAAGATTATAGCGTTATGAGATTAAGTTTTGGTTGAGAGACTATCATATTCATACCAAAACTAAATTGCGATTAGTATTAGGTAATATTAGAAATAAAGACGTTGGTGTCTCTAACTGTACCTAATGTCTTATTAGATAGATAATTGGTAAAATCACCACGTTTTACAGGTAGGAAATGTACACAGAAAGATCAAAACGGAAAAAAATTGCATGTTTAGGATTATGCCAATCAAATCAAATCAAATTATGCTGATCTAAGCTAGTAATTACGACTTAAAACGACATTGAACCATCAATAATTCTAGTTTCTAATAACGATTTCATCTGGCATTGAGAGACTCGCAGAAATATTTATCAAACTTACGAGTATAACATCCATAACATTATTCTCTATACCAGAGACTAAAAGAGAAAAAAGGATATCTGTTTTAATTAAATAATCAAATCTTTTCAATGCTGTGACGTAATAACCCAGCTAGGGTAGATACGTCCCGAGAGACACGGCTTAATTAAACTGTCACAGACGGCCCGTGCTTTGACCGCTATAAATCATAATAGCGGGGTTTTTGTTACAACTTCATTTACGGAACACGCTAAAGCTTTCATGCATTCTGAATATCATTTCTTATTTAAAATACTTTATAGGTTTAAATATGGAATCTGAAAGTTAAAATACATATTTTGCGGTTTATTAAGATTGTGTGGTTTAAAACGGAGCACTGAAGCCTACTAAGGTTTAGTTGGCATTGATGAAAACTGTCATTAATTATAGTGTTTTTTTGTCTGTTGGCTGATTCTATGTGAAAAGCAGAATATTGTTCTATAATTAATTCTTGAGCTGATAGCTTGAGCTGGTAGCTTGAGCTAATCTTCATTCAGGGTAAGATTTTTTGTTACTTATTATATTTTTGCAGTGGTTGATCATCTACTCAACTAACATACTAAGTTGGGTACCCGGAGCTTGTTTTCTAAGTCTATATTATCTAGGAGCTCAGAGAAAGCTATTAGGTCTAAATCTAATTCAACATTTAATAACGCGCCTAAGCCACAAACCACAGTAAAAATCAAACAGTAGTTAAACTCAAATATTCTTTACAAACACGTGTACAAACTGAGGCTCAGTATGCGGGACACACGTAACAAAATACAATAATAGGAACGTGTTCACTCGATTTGTCGCACTGCAGTCGCTTGGACGTTTTCAATATTCGACAACGACTTATTGTTGTTTTTATTGCGATTGCTCTTCTGTTTATTGCTTTTGCTGTGACAAATAGTTTGAGTTTGTCTAATCATTTGTATTTTTTTTTGTTTCACGATTTTTACACTACTTCCTAAATGCTTTCTTGGAAATATTTTGAAGCTTTTCTCCTTATAACATGTCTTTAGAAATTAGATAATTAGGTATGTTTTAAAGTGAAAGGAGTCAAAATACGTCCAAGAGAAAAAATTCTATACAAATATTTGAAACAAAAATACGTTTCAAAATCACGCCCGGCAAAAACACCTTTCTATAAAGATTATCCAAATGCAATGGCCATGTCCAGGATATAAATAAAAGCTCGCAAATCCTTCGATAGATGTACGGAACCCTCGTCAAGTTGTTATGGACCATTCCGTGTAAATAGAAACATTCGAGGCTACATCCTCATTCGTCAAATCATTTTTCTTTGTTTTCTTTATAACATTGGACATTTTGAACACTCCTACATGAACAGATATTAGCATAAGTTCCCCTATTTATGTTCCCACTGTTGGTACACCGAGACGTCTCTCTTGATGAGAGAGATTAGGCATTCATTCAACATTCTGGCCAAGTGTAGGTTGGTTTATGTCACATGACCTTCGTGTTAATCATATTGATATTTGATTTTAATAAATATTACGGTAGTAATTATATGTTCTGTGATTACGGTAAGTTTAGAAGAAGTAACTGGAACTAAATACTTCACAATATACCACAATTAGCCTCTATATGCTCGCTACAAGTAGTGTAGCGAGCATATAGTGTATTTAAAACCTACCTAATGTGCAGGCAGGGTACCTGTGTGCGTTTTTCTCGCAATGTTTAAGTTATTATTTTATATCATGGTGACAAAATAAATACATTACATTTTCCAAATTAAATAGGTTAAGATGCTGATAATGATTAAAAATTCTAAATTCAACATCCATCCTAGATATTTTCTCCTACGTTTCGTATCGATTGAGGTGAACGTTGGCGAGTGTCCATTTGTGAAGCTTTTGTTATTCCAATTCGTTCCAATACAGTCCATTCCACACATGTGTTGTTTTTGCGGTTTTGGCTAACAAGCAAATGTCCCTTTTAATTTAACTAAAACAAATATTAAATTCCCTTGTTGCTTTTATTCATACTGCAAGCTTTAAACTCGGCGTCATCTCTCATTACTGAATAGAAAAGCACTACATTTAATAATGAAGCAGAACAATTAAATATGAGGAAATAACATTAAATTTAACGGTTATGAAATAAAAAAAGAAAGAATACTTGTCAAGTATACGATATAGGTCGACATAGTTCTTCTATTAATACCTATTGGATAACTGACCTAGTTCTAATTTAAGTGCGGATTGAGATTCCAATCCATTTTATCGTTGAATCTTGTTTGGATTTAGATTTGAGAGCAACTCGTTTCAACTTCAACCGAAGCAACTCGATTCCACATTTACTTGTTTTGAATTTCTCAATAAAAAAAAAAAAACAAACGGCCAACAAATAATTTACTTGCTTTGAGGCTTCATTGATAAAATAAATGTTACTACTTCAAGGAGTAAAATTATGATGAATGTCATAAAAAATAAATAAACTTCGTGTCAAAAGTTGTCAGAACTCTATTTACGAAACAGTTAAATAAAATATTTGTCCAAATTCGCAGCAATTTTTCCCTAGACCAATAAATCAATAGGTACCCTACCTTACCCTTTTCAAATCGCACATTCAATGACAGTAAAGAAGTTGCTCCAAATATCAACAGAGCTAAAGCCCATTTATCCGGTAATACCTAAAATATCGGATTCAGGGTACGGTATTTCGATATTTTTTATCCGGAGTAAAGTGGCAACGCGTGACTCCATTGTGATACTTGATATCCAGGGGTGTAGTTAGGACCACCGTAAGTCTTGATGTTATCGATAAATAAATTTGGGGAAACGTCGCTTTTAGATGAAAACGCTGGACGTTTTTCCTGTTTTGTTACGTTGAGATTTGAAAAAGTATTAAATTAATGTAACTTTTGTAACTTTATAGTTATCGATAAATAAATTTGGGGAAACGTCGCTTTTAGATGAAAACGCTGGACGTTTTTCCTGCTTTGTTACGTGGAGATTTGAAAAAAGCTTAAATTAAATAAATGTAACTTTTGTAACTTGTTATACGGTTATTATTTGAAGATACTTTGAACTAAACTACTACTAACTTCAAGATTGAACTAAATTATACTGTGTATCAGAACTTAACAAATCTACAAATTTGTAATTCATTACTTACAATAATTATACATATAATACCAGATACAGACAGAGATAGTTTTCCGGAACTAAAACTTTTTCCGAATCTACAAAAAAAACAAAAATCTAAATTACCTAAAAAGAACTTATCTTTAAATGGGCCACATTTCCTCTTGATCGAACTAAGTAGCACAAAAGAAACGTTCTAAGAACGTGCAATAAAAAAACTTTTAAAAGAGCTTCAACAAAAGTTCACGTCGAACCAATCTTCGCGACACTTTTTCGTGAAATCATTAAGGTCGAGCGTTGCTTTAGATTCTCCTCGGCTGAATACTGGCCCACGGCTCATTACGTTCTGTTGAATTATTCATATATCTCCGACTAGTGCAGGGAAAAAACTTGATATTTAGAAAACGTTGCATTTGAAATTAAGAAGTTCTTTTTTTACCTACAGCATTATTATGTTCTAATGCGGAGTTTTGTCCCGTCAGAATTAAATAAATGACATCATCCGTCGGGCTTTTAATAGTATAAACGACGATAAGATAACTGATAGACCCTAAAACTGACTAGAGCCTAAAGCTCTGACCTACCTTGGAAGATAAGCAGCTTTTAATCTAGTATACAATTTGATGCCTTTAGTGGACAAATAGACTCAAATCACTTAAAAAATTTGAAATTTAGCAATTTCTGGCTCATACCAACTATTTTCAAATAGTTATATCATAAAATTAATATTAAATTCAAAACTTAATTTTCCTAAAATACGTAACGTAACTTTGACGTATTCAAATCATCAACCAATCACATGATTCCGAATAATACCTACCAACGAATATGCGTATATACACTACAAAAAGTCGGAATAGGTATGCATCCATAAAAAAGCCGGATAAGACGCAGCTCAATCAGCGCCCAGTGACCTGAAGACGCCCCGGGTCCTTTGATTGAGCGCTATTGACAGGAACTTGTAACTTCCTTACATTAAGGCGTATGTGGTGCAAGAAGAATATGGCCCGACCGCCGCTTTTATTTTGTTTTAAGCTGGTTTAGGTGGCTTGTATTCTTGGCTTGTTTGGCTTCGGTTTAAAATAACGTGTAAAAGTCAATGTAATTGCTAAAACGAGGGTATCACGATGGAAAATACAATAGAGAACACAATAGAGGATCCGATGAAACCTGGATGAAAACACGCCGCAAATACACCTATGGAATCGACCTACGGCGATTGGTAGAGCGAGCTCATATTGATACGCTCTGTCACACTGGATCAGAGACAATGGATGTCCGTGTGATATCGGAACATGACATTTCATCGAATCTTGCTTTGTCATGTTTCCTACTACAGTGCAACTTTGTCAATAGAGTTAAGGATCATGAAAAATTTCTACATGGAGGCCTACGACGCAAGAGGTTCCGAGTTCGACTCCCGCCTCGGTACAAAATTTGTACAATCTGCAAATATTTGATTGGAGTGTCTGGTATGTATGTATAATATAATAAAAGGTACTTACATATATCAGAAAGAAATCATTAGATTAGAAAATGAGCAAATAACACAAAATAATGGCACGTATAATATCGATACCGCACTTTAGGAATTTGGTAAGTACTAAGTCAAATCTGCCAGAGTCAAGATCTCGGCTCATTGTTTTTACTTTGTTATATTTATTGCGACATCGTCTTCTACAAAGTACAACATTGTTATCAAATCTAGCTTCTACATAATTACGTGTTACAAAATAGTGCGACAGGCTATGAAATCTTGTTGTTGCGGTAGAACTGGTAGGTTTTGAACTGTCGTATAAAATGTCTTTATGTGGGTTTGTAGCAACATTGTTTTATTTAGTGACATGACATTAGACTATTTTCGCGTCCGTAAGAGATAAATTTACCTAAATAAATATTTCTAGACAATTCATACAACAACATGTAAACATCTCAACAAAATCATATGAACTACCTATTTATTTTTATCTCGAAGGCACTTCCAAAAACTTTATAATTTTGATCGCCTTATGCATCGGGTACCACCACACGAGTTTTTGTCTCGCATCTATTTGCATAGGTACTCAGTGACGTGTTTGTGCCCGCCATACTTGTTAAACTTTTCTACAGGGTTTTAAATACGAGTTCACTGGCAGTTTTGAGTGAATTCAGAGTCAAGTCAGTTCAAATGGTTTCAGTTTATTCCAAACTCAAAACACCTTCATGTCTCTAATTGAAATATGAACATCAGAAGCCCATATCTACCTACATATATATTTATTTATTTATTAATAATTATGGTATAATAACTTAATGATTATCTATGTATACCCATAGCACTATACCCATAGCACTAATTATTGAGACTATATATCGTAAAACCATATTTCTTGTCATTATCGTTAAATTTCATTTTTTACTGATCTTAAGAATATATTTTTCTTTAATCCGATTTCAATCTCCAGATAAAGCAATAAAGAATAAAATATAAACTTATTAGGTTACGATGGGACTGACATGCTTTTTATAGATAAAAGTCCTCGAAAATAAAGTTGATTAAAAAAAAAAAAAAATATATAAACCTTCCCTCACTTCTTAGAACGTATAAATCTCAAAAACAAATCCTTCCGCGAAATCACATCAAAACTTTCCCATATTCATAACATATACGATTCGAGAAAACTCGCAAAATTCTGAAACCCCTGACAGTGCCCCCTTTCTCAAAGTTGGCAACTTTCGTCAATTAAACAGATGACTTTCGGAAACGAATCGAGTTTCCACAGCGAAGTGACGTCAAGTAGTAAATTTTATTACGAAGTGTAAAGATGATTAATGAAATCCGGGCGTGCTAGAATGGCGACAAACAAAATTCATGGGATGATTCGTAACTTTTGAAACGAGACACTGACTGACAGGTTATTATGGCTCTCACTGTGAACGGGGTAATTGTAAGGCTGGCAGAATTTGTTTCCAATTAATGGGAGAATTATGTGACCTGTCAAGTTATATAGGGCTAGTTGTTGCTGTCAGAATTCTCCAGCAATATTTATTTATTTAAGTGTCCGTGCAAATTGCGTAATGGAGTGTGTTGTGGCCATCTTTTTATTTCACTTATATTTGTACAAACTAAAGAAAATAAATGTAGGTACTCGTAATAGTCTGAAAATTATTATTAAGAGAGTAAGGTTAATTTCCGTAGGTAGGTAAACTATGTTCAGTATTCAACGTAAAAGCTAAAAGTTTCATAATCTTGAACAAGGTCAAAGTGAACCATAATGTATTAGATTTAATACAATATTATAACCGTTTGTTCAAAGAAACCGGAGAAATTGAATAACTTTAATTTCGACCACTCCCAAAAAGTCAAACAGCGTCTCTCGGGACTGTAATCTAAGTCCCGGTATCCCACTTTTAATTTAAATCAAGCCCCGGTTAAATTAAATTTTATTTTAATTGCAAGTTCAATTTATTTATTTACTTTGAAGTTGATTGGATTTGCTTGAGTTTTGAACTTTATTCAAAATGAATCAATCCTTTCTTATGATGATTTTTCTTCTAGCATTATTTATGTGCGGTTTGAAAACGCGTTTTCTAATGTAAAAAAAGATGAAAGTTAATTCGGAATGTTCTTAGAATATACTTATTAGAGCTCTTATACTTAGTTTAGCTATCTCTCCCTATCTATCGGCGGTTTTGCGGAGAGACTAAAAGTCTGTGGTTACTGAAATGTTCCATGGTTATAAAATAACTACACGGAGATAAATGGTAATATAGCATTTGATAATATATATTTAGTAAAAACTGTTCATCTGATGCATTCGATGCGAGTTAATTGAGAACATTCTACTTAATTTGACGTAACAACCTGGGACTGATGTGTCTGAACGAAATGAATTTCTCTTGTGACAGTAATTGGACGTCCACCAAAACGGACATACAACAACCAATCTCCCAAAAACAAAAGTAATTTCCTGTAATAATTACGAGAATGGCCGCAACTGCAGTGTTTTAATTAATAAAGTCAACCAGGTGCACTCGTTATATTAATTGAACGGAAATAATAATGATGGAGATCTTGTTTTCATTTCCAACTATACAGATTTACATTTATTTTATACATCATTTTCATAATTATTATTTCTGACGTCGGACGTCCTCTGCTAGACATAGGCCTCCCTTAATGACTTCCAGTTATTGCAATTGGACGCACCTTGCATCCTCCGCAAACCAACAGCATTCACAAGATCTTGTTGGTGGACGTTCTGTTTCCTGATCAGACCTTTTTTGGCCCATCAGATGTTGCTTTATCAGATCAGATGTTATTTTATTTCCTCAACAAAAGTTGAGGACTAGAATAGAAAGCCGTGATATTTGAAACTGGCAGATAGTCATAAATTTAGGTGTACCTAATTCTACGGAAAATCAGTTTTTACGCAGGCGAAAATTGAGAATCCTCTTCTCACAAAATATAGTAACAATTGTCACAACAAATCCATTATCTTATTAGTGCGAGAATTTCGCAACAAAGCTTTTAAAAACGTACTGTGATAGCACTGAAGTGTCACTTATCTTTCAACACGTCTAATTCTAATGGAATTAAATTGTCACTAAAAATCCGACTTTTTTCAAAGCACGTTATCATTAACAAGATGTCCGCTGCTACAATTACGCTGGATAAGGAAAATATTACCTGTCAGGAGTAATTGGGTCTCGTAGACCTCGTCTGCTTGAGAGGTAATTCCGTGATATTAAGGAGTATTTGAAAGGTAATCATCCTAATCGGTAGGAGCGGCATGTATTTCCAGCTAAATTGGGGAGTAGTCACTTGGTTAGCAGGGTATTTTTCTGCCGAGCGTTTTCCAAGAACTGATACGAACTGTACGCAGCGTATGATATGATATCCATGTAATTCAGAAAGATGAGGTACTTTTATTTGATTTCATATTATTATGTTACAAAAAATACTACATGTTATGGAAATATTTAATTTTGTTTCCAAGTGTTTGTATGATATATATTTATAATTAAAAAAATACCTATAGATTTACGTAGGTATGTTAATTATAAAACGTAAATTAGAAATCTAGCACCCAACCACAAGAAATCTAAAACAAGCGTCGAGTTTACCACGGGGCCAAGATGTTGATGTGTTTATTGTCCAGCAATATTTATACACTAAGCCGTCTTTATAAAACACTTCATTAAAATTGAACTAAAATATCGTTTGATCACGATCCACCAAATAAGCCCGATATCATAGTAGCCATAAAAAAACGTTGTTTGCAAGTTAGCACCCGGTCTTTGAAAGATGGTTATGTCCAAACTTCCCCGATTTAAAATTCTAACACCCACTAGAGTCTCGTCAGAGCTTTTTATACCAAAACGATGCTGAAAAACGGAAGACGTAAGTATTTTTACTAAGTAGGAAGATTTAAAGCTGATGGGAAGAAAAACGATGAAGGCGTTGTTTCAAAGCTAATTTTGCTGACATTCCGTAAAACGGTTTACCATTCTATTCCAAGCAATAAGTTATTATTATAATAATACAGTTTGAGCGCGAATGCGCGTGTAGGTTATAGGTAATTATTTCTTCTCAAGCTCTTTGCAAGGCAAACCAAGGGCCTAATTCCAGTAACACAACATGTATGCCGCTGTGTGATTTATTCAGGAATTTTATTTCAGGTATTATGTCACCGTAGCAAAATTAGAACTTGTTCATCTCTAAATAAATGCAATTCACTGTAAAATATCACAGAGAAATCTTGTTAGTAAGTATTAACGGTTCATACAGAGGCTTGACACGTTTTCACTATTTCACTTTCGCCTCTCAGCCGAGGGCGTAAGGTCACGAGGGTTTTCGTGTTTTTAATTTGAATGCCGCGGAAAGTGAGATTTTGTAGGCTTTCATAACATTTAAGGTGTGAGACGCGGACAAATGTGGAGAAATAAAAACACTAATTCAACGCTTGGAAATTCGTTTAGTGTGATTTTGTGTGAGTTTTACGTAAGAGTTGTTCATTAGATCTAAATGGATGAATCACGTGTCTTATCTTAGTTTTTACGTCCAAAGTAGTCCAAACTAAATAATTTTAGCCAACTGTGCCACACAACCATACTCACAACTTCAAAATGCAGTATCAGTTTGAAATTTACCACTTTCATCTTAAATATTTCTAAAAGAAATAAAAATGTTAAATATTTATTTAAATAATGTACCACAAGATTCGAGTTAACCATGGGTAGCCCAATGTCACCTACTACTGAGTATAGGCAACCATGTAAACGACGCTTGCAATGTCACCTGCCCATCTTGCTGCTGGACAACCGACGCTTCGATGTGAATTGACTAGCAATACTACGTATAACAGGTACTTACGTATTGCATTTTCCAGCGGCTGCAAGCGCGACGTGAAGCGCCACCAGCGCTATCGCCAACGCCATGATGGAGCTGTCACTCAGTCGCCATGAGTTTCAATCTGGGAAAGAAATTGAACGGTTAATATAAGGTCTAATTAATTGTAAATTTTATTTGTAAATGTTACGTGAGCAAAATCAGTTATAATTTGGCGCAAGTAGCCGCTCGCAGGACCCAGACCAGATAAATAATCTGCAAACATAATAAATAAAATAAAATTATTTAATTTAAATATAATTTACTATCTATCCACACCAAACTTAACAAGGCACTTGAAACATAAAATTATAATCTAACACTATATAATTTACCCATCGCGCGCCTATCAGTTTACAATGAATCCAATTTTCCCCTGATAACAATGCCAAAGACAATATCCCCTTGCAACCAAAGGATTATTATGACTGTTGAATGCTTTATGAGATTTTAGATAAGCCAGTACACCCTTTCAGCGCTAAAAGCTATGGCTGAAATATAAAGCGCACGATCTCACTAAGTAGATTTCCTTGCCGAACATCGGCACTTTTCTTGTCTAGGCCCGTTATTTCTTTTATGGCACTGTTATTTTATTGCTCTGAGGTTTGCAAGTTTTACAACTATTGAGATAAAGGTTGTAAAAACTACTTCTAAATTGTATATTGAAAAGTGATGGAAATATTGAAAGTATAATTCCCGTGTGGTACCGTACCACGTCATTATCTTCCCACTGGTGTCGTAACACCGGATAAGTTTTATTGTGAAAAAATTACATTTTAGGGTAATCTGACATTCTTAATTAGGTACACATAGGATATGTATAACTGAAGACGGTCATCAGTGTTGTTTTGTAGACAGAATAACTGTTCTTTCTTTACTACGACCGGTGATTATGTACACCTAATTCCTCAAGATGAGGGGCTTCTTTTGAGAACACCCGTGCACAGTAGTGAGGCGTAATATGATGATTATCATCGGCCCTAATACATATTATTGAATTTAATGGTTTTTGCCTTTTGGAAGAAGGTTTACGCCCTGTCCTAACAATCCAGAGGACTCACATTACCAGCCACGGAAACCGGAACGTGACGCGTTTACGAACGAGTAGGTGTCACTAGTACAGTCAGACAGACCAATTCTGGGTTATATTATATAAACACCCCTATAATGATCCCATTGCTGACATAGAGTCAGAGCGATTGGGCTTTAATTTACCTCTCTGAGCGCTGGCCACGTTCGGGTTGGTAAATGACACACGTCCTTGAATCTTTTGAAAGATCTCTTCACGGTCTTTTCCTCCACCGTTAAAGCACCATTTAAAGCGCAAATATATTTTAAAGCAGAAAAATCCAGAGTGGGTCCAGTTTAGTAACGTGTGTCAGTTTATTGATTTTACCAAATATCCTAAGACTTATCTCTTAGAGAGTAATATGGCATGTTTATGAAAAAAGTTTCTCAACATGTCAATAAAATTGTTTGAGCCCACGATCAATCACTTAAAATACAAAATATCCTTGTTACCTATTCGAAGAGTGGGATTTTTTATTGTGTGTTTATCTTTTCAAGGACTATGAATATTTTTGTTTTCTATTTTCTAGCTGTAACCACAAAGTTCTAATAACGCGCTGTCTCACATAAAATATAGGTGAAAGCAATTTGCGGTATGCGGCAGGTGCTTCCAGTCATTTGTGGCGCGTGTAACGTACGTTAGCACTTTTATGAGGGAACACTAGTTTTATACGTAACTATGTTGTAGCAAAACAGTTTAAATATTCAACTTGCACACCGAAGTGCTGGCTGGCTACATAAGTATCTAGTTTTTGACAGACTGGTACCATGGTCGCGTAATCATCTAAGTCACGGTTTAGTCAAAATCCTGGAACCCACGGCTTTCCGTCATCATCAAATGGGATGATACTATTCTTAGACCAGAACCACACGGCCGGTACCACGGTTCGATGTAGTATTAATGATCTAATTCTTGTCTCAAGCCAGCATCTCCGTCGTCCTTGACCGCCTGTCAACAGACTACCCCATTTTTGACTCACGAGTCGTGTTCCCATTAACTCGAGCACTCTCAGACATAAATACGGCAAGACGGCTGGTTCACTCCGTGAATTCAACGTTTATTAATAGACTGCTGCCTCTTCAGTCGTGTGGTGCTAAGAAAAGTACCACTGGATCTCTTCCACACACTCTTCTCACAAGACGGGCAGGAGAGTCGTTCTGTGTACTGTACCAAGTTACTGCGATCACCAATCCGTTTTATTATATAAAAATGCGAGTTGATATATAAAATCTCCCATATATGGGTGTCTCCATATGGGTTGATATTATGACTAACTAAGTACTAAATTTAAAAGATGGATGTTACCATTGCAATTGAAGATTTAACGGGTTACAGGGTATCTTTGTAATTGAGTTAAAAATTAGTGTGAGAATTAATTTTTAGTAAAGTGGGTAGGTACCTTTTTAACAGATATGTACCTATTGTTAAGGATAGTTGTGACTTTTTTTAAATGTAATTAAGTGTTAATGTCTTAGGACAATTATAGTCTTTAGAGTCCAAAACGCGGGGAAATCCCATATAATACGGGCAAAGACACAAGCGAATTATCTAGTTAGCTGATAAAGATTCCTTTTTCCTTTTCTATTTTTAACCCTCGACGCAAAAGCGACGGGTTAGTAAGCAATTACTTTAAAAAGGTTTTAAGCACACTAAGCGCTGAAAATACATACAAATTAACCCTGTAGCATTAACCAGCTATTCCGAAGGGTCTTTGTGACCCGTCGTACCCTTGCTAATTAATAAAAGTGTCACAAAAACTTGTGATATAAATTGCGGCGCCGCTGGCCGTCACGGCTAAATGACCAGACTGTTTTTATGTCTACGGTAAAAGTACGGTAAAAAACTTTTAAGTGCCGGATAAAAAGAAACTGGGAAGATTTGGATGTACTTAGAAAATAAATTGCTAGTTAAGCTTTGTTGGTATTTAATTACGTTAGATTTTTCCAGGGCTTTTCTTCTGAGAAGAGTGGGCACAGTAAGGGGCTTACTCAAGAAATGATTGGTTGTACATTTATAGCTGATTTATAATGTATTTTAAGATTAGTTTTATAGATTTTATAGAAAATAATTGGAAACTTATAAATTGTTAAAGTCATTTGGAAACATAATATGTTAAATAATAATATTAAGTATTATTAAACTTCTATATATTTAGAGATTATATAGATTTTGAGAGTCAAACTCTGAGAGAGTTTATTTTTCTAAGGTTGATTGCTTGATTCAGATTTTGTCCGTAAAATCACAAAGACTACAAACACTTTGTGTAAGGTTTTAAAAGTTACGCGTTTAATCTGCAATGTGAGAAACAACACTACTTAGTGACAAATATTTTTAAATTAATTTAAGACTGAATCTATTCGTACGGGTACTGTACGAATAATTTTTTTTTTATTCGTACGGGTACTGTACGAATAATTTTTTTTTTATTCGTACGGGTACTGTATGAATAAGTTATTTTTTATTCGTACGGGTACTCTATGGTATGGTATGGGTATACGAGTACTGGACAAACAATTTCTTATTATTCGTACATAAGTCGGACGAATTTCCTCGATCGATCATTTTAAACTTATAGATTTTTAATGAGGTTAAAAAAACTACGTCGAATGCTGCCAACCGCGTGGAAATCGGTTAATTCATTCAATAGTTATTGCTCTTGATTATATTAAACTAGCTTTTTGCCCGCGGCTTTGCCCGCGTTTTATTAGATTTTCCCGCGGTTTTCCTTTCTCCGGTTCTAAGCTGGCTCCCCACCAAGTTTCAGCCAAATCGAATCAGCCGTTCTTGATTTATAAGTGGAGTAGCTTACACGACTTTCTTTTATATATAAGACTAGCTTTCCGCCCACGGCTTTGCCCGCATTATATTAGATTTAAAAAAAGCAGTAAAAAGTATCCTATGTCCTTTTCCTGGCTCCTAAGCTGCCTCTCCACCAATTTTCAGCCAAATCTATTCAGCCGTTCTCGAGTTATAAGTGAAGTAGCTAACACGACTTTCTTTTATAATAATAAGAAGAAGAAGATGAAATAAAATGATTAAATTAATTGAACAAATTTAATTTACTTATTTTTAGTCAAGTTAAATTCTATAAAACTTTAATTGTTCATACATTTTCATAACATCAAAATTAATAATTAAATTATACTAAAACATAGAGGAAAGTAACTAAATATGGAATACCATTTTGTTTTTTAGGCATAACTTAAACAAATATAAAAAATCAAAAACTCTTAATGGTAATTATTTACAAACAATTAATTAATTGGAATTAACAAATTTTTTTTTTTTTAATTTGCTGGTCAAGGTCTTTTAGCAATATTATTTTATCAGTTTGACTTTCCATCATAATCTTTAACCTTCACTCGGTTAGCTACGAGATCTAATAACTCCGCAATTTTTTCCTTTTGATCCTTAGTTAATCTTCTGCTCCGTGGATAGTGTTGAAAAAGATTTTCACTTTCATCGTGAATGTGATTCGTGTTAATTGATTTGATGATAAGATAGTGGCCAGTATCATCCACTCCGACGCTGAAAGTTGCTGGACAATTTTTCTGAAACGAGAATGCTTTTCTTGCTCCTTTCGACGTACATGCAAAATTTTTCCCTTCATGAATACAATAGTATCGGATGCTGTAATATATCAGGGACGCTTCAACATGCCTCTTGATTCCTTTTGTGCGACATCGTTAAATTGTCATAGCATCTCGATGATAAAAAAATGCGTACTCTTTATCTTCCACATCTTTAACTTTCTTTTCTAACGATTCAAAAGAATCAAATTTGTCACCTTCCTTCAATAAATTATCATTCTCCTCTTCTCTGTTTTGGTCTTCCTCTTTGCCCTCTTCGTTTTCATATTCTTCTTCTGAATCTGAAGAATATATCATCAATATTAAAATTTAAAAAACAATTCTATGTTAAGAAATCTATATATATATAAAAGAAAGTCGTGTTAGTTACTCCATGTTAGATATGGTATCAAAATTAAACTAAGTAGAATATTCCACACGGTGTGGCAACACCGATGTCGTTTGATTGTGTCAAGTGTGTTCTTGCATGGAATGTATGTGAAGATAAATAAATCTGTTTTTCTAATATATCAATTGGAATTTATCATCAACAACCCATCACTCCACTTATAACTCAAGAACGGCTGAACCGATTTAGCTGAAAATTAACAGGGAGGTAGCTTAGAACCGGGAGAAGGACATAGGGCTCTTTCAATTTATGCGTTTCGTATCAGACCGCTGCAGTGCCGAAGCGGTGCGGCGTCCGTACCGCGAACGCCCGACAGCAGGTACGGACGCCGCGCTGTTGCCGCACCGTGCATTTTTTATGAAAACAAGTGACCAGCCGTGCGCCGTACAACAAACGCACCGCTTCGGCACTGCAGCGGTCCGAAAATTGATAGAGCCCTTGGGGTAGTTTTTTACCGCGGGAAATCTAATACAAAGCTAGTTAATATATATATTTTTATTAATTTAATAATTACTTACCCATTTTGTAAGATATTATACAAGCTAAATAAATTCAAATTGAATTATTTTATTATAAAAATACTTAGTGACAGAATGACAGAAAATCAAAGAGAATATAATCACTAGAAATATAAGCAAATTATGATAACCTCCTTGTATTCACATTGGTGAACACAAGGAGGTTATCGAAACTTATTAAAAGAAAAGCTAATTGATGTACGAATAAATAATAATTTATTCATACGGTATCCGTGCAAATAGTGACGTTCTTAAAAGAAATGCTAATCATCCAGTACCCGTACGAATAAATAATAATTTATTCATACGGTACCCGTACAAATAGTCACTTCCTTAATTTAAACTAATGTTCAATGTAGTAATGATATTCCAATTATTTGACAAAAGTCCAAACCCAAGGGTTGAAACTTTCGCAAATCATTAGGATTCACCCAAAACGTGCTACGAAACCGGGAATAGTTTACAAACACTTTTAAATTAATGAATGAACGCACGCCTTACATCGTTAGGGGAATGGCACTTTTGTACTTCGTAGGGTTGTATGTAGGCTCATTTCAACCTGTCCCACGCAGCTGCAACCCTAATTCAAAGGATTAGGGCTGGCACGCGGCTTGTATCAATGACTTATAAAGAAAGGTTTAATGGGATATTTACTAAAGATTTAAATTGTTCTTAGGCATCTGTAACTTAATGGGAATAAAATGGAAAACTAATAGAATAACTTTGTTGTATGTCTGTTTCTCAATCTCTCTGTCTAGGCCAAAGTTATCTTTAGAAAGAATTTACAGGATTCAAATTTAAATGGCCACTTTAAATTAATCTAATCTGAAAAAAAATAACTACTTAACCAAATGTATTTGGATTAATTCCTCAAAGGAATAATATAAAACATACTTAAATAAATAAAACAACGTAGTAACACATAGGTAAACTAAGAAAATTGTAATTAAAAATAATTACATCCATAACCTATCTATAAATGGTTACATAGCGATTTACCAGTCATATCATAATTGATAAGTAATGTAAATGAGAATTCTAATATGAACATATTAATTCTTGAAAATGCACGTGCTAATATAACGCACGTGCGTGAATATACATGTACATATACATATACACGTGCATCATCAAGAATTAAAGACCCGACTGTAAATGGATGGCGTAGAGAAATTTTCACTATAATATTATGTAACAATAAAAAACAACAGTAATAAACAAATATTGCTTTACATTAAGCCATATAGGTACATAATAATTATGTTCGAATCTTTTGTTGTGAGTGTGAGAAATTAGTATATACATTGGGTTGCAAAATTACTTATTCGGGTATACAAACACCGGTCACTGCACGAGAATCAACTCTCTATCTCTTGTACTGAAAGTGTGTCTTCACCCGCTGTGCCACGGAGACTGAAGCTCTATTCATATACATAGTTTACCAAAGCATCAAGAGACGAAGACTAGTCTTTTGTAGAGTTTTGGCAAGTTTAAAATCTTAAGATTAACACAAATAAAACTCTGATTTCGAAAGAGATAGATACTACTAAAACAAGTCGTGAACGTATACCCGGTCTTAGCTATTTGCTGCTATTAATAATCAGAATAATCAATGAATTGGGAAAATATTATATTAATACGTAATAAAAATGCTGCAGAATCCATACAGCAACAGCTTAGACACGTGACAATATTTAGTAGGTACATTAAAGACTAGAGATGTGCCGATATAAACTTTGCCTGAAATTCATCATCATCATCATCGTAAGTTATTAGAATAATAATATATATATGTCCAGGGGCTGTGGATTTTGTTCAATTAATAAAAAAAAAACATTTCAACCCTTAAAATTCTAGACGACTTAGACCTCCCGTAAATATAGTCTCAAAATCCACGTACTCTGCATGTCCTACTCTGCAAACTAGGACCAACCTGCCTACTAAGCGCGATCATACCAACCCCTCTAAGACTGTTCTGAATAATGTTCGATGGGGAGACCTAATACCTCCCCTTACTTGTGAGACGTAATAGAAGAAGAAAAAGGTATATAAAAGCCTATAATAATATATCAATCAACGTTGTATAATAATAGTTTACTTTTTATATTATATGAAGATTCGTGGCAGAAGTCGGTTTTGCCGATATCATGGCACATCTCTATTTAAGATTCATTAGCGTTACTAATGTATAATTAAATACGATATTAAAACATGTAACGGTGATATAAATCCTCCATTCTTTACTTGTCTTTCAGAAGTGTCATTAGTATATACAGATTAATATTGTATTTTTAACTGTGTACTTGTAAAAGTAACTTTTAGATAGACTATTATTAACTCTTTTAAATCGGTACCTTGAAAAATCAAGTAAGTATTGATGCCATGCCATCATCATCAAAAATTCAAACAATGATTAAATCAATGATAAATTAGTTCTATTGTTTTTAAAAAATATTTGCGATAATATTAGTTTTTCGTGACCTGTCTGCGGCGTTTCATCGACATGAATAAAATGAGTGTAAGGGATGTTGTTGAGAAATGGTATCGATACAAGAGAGAGAAACCAAAGTTTACTTTCAGTGATGATTTTGACTCAGAAGTCTCGACACAGACCGACGAAGCTGCAATATCTGAGGACATACAGTGTCTTGTGCTTTCTTCGAGGTTGTCAGAATCTAAACTAAACGCAAAAAAACGTCCGATTCCAGAATGCCTGGATATATACCGTTCAGGAGATTGCTCGGCTCTAAGCGATGAAGAAGTGGTAATGCTCGTGAACCAGTCTCATATACCGCTGCACAGTTTAGAGTCCACTCTTAGAGATCCTTTGAGAGGTGTCCGACTGCGTCGTCAAGTTGTTTCATCAAAGTTTAAAGTGGCTTCTGCTTTGAAAAATATACCGTATTTGGACTACGATTATAGCAAAGTTATGAACGCTTGCTGCGAGAATGTAATCGGATTTGTTGGTATTCCAGTGGGGTACGCAGGTCCTTTGTATGTTGATGGCGAGGCTTATATAATACCAATGGCAACGACTGAGGGAGCGCTAGTCGCGTCTACAAGTAGAGGAGCAAAAGCGATTGGTACCCGTGGGGTTACGAGTGTTGTTGAAGATGTAGGCATAACACGAGCGCCTGCCGTTAAATTCTCTAGCGTTCTTCGAGCCCAAGACTTCAAGCAGTGGATCGAAAATGAAGACAACTACGCAACTGTTAAAGAGGCTTTTGATTCTACGTCTCGCTTTGCAAAACTCCAAGAAATCCACATAAGTGCTGACGGAGCAACGCTCTATTTGAGATTCAGGGCGACCACAGGAGACGCAATGGGAATGAACATGGTTTCCAAAGGCGCTGAAAACGCCTTGAAACTCCTTAGAACCCACTTTCCAGATATGAAAGTCATCGCTCTGTCTGGCAACTGCTGTGCAGATAAAAAAGCCGCAGCTATTAACTGGATTAAAGGTAGGGGAAAGCGCGTAGTCTGTGAAGCTGTGATCAGCTCTGATAATTTACGTAACATCTTAAAAACTGACGCCAAATCTTTAGTGAATTGTAATAAAATTAAGAATCTCGTTGGGTCTGCATTGGCTGGCACTCTTGGGGGTAACAACGCTCATTCAGCGAATATGGTAACCGCTATTTTCATAGCTACAGGACAAGACCCTGCTCAGAACGTAAACAGTAGCAGTTGCTTGACTAGTATGGAAGCTATAGGAGATAATGAAGAAGATTTGTACATTACTTGCACGATGCCTTGCTTAGAAGTTGGAACGATTGGTGGAGGCACAGTATTAACTGCTCAAGAGGCTTGTTTGGAAATATTAAGGGTCAAAGGCGCGAGCAAAGTTCCCGCTGAAAACTCAGCCAGACTTGCTTGTTTGATTTGCGCTACCGTTATGGCAGGAGAGTTGAGTTTGATGGCAGCTCTCGTCAATTCTGAGCTTGTGAAATCCCATCTGAGGCACAATAGGTCGGCGACAAACGTTCAAGCTATGGCGCTAACTGTGGACGTGAAATCTAATCAATTAAAATTGCCTAGTTAATAATAAAATATATAGTTAACTGGTTTTTGTTTGTCTATGGAACGTTCTAATAACGTTCGTAATAAATAATTAAGTTATTGTAAAATTGTGTTTTTATTCTATATAGTTCAATATTATTAATTCTTATTTTATAACTCAAGAACGGCTGGGCCGATTAAGGTGCTTTTGGTTTTAAAATAGTTGTGAATGCCCATTAGCCAGTTAGCAGTATAAAGAATGGAAAACATGGTAATAAAGCCGCAGCTAGTAAGTTTATATTAATACTTTGCAAATTATTGTACTGTGATAGTTAAATATTAGCTCAGTCAACATCATTATAAATAAAGAATTAATGACATGTAACTCTATTTTTTGCCCATTAGTTTAACCCGATATCTTCCGCATAGTTTTCTGTACTTAGTTGAACCTTTGTCAAGTGCGTTGCCCCAACTGTTTAGCACCACCGTGTACTAGGGCTTACAAGGGCCCTCAACTAAAGGGTCAGACCCTTTGTGAGGTCTACGTAGGTTTACGTTCAATTTCTCTAGAGCTTAAGTACTTGAGGTGTAATTCGAATTCTTTTCTGAGAATCTGTTGAGAGGTAAGCGATAACGTGTTTTTTGCTTTAATCATTTTAGTGTTAGAGAGGTTTCTTTGATTAACAGCATTTTGATGATTGATACCAAGAGAATTAGATTTACGATGAGCGGAATCATTATAATAAAACCAGTAAAATGTGAGTCACACGCAATATAGGTTTTCGTTGTCATTATAATTTATTGAGCATGTTTATTTAATTATTTCAAAAACATATCACATGTAGAGAGATTGACACTGTTCGTTTTGTCAGAACAGGAACAGCAAGGAGAAGGACCTTGACGGAACGCTCTCTCCTCCCGATGAAGACATTTATTGATGAGTAGACGAAACGTAGAGAGTTTATACACTATAAGAAGAAAGTAATATATATTGCAATAACGTATCTATTAATAAAAACATTAAAGAAATAATACTCTTACCAGGAGCTCATAACGTCTCCCTTAAAAACTACGTAAGCATAATGCAACTGTTTGTATTAAGCTAAGTTTACACAAACCTGACCCAAGGCAGTCATTTCGGAAATTGCAAAATGCTGTTACAAGTCTCTAATGAGTCTTTACCTGAGATGGCGGTAATAATATGACTTGGTTGGAGTTTTCATTTGTGTGCTTTCTTGTTGATAATGTTTACTAAAATATTTCACAGGTACAACTGAATCTGTTCAATTGAGCATGGAATAGAATAAGATTTATAAGTTTTATTTAACCGAGTTCTTATGACACAAATTTTAAATATGGAATTAAAATTTTCTACTAGTGATTTAAAACTGTTTTTAAGAAAAGGTTGTTAAGAAAAAAAACCGAGAAGTGTTATTTACAAAGAAAACCATAGCCTCAGTGTCCTCCATGAATACAACATTAGCAACATTATTATTCACCCTTTTCCAAACAAAATGAGCCGTCAACGTCAGGCCTTAAATATGTCTCCCGACAGAAATTTTGCAGCCACCGCATCGGAAGTCGTCTCGCTAGATACCCAGAGAATTTACGACCTGATAAAACCCAGCCGGTCAATCGAGACCCCCGGAGGCTGGTCATTTTCTTCGTAAACGTTTTGAAAATAGTACGCAGCGGGCAGGTCTTGTATAAATGGTCAGTGTGTAAAACTTGTCTACCAAATGGATTACCACGATTAAGTATGAGCTTGCCCGTATTTTGGTGTATGATTATGTCCGAGCCGTGACGGATTCTGTTCTTGGCGTTTCATTTACATTTACTGAACTGTCTGATTAACATGTCAATCAACTAGGCTGGAAATATCATGTTCAGGGCGTAAATTACTGTAGGAAATTGCGGGTTTGATCAGGAAATGTTGGTTTCTGGGTATAATTTTATTAAAAATTCTTATTTCATTTTATCATTGCAATACAGTGCTTAAGTTTTATTCGCCTTTGGTTTATCAGTATAATATTTTATTAATGGCACAAGTTATCAGCCTGGAAAAGTAAAAAAAAATACTTCCACAATAAGCCATCTAAAATGTCCGAATTTTCTAATATCCTGTTAAAAGCCGTACCATTACCAAGACCATCAGATATCACGGATTTTATAAACGGTCCCTCGCGATCCCTTAATCCCATTAGCCGAGTACCCACCTAGCGAACAGGCTCGCGCGGCAGCCTCGCGAGCCAAATGCCTCGGCTGGTGTGGACGTGCCTCGGACTGCCTCGGGCATGCGTTTTCACTCGCAGCACGGCTCGGCCCGAGCCATTAGTTGTGGCTCAGCCTGCCTCGCGAGGCGGCCTCGCTAGGTGGGTACCCGGCTATTTCAGATACAAAAAAATATAAAAAACGGAATTGATAGGGTCTGTCATTAATTTCGGAATAAAGAATGGACGGTGGTAGGGACGTCAAACGGGTGGGCATAAATTTTTCAGAGGCCCATTTAGAGTCTGGGTTCTGCATATCTAAATGTTTCCAATTACAGAAAAGGTTGCTTTATTCCGAGATGAAATTGTAAATATGTATTTGGGTAATATTTTGTGGTTACGGAAAACAGAACTGCAAGAGATATTTCACTGCAATATTCCGGTTCGCTTTCCGTTTTATCTCATAAATAAATTATTTTATTTTTCCTGCTTTCTGCGCGTTTTTTATCCTATTCAATTTCATCGTATTAAACGAACACGATACGCACTTTTGCAATATCTATTTAATGTGCAATACGAAAAGAATATAAAAACTTGTATGCTATTGGGGATGAAATTTTTAAATTTGACTACACTCTACTCAATACGACTTTTATAAGAGTAGATACCATTAGAGATCTTGGTGTCTCCTTTGACAGTAAATTACTATTTGACACCCATATAGAAAATATAGTAAAGAGAGCATCCAGAGCCCTTGGTTTCGTTCTTCGTATGTCTGCAGAGTTTTCAGACTTGAAGATAGTAAAAATTTTATACTGTACGTTCGTGCGTAGTCTTTTAGAATATGCGTGTCAAGTATGGAACCCGTGCTATGGAGTGTATTGTTCGCGGATAGAAAGTATCCAAAAAAGATTTTTACGGTATCTACAATATCGCGCCAAAATCTATCTTCCTGATTACATAACGAGATGCCGAAAATTTCATTCTCTTCCACTCAACGAAAGGAGAAATATATCGGATATTGCGTTTCTTTTCAATATAGCGAATGGCAAAGTGGACTGTCCTGAGTTACTAGAGCTGGTGGGATTACGCACGAGCAGAGCTCTAAGAGCCCCTAATACATTGTATGTACCTCGGGTTAATTCAAATTATAGGCAAAATTCATTCATCTTAAGAGCGAGTAATTTCTTCAATTTGTTAACTAAGGAGCATGTAAATATTGATATTTTTAATACATCAGTTTGTAGTTTAAAGCGAACATTAAATAATCATTTCTTTTTGGATAGCAACTTAGAATTAAATTCAAATAATTAATAATCTAGCTATATTTTGGTATGTAACTTTTTCAAAATTTCTTAATTAATTAATTTAAACAGTAGCGTAATAATTTAAAACCAACACTTAAAGTAATATCTTTATTATATACCTATATAATTTTTTGTAATAATACTACCTACTGTAAATATATAAAGTTATTATAAGTGTATTAATCTATGTATGTATATAGACACATTATTATATTGTGTCTTAAATCGTCGTCTATAGTGATATTTATAAGAGTATATTTGTTTAGTACCATATATAAGCGGAAACTTTTAATCGGCCTTCAGCAGTTTTAATTATGTAACACTTTTTTGTTAGCTGTAAGTTTTCTTAAAATTTATAAAATAAAATAAAATAAAATAATATAAATAAAACTATATAAAATAAGTATTTGGTTGCCTAATTCCGTTGGTGAAAATATGATTTACATCATCCATCTGCAAAGAAAGATGGATAAAGCTTCACGTAACTCAATCAAACGGAATCTGATCGATCTCCATCCGACTAGTGGAGTACTAACAAAACTTTCGGAATTTTCCCCGTTTGTACCCGTAGGTAAACTAACATCCCAGCTGTCAACACTTGTAATTTAATTTCAGCGGAGATTCGGTATAACAGCGTACAGCGTAAATGTTTTAGAAAAAGCCATGATATTTTTGTTAAGACGATTTATCCTGGGAAGAAACAAATTAGGTTATATGAAACCTTAGGACTTTAGGATATAAAAGCCAATAATGTAGATATAAAATAGCCTTTTTTACATTTTCTTGTATCATACTAAATTATATCCATAAAAACAAATATTCGACCTTGGTATATGTAGACCTATTTATCTGCCGTTCCCTGTACGTGTTCAATAGAAAATAACAAATTCAAACACTGACTGCGGCACGCATCCAAATGATGACAAACTTCAATTCCCCACTCATAAAACATTAATACTATACGTGTTGAACATTTTAGTTTTCAGCCAAAACAGTCCCTAGTTCCCTACTGCTATTACTTATTCAATGCCTGAGCAGAGAGGATTCACATAAGAGTTAGGTAAAGTATCAGCGTCTGAGTCAATTCCGTAAGCAAACACTATTTCTCTTGGCAAACTTGTGTGATGCACCGGACTTTCAAACTAGTTTAGTTTCGATTCTTTTTATGAAATTTTGAATTTTATCATCATTATTACACCTTTATGTTATATTAAAACGGCTAGTAAATTTATTAGGTTCTCATTAGGTTTTATGTCTCAGGATTTAATAATGACTCGAGTTTTAGGAAACGCCTGTGCTTTATGCTATTATTTTACCTCCTCTGCGTTCCAAAAAGTTAATAATTTAAGAACAAACACTTCATAACACGGTTATAAAATCTATGTCTTAAATCAATAAAATGCTTCTTATGGTACCTTTATTACCGGTGATAACAAAGGTGCCTTAGAAAATTTAATGTCGTTGGTAAATAACAACTAGAGAATGCGATAGCGGATGCTAATATTACTTATCGAGGCATGTTTACGAGCACTCACCTGTGATTGTAGAGGGGAGACTAGGGGTGGGACAGAGTTGATTGTTCATATCGATAGTATTGAAATATTTAATTAATATAAACATGATAGTTTGTAAATATAAGTAAACACTACTGAACAAATTGTTATCAAGCTTTAGTGGTATAAATTATACTTAATAATTAATACAGGTTTTTTTGAATAAGAGTAATTTTTACAGAGAGAAAATAAATTTTACGCGGACAAACCCACGAAATAAAATCAATATTGTATTTTTTGACTTGTCCAAGTGATCTTTAGGATTTTAAGAAAATAAATGACATAAATATATGAAAAAATCTTTGATCTTTAATGTATCGATGTTGGATAAGTCCCTCCCTAGAAGGGTTGGCTTCAGATGCGTACTAACACGATTAGCAGCGTTGCGGAGTCACTCGCTCCGCCGCGTGTAAACGTTCTACGTTGATTTGTTTCAATTATTTACTGTTCACTGATACTATATAGAATCGACTACATGCTATCAATAGAATTGCATTTATCTATACATAGTAGAAAGAAGTCCCTGTGTCCCATCAGTGGGAACGTAAATAGGGGTGATTATTTTGCTCGTAGACAGAGCTACGAATCATACAATACACTGCTAGATAGCGATCACAGATCACATACATACATACGAATCACATATACAATAATGCATAAACGAATCGAAATTTTCAATTATTCGTATTTTGTTCGATTCTCATTAAGTGATATATATTACTGTATCTACAAACGTATCTTTTCTACACTTTCTACTTTTAAAAAAAGATATAAATGTAGTTGAAAATTAAATGTATTACCTAAAGACCAGATCTAGTTTATCTAGGTCTGACTACAAGTGAAGAAGATAGGAGATTTTTACTAAATATTTAATTAAATATGCTAAGGAAACTTTACTGCATTTTCATTGAAACGAGCCCGAACTATCGGCCTATGGCTCCTAAAACGATAACTTAGTAAACAAATGCCTCTGAGGTCTGAATGAGGCGTTCTGGCGAACCTTTCACGAAGGCTCAACCTCAACATTAATTCACTAATTAACATTTCGGATCCAGTACAATACAGACGGGATTTCCTTACGACTCCCGGTTCAGATGATATTGTTATTAGAACGAACTTTGTTTGTTATTAATTTTCATGTAAGGCATATAAAGTAGGTCAAATTGAGTTATTTAAAATTGTAATGAGATTGTTCGGTGTTTATGTTTTGGGCTTATTAAATTAATTTATTTGACGACCTCTGTGGCGCAACGGGTTTTGATTCCCGCCTCGGAACAAAAATTTTCTTGCACTGAGCACAAAGGTTGATATTATAAAAGTATAAAAATGTTTTATAAATATTTATCCACAAACATATCGAAAAAAATAATGTTTGTGCCAGCAAAGTTCTCCCATGCATTACAAATTACATTAGAAAATTAACTCATGCTTTTCCATCCGCGAATACAGCCTAAACAAACTACTTTAGCAAGAAGCAACTGAAATCCAATTTAGTTCCTATTCCGTTGTAATAAAGCTGAATTCTCGACAAACCTAACCGCTTTATAAGCTGTATGTTTGATTAGCTCAATACGACCATGCTGTTTGTGTTTGAGCAGAGTCGGTTTCAGAAGGTTGGTTAATACAAGCACAATAACATAATGCAAATTTGAACCGTAATACCTTGAATTAAGGTTACTATTACAAAGCAGTTTAGTTGACTACAATCAATAAGTTATCCTCGCGATATTGTCGTTTTCTTATATGAAGAGTCCTTTGTATTCTTTACATAAGATGATCATATAAATGGGGAAATAGTGGGTTTGCTGCATACGTGTATAAGAAAGCAAAAGTATTTGATGAATTTCCTCAATCAAATCTAGTTGACGAGTTATCGCCTATAAATACTAGGTAAATTTTAACACATTTACTGACCGTTCTCGCCTCTCACTACGCTGTAGATAATAAGTGCATCATGGGTAATGATAGTGTTAAATATGGTTTTAGATCCATGCGTTTTGAGCCCAACTAATAAATAATCCCTGAGAATCATCAATTACCAGTCTGCAGGTCTGTTTCCACTTCCCAATCGATCCAAAAGGTTACGAAAACGCCGTTACTTGTCCAAGATCGATGTTACCCGCATTAACATCGGCCCGTGTCACCTGGACGTTCGCAAACAATCGCCTAACGAACCCCAATTAGCTCCGAGTTCCGTATAGAGTCATCAATTAAACAGATGCCATTGATATCGGGCTGCTATTGGTCGGAGATTTATTTATTGTGTCCTTATTGGTGTAACAAGTTGTGGCCATTTGCAAGTCTTTGAGGTTATTCGTATTTTGTTTGTTTCCAAAATGATTACTTATATTTACATTTTCACATGATTTGTTGGATAATGTTATGTGTAAAAATCAATCACAACAAATTATATGTAAGCATTCATATAAATCTTCTACTTTTGAATTTTATTTATACAGGGATTGATATAATTAGAAGTTTAGAGGAACCTTATGTCCTGTTGGTTAGTGGACGTCTCAAGGCTGCAATTATTAAGGATGATGATGGTACATTTTAGAGATTTCTAGTATCTAGATTGTATTATTTTAAGCATACTACCGTCATAAGAAATGCTAATTGCTTAAGTTATAGTGTATCTTCTGATTATTGCCTTTTAATTAATAAAAAAAACATTACAAAATTATAAAAGCAATATTTAGTTTTAATCTCTATGTTTTTTAATTCCATCATCAATATCACATTCATCATTCCTCATCAAGTTCGCTGACAGAACTAATTCATCCAATTATACAACTCTACAACTCTACCTTACTAATTACCAACAAATGATTGCAACTCGACAAGATTAATCCCAATCTCCTTAACAAGACTACCAATTAAACAAAGATTAACTTAGCCGCAGCTTAGCTGTCACAGTGCCTAATCCCGTAAGACAAGACCGCTCAAACGACTCAACGGGGGTAATCAGAGCCTTATTCACATTTATGTGACATAAGTTTCAAAATTGGAATTGGTACTATTAACATAGGATCTAAGGCGCAACGAGAAGTGCCAGACTGACCGGCAAATCCAGAATAAAGAAAATTAAACTTAGTGATAAAACATTTGAATTTTGCTAATTGAGGAGATGAATGTTGTATTTTATCTAAACATCGATTAAAATTTACTATCATTAAAACTCAAAAAAATTAATAAATTTACTAAGTTAAGAATTCCTACTAGGTCGATGTATTTAAACACAATAAAAATGTATTATTTTTCCCAGTTAGGATAACTATTTCTAAAATAAAGAATATTATTGTATTTTAGTTCAACCGACTTATCAAATAGTAGTTAATAATTATCAAATTTATTATAATTTATTAGCTTATTTTTACTTTCCATCTAGTGATTACAGTTTCAGAAGTTTATATTTTTAAAACGTGCGTAATCAACGTTCAGTTCAGTGAATACGTCCTAAGTTTGCAAAGTTCCGCGACTGCAAACTACCTCTCTCAGAGGATGCTTATTACCAATGGAGTTGCCGATAGTTTCACTGCGGCTTCGCTAGTCTGTGGTCGCTGACCTACTTAAATTTATTTTCTCTATGTTGTTTACTAGTCTAGACCTAGACGCCTATTTGATTTATTTATATTATCAAAAAACTTATACAATAGGCTATAAGCTTCTTGGTTTAGGCCTAAAAGCTTTATGTCCAGACAACCTTTTATCTCTTTCGTCATTCTTTTTATTACCTAGTACAGAAGGGACTAGTCTTTTAGTATTACACATTTTATAAATATTATCAGAGGTTTCATGATAAGCAAAAAATATTCCCATACTGTTACCAGATCAATCCGAGGAATAAATTAAACTGTGTGGTTGGATTTTGGTTGGATTTGACCACGAGAGAAATGTTGTCATTTTATATTTGGATTTTAAATACTTGTTGGAACCCTATTTAACAAACAATAAAATAACCCATAATATAAAAAAAAAAACAAATTATTGCTGGGGCAATTTACACAGGAAAAAGTTTAGTTTTTATACTCCAAGAAAAAATAGAATATTAAATTGAATACATAATATTCACCACAAACTCACCTTTTGATTCAATTATGACTGCATGCGAGTAAAACCTCATTCATATTCATGACATATTTGTTAAGAGGCCTATTACGTGAAATCGCGAAATTGTTCGGTTTTCTCGTCCTAATTCTATGGTTTGCGTTAGTTGTTTGATATTACAATTACATCTTTATAATAGTTCGTTTTCTCCTCTACAAAAGTAGTAAGAAACATTTTAGATAACTTGTTTATATATTGAGTAATAATCATTCTCCGGATACATGTTTCGTAAAAAACGATCGAAGACCTGTTTTCTCAGCTCTAATTTGTAGATTCTAATGAATATGGGCGATAAAACTATTTTTTATTATGTTACGTATATCCTATTCTTCATTTAGAGTAGAGTACATTTTCGTTAAATGCTTTTATTCTAAAGATATACCGAATTTAATATCGACCGAAAATGCTTCGAAACAAACCTCAATAACTCCGAAGTTCTAAATCAATGGGACGTCATATTTATATCAAAATATTTATCAACATTTGCTTAAACTATGATATTAATTTTAATTTGTAGAACGGTTTTGGTATTTTTTTATGAATAAAATAAAACTACCATAATTTAGTAGGTAGTTTTTTCATTCAGCCGGCTTTTTCCATTTAGTACCGCGCGAGCGCTTGTCGAGGTCGGACCTATGAATGTCGGTTGTTCTTGAATAAAATATAGAAATATTTCGTAAAATGTCAGTGTGTGGGACTGTCAATTGCTGTAAAAACGCTGTTAGTGTGCGTGTATGTGTTATTGCGATACTACGACCGACATAAGTTGATCCGTTGATAACGATCAATTGTTATTTTTATTGATAACGGTCAATTATTGTTGTTGCTGGCCTAAGAATTGTACCAAATGTTGCTGGCCTAAGAATTGTACCACATCATTGTCATCTTGTTTTACCTTATTTATTTGGAGGTTATGCTGTAGGATGTGGATTGCATATCTAAAGTTATCTATCCTAATTAAAAAACAACAAGGCAACTTTTTTTGGTGAAACCGTCCAACGACTAAATGTAATTATGCCTATGATTTTTTTAGATTATGACTAACTTGCCGACCCGCCGACAGCTGCGCTTGCGTTTTTACGTTATTTACTAGTTTATGTTTTATAGCCTTTTTCGATCATTTTACTATCCAATACTGAAATCATATTTTAAATCGGACCCGCGGTTCCTGAGTAGCACGTTCAAACAAATAAACAAGCAATCTCCTCAGCTTGATAATTGTAGTATAGATTTCCATAATATTTATTACAAAGAAAATATTCCGTAATTTTTTGTTCTTATTTTTACCGAGTATCCAATATGTAAACAATAAATAATGTACCTTTCTAATAAATATATTATTTATTGTAAACATTAAATAATTGTACCTTTCTAATAAATACAGGGCGTCCCAAAGTTATGGGCCATGGAGGGGAAGTACCTTAAATATCGTAGATAGTGAATTTTGCTCAAAGAAGACTTCATTTTATTTTTAAAAGTAAGTAATTCTGGATTCATAGATTTTCTAAAAATTACTTGCTTTGTCTGGGAATCGAACCGACTTACATGTAGAAAAAAAAACTCTATTTTTATGATACCAATCGAAAGAATAGCTAAAAAATAATAACTCTGCTTAAGTAACATAGTATTTTAAAAGAAAGGAACAACGTGAAATTAATTATTTTAATCAAATAAAAAACATGAAACATTTTTTTTGTAAATTAATTAATTAAATTACTTACTTTTTAAAATAAAATGAAGTCTTCTTTGAGCAAAATTCACTATCAACGATATATATGGTACTTCCCCTTCATGGCCCATAATTTTGGAACGCCCTGTATATAAAATAACACCCCTATTCACGTTCGCACTGCTGGGATAGGGACTTCTCTCTTGACGAGATAGATTAGGCCTTAATTCACCACGCTGGCCAAGTGCGGGTTGGTTTTTTTTAATATAAAAATTAAATATTTTAAATAAGTTCGTAATAAAATAAAAATAAATAGTTTATCAAAATAAAAATATAATGGGAATTATTCAAGATGACATATGTAGATAAATGGATATTCTACATCTGTGTATGACATATGTAGATAAATGGATACCAATAAATATAAAAATAAATATAAAGTTCGAAACTACAAAAATAATACCTAAACATAATTAAAACCTTCATTAACGAAACTTTTATTTATTCAAACACAAATATACCATCTAACAAAACAAGCAACTTAAATATAGGTAATATAATTTATTTGTTTTGTTATAATTAGAATTTGTATTTAGTACGTTCAATTTAGACTTTCGAACTTACATAAAGTCCCAACATTCGACAAAAAAAAAACATTTAATTACAAACCTACACACCAAATTTCAGAAGAATCGGTTTAAAAATGAGCCCATAAGATGAGATGAATGAGGACATTTAACTTCAATAAGACTATTTTCAGTTTTGATTTAAAATTATGTACCTACTTAATTGATTTCAAATAATCAATCAGATTTAAAATAAATATTGATATTATTAAGATAAAACATAATTGATTCAAATATTGAAATAAAAATATCCACCATTTTGAATTTAGGAAAATATATTAAACACCTATCAATTAAATAAAAACATTAATATAATAATTATTTCGGAATGAAACTGAAAAAAAATCCACTCAATAAAATGGAATTTATTCGATGCCATTTTCTACAGATCTAAAATAATTATTAGTATATTTGTATGTTTTAGATCGACGAAGTATCAAGATCATTTAGTATTTTTCATAGAATTCGCGTGACGCGCCGGTCACGTGGTGCATAAAATATCCAATTTCGCAAAACTTCGTAAAGTCACAAGGCTCTTAACAAACGTAATGCGACTAAGTAATTTCATTTACAACAACATTTAAATCACTTTATACAGTCGTTGAACTTGTAAATTTCATCATTACTTCACCGCATCAGTAGCGACTAAGCACGGGTCTACCAGATAGAACCCATTATAATATAAGTATATTACGTCTGATTATATTAAGGCACTACACGTCAAAAATATCGCTAAATTAAAATAAATAAGTTGCTTCAGATAAGATGGATTTTGCTCGTAAAAATAAACTCAAATTTAATAACTTACCTTATCTGCAAACCGCTTTAAATTAAATTCAAATTAACTCGAAATTGGCTATTTGAAATTTTATATTTTAAAACAGTAGGTACCTAAGTTTATACGAAATTTCAATTCTACTAATACCTTAGTGGAAATGAAATTTCGTGTCTAATAATTGAATACTAAAATAAAACCCAATTAGTAAAACTTGTTATTACAAATAACGTGAAACTTTATTCACTGATATTGAAACTAATTAATTCATTGATATTGAAACTAAATTATTCGATATATCAGCAATATAATAGAACTTTTGTAATATTAGTTTGTTTTGTGTATTGATTGAACGAAAAGAGCATTGGAGTTTGAACTACATTAGAAGGTGCCCTCTCTCGACCTTTGTCTGACATCCAGAAGGTAACAATGTGTATTTGGATCACAACAGCATTTTATAGTAGATTTACTGATACTGATAAGCTTGCGAGCAAAAGTGAGATTTACGAGAGTAAATCCTTTGAGGTTACTTAGATAGTAAATACTGTTTTATGATGCTGCAAACAGGCAAAAGTCGTAAAAAAACTGACCTATTTTGAGGACTTAAAAAACGTTTGAAGGGCATATGACATTAACTAACCCACACTTGGCCATCGTGTTGAATCTATCCTACTTTATCTCTTTAAGAGAGAAGTCCCTGTATCCCAGCAGTGGGAACGTAAATGGGGTGATTTTAACTGTCAGTACAAACATGTTTAATTAGAATATAACCTCAAACTATCGAGAACGACTCCTTTGCTTATTAACGCGTATTAATATTTAATGATAAACCCAGTGCTTTCATCCTTCAATCCGGTCCGAAGATCAAACACCTGTTTGCGTTCTACGGGGGCGTGAAAGCAGCTCATTCCGGCATCTTGTTCTCTTTGAAGATAGGCTGTTATAATTGCCAATAGCTTGAGGCTAAATCTTCGTCTATGCTATGGTTAAGTTACTGGAGTGCGCGATTTACAAAGGAGGTGTACAACCACGTTCTTTGTGTTATTCTATTTAAGAGCCCTGTTAAATTTTTGAAGTTTTGCGAAATTGGATATTTTATGCACCACGTGACCGGCGCGTCACGCGAATTCTATGAAAAATACTAAATGATCTTGATACTTCGTCGATCTAAAACATACAAATATACTAATAATTATTTTAGATCTGTAGAAAATGGCATCGAATAAATTCCATTTTATTGAGTGGATTTTTTTCAGTTTCATTCTGAAATAATTATTATATTAATGTTTTTATTTAATTGATAGGTGTTTAATATATTTTCCTAAATTCAAAATGGCGGATATTTTTATTTCAATATTTGAATCAATTATGTTTTATCTTAATAATATCAATATTCATTTTAAATCTGATTGATTATTTGAAATCAATTAAGTACATAATTTTAAATTAAAACATTCATGATTAATAATTATCTATATAAGAATAAAACTGAAAATAGTCTTATTGAAGTTAAATGTCCTCACCTCATTCATCTCATCTTATGGGCTCATTATTAAACCGATTCTTCTGAAATTTGATGTGTAGGTTTGTAATTAAATGTTTTTTTTGTCGAATGTTGGGACTTTATGTAAGTTCGAAAGTCTAAATTGAACGGACTAAATACAAATTCTAATTATAACAAAACAAATAAATTATATTACCTATATATATATTTAAGTTGCTTGTTTTGTTAGATGGTATATTTGTGTTTGAATAAATATACCATGTTATTATCATTATGTTTAGGTATTATCTTTGTAGTTTCGAACTTTATATTTATTTTTATTTTATTACGAACTTATTGAAAATATTTCATTTATATATTAAAAAAAGTGGCCAAGTGCGAGTCGGACTCGCCCATGTAGGCTTCCGCAGCAATTGTTTATATGAAATAGTTTATGACGTATTATAAAAAAACTACTTGATAGATTTCGTTCAAACCAATTTTCGTTGTTAGTTTTTATGGTTATGTACAATATATATTTTTTCTAGATTTATCATCCTCTTAGTTTAGAAATTAGAGAGGGGGGGACACTCTGTTTTCCACTTTGGAAGAGTCTCACGTCCAAACTATTAAGTTTAGAATTAAATGGTTTTAGAAACATTGTTATGATTTTAGAAGACCTATTCATAAATACCCCACACGTATGGGTTGGATTAAAAAAAAGTTTTTAAATTTCAGTCCTGTGTATGGGGACCCCCAAATTTTATGATTTTTTTTTCAATTATTTTCTGAAATCTTAGTGCGGTTAACAGAATACATCTACTCACCAAATTTCAACGTTATAGCTCTTATAGTTTCCGAGAAAAACGGCTGTGACATACGGACGGACAGACGGACGGACGGACGGACGGACGGACGGACGGACGGACGGACGGACGGACGGACATGACGAATCTATAAGGGTTCCGTTTTTGCCATTTGGCTACGGAACCCTAAAAAACCAACCCGCACTTGGCCAGCGTGGTGAATTAAGGCCTAATCTATCTCGTCAAGAGAGAAGTCCCTATCCCAGCAGTGGGAACGTGAATAGGGGTGTTATTTTATATACAGGGCGTCCCAAAATTATGGGCCATGAAGGGGAAGTACCATATATATCGTTGATAGTGAATTTTGCTCAAAGAAGACTTCATTTTATTTTAAAAAGTAAGTAATTTAATTAATTAATTTACAAAAAAAAATGTTTCATGTTTTTTATTTGATTAAAATAATTAATTTCACGTTGTTCCTTTCTTTTAAAATACTATGTTACTTAAGCAGAGTTATTATTTTTTAGCTTTTCTTTCGATTGGTATCATAAAAATCGAGTATTTTTTTTCTACATGTAAGTCGGTTCGATTCCCAGACAAAGCAAGTAATTTTTAGAAAATCAATGAATGCAGAATTACTAACTTTTAAAAATAAAATGAAGTCTTGTTTGAGCAAAATTCACTATCTACGATATTTAAGGTACTTCCCCTCCATGGCCCATAACTTTGGGACGCCCTGTATTTATTAGAAAGGTACATATTTAATGTTTACAATAAATAATATATTTATTAGAAAGGTACATTATTTTTTGTTTACATATTGGATACTCGGTAAAAATAAGAACAAAAAATTACGGAATATTTTCTTTGTAATAAATATTATGGAAATCTATACTACAATTATCAAGCTGAGGAGATTGCTTGTTTATTTGTTTGAACGTGCTACTCAGGAACCGCGGGTCCGATTTAAAATATGATTTCAGTATTGGATAGTAAAATGATCGAAAAAGGCTATAAAACATAAACTAGTAAATAACGTAAAAACGCAAGCGCAGCTGTCGGCGGGTCGGCAAGTTAGTCATAATCTAAAAAAATCATAGGCATAATTACATTTAGTCGTTGTACGGTTTCACCAAAAAAAGTTGCCTTGTTGTTTTTAATTAGGATAGATAACTTTAGATATGCAATCCACATCCTACAGCATAACCTCCAAATAAATAAGGTTAAACAAGATGACAATGATGTGGTACAATTCTTAGGCCAGCAACAAGTGGTACAATTCTTAGGCCAGCAACAACAATAATTGATCGTTATCAATAAAAATAACAATTGATCGTTATCAACGGATCAACTTATGTCGGTCGTAGTATCGCAATAACACATACTCGCACACTAACAGCGTTTTTACAGCAATTGACAGTCCCACACACTGACATTTTACGAAATATTTCTATATTTTATTCAAGAACAACCGACATAGGTCCGACCTCGACAAGCGCTCGCGCGGTACTAAATGGAAAAAGCCGGCGGAATGAAAAAACTACTAAATTATGGTAGTTTTATTTTATTCATAAAAAATTACCAAAACCGTTCTACAAATTAAAATTAATATCATAGTTTAAGCAAATGTTGATAAATATTTTGATATAAATATGACGTCCCATTGATTTAGAACTTCGGAGTTATTGAGGTTTGTTTCGAAGCATTTTCGGTCGATATTAAATTCGGTATATCTTTAGAATAAAAGCATTTAACGAAAATGTACTCTACTCTAAATGAAGAATAGGATATACGTAACATAATAAAAATTAGTTTGATCGCCCATATTCGTTAGAATCTACAAATTAGAGCTAAGAAAACAGGTCTTCGAGCGTTTTTTACGAAACATGTATCCGGAGAATGATTATTACTCAATATATAAACAAGTTATCTAAAATGTTTCTTACTACTTTTGTAGAGGAGAAAACGAACTATTATAAAGATGTAATTGTAATATCAAACAACTAACGTAAACCATAGAATTAGGACGAGAAAACCGAACAATTTCGCGATTTCCGGTAAAAGGCCTCTTAAGACTCAAGTAATGAGAATAAGCGGATTTTTTAAAATCTGTGTATGGTTATCTCTCTATGTTAGGTGTACCTATTGCAAATAGTGTCCGTGACACAACGCAGCATAGGAATACGCGATTTCCATTATCGCGTTTGCATGTTCTTCAAGAACTTTTTTCTGGTTTTTGGTATATAAAAGTAGGTAATTAATATGATATTTACCTTTTAAAACCATAAGCATCTATATCGGCCCAGCCGTTTTTGAGTTATAAAATTTTTATTTATTAAATTATTTTTATTTTATACATACATATAAGGAGTTATAAATAACGATAATCTGCTCGTAACCCGTTACTTCAAGCTCACCACAGATATTAGGTAGACGTAATCATTAATCAGCATCAGATATCTCGGCCTGCAGTTCGAGCTTTTACAGTCACAATTATATATAAGATATATATACATTTCCATTATTTTCCTATTTCTAAGTCTTACACCAGCAGCTCGGCTCGGTCGACCCACAAAGGACTGGTTCTCGTATCTCAGGACTATTTTTAGCGGATGCTTCTTATCTTAATAACTTTGTTCAGCTCTTGGCTTTAATTGAGTCTTTTGTTGCTACCGAGTTATGGAGTACAGTTTTGTTTGGCCACCGTTTGTTTTGTTAATAGCCGAAATAAAAATGGAGAGGATTTAAAATATCCTTTGAGAAGAAAGTAGCTTGGAATTTTCTTTGATGTTTCAGACACAAAAAGGAACCGGTTGTGTAAGATTTTTTTTGTTAAAGTTATAAAGCCTTATACATTATTATTATAATATTAAACAATGTCAGCAACATTAAGCTGACGCTATCCGGGCCATAGTAAATGCACAGACTAATGTTATGACTAATGTCTGTGCCGACAGCCACAGTAAATAATCATAATTTTAAAATAACTTTACCTTTAGTTTTTCCTAGGTAGTTGAAGGTTTTGAAAAACACGATTTTATTGCAAAATTAAGTACTAATAATTTTGTTATTATTTTCCTGCAGAATAATCAGAAATAACTCAGCTCCAAATTATGAATAAAGCAATACTCGCAGTATCTATAAAAATATTTAACGGTATGAATTTACGATTTAATAAATATTTGAAAAGCGACAATATTTACTGCATAAAATGCATTTAAGCTTCGTTAAAATGTTTATCCAAATTTTATCAAGGCTTTTGTTTACTGTATAGTCAAATAAAAATTATTGAATCTATCTGTTGAATTATGATATTAAAAAAGAGCGTGCTCAAATATTTAAAATCACTTATCTATATACGAAAATTATTACTAATAATACATTCATGGCATTTGCTCATTTTGTAGTTGAGGATTACACATTTTGTCGTTTGTTGCTTTGGACCGTAAGTGCATTTTGGCATAGTATCTTTAAGGACCCGGCGCCATATTATAAACGCTAAAGTTTGTTGTATGATAGAAATTTGTAACTCTTTCAACTGTAAATATAACAAAGAAACATACAAATTTTTTTATAGCTCCGAAAATTTAGTAAAATCCATTTCTAGATTACATAATATACCAAGCCTACTATATTACACACTACTTCCACCTGGCAAGGTAACAAAAGGTCCAGTCAGCATTCCCCCGAATATTGGCCGGCCAATAAATATGACGGAACGGGAAATTGGAAGGAGTTCAGCTTACTTGGCGTCCGGAGCCTGTCGTTATTACAATCGGTTTCCATTACTGCTGCGAAACTGGAAATGTCACGTAAATAGCTTACTCCCGTGAGGGGTTCTGGAAGCATTTAATACGAATAAACGTTTGAAAAAGAAATAAGTTTTATACTTTTTACCCTGTGATTACTGTATAAGCAGTGTGATATTTTAAAAGCAGATTGCTTTGCTTCTTTCTATTTAGAAAAGGTATTTTATTCTAGCTTTTTTAAACTATCATGGTTTAAAACCGTAAAGACATAATATAGTAAATATAGTTTTATAACACCAAACGGGTAACAATAACAAATTAATTTTAATTTTAATAAATTTTAACAGTTTAATTTTAATCATGTTACACGTTTCGTGTTCTAATATGTTTATTCTAGGTAATCTGCAAACTATTAAAGCATTTACAATTATTATCATGAATTATTCTAACACATTAATTAAATGCACGAGTGTTTAATTATAATCATTCACCATTAATTGACCCATTCACTGCCCAACCACAGTATATATTATCGACATGATAATAAGTAGCATCATAAGGACTGCAAATGTAAATATAAATAAAAATGTTTTCCTTTTAACCCTTCAAAACGTTCCATTTATCACAAAAGTAACCTTACAAGAAGATGCAAATAGTCTTCACGCAAAAACCCGTCCAAAATAACGTGACCCAAATCGGTAGCTCAGCAAAACAAATTCAGGTAAATAAACAAGACTACAAAACAGGCCACACCGTTCCAGGTGATGACCCGTCTCTCCCAGGGTCCCGATCCATACATATTTATCTATCTCGGGGACACCAATTGCCACTACTATTTTATACGCGGTCTGAATAAGCGAACAAAGCTTTTTGCCGGCTATAGTTGATAGGGATTCGACAGGGAAAATGGGCAAAAAATGTGCGTGTACTGAAATTTTACAGCATGCTTAGGCCTGAAATACACGGGTTTATATTTATTTTATTCTCTGAAATAATAATTTCATTTATCGCATGTATTTTTATAAACACCACGAAAAAGGTCATTAGACAAGCTTTCATATGTTAGGAACCACCCTCGTCATTGTTGTTTTTAATGTTCGATACAAATTTATTTTTATTTAAATGTCCTAGGATCTATATTCAAGTTCTATGCTTATAAATAGATTTTAAAGATCATAAATCCTAATCACTTGGACATACTACTGTGATACTTAATACACTCTTGAAGCAGCATACTGTGTATTCTCAGCCTTAAACCATTTTAGCTAGGCATTTTGAATCCGGAATGCTGGGATAATATTCAAAGAATGTGGAATCTCTTTTGTTCAACCTACTTGACTAATTCTAAGAACCACTGGGATTAAATTAAAGTGGGGGAAAAGATCCAATCCACTTCATTATATTTTCATTTGAGCTACTTTGTGTATCAAAGAAAAACAAGACACGAAATCATAATGCGCGAGTGTTTTTATGGAAATTTTTCAAAGTGGAATAATGCTCTTAATGAAACAGAAAGACGACCCCTTAGCAACCCCATGCTTTTGTCTTTCAATTAAATTTTAAAGTAATACCTTAAGGTGATGCTTGGAATAAATTAGCTCCTTTACTAAAAGCTTTTTGTTTTTTGTATCTTTACAAAATATTTTTGTTTTAACTCAAAAACATGAAACAGAGTAAGTATATAAAATTGTACATTGTACACACATACTGTTTCGTTGTGTTTCAATGAATAGTTTATCAATCGATGAATAAAATAAATAATTTGCAATTATCAATTATCGCAATCTCATAAAATAAAAACATGAAAGTATTTACGAGATTGTGGTATTTCATATTATTTTAATAATATATTTATATTAGAATAATTATATATTTTTAACTTGCTAGTTATAGGGATAACATATTATAGAATAGCAGCGCCTACAAATACAATTTGTAAAAACATTGAAGCGACAACACAAGCTTCAAGTAAACCTAATTCTCATTAACGGAACACAAAAGATGCAGGTAATTCAAGATACGAGTTTTAAAATAAACCCCGCTTGTCCACGCAGGTTGAATAACTCTGAATAGCCCCGACTTAATTCACCAAAGGAGGTGGATCTGGCTATGTAAATGTTTAGATTATTGTCATGTCCAGATTAATGTAGGGTACTCAACTAGTTAGAATTGAATGGAATACATTTGAGATTAAGTTGTAATCTTGCTGTTTCGGTTAAGTGAATTGCTATTTCCAAAGCTTTGTTGAAATGTTCTCTTAGAATTTAATTATATTCTATGCCTTCGGTACTGCTTTAGTAGCAAATAGCCAAAATGCAAATAGATCACTGATTAAACACTTTTGAGTTATTTATTGTAAAATATTAAATGGCTCTCTTTCTGTCCCGCCCGCGGCTTCACCTGCATACATTTTTCGTATTTTCTTCTTTATAATCTTCCCTGAAAAAATGTCAAGATCAAAACTAGCTAAGTCCAATTTAGCTAGTTTTGATCGGTTCTTAAGTTAAGCGAGAGTATTAAACGGCAATATTACTTTTATAGTTTATCAGGAAATTATGTAAATAGATCAAATGCTTGAACTCTATGGTATGTAGAATAATTCCTTTATTTTAGACATAAGGGAAAAACTGCTGCTAAGCACGTTTAAGTGTCTAATTAAATGTGTTAAGTCTGATACGTTGAATTTCTACGGGATGCTCAAGTACCCCAACGTAGCTTTAAGAAGTTTTGAACTAAATACCTAAGGAATTCCTATTCTAAAAAGTTCTTACAACAAAAACGTGCTAAAAATTGGCAATTTACTTAAACGCTTTATCACGTGCCGGTAACAAATTTAGAGATATCCAAGCTTTACATTTTAAACAAAACGGAAATCATTCCGATGTTCCTTCTAAAAATATTTAGTAAAATGGCTTATACCTTAAACTTCGTACAAGTGAATGTATACAAGAAACTGTACACAAAGGTTGTCTTAATGCTAAGGTACCTATCTAGTATTTAACTGATAAACGGGTTCATAACATTCATACAATAAACTATCCAATAGTCAAGGTTACTTATATACGGACCTTCTAAATTTAAAATATAATATTTTGCAGAATGGAACTGATTTCCAAATTAGCTATTCAAGATTATTTGGCGCACTGCCCAGTTGTTCTCGTACTTAACAGCAACTTTCTACTTTTCAGTTTATTAATAATGCAAAATCAATGCATCTAGTGAAGCTATGTTGTAATGGAGTCCTTTATTTTCAAATGTTGAAAGGACGCGTATTTTTCATGGAGTTAATTTATTTTACTGTTTTTTTTCTCGTTTATATAAAACGTACATAACACAACGTGGTACAGTTGTAATGTTGCTTACGTTGTTATTATATTCACTTTTTATTCATTTTCAAGTTTGTCTAAATTAATGTAGAAATAGTTTTCAACGCGCAACGAATCGAAATATGTCCAGATAAGGTATTCTTAATTTTTGAAATGGCTAGAATTCGCAAAATTAAATAAGACTTTTCAAGGATTTATTAACATTTTAATAATTTTACCGAAAACAACATATACAAAACCCGTTTATAAAGTGTACCGCTACGCTCAATTTAATGAACAATGAGAATAAAATGGACTCACTCGGAGGCTGCTTGCTCATTTGAACCGAGGTTGCGTGAATTCATCATGCTTACCTGAAAAGAGAATTACAAAATTACATCATAGTGACACACATAGCAAGATATATAATTAAGTATTAAGTAATACTATAATAAGTATATTAAGTAATACTATATTAAGTAATACTATATTAAGTAATACTATATTAAGTAATACTATATTAAGTAATACTATATTAAGTAATACTATATTGAAATACTATTAATCATGTTGTTCATCTAGTTAGGTCAAACATAGCGTTTCCTGAACCAATATTAAGACATGCAATTATGCTCAATGTTAAAGCTTTAAAATGACTTTAGTTTACTATCGCTTTCATGTGAGAATACAAAGCGAAATAATAAGTAAAAAATACACAAAAAAATATAATGAAAGAAGCGAAAAGCTCTGCGCCCAACAAAGCGAAATGTACTGAATTTTCGCCGTAACTTTATTATGCATGCCGTAATTATAAGTCTACGTAGTTTGAGTTGACTGTACCTACTAGTTACGGCCATATTTACTGCATATAACATGATTGTTAGTAATTCTCTATCAAAACGGTAATGATGCTGATTGTCCCAATGCCTTTGTTAACGTAAATTAATGTTAACAGATTATTATGATGAGTTTACTGAGAAATTTGTGTATAATGTTGTAACGCAATTAATAAATACTCTAAATATAGTTGGTATAATCATTACAGACCTCTATGTGTCACATCATTGTATAATACATTGTTTTGTCGTTATCAATGAAATAAACTCATTAATAATAATTACTTTAATTACTTTTTAATAAATAATTTATTGTTTTGAAATAGACTTTCCCACTTGAAGTAGCTCATGAAATTCAATTTGTATTGTATTTATTCGCAAATATTATAGTACTAAGGTACTATTTGCTAAATAATACTAAATGCTAAATAATATATTTTGGCCATAAAACCAAATATATGACGTGAACATTTTTGTATGACCAGAACAATATAATATGTAATATTGCATGAAATAAATACCAAATAGTTATATTAAAGTATTCTTAACACGTTAGCTGCGGCACCAATTTTTGCATACTTTCCGTTCCTGCGGCACGAGGTATAATCGGCCCGTACCGTGACCAGACGTTAGGGCGACACGCGGTCTATTAGACCCCACCTCCTTTTACAGACTAAAATCCATTTTCTGGCGCGAAATCAAAGATAAATGAGAATTTTGGTCCTTATTGATATAGACAGTGAATTGATGAACCCTAATCCACCGTCGCCCCGGGATCTGATGGCTAGTTTAGGAATTATTAGCAAAACAAAATATGGGATCTTATACACCTCGTAACGCACTGAAATAGGGCAAATTTTCGCTGCGATTAGTGATGGGAAAAATAATATCGACGTTTTTAAACAACTACTTTCAAAACCTAGACAAAGAACTACTGAAATATTAATTATATTACTTACCTGTTTTGTCAACGGCTGCTTTGCGTTTCTTGTGGAGTTTTTCACTACCTACAAAAATATCAATTAAGTGTTAAGTCCTAGTAATAATAACATTATTATCACGATATAGAATAATAGGTAATTCTAGATATGTTGCAAAGTATTAGGTACGTCAATAATCGTTATTACCAATAATATCTTTAGGTATAATATACTTAAGTAATAATATCTTACACTTACTTTAGGTACATAGCTACCAAGATAAGAAAAAACTAGGTACTTACTGAAGATTTTTTCATTAAAAACTTACCTGTTTCGGCTCTGTTTCTGGGTTTTTTAAAATTAACTTCTTCCGACATCGTTTAGACATGTTCGGCGCTGTAAAAGGATGTGCTCTCCAATCGAAGTGATGCACAACACTGGTCGCGGGAAGCTCGCGTTGGGATATGGGACGTTTTAGCCTCGTTCCGCACTGCATTAAAATTATATTAATTCAGTGCGGCACGAGGCCTAAGACATCCGGTACCAAGGTAGGTACACCACCGAGTCCGGAACCATTACATGATCTCAAATATATATTTATCTCTTTCCTACACTGGACCAAACCAAAGCTATGCCATTCGCACGACAGAGAAATTCACTTTTTTGCTTGCCGCACCACAGGGAAGTTGCATCAGGGGTGATTTAGGCCTCGCTTCGCACTTAACGTGTTAAGACAATAACCTCATAAATCTGGAATAGCCACAAAGCTAGCCAATTAAGGATATTCAGCAATAATAGCCTATTATTACACGTCTCCAAAGCGACAGATTTACAACCATTATAATAACGTCCTGATTACAACGTGGCCAGGTAACAATGCGTTAGGAATAATTTAATCTAGGCTATTCTCTAAATACTACTATATTAAAATAGATTTTGATGCATACCATGTAACATAAAAACTATTTCCCCTATTTCACCTATATTACAAAAGTAATGTTTGTAATTGTAACATACTTACAAAGTGCAGTTTCAGGTGACAAAATGTAATTTATAGTTTTTAATATTTATATTGAATTGGTTATCAACCAATAAAAACATATTTTTCTACTACTATTGTAATATCCAAAAGAAATTAGGAAAAGAAAACTTGTCTTTCTGTTTCATTCTACCTAGAGAGCTTCTACAGTTATTCTTCCAAGTTTCCAGTGAAAAAGAAAAAAATCTTGTAATTTTTCTCATACCATTTTCTAATAATTTAGAAAAACTTAAGTGAGAGTCAATCACTATAAAATAACAAGTAAGAAAAAAATACTTTATAACAAAGTAGTTAAATACATTTTCCGATACAAATTTCGAATCCCCGGAAAATCTGGCTCGACGTTTTTTGCTCGTCAAAGCCATCGACGAATTTAAATTTTTCAGTGAATGAACAAATCTTTATTGACACGGCTTAGCTTGCGAAACAACCGGGATTTATTTCAGGGTAGCTTAAGCCTAGTTCTGCGCATATGGGACACCATGTATATTCATTGAATGATAAAATATATAGCATGACCAGTATGAGTACCCCTATTTAAGTCTAGACACCTCTTGACGAGAGAGATTAGGCTTTAATTCACCAAACCCGGCCAAATGCGGTTGATGAATGTCACATGTCCTTCAAACCCTTTAAAGAGCTCGAAACATGCCAGTTTCTTCACGTGCTTTATCCGTCAAGGCAAACGACAAGACATGTAGTAAGACAGCACGCGAAACCCAGAAATATCTAAAAATTATATCTATAAAATAAAAATTTTTTTATATTATGACGGGTGTCCCAAGGAACCAGTTAAGGAACGGTGCCGGTGGTTACCTCAGGTTGAGTTTACGAGTCTACTTACAAAAGTTCAGAATTATCTTAATATAATTCAAAGAATGTTTTCATGATAAGATGAAATCTTTTAAAAACCAGAAATGGATACAGTGGCGTTCTTTGAAGACGACGAAAAACATAAGAAATTAAATCATTATTCAATTTAATAGTTTTTGTAGTGAACAGTACCTAATATTAAGATGTCGTTATTATGGTTTACTTTATAACTGTTTGAACTTATCTACGTTTAATTGATTGATTGAAAAATTAGAACAGAATAATCATAAAATAGTAAATCATGATCATAAATTAGACCAGCGTTTTATAATTATTATTTTTTTTGCCTTGATGGATCAAAATATCGAAAATGTGATTACAGCGGTGCGTCTTAATCCAAAAGAAAGAAATTTGAAAGAAATTTGCCAAAAAGTTACAAAGTAAAGAGCTTTAATATGCCCAGAAATAGAATCGCATAAGGAAATATAACGCGAGTTTTTCCCTTATAAAATGCCCATACTTTTATAAAAGTAAATCAAAAAACTCGGAATAAACCAAAATATTGCAAACAAAACAGGCAAGTAGGTAACACAATAACAGAACATCTAAAAATGCGATATATTCATGAAAACGAAACTCAGACCGCGACAATCTTAAGCTTGCGAAATATGAATAAGCTGCTTTACATCTGTAACTTTTTGTCAATTCATGTTGTGGCTTGACTTGTTAATAATTTTTCCCGATTGTTGGGGAGTTTTATTTTATAATATTCATAGAGTTTTATTTTTACTAAGCCGAAGAACAGAAAATATGTTTTATATTTTTTTTAAACTTACCTAAGATAAGTATTTATTTATTTTTGTAAAGATATAATTTGAAGTAAAGATTACGTATATAATTTTAACGCCCATAACGTGCGTACATGTTTCCGCGCGTTGCAGCTCTGTGATCTTCATTCCCGTGTACGGGCATTGAATTTGTTTTACCTTTATTAAATATTTACTTAAAATGCATATCTTTAATATTTTACACCAGTCATGCTAATAGAAAATTATATTATAGATTATTTTCAGGTCTAAAAAAGGGTAGTTCCTCTCCGCGTAGCTTAAATGTTATTGACGCTTCATAATCCTTTTAGGATGGACCATATTACACGAAAGGTGTTCACTGTAAATACATACGTTCTACCCTCTTAGTGTAAGTTTGGGTAAGTACCGTTTTCATGAAGTAATCTCATGAAAGATGTCAAACATTTAATTACCTACTCGGTTGAAGAATATAAAAGAAGTAAAATCCACGAGAGACTCATGTTAAGTTTCATAGAACCTACGTTACCTTTACCCTAAATTTTGTTCTGAACCTAAAAACAAATCCACTCGATCGACTATGAAATTTTCAAGACTCTTCAATATCAGTACCTACTCTCTGGATTCATATTTCCGATCCGCTATTTTATCAGAGGCTCCAATTTTGCCGGACTGACTCTGGGCTAATAACAAAAATATGGCGGACTAGGGTCTTTGTCCTTTTCAAAAAGATATTTCCATTAACCAGTTTTGATTATTTTCATTGAATTGATTAAATAAGGGTTCCGTTTTTGCCATTTGGCTACGGAACCCTAATATTGAGGAGCTACTTGTTAGCAGCAGGTTGATTTGGTATTTATAAGATACTTTAATACCCTTTTTGAATAAGTATATAAATAATTTTCTCTTAACGTACCTATAAGTATTATAAAAATGAACAACTCGAATGTATTTAATTCATGTCTTCGGAAATATATCGAACCCCTCAGGGTGCCAACCACCCCATTTCCTGAATTATGGATTGGATTATTCTAAGGTACCTCCAATAACGTCGATCGGCATTGCTAGCGAAATGAATTTCTGCAAAGTGATTTCTTCAGATTAATAAATGTGACGGTATAGTTTGGGATCCTGAGCCTGATAAAGCTATTTTTGTCAAGCATTTGTAAAAAAGAAAGAAAGAAATTAATTATTAATTATATTCATCTCTGAAGAAAAATATTAATTATTAATTATATTAATCTCAAAAGAAAAATATTAATTAAATTAATCTTTTTCTTTTGAGAATTTAAATGTGAAAATTATCTAGTTAATATTACACAATTTTATCACAAGTACATTTATTATTTTCATGCATATTTAGGGCTTGTTCTCGGTTATATGCAATAAGTATGGTTTTGACGATATAGGACAAGTTCTTAAGTTTTACCCAATCAATCGTCTATACGTTTTCGCATAATAAAAAACGCTATTAATAACTATCACGTTAGAATCTACTTCATTTAATATAAAATAAGTCAAGTCCGACGGCCTTTGGATCTCAAATCAGTACTAACTTCTTTTACTAGCCAATTGAATGAGACTTTATTGAATTTATTTGGTCTTTGCAGGGGTTTTTTAAGATTTCTTCCATTATTTCTTATTATGGAAGCTGAGAGTATTTAATAACTTCAAAGGGTTTTGAGACCGCTGAGGCTTACGAATTTTACAAGTAGCTATATTTATATTTTCCAGTTGATTGGTAGCATCAATCTACGTTTTTTGGGTGTAAACAGGTTTTGCCTAATTAATGTTTCCTGAGCGATGGGCATGAAAATACGTTATTAGATCACACAAATTAAAATCTGAAACTGTTAATGACTAACACAAAAGTCGGGTTGTAACAATGAAACACTAATCACTACATAATAAAAAAATTGATGTCTGTCCATCCCTTAGTAGGTATGTTTCTTCAATCTTGAAAACAACGCCTACATTTTTTTAATATGTAAAGTTGTTCAAGAGGTACGTTTAGAAGTATAATTGCGAGGCGAAATAAGGGTAGGTCGCTATTTGTCTATGTATAATTCTTAAATATGTATAGTATTAATTTCAATCAATACAAAAGAGGCATTGTAAACTAGAGGTAAATTACAAAACAAGAAGACAAATGCAAACATATTCAAACAATAAAGCCGAATACCCAAGACGCTCGATTTCCGAGGCACATGTAAACCAGGCGAAGCGTAAATCACCCGGTTAGTTCCAATAGATTTGCTACGTCTAGAAATGCACAATGCAGTAAGCCTACCCCGAAGGGATTAGTGTCCGACAGACGGGGTTTGGATGTTTGGATGAATTTGGGATAAACTTATCGCGGTTCATTTTTTTCTAGCATTTTACTATGTGATTCCAATTTATAAGGCTTTTGCCGAGGAAATATCACTCGAAAAGATATAATTAGATGTCTTAGTAAATTAACACAGCAACATCCAGTCAAGCTCTGCAGATTGTACAAACATAAAATAATACTAGGATTTTCTAAACTTTTTCAGAACAGAGCACATTAAATAAACTTTGTCTCTATGTAGCAGTGTGATCACTTCCTATATAAGGTTTTGGGCTAGATTTTGAGCTTCAGCGGGCAAATCTGCGAGATACAGCTAGTATTTATATTTCCTCAGAAAATAATTCTAAAATTAAAACGTAGATATTGTTTATTTCAGTGAACCCACCTACTTCCAATATTCACTTGCACCAGCCTCCATACTTTACTATGAAGTTGAAGAATTTGGGTCATTCGTGTATGAGACGATTTCTTCCAATACATTTGCTGATACTTATCGATTACCAATAAAATTATCTGCAACACTGGGATATCGTGGCTGTAGAAGGAAAACTAACTAAGTAACAAAACTAAAATCGGGAGAAAAACGCGATTTACTGTTTTTTTGCGACAAAAATAGCGATAACATTTTTTTGGCAAAAAAATTTACTGTCCACTTTTTGATATTTTATAAATTAATACTCTGCCTATGTTTTTACATAAGCATAAACGTTTTTGGAGAATTGGTTAGTGAGAAAAAAAATATAAAACAACCAGGTATTTTTCCCTCGCTAGAGTTTTGAATGTGTATGTCAGTTAGTTACTTTTGTATGCTAGTTAGTTACTTCTCCTCCGACAATATTTTGCGCTGAAGCTTAAAAAGCATACGGTAAACGCCCTTATGTAATTTTCCTACATCAAAGAAATCTTACAATGTCTTCTTATGTACTTTATAATTCGTAAAATCATTCTATCCATTTGCAAAGATTTTTATTTTTTATGTATATAATTTGAAATAATGCCAGACAATTAATACTTTATCATTTCTTTTAATTAAGAGCATGAAAAAAAATAAGGAAACCTCTGAAACACCTCCGATTTAGTGTCAGACTTATAAAATCAATGATTACGTTAGGTACATAACAAACGACTATTTCCCATAAAATCAACGGTGATAAAACAACAATTGTAGCTTAGTTTAGAACACAATAATTATAAATTATCTAAAAACACTTAGGTACGTAAACTATAATGAAAAAGCCTATACAGTAAGCTTAGAATAATCTATTTTGATTCAGTCTCATCTCATCGTTATAAAATCACTTCAAAACAATTTGAACTTGATATCCATTCAATGGCTTAAGGCTATGATTTCTGCTTATAAAATACACAACAACACAACATTGTAACATAATGTATTAATATTTCAACAACAAACTTGGAAATACGGCTGCACTGTTTTGCAACTGTATCATAACGTTTATTTCCAAAAAGGACTAAGATCCTACTATCTAATACTTAAACAACATTTCTTCAGTCTTCGTTTAGGAAAATCAAAAAATAAATCAAATTTCAGAACGACTCATTGGCATAATTAAAAACGAAAAAACGAACAACTTTTCATTGCTATGACAGCAAACTTCTAACTAGGTAAATTTAGCAAGAAGATAACACTTAATTCATTTTATTATTCCTGGAGAAATCCAGTATCTAGTAATCCTATTGAAATTATTTTGTATGCGCCTATCGTTGCCCCTATGCATTAACTATTAATCAGCTTTTTCTATTCTATTTAGAATCATTGCCCGATTGCAAATCGTCTTGTAAAAGCTTGCCTTCATCAAAAACTGATAGTTTTCTGATAGAAGGCAAGCTTTCCTAGCATTCGTGTAATTCCTTGAATATTGTTTTTTTTTTTGCATAGATTAAGTAGGTCTGTTTTCTTTGCTTCCGTGATTGGAAGATGGTTTTCATTGGTCAGTATCTGTTGGGCAATGTTAATTTTATTTTCGACGTTTGTTGCCCTCCTGGTCATACATCCAGGACCGCAAGAGGTTTCCAGTGATTTAAGAGCATTTGTTATTGTAGCGGAATTTAATGATGTTTTTGATTATTTTGTTAGCAAGTTCCTTGACGTGGATCATGTCTTTATAGGAATGCATGAACATTGTATGGGCCAACACTTTTGTTATGCTTTGTAGATCGCGCTCTGTTCATGATACCTTTCAAATCAATTACCGAGTAGGTACACTTTTGTGTATCTCTTTTTTTTTCAGACAAACCCAATTTTAAGTGTAGTCGAGCAGAAGTACTTAGTAAGTACTTCTGTGTCTGGACGAGATGTAACAAATAGGCAGACATGTATTGGTTTCGGTTTTGGCCAGAGCAAGTATCCGAATAGAGCGTAACATTTGTCAATTCTTTTGGGATAGTTTTGACCCAAGTATTAATGGCTAAAACTAAGCAAAAGCTTTAAAACAAAATACCTTATTTAATTTTACGTGTCCTAAACTTGTTCAAAATCCACAAACTTTAAGTGGACAATTTAACTAAGTGATTTTATTCCCTTTGTATTTAACCATTATGGTCACAATCATAACGAGCGATAATTCATTAACTAACCTTATTTAATTTTGCCAATTTCATTGGTCCTGCTGGACCATAAATGTGTCGAGGGAAAACTAACTAAGTGATCTTATGGACTTTACGCTGTTGCAAAGTTTGTCAATGATGTCATTTATGTATTTATGGCTGAGTTATTTAATTTTCCTTCGCTACTTTTTTGTCTATTTTGAGAAGTTCATTTCTCCATCTGTTCCGACTTGTAAGTTTAATTAACAGATAACTTTTTGATTAATTATGATAGCGAAACGTTAGTAACACAGAAAGATGCGGCTTGAATTAGACTTTATAGAAATGCAATAAAGTCGATTTCGCAAAATGTGTTAGTTAGTTAGTTCTCCAACTACAGCAGCGATATAAGAAATGTCATCGAATATATTAGAATTTATGTTTCCTTTTGTGATTTATTAATGTTTTTTTTATATTTTCCGATTTTTACATTTATCATATCACTTTTCTCACTCAAACATAATTTGTGCTATTTACATAGCTCGTCGAATACTAAGTAAACGACAAATTAATGCTATGAAAGTTCTATAAATAATAATAATTGTTATTTACTTGATTGTATAAAAGTTAATGTGACATTAACATCTTTGCTTTACCTACATCTACACCACCTACGCTTTTATCGGTAATTTTTCACAAAATAATAAGAGTCGTTGGTTAGATCATTGGTTAATTACGAAACACTTTTTGCCTAATTAAAAGAGCAAGTATTTTAGTCAATTCCCCGGGTAACCTCGTCGCCCTAAAATAATCAACAAAAAGTTGACCCAACCACGCCGCGCGAACTTTCTTCATTTGGGTCCCGAATCTAAAATACGTGGCGACTTTATAGATTTATAAAACTGCTTACAGTTTCACGTTAAAAAGATAACTAAAGCTTTGCAAATGATTAGCCCCTTAGGAGTTGGCGCATAGCATATTAATTAAATTCTAAATAAGGCAACAAACTATTAATTCATTCATAATCATTGCTGTTTGGTGCCGTTCTAAGAATAGTAATAATCTCTTTCCGTGTATTAGTGTATCAAACCGAGTAAAGGATTTATTTACTACCAATGCGATCACCAACCCACATAGTAAACATTGTGGTTATATCAAATCGTTCAAGATTCAACGGAGACACCCATAGCAAATATCAGGACGTAAAATAAAGCAAATAGGTATATTACAAACATATTAAAATCTATAACACCAGCTAGAATATACCTACGAAATATAATGTTATCTTTAGTTGAATGTTTAGCAAAGCATGTTTATCTTCAAACCAATAAAAATAAATATTCCATCAAATTCCTTAACATCAAGCTCTCGTGAACATCTAAGATCAAATCACAAACTTCGTAGATCCCAAAAGGGCATAGACAAGACAATGAGATCACTATACGTGACACAAGTAAAACCTCTTTATGAAATCCAATGTGAATATTCCAGTACTTTCATCAGAGATAAAGTTCTTTGTTTGAAAATCATTGGATATTCTGTAGGTACGGCGGGTAGGTAAATAATAAAAGTGGTTGGAATGTCGCGCCCTCGATTCTGTCCGTCTGTTGAATACAAATTGGTCTAATTTAAACCTTATGTAGTCTATTGTTCTGTGTTTATCGCGTATTCATAGATGGATCAACTTTATTGCTAAGCTTAAAACATTTTTGGTCTACGTGTGGGCAGAATTAGTTTAATCTCAGCTTTGTAAAGGAGGTTTTATGACAAAACTATCTGCATACCGGATTTTGATTTCTCTCGTTATTGTAGTTATTTTCTCTTTGAAATAATTTGTTTTTCGCGGTAAAAATAGTGTTTTAATTCAGCTCCAGAAATTGCACGGGTTTCGCTAATGGAACGCATTATATCATTTAGATCTTTTATGTGGTTTATTCTCAATAGTGAAGCATGTAAGGATTCCTATGATGATGATGAAAATGTAATAAAAAATACCTTTTTACGTAACAAAATGCCACCAAAACTCCCTTCGTGTGTTGGAATTCAATATCTTGTTGGTCTTCTGAGAATTGAGATATTAATATCTCTTTTAAAATGAGAAACATTGTATATTGTTACTGAAGGTTCACGTGTACACATATTTTATACAAGAATCCTTTTTGCTTTTATATTTTATACGAGAGATTTCTCGGTCCAATTATCTAAAAAACTTATATACTGCTCAATATTTTTGTTATGATTTATCCCTGTTCACGGTCTCCTATAAAAAATAAATTAATAACATAAAAGACACCAGTTACGAAAAAATACTGTCAAACTTGCGTATTAAAAATATGAGTGTGATGTTTGTTGTTTTGATAGCTACAGGTTAGCGTCATAGATTATTCTAAAACTCCTTTTTAGACATATTCAAAAAGTCTCTCTTGATTCTTATAAAAACAATTTAAAACACCGTATTCAATACAAAAATACAGCCTCACCGCCTAAGCTTAGGTACTACTAATGGATATCGGTATCACTTTAGACATTTGAAGCCTAGCCTGGACCTCAACTGTCATTTTAGTACATTATGTTTGACAGCTGCTGGTAGCAGCTGTCATTATATAAATCTTTATTATTAATAAAAGCTGATAATTACACATAAACCTCACTGGACATTGATTTCAAGTTAGGTGTTAAGGCAAGGTCTCTACAAAACTAAAACTTAGGCCGCAGGACGTACAAACAAGGCCATTGCCATCATTACCCGATGTAAAAATACATCTCAATCTGTTATTCCCCACAAAGCCACAATAAATTCAACGGCAACCGTAACAAATTCTCCTTGTACCCTTATCACCCCGAATTGGCCATTTTGGCATAGATGTGCCCCTGCTTTGCGCATCTGTACCAGCATGGCCTAATGTAGCGTTCTCAAATTCTCTACATAAAAGTTTAGCAGTTAAACTAAGTGCTTTTGCAGGCTATAGAATTAGATCGTTTACGAATGCTTTGACGAGTCGAAATAGGAAGCTTGCATTATGAATGAAACTAAATTGGAATGTTTTGGATATTAACCTAAACTTAGTTCCAATTTAGTATTTCTGGATTGGTTATTCGTCCACTAACAAAGTTGACAGATGTTTTAGTCAAAGCTGGCAGTTCACGATGGATGCAGGCTGCATCTGACCGTGAAATCATTATAGGCTTCTTTTAATGCACCAGTGAACGTCCGATAGCTGAAATTTGATGATGATGATGATGAATAAGACATTTAAAATTTTCCTATATGCTTTGTCGGAATGACTTATTTTCAAGTACCTACATAATAGACCAAGAGCCCGTGATGGCCAGACCTTCCTTTAATTCACAAGCGTGAAAATTATTTCATGTGTATGTCTAACATAGGTAAGAATAACCCCCAAACATGAAACCTGGATCGTGGTTCCTTTGGGAGATAACAGGTAAAAGGTTGTTATCTCCCAAAGGAACCGCGATCCAGGTTTCATGTTTGGGGGTTATTCTTACCTATGTTAGACATACACATGAAAGAATTTTCACGCTTGTGAATTAAAGGAAGGTCTGGCCATCACGGGCTCTTAGGTTATAATGACTTGTATATTATACTTGTGAGTTCTTTATGAAAGAACACAAAATAGAAAAATAAAAGTGTAGATATGCTTATGAGAAGCATACACTTTCAGTGCAAAACATACATTGCTATTCAGTTTTATTCTATGTTCTTTATATTCCGTATACATAATGTTAAACGATACTCAACTTACATTACAGGCATACCAAAACAGCTGGTAAACTTATCTCATATATAAAAATCAATTGCTGGTTGTTAGCTTCGCTGAAACTCGGGAACGGTCGGTTCGATTTAGCTGGTTTTGGTCATAAAATCCAGGGAAGGTTAAAACGAAAACTATAGAAAGCCACAGTTGTAGGGTGAAGCCACGCGGGGTTTAACTAGTATATAATAGAACATACATAAATATAATTAAATATATTAAATTATACATATAGAACATCCAGACACCGGAACAAAATATCTGCAGATCGTACAATTAAATTTAGTTCAGAAGGAGAATCGAATGCGCAACCTCCTGCGTCGTAGGTAGAACTTCGCCCGCTGATCCTCAGAGGTCTATAAACATGACAACGACTACTACTCTTTAAATCCTTATGAGAAAAATATTTAAACTTTAGATATTGATTCCGGGTGGTAACTTGTCTAGCTCATAGGGCCCTAAGCTGTGCCTTGCACAGGCATGTCTCAGTAAGATCCCTTGCCAAATGCAATGTAAGAATGAGAATTTTTACTACCACTCGGTATGTCTGCTCTGGCTTTTCTGATTCCAGATCTTGCCGTTTAAATCCAATGGAGCCTTTGACGATTAACATGCTTTTGTTGCTGTATAACAGTATGTTTTCCAGATTTAATATCAAGATATAATTTGACAAAATAAAGGCAAAAACACATTAATAGAACAATACCCGACGACGATTTGAATCAATTTGTTTTATTTATACATATACAATTATCTTATTAACCTGTTACTGCCTTAATGTTTTATATTTTGAAAGTTGAATCAAGTGAAGACGAACGTGTTAAAAAAAAATTAAAACTAACAAAGTGATATTTCCTTGGCAATCACTTAAGGTTTCCCAGAATATAACAAGCTAAATAAGTTTTATATTCGAAGATATCAGATGACGGAACCTCAAGCGCCTTGTTCTGCAAACTTTCCAACCGTGGCTCATCTTCTGAGTTACAGAATAATTAATGCTGAAGGAAAAGCCAAGGTAAAATATAAAGTTTCCTTTCTGACAAGTACCTACTTGACGTAATAAAATTATGAGATATCTGTTTCAAGCAAACAGTAAAATTTGTAGCTACTTAGCTGAAATTAACGAGACATCCCGTCGGCCAATTTCAGTTTTTATATAACTCTTTGGTGACACTAAAATAATAATCATACAAATTCAATATTTATGTGGTTATGATCGAGTCATATTATGTATTATCTTACGATTTGTTGAGATACTCACTAATAAAAATACTTATCACGGAAGGTATATTATTTTTAATTTTATATCTCACAAATATCTTTGTGCTATAAAAAAAGTAACGCCAAAAAATATACCTCATAAGTTCCCTAAGTGGTATTATGTTACGTAAGTTTCTAAATGAAGGTTTCTACTTTACAAAATGTTCCCCGGCGGAGCATAACCTAAAGTACTGCTCATAGATTAAACTTACAACTATAACCCTAAATTGAATACTATAACTCACTCTAGACCAAGGTCTTACGCTCAAACTACGGTCTAGGTTATTCATTGGTGACATAATGGAAATATGAATAATTCTGCTGACTCGCCTCCCTAGAGTAAGGAAGTATGGAAGTTTCTGAATCGTCACGATTCGTAGATCTGAATTCTACTTCATAGTTTGACGTCACATTGTCGGTAACTAAAGCCTCATGTGGTTAGAGCGTTTCAAGTTGGATAAGTTTTGAATGTAATTGCTAATATAGAAATGGAAAGTGGTAAACTAGTTATATTATCATCAAAACTAAGCGAAGGTGGGTCGTTTTTGCTTTATAACTTTGTAAATGATAAAAATCAAGTACCTATTACAAAATTTACAAAGTTATATCGAATTTAAAAACGATTAATACCAGCAAAAAAGTATTTGTTTACTCTCTCAATTCAACTCATTCCTAAATTTTACTGGGACCTGTCTACATAAAAGAGTCTTAAGATAGATTATTAGTAAAGCTTTTAGAAGGCCCTGTCAACGATCCTAGTGCTAACAAAGCGCCTCCTCTCAATATTCAGACAAATACATCAATAAATTACTTCCTACGGCCTTCAGCTTTGATAAATGATCACGATAAATCTTTCATCTTGCGGATGAGAAAATATATTTGTAATTTCGTATAGTTTCAACTGTCTTGATGTGCGATCGTGTTTTCCGAAAAACCACACAACGATCCAGATTATTTACAAGTATAGTATACGCACAAAATGTCTGTATGATATCGGCCTAAGAGTAGTACAACCACTTCTATTCCCACAGGAATATTCATTTTTCTTTTTATTATAGCATGATGATTCTAATTTCGCTAAGAATCTCACAAGCCTTGTTCGATCACAATAATGAGCCTTAAATACTCGTTGCTGTGGATCAAAAAGCAAATCTCCCTACAATGTGGGTCGCAGGTCAAAATTTCAATTTCCGTACGGAAAAGATAAATTTTCTTGTCGTTTATTGACGCTCTGCGCTTGATTGATTACACCATGTTGGATAAATAAAATACCACTTCGCGCAAAATCAATAGAAGGTTGAAAATTGTTTGCAGTTATTGAACGTTCAAATTGAAGTTTTTGGGAGGAAAGAAAATACAGAGAATATTGGGTAGCGTCATTCTTCGAAAAACTTATTTCAAATTTTCCAGACTAATAAAAATACTTGAGCAGTGTTGGCTAAGTCGAAGCACACTCGACCTTCATTCCGAAGTAGGTTCAAACCCCGCTGCGAACTTTTAATATTTAATTTTCTACTTGAAATTATGTATTATAAATCACGTGACCTAACGGTGAAGCCAAACATCGCTAAGAGTCGTTCACTATGCCTTTCTTGTGCAATCGTGTAGTGATGATGAGTCATTTATTGCCGCTTTTATTTGATCTGTCCATCTCATAGGCGATCTTCCACGTGGCCTGGTACCCTCAACCTCAACAAGAGGGTTATCTAATGCTTAACATAACTTACTGATTAAAAATACAACAAATACAAAAAAAAAACACCTAAATGTTTAAACCATACACGTAATTTGGGCCCATCATTAAAGTTTCAGTCCATTGTCATGTAAAATAGTTGATCCAATGCGAGTATAATTATTTGTTCTGGCGCTGATCTAATTTAATGAAGATAACTAGATTTTCTGACATATCGAACGCATACCGGGTATTCGCAAAGTATTGGAGTTTTGTTTAATTTGCAGTTGATTTCTGAAACATTTTAAATTGAAACTGTTGTGTCAAAGTAAGGAAAGTGTTGTTGCACTTTGAACTTTTCAGTTCTTTACAACATTTTTTTGTTGGTTTCTGAACATCTTAGATAGTTAATACATACATCAATATGATTATTGTGGTTATAATTTTTACAGAAACTTTACACATTAGTGGTACCTACTTCTATACACATATAAGTCAATTAAAAAAAAATCTTACTGTTAATTCTCTAATAGCATTATCCGTATCATCGAAGTTTCATAAACGAAGCCTAAAAGTTCAAAACATTTTTAATACTAAAACGGTGATCGGATGTTTCTAGAAAGTCGGAAACTCCCCTCCGGGCTCTTTTCTTTCGTAATAAAATAATAAATTTATTGAGTTAACGGACGCCCTCAGAATAGGTACTTTTTCATGATGGATATTCGATTATATGAAGGACCACTTACGTAAGCGAAAATGCTTTTTAAGTCCAATTACCTGTCTGGCCGACATTTTATCGGGATAAAAATAACAAGGCTTTAATTTTATAATAATGGAGGGATATCTTGCCTACGTTCAATGAAATTAATCATACTCCGATAATTTCCGATAAATCTCTAAAGGCAGTGACTTTACAAATCTAACTAAAAGCACTGGTGACATGGAATAATCATTTGCAAATCACTCATAGGCCTACTTACTAGCATGAAGTCAGTGAAATTATGATGATACCTATAACCGATGTTATCTAACACAACTTACTTTAAAAACATTTTTATTAGTTTAATAGGTTTAATATTTATAAAAAATAATCGCCTAAATAATTTTGAGAGCAGCGTCGTTCTAAGTTCAGTACCAACTATCTGCGATCACCAACACGCCTGTAGCTCTATTCCTATCATAGTATTTTAATTTACGATCTAGAATACAAATACCGATCTTAGGCAGCTATAATCAGCAAGTAACAACATAGAAAGCTCACAATTTCAATAAAATTCTTCTCTCCTTTTAAAACTCTAAATCCAAAACAATTCCTTTTGTTTGTAGTAATCTAAAACAAAATCTTCTAGCTGGAGAATCTACGGCGAGGGGCACATTATCAGTCGGATCGGGAGATAGCTCTGTCCAAATGCTATGCAAATGATCAGCGAACGAATGGTGCTTATTTAGACAATCTTATTGTAAATACAAAGGGTTTTTGTTCAGCTAGTTGTTTACTGCGAACTGTTGTAGGTAGGTAGCTTAAAAACTGTGTGTTTATGGGAGTTTCTTGTGAATTTTGATGTTAATCCATTATAAGTTAAATAAATACCAAAATATTACGAGTGTGTTTAACCTAAAGCGTCTACTAAATATCTGTTAACGTACCTATAACTGAATAAATCACAATTACATTCATGACTACATAATTATTTATAACATAAAAAAACACCTCGAACACCCGGAACAAATACCTGCAGATCATGCCAATATCTGTCTCCAAGCGGGAATCGAAACCGGATCCTCTTGCTTCGAAGGCGATCCTCTGCCCATTGTGCCCCAGAGAATTGAGCATTCTCCATCTCACGTCAATTGCTGGACATAGGCCTCCCAGTTATTTTTATCGGAAGTAGGTTGCATCCAACGTGAACAGTTTTCACTAAATCATTTGTCCACCGTGTTTCTCACCTTGTCTTCATTCAAAAACTCTTCACATATTTTAATAATATAGTTTAAAATTTTGTTTTTTTTTAATGGAATTTTATATCATAATACTCCCAGTAAAAACTTGTTATCAACAAAGTGACAAACTAGACTTAATGCAAGTTGGTTTGCAAATTAGAGAATATTTCAGTTCAATTCCAAACTGAGATTGCAGCTCTTCAAGTTGCTATGCAAACGAACGTTGGCGGCAGATCTATTTTTCATTCTACAGAACATCAGGGATAATTAAATGCAATAAATAAGCACATCTTAGGCTCTTAGGTAAAAAATTAAGTTAAAGTTTTTAAACAGAATATTTCTTTTAGTTGAGCTTTCGTTTTTTGAGGTATTTTTCGCAACACCATTCTGGTTAGTTTCTAAGAAACTAACGGTCTAGCATAAATTTGCTTTATAATTGCTTAACATTTTTTTCAATTCCAAAGCTTTGTAGGGACAAACTGAAATATATCCCTGGATAATTAACGAAGCACCTGGGTCCAATAACTTTCATACAGTATATAATACAAGTTAGCAAGGTCTAGCTAATTTTCCCGGTTGTTGTTACAGGAAGTATGTCTTAAATTTACTTCAACTCGCTGCATATATAACTGTCTTTATGTCCAGAACTAGGTCACAAACATAAACTACTTGAAACAAGAACACTGCACTGGATGTTTTTGAAATGGTTTATAACAAACTTTATAATGTCAGATTTGTAGGATGATTTCACATTCATATTCAATTGAATGATTTTAGTAATATCATGTAATATCTATATTTATAAAAGAAAAATTCGTGTTATTTACACTATTTATACACAGGAAAGCTATTTGTAAATAAAAATACGTAGGTATTATATTATACATTTAATTATAAATGTTACATGTATTGAGGGCAAGTATGTTGAAAGACAGATGAAAGGATTCTCAACACGTATAACGTATTTTTCATACAACCTTAACCGGGATTTCCAAATCCTTTGATCCTTAGATTATAACGTCATTTCAAATTGCCGTGCTGTTTATGAAAACATATTAGTTACGCAAACGAAATCTTGTAATTTCAAAAGGTACAGATACGCGGAAAAGTTAATCAGTGCTGAAGGGTCGTCGGCTAATTTATTTTGACCTTTGAGTACCGTATGAGCCCTTCTTGTTGTAATCAATTTAGGCGGGTGAGAGGGTCATGTGTGACTGGTTTATTAGACAGAAAGGTTTCAACACTTTTCTAGTGAAGTTCAAATTACATTTGGGAATGAGATTGTGGGCTTATTCCACATACCTACCTACTTACTTATACCTAGTTACACATAATTTACACATTTACAAGTAAAACATTTGTTCCTAATTTTAATACCTACAATTTATACTAATACACACTTTACACACTATTATAAACACTAAAAGTATTTATTTATTTATAACATAATAATTATCTATTTATAATATACATAAATATATATACACATAAACAAATATTAATAACATACATTACGTTTCATACAAAATAAATATTTGGTCAATCCTTACAAAATATAATTTAATTCTCGTTTCTAAATCCGTACCCTGTCGCGAATGACATTTCAAAGTCGCAAGCCTATTGTTCTCGGGCGGCCGCTCGCCGCGCGCGCGCCGCGCACCGCACAGCGCCATCTCGGATGGCCAGTCTGAACCTCACTTCGAGACGCGACGCTCGTGCTTACGTAACGCTGATTGTATTGTATCGCTTGCGCGCTTTATTCTTTTGCATCTTTCGCTAAATATATCCATAATCCTTCTATAAACTTTATTAATTACCTCAAACTCCTAAACTGGTGACCCCGACGAACACGTAAGGATACATAATGCAGAAACACAGTGAAAGTGATAACAGTGACGATAGCCAGGTCCGGACTCAGGACAATGTGTCGAAGCGTGTTAAGAAGATGCGGAGAACCAACTCGCCCGATAAATCCTTGACCAGCACGGCTACATTCAACGTTAAGGTACCAACATTTTCCCCCGATGACCCGGAAATCTGGTTCGCGGTGTTAGAGGGCCAATTTGCAAATTACGGCATTGTTGATGATGCTATAAAATTCAACAATGTCATCACTAAACTCGATATGTGTCATGCGAAAGCCGTGAAAGACATCATAATTAACCCGCCCGCCCGCAACCGCTACGAAAAGATCAAAGGAGAATTAATAAGGCGTCTCACTGCATCACACGAAAATAAAGTCAGGCAGCTACTTACCCACGAAGAGATTGGTGACCGAAAGGCATCCCAGTTTTTACGTCATCTTCGTGATCTGGCCGGACCGAGCATTCCTGAAGATTTTCTGAAAACAATCTGGAGCAATCGCCTGCCAAAGAGCGTCCAAACAGTTCTAGCTTCACAAGCATCACAAAGTCTAGAACAACTGGCAGACCTAGCTGACCGCATCCAGGAAATCTCCGCTCCAGGAGCTCATGTCGCAGCAACGTCCAGCAGCGCAGCCTCCAGCAGTACTTCAGGGGAGATCGCAGAGCTGAGGAAGATGGTCGAACGCCTGGCAGTGAAGATCGACGAATGCACACGTGACTCTCGGACACAGCAGCGCGGTAACTACAATCACCGCCACCGCCGTCGCAGCACTACTCGCAGCAGGACTCGTTCAGCTTCGGCGTACCGACAATATCCTATTTGCTGGTACCACACTGTCCACAAGGATAAAGCACTGAATTGCCAGACACCGTGCGATTACAAGAAGACGGGAAACGCCTCCGGCAATCTGCAGTAATGGCGACCGAAGATTGCCCCGACTCCCCAGGTCGCCTCTTTATAACCGACCGTACGACGAAGACTCAGTTCCTGGTTGACACGGGAAGTGACCTCTGCGTGTTTCCACGATCGCGTATTCCAGAGCACAGGACTTCTACGGGTTACAACCTCACCGCAGCCAACGGGACGTCCATCGACACCTACGGCTACGCGCATCTCAACCTGGACCTTGGACTTCGGCGGACCTACCCATGGCGTTTCGTGGTTGCAGACGTAACCAAACCCATCATCGGCGTAGATTTTTTGTGTTATTATGATTTGATTGTAGATTGTAAAAACAAAAAGCTTATCGATAACACCACTAGTCTTTCTAGCCCAGCTTCACTGGCTTGTAATTTGCGTAAAATCTTTTCTGTAAAGGTTCAGACCGGCGATTCTCGATTTCATGCTATGTTGTTTAAGGATTTTTCCAGTATCACACGACCAGCAGGTACACAACGCACTATCCCACACAACACACAACATCACATTCGAACTTCACCCGGTCCTCCAGTCTCCTGTACTCCTAGGCGTTTAGCACCCGACAAGTTAAAGATTGCTAGAGCCGAATTCGACTCTATGCTAGCAAACGGGACCGCTCGGCCTTCCGAGAGTCCTTGGTCCTCCCCGTTGCACCTTGTACCTAAAAAGGAAAACGGGTGGAGACCATGCGGCGACTACCGCAAACTCAACGCACGCACAATCCCAGACATGTATCCAATACGCCACATACATGATTTTACGCACAATATCGCTGGTTGCCGAGTCTTCAGCACCATCGATCTTGTCAAGGCGTATAACCAAATACCTGTCGTACCAGAAGACATTCCGAAAACGTCTATAACGACGCCATTCGGAATGTTCGAGTTCCCTTATGTTAATTTCGGTCTTCGAAATGCTGGACAAACGTTTCAGCGTTTCGTGGACGAAATGACGAGAGGGCTCGATTTCGTCTACTGCTACTTAGACGACTTTCTCATCTACAGCAGAGACGAAACTGAGCACGAAACTCACCTGAAACAAGTGTTTTCCAGGCTCCGCGACTATGGCATGGTGATTAACGTGTCCAAGTGTGTTTTTGGAGCTCCGTCGGTAACCTTCTTAGGTTACCACATATCGGAGAGCGGAACCAAACCACTGGACGCCAAAGTACAGGCCATACGCGAGTTTCCAGCTCCAAAGGACGTGAGGTCTCTGAGACGGTTTTTGGGTATGACCAATTTCTATAGGCGTTTCCTGCCTAATGCTGCCCAAACCCAAGCACCTCTCAATACGCTCCTTACTGGTGCTGTCAAAGGCTCATCACCCATCAACTTATCCGGCGATGCTCTGAAAGCTTTCATCGACACCAAAGAAAGCTTGGCTAACGCAGCGCTCTTGGCTCATCCGAGTTCATGACGCATCAGACACGGCTATGGGTGCTGTCCTTCAGCAATACAAGGACGAGACCTGGGAACCACTTGCTTTCTTCTCCAGAAGGTTTAAACCAGCCCAAACCAAATATTCGCCGTACGATCGCGAGTTGCTCGCGATATACGAAGCGATCAAATACTTCAAGCACATGCTTGAAGCACGACATTTTACGGTTTATACCGATCATAAGCCGATCAGTTATGCATTTCACGAGCGAAAGAATAACTGTTCGCCAAGGCAATTCCGACACCTGGACTACATTGCACAGTTCACAACCGACATAAGGCATATCTCCGGCAAAAACAACGTCGTGGCCGACACCTTATCTCGAGTTGACGAACTTGAAGCTCCTATTTGTCTCGAGGATCTCTGTAAAGCTCACGAGAATGATTCTGAGTTAGCTCAGTTCATCTCAGAGGGCTCTTCACTTCGTCTGCAGAAGATGAACTATCCTCCTGGCAGCCGAACCTTTCTGTACTGTGACACAAGCACGCAGACTGCAAGGCCATTTGTCACACAGAGTTTCAGAAAGCAGGTGTTCCACAGCCTTCACTCACTCAGCCACCCTGGACCAGTAGCAACAGCTAAATTAGTAGCAGAAAGATTCGTCTGGCCAGGAATGAGAAAAGACTGCAGAACCTGGGCACAATCTTGCTTGGCTTGTCAGCGAGCCAAAGTAAGCCGGCACGTATCTGCACCTTTAGGTACTTACGACCTACCTCGATCTCGCTTCAAACAGGTACACATAGACCTCATCGGCCCTTTACCAGTTTCTCACGGGTATAAGTACTGTTTGACAGCTATAGATCGATTCACCAGGTGGCCAGAAGTGGTGCCGATAGAGGACATGACAGCCGAGACCGTCGGTAAAGCTCTCATTTCCGGTTGGTTCGCCAGATTCGGCGTACCCACAGAAATTGTCACAGATCGCGGACGACAGTTTGAGTCCACTCTGTTTCAATACCTGTCCAGAACTGCAGGATTTCAACACAAGCGCACTACAGCATACCACCCGGCATGTAACGGACTAATAGAACGCTTTCATAGGCAACTTAAAGCTTCTATTGTCTGCCACGCCGATCACAACTGGTCAGAAGTACTTCCGTTGGTGCTTCTTGGCATCCGCAGCGCGTTTAAGGAAGATCTACAGACGTCGTCCGCAGAACTTGTGTACGGCGAACCACTGAGACTTCCAGGAGAGTTTTTCGATCCTAGTTCAGCCGCTACAACTGACCTGTCAGACTTTACAGCGCGTATGAACTCGTTCGCGGAAAAACTCAAACCAGTTCCTACTTCTCAGCATAATAGCAGTCGTAAGATTTTTATTTTTAAAGAGCTCGTATCAGCAGAACACGTTTTCGTACGTGAGGATGCTGTGCGACCTCCTTTACAACCAGCTTATACCGGCCCGCATAAGGTATTAGAAAGAGGTGATAAGGTTTTTAAGCTCTTAGTAAAAGGGAAACCTATGACAGTTACCGTGGATCGGTTAAAACCTGCATTCATACTGACAGACAGAACGGACGAAGACACTACTATAATTCCAGTCAAAGCACACGAGTATATTCAGCCGTCAGTTCCATCTCAAAGTACTGTTCCACCTAAAACTACACGTTCAGGTAGACAGGTTCGATTCCCGGACTATTATCGCCCTTAACCAGGTCTCTGGGGGGGAGTGATGTGGGCTTATTCCACATACCTACCTACTTACTTATACCTAGTTACACATAATTTACACATTTACAAGTAAAACATTTGTTCCTAATTTTAATACCTACAATTTATACTAATACACACTTTACACACTATTATAAACACTAAAAGTATTTATTTATTTATAACATAATAATTATCTATTTATAATATACATAAATATATATACACATAAACAAATATTAATAACATACATTACGTTTCATACAAAATAAATATTTGGTCAATCCTTACAAAATATAATTTAATTCTCGTTTCTAAATCCGTACCCTGTCGCGAATGACATTTCAAAGTCGCAAGCCTATTGTTCTCGGGCGGCCGCTCGCCGCGCGCGCGCCGCGCACCGCACAGCGCCATCTCGGATGGCCAGTCTGAACCTCACTTCGAGACGCGACGCTCGTGCTTACGTAACGCTGATTGTATTGTATCGCTTGCGCGCTTTATTCTTTTGCATCTTTCGCTAAATATATCCATAATCCTTCTATAAACTTTATTAATTACCTCAAACTCCTAAAAGATCTTTCTGTTTTTGTCCCTTGCGTCTGTTCTAATTTAACGATACCCCAACGATTAAAAATGACGAGTGCTAAAAAAATAAATTAAAATTATTTACTAATTTTGTAAGATAGGACCACTAAGCTCCTCATATGATAGAGGTTCCCTCATCATCATCATTTCAATCTATAGGTATTCAGAATGGAAGAACATTCTGTGTTCCATTATAGTTTAAATTATTTTTATGCACTATGAAAAACAACCACATTCTTCAAAAACTATACATTCAGATTAGTCCTACGAGGAAATTAAGTAATTATCTGTTATCCTTTGTTTGCGAAACGGCTCATTTAAGCATCAAGATGTAAGAAGAGGCGTTTTATCTTCAGAATATTCAAGATTAACCATTTTACCATGAGTTAAATGGTCCCGAGACTTATCAAAGAAGCAAATAGATTTATAAAAATGTCAGCGTAATGGGAATAAAATTAATTAAAAAGTTTGTTTGACATTTATTATATTCTAGGTGAGAAGCAAAATGTTTCAGCTTCAATTATTTCCATTAAATCGCAAAGATTAAATTTTATTTTAATTACTACTTTTATTAAAAAAATATATTTTATACTAACAAACAAAAACGTCATAATAAAATTAGCAATAAAATAGTCTTGAAATTATGATTCTTTTTCGAATGACATGTAAACCTAACTCTAACGTGATATAATGGACAAGCTATCTTTCATAGACCAAGAGCCTGTGATGGCCAGACCTTCCTTTAATTCACAAGCGTGAAAATTCTTTCATGTGTATGTCTAACATAGGTAAGAATAACCCCCAAACATGAAACCTGGATCGCGGTTCTTTTGGGAGATAACAACCTTTTACCTGTTATTTTCAAAGAAAGAATTTTCACGCTTCAGAATTAAAGGAAGGTCTGGCCATCACAGGTTATTAGTCTATACTAAGAGCCCGGTCTGGCCAGACCTTCCTTTAATTCACAAGCGTGAAAATTCTTTCATGTGTATGTCTAACATAGGTAAGAATAACCCCCAAACATGAAACCTGGATCGTGGTTCCTTTGGGAGATAACAGGTAAAAGGTTGTTATCTCCCAAAAGAACCGCGATCCAGGTTTCATGTTTGGGGGTTATTCTTACCTATGTTAGACATACACATGAAAGAATTTTCACGCTTGTGAATTAAAGGAAGGTCTGGCCATCACGGGCTCTTAGGTTATCATGACTTAAACCAAACAAACCGCATAAAGATGTAGTGCTTTCTTTACGTGAAGTCCGTGGAAAATCGCTTTTTGTGCCAAAGCGGCCGAGCGTCGAGTTGACGCCGAATCGATTTACTGAAAATCGAGCTCCATTTGAGGCTTGTGGCCCAACATTAGTCATTTTGCAAAGGCTTTTTAGATTGCGATTCCTGTTTGGAAAAATGGCTTAAGATAAAGAGTGTTTTCCTGTACTTTGGATAAAGAAAGCGATAAGTATATTTTTTATTCAGGTAGATTTTACGAGTATATTTTTATACATTACGAGCATTATTAGCTCGCAGTGTAAAATTATATATAATTTTGAAATAAAATACTTTTTTATAACATATATTTTTGTTTTACATTTGTAAAATAGAAATGTTGAATGAGATTGTAGAATAAAGCTTTGAAGTCGAAGTAGGCTAATAAAATATTTTTTTTTCCTGTCTAGGCCTTGTTTAAGAGGCCTATTACGTGAAATCGCGAAATTGTTCGGTTTTCTCGTCCTAATTCTATGGTTTGCGTTAGTTGTTTGATATTACAATTACATCTTTATAATAGTTCGTTTTCTCCTCTACAAAAGTAGTAAGAAACATTTTAGATAACTTGTTTATATATTGAGTAATAATCATTCTCCGGATACATGTTTCGTAAAAAACGATCGAAGACCTGTTTTCTCAGCTCTAATTTGTAGATTCTAATGAATATGGGCGATAAAACTATTTTTTATTATGTTACGTATATCCTATTCTTCATTTAGAGTAGAGTTCATTTTCGTTAAATGCTTTTATTCTAAAGATATACCGAATTTAATATCGACCGAAAATGCTTCGAAACAAACCTCAATAACTCCGAAGTTCTAAATCAATGGGACGTCATATTTATATCAAAATATTTATCAACATTTGCTTAAACTATGATATTAATTTTAATTTGTAGAACGGTTTTGGTAATTTTTTATGAATAAAATAAAACTACCATAATTTAGTAGTTTTTTCATTCAGCCGGCTTTTTCCATTTAGTACCGCGCGAGCGCTTGTCGAGGTCGGACCTATGTCGGTTGTTCTTGAATAAAATATAGAAATATTTCGTAAAATGTCAGTGTGTGGGACTGTCAATTGCTGTAAAAACGCTGTTAGTGTGCGTGTATGTGTTATTGCGATACTACGACCGACATAAGTTGATCCGTTGATAACGATCAATTGTTATTTTTATTGATAACGGTCAATTATTGTTGTTGCTGGCCTAAGAATTGTACCAAATGTTGCTGGCCTAAGAATTGTACCACATCATTGTCATCTTGTTTTACCTTATTTATTTGGAGGTTATGCTGTAGGATGTGGATTGCATATCTAAAGTTATCTATCCTAATTAAAAAACAACAAGGCAACTTTTTTTGGTGAAACCGTCCAACGACTAAATGTAATTATGCCTATGATTTTTTTAGATTATGACTAACTTGCCGACCCGCCGACAGCTGCGCTTGCGTTTTTACGTTATTTACTAGTTTATGTTTTATAGCCTTTTTCGATCATTTTACTATCCAATACTGAAATCATATTTTAAATCGGACCCGCGGTTCCTGAGTAGCACGTTCAAACAAATAAACAAGCAATCTCCTCAGCTTGATAATTGTAGTATAGATTTCCATAATATTTATTACAAAGAAAATATTCCGTAATTTTTTGTTCTTATTTTTACCGAGTATCCAATATGTAAACAATAAATAATGTACCTTTCTAATAAATATATTATTTATTGTAAACATTAAATAATTGTACCTTTCTAATAAATACAGGGCGTCCCAAAGTTATGGGCCATGGAGGGGAAGTACCTTAAATATCGTAGATAGTGAATTTTGCTCAAAGAAGACTTCATTTTATTTTTAAAAGTAAGTAATTCTGGATTCATAGATTTTCTAAAAATTACTTGCTTTGTCTGGGAATCGAACCGACTTACATGTAGAAAAAAAAACTCTATTTTTATGATACCAATCGAAAGAATAGCTAAAAAATAATAACTCTGCTTAAGTAACATAGTATTTTAAAAGAAAGGAACAACGTGAAATTAATTATTTTAATCAAATAAAAACATGAAACATTTTTTTTGTAAATTAATTAATTAAATTACTTACTTTTTAAAATAAAATGAAGTCTTCTTTGAGCAAAATTCACTATCAACGATATATATGGTACTTCCCCTTCATGGCCCATAATTTTGGAACGCCCTGTATATAAAATAACACCCCTATTCACGTTCGCACTGCTGGGATAGGGACTTCTCTCTTGACGAGATAGATTAGGCCTTAATTCACCACGCTGGCCAAGTGCGGGTTGGTTTTTTTTAATATAAAAATTAAATATTTTAAATAAGTTCGTAATAAAATAAAAATAAATAGTTTATCAAAATAAAAATATAATGGGAATTATTCAAGATGACATATGTAGATAAATGGATATTCTACATCTGTGTATGACATATGTAGATAAATGGATACCAATAAATATAAAAATAAATATAAAGTTCGAAACTACAAAAATAATACCTAAACATAATTAAAACCTTCATTAACGAAACTTTTATTTATTCAAACACAAATATACCATCTAACAAAACAAGCAACTTAAATATAGGTAATATAATTTATTTGTTTTGTTATAATTAGAATTTGTATTTAGTACGTTCAATTTAGACTTTCGAACTTACATAAAGTCCCAACATTCGACAAAAAAAAAACATTTAATTACAAACCTACACACCAAATTTCAGAAGAATCGGTTTAAAAATGAGCCCATAAGATGAGATGAATGAGGACATTTAACTTCAATAAGACTATTTTCAGTTTTATTCTTATATATATAATTATTAATCATGAATGTTTTAATTTAAAATTATGTACCTACTTAATTGATTTCAAATAATCAATCAGATTTAAAATAAATATTGATATTATTAAGATAAAACATAATTGATTCAAATATTGAAATAAAAATATCCACCATTTTGAATTTAGGAAAATATATTAAACACCTATCAATTAAATAAAAACATTAATATAATAATTATTTCGGTATGAAACTGAAAAAAAATCCACTCAATAAAATGGAATTTATTCGATGCCATTTTCTACAGATCTAAAATAATTATTAGTATATTTGTATGTTTTAGATCGACGAAGTATCAAGATCATTTAGTATTTTTCATAGAATTCGCGTGACGCGCCGGTCACGTGGTGCATAAAATATCCAATTTCGCAAAACTTCGTAAAGTCACAAGGCTCTTAATAAGATATAAATATGTAGTGAAGTTCTTTTAAACCTTTCACACAATTATCCTTACTTTCGCGTTTATTCTAAGTAGTAAAAAGGAGCAAAGAAAATATCTGGCAAAACCGAATTTACAGTTTTGACCAAAAAGTTTTTTCCAATTGACCGTCCTAGTGATCTTTCATTGCAACCGAAATATATCAAACTTTTACAATATCGGGCCAACGCGACAACGTAACAAATGTTACAAGTTGTGAAGGCGCTTTGTGATTTCATGCTTTCTTGAATGGAGTTCGGAAAATGACATTTTTCACTGGAAATGTGATTGTGCCAAAAACTTGTTTTGCAGCAGATTAAGTTTTATAATAATTTATGAGTAGGTACGAGGTTTGCATTTAAAAAAAATACTTTTTACGTTGATAAATATACATATATAAAGAAAATATATAGATAAACTTATATATGTGCCTTCGTCAAAAAAGTTTTTGTATCCCAGCAGTGGTAACGTAAACGTAGCTTTCGTTTAACCTTACCACAGTCAAGACACAAACATAGTCAATTACAGAATAGGGTGTTTATTGTATTAGAGATATTACTTTTATACGTGTTTTAAACAAGATTTTGCTAAATTTAACACAGGACAATTTAAAATTGACACTAGTCAGTCCAAAACAATTAATCAAAAACGACAGTAGACGTTTTACCAAAATAGTTAATTAAGTAAAAATAAATCATCCACCCCAAAATGGAAGTAACAATTAAATTGCAATTAAAATGAGATTATCACATTAACATCATTACAACATTGTGGCCAGTTTCCTAATTAGTCTGAATCTGCAATTACAAGAAGTCCGTCTTTCTTTCATGAATAAATTAGAAGACGTTTTTTTCACTAAATCCCATTGTTTCTTGAGATAAATTTCCAAGAGTTTAACTTCTCTTTCATTGAAATCCCATGCACAGATGGACGTTTATCTTCCGAAAGAAAATTAATTACGTCCCATTGTCTGAAAATCGTATGTTCTACAACTTTTAAAATAAAATTATGCTTAAGTAATTAGCTTACCACCGAGGCTTCCCTAGCGTTAAAATGGATTTACCCGCATTTAACGTAAAAAAAAACATATTAGCATTATTATAATATTAGTAAAATTTGTTTCAAAATCATAATATTACCTGCCTCACAAACACATTCGTAAACAAATTTCACATTATCTCATTTTAATTGTAAACTGGCGGTGTGATATTGGCCTAAGAATAGTACCAAATCAAATTAAACTTCTAGCCTTGCGATCCATCTTCGGCCACATCGACACTTTCCATCAGGTGAGATTGTGGTCAAGCAAGGGTCTATCATCAATATAAAAAAAACCAAATCAAATGCCTTTGCTACATTACTTACATAAATCTAGATTTATATTAATGTAAGTACTAGCTTTCAGCCCGCGTTATAATACATTTTTACTGAGGAAGAATATATTTTCCCGCTGTAAAAAATGGCCTATGTCCTTATACTGGTTCTAAGCCAAATCAAATTCAGTCGTTCTTGTTATAAATAGTGTAACTAACACAATTTTCTTTTAAATATACATCAGCACTGTTGTGTGTAAAAAGTCTGTAGAACCCAAAAATATAAAAACTCATGTTCCGCTCACGAATTCACTTTCTCGTCATAACCATAAAATGTGTCCAAGTACCGTTTAAAAGTTCATAGTTCAGGGCGAGATAGAATCGATTAGAAAATAATCGTTTGTTTTTATAGCAAGGATTTTGTCGTGAGCTAGTGATCCCGTAAAAACCCAGGAACCCCTTAGTTATGGTGATATCTATAAACTTGCCTACTTACTTGAAGCATGGTTCTATGTTAGGAGAAATCTATAAAAAGCTACCTACCTAAATCTATAGAGAGATGATAGACTGTGCAGAACTTGCGTGTAATGTTTTGTAACCATTAAAAAATAGGAATTGTATTTTTTACTATACCTTTAATGGTTTTGTAAATGTGGCATAACAATAAAATTTAATGAACAGTAGTATAAATTCTTTAAAATAGATATAATAGACAGCTAAGTTCTTGTAAGATTATGTCCGTTAAAAAAAGCATATGCCATTTTCTTCCTCAGTGAGATATATCGTAAACTTAATATAACAAGCTTTGAGTTTACCACAGGGCTAGATATTTATTTAATTATTTAAATGGATCTTGACATTTTACAACTACAACATAAAAGAAGAATTTAAATTAGAGCGGATAAGAGTTAACCAACGATTTGGAAGGGTTAGATCAGAGGAGCAGATAACTTATGACGTTTCGGGTTAAATTAATGCCTGAAATAGAATTTACTTTGGAAATAGAATTTACACTATTATGAAATACATATGACAGACCAAGATAGCAAGATAACATTCCTATACCATGTCCTAGGCTACGCTTTGCGTTTGTGAATCTCTGGAGATCTGTGAGTCAGTCCCCACTTATTGGGTATTTTTTTTAACCCTCTGTTGGCTGTGCCAAAAAAAAAACAGCGTTTTACCTTTTCTATTTCCTTTATCCCCAGAACTTTATATTCATGGGGGTTCTGAATTTTTTATATGCCACCTTCGAGTTTCCGGCATGGTTTATGTGATCGAAGCCCGATAGTGGCCGTCTTTGCCGCTATTCCTCAGGAGATCTCTGGACTGAGTATTTTGTTAGAGCATTGAAGGTTTAATGAAACAGTTAGTTGATTGTTAGTTGTTTTGAGGCGAACTTTTTAAAAAATTTACAGTAAAAATAATTATCACTTTTAACTACATCCACAGCAGCAGAGCTATCTCTAATGAATTAATGTGATGATTTATTTTATTGTCAATTTATTTTATATTTTATGATATAATTTCGTGTTATTATTTATCTTATATATAAAAGAAAGTCGTGTTAGTGACTTCACTTATAACTAAAGAACGGCTGAACCGATTTAGCTGAAAATTGGCAGGGAGGTAGTTTAGAGCCGGGAGAAGGACATAGGATACTTTTTACTCTAATATAATGCGAGCGAAGCCGCGGGCGGAAAGCTAGTTATTTATAACTCACAAACGGCTTAATTTATTTGTACTTACTTTTAACAGTGGGCGAAGTATTTAGTAGTATTTTATAATATAGACCTTATTTGGTAAATGATCCAAAACTGAAATAATTGTTCAAATTGAAATAGCAGCAGTTCCTAACAATAGCATTTAAACTAACAAATTTTTTTTTTTTAAGTATACTGAAATAAATATTCTTATTCTTATTAATGATAATATATTAATTAATATTTTTTAATGAATGCTAAATAAAAAGCTAAATATAATGAAACAAAACTGCAACGTGTAATCAAACACGTTTCATTTATACCTCCCCGCTTTGCAACCGCTTAAATATGCAAAGATCTGAAAAGGTTTCGCTGTTATAAGGGGTTTGACCTGAGCTTGAAAAGCTCTTTGATACAAAAAGTTGTGGCATTTCATTTCAAAACTAAATAAATTGTATTAATTTCAATAATTTCATTATTATGATAAAAAACTTATCTATCAATATCATAATCTATATATATAAAAGAAAGTCGTGTTAGTGCCTTCACTTATAACTCAAGAACGGCCGAACCGATTTGGCTGAAACTTGGCAGGGAGGTAGTTTAGAGCCGGGAGAAGGACATAGGATACTTTTTACTCTAATAAAATGCGGGCGAAGCCGCGGGCGGAAAGCTAGTAATTTATAAACTACATAGTTAGGTATGGCATTTCAGTTCAAAACATCATCCTCATTATAAGTCTGAAGCAAACATTTTTTCGTTCTGGCTTCTAAAACTGTATTTAAACTGTTAATTTTTTTAATTCTATTAATTCAATATCTAGATTAATTATGAAATTTTATTATCGGTAAATTTTATTATTTTATTATTGGTTTATCGGGCGGTGTTGAAAAATAACGCTCTGTCTTAGTGCGTAATTGTTTGTAGTTTTTAATATACAATTAAAATAAATTTATAAGAGAACTCGTAGTGTCTAGTCTAGATAAACCTAACATAGGATTTAAGACGCTACTAACCATGTAATGCGGTCTACACACCAAATATTTTGTACATTGTACAAAATAAGGCCGGCGGGTTGGGCCGCCGGGCTGTGCCGGCGGGCCGCCGGCTTTGGTGTGTAGAGCGCTTAATGTACCAAATTTTCTCCAATAAATGCTATCTATGTATCTATCAATCGCCTCAAAATGATTAGTAGTGGGTATTTGATGTTTAACTTACACAACTCATTTTATTTTTATAGGTACATTATAACGTGGTTATATTATTATGATATATTATTTTTATATTCTATCTTATTTTATAAAATTTATAATTTTATCTACAAATAATCATGGTCTTCCGACTTCGTTACTTTCACTTAAAATTCCAAGATTAATCTCATTTTCAGAACCAGACAGTGTTTTCAGAATTAAAATAATTAACTTCCTGTTGAACTAAATTGAAACATCTGTTATGTTTGCAAACAGACCTTAATTAAAAAACACAAAGGATGGAAAACTCAAAATTATTTCTTTAGTTAGATGGTTCGTTTTGAGATAATGTACGTTAAAATCCCGATTGAAAGTGATTCTCTGTAAAAACATTTGCTCATTTGGAATTCACGTTCTATGAATTTGTATTTTCTGAGAAAACACTGTAAGAAGTGGTTGTATAATAATGTTATTAAGATGATCTGGGGCCCATTAAATTAATTATTTGGTCCATATCTAGAACAAAAGCTCGTGTTTAGTTAATAGTCTCAAATTTAGGTACCTACCCTGTTTCTATGTACCGTAAAACTACAATACAATACAAAAACACTTTATTGTACCCAAAACATCATGAATATTACAAACACAAAAAGAGATGGGTATGTACAATGGGTGGCCTTATCGCTAAAGAGCGATCTCTTCCAGGCAACCTTTGGATGAAAAAAAGAGATGATATTTAAATTAGACAGGGGTAACTATGCTATGATCTAAAAAGCATTTTCGTTAAATTATTAAATAAAAAATATAAATTTGATAAATGGTTTACTAAATTGTACCTCACGCGAAAACTCGCAAGTCTGGAATAAACCCAAGACTGCAAATAAGTTTCGCGCGGAAAAATATTTTCGTCGGTAAAACAATAAAGGTTCCCCTCTTGCCAAATGTGACCTCTTTCTTTGCCACATTTTTTCATACATCTGCTTTATTTTATGTGCACCTTCGCTTTATTTGTAGGTCTTGAAAATTTAGTTCTTTTGTACGTGCTCCATTGTCAATTTATGATTATATTTGGGACTAGTTTATGAGCCTGCATTACACTCTGCGAAATGTCGTAAGATAATAATGAAAAAGTTATTTGGGAATAATACTTGATTAAGTGACATTTTACTCACATTATGGTGCATTACAAAAATAAGAAGTACATTAACTGTTATGGATTATAACTAGTTGAATGAGTCATCAAGATTTTAATATAGGTAGCTGTCAGATAAACCAGTTTACGTAGATAAAATCAAATGTTAGTTAATTTTTTTTCTTAAAAGCTCAACCGACTATTTACTTAGTAATGACTTACCTACATTAATAGTAATTATATTAATACTTTATAAATAGTGAATAACTTTATTAGTTATACTAACAATATGATTTAATCATGTCCATACATTATTTTACCTTTCCCACTAAAGGTATACTGCCTTCTATTTTGGATAAATAATTATCATAGACACCCAACGTGGTGATGTAGCTAAATATATACAGTCGTCCTTCAGTTGGCGGTTTTACAAGTCGTTGATATTTTTTTCATGGAAAAAATAACGCGCAGCCTCCAGTTATGATGTACGGGTTTGTTTAGGCCCATTGTTGTCAATACCTATTTTATGATTAAGACATTAAGCTATAGGAATAACAAACGAATATAAATTCATTGCAAAAAATTTTGAAAACGAAATTTGTAAATTGAGGTAATGTTATGCAAAAACGATTAAATGGAAAACTTATAAGACAAAAATATTTAAATCCGTTTCGTTCTTTTTCATGCAATTTATTGATAATTCTAAAATAATGTCAAACAAAACTTAAAGCAATAAATGCTTAGACAACTAAAATCAAGCTAATCTTTGTGGTTAAATGTTGAAAAACAATTTAGTCCCACAATAAACATTCAATTGAAAATTACAAAACAGAACCCAAAAGGTGAAAGGTAAATACTGACCTCAGATACTCCACGTGAACAAACTGAAGAGGCCACTTACACTAAAACAACACTGCAAGTTCTAACCTAAAAAATCATCGTCCAATTCGCGCTAGAATTTGCGAGTATTTTATTTATAGTTGGCAATATCTAGTCGTAGGGGTGTGACAAGCGTGTCAAGGTCTCCGGCGCGATAGCTAGCGTGCGCTCCGCTCCGGGACTCCCGAACGATAGACCCCACGTCCCTATTGCCAGCTCGGGGGAGGCGGTTTGCGAGATTCATCTCGAAAGTGGCGCGATCCCCGGCCAGAATTGCCACTTGAAGATTTTCAGGGGTGGAATTTCGGTTCGCGAGAATATTTACTGATTTGAATTATGATGCCTTATGCTTAGATTTTAGCAGGGTTAACAATTAAGACGGATGATTCTTATGTATATTATATTTTCTATTAAAAATTAAAACATGATTACGAGTATATGTATATATTTGCATTTAAATCAAAGTTATGATACTTCTTAGCAGGTAAATTTTGCATTCCATTTTTATCTTCATTTTCTAATGATTTGACGTATATATAATAAAATACCATTAAACCATATTGTGATTCAAGACATTTTATAATTATAAAACTTTTAAGTTATGTTGCAATAAAGAGTTTATTAAAATGATTGAACTTTTAACTATCAAGAAATAATGTAACATCTAAACTTTCCCAAACCTATATTCCAAAACCCGTTTTATCTTAGTAGTCATCTTAACTTTTACAAATTAATAAATGTATCCAATATTGGCAAATTACCGCCACATCGGGAAAAAAGCGAAAAGCTGGCAATACTACGTTGCCAAGCTACGAGTACGCTGGCCAATCGAAGTGAGGCTGCGCGGAGAATACTCCACAAGACCCACACGGATTTTTGAGATAATTTCACGACGGATTGGATTAAGTGGCTTTCGTTTTTTTTTCTTGCGCCATCACGACTTTTCCTGTTGACTTTGGCTGAAGATGTTTTTGGGCTCCCGTAATTTCATTTTCACTTCGCAAATTGCGAACTTCAAGAAGGGCAAAGTTAATTATTTACGTAGCAAAGTTGATATACTTACCTAACTTAAATTAAATGGATTATTTGAAAAGTTTTCATCTCAATGCGATCTTCTGAAAGCTATCAAACTGAATATTTAGTTACAATAAACAGTCTTGAAATTGATGCTGATTAAGGAAAACAGTATTAAATGTTTCTGATTAATTAAATATTAGGACTGTTGTTTACCGTCAGCTCTGCTAACCACCAGTAAAATATATTTTATCTATGACTCGCTAAACTCCGGCCTTATTAATATTTACATACTAGTTTTTCTAACGGTTTAAGATTTTAAAAATACGATAGTAATTTTTCACTGAACCAAGTGGCAGCAAATACCCAATTGGGAGGCCTATGTCTTAAATGATTAAAAGCATAGCATAGTTTAAACTCATCTTTAAATCGTTATGCATGTGTATTTAAAATTATGATTAAGAATCCTATAAAAGGAGCGTTGAGTAAAGCAGAATTTTCCATTAAAATTAACAAACATCCTGAAATAATATTGACCAGCATCGATCACAATGTTCAAACAAATTTGTACTCTATCAATATTGAAATAAAGTAATTTTCGCAACGATACCCGGATACTGAGGTTTGAAGGAGCTTGTCTAAACAAACCAACCGAAAGAAACAAAGGACAAACTTTCGACTCAAATTCGAGTCGTGATTAATTTTGGAAAGTTTTGGCTAATCAACACCATTTAACTCTAGGCTTACTCAACTAGTTATCACGTCGAAATATTGTTATTAGATTAACGGCTTGGTATTTCAATCCTTGGAATTACATTTAATGTGAAACATTATCAAAATTTCTGATGTTAATTAAAAAAACATTTACAATTTCGTCATTATCTTTATCATTGGTGTGCCCGAAAATAACATGGTCACTTTTGGAAAAAAAACATTTTTCGCAAGAAAATCTTTAATTAAACGGTCAAAGAAACGGAGTGCTACAAGTTATTTAAATATTATATTCTAAATGATAATGTGTTAAGCAATATTCAGGCAGCTTTTGTATTTCCTTTGAACTTTTCAAAACCATTACAAATCCCACCCATGTTTTACACGAATTTCAAAGACAAACTTCACAGGTCCATCATAACGTAATTCCAAATTTAAATTTCGGACATATTAATTAATTAATTCAATTTTCATACGCATTTTCATAATTAAGGGAAGTTGTACAAATTTCATAAGCCTGCTTTTGAAATTATGTCAAGTAGGGATTTTCCCTGATAAGAATCGCAGACTCATTATGTAACAAAGCTGCGTATGATAAAATTCAATTATGTGTAGACTTAAATGTTTTAAATTAAATTTACACGATAAAATTACAAATGCGAAAGTTTGTTTTGTTTGTAATTGATATTCCTTGACGGTGAAGGGATTTGACTTCAAATTGGATTGTAAATTCTAATAGTTCTGTGTCTCACACCGCACTAGCTCAATAATCTTCTGCTATAAGTATAAAGACTTGAGATTGTTTGATTGATTCATATATACTATATTTATGTAAAATAACTATTTTAATTAGTAGACTTTACCCGCGACTTTGCTTGTGATAGAAAGAGGCACAGAGTAGCATAGGTCACTCTCCATCCCTTCAATTAGGTACCTCCAATTAATATAATTACGTTCATTTGTCACTTTGTTTTGCCGTGAAAGATACAAGCAAATAAACACACTTATTAACTTTCCCTTTTATAATATCTGTACTATTTAAAATACACTGTGACTCAGATTTTTGCTTTGGGTAGAACGGGGCATATATTTTGGGTTGAACGGGTAAAAATAATATTGGGTAGATAAATCTTGGGTCGAACGGGTAAGCTAAGCACTCATAAAAGTATGTATTAATAGTGACTTTTCTACAGTTAAGTTGTAATATTATTCGGGACAAACGTCCGGGACGAATGTGGTAGAAATCGTTGTAACACAAAAATATTTTTCAAGCAAAAAAAGTAGCACCGACCTACCAAGACGGTCTCCAAGGAAACGGTTTGACGACATTAGAGGGTTCGTCAGAAGCTGTCAGCTCTGTTCAATACACTACGTACCTACTTATGTGTGGGTGTCGATCAGGTTACTAGCTAGTAATATAAAGCAATGTATAGCCATATCTTATACATAACGTTCTTATAAACCGTGTTAGCTAGGTGGATACTTGACTTCCTTCCTGCAAGGATTTAAATCCTCTGGACTTGAAAAATGTATGTAATGTTTTAAAGTATGTGTTTTAACACGTACTTTAAAAAATGTTTATTAATAAAATTGCTCGTCTAACTCGTCGAATAAAAACAGATTATTATGTAACGAAATATAATTATCATAAACAACAAGCACACATATAATTATATATTTTAATCTGTAATCCGTTCGTATTATGATGATGAATGATGATTATAAAGATTTTACATTTAAATATGTGATCGAATACTTTGACTTCAACTTAGATAAATAAGCCTCATAATCTATATCTTATTTATTTATATTCTTGTTTCTGTGGTTGGTTTGATTGCTATGCTTTAATAAAATACAATCCTTTATTTCAGTCCCATCATTAGTAACATACGGAGCATAACGCTCAAAGTCGAAAAACAAAACATTTTCACGGGAAATGTAATCAAATCAACTGGCTTTTATGCTCGCTGCATATGCAAAAGCGATTGTTACTGGTTGCTACAGGAAAATTAACTCAATGCCTTTGTTATAGAGTAGTTTTGGGAATGTTAGTGGTGAAATGAAGAGTAGAACAATAGGCCACTCAAGTTTGAACACTGTGTTAATGTTAATATAAGAGGGTTATTAAGAACTATTGTCCCTAAATTAGGTGTGTATACCGTCGGAATAAGATTTATTTAAATGAATACTTGTATGTATTATGATTTAAGTAATATTATTGTGTTCTGTGGTAGTAGTAAAAATTTTATCTGATGCCGACTTAAGAATAATAAAACCCAGTGGTATTATTGCGATATTTATATACCAAAAGACGGGCAGCAGCGTCGTCCAGTGTACAACATTGTGATTATATAAAATCCCCAATACCAATAATGTGTTCCATTTAGGAGACCCATTCCCAAAAGTATGTACAAGTTTCAATGAACCACGGGCCTGAATATTGCTGAGTGAATTGTCCAGTATTTATTTATCAAGTTAGAAACTTTAGGTTTATTTAAACGAAAATAGCCTAAAGAGGTATGCCTTTTAAAATAACAACGCGCACTGTATTTGGATCCAGGCCAATTTCATCTGAGATACCTACTCTAGGAATTCACTTAAATTCTAAAAAATGTCAGCCACTGTAAAACCTTACCTTTAATAATGTTAAATTTCGCACTGCAGTATTATTATCTACGAGTATAGTACTTTTTAACTGTTATGTTTGTAAGAACCGTTTTGGCTAAGTGGGAGCATACACGACTTTCATTCCGAAGGTCGTGGGTTCAAACCCATAAAGTTTGTAAGATTGCATGTTTGAGGATCTCTGGAATTAATAATTCTGATCTTAACGGGATCTACCACATCCATCATATTTAATTAGATTCATTCTGGTTTATTTACTCGACATTTACCCGTTTCAAAGTTTAAATACAACAGTTATTAATAGACTCTCGCTTTTATAATATTAATATAATTGTGAACTAATGTCATGGTATTTCTGCAAGACAACTTGAGAGTACAAATTCTCCAAAATTCAGTTCAACGTTGTAAAACCTCTAACAGCCAACTAGAAACAAAACGCCGTAGAGATTTATTTGGAGGGTAGCTTCTTGGGGTGCATTGGGGAGGGATTATCCGAAACTAATGGGGTGCAACGGAGCTTTCCTTTATCGCCACACCCAGGGTTGTCATTATCATTCAATGTACAGGGATTGCATAATTTAACTCGTATTTTAGTAATCTTAGTAATTTCTTAGTTTGTTGTTATTGACTGGCTTGAGTTTGAGTTTTTTTTAATTCGTCATGCGTAGTTTTAAAGATTGAAGTAAGTATACAGACAGCGACAGCGACTTTGTTTTATACTATGAAGTGGTATTGTCGTTCTGTGTCGACCTCTATGGCACTTCAGGCGAAGGTCTACGACGTTGGTTGCCGGTTTGGTTTCCGCCACTGCTTCTACTTACGCGTTAGTAACATTATGAAGGACAGTTTCCACAGCTATTATTAAAACACCTGATTTGAACGCCAATTTATAGTTATAAGATAATACTAAAGTGTATTAAATTTGTTTATAATATATTATTAAACTAATTATTATTTTGTTTGTCCTAACTATGAACAAATTTTTTTTCTTTCTTTGTTAAAGTTTTAGTTACAATATTAAGTGCTTGTCCAGAAAGGGCGAATACGCCGCGATTCTCTCGCGCGTATTACGCGCGAACGTTGCGTCCACAAGGTGCGTACCAACGCGCGTTTCCGTGTCAAAATTTTGGCGCTCCATTTCCCTCGATACGTGCACTCGCTCTAGAGTTCGCGCGTTAGCTGGACGCAACAAGGCGTCCCTAGTATCTCGACACGCGCGCAATACGCGCGAGTCGAGAGTCTAGCGTAGTGCAAGCGATTTACGCGCGTATTTTGAATTCGCGCGATGCTTGTGGACGCGATGTATTGATGTCTAGTACCTCGACGACGCGGGTATATAAATACGCGCGATACGATTCGCGGCGTTTTTGCCCTTTCTGGACAAGCACTAAGACATTGTACAGGTAAGGTGTTAAGCTAGTTGAGATCCGTCGTAAGCTTTTACTCTTGGATGGAAACCTTACGCATAGTTTGAAAGTTACAATCGCAACTTCTCCTAAACTTTAATAGCGTAAATTCACACTGTAACACCGAAATGCGAAAGTTTCTTAGTGTTATGTGTTGTGTGGAAAATTTAAAATGTAGCTATAGTATATATTTTAATTTTACTATAAAAACCTACTTTCCAAAAGAACCATAATTCGACTAAGGGATTTATAGATACCCGTTTGTCATAAGAAGTGTGGCCTGACATTATATGAATGAAATTTGTAATGAAATTTCTCCTGTTAAACTTTCGCGATAGTGTTAAGGCGGCATCGCAAGTCTTATTAAAAATTATCACATATTCAAAACATTTTGTCACAACGTACATCATAAACATGTGATGCGACAGCATACGAACAGCTAACTAATGAAGCAATTCCAATTGAACATGACTTCGGCAGAAATTTACGATTCCTCCCGGGTTTTACAACATCCGTGGCATTTCTACGAGATAAAACTGATTGCCTCATATAACTCACAAGTGATAAATGAAAGTACATCGTGATTGCGTATAGCAGCTGCTGTGGGCGAAAAACTGTTGGGTGTTATAATGTGTTAAGTTTTAATGTGTTTGAGTAGGATCGCTTAACTTAAATTCATATTCATTTTATTGTACTTTGTACACTGACATTAACACCTGATTAACTTTCCCACTCCTGGCACACACTTTACTTTTTTCTTGACGAAACAGATAAAACATTATTTTACTAATTTAATTTATCTTATGTATTCATTTTATGTATCTTGTATGTATATTTACTATTATCATCTTATATGCACCGCTTAGATTCTGTTGCCCAGTCTCTTAAGAGGCTGGTGCCCTCAGTCTCTGAAGGTTAAAGTACATTATTTTCTAATTATTTTATTACACTTTATTAGATATTATAGATAACAGAAATGTTGTTATAATTTAGGAAACTCTAACTAATATGTCTCACAAAGTCTTTTGACTAAGAGGTCGCGGCAGAATATCAGCGTTTACTGGTAATAGTGAACACAATGCTGAGCCGTAGCCTATTTACTGCTGTAGCACACATTCTCCCTATACTTTATTTTTAATTATTATGTCTACTAGTTTTGTTTTGTATATGTATAGTAGTGTATTACTGTGTATTGTTCCTTTATGTGTGTGTTTGGTAGTAAATAAATGTATGTCTATGTCTATGTCTATGTCTATGTCTATGTCTATGTCTATGTCTATGTCTATGTCTACATTCACGCTGGCCAATGCGGGTTAGTGTCTTCCAGACAAAGTTATCATGAAATTCCCTTCACCTTAAATTACATAATATTCAATACACACAATGGCTCTGAACGCTTTTATCCGTCTTCTGGTATATTAGGTAGCCCTTAGGTAGTTGATAACACCCATGGAAATTTATGATATACATTTACTAGTCTTAAGCGGACACTACAAATTCATTATGTAATAACAATTCAAAATCAATTTCCATGCACCAAACTTGTACCTAACAGCGCTGAGCTATTGAAATTCTTGATTCCTTCTCAAATCAGTATTCAGTACTCAAAATAATTTACGAAATTCTCAGAACGCACTTAAACGTAGTCGCTACATTTCAAAACAAGCACGAAATATTTTATTTTATAGCCTATGTAAACAGCATCTGAATAAAAGGGCACAATATTCGTTTGTTCCGCAATCAATAAATATCCCATCCAACACTTTCTGAGATTTCCGAGAACTATAGAACTGGAAGAGAAAATAACCCGTTGTTGTTTTCAAGCCTCATGCCTTATCTCAAGAGATTGCAAAAAAGTTTTAACTCTTTGCCATTTTTTTACAGCAGACATGGCAAAATATAAAGACAATAGCTAATAAGTAAAACTAATAAGCTTAACATAACTTATAAGCATAACAAGTACATACACACATAACACAGTACAGCATAACATTGTAAAATGTATTTGTATGTTATAAAAAATTATGATTCCTATGGATCCCTTAGTATGACGATACTCGCGGGTAGATTAGTACTATTTTTAGATCGGCAGCACAATGATGAAACTTATTATTTTTTAAATCCTAAATCATTTCCAGTAAACAAGAATCGCGGAAAGAAACTGTTGGGAAGGGTTTGTATGTAATTAAAATTCAGTTCAGTTGCGGCTGTGTTAGCGGCATATAAATCAGTTTGGGTCGGTCCCCGGCCTTTTCCCTCGTATTTAGATTGCAGTGTTCTTTCATATGACGCCTTTTGCAGGAAAACGTACAAAATACTTTATATATATAAGTATTAAGTTTGCAAAGTGAAGAAAGATGTTTCTTCTATTATGGTTTCAAATGGTAACTTGTAATCTTATATTATCATAGTAGCACAAGGAAGGTTGTAAAGGTAAAAAGAGGAAACATAGGTATAAAGCAGGTGAAACTGCAGACGAACAGCTAGTAAGTCATTTCACTTATTAAGGCATTTCATAATGTCACTCCTCAATTAGAATCCATACCAGATTTTGGGAGATTTGATGTAATCAAGGTTTGTGATCGCAATATGTTGGTGCATAGAAGGTATAATTTTCAATAACTTACATAAAGAATGAAAATAGTGAAACCTTTGGAATAGTACTTTCTGAAACTCTCAATAACAGTCCTATAACTCCATGAAAGCCATATTCCATACACAAGTTTGAAATCGTTTGGCGTTGAATTCGCTTGAAGTTTGGCGGCCGTCTTCGGTTACTTAGGCGTCATGTACAAGCGCAACATTTTCTCTCTTATTTAGATTGTGCGTGTCACGAAATAATCTGAACGGTAATGTTCTACGGAAGAACTTCTGATGTCGTGTCGGAGGGTGTGGATTATCAATCAATAGTAGGTACGTGACTGGCAAGTGTTCGTGCTTCCTTCTGTATTATTGAAAGTTGAAAGAACTATCCTATTAGTAGGGGAGCCGAAGAGGGGATTTCGGGATTTACTCGAGCGCGTCAGATTAAGATACTGGAGATAGCTGGTACCCAGATAAGTACCTACACCAAATATTAAAAATCTATCTATGTTCGAACGTGAATTATAAGGGAACAAAATTTACTTTTGTCATATTAGGCGCATCACTTTAGATAATTGTCAGATTAAGATATGGTAGAATCAGAACATAGAGATGAACCATATACATCTAAATCTGACGCTCTAACACCTTTAGAAATGCCAGTTTTTTTGTTCTTTTTTTTGATAAAAAATGAGTCGCGATTTTTATTTTTTTAACTTTTACGTACTTCCACCCCAATCGTGTAAACAATCAGATTTACAAACGTATATTATCAATCATATTTCCTAAATTATTTTTATGTATGTAAGTATGTTAAGCTGATTTTCAATTTATTGGATCTGATTCATAGAATCTATCACTAACTGACGCGCTTAAGTACGTCCATACATCAGTATTTTTTTAAATAAGTTTTTATTTATCTATGGTCGCTTCCCCCACTGATGAAACACATCGGTCTCATACAATTTTTTTCTTCTTATCATCTACCAAATGCAACCCAATAGGTCTCTTTGACGCTCGAGTAAATCCCCATTTAGCATCGTCGCCTCCCGTACTATATTGTTTGTTTGACAGCAAGTAATCTATGACTTGTTGTTGAAGTAAGATGGATTTATAGATTTTCTCAATTCTACACCAATTATTAATCAACCTAAAACAATTAAAAGACTGAAGTAAGCTTGCAAAGCAATATTGCACAAACACAGCAGAATCTGGTCCCGCGGTAGGCTTGAAGCATGTGTTACGAATGCTAGATAATTATTCAATAATTATTAAATCTATTATATAAATACCCGCAACTCCTGTATAAAACCTCCTGAGTGTAGGAGTATAAAAGTGAAATTAAAATCCGTTTTAGTTCAAAATTCCAAAACAAGTCCTAGGAAGGGTCGCAATTACTGCAATAACTGTATTCCTACACAATTATTTATTTATTTATTGTACTTTATTAATATACATTATCGTTTTTACTCTCATTTTTATTTTCTTCTTCTTTAGTTCCTTCATCATCTGCTGCTAATTTACTTTCTCCAGATTCTTCTTTATTTGTTTCTTCCTGTTCTTTTGTATTTTCTCCAGTCTTTTCTTCTGTACTTCCTCCAGTCTTTTCTTCTGTACTTCCTCCATTTTTTTCTTTTGTACTTCCTTCACTCTCTGCTTCTGTACTCCCTCCACTCTTTTCTCCTGTACTAGCGGAATCATCTTCTTGCGTAGCCGATTTTTCATCAGTTTTTTCGTTGCTTTCTGAGTCAGACTTATTTTCATCAGAGTCTTCAGAACTCTCTGTTTCTTCTTCTGATGTTTCCTTTTCTGTTGTGGTCTTTACTGGAGGGGGTGTGGTTGATTTGCTAAAGTATTTTTCATACAGATCCCTGAACTCTGTGTACATGTCATTAGGGTCCAGCTCCTTGCTTATATCATGGCCGGTTCCGGATCTATGCCCACAGTAACAACGGTGGTCTTTACCACAGAAGGCTGGTTTGCCGATCTTAAAAAAAAGATAAATAAAATAAGATGGTCAAGTGCGGGTAAGTGAATGACACATCATGCCCTTCAAACTTTTTAGAACATGCCGGTTTCTTAACAATGTTTTTAAAAACACGTGCTCTAACGTGAACCGTTAGAGCAAGTGTTTTAAAGCAAACATAATTTTTCAAGAAAAAAGTCAGAGGTGTGCGGCGGGGTTAGAACCCACGACCTTAGCAATGAAAGTCGTGTGTGCTCTTAGCAAAAACTATGTGCCTTAAATGAGTAAGAATGTTTTTTTTTATCAAAAAGATGTGATCAATGTGATAATACCTTCTGACAAGTTCTAATACATTGTCGAGCTACTTCTAGGTTTGTGCAGAAATGTGCAATATGATGTCGTAGGGCGGGCTTCGTCATTTCATCCAGTAATGGCTCACTCAGGAGCTCATTATTACTTCTATGTTGTGCAAGTTTGCGTACCAAATCTGTAAAAGCAAAAATCAATTTTAATAGTTTGTAGCGATCTAGATTTTAGTTTAATAACAGAGCTATTAATACATAATACTACGTAGCTATGATTGAGTTTGCCTAATCAACATTTAGCGAAATAACTTAAGTATTATAATATTATGTAATATTACTTAGGGTATATTAACTACTTACCAATTTGATAGACTCGTGTCTTTGGAGCTGAGTTTTTGAACTGATGTTGTGGTTTCGATGGCCAGAAATTATCTAAAAATTATCATGATCGATTAACAGTAGGAAATAATGCACTTGAGAAATGTAGAGATTACATAACAAGCTGTGCCTCAATTCCTATCATTTTATTTTGGGTCCGTCTGAGCTTGGTTGACCGATTTGTCATTTGTTTAGGAATAAAACTCATTCTTCGTTGAGATACTTTTTCATTTATGATGGGAGTTAAATAGTCTATGTACTGAAATTTCTCATGATAATTTAGCTTACATAATTTATGACGATAAAAGAATCTACTTAATTCTATTATGATAATTTTGCTTACTTATAATTCCATCTACGCAGATGCACTGACCACCACTACACCTGAAGCTACTATGGCCACAGAGTTTGTAACAAGCGTACAGTGTAATCTCGTCCCCTTTACAGTTTAATGTGTATTTGTTGCGAAGAGCACCTTCTCCGTAGAAATAATCCTCAGAAATACCTGAAAATTGTTTATCAGTATGAAATAGTCTAAAAGGTAAGAAACTAATGAAGTTATAGACGTATGATATGACTAGCATTCCGCCCGCGGCTTTTGCCCTCGTTTTATAGAAATTTTCGCGTTATATTAGATTTTCCTTGGTAATAAATACATAACCTATATGAAATTTATGTGTATGAGCTATAATAACTGTAAAATTTTAACAAAATCCATTTAATAGTTTTTGCGTAGATAAAGGAGCAACAAACGTTATTATTATATGGAGTAGATGTGATTTCGTAGAACATTACCGAATTGCAGTCTCCACTTGTCTGTTTCTAAAAGCCTCTCATCGATTGGTCGTTCTTTGCTGGCAACCTTGGCCTCAACTGTAAAATTGATTAAAAAATCAAACGAAACGTAGAAAGATGATGAACTTTAGTTAAAACACGTAAGTTATTTCTGTTGCAATATAATTCAGAAACATTTATTGAAAGTAATTAATTCGGTTCACGGTGGGTGCAACTTGCTTCCGAGCGAAACAACTGGGTTTGAAGGAGGCCTATGCCCAGCAGTGGACATCCGACGGCAGTTATTATTCTAAAATGTATAATATAAATAAAACCTACTTTCATTAAATGATAGTATAAGAACAAAACTATTAACGATGCAACAAGAAATTCTAAGCACAGACATGTTCTGATGAAAATTTTACTAACAATGGTCCTGTTGATAACAAGTTACTATGAAATTTCTTTAATTTCTAATCACTTTACATTCTTCATGGTGATTATAGATAATTTTGCGTGAATTTTAAATTAAAATGGAAAATCTCTTGTTCCGGTACCACATGGGTTACTATACTACCTAGGTGTTTTAAAATATATAACAACTACTTTAACGACAATGGCATTGACATTGAAATGCTGCCAGCATTCTAGACACTACCATCTGGTGACGGATTATTTGTTTTTAAAGATTTTAACAGCCTTTGAATACAATTATGAAAATATTAAATTATTTAAAATAGACATTTTAATGCTTCTGCAAAACTTCCACAAACAAATTAGTCAACATCGCATAAAAAAACCTTAAAAATAATGTCAGAAGCAATTAAAAGTAGAAATCAGTCTAGTAAAGACTTAAGATTCGCTTCAAAACTGGCATCCAACAATGCCAAAGAGAGTCCAATTACTGAAGTCCAAACGACTCCCGAGTGGGCAAAACTTCATTTCCTTACTTTAAAGAAATTGAAGCATTTTCTTGTTTTAACGAAGTGAAGATGGTGCACGGTAGCTCGATATTTCTAATGAAAAACGCCAAAGTTCTTTTAATTAAAGCTTTTTAAAATAAAATAAGAAGATACCAATGAAGATACTTCCGAATAGATACGAAACATAAATGCAATCTTTGGACTTGAATAAAAAAACATGTTTATTTATTGAGTTTTAAGGTCGCTTTAGGGGCGAAGTAAAGCATGAGGAGACCGTGCATGTTCTGAGAAGTTTAGAACTAATAGATATGCCAGTAGATATCTGATATTTCTACACAATACATATACTCTATAGATATGATTAATCTATTATATTGCAAATGAGTTACTTTTGCAGAATTTGACATATTTTAATGATGTGATCCTGTTAAATATCTAATGAACTCTGTGTAATCCTTGCAACAGTTCGGAACTCTGGTCCACGAAACTTTGAATTGAATTTGCATTTACATTTTCATTTACCTTGCATTTGCGACACTAGTTTAGTTTTAAAGTTGGAAGGTGAGCTTGTTGTTGTTATTTTATTTTTAAAATGATTTATCGTTATTATTTTAGTGTTAAAATTATCAACTTGAATATTGTACAGGGCAATCGCAGTAAGTTGGTAGGTACTTTTAGTTAAGTAAGTTGGTCTGTGCTCATAGAAACAAATGCAAACAAATACTCAAAATGATTCCTATAATCATTATAAATAATAAATAAGTAAAAAAAATAGTCTCTATAACATGTTTACTTCTCTAAATAATCCTTAAACACGAAAAATATAAAATATTTTCGGAAATTTTAAAATGCTTTGTATTTTCTTTTGATTTCTTAGTTAAATCTACCTTACCTGTAAAACGGTGCGAACACTTTATTATGTGGTTCAACAAAATCTTGAGATTTAGCATGAAGAAAATAAATTACGTACTAGAACCCCGAGATTTACCTTTGTCAAAAATATTTTAGAGCACAGACGGTTTATGAAAACCATTTCTCAGAAGGCTATTTTAATAAGCTCTTTTAAGGGCATTCAATTTGCTTACTTAAGATTTAAATCCCAGACCCAGAGTTTCTCTAGAAATAACTTCTTGAACAAATCTTCTAACTCTAAATAAAATAGTAATTCGAAATGGCCATTAAGACTCATTTGAATTTAATTTAAAATGATCCTTAGGGTTTATGAAATACCTATAAAAAGAGTATTTAGTACCTATAGTCCATAAAGACAAAGTAAAATTTTGTATAGGTAAATATTTTCCAGATATTTTTTTTTCTGTATTGTCTACCCTTAAACAGTGGTTGTTAAAATGAGCTTCTTTGTGGCTTACTATAACTCAGCACCTGGCGAGATTACAGCAGTAACAGTTGTGCGCGGTCAGTTTATCAAAAACGTAATTTTGTTTTATAACATCAATCCTAAGCCCAGTATTAAACACAGTTTTTATTCCTAACAGGATATTTTGAGATAAGGCATCGTGGTTGGTAAAATAAAAGGTACTTATATTATTATTATTATTTTATTTAATAATGTATTGTATTTATTGACTTGTCCAAGTGATCTTTAGGATTTTATGGAAATCAATGACATAATTGATAAGAGGTTGCGGGTTCGATTCCCGCCTCGGAATAACAATTTGTATGATCTGCAAATATTTGTTCCGGGTGTCTGGGTGTTATATATGTATAATAAAAAATATCTATCTATGTATGTATATTATATTAAGTATATCAGAAATCTAGCACCCGTAACACAAGCTTCGAGCTTACCACGGGGCTAGATGTCGCTGTGTAATATTGTCCAGTAATATTTATTTTTATTTTTTTATTTATTTAATTCTTTAAAAATCTTTAAACCCATATTACTTATTTTGATTACCTATTTAAATAACGTAAAGAGACCTGAACTGGTCTTGAGGTGTAAGCTCGGTACCTTGTTTTGTTATAATTAGTTTTTGTTTATAAAATGTTTTTTATTTATTTATTACTGGCAAGTTGATTTTTCCGATCAGTTCAGCTATGCATGGTATTTATCAAATTGAGCGCTGAAGAGTAAGTTGGTGGTTTCTACGATTGTCAACACTACCACTTACAACCGCAACCAACCGCTCTCCTTACACTAAGGTTCTGGCTGGAGTTATGGAGAATGTAATGACCTCTCCCCGTTAAAGATTAAAAGATTAATGATAAATTTATATCCTTAAAATCCTAAAGTTTACATGGACAAGTCAAGATCGAAGAAGTTCAGTTTATTGGCCATTTTGCTAGTTTTGACAGTCACACTGAGATTAATGATTATTTGTAACACTTTGTCACATTATAAGAAATTGTTTATTCATTGTAACTATGTATATAAAGATATGCTGAATTAAGACGCAATACCGCAAACTATTTTTATCTCATTATTATAATAATATGTCCCACCATCACCATCATTATCACCAGGCGATGTATGTATTCTGACGCAGCTTGTTTTTTATCTTTCGACAAAATAAGGTTAAGTAAGGATTATCCGTCTCTTGAATTAAAGTTTAATTAATCAGTTTCTCATAATTCTTAAAATATCCTTAACCAGGGTTAAGGATATTTATAATTGTATATACAGAGAGAAGTTTATATAATTCGTGTACATTTTATTAAAATAAACATTTTTCTTATTATATCATCTTTTAAAATAAATTCACAGTTGAGTAAATGTTAAATAAAAACATTTGTTTAAATATGTTTGTATGTAGCGTAACGAATGGTTACTTTCATTTGGAGTTTATTTTTTTAACGGTTTGTATAAATAATGGATGAGGTTCCTTACATTTTATGACCTAAAATATTTTTTTTCTAGAGATACGATCTCTACGATCTTTGCATATAATAAAATATCCTTGTCTAACCGTGTTGGTTAAATGGAAGGACACACAACTTTAATTCCGAACGTCGTAGATTCAAACGCCGCCACGCATCTCTGAATTTTTCTTCTTGAAAACACGTGCGCTAACAGTGAAGGCAAACATCGTGAGGAAAACTTAAAAAGTTTGTAGAGCCATCTGACATTCACCAACCTGCTAGCGAGTCGAATTAAGGACTCATCTATCTCGTCCAGAGAGAAGTCCCTATGTCCCAGCAGTGGAAACGTGAATAGGGGTGGTTATGTTTATCCCTGACCTGACTTTCAAATTATAAACGAAACTGCACTAACATTTATTTAAGTGCTACTAAACCACAGAGAAACAAAATGGTTAAACTCTCACAGATCAAGAACTACAATAGTCGTCCTTCGCCTGAATTTATAATCACGATGAGTTAATTATTATGGTAAACGGAGTTTTAATATTACCTCAACGGATCTCTATCCAAACCAATAACAATGAAACAACAATTTTTCCTTATCTCCAGTTAATATAAATTGTTGGAAAGAGTCTTTTAGCCCAATGTGGTACTAAATATTGTAGCAAAATGAACAAGAAACTGACATACTTCGATTTCCCTGCGTTAGGAGAGGGAATCCGCTACATTCTACATTACACTGGCCAAAAATTTCAGGATGAAAGAGTGGCTACTAGAACTTGGCCTGACAAAGAGCTGAAGGATAGTAAGTCATTATTAAACTTTTTAGATTATTTTTGTTTGTACTGATACGTTGTAAGAAATTTGATGATCATCATTTCATTTATAACAAAACAAGCATTCTGGGCATTTCACCATCTGGTAGGTAACGGATTAATTTTATAAATGAAAGTGTTACGTGTTACCCTACTATAAAAAGCTAGTGTTTCTCTCTTCTCTGTCACTCCACGCACTCTGGTGTCTATGATTGTTAGGGCTAAACTATTCCATTTTTGAAATAAATCATGTCTCTTTTCTCCAGGCTTACCATTCGGCCAGCTGCCTATTTACGAGGAGGGCAAGCGGCTGCTCCACCAATCCCTGGCCATCGCCCGCTACCTGGCAGCCAACACCCCCTTACTGCCGGCAGACCTGTGGGAACAAGCGGTCCTGGATGCTATAGTGCTCACTATCTATGACTACCAGAAACGTGAGTAGTTTAACACACTATAATACCAACAGGAGTGGTAAAGTTAGAAGGGCCTCTAAAGATTCTAATTATGATTCTGGGTTTTAATTTAATTTCTAGCGGTGTAAAGTATCCTCGTATTATGATTATTTAGATGCTATATTTGGGGTGAGGCTGTCCAAATAAATAATAGACCAGTGCAGTTAGCTTCAAAAATGGTCAAATAAGGAAAAAAATTGTATTAGAATGAAACCCATTAGAAAAGGAGGGGAATATGATAAAAATGAAAGGAAAAATAAATTACGGTCGATCTGAGTACGGGAAGTGGGAGGGGGTGGGCTTTTAAGGGGAGAAAATGGTTTATCTCGATTTGCGGTGAAACTACAAGTCCTATGAAAAAAAGTTATATGGCAAAGTTGTAGGTAATATAAAGATCTACAACTTTTAATTCACAACTTTTTTACATAACCTCAAAACTTATGTGAAAAATTCAAATAACCCAGTTTTTGGTTTTTTTTATTTATCTTTTTCAAAAATTGTTATTTTTCTACGAAATTTGGTGAAAACTTACCTATTTATGTCCCAAATACACTGTGATTTATTTGATTGAAAATATTATTGTTTTCACCTTATATTGACTTAATTTTCAAAAATATAGACCAATTTTCAATCGAAAATTCACGTGTCAAAATATTAGCTTTTTTATAAAAATCGGTATGTTGTTTGTTCATTAAAATCTCTATTTTCTGATGGTTAAGAAAAATATATACATTACCATAGTAAATTATTTCAGAAAATGCAAAACACCGAAACAAAATTTGTATCATTAGGTACAATTGCATCATAAAAATGTGATTTTTGCAATTTTTATTTCATATAATTGCTTATAATCCGACTTATTGCACATTATACAAACAGATTATTATATAATAATTATTATTATATAGTCTGAAAAGACAAAATCATATTTTTATGATGCAATTGTACCTAATGATACAAATTTTGTTTCGGTGTTTTGCATTTTCTGAGATAATTTACTATGGTAATGTATATATTTTTCTTAACCATCAGAAAATAAAAATTTTAATGAACAAACAGCATACCGATTTTTATAAAAAAACTAATATTTAGACACGTGAATTTTCGATTGAAAATTGGTCTATTTTTTTAGTAATTAAGTCAAAATAAGGTGAAAAAATTAATATTTTTAATCAAATAAATTATAGTGGATTTAGGACATAAATAGGTAAGTTTTCACCAAATTTCGTAGAAAATAAAATGTTTTTGAAAAAGATAGAAATAAAAAACCAAAAACTTAGTTATTTGAATTTTTCACATACATTTTGACGTTATGTAAAAAAGTTGTTAATCAAAAGTTGTAGATCGTTTTATTATTTACAACTTTGCCATATAACTTTTTTTCATAGAACTTGTAGTTTCACCGCAAATCGAGATAAACCATTTTCTCCCCTTAAAAGCCCACCCCCTCCCACTTCCCGAACTCAGATCGACCGTAATTTATTTTTCCTTTCATTTTTATCATATTCCCCTCCTTTTCTAATGGGTTTCATTCTACTACTATTTTTTTCCTTGTAAAAAATTAAAAACCCTGGTCTATAATTGTAAAAACACTTTATAAATTAAAAAGTTGTTTTAAAGAATTTTTTTAGATCTTAATACTATTTAGTTATTTTAAAATAAATAAAATATCTTATAATAAAAAAGTTACGAATTTCATTGTTCGTTAGAAAGTTTATTTAAATTATATTTATTGAATTTTATAAAAGAGGTGCACATTATAACTTTTATATTTTAAATTTTCCAGATGCAACTGCAGCTTTTACAGAAAAAGATCCTAGCAAGAAGGAAGCTCTTCTTAAGACCTTCTTCGACGAGACCCTGGATTATTTCTTTTCTAGATTTGAGAAACAGATCAAGGAAAACAATGGTTTCTTATACAATAAGGTAAATTTTATTTATTAAAATTTGTAAGGTAAAATTTATGTAATGAACTTGAAATGATATTTTGTTTATCTTTTTATTTTCCTAATTTTATTTAAAACTACTTAAATTTTTACCAATTAGGGTTACTTTTCTTATGAGTACCTACTTTTTTACATTTTTTTGTTATAAATAACGATGTTTGTCACTTTGTGTACAATCGACCACAGTGTTATAGAAAAATTGTAAATCCTTTCTGCCTATCAACCTTCAGGACATTTAGGGCCTATTTCACCGGTTACAGTTAAAGTTATCTGATAGATAATCAACCAAAATTTTAAATTTATCTGGTAGATAAGTTACGGATAATAAAGCAATTAACCTATTATTAGCCCTTAAGTGTGTTTTGCTTATATTTATGTATGTACTAGCTGTAAGTTTCCCTAAAATTGTAAAATAAAATAAAATAAACTGGAAACCGATCAATTAATCCCCTAATGGCGAAATCAGATAGGTAATGATCTGTCTATCTATTTTGAATTAACCTGTACATTTGTTTATAGTTGAGCTGGGCCGATATGATTTTCGTGGCGATCGTGGAAAACTCCAACTTGATATTCAGCACTCAAGCTCAGAAGAACTACCCTGCGATTGCAGAACTAATTGTTAAAGTCCACAACTTGCCGGGCATCAAGGAGTATATCCAGAAGAGGAAACCTTACGATATTACAAAATTCTAATAACAAAATGTAACTTTAAAGATTTAATGCTTTATCAATAAACAATTTAATAATTATTAATGAATCGTCTATATTTTTATTGGTGTCCCGCTCGTCATCATAATATGCATTAAAAACTATGGTAGCAGCTTTTAGTACATTCACATTTTAGTCATACTAACATGCTATACAGATAAAATAATATAGAATAGCATAGAAAATGCCTTATTGCAAACAGAAACACACAATACACACTTAAAACTAAAACATTTGGAGTACTATGGGCAGCCTTGTCGCTGTGAGCGATTTCTTCCAGGCAACCTATGTCCAGTCTAGTGTGTCTGGACAGTTATAAATATATAGACAGTGGTGTAAAATAATGGATTACATAATAGTACATAGAAAGATAATATCATAAGAATATATTAATATTTATGGAGAGTTCACACAGCAACAGCATCAACTAGTCGCGTAGTAAGCTCGAAGATTGTGTTACGGGTTTTAGTTATTATTATACAAAAAAAAATAAGATACAAACATGTGTCCCGTTGAGGGAATCAAACCCGCAATCTTCTGTGACTCAGGCGAATCTAAACATAAGCCCGCCGCGCCTGTGGTCGTCAAGTTTAGGTACATTTATACAGATTTAGATGTTTGTATAAAGTTTAGATGACATTATCTATGAAATCAGGATGATATTACATTTTGAGATATGTATAATCATTGTAGGTATTTTCTATTCTAGTAGGTAATTATGTAAACATAAGATAAAGGTTATCAGAATGCTATTTTTCATGACTCACGCGAAGTGATCTAATAAAGATAATTCCTTATAGTAACACTACCAGCGTACATCCCATGACATAACTACGCATATTATGAGCCGTGTTGGCTAAGTGGAAGCACACTCGACATTCATTCCAAACGTCGTGTGTTTAAACCCCGACGCGCACCTCTGGATTGTGGGCTTTAAAAACATGCTCTATTATAGGCCAACAATGTGACCCATTCTATTTTATCTTTTTCTATTAAATACCGGCATATTCTTAGAAATTTGAAGAGTTAGAATGAGAAGGTGACATTTACCAACCCTTACCTTATCAGCGTGGTGGATGAAGCCCTCAATTCCTCTCGTCAAGGGAGTGGTCTTGATGTTTTAGCAGTGGGATCGTAATGGACTAAGATATTTTTTTCTGGACAGTTCACACAGCAATATTAGCACGAGGCTTGTGTTACGGGTGCTAGATCTCTGATATATGTACTTACTATATACAAACATAGACATTTTTTTTTATTATACATAGATAACACACTCAGACACTCGAAACAAATATTTGGGGATCGTTTTAATGTTTGTCCCAGAGCGGGAATCGAACCCGTACCTTTTGGGTCGCGCCCTTTGCGCCACAGATGACCCACTTATATACAGCGTATTGTGCAGGCTGTACCGCCGAGGCTGCGCGGTGGAAGTGTTAATGTTCATGCGTATTAGTGCCCATGGCGTATCTAATTGTCAAACTATCTACCATCTGAATAAAAGCCGAGTGTCACACTTAGCTAATGGCTTTTACTTACCTTAAAACCTTAAAAAAAAGGTTATATTGGAAGCTCCATGTCCATAATTAAACTTAATTCAGAGACTCCTTTTTGCGCAATTGGATTCAAAGTCGGTCCTATCTACGTGACATACGAGAATTGTTTTGGTAACCCAAAAAAAGTTCTATGTCGACTTTCATGGAAAGCGATCGGCTGTTTCTATTCTTAGGCCGGCGCCACATTATTAAAAAGTTGCTTGTAAGGTGGATATTACTAAAAACTTCATCTAAAGTTCGGTAGGTACTTTCACTGATACTACGAGTATGTATAATATAAAAAAATATTTTTATGTATGTATATAGGTACTATTAAGTATAACCCCCGCAATTGAAAATGAATTCTGTAAATGGCGGCGGTATGTATGGGTACGATTGGCAAAACAAGGATAAAAGTATAGACAGCGATAGAGAGTGAGCGAGAACGCATGCGAGCGGACGCCATTTACAGAACTCATTTGAAAATGAATTCTGTAAATGGCGGCGGTATGTATGGGTACGATTGGCAAAACAAGGATAAAAGTATAGACAGCGATAGAGAGTGAGCGAGAACGCATGCGAGCGGACGCCATTTACAGAACTCATTTCTAATTGCGCACGTAATATACATAGAAGTTTATTTTCACAATTAACACTTAAAGAAGCAGGTAGGTACATCAAATCTATGACTCGTCAAAAATTACAATAGTATAGGTGTTTTCACAGCAGGTACTCAACATAAACATTGCTAGTACGAGAAATCATGTTTGTGGTAATTTCTGAATTTCTATTTGACTTACCGCCTCTGATAGAATAAACAATTAAGTACCTTTGACAAGGTCATCTAGTTTCTTAACTTTTATCTTTAGTCTTAAGATTAAAACAAAACAACAAAGTTTGTTTTAAAAAAGATATTCTGTTTTATCTAAGGAGAAAGGAAAGTCAATTAAATAAAAATAGAGATATGTAATTATAAAAACTAGGTAGGTATTGTTATCGTTTTAGGGTTGAATATTTTTTTAACCTATCATGATATTTTAACAATACAAGAACACGAAACATAATATACCATGCCATGATTAAAACCAAAAACAATTAAACCATAATATATGTCAATGATTTTCGATCCCGGCCGATGGTAACAATTGAGAAATTGAAAGTCACTTGTGACAAAAATATTCAAGAGTCGTGGCAAGTAAACAAACTCAACATTTAACACTACTATATGTGATATAAGAAAACTTGCTCACATCACTGCCGTGTTGGCGAAAAATATGGGAGCACACTTGACTTTCAGGCGGTTCAGCAAATATAAAATTAATTTCAAAAATCATATCGAAAACAACACTTAACTTATTGAATAAGTATTTCAGAACCTCAACACCTCTTTGTACCTATTTAAACATTTAAATAACAACACCTGTTAGTGCGATTATAACCTAGGTTTAAAAATCTGACCTTTCACCACTCAAAATATTGATAACAAAACTTTACCTACTATCAAAAACTTAAACAGACCGATATTATCACTGGATTTCGGTATAAAAGGGTGTGTTGCACTGCAGAAGTTACATTCCGTTTTATCCGCTCAGCTCAGCTCGACCAGCAACATGATGATGAACCTGAAGTATTTCAACCGCATGGGCCTCGCGGAGCCCATCAGGTACCTGCTGGCTTACGGCAACATCCAGTACGAGAACATCGTCATCCCTGATGCTGAGTGGGTCAAAATGCAGAAGAGTAAGCACATCTTTCTTGTCTCATCATCATCATCATTTCAGCCATCGTACGTCCACTGCTGGACAAAGACCTCCAGGTATTACGGTCGGATGCAGTCTTCATCCACCGTGAACCGGCAGCCTTGACAAGATCATCTGTCCATCTTGTTGGTGGCCGACGCTGCGTTTTCCGATCCGTGGTCTCCTTGAGAACTTTTCGGCCCCATCGGCCATCCGTTCTCCTCGCTATATGGCCAGCCCATTGCCACTTTAAAGAGCTAATCCGTCTAATAATAATTCTTGTCTATTTTCCGTAAAATGTTTTTAAATAACCTTGCAAATTGTGTTTATTTTATGGGTAATTCTAATGATGTTACTGGTTCTACAGTGGTGCCCTTCGGAATGCTGCCCCTCCTCGAGGTGGACGGCAAGTCGCTGGTGAACTCCGTGGCCATCAGCCGCTTCGTCGCCGGCAAGATCGCTGGTCTCCTGCCCGTCAGCGAGTGGGAGCTCGCGGAACTCAACAGTATCGTTGAGATCTCCTACGGCCTCGGATTCCGTGAGTACCTAAAAGAGTTTTTCAAATGTATTTCTGTTTGGTTTTTGTTTGCTTTGCTGTTTATAAATTCGTTACACATTGTCGTTAAAAAAGCATTTGTCTTATTCTGATTATAGAGCTAGATTATATACTAGTTTTAAGATTTTTCGCTTTTCGTTTTATACAGTAACAAACCGGGAATCAGGCTTACAAAAATAATATTTGTCGTCAACCACACCTTCTACCCTTTGCGCCGCAGTTAGATCAACTTTTACTACGCAACTAAGTCAAACTAATGAACAATGGCGTTATTCATCTTTTTTTTATTTCAGAGGTTCTGCTCATGCAACAGCAGGCTAACCTGGAGCTGAAGAACATCCTCATGAAGGAGCTGGTGGATGTCCTGATCCCGAGGTGGTTGGCTGATCTTGAAGTCATGCTCAAGAACAGGGGAGGTTTTCTTGGAGGCATGGTAATATCATACTTGTTAATCTATTTATTAATATGCGTGACTCTCTTACTCTTATTTTTTAAATTAGTACTCAGTTTATGGCAGTGTGCAGGCTACCTTATGTAGCACGGACAACAGATAAATTCATAAATTTCTAGTACTGTATACAAAACGTAAGGCCAACAAGATTCTGATGATGGATGTAAGCTTCTTCCTACCAAATTGCTGGAATGCGTTTAGCAGTTGACATCAGTTTAAATGATACCGATTTTAAATAAAATAATAAGGTTATTCCCCGATACATTTCTGTTAGTACTAAACATTCATTCTCGTTTAGAAACTGAGCTGGGCTGACATCTACATCGTCGGTCTTCTGGAGTACATCGAGAAGGTCATGAACAAGAGCTTCGTGTCGAAGCTGCCTCAGCTGCAGAAGATGATGATGGAGGTACAGAGCGTGCCGGCCATCAAGTCCTACATCAGCAGACGCCCAAACTACTCCTACTAATCTCTCTCTGATGACTAAAATATCCGAAGTATCTTAATAAAAAAGGCACCACCACTGAATTACCTTTTGTTATTTCAATCCTTTAATAACTTATAATAACAATTCATTAAACGTTGCATTATTGGCCAGTGGTCTTCTCAATGGATGTTAATTTAGGTCTTAGGACTTAGTTTATTATTTCCATTTATGTTCGCACTGCTGGGACACAGGGACAGATTAGGTCTTATTTCACCCACATGCCGGTTTCCTAAAGACCTTCACCGTAAGAGCACTATTTTCAAGCGCACATAAATTTTTCTTGAAGAAAAATCCAGAGGTAAACGGCTGGGTTTATTAAACTCACGACCTTTGGAGTTCCAAAATTCGTTTACAAAATAACTAAAGTCGAGTGGATAGCCAACACGTCAAGAGATAGAATATACAACAGGATAAAACTGTTAGTACAACTCTTGCTCAGTGGAACAATATTAAATTCGAATATTTAATTTAAAGAAAACTCATATTTTTAGTAATGCATAAAATAAAATAATTAAATTACGAGTAAGTATAACCCCTGTGTTAAATATTTAGCAACCTACCACCTAAGCTTAACATTATAAATTGTACATGTATGCAAAAAATAAATAAATATTTTGATTTTTAATTATTAATCTCTTATATCTTATTATCAATGCCACATTTCGTTGTAATTTTATAACTTAAGAACGGCAGGGCCGTTTTAGGTGACTGTTCTTTTAAAATAGCCCAGGGGAGGTTTAAAGGTGAAAAAATGTGGGAATAAAACGGACAAAGCCGCAGGCGGGTCAGCTAGTATTATATCAAATAATATCGTAAAATAGAGCGACAGAATATCTGTTGTATAATTTTATTAAAAAACAAAAAACCAACCATTTGTGTTCATAACAATATCTGGGATCTCTCTTACAGCAAAGATATTCTAATTTTCTAAATTAGAATATCTTTGCTGTAAGAAAATTCATATGTCTTGGCTATCCTAATAAATTAAGAAATGTACCTACTACCTCATACCAACGGAAAAACAGAACGGTCAGAGACAGAGTCCAATTCACGTTTTAGTTCCCGACATAGTAGAAATGATCTCATTTAGCAGCTGAATACTACTAAATGTGTACTGAATGTAATACACCAGATTATTTTTATAGGTAAAATGAACACTAAATATATTTAGGTTTAAAGACATTTATTTCTCATAAGAACTACAATTGTTCACTTAAAATGAGATTTAAAATTAACTTACTTACTAAAATGTTCAAGTATTTGCACCTAAGGGCCTATATTATAATCAATTTAAAATATTTTTGAGTTAAAAAATAAAAAACAAAAGAAAACAAGGTGAGGGTATTTCAAACTATATATTTCATATTCAAAAAAATTACAATTATGACAACAATTGTTACTTTTTTCTGAAATAATATCATAAATGCATTTAATAAATCAAGCGTTACACGAGATATAGGTATAGGTAGGTATCTGAAGGTTTTGAATATTGACTTTAGTCCTTTTGGGGTCCCCTTGCCATGTAGGAACTAATCATAGGTTGATATGATAATAATTATGATTTAAATAAGTAGAGAGCTGTGGTGGTGTTGATGACTTCATTTATTGAGATACTTCGCCAAATACACTAGTAGGTGTAGATGAGGCGTCTGGTGTAGGACTCGACAGCTGGCAAGCTTTTGCACTATTATCTGCTCTAGCGCTGCGGCAGCTTCGAAACAAAGCAGACCCTTCTAGAATGTTCATGCCATGTGGTGCCTAGGAATAGAACTCCATCTTATCCTGTGGGTATCCTCAAACCCGCTAAGGTACCAGATGAACGCTAACACCGTCCGCTCTGTGTACCTACTGTACCTACTTACTGCGTTAACCAACCCGTCTGATAAGTATATACCAAATTTCCAAGTCTTATTATGGATTCCACTGGAAAGCCCCCTGCCTAATAGTGCAACGTTTAATATGTTGTAATGACAAATTATTTAAGGATTGAAATATCAAAAGGTTTATTCATTAGTGGTGCCTTATTTTATTAAGATACTTCGGATAGTTTAGTAATCAGAGTTAGTAGGAGTAGTTGGGGCGCCTGCTGATGTAGGACTTGATGGCCGGCACGCTCTGCACCTCCAGCATCATCTTCTGCAGCAGAGGCAGCTTCGACACGAAGCTCTTGTTCAGGACCTTCTCGATGAACTCCAGAAGACCGACGATGTAGATATCAGCCCAGCTCAGTTTCTACAACAAGAAAAATCAATGTTTAATCATCTTCATTTTAGTCGTCAGATGTCTCATGTTAGACATCTCTATGATAGCAATGTAAAATTAATCATATTCGTCATGACAGTCTGTTTTGCGTATCACTACTGGACTGGCTTTTACAAAAGAACCTTTTATTAGGGCCTTTGCGGTATAATATTCCAAGCAGGTTTTTTACGAAGTTGGTAGTGTCACAGATTATTTACAACTACATACTTTAATTTGTTTTTATCTATCGTATTGACAGCTTACTTATGTGCATAACTAATTTTAACTTTAAATAAGGATCGTCAAGTAATTTAATAGAGGTCCTTAAAATAAATCAGAATAAACTTAATATGGGCGATTTGTAACCGAAACATAATAATGGATTAATTAACAAAATGACATTACCATGCCTCCAAGAAAACCTCCTCTGTTCTTGAGCATGACTTCAACATCAGCCAACCACCTCGGGATCAGCACATCCACCAGCTCCTTCATGAGGATGTTCTTCATCTCCTGGTTAGCTTGCTGTTGCATGAGCAGAACCTCTGAAATAAATATAAAACATTAATATTGCTGAAAAAATCATACCTACAGCAAGTACGTGGTAAGCTCGAAGTTTGAGATTAAAATTAATAATGTTATTGTTTATGAGTTTTGAATGCCACAGTCAGTGGCGCAATAAACGAAAATCTTACTGCGACGTAAGGCGTAGAAAATTTAATATTGTAGGTGACCATTGACCATGAGAATATTACCACCACTTTTCTTATACAAGTAGTTATAATATCTAAGAGTTTTTATATCAGAAGACGTGAAAAGCAGGGTCGTTCTGTGTACAGAACCAGCTTACTGCGATCACCTACCTAGTAAGTGAGCGTATACTTACCTGACATTTTTAAACAAATGATTAGTCTCTCAAAAACTGAAACTAAACCAAAACTAAACTGTAATAAGAATTGAAACCCTGTTGGTCATAATATTAAAAAATAAGTTTATGATATTCTAAAGCTACTAACATACAAATCACATATAACTTACCATAATGTCGATCATGTTATGTGAAATAAAATATTTTAATTATGGATTGTAATGGTGATAAGATAAAATACTTACGGAGTCCGAGACCGTAGGAGATCTCCACCATGCTGTTGAGTTCCGCGAGCTCCCACTCGCTGACGGGCAGCAGACCAGCGATCCTGCCGGCGACGAAGCGGCTGATGGCCACGGAGTTCACCAGCGACTTGCCGTCCACCTCGAGGAGAGGCAGCATTCCGAAGGGCACCACTGTAGAACCAAAACCATTAGAATTACCCATAATATAAACACAATTTGCAGAAAAGGTTTGCTGGTGGTGGAGGTAGTTATGTGAAATGTCATTTAAATTGTAAGCTTGTGGTATACATATACATAGTTGTCCACAAAAAGTGACTCGGTAGGGAATTTGTTGATAAAATTTTGACACCTTTTATCATCTTGTGGTTGGTGGTAGTAGAATGAATGGATATATACGGACTAAAAAGTAGAGTTTTGGGGTTGAGTGAGTGGCATAAGCCCACAATCCAATAATCCAATAAGTGAGTGGCATAAGCCCACAATCCACACAATCCAATCACAATAACAGTGTGACAGGATTTGGTTGTTTGGAAGCAAACATTAGTCAGTTGTTCTACAAGACATTTCATAGTTATAGTTATAAGATTATGTACTTACACTAAATTGTATTAAATTGTTGTCTTTGATGAACAAATTTTTTCTTTCTTTCAATTAAGGCTTAGAAAAACTTACCCTTCTGCATCTTGACCCACTCAGCATCAGAGACGACCATGTTCTCGTACTGGATGTTGCCGTAAGCCAGCAGGTACCTGATGGGCTCAGCGAGGCCCATGCGGTTCAAAGACTTCAGGATCATCATCATGTTGCTGGTCGAGCTGAGCTGAGCGGATCAAACGGAATGTACCTTCTCCAGTGCAACATACCCTTTTATAGCGAAATTCGGTGATAATCTTGGTCTGTTTAAGTTGTTGATACTACAATAATGTTATCAATAAGTAAAGGTCAGGTTTTAAAAGCGTGTACAGGTAATGTTTTTCGTATCAAATCATTGGGTACTCTAGAGGTATTATTGATGTTTATCATGAGGTAGGTTAGTTTTATGATTTGATAAGCTCAGATAATTTATTTTCACAGTCTCAAACATTAACTTAATTTTCTTTTAATGCGGTTTATGATCACCATCACAAAAAAAACCATATTGCGTCCCACATATTGCTGGTAAATTCACACAGTAAATATCTGTAAATATCTAAATTTTACCAATAAATGACCTGACCTGACCTGACCTGACAGCAACATCTTGCCCCTATGTAAGTGTGGTAAGCTCGAAATTTGTATTCGGGTTCTAGAATTCGATATGGCCAGCCCATTACCACTTCTAAGAGCTAATCCGCTGGGGTACGTCGGTGACCCGCGTTCTACATATTCCCTCATTTCTGAGAAAGAAACTTCGTGCATAGCTCTTTGAGCGACTTCATGAGGACGATGAAGTTTCGGATCTATGTCATCACTGGCATTTGATTAAAGACCTTAGGTATTTCTCTTGTCTTCAACTAACTTCACTGAGATATTTTTGACGTAAACGCGTTGTGTAATGTAATACATATTTTTTAAATTTTTTTTTATTCATATATCCAAAGGACGCCATACAACTGAAAGTATATGATGGTGACAATAACATGAGTATCGTGCATGACTATCAAAGTCCCTGAGGTCAGTGAAAGAACATTTTTCTTATTGAAAAGGTCAGACCCCATTATCTACTGTAAGCACTTATATGATGGTAATTAGAGTATTAATTAAATTAATGAAACACTTTTTTGTAAACATCAACAACCACAATGACACGTAATCTTTAAAAAGACATCTATTCTGTGTTTTTCTTACATAAGTTCCGCCCGTGGCTTTGCCCGCGTTATGGATTTTGTATTTGATATTTTCTCGTTTTTAATGATTATAATGTATTATTATGTTATAAAATGTTCAAGTTGAAAAATGAATGACTTTGAATTAAATTTCTCAAATAAGTTTCGGTAACACTGCCTTTGTTACTTAAATATCACTGACAAACTTATACAATACTTACAATGTTAGTAAGTTATAATTTCTAATTATCTAAAGTTAGTTCAATCTCCTATATTATAAATATATAGAGTTAGTTTGTTAGTTTGAAGGCGCCGATCTCAGGAACCGCTGCTAGTCCGATTTGATTTCTTTTTTTTCAGTGTTGGATACAGTTATCGAGGAAGGATATAAAAAAATATTTTTATAAAAAACTATATACCTATGTAGACAACGTAAAAAACGCAAGCCAAGCTGTCAGCGGTTCGGCTAGTATCATGTATCATTATATTTCACTAAGTTTAAATAATTAGAAATGATACGAAAGCAGTGGTTGTAACAGAAACAAAACGTAATGGTATAATGTTATAAGTTTTATGATACATTTAAAATAAAAATAGCTACATTATATCTGATCCCCCTTTATATGGATTATTTAAATATTACGTCTAGTATTCGTGTAATACTGAATTAATTTAGTTTTAATACAATTAAACCACCATATTATTTTATATGCCATATTCCTTAGAGCTCCTTTTTTATCCGATAAATAAGTCGTAACCAAAGCCACGGTCAGCCACTAGTGATAAATAATGTACAATATCATAAACACCTATTTGTGTACGAGTATAAAAATGCAATAATTAGCAAAATTGCATCATCAATGCACTATTAATTTTGATTACGATGTCCCGGACTATCGCTGAATTTTATTATAAAAGGAGAAAGCTTTCTTGAAGAAATCACATTCGCAGTTTGATTCGCTCGGCTCTACTTTCAACTCCAAACACCAACAAACAAAATGATGATCCTGAAGTCTTTGAACCGCATGGTTGTTGCTGAGCCCATCAGGTACCTGTTGGCTTACGGCAACATCCAATACGAGAACATCGTCATCTCTGATGCTGAGTGGGTCAAACTGCAGAAGGGTAAGAAGTCACTTTTATTATTAGTCTTCTTTGATGTATTTTTACCACTATTCTCAAACCATTAAGGTCATAGAAACTTAGAGCCGAGTTTCTGTTGAACAAATCTTCAAAAATCAAATTAAGTATAGACTAATTTAATAGCTAAAGAACCATAAAATATCATGCATACCAAAAAGATTGGTGATCGCATTGAGTTAACTAAATTCCTGAGTCAGATTGATTGGATGAGGTGTTAATACGCCAGCACCAAACAGATTGGTCCCATCTCCATAAATTATCAACAGACTTAAAGATATTTCAGTTTCTTGTCACAATATTTACCTTTCCTTGATATATTCTTTAATGATTTAGTTTTTATTGAACCTAACTGCTTTTAACGTTCTCCATTGCCCATGTTTAAACAAAGTTCGCAAAGACTCAATCGAAGTCTTAATTCGAAATGCATCATAACTGTTTCTTTGGTTTCAGTGGTGCCCTTCGGTGTGCTGCCTATCCTCGAGGTGGATGACAAGTCTCTGGTCAACTCGGTCGCCATCAGCCGCTTCATCGCCCGCAAGATTTCTGACCTGGTTCCTGTCAACGAGATGGAACTCGCTGAGCTCAACAGCATCGTTGAAGTCTCTCATGATATTGGACTCCGTAAGTACCCTTATGTTTTTTGATAAGGTTTGAAATAAAATAAACAGAGTTTCTATTTTCCTGGCAATTTTTGTTTTCTTAAAACCAAAATCATCTAAGATTTGTGTTTTAGCGAGACAAACAAAGAGCAATTAATTTTAATATAAAAGTTAATATAAAAATACGGCCAATATTGAAGTTCTTAATTTCATTTTCCAGGGGTAATCATCATGCAACAACAGGTCAGCCTAGAGCTGAAGAACATCCTCATGAAGGAGCTGGTTGATGTCCTGATCCCGAGGTGGTTGGCTGATCTTGAAGTCATGCTCAAGAACAGGGGAGGTCTTTTTGGAGGAGTGGTAATATATACTTGATTATTATTTTTGGATTTAGTGAGATTTGAAAGTAAAGTATTTGGATTCAGCTGCTTTAAACTAAATTGATAATTTATACCATACACTATGTGAGATCCTAATCAATATTTTTCATCACTATAACATTATATCTATCTCACAATAATTTTCCCATTAGAACCCTTTTTACATAGGGAAAAAATATATATATTAAATTGAGTATATCAGAAATTTTGCACACGTAACGAAAGTTTCGAGTTTACCACGGGTATGATGATGAGATTTTAGATGTTGCTGTGTAAACTGTCGAGCAATATTAATTTATTTTTTATTATCTCATAGAAACTGAGCTGGGCTGACATCTATGTGGTCGGTCTTCTGGAGTCGATCGAGAGGATCCTGAACAAGAGCTTGGTGTCCAAACTTCCTCTGCTGCAGAAGTTGGTGGTGGAAGTCCAGAACGTGCCGGCCATCAGGTCTTACATCAGCCTGCGCCCCAACCTCAACTGAGTCTTTGACTAAGGCGTAAGACTCAATGAGTCTTCAACTTTAAGTCTTATGTCAATGCGTCTTTCCTTTGTGACTGTACGTCTTGAGATTTAAAAAGTTGAGACTTAATAGTGAAGAAGTTGAGATTGTAATGTGAAATAAAAATTCAAATTGAAATCTTTATTTTATTACGAAGTAAAATTACTTGGCCGGAGCGAACAGAATTTGCCTATGAAAGTTTTCACAAAAACGCATATTCAAATTTTCATATTAAAAATATCTTCGATAGTTTTACTAATTTTTGACAATACTAGAATAAGACGCGACTGCGTATGAGTGAGACAGTGATTAGCACCAATTAGCTCCATCTCACTAATATACATATAAGAGAGCCTCTAGTGATTTACATGAAATCAATAATTAAAAATAAAACAAACCGAGTTCAAAATAAAATAACTAATCAAAAAAGCTAGAATCGTAAGGTTTTCTATCTCTTATGTACTCCTTCACTCCAGGCAAATTCTGGACTTCCTCCATTAGAGCTATAATAGTTGGGTAGTTCTTCTCAATGTTGTCTTTTAAGAATAAGTTGCAGCATTCAATGATACCGACGAAAACGAAATCGGCCCAGCTTAGCTGAAAAAAAAAATACAATTAATCACCACTTTACTTGGGTAAATCTATTTAAGAAAGTCGTGTTTGTTACACTATTTTAAACTCCAGAAAGGCTGAATCGATTTGGCTGAAAATTAGAGTTACCTTATTCTATAAAACTAGAGTTTTGCCTGCTGATTTTTTTGCGTCAAATAGTAGCCTAAGGTGTTTATGTTTTATTCTGAGCTATGAGGTCATTGTAAAGTTTTATTAAAATCCTTTGAGTAGAGATTCATCCACACATGCCTACACACTTTCGCGTATAACAGTACCAATATTAGCATGGATTTCGACATGTTTGTATAATGTGAATGGTATGTATACAATACAGTACATAATATCTCACCTTTTTTCCAAAATGTCCGTTGTTAGCAGCTAACTGCTTTTCAAACTTAGTAAAGTAGAAACCTAAGTGTTCTTCATAAAATTGTTTCTTCTTTAAATCTCTTTCTGCGGCATCAGTCGCATGCGCCCAATCAACAAAATCTAAAAATAATTTTCTCCAATAAAATATTGCTTTTGATAGTAAAGATTTTAATTTCTTATTAAAAATATATTTTTTAGTAAAAACAAAATTTTCACATTATCAAAATGTTGAAATACTCGTATATAAAAGATGATCATCTTTTCAGCCACCGGACGTCCACTGCTGGACAAAGGACTCCCTAACAATTTCCAAGTACGGTCGGATGCAGCTAGCATGCACCATAAACTGGCAGCTTGGACAAGATCATCTCTCCATATTATGGGTAGACATGCGAGCCGTAACAGTCGTCTTCACTCGAGAAATTTTGGCTAGCAATATAATAGGTATCTTGCTGTTCAAATTTAGAGCCGTAAATGTTTGTCTGAATAATAAACATCGATATCCTGCAGACTAATGAAAAAAATAGAATGTAAATTCTTAAATTCTGGAATGAAATCACAAAGAGCAACTTACGTTTATCAAAATCATAGACAGTCAACACAGCTGCATCAAGTAGCGCTTGTTCCCACGGGTCTGATGGCAACAGCTCTGTGTTAGCTGCTACGTATCTCGCTATGGCGATGGACTGGTGTAAAACTCTGCCGTCTTCTTCTTCCAGAATTGGAAGCTTACCGTATGGCAGATCTGAAATATCATTGTAGTTAAGAAGGACCAAATATCCTTATCATCAAAAGAACCCACATTACGTCACTCTAGTGGACACTGATCTGCATTATGGATATTTTTTTAATAGTCTATATAATTTTAATGATAACTAAAAATAAACAAATAACTTTATTGACACTAGAAAAGCCGCCAATTTTTCCAAACACGTAATCTAACTCTATCTAAAAGTAGGTTGGTAACATAATTGTTCAAGTCTCTGCAGTTCTGATAATATACACTTCAATATTTCATGCATGAATCATAATTATCTATTTTATATTTATGTTATTGCTAAGCGATGATAATGTTATCTATCTTACCTCACGTTAATACCAAGGTAACCGATAAATAACAAAAGGATGACAAACAATAACCTAAGAGCCCGTGATGGCCAGACCTTCCTTTAATTCACAAGCGTGAAAATTCTTTCATGTGTATGTCTAACATAGGTAAGAATAACCCCCAAACATGAAACCTGGATCGCGGTTGCTTTGGGAGATAACAACCTTTTACCTGTTATCTCCCAAAGGAACCACGATCCAGGTTTCATGTTTGGGGGTTATTCTTACCTATGTTAGACATACACATAAAATAATTTTCACGCTTCAGAATTAAAGGAAGGTCTGGCCATCACAGGTTATTAGTCTATACTAAGAGCCCGGTCTGGCCAGACCTTCCTTTAATTCTGAAGCGTGAAAATTATTTTATGTGTATGTCTAACATAGGTAAGAATAACCCCCAAACATGAAACCTGGATCGTGGTTCCTTTGGGAGATAACAGGTAAAAGGTTGTTATCTCCCAAAGCAACCGCGATCCAGGTTTCATGTTTGGGGGTTATTCTTACCTATGTTAGACATACACATGAAATAATTTTCACGCTTGTGAATTAAAGGAAGGTCTGGCCATCACAGGCTCTTGGTCCACAAGTCAAACTCACTGACATAATAACGGTCATCGCAAAGATAAGATTATTAAAAAGTCAACATTTAATAAATAAATTGTTATCTTCCTTCAAAATAATAACAAAGTCGTATTTGTTCGGACAGTAGTCTTATTACTGATTTACTAGTTCTTTTTGCTACAGTCTTTGATTTTTAGAATTTTACACGGTCCCAAATAGCAAAACAATCGACGACCTCTGTGGCGCAGCGGGCGAAGGTCCGCCTGCGACGCAAGAGGTTGCGGGTTCGATTCCTGCCTCGGAACAACAATTTGTATGATCTGCAAATATTTGTTCCGGGTGTCTGGGTGTTATAAATGTATAATAAAAAATATCTATCTATGTATGTACTCGAAGCTTGTGTTATGGGTGCTAGATTTCTGATATACTTAATATAATATTCGTATATTATATTAAGTATATCAGAAATCTAGCACCCATAACACAAGCTTCGAGTACATACATAGATACACTTAATATAATATTCGTATATTATATTAAGTATATCAGAAATCTAGCACCCATAACACAAGCTTCGAGCTTACCACGGGGCTAGATGTCGTTGTGTAAAAAATGTCCAGCAATATTTATATTTATATATTTATTTAATTACTATTTAAAACTCACTGACATGAATTAAAGTAAACTCTACAGGGACGCGGGTCGAGACTAGCAATAAATAAACAAAAAATATAAAACAATGCTTACTGTCTTTAATTTCTTTGATAGGCCATGTGCTGTAGACATGTTGAATATCTTCAAATTTCTGTCCAGTGTAGTGTAATATGTAGCGAACCGATTCCGCTAATCCATTCAGATTAAAATACGATAATCTCTTAGGCATTGTGTCACGTTTAGTCTCTTCAATGTCCACAACAGTATGCGCCTATATTCGTTCTCTAACAGCTCTTTTATCAGCTAAATATTTCAACATGTTGCGCAACGAACTATCGCCGTTGTTCGGATCTGATTTTACACTTTATCGTGATAAACGTAGAGTAGATATTTGCTTGTCTGTAGCAATGCGTTGCTATGTTCATGGTGTTTATCTCCACATGGCTATACTGCGGAATGTTTATGTAGTGGTGCCGGTGATTACAATTCCCATGATATGGCGAGCCATACAGAGTTGACCACATTCATTTAATGAAACGAAATGTATTGTAACGTCTGTGTAAGTACGGTAGGTACCTATCTATTAAATTAAAGGTAAATCTGAATTGCATTTTTAATATTTTGGAACGATATAATGAATTTAAATAAAAATAATACATTAAATAGGTTTTTATTCATTAATATTTTTTAAAAGAGATATAAGTACGGAATTGTGAATTCATGAGTAGTAATGGTTAGGAATTTCATTAAACATTTTTAAGGTCAGAGGTACAGTTATTTTCCAAGATTTATATTTAGAACTGAAATGAAACACCAGATTGTAACAATCGTAGGTTAGAACTCAACCATTACATTCTGCAAGTCATGCTACCAAGGTCGTTCTCGTTAACAAATATTGTACGATCATTGAATAGGCACATTACCCATGTCGTCTTCAATGTGACTCATCGAATAGTTTAAAAATACTGCTGCAATAAAACATTTAAAATCTGTTAGACTCGAAGCATTTTTAGCCTGCTCAATGATAAATATTGGGTTATTGACGTCATTCAGAAAATAGGGCATTAAAAAATGAGGGGTTGTGTGCCTTAAAAAGGCGCAGGAATGTAAAATTACTTAACCTACCTTTGTCATATCAACGCAACTTATTACTACTACAAAGGTTAATAATTTCTATACATACCAAATAGCATTAATATGACAATCCTTTACAAAAGGTACTGAGACCTTTTAGTCTGCTTGTGACCCAACCTAGAACATTTTCAAAGTATTACTCGACCCTTACGACCTGAATAATGGATGAACGGTTTAATTACATTAGCACTATGGACTGAAATGGACAGATTCGGGAATTGACTTACCTTTTGACCCAAACCTAGGTTCAAATATATATCCATGTATTATTATATTAAGTATATCAGAATACTAGCACCCGTAAAACAAGCTTCGAGCTTACCGCGGGGCTAGATGTTGCTGTGTGTATTGTCCATTAATAATAATTATTATTATTAATTGAGCAATGGTTCTTAGCACATTGTATAAGATAATTACAGAGTCACTCATATAATATTCTATAATTATTTTCATCTATATAAAAAATCTTAAATAAATTCTAGGTTTTTTGAAGATAAACCAAATGATATGGATTCGGGCCCATTGACATTGTGAAGCAAAGTGAGAAAATACACGATTTTCATTCCGAAGGTCGTTGGTTCCTTATCGCGAACCTCTGGATTTTTCTTCTTGACAAATGTATGTGTGCTTTAAAAATACATGCTCTAACGGTGAAGGCATACATTGTGATGAAAACCGGCATGTTCTGAGATCTTTCAAAAGTTTTAGTTTCTACATTATGATGATAGATGGATACTGCAATTGATAAGACTTATCGATTGTTGATAAAATATAGACGTATTTTGATTGATTGATTGTAGTATGATATTAAATAATTATTGATAACGATAGTGATGCAGCATTTTGTAATTTTTTCTCACAAGTTGACTAATAAAATTGGTTATTTCTGTTCTCATGCAAGACAAATCAAATAAATAATGGACGGACAGATTCTAAAATGAAACAGTGGATTGGAGATATAGCAATGAAGTCCATTTTACCTATTTTGAAAAAATTCTAAAAAATAGATTTCCATGGACAATATAGCAAATCGGTAGGTAATCAATTTTGTACATCAATATCGTGTTAAATCTGATTGAATTTCAAAACTAAATCCTACCATAGAAAATCAATTTATTACCAACTGGGAAATGGAACCCTAATACAGGGCTTTGGATGCCCGCGGGCAAAATCACTTTCATCAAAAATGATCAAATATGCACCCTAAGCTTTTCTATCACGCACAGTCTACATGTCCCGCATCAGAATATTATCTAACCATCGATGGGAAGATTATTTCGTATAACACACGTTACATTGCGTTTTCCGACACAGAGTTGCAATAATTATAAAACCTTTTAAATAATTTAGGTGTGGTAATTTAAAAAACTGAAATCAATAGAAGGGAATAGAATAGAGATCGTTATAAAAAAAACATTTATTTATACTCATAAAATTATCTAAAAATTTGTCTCATATAGTTTTTATGTAAAATTAACGGTTTTCGGATAAAAACGCTGAGAAAAAATAAACGAGTGCATCGTCACAATGTAGCCTATTGTGACGATGCACTCGTTTATTTTGATAATCAAAGTTTGATATAAAAGTCGTAACAGAAAAAGTCGTCAAATAAAAATGCTCTTGCAACCTTAACGTTTAACTTTGGCAGTTGAGAAGTAAGTATATCCTAATTTAAATTATCACACAGCCGAAGGAGTCTACGAATTCTACGATAGATAAATCACGAACTAGTGAAAAATGAATAATGATTCCACGAACAATAAGATAACAATCACATCAAAATGTTACACGCTCATGAAATTCATAAGCAGTTAAATTTGACCCGGGTAGGTTCATAATTTCTATCACTATCTAACTATCTGACTATCTGACATGGGGCGTCGATGTGTGAAAGACTTCGGATAATAGGTTCCTTTTGGCATTTTTCTTTTGTGCACAGGATTGTCCGGTTTGTGTAAGATATATTTCAATGAAAATCTCCTTGTATTAGAACTCAATGATAATAGATAGTCTTTAACGAATTCAGATGTTTTTATTCAGAAGAACATGCTTTTTATTAATACGGGTCGCAATTTTATGTTTTTGATACATTTTTATGGACTTCTTTTGGGAGTTCTAGTTTCTAGTTGATGCTGCCAAAGATGAAACCTCGTTTAACTTTGGCAGTTGAGAAGTAAGTATATCCTAATTTAAATCATCACACAGCCGAAGGAGTCTACGATAGATAAATCACGAACTAGTGAAAAATGAATAATGATTCCACGAACAATAAGATAACAATCACATCAAAATGTTACACGCTCATGAAATTCATAAGCAGTTAAATTTGACCCGGGTAGGTTCATAATTTTCAAAACCTCCAAATTGTTAAAGGGTTGGACACTTGCAAATTGCGTAACACAAATCACGAGGTGACAAACGAAATACCTAACTTCACCACCCTCGAAGTGCTAATTCAAATTTAATTAAGATTAACACAGTATTTTAGCTAAGCGGATTATAATGCTGTCCTTTTGACATAGAGCGCGGGTAAGTGTGGGTGCTGAGCGATAAGTATACAGGTATGGATGTGGTACAGGGGGATAAAAATAATTTATGCATTACAGCAAGTTACTATTCTTAATTGGTCATCGAGTGGATAATTTTAATTGTTTTATATTTTAAAAAAATCCACTACTAAGCCATGCATTATTGTTTTTAAATCCAGTAGGTAATCATCTTGATCTCAAAATCGGAATAACAATTTGATGACTTATAGATCATTACGAAGACTGCAGACAGAAAATGATAAAGGATGCAAGCCGTCCAGTTAGTACAGTAGGTGCCTTACGGGTGTAATGTTGAACTGAATGTATATTCTGCTCTATTTGGAAAATTTCTGAATTTAGTCTTGTTCTGAGATATTGTGGAAAAACACTTAAACTCAACATGTTTATGTAAATATGCCTTATCAATTTTTAGAGATTCTGTATTCATGGGTGAGCCGTGAGCGTGGAAGCAACGCGGTCCTGCGGTTTCGGCCGGCTGTTCGCGGTACGACTACCGTTGCCAAATTATACGCTAATGTTTTAACGGCCCGTATACAAAGTTACATTTAATTGTAACTTGTACAATTTATACTAAATCTCGCTAGAAAAAGGCCAAAATACTAATCACTCACTAACACAATTTTCTTCATGACTAATAGACAGCATGTCTATATCGTGTGCCTGAAGAAATCACCATTTTCAACCATTATGTATGCTGGTGATGACTAGTGGTCCAAAAACGTGGTGCTTAGGCTGTATGGACAGGCTCAAGTCTCCTAGCTAGGCTCCTAGTCGCTCAAAGAGCTATGTTGATTTAGGTAGAGGTTCATACTCGGGGCCTCTCCATGTCATTAAATTAGAAAAATAAATTACGTAGAAGAACAAGTGTGTCCCCAACATAGCCCAACTCGTTGAAGTCATTATGATCGATAAAACAACTGTTTTTTTTAATGTTACATTAATTTAATCAGGCGTCCACTAAAAAGGAATACTAAATCACTGTATGCTTATTCTTGATGCATAAAATCAGCTTCCACCGTAACCACTGGAAATCTTTCAGGTCATATTCAGCTCAGGACAACTTACAGCTGAAATGATGATGATGAAATCTAGCAAAAGAAAAGTAACAGATCGAGTTCAATCGCCATCACCAGCACCATAAAACCTAATGTTCTAGTAGCGACATAAACCATGAACCAAATTGTATCAACCCACTTTATTATCCTATTCCTTAAGCCTAATTTACATACAACACAAAAAAGAAAATTAGATAACCCAGCGATATCTCGAATATCCTTACGAAAGGCACAGCCCATAATAAATAGCCGGGTATCCTCATAAACGTAAAGAATGTACCTACTCGTACTACTTTACTTTACCTAAGTACTCCTACTTTCAATATTTTCGCAAAGATATTTTGAAATCTAATGATGCTAAGGCTTCGTATGGACACTCAACCTTCATTCCAAATCTCATCTCTAGATGTTGTTGTGTGAATTGTCCAGCAATATCTATTTATTATTAGTTATTTATAAATCTTAGAAGGTTCGACGACACTTATGCGGCGGCGGCGGTAAGAGATAGGGTGGTACCATTCTGATTTAAGATCTTCTGATCAAGCTGGCATGAAACAGTAAGCAGTACAAGCTAGCCTTCGTAGCTTACCAAATTAATAGACTGTGAAAATAAGAATACCAAGTAAAACGCCTGAACATTTTCCCTTCGCAAGATTTATAGCAAATTGCTAGCCCACCTTCAGGCGCTGTTTTATTTCAAATATGGAAACGTTTTTTTAACCCGCCGTTTGTGACGTCACTTTGACTTACGTGGTTTGTGACGCCGGTCATACGGACCGGGTATTTTCAAATTGAAATTTCCCAAAAAGTTTTACTGCAGGGGATTTTTACTTATTAAAATATTGAAAAGCTATGTTTTTTTTATAATAATACAAGGTTATATCTTAAATGAGTTATCTTTTATTCATTATTAGGCTTACATAGTTAAAACATTAAAAATAGCCAAGTTATTTCTAATGTTTACTTTAAATATTAGAATTTTAAACAAAAAATATTTTTTTTGACCTAATGAGGCTTTTTCAGGTTTATTATAATAGAAACTAAACAAAAAAAGGTGCCCTTTTTTGTTTGATTTTTTTTGTACCATATTTACCTATGACTATTTTACTTACGTAATCTGTGACCCCGGTCTCACGCACCGGGTTGGCACCAAAACTCACACACGTCCGCCTACCTCGCCCACGCGGGGTTTACCAACAGTAGAGTACGCAAAATGAGGAGAGTACACAAAATTGCAACTCAATTGGTTAACTGGTAAAAAAGTTATTCGATTTTTTCGATCCACCCGGTCTCACAGACATATAGGTCACAAACGGCGGGTTAATGTGTGAGCGTGGGAAACAAACTTTATACGAGTATTAAATATCTAACAAGCTTAATAATATTGTTATGGTGGGTTGTCTAAGATTGATGTGTACCTATTTCCAATTTTAGAATAACACCCACTTATCAATAATCAATAATACCTACTCACTGATATTGCTATGTAAATTGTCCAGCATTAAATACATTCAAGTTCAAATCACGAAAGTAAATAGCTGACCCTTATAGTAAAGTAATAAGTAAATATGTATTCATTTATTTATACCCATAGGCTCCTAAAAAAAAGGCATAAACTGTGTTTCAAGAGCCAGTAGCTCTTCCAATGTGAGACTAAAAGAATTACAATTATTGTCAAAACTTATCAACTAATACTACAAATCTTATAAACTCTAAACTTTAGGCTTTTGACCAAAACGCCTCAGTGTGCATCTTGCCCCCTAATCAAACGAGGTCAATAGTGCCATGGCTAGAATAGTATTATTTTATCTGTGGCCATGGGTAGGTAATTTGACATAAATCCGTAGAGAGCCATCGACACACCCGCTTCTTACGTATTGCCCTATTGGAGGAATTACTTGAGGATTTATCGGCTCCCTTTGTTGGGGTTCTAGTTTGAGGTTAGAATTCTCACATTTGTCTTGTAAATAACTTTGAAAGCTGTTGTGAAGCACTTGTTACTTAGAACTTGGTGCAGCTGGAATTAAGTTACTAAATTACTTAATTGATTGGATTGAAACAAATAAATAGAAGTTGCTTATGGATATTAAACACTGGCCGACCCGCCAAAAGCTTCGTTCGCTTGAGGTTTTTTTATATAATAAGGCGCTAAGTTATACTTATAGCCTATCTATACCATGCTCGATAAATGAGTTATCCAACACTGAAATAATTTTTCTCAGCTCTTTTTATTCGACATAATAATATGTACAAACAAATATATAATCCCATAGGCTTCCGAACAAGTAAAAACTCAGAAGTGACTTCTCAATATACCACTCCAATATTTGTCAGTTTTGGCCACATTCAAAGCTGTTAAAGTTGGGCACAGTTTTCAATACGTTAACTGCTGTTGGAGAGCTGAGTTCGCCATTGCTGGTTTAAATCGCATTCAAATGGGAATTAAATGTTTTAACATTTGTTTGCTGAATGGAAAGCTGTTCGGGTGGAAACGTTTTATTTTATCGCATGTCTCGTTTTTTATTCTCATTTATTGATTTTTTTATGAACAGGTATGTAGGCAGGTTGTTAACAGTAACTATAAAAAGTAAATCACCTAACAACTACATACACTTCGTACATCTTAGATGTTGCAGTGTGAAGTGAGATTCATAACGAAATTGCATAGCTAACAACAAATACATTCCCATTCTACAACAAGACATTCATATTATGAAAACTGTCTCTAGAATAAGAGCACTTGACGTTGAGAGATGCACACTCTACAGTACTATAATTCCTAGACTAAATTCCATCTAGAACACACCAAAACCTCTTGTAGGTAACAATCACTCATGTACCTACTCAACAAGCCTGAGCAGGTGTCTACGGTTTGGGGTTTAAGCCAAGCAAGTGTAATGACCAAATATTCAATAACTTAAAACACCCTTATTCCTCTGCAATAAAGTCTACACTCCCCGTGACACGGGCATTTGTAAATTGGCTAGTCCGAAACTTTCAGTAACTAGGAAACGTCTGTGGGCGTTATTGATAATGGCAGTTTTGCTTGCGTATAATAATTTAATAAGGAGTATTTGCATACGTAATATTAATTAATTCTAAGTTAAATGTTTAATTCTAAGTTTTTAAAGAAGCGTGTAGTGCGGTGTCTGCCTAAGAATAGTATAACAAAACAGGATTTGAAACAAGTTAGAGTAGATGGCAAGCCCAACTTCTGGACCCAAAAATAAATAGAAAACTTGAAAGTTCGAAAACAAACGAAGTCGAAGAACTTGTGGACATTCTGCTAAACTTGTAGCAGTAAATCGAAGAAAGGAAAAAGTATTGCTGCAACAATTTCTTGTTACAATCAAATGAGATTTAATTCTGATCAAAGTTTTAAAGAAACTGAATAGGTATCTATTTTAAAAGCGTGTTGGCAGCATTTCAACTTAAAAATAGATTTTAGAGCTAAAAATAAATATTAATACTACATTGTTGTTTGTAGATTATTCAAGTCCAGTTCAATTTCAGTGTTGTTATAACTTTTTAAACTATCATGGTTTTTAACTATATTTGAACATGAAACGGGTAACATACCATGATTTAATTGTTTTTGAGTTTTCCGATATTTCGACACTGTTGCAAGCGCCATGTTCACGGACAAACTGATGACACCGGCGGGGCGGCGGGTAGGCAGACCGTTATTGACAAACGAAACGATCTACCCTCTTCCTGAGTCTTTTATTGCGAGTTTGAATGTCACTGTCACTGTTATCACCTGTTTCATTCACGATTGCAAGACGATCGCGACATACTACACTCACCGTATCTGGCCGGGCGGCCGGCAATACACTTTTATGATTTTTGCATAACTCCACCACAGGTTTCCACGTTCCAGACAAACGTTGCAGTTGTGGGAGTTCGTATATAGGTCAAACAAAACGAACTATTGCCTGTCGGATAGGGGAACATATAAGAGCGGTAAAAAACGCAGACGTCCACAAGTCAGCTATCGCTCAACACCTATTAGAGTCGGGCTCAAATCACTGGATCGAATTGCATAACCCCCAAGTAATCTCAACAGAGAGATTCTATATACCAAGATTGATTCAGGAGGCCATTGAGATTACCAAACACAGGAATTTTAATCGAGAAGATGGCTTCCAGTTGTCTGGAACGTGGAAACCTGTGGTGGAGTTATGCAAAAATCATAAAAGTGTATTGCCGGCCGCCCGGCCAGATACGGTGAGTGTAGTATGTCGCGATCGTCTTGCAATCGTGAATGAAACAGGTGATAACAGTGACAGTGACATTCAAACTCGCAATAAAAGACTCAGGAAGAGGGTAGATCGTTTCGTTTGTCAATAACGGTCTGCCTACCCGCCGCCCCGCCGGTGTCATCAGTTTGTCCGTGAACATGGCGCTTGCAACAGTGTCGAAATATCGGAAAACTCAAAAACAATTAAATCATGGTATGTTACCCGTTTCATGTTCAAATTCAGTGTTGTTGTTTTTTTTCTTTATCCACTTTCATACTTGGTAAATAATTTTCGAGTAATTGGATAATGTAAAGCTAATGTTTTTATCCCACTAACTAGTAACGACGGCAAATAAATGCCAGGCCGAAATTTGGCTTCGTGAAATATAGCAGATGAGAATCCTAAACCCCTCTTAAGCCATATTTCAATATCCATAAGGTCGAGAATCAAGAAATGAAGTACAAAGTAAAAGAAAAATAAGTAAAATAACTTTCCTAATTAAAATTTCACCGCCCGCTGCCAGTCGTCGTGATGAAAGAATAAAACAAATAAACTGGTCAAGTGTGAGTAAAACATTGCTTCTAACATTTTTCTGCAAAAATAGTTTTCTGTATTTTAAATATGGATAAAAATTGGTCACGTTTTATCATAACTGGAGCAAGAATTTAAAAAGCCTATACTTTATTTTATCTATAGACTAAGAGCCCGTGATGGCCAGACCTTCCTTTAATTCACAAGCGTGAAAATTCTTTCATGTGTATGTCTAACACAGGTATGTTAGACATACACATGAAAGAATTTTCACGCTTCAGAATTAAAGGAAGGTCTGGCCATCACAGGCTATTAGTCTATACTAAGAGCCCGGTCTGGCCAGACATTCCTTTAATTCTGAAGAGTGAAAATTATTTCATGTGTATGTCTAACACAGGTAAGAATAACCCCCAAACATGAAACCTGGATCGTGGTTCCTTTGGTAGATAACAGGTAAAAAGTTGTTATCTCCCAAAGGAACCGCGATCCAGGTTTCATGTTTGGGGGTTATTCTTACCTGTGTTAGACATACACATGAAAGAATTTTCACGCTTGTGAATTAAAGGAAGGTCTGGCCATCACGGGCTCTTAGTATACTATCAAATTTCATCAAATTTAGAACATTGGTTTGCTGGGGCTAAATGATACGGTGTGAATGATTAAACAATATGTACCTATTTGTTTTTTATACCGTTTGTAGTCTTAAAAGCGTTTATAGTTTTTGATAAACTAAAGGGATTGCCAATCCGTAAACAAGTAAACTAAGGAACCCTGAAAAGTTCTCTTTGAACCGAAATGATGGCTGAATGGAGTTAATTCGCTGCAGATAAAGTTGGCCACTTGCCCCGTGATAATTACAATTGCTTTGTAAAGAATTTTCAGTCTACTTTTATCATCCACAATAAAATATTCCTTAGTATTTTAGACCTCAATTTCAGACCCGCAATTAAATTAAATGTTCGCAAACGTGGCTTGCATTGCAAAATGAACGTAGAGAATTTGTCTCAGTAAACTAATATGAGATAAAAATAATAAATGTTAAAATAAAATGGGTTTTAACAGTATTTTTAGCTTCGCATGTGCATGTGTTATAATATTTTTTATTCGGAATGATAATATTTTCCAGATGTAGGTACCTACTTAATCCAAATCGTTTTTTACCAGCAGTTTTGCTGTGAAAGATCAATAAATGTCTAAAGATAGGATAAATATATACCTACAAAAATAAAACAAATTTGCTGATAAATTATGCATCTACGATAGCTGGTATTGTATCTCAAATACCTACTTAGAATGCTTATTTCGTTCGCTGTGTGTTGTGCTAGCCTAAAATAGTACTACCCCTTCTTAACCCTTGATTGTCTATATTTTGCGTAGGTAATGCTAATACTAAATATGCATAATAATGCCAACTTACTGCGATCATCAACCCACCTGGTAAGATTTATAATAAGACCAAATACTTCAAAACATATCATGGCTTTCATTTGGAAGACTGGTGTATTGGAGCGTCACAAATATACTGCTTCTAAGACAAGATAAACTAAGAAATGTGGCGCATATTCATAAATATAGCTACATTTCCGAGGCTTCGCCACAGTAGAGATTCCTACCTAATTGCATTACCCACTAACTCACTGCACCCGGCCCTAGGTGTAAGCCATAAAACTACCCCGTGTTATATAAACCACTGTTCTTTATATCCAGCTTACAGCTTTCTTTGTTGTTTATTATTTTTACTTTTCATGAGATTTTGAATGAACGTAAGACTAGGTTATGAGGTCAAATAGCTATTGTCAGCGAAAGGATAAAACTAAAATATAGGTATTAGTTTGTGGAAACCTAATTGCAATGGCTTTATAATAATTATAAAGCTGCAAAGCGCAATCCATATTTAATGAACAACCATAAAACACTATAGATTATTTTCCAAAGTAGTCTATTCTATTCTATCATTACTAATATTATCATAAAGATAAAGAGTTTGATTATTTGAACGCGCTAATGACACGAACCACTGGTCCGATTTGAAAAATTCCGAGTTTTCAGGGTTGGATAGTAAATTTATCAAACTTTGGAATGCTCTACTAACTGATATAAGGAAGGCTAAGACGTTACATACTTTTAAAAATTTAGTATACAAACATTATTTACAAACACAGCAAAAAATAATGTTTCTAGTTTAATGTTACTTTATAAATAAATATACATACATATATACAAGGTATATTTATTTATAAAGTAACATAATAGATAAATTTTAGTTCTAAGTATTATTATAATTCTAATCTTTATACTTATAAACTATTTACTTCTCTTCTAATATTTGTTCCATCCACAGATAACCCCCACATAAAACAAAGACTGACTTTGTAAGGTTGGAGTAGAAATTTAATATCTTACTTTATGCCTGCCTAGTGCCAAATGTGCTGAGCCACAGATATATCTGTGGTTCCATCCCACGATTGCCTGGAAGAAATCGCTCTTAGAGATAAGGCCGCCCATTGTTTCACTGTATTGTTATGTGTTGTATTTTTTTGTGTATCTTTTTCGTAATGTGGTGGAACAATAAAGTATTTTGTATAGTATTGTATTGTATTTATCGAGAAACGCTATAGCTATATTATATACCTAAGCTATAAGATATAGCTTAGTAGATAACGTAGGTAAAAACCTCCGAGCGAAGCTGTCGGGGGATAGCTAGTTTGTTATAAAAATGCTAATCAAAGCGCAATAAATCATAAAATTACATATAGGTAACCGTGCAATTACTCACACTTAATTAATTATGTATAAACACAATGTGTACACTTACTGTCAGCATCTATTAGACAAAAACATTCCTAATAAACACGCACGCTAGAAAATATACCAACTATTTCAATAAAAAGGGTAGGGGGGGGGTGATTGATAAGATGGGAGTCACTCATAGTGGAGTATAGTGATGACGAGTCCAAGTTAATACTTGTGATTTTACGGACAAAATCTGAATTAATCGATCAACTAAAAGTGGGCAGCAGCATCGTTATATAAGTTATTTATTATATTCTAGAAAACATACGTTCATTCGTTCTTGGTAAGCAGGTTCTGTAAAGGATAAGTACCTACCTATTTTGTATGTACCTAGGTACCAACTTTCTGCGGCCCTCCTGATAAGCGAAGTGAATATTTACTAAATTTCCTAGACCTGTTGTTGGTTCTTTTATTTACGTGTATTAATAATATCTTGTATAAACCAATAATTATACCGCCGGAAAATCTATAAAAACGCTTGGAAAGTCTAGAACGGATATAACATAATTCACAACTATACAAACACGCAATTATAAGAATAATTAAAGATACGCAATAATAAACAGTGAAAAGAAGCAATAAATATTTCCATACAACCAATTCACGGAAATGGAAACTGACATTATTTTATAATGAGTCATGCAAATTATAATTATTGTGATTAAATTGATCATTTACATTATGAGATGTGAAGAAAGTAAGTCAGATATGCAAACTACAATGTATATGCAACAACTGTATGCAAAGGCGTAAAAAGTGAAAAATATAAATAATCATAGAGTTAGCATTAATTTTATCCGGTTTGTATCAAACTCTGGCTGATAAATAACGGGACATCATTTTGGGATCACCTAGCACATCAGAAACTGTAGCTTATTATATTTATTTATTTATAATGATGATTATCTATTTATACAACTGATCACAAACATAACTTATTCAGCATGAATGAAAGTAATATTACTTAGAAAGTAGTATCTCATTGGTGAAAATATGAAATCACGATTCATTGAAATCACTCTGGGATGACTATGAAGTTCATTCTAACTCATTATATCGAAGCGGATGTTATGTGAATGTGAGTATGCAAATAAATAAATAAATATTACTGGACAATTTACACAGCGACATCTAGCCCCGTGGTAAGCTCGAAGCTTGTGTTACGGGTGCTAGATTTCTGATATACTTAATATAATACACATCCATAGATAGATATTTTTTATTATACATATATAACACCCAGACACCCGGAACAAAAAATTAAATAAAATCTAATAAAACACATCTATGAGGGTAGAGTTATAGGACTTCACTATAATGGTTGAATGGTTAAAATACCATAATATTTACCTAATATTTACTTAAGTATTAACTTAGATCGAATTATTTTCATATTATTATTTGTGTAGATCAACTTTAATTATTTCTCACGATGTTTTACTACTTTAGCAAAGCACGTAAACGTAATTTTAACACGAACAGTTAGTGTACGCATTCTGTAGTGTTTTGAATCTTGTTGCATAACCTCCGACCTTCGGTGGGTTCAACGAGAACTCGTTTCTAAACTAAACCTCTGTTCCGTTGAGCAACGTTCGTTAAGAATACATTCAGTCATTCACACCTCACGAATGGAACTTATAATTACCATGTAGGGCTGTCTTTGTAAAGGTATACAATATTTATAGTTTTGAAATAAATTATAGTTTTTGCACGCGTTTCTAGTAACAGATGACTAACTTTAAAGCTGTAGAGTATGTAGGTAACATAAAAACTTTCTTTAAACTTAATCTTACTTAGGTATGTAATTAATTACTTTGTATTTATTGAATTGATTGATTGATGATTTGTAGGATTTTATGGAAATAAATGACATATTTTTAAATCTTTATAATCGCGAAAGTTTGAGTATGTAAGGGCACAAAATATCTAATTACTGTGAGGATCTGTCTGATAGTCTTTTACGATGAAATTAATTAACCAACTACATTTAAACTTGGTTGATAGCTACTTTTACCACGAGAAAATATAACTCCGCAGCTTATAAAAACAATAAAAGCCCATAATGTTGACTATCAGTTGTCTTTAATATTTGCTACTTTTATATTATTCCCATAATTGAACCTGCATCAAAAATTTTAATTGACACCGGTAAATTACGCTTCATTTAGCGCAGGGTACATTTAAAATTAGAATACTAGAATTAAAGATATGTGTCACCCCTACTACAAGATCTCTATATTGCCCCGATTCACGAATCTAACTCGATTTTGCATATAGCATTGCGTGCCGACGGCTGTTCCGTCACGAGCGATTAGTTGCAATTAGTGTATAATTGCAATGCGTCGGAAAAGCGAAATAATGCGTTTTTATTGAAGAGAGTTAAATATAGTTTAGCTATAACTCCTACTCTTGTTTTTGAGTTAGTTCCAAGTGAGAAAATAATATAATAAATGTAGAGATCAATTATTTAGATATCAATAAATTATTTTAGTATATAAACTATAGTGGGAGCACATGAGACCATCATGCCCGAAGGTCGTGGGTTCACATCAAACCCCGCCAAGTACCTCCGGATTTTTCTTCTTTTAAACATCATAATATCCACTTTAAAATAGTGATTTAACAAAGGCTAACATTGTGAGGAAATCGGCATGTTCTGAAGAGTAAGAATTCAACATCCATCCAACATCAGTGATGATTAAAGGCGTAATCTTTCCCTTTAAGAAGTCCCTGTGTCCTAGCAGTAAAAACGTAAATAATTGTGAGTTGAATTCGACAAAATGTAGTAGTAATAATGTTGTTTACTAAAATAATAACGAATAACTTTTACTGTATGTTGTAACAGTCCATAATGGATATTTATTTTATTCCATTTAATAATAGGTACAAATTACGTACTTATTTAGTCTTAAATGTCAAAGTCAGAATAGACATTTGGTTTTAGAGTGAGTTCAAATAGAGAAAGAGAGAGGTGAGCCGGAAGTGTGTTGGCATTTGACCATCCGGTAGAAAAAACGGTTCTGTTGCCAGCAATTTAGAGATGGCGGAGGTTTACTTGGGCTTGGGCGGTCGTTGCAGATGGTGGGACGGAGAATTGTGGCTGAGAGACGCCATTTTTGTATTACTAAGTGTTGGGAGATGATGAAGAGGATTTCGTTTGAGGCTGGATTCATTGAAAGTCTGGTGAGCAGCGACTTCTTTGTTTCAGTAAGTGGTTCAGTTGTATTCCTACAAGTATGGACTCGCGTTCATATTTGTGTTAGAAAGACAGAAGTTGATTAGGTAGGGTGTTTGGTTATGCGTGTAGCCAGGGTCTCATGGAAGCCTGGCTGGAGACATGAAGAAGGGCGGGAGTTGGGGCCCTTCTTATAACCAAAACAAAATATATTTTTTATTATGAGTCGATTTTCTATCATTCATCATGTCAGCCATTGGACGCTCACTGTTGGACAGAGGTCTCCCTTTATGATTTCCATATAATGCTGTTGTACGCGACCTGCATCCACTGCGAGCCAACCACTCAGCAGATCATCTGTCCACCATGTTGGCGGACGCCCGACGCTGCACTTGCCGATCCGTGGTCTCCACTCGAGAACTTTATTACTCTTCAAATCACAATCTTTGTATAACCCGGACCGACAGGGAGAGCTTAGATTATCTGTGCTGTTGTTGTGTAATTCTAACTAATAAATGTTTTCAGATAATTGAGTTCTTTATGTCTTGTTATATGTACCTAATAATCTCACTAGCATAATGAATATGAGTTCTTCAAACATAGAGTTGGTTCGATTCCAGCCTGAGTAACTCTCAATGAATCTAAGTAATGTTCTACAGAATGATAAACTTCCTTTATCATTTACAAGACGCTGGTTCGATTCCAGAAATGTGCTTTTAATCTAATTTATGATTTCAGGAAGAGTTATAGTAAGATATTTCATTAGTGATTAGTAATAGAATATTAGGTCATAACATTACACTTCCAGAGAAGCGGTTGAACATAATATTATTTGATTAGTGAACTATCTTTGAGATAAGATTTTCTTATATTATTATTAACTTATTTCTCATTATATTTAATAGGTAACTCAAGGTTTTTGTTAGAGGACTTAAGCTAGATATGACCGTAGGAATTACTAAGCCAAAATGTTTCAAAAATGCCTAAAAGAATTCTAGGTTTCTACGGTTTCACTTCAAAAAGGGTCCTTATAGTTTCCACTAGATCAGATCATGGCCAATCATCAAATCAACAGAAAGGAGGAGAGTCCGGAGAAGGAGTTGGAACCAGAGACAGAGAAGGAATTGAATCCGGAGTATACATCCATTATATTGGTATTTATAACTCTAGGTATTTGTTGTACATATATGTTTAGGTAAGCCAAATAGGTATGTAAGTATGTAGGTAACCAGTTAGGTAGGTTAGGCTAATTTAGCTGGGGGGGGTTTTTACAATTGCTGCCATGTGACCAGGATTTTAATTATTTTATAGACTAGTTTGGCTTACATCGGTCATATCTAAATGTTGACATGGGTATATTGAGAGAATCACAATTTATTAAAACATTTATTAAGTTTATATTGTATATTCTCTATTTTAATATGTAGTCATAAAGTCTAAAGTGTCTTTGCATTGAAATATAGATATTAGAACACTCTGTTGAATTTTCAGCTCGGTCCAGCACTTTCATTGGTCTCATAGATTAATTTTAGAGTTGTTTATTGATTCTGTTGGCTTCAGTAGTTATTTGTTACAAGTTCATAGATGGAGTGTTGTATTTTTTGTATTATTCAAAAGAATGTTCCTTGTTTGTGATTTTGATATTTTTGTTAGATTTTCTGGAACAATAACAAATAGGTATAATATCAGGTTAGGATGATTATTGTCTTAGAATCAAGGTCTAGATTTGGTTAGATAAAACATTCTTTGGGTATTTTGGATTTGTTTCACTTGTATTTACTTGTCTTATTTTGCATCTCAATAATTTTATCTTTTTTTTTTAGAAATTAGGTTTTCCACTAAATAGATACTTGAAGAAATGGCACGAATAGTTAATTTTATAGCAATTGGTTGGTGTTGTACAGCTTATAAATTCTCTTTAATTAGATAAATATTTGTACGAACTTCCAGATAATTTTGTTTACGTCCTTCTTCTTCTTAGTTCATGGCTTGTTTACATTCTAATAACTAAATTCACTTTGACATTTGCTGTTTTCACGTCATCTTGACAAGTTATTTTTATAGATTTAATTTTGATTAGATTTTGAATTCATAATTTTTATTAATTTATTACAGGAATTTAGATAATTAGGTTAGGGAAAGTACGATCATCGTGCTAATTGGTTCAGGTGACAAAGGAGGGCACTGAAACATTTTGGCTTTAATTAATTTCTAAATAATATAATAGTAGAGAGTTTTGACATTTCAGTGAGGTGAAATAGTTACGGGTTGTTGTTGATATTTGTAAAAGATTACAGTTTTAGTTGAAAAACATGGTATGGTATTGTGTTATTTGGTTAGAAGCGTCTGTTGAATTCTGTTAGGTTTATCTAGAAATATCTACGAGTTCTCTATTAAAGTTGTTTTAATTGTATAGTGAACGTTGACAAACTTTTACACACAGAAATCGTCGGTGTCGAGCGAGAAGTCACTAATTGCCATTTTGGCCAAAATGACTTAATGATGCCAAAGTGTTTTTAAACCTATAATCTACCATGTGAGAAAATAAAAAAATGATATTTCTATATATTTTAGAAAATATAAAAATGTCAGAAATCATTAAGTGCCCGTAATAGCAATAAACTGTATGATTAAAAGTAACTAACTTCACTTAAGTATTATTAGACTTGAATATTTTGGTGAAATGTAGAACAAACGTTTCTCACTAAGGTCACTTAGTTACTTTTTAATACATCACGATGCCACGAAAAGGAATAAGCATTTGCGTACAAGTCACTAACTGCACTTAGTTATTATGTGCATAGCTAAATTCTCGAATTTTGTTACTATTTTAAATGACTAACGGATCTTAATGACTTCATACTAAAAGAACACGTGCATCCTACGATTTTCGGATGATAAAAATAACTAACGCACTTATGTGAAATCAAGAATTACGAAATTTATAGTAGGTACAATTCATTTTTAATTATGTACTGTCATTTGATTATTTATTATTTCCATCACTGTACATTATAATTTTTTTTTTTTTATATAATGCCTATAACTCACGCAAATATTTAAGCAATAATTATTAGGACTTTGTAAAACATCTGGCACATTTATCCATGTAATGTGTACCTACTGTGATTTGAGCAAAAGTATAACCTTATGTTAATGTTTTTCACTACTTAATACCATTATGTATGTCAAGGTAAAAATACATAAAATTTTTCTTCCAATACGGAATAGGTAACAACAATGTTTTAACACTATTATTATTTATTTAGCATCAATAACAAATTATTCAAGATAATTATAATATCTAATAACACCCAGAAACCACAAAGGTTTATAAATATATAACTAACAACGAACATTATTACAAATAATAAGCTTTCATAAAAACTTTAAATTATGAATAAATAACATTAAATTATCTTTACCCTACATTCGTTAAAACATAATCAATATTATAAAAATACCTTGGATAGGCAGCATTATTAATTTAGCTAGACACTCTTGATGATATTTTTTTAGTAAATGAGAATTGATTGATCAATCAGTGAAATTCAACAGGGATAATAATATTAGATCAGTATAGGTTTATAAAATGTTTCTTTTCCTTTGCCCATCGTATTTTTAAGAAAGAATCATTCGTTTTTGGTCATTTCTTTTCACTTATTCCTTGTTTCTTTTGCTGTGTCAAGGACATTATTCGCTATTATGGTTGTTATGGAATATTTTATCAACCTATACTGAACTGACATAATTCCTATTGAATTTTACTCATGGTTCGAAGTAATAAAAGACAACGCAGAACCGCTTTCCGAACTAGACACTTGAGAAGAAATGTAGAAGAGGAATATTAGATCTTATCTAAAATAAACATTGACATACGAGTCTATAGCTAACTATTTAATTTTTTTATGCTGTCTTTGCAAGATTTAGTTATATTTATTGTATATTAACGTATGTGTGTGTTGATGGTTTAAATAATGATGATAGTTTTTAACAAACTTATTATTTGTAATGTTCGTTGTTAGTTTTATAATAGTGTTAAACATACTTGTATTGAAAGTTAATTTTATTTAAATGATGATGATTGTTAGTTGATGAAATCTTATTCTTTTTAATCAAATTAATATAATTAAATAATAATATTCACTGCTTGTTTTCATAATAGTGTTAAAACACGCTTATGCTTTTATCATCATCTACTATCATCATCATAATTTCAGCCATTGGACGTCCACTGCTGGACATAAGCCTCCCTATATGACTTCCAGGTATTACGGTCGGATGCAACTTGCATTCACCGTGAACCGGTAGCCTTTATAAGATCATCTGTCCACCTTGTTAGTGGACGTCCGACGCTGCGTTATCATCTCATATAAAAGAGTTTAATTAATTTTTCATAATTAGTGAAAAACACTATTAAATTAGTTGCATGAATAAATCACTAACTCAACAGAATGTTTACACAATATCTGTTTGCAGTGTATGGCAAAAGTCATTAACTGCTCTTTTTTCAAAGATTTTGTTGATTTTGTTCTCACTAAATATGGTTATTTCAAATATTATTGAAAATCTTATTATTGGGATAAATTTGCCATAATTTCCTCAAAGAAACATATTTGCTATCTATTTGCGTTACAGAGATATTACGACTTAAAGACAAAAAAAATCTTAAAACGCGTTTATCTCGGAACACGGTTTTTGCAATTAGTGACTTCTCGCTCGACACCGACGAAATATGGTTTTCTTCTGGTTATTTTTGAGACAACATCAATTTTAAATAGTTAAATTTCTAGTTAATTACTTTGGCTGATGTTTTATCTAAGGTTTAGTTCTGGAATTTCTAGAAATGTTGTGTATTTACATGTTACCTACTTGAAATTCTTTTGATTAATCATGTAAGTAATATTAACACAATTAATTTTTATTTGTTTCAGAGTTTATTTTGGGTTTCTTTGCATATTTTGTTATTTACTTTATTTTATAAATGGGTAATCTTGACTTTATTTTTGATTTGAGGTATTGAGAAAATAATATTTTGATTAGATAACTTCAATTTTATTAAAATTAAAAGTTACAACTAATAATATCATTGAAATGTAACATGTTAACTGACACTTAATATATATAATGTTATACTGTTACACATAATTGATTAATTATTCATAAACAATAAATGGGTATGTACTCCGAGCATCGGTCACTCATTGTTGAACATTATCTTCCTTAATGATCTTATAGTTGGTTGCAGTATTATATCCACTGTGAACGAGCAGTTTTGACAAGATTCCATGTTGTTAGTGGACATTCATCTCTTGTGGTAATTACTGGAGAGATTGTTATATTGTTCTAATAGTGTTTATTTCTCATTTCAGCAGTATTAATTGGAGGCTAAAAATGAGTACAGTGATGAAGATGTTCGGCTTTGTATATGAAACTAAGATTCGAGCAAGGGCGGACAGATTTGGCTGGTTTTGGTTTTGACATCTTCATAGAAGGTCAGAGTTGGTTTAAGAGGTGAGAAACTTAATTATATCATTACATGTTGTAAAATAGTACGGTATCATCTTTCTTGTTGGCGCAAAGAGCTTTCACTTCTTATTTTTAATTATAATATGGTATCTTTTTGTTTAAGTTGAGTTACATTTTGTCTTTCACTAGCTTTCACGGTTATAATTTTCTTAAAGTTTTAGCATAATTATCGGATAAAATCAATAGTCAATAATGTAATTAATTTTCCTATCTAGGCAATTTATATTCAGAGTGATTGGTTGGGTGAAATTCTATTTAGCTTTGTTATGAATTCATTTGATTTAATTTGGGTATTTAGATTCTTTAGAATAAGATAGTTATTTAATTTATCAAATTACATTTTTCTAAGATATGACATGTGCTGCTTTCTTGCGGACGTCTGAAGAATTTCTGACACAGCTTATCGACATTTTGCAATCGTTAAGTTAGTTCCTGGTGTTGTGGCTAGTTGGCGCTGCTGAATTGCGGTGGATCAATACAGGCGTTGAATTGAATAGTTGTCGTATTAGTTCATAACGTTTTCATAGGATGGCGTTGTTGAGTTTAAATTTTCTTTTGGTTCAGAATTGTTTTTATGTTTTGGTTTAGTTTTGAAGATTTGTCTTGGTCGAAAACAATTATAATTAAAATAAATAACAGTGATAATTAGAATACATTTTACATTGTGTGTAGTCACTCCGTACAACTGAAACTTAATTTGTTTATTATGGATAATTAGTTATAAGTACTTCTTTGTTAGATTAAATAGGTAACTTTTCTTGATTTTACAATGTAGTCGAACCAGGTGAGATGGAAGTTAATGGCGGATAAAGTCTTCTTTCATAAATCAGGAAAATAAAATGTGTTTGTCTTTTAGCATTTTTGTTAAATTTGTTTCAGCAATTTATTTAGTATTTCTGTGGAATTTGAGGTGAAGTTTTCAATATAACCTGACTGGTATTTTTAATAATATGTATTTATTTTATTTTCTTGTGTTCATGTTATGTTTATTTAGATGTTTTCTTTAAAATTATTTTCTAAAGGTTTCCAGTTGATCCTGAAAATTAATTTCTTATATTATTTTAATATTATTAGTTTTGTTATGGTTGTAGGTACTTATTTATCTATTTCAACAGAGTTGGTGCAACAGCTGTGGAAATGTATTTGTCTTGTTGCAAAATAGGAATTTTTTAAAGCTTTGAATAGATCAATGCTGGAATTATTAGATGAGTAGTTGGAAGTAAGTCACCTGTACCTATAATTAATTATTCTTTTGGGTTGTCAGTCATTCAGAGGTCATAGGTCCCATCATTGTTTATTGGTTGGGTGAAATTATTTTCACATCACTGTTCATGGGTTATGTTTAATTTATTCAGCAGTTATATATTTATTTGACAAACTTACATCAATCATTTTAGTCTTGAATTACAATATTGGTTTACATACAATTTTGGTATTAATGGTCGCTGGTTATAAATTTGTGAATAATTGTTTATTGATAAGATATTTTGTAGTAGATTTTCATTTCTTTTATTTTGGGAATACTTTGGATGGTTATTAGGGTTTTGTTGTTAACTATCAATGTGAAGTTTTTGTAGATATTTCATGACACATTTTACAGGTTTGTTGGTATTTTGTGATTAAGATCAGTTAAAGGTTCTAGAGTTGGCATAGTTAGACGTTTTAGTACTAGGGGTCGTAGGTATTTAATTTGATTGTCTTTAGAAAAATTAAATCTAACATACAGGGTGTTAGGAAGGTTTGTTTGAAGAAATAAAAATATGTAGGTGGTGTAGGTATGTAGGCTGGAGTCGTAAAATCGCGGGGTCGCGTACCTAATAAAATTAATGAGTACCTATTAAATTCAAAAATGTTAAAATTTATATCAGACTTAAATCTTGATAAACATTTATTATTGCCTAATTAATTCAAGTTTTACAATAATTTTTGGATGTGTATAATTTTATATTTTATCTTATTCTTTTCATCTTAAATTTAATAGTTGCATATGCTTATTTTTAGGGTTTAGATTCAACAAAACCAATTCAACTTCGCGATTAATGTTGTTTATAAGGGAAATTATGTCTGCTTTGAAAGGAGGCTCACAAACTCTAACTTATTTCGTCATACGAGCCAAATTTTGATGCAGACATGATATTATTATTTCAATACGAATTGAGTTGGTTGGTTTTGTCGGTTCTAATATTACATATAAGTATATGTATTTCTGTTAAAAGCTCTGTCATAGATTTACGGGTGTGCTGGTTGAGTTAGTTGATTGAAATTGATGGAAAAGCTGATGTGTGGTTTGATGTAATACTGAATGAAGGATCTAAATTAATTAGCACACTCTAGAATTTGTGACTTTTGGTGAATGTCAAGCCTTACACACACTTCAATAAAATTTATGAAGAATCATTTTGGAGTTAGGTTAGATTAGATCCTTTCAGATTAAATTGTAATCTGAGATCTAGAATGAATGCAGAAGCAACCTTCATAAATTTTATACTACACATAAAACTTGGACTAAGCACACTGAACATACACATTCTAAATTTGAAATAGGGGGTTTTCTTGGGGGTTTTGGGAAATTCAATCTTTGGTGTTTTGTTGTTATTAGTCACAGCCGGTGCTAGATGAGAGATGCAGGAAATAGACTGAAATCTGTGAGATGGAGGACGGTCTTTTTTATCGTTAGGATATATATCAGTCCCACAAACTGATATACCGAAATTCGATTATCTCATCGGTTATAACGACTAAACATTAATGATTGAATGTAATTAAATGTAAATTTAGTTTATCGTAGTTTGAAATTTCAAATTTAGTCTAAACTCACAACGTAAATTGTGCAATGAGTTGATGTTCACCAAATAGGAGTTATTAACGGAGATTAAGATGGTTTTCATCTTCTTTATCTTTTATTAGTCATGGGGATAGGTATAGATGTATTTTATATGAGTATGTCTATGTATATAGTTCTATGTATTTTTATATTATATGTATGTATTAAAGGGATTGTTGGGTAGTAATATTTATTTATGATTATTTATTATATTGTATATATTTGTTTATATTCATAGGAAATCTTTTACTCCGGCTACGTCCTACGTAAAAGATTGGGGTCGATTGTAACAGTCCATAATGGATATTTATTTTATTCCATTTAATAATAGGTACAAATTACGTACTTATTTAGTCTTAAATGTCAAAGTCAGAATAGACATTTGGTTTTAGAGTGAGTTCAAATAGAGAAAGAGAGAGGTGAGCCGGAAGTGTGTTGGCATTTGACCATCCGGTAGAAAAAACGGTTCTGTTGCCAGCAATTTAGAGATGGCGGAGGTTTACTTGGGCTTGGGCGGTCGTTGCAGATGGTGGGACGGAGAATTGTGGCTGAGAGACGCCATTTTTGTATTACTAAGTGTTGGGAGATGATGAAGAGGATTTCGTTTGAGGCTGGATTCATTGAAAGTCTGGTGAGCAGCGACTTCTTTGTTTCAGTAAGTGGTTCAGTTGTATTCCTACAAGTATGGACTCGCGTTCATATTTGTGTTAGAAAGACAGAAGTTGATTAGGTAGGGTGTTTGGTTATGCGTGTAGCCAGGGTCTCATGGAAGCCTGGCTGGAGACATGAAGAAGGGCGGGAGTTGGGGCCCTTCTTATAACCAAAACAAAATATATTTTTTATTATGAGTCGATTTTCTATCATTCATCATGTCAGCCATTGGACGCTCACTGTTGGACAGAGGTCTCCCTTTATGATTTCCATATAATGCTGTTGTACGCGACCTGCATCCACTGCGAGCCAACCACTCAGCAGATCATCTGTCCACCATGTTGGCGGACGCCCGACGCTGCACTTGCCGATCCGTGGTCTCCACTCGAGAACTTTATTACTCTTCAAATCACAATCTTTGTATAACCCGGACCGACAGGGAGAGCTTAGATTATCTGTGCTGTTGTTGTGTAATTCTAACTAATAAATGTTTTCAGATAATTGAGTTCTTTATGTCTTGTTATATGTACCTAATAATCTCACTAGCATAATGAATATGAGTTCTTCAAACATAGAGTTGGTTCGATTCCAGCCTGAGTAACTCTCAATGAATCTAAGTAATGTTCTACAGAATGATAAACTTCCTTTATCATTTACAAGACGCTGGTTCGATTCCAGAAATGTGCTTTTAATCTAATTTATGATTTCAGGAAGAGTTATAGTAAGATATTTCATTAGTGATTAGTAATAGAATATTAGGTCATAACATTACACTTCCAGAGAAGCGGTTGAACATAATATTATTTGATTAGTGAACTATCTTTGAGATAAGATTTTCTTATATTATTATTAACTTATTTCTCATTATATTTAATAGGTAACTCAAGGTTTTTGTTAGAGGACTTAAGCTAGATATGACCGTAGGAATTACTAAGCCAAAATGTTTCAAAAATGCCTAAAAGAATTCTAGGTTTCTACGGTTTCACTTCAAAAAGGGTCCTTATAGTTTCCACTAGATCAGATCATGGCCAATCATCAAATCAACAGAAAGGAGGAGAGTCCGGAGAAGGAGTTGGAACCAGAGACAGAGAAGGAATTGAATCCGGAGTATACATCCATTATATTGGTATTTATAACTCTAGGTATTTGTTGTACATATATGTTTAGGTAAGCCAAATAGGTATGTAAGTATGTAGGTAACCAGTTAGGTAGGTTAGGCTAATTTAGCTGGGGGGGGTTTTTACAATGTCAAAACAGTAAAAGTTATACGTTATTATTTTAGTTCTAAGTATTATGAAAGTGCCACTGAACTGTATTATTAATTAATTCATAATTCTGAATGAATTAAACATTTACTAATGACGGTCCATTCAATAGGTATCCAAGAAAAACTTTCAATTGCACAATTATTTTTCATTGCTAGCATTGTTTGATAAAAGTAACTAAAAACTGTTCATAGTATTAACCCACTTACATATCAGATTAGCCTGATCAAGATAGTACAAAATTACAAATCACTCTGTTCTCGCCTTGTGGTGGCGACCTTAGAATAGTACCTCCCCATCTCTTAACATGGTTTCAAGGTGACAAGGCCACAAAATACATTAAAATAAAAGCATTTACCCTCAACGTACTATACTTTTTATGTTTGAATCACCACCCCTTTATCGTTACCACTGTTAGGACACAGGGGCTTATTTGTTGGCGAGAGAACACTGGCCGAGTGCTGGTTGGTAAATGTTACATATCCTTCAACTCTTAAAATTTCTTAAAACATGCCGGTTACCTACGATGATAAATGTATAAGGGTCATAATGGATATATTAAAGAACATTCTGCGTTATGAGAAACCTAGTAAGAGCAAAGTGGCTTAAAAATTTAGTACGTAACCTTTACGATGTTTAGAAGTTACGTAACTGCTAGTTTAGACCTGTTCTTAACCTACTTATTTTTCTAGTAAAATGATAGCAATAACGTTTTCTGAAGCGAGTTCAATTCCCGACCTAAGACATTTTTTTATATCGTACCGATTTAAAAAAATAATTTAGTGGTAGATAAGTAGTAACATTTACAGATATTATACAGGGTGTCTCAAAAGAAATTTTATATTTAGCTAGCTTACTGCGTGAACGCAACGTATCCGAGGGGCGCGGGGGTTATGTCAATCGGTAGCCTGGCTCTTGGGAATTCAGTCGCTATGGAGTGTTTCTCGGGAGCAGACCGTGCGTTGTGCGTGCGAGAGTTTTAGAAAAACGGTGATTCGGCGACTGTAGAGCGTAGTATTCGAGGTTTTCGTCACTTAAATGATGCGCCAAGCATTCCTTTTATTCGAAATTGGGTTAAGAAGTTTGAAGAGACTGGAACAACGCTGGATAAATCAAAATCCGGGCGACCTAGGTCATCAAGAACGGTAGAAAACGTGGAGAGTGTTAATCAGTCTGTTCGCGAGGACCCGAACCTTTCAATTCGGAAGCGCGCAAGTGCTTTAAATGTGCATAGATCTTCACTACATCGCATTATGCACAAAGACCTGAATCTGCACTCCTACAAAATTCAATTGGTGCAAGAATTAAAGCCCCAAGATGCCAGTCAGAGGCTTAATTTCGTAAATCAGGTGATTGAGCAATTATCGACGTTTACGAACGATTTTGTTCTCGGATAAAGCTCATTTTCATCTTAATGGCCACGTAAATAAGCAAAACTGTCGCTACTGGTGTGCAACGAATCCGAAACGCAAGCATCAGAAACCCCTACATTCGCCTAAAGTGACCTCGAATACTACAGAATTTTCTACGCGCTACAGTCGCCGAATCACCGTTTTTGTAAAACTCTCGCACGCACAACGCACGGTCTGCTCCCGAGAAATGCTCCATAGCGACTGAATTCCCAAGAGCCAGGCTACCGATTGACATAACCCCCGCGCCCCTCGGATACGTTGCGTTCACGCAGTAAGCTAGCTAAATATAAAATTTCTTTTGAGACACCCTGTACATATATACAGGCTATATTATAAAAACTGTATATTAGATAAACGAAAGCGAAGCTGTCGGTGGATTGGATAGATTTATATAAGATAGCTAGAGTCTGCCTACACAATAATTTAAGACTATTGAATCAAGCTTTCTATCCTATTTCCAGGCTAGAATAGACTGTTTTTGAAATAGCGAAGCGCTTACGATGCTTTCTCTGAAGAATACTACGAATGATATTTGTATTTGTATAGATTCTTTTTAACTTCATTTGCTAGCGCCTGTACGGCTTCAATAGCCATTTGCGTTTTATGCGTTGCTAGCTTAGACGAGCGATTTGTTTTCTTCTAGATTAGTTGGTTTTTATGGGTCAACTTTTACTAGCTTGAAAACCTAATTAAATCATAGTTAATAATTTACAATAATAATTTTCGAAACCTTTATAAAGAATCTCACTTAGTAAAGAACCTCACTCTACATGTAATTAAGAACGAAAAAAATTGCTGTAAGAAAAGGTTCGATTGCTACTCGAGGACCAAGGTTACGTATTTGATCTTATTTTATTTTCTGTACTATTTTCCTATATTCCAAATCAATTTCAATTAAATTACTTTATTATGAAATATTTTAAACTAAGGCATATCATGGGATCGTGATCAATGGGATCAAAAAGCCTATGTAAGTAAGTCCGCATAAAACAATCAAAAAGTTACAAAAAAGTTGCCGTCTGTTGCGATCTTGTTGCGACGACGACAATTTAATTGCCCGTGTACGTAATGCAACTGACTGGGTACCACTCACTTCAATTCGACTCATAAACGCGCAAGAGCGCCGCACGGGCAAACGTTCGGGCAAGTTCACAAAAGTGTTTTAACGAAAACGCGCAAGTTTTTGTTGATAACCTGTGACTGTGGATTTGTGGAAATGGAGTATCATTAACGTGAGAGGTAAGTTAGCGCTTTTTGTTTTTGTATTAATGGCTGTTTTTGTTTGTTGCAAAGTCTTCAGGCTAATGTTTCTGAGATACTTTGCGGATTTATTTGTAAATGTTTTATCTCGGTTCGTTTGGGTGGTTTTATGGAACCTTAAGGTTCTTACGGGACATTTATTTCGCAGGTAATTTGGTGCTTAAAGTAGCAAGCGTTACATTATCATATTCGATTTGATTTTTATAATAAAACTAACGTACTTGGTGATAAGAATGAAAATATTTTAATCAACTAAATCATAAAAATAATCTTACTTCGATTCGAATGCTCGAGATACATAGATTTTTAGACTGTATGATGTCTGGAAGAGGTTTCAAATTCGAGTAGGTTATTATGCAAAGCATTTTTTAGAAACTATTAAAATGATTCTAGTTTACAAAAATTATACCTAAGTCCCTAGGTCATCGAATGTTAGGTATACTAAGAGTTATTGTATAATAATTATATATAATTTAAGATAGAGCTAAGAAAAACATAAAATAAACATATAACTAGAATAAATATTATAGGCCTGGATTCTGTTGCTATGTTTCTCGTCAGCTAGTATATCGTCCCTTAGACAGTTTGACGACACCCAAAAGAAACGATGGAGTGGCACTCCTCTTAAACCGGTACCACAAACCATCATCAACATTTTTTAAGAATAAGTACGGCACTGTTATGGCATAATAACTTCAACCCAACATTTTGTTTTCCCATACCAGGTATTTGGTAAACAATCTGAGATTCCAATTAAATGTAACAACCATGGAATGCATCCCAAACTGGTTGGCCCAAACAACTCACTTCGAGATATTCTGTGACAAAACATTGATTTTGTTTATAGTCTCATTTGTATACATATACTGAACTTAGTGTGTTTTCTAAGTTTTTTTATTACAGTAATACCTACCTACGGTAATTGTTGTGATTGAAAACTAGCGTTCCAGCCAGCGGCTTCGCCCGCGTTATAGTACATTTTATCGAGGAAATATTGTATTTATTCTCGCTGTAAAAAATACCCTTTACCCTTCTTATGATTCTAAGCTATTTCATCACCAATTTTCAGACAAATCAATTCAGCTGTTCTTCAGTGACCCAATGATGACCCAAGCCAACACGGCTCTTTGTATAGGTAAACGCGTTATTGAAATGAAATGAAAAGTTTATTTCAGTAACTTACCCTTAGTTATTATCGATTCTTACCTCGGAAAAAAATATTAAATAGTGAAATTGTTCCTTTATTTTATTATCAAACATAATCCACAACCCACTTAAACAATAGAATCATATTCTAAATAATATATTTTAATTTCAATATACCTATTTCAAAAACATTAAGTAGGTAGCTTATTATGTTATTAACCTTAGTACTTAATGACTACTTATATTTCAAGCTAAACTACGAACAATGGGCACTATTCATTACAAGTATTGACCTACAATAAACTTGTAAACCTTAGAATAACGGATGCCTGACTAATACCTAACGTAATAAAAAATTCAAATCGCAGTAAATATCCCGTGATAAATCATAATATTGTAAACATAATTAACCTTTGTTTGAAGAAAGTAGGCTAATGATTACTCATCTATTCGATATCAATCAATCCGATTCAAATATTTCACCTACAGTTTTTACCGTCACTTGACCTGTCCCAGATATCGAAGACCAGTGAACATGAACATTGAACAGTGCCTTTGCATTTGTAACTCTAAGCTGTATATTTTGGTTACAGTCGTGCGTCCAAACAAAATAGGCTAGATAACCGAATAAATTAATTTGTAGCTGAGAAAATTATAACGATTTTTATACGTTCCCACAGCTTGGATACAGGTACTCTCTCTTGACGAGATAGATAAGGAAGGTTTTAATCACCACGCTGGCGAAGTGCGGGTTGTCACATGTCAGAATGTTGATGTTTGCCTTCACCGCTAAAAACATTTTGTACGAAACACATATCCAGAGGTTTACCGCATTATATTTCGCTTACAAAATGTTACTTTTAAACAAAAGAAGGCAGACAGCAAAAGCAAGCCGCAATCAAAGCTCCTTGCCTTCTCCGTATCCTTGCTTATTCTATGCACTTGTCACAGCAAAAGTGTTGATAAACTTGTAACAAGCGGTCGCTCAGTGATCGGCTTGCAAGCTCCGTTAGCAGATAAACTTGAACCGTTACAGTGCATTTAGGGCAGTTACACAGCGGGACATTCTGTAGAGTTTAATTAGCCGGATTAGTCCGGCCATTACCAATATGTTACAGAAGTTCGAAGAAAAATACTGAACACTTGCCATGTCTGTCGAATTTTGTCGTCAAGAGAGAAGTCCATGTGTCACTTCTCACAGTGGGAACGTCAATATCAATCAATCACTTATGCGTATAAATATTCTATTCAATATTGATTTTGCAAGAGAATCTAATTATGTTGTAAGAATAATTCTCTGATTAATAAAACAATTAAATCTTATTGATGAAACAATAGGAAATATAATTAAATAAACATTAGAACCAACAATAAAATTAGTTGAATATTTATTTCTTAATGGCACTTAAGTACCTACCGTATAAAAATATTTCTCAATTATGAAACTTAATAAGGTTCTGCATTTAACTGACTTGATTATATGTATACGTACAGCAGCGTCGTTTTGTGTACTGTACCATCAACTATGAATACCCACCCGCTTGACCATTAGCTTCATAACTATTCTAAATCTCCAAGAACTATATAAACAATAAATGTTGCTTGAAAAATCACACAGCAACTAGCCCCATGGAAACCTCGAAGCTTGTGTTATAAGTGCTAGACATTTACCTACCTACTTAATATAATACATATACATAGATAGATAAAATAAACATAGAAAACACCCAGAACACCTGGAGCAAATATTTGAAGAGGTCGTCAAAGTAAAATGGGTTCTATTAAGGAGATCAGTGCTCATAAATAGGTTCTTCTGATTATGATGATGACCAGACACAGGACGAATAATCTGCTCAGTGACCCAAAACGTAATTTAAAATATTGTATCAGTTGCAGAAATTCCGTCTTTCTCTAGAGCCTCTCTACTCGTCCGTATCGCCCTAGTTTGTTCGAATGCAACAGAAAGTGAAACGATTTCAAACTTGAGAGTTTGTTTATACTTTTTGTATACTATCCGCTTTTACTTAAAAACTTGCCAGTGTTTTGTCTTAGGTGTACCTAAACGGTTTTACATTTTTGCACGATAGTCTTGTCACGATAATATTATTGATTAAGTTATTTGATTTGAGAGACACAAAACATCAATCACGTCATCGAAGACGACGAAACTGAGAGTTCTTTTGTAGGTACCACTGTTTTAATGGTTTTTCTTCTATTTTATAAACGAATTGAATTTAAAATAAACGGTGCACTAAATAGCCGTTTAAGTAACTTCACCGAGTTCATAAAGCTATGTGAGAGAGCTAGGCTAGGATCGCAATTCGCAAGCCAGAAACATACAAAGAGAAGATATTACATAAATTAAATCATAATTATCAAAAAAAAATGTCAATACGCTGGTCACAGTTATCCCCAATAGAGCCCATTGTACCTAATAGGTTTGAAATAACTTAGTAGGCGGATTATAGGTACGTCCTTTTTTTATCCCTACTATTAGGCGTCGTAAAACCCAGCATAATAATTAATCAATTGCCTCTAAAACTAATTTCCTAACAAATTTTAATTTTAAAATACATTAAGATTAATGAAGAAAGAGTAATAATCTCTATTATTACCTCAACTCTGCTGTTTTCTCTATATTTACTGTCAATCAATCTGTTGTGATGGTTGATTGTTTCCATGTTGGGGTCAACCATCAATAGTGAAGTTTTCTAATAACATCGTGAGTGTGAAAGTTTATTTGCTACGTAAACGGCTTCATAAAGTGTTATACAATTGTGAGTAAAACAATCTTGGGAACTAGTGACTGAAATTAGGGTTTCAGTTTTTATTGATTAATATTTTATTTTTTTAGTTCTACCCGTGCCCAGGAGTAGTACATAGGTAGTAGTAGTAGGTAATGCTCTAGTCATAAATATTTCTTTACCATGCTTTGAATTAAACAAAACTTAGATATGTCAATTATTACAATAAAATAAAAACAGTATTATTATGACTGTATAAAAAAATAGAAAAGATAAATCCAGGCTAATATACTACAGATTCCCTTATTATTATTATCGTTATAATGATGATGAACACAGACTACAAAATTCAACTGTTCTCATTATAATTCCTAGTTCCTACCTCTAATGGTTTTCGGACTATTTAATATCTCCATCAAAAAAGTAACCATAAATTTATTTATTTATTAACACCACATCAAAACATAATAAACCAATCGTTACTACAAACCGAGATCAAAATAATAGCTAATAATACAAAAAATACAGTCACTTTCCAAGATTTTACTGTTGCAGAGAATTCGTGACTGCTATAAAATAAATATTGGAAATCAATGTTATTTCAGTAAGCTCTATCACAGTGTATCTTAGAACGGTTTTCACATTTGTATATTACTACTACTTTCAACGTTTTATTCAGTTTTTAACATAAATTACGGTCTTTACTTTTAGTGTAAGTACCTACATGTAATAGCAAATTATGGATAGATAAAAAACTTTAATCTAGCAAACAATTTCAGATTTTATCAAAATGATTATTAGTTTATATTTACTAATTTAGAAATTTACTTGGTCACGTAATTTTTTAAATATAAATATTTTGAATCTTTGAATAAGGACCAACACAGCCTTTAGTCACATGAGCTATGTCCAACCCGAACTCCCAATGGTGACATAACAATACAATAATAATACATTTTTACGATTCTTGCTCTAATACTGTTTTTATCTGAGCTCCTAAGAAATGGGGCAACTTTTATAAGCGCCTTACAATGTTAGAATGAATGAGATAAATAATAGACTCCAATAAGGTATAGCATACCCAACAACTTATTTACTGTCGTGGTGTCTTACGACTTCGTTTTATATTAATTCCATAGCAAAGTAAAAGTATATTTATTGCAAAATTACATGTGAACTAATTGGAAAATATAGAGGCAAATAATTCGTCTAATAAAAAAGCGACAAAATTGATATAAATAAAAATATTCAATAAGATAACACCAATACAAACGAATAAGTAGATACCTTATCAATTTAGAAGGAAGTTTATTAACTCGTTAGTATATATTACTTTTTAAACTATCATGGTTTTTAACTATATTTGAACATGAAACGGGTAACATAGGTACCATGATTTAATAAAATACTCAGGAAGAGGGTAGATCGTTTTGTTTGTCAATAACGGTCTGCCTACCCGCTGCCCCGCCGGTGTCATCAGTTTGTCCGTGAACATGGCGCTTGCAACAGTGTCGAAATATCGGAAAACTCAAAAACATTTAAATCATGGTATGTTACCCGTTTCATGTTCAAATATCGTTAGTATATATTGATTGAATTATATCAATACTTGGTTATAAATATATTATACCCATAATTATGTTCCACCTGGGCACAAGTCTCGCTTAAATAAAACCCAATGAAAGATTAATAGTTAGAATTTAGAAGTTAGAATTAGGAATTAGAATTTCGAAATTTTTACAATTATTAGAAAATTCAACTAATAAAAATGCTTACGACTGATAAAATTCGCAGTGATGATGTTATTAAATGGTTTTGCAAGACAAAGTCGGTAAAGTAGCATATGTTTTCAAAGAAAGTCAATTACATGCCAAAGTAATGGTTCAATTTCAAGTAATTATACAAACATAACGAGCAACAATGTTAATCATTCTAATTATTCAGCCTAATTACAATCGATTACTATTGTTCTTTAAAAGTAGTAGCTATAGCGCAAGAATAACTAGAAAATTTTAATTTAATTTTTCGTTGACACAATTCAAATAAATACTTAGGTTAAATATTTGCTTTTATTAATTGCTCAGTGATTATAATAATTGTATCTTGTTTTTTGACGACCTCTATGGCACAGCGGGCGAAGTTTTGCCTGCTGCGCAAGAGGTTGCGGGTTCGATTCCCGCTTCAGAACAGTTATTTGTTCCGGGTGTTCTGAGCGTTATTATAATGAATAGTAAAAAAATCTAAATAAAAAAAAATACATTTGTGAGTGTCATAAGCTATATTTTTCGCTGAAAGAGATATTCTCCCGCGTGCAGTCTTATCGCGGGCGAGATAGTCAAGTAAGTGATCATAAAATGCAGTAATCTTAGTAACAAGAATGTATAGGCGTTTAATATTCTTGGATTTCAAACACCACTTTTGATTTCTAACCAAAGCTAGTAATTTCATCGTCACGGTAGATCCGTCACGAGATCTACCTACTTATACATAGCTATAGCTCTACACATAGTAATATTCTCACTTTCTATAGTAATCTACATTTATGTATGGAATATCGAGTCAATAGCCATCTTTAGGAACGAAAGTTGGGCAATTTTAAATGGATTTTTAGTACAATGACATCAGATATTATAAGATCATCACGGATCTTAAATAAGCAACTGCTAGAAGATAGGTACTTCTCTCATACCTATCTTGACGAAAGAGATTAGCCCTTAATTCACCACGCTGGCCAAGTGCGGGTGGTGATAAAAGGCATTAATATTACAGATGTAACGATGACTACATATATACTGCATATTGGTGATGGTTTATTTTAGAAAGTTATTTAATTTTGTCGAGTCACTCAAATCAATTGATATGAGTCTTGAATAATTAACATATTTTTAGTTGTAAAGAATAAAGTTAGAGAATGTTTTAAAATTACAGAGCATATGCAAATTTTGAAAATTACTAATCGGGATATACATCCATATTCTAATAAACCTTTACAATAGTTGCAAAATCGCCTGATGTATTTAAACCAATATTAAGCTCAACTATTTTCGCATCCACAACATGTCATAAACAACAATGCTACAGCGAACCACGAAAGTACGAGTATAATAAGTAGTATGTTGTATATTTGCTCAGCAATTATCGAATGGTTCAGAAATAAATCAACATTCGATAATGATCGCGAAATGTTGCCAGTTTGAATTGCTTATTCACAAATTACAATAACCAGGTTTGTTGAAAACCATTTGTTATTATTGATGATCATTATCCGAATATTCATCATTTCAGCCATCGGACGTCCACTGCTCGACATAGGGGCCTCCCTTAATGATTTCCAATCAAGATCATTTTGACCATCTTGTTGGTGGACGTCCGACGCTGCGTTCGACGTCAGTTAAAAAATATAGGTTCCAATAGTCCCACAATGTCAAAATAGTTACCTAGATCAGTGTAATTAAATATCAAGTATCGCTTCAATAATGTTTCAACTTTAACAAGAGGAATTTCCAATCAAATTCCTATGAAGCCTCATCTATGTTTCCCTTGACATACGATAGGCTCTTTGTTTTACATTATCTAAGACAATCAACATTGTGTTTAATTCCTTTCTAATAAAGATCAAATTAATGAAAGTACACGCCTAGCGATCAAAACAAGGTCAAGCAGGTGGTTTTGTTAGAGAAGTGCTGCTTGAATGGGCCTATAAGTCAGGGTCGTGAAGAAGCTAACTGCAGAATCTGGTTTGAAGTTATAAGAGGTTGATGAAAACGATAACAATAAAAGAGTTATATATATAACATAATCATATAAAATATATTTACTTTCCCACCGCTGGAATACAGTCGTCATAAGAACGAATTTAATTTTTTTTTTTTTTTTTTTTAAGTGAGTAAAAGTTTTCAAGAACCAGAGATGTTTCGTGATGAAATAAGAATAAAATATCTTTTACCTGACCCGACTTTGTACTGAAGTAGGAATGGATTTTTATAATATTACCTTGATGGAAAAGTTATCATGATTTTTCTCTCGAATTAAAAGATTACTCGTATGGTGAGAAGAGTGAGTGGCCTGAGAATAGTACCACCACACTTATTATGAAGGACGATCTTACACAAATAATAATCGATAGGTATTCTTAACTCTGTGTAATTCAAAAGCATGTTTCCAAGTATCCTATAAGAATTTGTCACGAACATGTATTTACTAGTCGCACAAGACAGTAACAGCCACATTACACGAGCTAGGCTATTAACTAGAACCATCAGTACGGTACACTGACCAAGGCACGTATATTTAGAACATAACTGTCTGTAGAAACACTACATTTACATAACAATATGACCAATGTTATCTAAGATTAAAGTGCCGAAAGTTTGTCATTTCTATTTTCCTATTGATTTGATGTCGTGTGCCAGCCTATGAATAGAACCACTGCATTTTGTCTTATACTTTTGTATACTGAGTCTAAGTTGGTACCTATAAGCTAGGTGTAGGTGTATAGTAGGTGATCCAACCCACGTAATTCCTACCTAAGCGTAGTGATTATACGAAACCCCTCAAGATCTATAATGGGTTATGTTGGGGAGACCCATGCCCAGGTGCAGTACCTAGTTGGGCTTTATATGGGATGTTAACGATGAAATTACTAATACTTTATAAAAAGACATAGATACCTACATAACATATACGTAGATAATAGTAATATAGGGAAACCCCAACTATGTAGTGCCTTGCATTTTGATAATCAGGTTGTTACTCCTAAAATCTCTTTCAATGAGCGATTAGCTCTGTATGTAATTAATTAATACATAATCATTAACATTATTCGAACACTGTCCAGTGTTATTCTTTTCACACACGCGACATTACTTAACATGAATATACAACCTTAATGTGTTGGTTTAAGGTGCAAAATAGTTTACTAAGCATTATGAATTTGTTAATTAGATAATTATGAATGAATTAATCCATATTAAGTTAACGAGTTTGTCGGTTTGAATTCTTGTTACAGGTCACTACTTAAAAGGGAAACGTGCAACTTAAATATTCAAGCAAGTTTATAATGCAACTTAATGCAAGACAGGAAATATAAAAAAAATCTATTAATTTGTTTATTAAAATTTTCAGAACTCTACCGTAGAGGACGTTCAAAAAACAAGTCGAAGTTATCTAAATAATTAGATTAAATGACAAATAAAAAACAATTATTAAAAGTCAGATTAATAAACTTAGAAGTAATAACAAGTTTCGAATCTTATTCTGGCGCATCAATTAGCCACAATGAGCTCAGAAAGCAATAAAACAATACAGTACTCTAAAGTTATCTTCTGTAACTGACCAAAGATACGGTTCGTAACGGTTCCACTTAAAGCGAGCATGAACGGCTCTTAGCTGGCTGCGTAAGCAACCCTATTTACGTTCCTGCTGCTGGGACACAGAGACTTCCGACTTGATCTTTTAAGATTCATTTAAATGTCACATGTCCTTCAAACTCTCCAAAGTCCTCTAAACTTTACAGTTTCCTCACGATGTTTGCCATAACCACGGTAAAACACGTGTAAAAACATAAAGATAAGAAGGTGCGCGAATTTTGTAGGTAGCCACGAACACTCACGACCTTCGGAATGAAATTCGATTATGCTCCCAGTTTAGACAACACTGATTAGTAGCTTACTAGTATTCCCGTACCACTTACTGGATTAATATGATAAAAATAAAATGAAATACACTTCTTTCAGGCCCACAACAAGTAGATGCGTAAAATTAATATACACTTGACCACAAAACGGTACCTATAATGAAGGTAAAGTTTTTATGGGCACAAAGAACATGTTAAGTATGTAGGTACAGTCAAACTCAAGAAATGCTCGACAAAGTTATCAGAATGATGAAGAATATTGTGTTTACCTACCAATTTTTTCCTTGATCGTATCTATCTACGCAGGTACCTTTATAAAAACATGCCATTATAAAATATTTCATTTTATTGTTTCAGCAACAAAGTAGGTACTTACCTATTATGCCTCTTTGTAAACTTTAAAATAATTAATACTATTTCAAAGCTGAAGAGATTGTATGACTATCCGGTTGGAATTGTTAATCTCAATAGTTCTTATTTTGAATTTTGAATAGTCATTGAACCTCCTCGTTTTGTAAACGTTTCTAGTTGAGTTGAGCTTTAACGCTTTATTATGAAACGGAAACCGTCTATGGCGGTAAACTACAAAAAAAGAATAAACCACTGTATACATAACATAGGTACCATATCATTTTGACCATTACTGTACACAGATTTATGTAGCTAGGCCATAAGGCATAAATAAATCCCAAAGTAGACAAAAACAAAGGGTAATAATTCTAGTTTTCAACTCATACACCTGTACCGTAAAGTGACTATATACTAACTTTAACGTTTTATATCATGTACAGTACAATGGCGGACAAGAAAAGTAGGGCTATTGTTTTATGGCAAATTATATGTCATCTGTGTACCTACATGATGGAGCAAAAATAAGACACTGCAGCCCCAGATAGGTAGGGTAGGGCGGGGCTAGTTGAGCAATTTTTCACTTGAGACGATATAACTCTTCAACTATAAGTCTCAATGTGTACTTACGCATCCAAATGGATAAGTAATATATCCTTTTGCAAAAGTGTCATAGTAATTTACTTTATATAAGAAGGATTTAAGAGCTATAGCGGTTTAAATGCGAAATGTCATGCATGCTCAACTTACCCCATAGGTGGGGTAAGTTGAGCAAGGGTATGGGGTAAGTTGAGCAGTTAGAAAGTCTAGCCAAACCATGGATTAACTGTTAAATAGAAATGAAATACAACTTCGGTTTAACAATAAACCCTTTACTAAAAGTCTTTTAGCGACAAAACTTAAGCTAATTTTCTTTGAATAATCAACTGGAAATAGAATTAACATAACATCAACGTATCTTAAAATTAATTTTAGGATTAGATTCAGTTTTTCTGTTATATTAATAAGATCTTACTAAATCTAGAACTTATCACTTATTAATCATCGTTATCACTGTTGAAATTCATACAAAAGAAAGTAAGTCGAGCACCTGGCATACATTTTGTATGTGCCTATACAGCAGTTGAGCAACTTAGCTCAACTAACCCCTACCCCTAAATTTCAAATCAAAAGCGAGATTCTGAAAAAACGGTAAGAATTGTACACAGATACCTTATGTATATTAAAAGTACAGTAAATTTATAAAAGATTAACACTTATCCGGTTGAAAACGGATATCATTTGACTAATACAGACGAAAACTTGCGGTGAACGAATTTTTTACTTTTTGGTATCAAAATAAACAATGTGCGCGTACGCTTCACTCGCTCGTCGAGCCACCACCAGTGGTTGCGCAATGAATACCCCTCCCACGATCCCTTCTTTCCGCCATAGGATGCCCACGCGTGCGGTGAATAGTTTTCGAGATATTGCGATTGCCCAACTTGCCCCTATGCTCAACTAGCCCCGCTCTACCCTACCTAATCAAAATAATTACAATGTACCTACGAGTAGATAAGTGTATTATTTTTAAATCCTAAAACAACTATTGTAATTAAAAAAATAATTGTTTAACGTTGTTAAATTTTTATGAATTGTCAAATGTTACCTATTAAATGTTGTGACTTTGAATAATTATAATATTGTCCGACAGTACACAGCGAGTGTCTGGTTAAACTGCATAGGTACCATTGTGTGTGATCCCGCGGGCGGGCGCGGCTGCCGCTGACACCTCAATTATCTGAACGTATTTCGGTGCATTCATTGTGCCTGCACCATCTATCCCTTCAATCATTTCCAACTCTGTTTTGTTCGTGTTGTTTTTAAAAGATCTAAATGGGTATTGAATGGTTACTTTTTGTGCAAGTTTTCACTAAAGTATCTTCCAGATCTAAATCAAAGCTGTGTTGTTGCGTATGCATCTTAACATTAGAGCACAAATGTTTTGAATCAAAATTATAAATGGTATAATTGAATTTCTGGTTTAATTCGAGCATTTACTAAAAATTTACCTACTTGTACAAGAGAGCACAGTACAGAATCTTCTAATGTAACTAATCTATATAACAATCTACTCTAGAATTCTAAATCCATAATTCACCAATGACGAAATTGCCTTCGCTAAGTAATTCATAGATTCAAATTGCCAGACCACTTCAAGTTTGTGCTAGTTAAACCTAGCGGTTCGTGCTTCACAAATCAAGACTTAGTCAACAAATATAATATAGGTATCTAGTTATTACCTATAAATACTCAGACCAGCAACATTCTTAGAGCTCAGACAGATTTCTTTCAGGTACCTATTCATTAAATAAATTCTTTTGCGTATTTTATTGCAATAACAGTAGGTAGATTATTGCATTAAATATGGAAATATAAGTTTGAGCACGTATTTTCGCAAATACCTACGGTACTATAACTATATTTATTTACATAAAAGTGATTACCACAGCTCTTATGTAGTAGCTACGCAATAATTAATTAAATTAAGTACCTACCTTTCTCTATTAAACAAATAAACAACAACTCATAATTCACAGTCCTAGCTTAAATCTAGAACTCACGACAAATACTCTATATTAAATTTAATAAAATAAATAAGTATTTTTATCTGTACAAGTACAAAAAAATTGCAATACCTAGCCTTGAAACATATCTGACTTTTCTTAACCATTCATCATGATTAGGGATCCTCACACAACACTCTAAACGGCCAATTACTTTTATCACTATTTTCACACTAACCAACACGAAGTTGAAAGTAACTGGCCTACAAAATAATTCACGTTGCCTCATATAATTCTCTGTATAATTATATGGCTATTATCTACCATCTGATACATTGTATAAAGATTAAACATTGCAGAGTCGCCCACCAGTTGCATGTAAGGAATTCGACTTTACGACATGAAAGTGGGTGACAATAATAATAGCCTAAGCTTTTGAGAAACAGAAGAAATAACGTATGTAGGTATCAACCTTATACCTGGCCTCCGTTTATCAAGTGGTTTAATATTGGATTTAAATTTTGAAGTTTTAATACATCCGTTTTTTTATTCCATATATTTACTACCTCCTAGACTACTCCTGTACCCTGTGGTTCAGGTTTCCCCAATAGAACCCATTCTATTATTAGGGGATTAGGTATAATCATCACGCCTACCGGACAGATTGATGATCGGAGTAAGTTGGTACACTGGCTGTTGCGGGCCCATCTTTTGATTTACTATAATGAAGTTATGGGGTATTACTACTCTTAGGCAGGCACCACATGGCATGTAACAGATAAAGCAAAGAAAACTACCGTAAAAAACCGAAACTGATAATTATCAAAAGTTTTATTTCCTATACCTAATACTTATTGTAAAGCTTATAGTTGAGAGTACAATTTGCATACAATTTAGCAATAAAAATCTTGCGATCTAGGTCTCACTACTTCCTGCTTTCATTTTCTCGTAATCTTATTTTATGCGGAACCCGTGCATAACTAATTCACCAGTCTGATAAAGTTTGATAAGTGATTACATTGAAAATTATCACCCAGTGCCTTCAAGAACGCGGGTGTAACGTGTAATGTTACAAATTAAATATAATTCTACATTTACATAAAATGTAACTTTGATCTTTGCATAACTGAAAGAGGAAGTTCGTGCGTTATGTTATGAATATATAAAATATTATGTAGTTATTCAAAATGGTGAAAGTATTTGCATAAATGTTTTGTTCTTCAGTTTTTTGTGTTACATAAAGTGGCAAGATTTATCGGTTCAACCAAGTAATATTTAAAACTGGAGATGTTTCGGTAACTAGAAATTTAATAAGACTAAACAGGTCACTGTATTTCGAAATAGATAATTAAAGTGTTATAAGACCCGACATTAATGAATACGTATAAATACGATTGACACGAAAATTATATTATTCTTTAATATATTTTTTTCCAGCAGTAATTCAGTTAGAACTAATAAAGATTATTAAATGTACTTCCTGTGTATACAAAAGGAAGAGAACAGTGAAATAAATAAGGCTCTTCGATGTGAAATGATTTCGAAGGTTCATTCCATTTCTTTATAAGACAATACTTTTTTTATAAACCATTGGTGCCCCAGACAATACTAATAACGGTTTTTGTTATCATTAGAATTACACAACATCCTTAAGACAATTACAGATAGACAGAAGACGATTAAAGATTGCAAAATGCTGCATTAGCAAATGCTAATTCATCTTAATCATCATTATTGCAGTGTGAATTTTTTTCAGCTATATTTATTATTATTCTCTTTATTTAAATACACATTAAAGTATTTTTTTATTGCTATGTGTAAGAAAACGAAACAGAACTCTAATAGATATCTCTATATCTATTCACTCTCAATAGTGTTATATACTAGCTTTGCGCGCATATAATTTGGTAGATAAACATTTAGACGTCTGGGACACAGGATTGGCTATCTTAAACTAAATTCTTAAATTCTTGCTCTAGTTATGATAAGACGTGGCCCTCATACAAACATTATTTAAAGCAGACGGAGGCGCGGGGACAGCTAGTAGATAAATAGATTTCCCATATTGTAGTTCAAAAACTACATAACTACTAATACTAACTTTAACAACCAGTAAATATAAATTTGATTATCAAATATCCTGGTATTTTTGTCGTAGTAAAATTAAATCATTCAAGACTAATGACCGATAAAATGATAGTGTTGGCCAATAAAGCTTTGATAAAACAGGAATGCACTTAAAGATAAACTCAAACATAAAGTAAAACATTGAACATAATTGTTTTTAACAATTACCCTACCAAAGTCATGTGAGAAAAACAGAACATGTGATTTAAATTGTAAAGAATTGTTTCTAGATAATACGTCATCTGATTTTATCATATCGAACTCAAGTGCTTGTCAAAGAATTCAATATCATAAACAATACCTAGGTTATCAAGTGACCTAGAAATAGATATCATAACAACCTATCACCATCACCCCTATTTACGTTCCCACTGCTGGGCAACATTATAATATAATTATTATAAAGCTTGAAAAAGAAATTTAGATAAGATGTGTGAATGTAAATAGAAAATTTATTACTATCGGTGCCCGCGACTCCGTTCGCGTTTGTTTAGGGGCCACGTCTTATCATAACTGGAGCAAGAATTTAAATAGCCTATCCTGTGTCCCAGACCTCTAAATTTATAAAAATAAATAAATTGGTTAGCTATGAGAACATAGTAAACATGAAAGCCTAAAACAAAGTAAAATGATTTTTAATTTCAGCGGATAAATTCTTATCAATAAGTAGGTAAGCATTCCAAATACAATTTCTTTTGTCCTTGATCTAAAAATCCAATTCACCGAAGCAATACAATACTGAGAAGGAACCATTGTTTTTAAAGAAAACAATGAAAATGAAAGCATATGAAAGCAAATTTGTTTGTAAGTAATTAATTCTAATAAAGTTGGTATACTTTTCTATAAGAATATATTAAGGTTTTATGAGATTATTAGAATTACGAGCTCTAAGTCACTTTCTACCTTTTAAATTAATTATTATCATCACTATTACTTATTTAATAAAATTTAACTACAGATAGGTATTATGTACATATCTCTACATAATTGCTCCTTTATAATATACTAAGAGCCCGTGATGGCCAGACCTTCCTTTAATTCACAAGCGTGGAAATTCTTTCATGTGTATGTCTAACATAGGTAAGAATAACCCCCAAACATGAAACCTGGATCGTGGTTCCTTTGGGAGATAACAGGTAAAAGGTTGTTATCTCCCAAAGGAACCGCGATCCAGGTTTCATGTTTGGGGGTTATTCTAACCTATGTTAGACATACACATGAAAGAATTTTCACGCTTCAGAATTAAAGGAAGGTCTGGCCATCACAGGCTCTTAGTCTATACCTAAGGTACATAGTTGTTTTTCGAAACGTCTGCAATATCAAAAATATTTTCTTGAGAATTTCCTGTTTATAATATAACTGAAGTTAATAAAATTGTTGAAAGGACTTAATTTGACTGTACATACCTAGGTACGCATTTTTAAAAGATTATTTGCGATCTTTACCGAGTGGTTAAAGATGTATAATAAATGTGAAAATTAATACAAAACATGCAAATAATAAACTATTTTGGTCTAATATTTAAGTACGAGCCTACTTATGATTATTAGGTGCGAGGGCAGAAGATTTGGTATGATGTCCTTATAGGCGTATCCTACTTAGGTACCTTATATCTACTAGATGTCCTCCTCCGCCCGAGATTACTATAAAATATTCGTCAGCTCATTAGACTAAATAATTTAAGTGAAACTTACCTATTTTCAAAGGAATGAATAATAACGTAAATAAAAGATAATTGTTTATTTATAAATGGCGCGGTTTGGAATGTTTACATATTCATCGAAGCCTATCTTATCAACGAGTGTTGGTAGATAAAAATCTATGTTAGATATTAATGAAAAGAAGGGTAATAGATGATAAACAGCTAAATAATCTAGGAGTTTATTTTTATATCAAAAAAACACCCTTCTTGAGAAATAAAATAGGTACCTAGGTATGGTATTATATGAGACTTCAGATTCAAATATTTAATGAGAAAAAAAAACGCTAGCTAACTAAAGATTAATGTTCGATTCGAAAAATAAATATTTTATCATCAAACTGAGTCATTGGAATGATTTGAGCCGTTTATAAATTACCTACTAATTTTATCTTTATGAATTCACGTTGGTCAACAAAGATTTCGGATAAAAATTTCCCGTCTAGCCATTACCTACAATTCTTACATTACACCCATACACAAGTTACCTAACTCTGAGATTTAACTGATGATCATGTTATACTCGTTTATGTTACCTACCGTCCTGATTAATTCCTTTGTGAATTGAGAAGGTACCTAATATAAAAATTTTCTATGTTTTTACACGGCAGTAGTTTTTTGCGTTTTCGCGGCCATGCCTATAGATACCTACAAAAACATTATATTTAATGAACAATTTCTGTATTTATACAAATATGGGAATTAAACCAAAAGTTTCGGTAAAAGTATCTACTTAAAATGTAAAGTCTGCTCTATATTAAATCGAAAATCACTTTCATTCGACACTATTATCGCCTGCAACATTTCCCCAGAATCGCCCGCCTTGATAAGAACAGATAAGCTTATTTGAGATTACTCATAAAAGAATATCTAGTTGGGTGGTGACCGTTACTATCGTCGGTAGAAATACAAGTCAGAAAATTTAATAGCCGTAATATCGGTTTTATCGATAACCATAAATAAGTGTAGCGAAATTGAGTGCATCTGGTGATAAGGATAACAAGTAAGTTTATGCAAATGTTTTGATAACAGATTAAAGCTATTTATATAAGCTACTATCAAAAACCTGAAGAACAAACAAAGAGTCTGTAAACATATTTGGAGTATCCATAGATATAATTCTTTTAACGAATTGGGTCAATGAAATTGGATAGTTGACACCCTGCTTAAAATTATAATTTAAAGGTATTATACATTCGCCACTCGCTGTGCTGTCCAAGTTTCAGTGATCAGCGCTATGTTCAATTAATGAATAAAATATTATTACTGAGATCGTAGATATTGGTTTTTGTAACAATAACGCACGAAAGGATTCACTCTTACTTTTTCTAGAGAACACATTATAATGCTAAGATCATAATTATTTACATGTGAATTAATATTAACATAGCATTTCTACTAGAGTTATGCTATACGAGTAAAGATTGACATTATTGCGTTCGTTAGACAACCATTATAACTTTATTGCACAATGTTTTTCTTCTCAATTCAAATGCATTACAATTGCTAAAAGTTTATCAAATGGTAGTAGTCATTATGTAAATCATAGCTCTGGTGGGTAAATTGTGTATAACACCAGCGCTAATGAAAATTAACAGTAAAATGCTTAGTAATAGTAGATAGATAGATAGATAGATAATAACTTTATTGCACACTTTATAAAAGACAAAACAATACATATATAAGAACACAAACTAAACTAAATGTACAATAGGCGGCCTTATCGCTAACAGCGATCTCTTCCAGGCAACCTTTGGATGGATAGGAACTATTGAATGTTGGAGTGGCGGTGTACCTACACAGTCTAATATCTATAGATATTTGATGTTAGCCTTAATTAAAAAAATCTGGTCTTTAACATTTTGATTACATTTATGGTTATTTGATAGACTTTAAAGTTTCCATACTTTCTAATAGGTTTCTTCATTAATGCGGTTCCATTTCAACTCAAATACACAAGTCCTGTATAAACAAGACGATTGTTGGTCTATCCAGTCTAGAATTGACTCCATTAGCCAGTCCATGCATAATATTTCCATGTTTGATGAGGAAGGAATAGGGAGGTCTATAAGCATAATCAACGAAGCAACCAACCTCTGTATAGGTATTATTTAAGCTGGGCATAGATAAACACGCTCTATTCCATTTTGATTTCGAATTTGTTTTTAATTTTAGAATACATTAAATTGTCTTCCGTTCTGAATAGTTTTTTGTTTGAAGCTGACTTTGAGTATAGACTATTGTTTGTATAAGATATTCATCAAAAAGATCTACTGACAAACAATTTAGTTTATTTTATTAATGATACCTAAATAAACTTTGAAGGGAATTTGTTGGTAGAAATAATCCTAGGTTTTCATAAAGTGTGTAACGAATGATGGCGACTAGAGACTAAATTAAATATGTCAGATAACATAGAAGTGCTGCTACGGCAATACCAGGAGGATGTCTTATCCCGAAACCCACGAAGTATTGGTTAGTATAACTTTCCTTATAATTTTAATAATCTACTTTTATTTAACACGCGAAAGATTGTATAAATGAAAGTAGGTACCTAGGTACCACTTGACATACCTACATTATAATTATGTATGTATTTTATAATTAAGTCTTATCAGAAATCTAGCCCCGTTGTAAGCTGGAAGCTTGTGAAGTGAATATTATATGACTACATACATACAAAGAAATATATTTTTTATTATAAATTATATAACACCCAGACACCTAGAACACCTAAAACCTGCAGAACATATTTTTTTATGTTCCCAGACGGGAATCGAACCAGCAACCTCTTGCGTCGCAGGCAGACCTTCTCCCGCTGCGCCACAGAGGTCGTGTAACTAATTATAAAATAGATACTGCTTGTATTTAATACTTCACGTCTTTTTTGAAGAAATCAACGATACTTAAACTCTGAAGTGTAACTTAAACCTCTCCTTAAAGTTACTCGAGAAAAGATGAAAAAACTTCGCTAACGATGACCATTCGAGCCCGTAACAAGTTTGAGTGCTTTTAAATTACCTGTATTAGATCGATAGCAAAGTTTGAGATACGATATTTAATTTTAAGGACCGCCTTGACACTTTGGAGGTACAAGCATACAAAAAACTTGGCCATAAAATTTTAGAGAATTTTTCCTTGAATGTTACAGTCCCTTATTTTCTGACTAACTTTAAATTGCCGGAGTGGGAATGGGTTATTTCACATTTTTCATCATCACCGTTTTTCATCACTATTTACGTTCCCACTGCTGGGACACAGGGACTTTTCTCTTGTGGAGAGATATTAGGCCTTAATACACCACCCTGAACAAGTGCGGGTTGGTGAATGACACTTCAAACTTTTCAAAGTTTAGAACATGCCGGTTTCCTCACGATTTTGCCTTCACTGTTAGAACACGTGTTTTCAAAGCGCATATAATTTTTAAATTATTTACGTTTTATCTCTACAAGGGTACATTCATTTCAAAATTCATTCCATTTCATTTCACCTACTAGAAAATACAATCAGAAATGTCCATCAAGTTGTATAGTTACCTATGGATATAGCAATAAGTATGTATAAGAAAGACGTTAAAACTACTTATATTTTTTAATTATAAAATGATGGTTGAGTAAATATAATAGGTACTGTGTTTATCTGTAAGAGATAAGGCCTAGAAATAGTAATAAGAAAAGACATTAACATTCCAGGTAAGATTATAATGTGGGTTTAAATGTTGCGTTAGTTAGGAGAAAGCTAGATACTATAAGATACGAATCATTGCATGGAAACCACACTTACCTATAAACAATTACACCAGCTTGCATAACAATACAGAGAGTTATTAAATATTTAAAAATCATTATTAGGTAATCATTAATATGGAGATACGTAATTTGACGTACCTATCTCCGCTTTAAAACATAAAATTAAGTCTGCTCTGGTATACTGTAACTGTGTGTGTCTGTTCTATGTATATTGTAACAACTTATGACCCATGTTTGCAAATAAATATTTCTATTTCTATTTCTGGGGCCAGCAGAGTTTATTCTTCAGCTGAAAAGGCATATTGATTAAGCTTTTAGAGCCAGTAAGTCAGATTCTAAAGTGATTTGATCTTGAGAACCCGAGCCCTGTTCATAGCACTAAAAATGTAGTTTTGAAAAAAATACTATACCTATATAGAAACTATGACCCTACCGAAACTTTACAAACTGTGTTGTAGTGTCAACGCCCAACTCCTTGGTTACTGGATAATAAAAAATCCCACAATAAATATCACATTAACTACTTATTCTTCATGCCCTTTTTTCCCCACATTATGTGGCACAACACGTCCTTTCTCTCCACTTTCCTCTGTCAGCCGTCATATCTACTCCCACTCCTTTCTTACTCTTTCAGTCCATCCATCTTTTCTTTCGCCTACCTCCCCTGACATACCCACTACTATCAAACTCGTACCCACATATATTTCTTTGTATCTACTATCACATTAACTACTAATATTAGGTACCGTTAAAAAAACTCACAATTATTTTCTGTTTCCAGGGTTATTCCCGATCCCCGAGTACCCAGAGCTGGAGTGTGAGCGAGGCATGTGGTCAGCGGTACTGGATACTGTGCTGACAACGCTGCGGTTCCTCGCGCCTGCGACCCTACTCACGCTGTTCTGGGGCCAACAGAGCTTCTTCTTCACGCTGATCAGGCATATCGATAACGCTTTTAGAGCCAGTAAGTTAACCTCAAACTTCGCTTGTACCAAACCTTCCAAATATAAAATAAAATGTAAATTTTACTATAAAAACTGTCGTGGTTTGATAAATTCATATTGAGATAAACGGGCAATACACGAACCTTATTTACGTAGACTATTGATCAACCGATTTCGTCCCAGAACGTGGGACATCTTCAGGATCAAGGACACTGCCAAGGACACGGATCACGCCCGCTCGCCGGTCCGCAATGCACAATGCAAAAATGTAAATTGTTAGAAAATGGTATGGGAATTACAAGATCACTACGTAACCTAAACGTCTCCCCTAATCCTGATCTTGTAATTTTTACCATAGCATTTTCTAATAATGAAGAAAACTTGAGTCAATCACTATGAACTTTTAATATAACAAATTAAATGTAGTTACATACGAATTGTATAGGAAATTTACTTTCAAACCTAAGTTACTAACTGGGTAAGATGGAATCCAACAGTTTAAGAGGCCTATTACGTGAAATCGCGAAATTGTTCGGTTTTCTCGTCCTAATTCTATGGTTTGCGTTAGTTGTTTGATATTACAATTACATTTTTATAATAGTTCGTTTTCTCCTCTACAAAAGTAGTAAGAAACATTTTAGATAACTTGTTTATATATTGAGTAATAATCATTCTCCGGATACATGTTTCGTAAAAAACGCTCGAAGACCTGTTTTCTCAGCTCTAATTTGTAGATTCTAATGAATATGGGCGATCAAACTATTTTTTATTATGTTACGTATATCCTATTCTTCATTTAGAGTAGAGTACATTTTCGTTAAATACTTTTATTCTAAAGATATACCGAATTTAATATCGACCGAAAATGCTTCGAAACAAACCTCAATAACTCCGAAGTTCTAAATCAATGGGACGTCATATTTATATCAAAATATTTATCAACATTTGCTTAAACTATGATATTAATTTTAATTTGTAGAACGGTTTTGGTAATTTTTTATGAATAAAATAAAACTACCATAATTTAGTAGTTTTTTCATTCCGCCGGCTTTTTCCATTTAGTACCGCGCGAGCGCTTGTCGAGGTCGGACCTATGTCGGTTGTTCTTGAATAAAATATAGAAATATTTCGTAAAATGTCAGTGTGTGGGACTGTCAATTGCTGTAAAAACGCTGTTAGTGTGCGTTTATGTGTTATTGCGATACTACGACCGACATAAGTTGATCCGTTGATAACGATCAATTGTTATTTTTATTGATAACGGTCAATTGTTGTTGTTGCTGGCCTAAGAATTGTACCACTTGTTGCTGGCCTAAGAATTGTACCACATCATTGTCATCTTGTTTAACCTTATTTATTTGGAGGTTATGCTGTAGGATGTGGATTGCATATCTAAAGTTATCTATCCTAATTAAAAAACAACAAGGCAACTTTTTTTGGTGAAACCGTCCAACGACTAAATGTAATTATGCCTATGATTTTTTTAGATTATGACTAACTTGCCGACCCGCCGACAGCTGCGCTTGCGTTTTTACGTTATTTACTAGTTTATGTTTTATAGCCTTTTTCGATCATTTTACTATCCAATACTGAAATCATATTTTAAATCGGACCCGCGGTTCCTGAGTAGCACGTTCAAACAAATAAACAAGCAATCTCCTCAGCTTGATAATTGTAGTATAGATTTCCATAATATTTTTTTTTTTTTTTTATTCAAACTTTTTTTTTGCTTTATTCAAACTTAGACAAGTAGTAGACAGAAACACGATGGTATCAGTTTACTACGCTTATTGTCATTCTATTATAAGCTATGCCATTACGATTTGGGGAAACGCTTCAGAAATAAATAGAGTATTAATTTGTCAAAAAAGATCTATTAGAATAATTTACAATTTACAAAGATTAACATCTGTCAGAGCTTATTTTAAAAAATCTAAAATACTTACAGTGATATCAGTTTTTATTATGAATTCTCTTATAGAAATACATCAAAACAAAAACGACTTTCCAATGAAAATGCAATTACATAATTATAACACTAGAAATAAATGGAAACTAAGTATACCTAAAACAAGACTCGTAAAAGCTTATAAACAAGGAATAAACTTAAAATTAGCTATGTATAACAAATTACCTTTTGAAATGGTCCAACTTCCCTTACAAATATTTAAAAACAAACTAAAATTATTTTTACAATCCAACCCATTTTATAGTGTAGAAGAATACATGAGTTGTTCATTTTCTAGTTCATAGTTTGATAGCACTAGCACCTGACACTTAATTATTAATACCTATTAAAAATGCCTAATAAAATGTATCTTGTGTGACATGCCTGTTATGCAATATAACTTCATGGTAAATAAATAAATAAATAAATAATATTTATTACAAAGAAAATATTCCGTAATTTTTTGTTCTTATTTTTACCGAGTATCCAATATGTAAACAAAAAATAATGTACCTTTCTAATAAATATATTATTTATTGTAAACATTAAATATGTATAGAAAAACCATTCTAAAAATAAACTTCCCTCCACAAAACCGTGATGATTTCAACGTGTAAGAGGAAATACAGAAAAACAGAATACACAGAAAAAAAAATACAGAATTCGGTAGAGGGGCGTTCATTTTAGAAATGGTTTTACTATACCTTTCTAATAAATACAGGGCGTCCCAAAGTTATGGGCCATGGAGGGGAAGTACCTTAAATATCGTAGATAGTGAATTTTGCTCAAACAAGACTTCATTTTATTTTTAAATTAGTAATTCTGCATTCATTGATTTTCTAAAAATTACTTGCTTTGTCTGGGAATCGAACCGACTTACATGTAGAAAAAAAATACTCGATTTTTATGATACCAATCGAAAGAATAGCTAAAATATAATAACTCTGCTTAAGTAACATAGTATTTTAAAAGAAAGGAACAACGTGAAATTAATTATTTTAATCAAATAAAAAACATGAAACATTTTTTTTTGTAAATTAATTAATTAAATTACTTATTTTTTAAAATAAAATGAAGTCTTCTTTGAGCAAAATTCACTATCAACGATATATATGGTACTTCCCCTTCATGGCCCATAATTTTGGGACGCCCTGTATATAAAATAACACCCCTATTCACGTTCCCACTGCTGGGATAGGGACTTCTCTCTTGACGAGATAGATTAGGCCTTAATTTTTTTTTTTTAATATAATAAATGAAATATTTTCAATAAGTTCGTAATAAAATAAAAAAAAATAGTTTATCAAAATAAAAATATAATGGGAATTATTCAAGACTAGCAGCCTTCGTCTCGCCATATACTTTTATTTGCAACTATCTACATACTAAAGTTCATCGAAATCGAATTTTCCCACGTAAGCATATATTTTCCCGTGGAAGTATGTATTTTTCCGCGGTAAAAAGTAGCCTATGTTAGGATTAGGATATTACATTACATTGACTCCCGCTGACGCTCCCGTGACGCTTACATGGAGCCTACATCGCATGCTGGCTAGCTGAGCGCGGTGAGCGAGAACCTCTAGACTTTTTTCTAATACTTGCATTTTTAAACTCGTGATATCTTCCGAATGAAATGTCCGAATTGAATAATTCAAAAAGTTATAAAAAGGTATTAAAGCCGTCTTGAATATAAAGTAATTTATTTTGATAAGGATTAATACCAAGGTACAAATGAAGACCCTTTCAAGAGGCGGCATATATAAATTAATATTTTAGAATAAAAAACTGCTTACTGTGACATAACTATAATATTTAGACATATGCTGTCGCGACATTTTTTGTAGATAATGATGAGTTCTGCAAAGTCGTAGTACATGATTTTGTTCTATCATCAATAGTTTTCGCAGCGCACGCGACGTAAGGAATTTTTCAGATAATTTTTTTACACCTTATGTTACATTATTGGAGTTTTAGTAAGGATCCCTAATTTTTTTTAAAATATAATATAGCCTATGTTACTCGGGGATAATGTAGCTTTCCAAAGGTGAAAGAATTTTTGAAATCGGTCCAGTAGTTTCGGAGCCTATTCATTACAAACAAACAAACAAACAAACAAACAAACATACAAACAAATCTTTCCTCTTTATAATATTAGTATAGATGACATAATTATGTAGATAAATGGATATTCTACATCTGTCTATGACAATGTAGATAAATGGATACCAATAAATATAAAAATAAATATAAAGTTCGAAACTACAAAAATAATACCGAAACATATTTAAAACCTTCATTAACGAAACTTTTATTTATTCAAACACAAATATACCATCTAACAAAACAAGCAACTTATATATCTATAATATAATTTATTTGTTTTGTTATAATTAGAATTTGTATTTAGTCCGTTCAATTTAGACTTTCGAACTTACATCAAGTCCCAACATTCGACAAAAAAAAACATTTAATTACAAACATACACACCAAATTTCAGAGCCCATAAGATGAGATGAATGAGGACATTTAACTTCAATAAGACTATTTTCAGTTTTATTCTTATATAGATAATTATTAATCATGAATGTTTTAATTTAAAATTATGTACTTAATTGATTTCAAATAATCAATCAGATTTAAAATAAATATTGATATTATTAAGATAAAACATAATTGATTCAAATATTGAAATAAAAATATCCGCCATTTTGAATTTAGGAAAATATATTAAACACCTATCAATTAAATAAAAACATTAATATGAAATAATTATTTCAGAATGAAACTGAAAAAAATCCACTCAATAAAATGGAATTTATTCGATGCCATTTTCTACAGATCAAAAATAATTATTAGTATATTTGTATGTTTTAGATCGACGAAGTATCAAGATCATTTAGTATTTTTCATAGAATTCGCGTGACGCGCCGGTCACGTGGTGCATAAAATATCTCATTTCGCAAAACGTCAAAAAAGTAACAAGGCTCTTAATAAAATTGGCAGATACCTTGCAGTTAAGATCCCACGAAATTCCAAACAAAAGCTATTGTTTGATAGGATTCGTTAAAATAATGACAACTTTTTTCACACATTCCGTATCAAGCTATATAAAATCATTGGTATCAAGATAAATTCAAGACTATATTGTGTTTGGATCTCAAGAACGAACTTCTTGTAGGTCAGTAGGTAGTGTTTCATTTTGATTTAAAGTAGGTATATTCAAACGCATTTATACATGTTTACAATGAATTTTCAAATTATTAACTATGATAAAAGTATTTAATTTTTTTTTTAAACGTAGGTACATTTTTAGTAAATATTAAAGGCAGTATAATAAAACATAAAGCCTTCTTCATCAAAACCTCCATAACCCGTTACATTGTCATTCTAAAGAGTCTCATTCGAAAGTTATAATCCTCTTTACGTTCATTCCACGGATTAAGATCATATCAGTTTATCTCGGAAAGCGTGCCTTTTGCATTAACTGCCGTTTGCTCATACCTGACCCTTACCTTGAGATGTTATCCGGGTATTTTATACCAGTTTCACTCGGCTATCCTTATTTCCGAAGTAGGTTTCTGCAGTAAATTTAATTACGAGACGACTGTAAAACAGTAATTGCATTTCTCCTAAAGCGATCAAACACGCAATAAAACTGAAACGTAAAATCGTCGAAATTTATTATTCGGAGATATTTAGTACGTTTCGAGTTTTAGTGTTTTTCAATCAAGGTCAATTCACCGGAATTTATGTTACCTGTTATTTTGTTTATGAAGGAAATTTGTAGCTCTACTTTGACATGCTAATTTCAATTTATCGAAACGTAATTCCTTAGATTAAATGAATCTGAATGTTTTTGCCAGAAACACGGTCAATTTAACGATTTTGTCGAATTCGATTTCTACAGTTGAATCCTGAAAACATTATCTATATTTATCTACCTACGTTATCATTTTCACGTATAGTAAAACCATTCTAAAAATGAACTCCCCTCCACAAAACCGTGATGATTTCAACGTGTGAGAGGAAATACAGAAAAACAGAATACACAGAAAAAAAAATACAGAATTCGGTGGAGGGGCGTTCATTTTAGAAATGGTTTTACTATACATAATTATGACGTCTCAAGATCGCAAAGAGATGGAGAACCATTCATCATCATCATATCATCCGTCGGACGTCCACTGCTGGACATAGACCTCCTATAGCCAATTATTAATCAATGTAAAACTAACACAACTTAACAATAAAGTATTCTTATTCTGTAAATTATTTCCAGTCGTATTCTCAAGCGAAGAACAGAAGAAGGAAGTGCTACAATGGTTAGCCGAAGCGGGGCCAATGACAGTGGAACATTTAGACACGGTGTGGCGTCATGGCTGGATACTTTGCAGCGTCCTGGACAGCGCTCTCCCGGGCTCGTGCGCCGGACATCCACCGCTGCGACTGTCGCTGCAACACGCGCAGACTATCGCTGATCACTATCTTGGTGTTGAGCCGGTAAGAATATATACTTACAAATCTTGAAATACTTTGCAGGTCTATCTAGTGGTTACACCAATAAATGTGATATTGATGGGCACCAAATGTGGTATTGGGAGACCCGTGTCCAGAAGTGGGACGTAATATGGGTTGCTATGATGATAAATAAATATTGCTGGACAATTTACACTGATTGCAGTGTGAATTGTCCAGCAATATTTATTAGTAGATATTGATCTAGCCCCGTGATAAGCTTTATGCTTGTGTTACGGGTGCTAGATTTCTGATATACTTAATATAATATACTTACATACATAGATAGATATAATTTTATTATACATCTGTAACACCAGATACCCGGAACAAATATTTGCAGATCACACAAACTGTTGTCCCGAGGCGAGAATCGAACCCGCAACCTCTTGCGTCGCAGGCGGATCTTCGCCCGCTGCGCCACAGAGCTAGTCAATGAATGATTATCATCAATTTATTTAAATCGTTACAGGTCTTCTCCCGACATGAGCTGGAGTCGAACGACTCACTAAGCCGCCACCAAGAATGGAAACTAGCAACTTATCTCGACCGCATCCGTCAAGCACTGGCCAAACTCACCCCAGCCGTATCGAAACCACCATCTCAAAGAACTTCTCCGGAAGCCACCCAATTCACCTTCGACTACGTAGCCAAAGGTTCAGGCCTTACAGTGGCTCAGATCAAACACAAAATGTCCTTCAAAATCTACCCCACTTCCCAACAAGCACTCGACCCTGGAGAAGTAACGATTTTAATAAAAGGACCTAAAGATACGTACGGGATGACAGTACTGCCTCCTATCTTAGGAAAGGCACAAAAGATCAGACAGAAATTGTTAGGATTACAGTCTAAACAGACTTACACTGAGAACGTCTTACCGATAACACAAGGAGCTACGTATTTGAGAGCGTATGGAAAAAATGATATGAACAAGACATATTTTATTCCAAAAACGAAGTATGATATAGAAATAGATGTCGACAGACGACCGGATCACGCAAAGATTTGGTACACAGTAACGCGCGAAGGCAAATATGAAATATCTATTACAAGCAGAGGACAGTCTATTGTCGGATCACCATTTTCAATAACAGCTACGCATAATATAATTGGAGTACTAGAAAAAGAAAATCTCTGCTTAGAGGACGGTGAAGAAATTGATATTGTTGATGTTAAAACTGACAGAAAAGTCGTTTTGAGAATTGTTGACTTTGTAACAGAAAAAATGTTGCTAAGGGAAAATGGAACTTTGGAGAAAATAAGTGACGCTGAAGCAAATATTTTAATGGCAACGGATGTAGAAACTGAAAGATCATGTTCAGTAACTGAAATAGATGATCATTACAAATCAAATAAGTTTAGCAATGTAGCACATAAAATACTGAAAATGAACCGAGTTTGCAAATTATTTAACGAAGTTGTACAGAAAAAGTCTACACCTCCATCAAAGAATATTAAAGAAAAGGACAAGCAAATTACCAACAAAACTCAACATGACATTCCCGATATAGTTAATTCAACTCTATACGATACAGGTATAAATCCATTTATTGTTCCAGAAGACAAATTTATAGTGCCTGAAAGTATTTCTGTGTCGATAAGAACTGAGAAAGCTAAACCATTTTATAGTCAAGAAATAAATTCGTTGAAGAGAATGAAGCATGAATTGAACAGATCAACGAGCCCGGATAGTTTAGAAGAAAAATTGTCTGCAACTGAAGATAATGAATCGAGCTATGAGGATAATGAATCTGTGGATAGATTAACGCCACTTAGGAATAAAAACCCATTTTTGTTAGAAAATACTGAAGACTTTGCTGTTGAGAAGAACCTTGGTACTTTTGTTAAAAGCGAATACGAGGCCAACAACTCCCAAGGCGAAGAAACATCTGATAGTATGATAAAAATAATAGTTGACAATGATAATAGTCCAACATCGGATAAAGAAACCAATCCATTCGTAGATTCTTCTGATGTCCATTTATTGGATAGACCAAAAACTCCGGTGTACAAAATAATAACAGGAGAACTTTCTGACAGAATTGATTCTCCATATTTAGATCCAAAAATGGCTTTATCTGGAGGCTTACTTGGTAATGAATTTGTCAATCCTTTCTTCACGCATCAATTTCAATCCTCATCTCACTACGAGAACCAACCTATAGCCGATTTTATTATAGGTGCGCCAGTTTTTACTTCTCAGTCCATGAGATCACATACACCCGAACCAAATGATTTACCCAAAATAGACAAGACACAAACATTTCAAGAAGAAAGCAAACATATTATAGAAGACGAAATTTGTGCCTCCGTTTTTTCAACTCCGATTCACACTAAAACTAACAAACCTAATGAGCAGTTGATTTTGCTGTCTTCTACTTTCCACAGCCTAGATTCAGATCTTACTGACACCATTGATATTTCCAACGCCTCTACGACTAGTGAAACTCAATTTGATGTAAATATGATTGAAAGTTCCCAGAATAATCGGGACAGCAGTTCACCGCGTAAAGATTTATGGGACTCGGCTTACGTTAGTATTGATGAAAGTACCGGCTCCCCTGATGGTAACAATAACGAAAGCAACATCATTATAGAAGCATACAATAAACAAAAGTTTTTACAAAGTGAAGATACGTACGATCTAAGAGATGAAGACTTTTTGAATATGGGCCCAGCTGAGAGAGAATTGTGGACAACTTGTACTGTACTAAATGAAAGCAATAAAAATCAAGACGATATAAAGCCTTATAGGTGGGAAATAAAACGTCCAATTTTCACTCCTATTATAGAAGAAAGTGACAGAAGTATTTCCTCAGGGATTAAGGATATGTCTTTGAAATCTACTGACGCTGATTCGGTTACTGTGGCATTTGCCGAACTTAATGATATTTATCAAGAATACTTTCCTACTTCAGAAAAACGTTCATCTTTATCTTCTGAAAACAGCCTGCAAAAATCACTAGATGAAGAGACAAAAGAAGCAGATATTGGTGTCGAATCTGCATCTGTGGCTACAGATGTGATGGGACACAATAAAGGACAAGAAGGAAAGATTTCTGAGGTTCAGGCAAATGTCACTGAATCGGTTTCAGTAAGTCGCACCCTTCAGAACAAAGTAAATAAAAAGCCACATTTAATCCAAATGCAATTTGGTGACGAACCTTACAGTAATATAGTTCTTGAAAAGAAAAAATATTGGGACGACAAAATACGTCAAATTGAAGCTAAAACTGAAGAATCGTCAAAACATCTTAAGAAAAAACGAGTTCCAGCAAAACAACTAAAACACGATTCTTTGAGTAAAAGGAAGGGTAAGAAAATTATAAAAAACTACTTGAATGCCGAGGCTCAAGAGGCTAAATTCACTAGAAAAAATAGTTTAAATGATACTACTACAAGTGACGAGTTACCCGTAGAAGAAATCCAGTTGAAAGCAGAAGCAAAACTAGTAGATAAATGGAAAAAGTTTTGGGATGAAAAATTGGAATCAGAAGAAACTCGAACTACATCAAGAAACTCAACTTCTAAGTCTCCAATAAATTTTACTGATGAAATCGAAGAAAAGTTTAAGGACTTCAGACAGTCTTCAGGACCAAAACAATCTGTAATAGCTAAATTAGCTAAGCGAGAAATTCCTGAAGAAGAGGTATTTAAAGCATTTGAGACCAGCCCAAAAAGATTTTTCGGCACATCACGAAAATGCATTATGAACAAAATAGATACTTTCTTAGGTAAACCGACAAACTCGTTAGAAGATACTGTAATTGAACAGGAAAAAGTAAGCCCTGATAGTGGTTTAGTTTCTAGTCGCATATCATTATTTCATAAGATGTCTAATACTGAACCCTTATCTGATTCAAAAAGAAGTTTATCTTATCATAATATAACCTTACGTAAAGACAGTGAAACGGGTAACAATTTACAGGCAACTATTGATGTCAATGAAAAATCACAAACAGATAATGATAAGACAAAAAATATAGTTACAGAAATCACCACTGTAGGGCAAAATAATACAAGCATTATCAAAGACAAGCGAGCCAGGATGAGTCAAAGATCATTCAACATAAGTTTTGATGACACAGATAACACCACATCAAAAATCATTCCACTTACTACAGGTAAATCATCAACAATATCTGCAGAAGAAATAACACCAAGTCTCATACAACAGTCAAAGAAATCTCCTGTACCACTCAGAAAATCAACAATAAGCAAATCTGAAATGGATATATTTAATAAAATCCCCCTTGAAATAGACGATGGCTTAAATAAACATCAGTCTTATGAAGAACTTCCGAAGATTAATGTAAAGAATTTCATTTCACTTTATGAAAATGTTTCCATGACTTCGGGAGGAAAGAAACCTGTGAAGAAACTTAAGTCTGTGGACTCGTATACATCGCATTCCATCAGTATAAATAAAGGTGAGAAGCATTTTTTATAACGTTTAAATAAAATTATTTACAATAATGTGTATTCATACTATGTAACTAAAACTTGTATGCTTTTTATTAAAATTTTGCTTATTTTACAGATGCTGAAATGAAACCTCATACTAAACACAATAAACTTTCTACAAAAAGCTTATCCCTCTCAGTGGCTCCTGATACTACAACCTTTTCGGATACAGACAAGCGAAGTGAAAGGCGTCCAGCAGAACATACAAGTGTCGAAAGTTTTGTTAAAAAATCAGACCAAGAGTTACTCAGCAAGAAAGAAACGAGACCAAAACTATCAACATATGTTTCTCTATCTGACTTAGAACTAGAAATTGTTGAAAGCAGCCCTGATATATCAAAAGGATCAAGCGAATCGTCTCCGAAAAAAGAGGGTCTACCACACATAGAATACAAAAACCGATTTAAAGAAGCAAAACAATATTTCCAGTCATTAGAAGAGCTTAGAGAAATAAAAAAACCGAAAAAACTCAACGAATGCCAGCTTTTATTGCTAAACAAATCAACAGAATCTCTTGAAAATGAACAGCCACAGAAACGAGCTAGAAAGAAGAAAGTAAAGTCCCACTCAATGCCATCATCAGAACTAGCAAAATACTGGAATGAAATGCAAGAGCAAGAGAAACAAAAGGAAACAAAGTTAGTAAAAATATCAGAGAAATTCCATGTAGATGACTTATTCAGTGACGTTATGGAAGGTAAATTGAGTAGACAGGGTAGCTTGAGAGGCATACCACACAAGAAAGCTGTACTTGAAGCTTTCAGGTCGATGGAAAATGTATCAGACGATCAAATAAGTGCGTACGATATGTCTACGTCACATAATACAGAATTTACGATTGAAAAGAGAGTTTCAAGTGCTCAGACATACTTAAATGAGTATCCATATTTGCCGATGACTGATCCATCTAAATCACACTCAAGATTGGACACGAAAGCTTCAGGTCTCATAACGTTGAAAGAGTTGCTTCAGAAAAAGCAAAGACGAAACAGTGTACCAGACTTACGACTGCTTCCTAAATTCTCTGCTGAACTTTAGATACTTAAGTTAAATAAGATGTACTTACATGACAAAATTATAAATTTGTCCTAATAAACTTAAACTTTAAAAATGTATTAAAAATTATCCTGCCTAACTAAGCAATAATAATTATTACTAATTCTAATAATGATGTAATAGGCCAGCGAAGTTTATTTAGTGGTGCCTAAATAAATCTTAAATTTAGTTTGTATAAGAAATCGAATAAAAACGTATTTATCTATGTAAGAAAATTAGTATTATCGTTGTACAATTTGTACAGATTATGAATCTAATTATTAAGTTTAAAAATTCTATTGTAGTTATTTATTCGGAAAAAAATAAATCATGTTAAACAAAGAAATGACTTTAAATTAAATCACAAATTCCACGATCAATAGTTTTATTAATTTAATTTATTCTAGATATTTACATTAGTCATGCATCACATTTAAATTAATTCTTAAAATTAAATTTGTTAGGTAATAAATTATTTTTTTTTAATTTGTGTATACACATTCTCAAGAAAATCCATTGTATTAAATTCTACATAGTATTTTAATTACTTGCCATTGAACAACAGTTTAAAATATCTTGGCACACTTGCTAACAAATCCTACTAAAGCAAAAATTTGAGTGATGACAGAAATCACCACAGTCTTTAACAGAGGGACAAGTTTTCAGCTTGTCTTAAATACATAATACATATCCAAAATTTCAGTTGGTTAAGTGGGAGCACACTCGACATTCATTCTGAAGGTCGTGGGTTCAAACACCGCCGCGCACCTGAGGTGTGCTATAAAACACGTGTCTAACGGTGAAAGCAAACATCGTGAGGAAACCGGCATGTTCTGAGAACTTTTAAGTGTTTGATGGACATGTGACATTCACCAACCCGCACTTGGGCAGAGTGGTGAATAAGGCCTAATCACTCTTTTCTCATGACGAAAATGCAAAATTACTTCTATGCTCTCAGCTTACAAATCATGCTATTTTACCTGTGTTACGTTCTAAATAATCACTTTATATGTATTTGTACATAGGAGGAGGTAGCATTAGCCCGTCTCCATTTCAACCACTCTGCTACTTTCGGGTCGTTTTTATCACCTCGTGCTTCTAACTGTTGGTAATAAGCTTCTCTGATTATTCTGAAGGCGTCTACGCTTCGGTAAGGCAGTTTTGTTACCGGGTCTATGTAGCGAGCTGGTCTTCTGAAAATTAAGAAAATATAAGAACTTGTTTAATTAATAGAAATTACTATAATTATAATTTTTTTTTGACGAGTCATACTTGTACACTCGAATAGTATTTAAGAATGTATGTACTTGTTTAAGTGTTTCTTGTATGACAATAAATGATCTATCTATCTTGCAATCATTAAGGGAGGCCTATGTCGAGCAGTGGACGTCCAATGACTGAAATGATGATGATCATTTTGTAATTTGACGACCTGTGTGAACCCGCGGACCAAGGTCCGCCTGCGATTCAAGAGTTTACGGGTTCGATTCCCGCCTCAAGACAAATAATTTAACGATCAGCAAATATTTGTTTCGAGTGTGCGTGTTATATGTATAATAAAAAATACCTATCTATGTTATTATATTACCTTAGTACATCAGAAATCTAGCACCCGTAACACAAGCTTACCACGGGTTTAGGTGTTGCTGTGTGAATTGTCCAGCAATATTTATATTTATTTATTTTAATCTTGTAGTGTAGTGTTGTTACAATAATGAAACTTACTTAGTAACAGCGCAAAGCATTTCCCGTCTTCGTCTCGGCTGCGACTTCGGAAAGCAAGAATCAAACGCCTTGTTTTTGATATCGTTCTCGAAGGACAGAATTGTTCGCTCGTAGAAATTGTTGTTTTGTGGACGGCGCTTCTTAACCACTTTCTCTTCCTTGCTGGAAATTTTAGAATTGAAATTAGATAATTATAAACATAAATAGTAATAGTATAAACGCTGTGGTTTGTGAGAATGGTTTTTGCTCAAACGCAAAAATTACAAAATAAATAAATGTTTATGAAGTACCTAAGTCTTATATATCTAAATACATATTTATTTAATTGGAGGTATATAATGATATAATATAATATCAAATTAAGTGACCAAGTAAAATGGACTTTACTTCATCGCTTACTAATTTCAAATACATAATGGATAAAATTTATTATGTATAAATATGTGAAGCATTATTTGAAATTACTAAGCGAGGAAGTAAATGAAGTAAGTAGTAAGTATATGTAGCTACTACCAAGTCAACCAAATAGATAAAAAATAATCACCCATATATAAAAAAAGTTTTATGATACTATTACTAACTCTGAATCAATTTGGCCCGAAATTGGTGAAGAGATTGATTAGAACCAGGAAAAGGATAGGATACTTTTTACCGCGTGAAAAACACGACGCCCGTTATATAAAAGAAAGAAAGCCAGTTATATAAAAGAATTGACTTACTCGGTACAATCCTCCACTTTGATCTCATCATCAGGTCCAATGATGTCTAAGCTTATTCGCGAAGGTCGTTCTATCTTCGCGGGCTCTTCGGCCTTAGGTTCAGCCATCTCTATATCCGCTGCTGCATTCATTTCTACAAACAAGATAAATTATATTAAAAACCATTTTACCTTTCAGGTGTGTAAAGGTTTTTGTTACTGTTTTTTAACTAGTATTTGTTTACTAAATACATATTGCCGGACAATTTGCAGTGAGCGTGAAGCTTGGGTTATGGGTACTACACATCTGATAAAATGAATTTATTTTTTTATTTATATATTTATTATTACAAAAATAAACTTATGTATAAACTAATGCTTAAACTAAAAACCAATTATTGGTTTGTCCATTTAGCTTTGAATCTCTTTATTCAAGTGTTGATTCATACATTTTATAGACTAAACATGTTAAAGAACAAATATTTCAATTTAGCATAATATAAAACAGTTATACTCAATTTTATAATTATTATTTAATGCAGTAGGACGTACTAATGTTATGATAATGGTACTATGCAAACTTTTATTCCTTTAATAAGAGAGATTATTTAGTTACTATAAAAACAGGAACATAATAGTACTTACCTTCTTCAGTTTTGATCAGATCACTCAAGTTGAGTTCCTCCACGGGCGAAAAGCAAGCTTTTTCCTCATCTTCATCATCATCATTATCATTTTCCTTTTTTTCGAGGGGCACAGCAAAGGAATGGTATCTGAAAAGTAAAATATGATTATGAAGTATCATTTAAAAATATATATGGATATATATGGTATGGTGGAAACAAGGTTGATATAAAAGTATGTTTATGTAAAATTTTTAGTATGTTACTTTTTTAAGCTTATTTAGTGCCTATTTAAAAATTAAAATAAATATTGCCGGACAATTCACACAGCAACATCTAGCCTTACTGTAAGCCAGAAGGCTGGTCAAAGATACTAAGTATATTATAATCAAGAATAATATCAGATACACTGAGAAAAAAATAATGTAAGTAGAAACACTAACCTAATAATAGGTCCAGTGAATGTCTTCTTAGTTGGTCGTACGGCTTTTCTTTCTTGTTCAATTTGTTCATATTTCTCTGTAAAGCAAAATATAGTAAATAATTAGAAAACAAATTATGTATGTATTTATATAAAAAAAAATAAGGCCAATGGAGGCAAACAACATCAGTATGAGAAGACAATGTATACATATACAAGAGGTTCTATATCACAGTAGAATTGTATAATCCATCATATTACATTTACTACAAAACAGGCTTTCCTGTAAAGATAGTGTTATTTTTATAAAATAAATTAATAAAATTAATGTAGGTATGTATGGCTCTATTTATACCTAAGCTCTTCAAATTCTCCTGTTCAGTAATAACTGCTTCAGCCAGCAATTCTTCTTGAGTCAGCACCTTTTCCTCCACTTTTTTAGGTTTCTTCTTCTTTAGTTCTGACCGTATTTTGATCCTTTGTTGAGTCTCCAATGATTTCACTGCTGTGCTCTGTCTAATCCTCCTTTCTGTAAATAAAGACAACAGTGGAATAGAAGTTTAACTTTTATCATCATACTAGTTGACCGCCAACAGTTGTTTTTTTTTTCATAAAATATAGCCTATAACCTTTCTCGATAGATGGACTATACAACACTGAAAGAATTTTTTTAATCAGACCAGCGGTTCCTTAGATTAGCTCGTTCAAACAAACAAACTCTTCAGCTTTATAATATTAGTATAGATGTAACCACCTAATATTACACCACTACTACTTCACAAGGGTAATTCTAATTCCTAATAGAATCTATTAATTCACTGATAAACCCAATAATAATAATTATCTTCTATACTTACTAATATTATAAAAAAAAACTTAAGGTTAAGAATATTACCTATTGAGGTGTCCACCAAGGATTTGTCCAGTTTTTCAGCTTTTTCCTTCGGCTTAGACTCCCTAGGTTCTTTGGCTTTTTTTACAACTGGCTTTTTGGCTTTTTCCTCAGCACCCTTTTTTCTGTTTGGATCCTGTTGAGTTTAAGTTGAATTAAACCAAAATAATCATAAAACATGAGCAAAATCAATTATGCATTATGGTAATCAATTAATTTGTGGTCTTACCACATACTTACACAAGACTTGTCGATTTTCAGTCGTCACACAATAGAAGCAACTAAAGTTATTTACCTTACAGAAAAAACACTAATTCAATTCACAGGTTATATAGGAATGCTATTTTCTATTTTGGACAATCTGGGCTACTTGCCCACTGAGTAAATATTTCCTCAATCTGTATAGAATACTTAATCATCTAAGTTAGGTTATTAATATTTCTACCCCGTTTCCAGTTGTTGTTTAATTAATTGTAAATATTAATTTATTCTACCTTGTAAGCTTTTGTTCCAACTTGTCTTTTGGTCTTTTCTTCAACTTCCTGGTCCGACACCGGGTCATCATTCTCATCGATGTCAAAATCTGAGTCTACAACATCATCAGCCTCTTTTTCTTCTCTGGAATAAATAATCTTTATTAAAACAAGACAAGACAATTATTAGGTCTCAGTTTTTCAGATATAAAAATGCTTATAACTGTGTTTTATTGATTTTTACCTCTGGGATAGTATAATTACGGTTGCTCCAGTAAAATATGGTTATAAGAATTTTGAAAATGGAATAGGTACATACACATAATCATTGTCTTCTTCGGCCTCTTGAAAGCCGCCGTACGTTGTTTTGTAGAAATCATCTTCTTCTTCCTCGTCCAACAGCTTAGCCATTCGATTCCCGGCATTTGAACGGCGCTCTCTATGAGACATTGTGTTATTTATTGAATTATGAATCAAATATACTTGAATGATATAGAGTCAAACGTAGCCCAAAACTCTAAATCTCACTTCATTTTATATAAATAACATGGACTAAATTAAATTGGATAAAATTAAACTACAGCAAAGTGAGCAAGCAAACAACGACACAGAATTCACTCACTTCAAGTCACTTCACTGAAAAATAAATAACACATTCGACTAGCGATGTGCTAGTTTGACTCGATATTTTTTAAGGTTTGACTCGAGTCAGACTCGATTCCTGCTTTTGGGCTCGCTTACTCGAATTACTTAATTTTTAACCTTAGTATCTGTCTAGTGTTTAGGTCTATAGGATTATGTAAATATCTATCTCAAATAATAATAAATAAATATTGCCATATAGCCCCGTGGTAAGCTCGTAGCTTGTGTTACTACCTAAATGAATGGATAGTGAATTTAATAATCGAGTCAGGAAAGTGGCAATTTTTATTTATGTAACCTATGTAGTTAACTACTTCCTGCTAGGTTCACCTATAAGTTATCTGAACTGGAAGTTATCGGAGGGTGAAGCTTTGGTCTGGTGATCATGACGCACAACGCTGCTACGCGCCGCAACGCAGCGTCACGACGCAGCATTTAGCGTCCCTGCGGAGTGCAGTTGATTTTGCCGCAGCTACCAAGGTAGACGCGAAAAATTCCTATGACCCGTGACGCTCACCGCACACCGCAGCGTTGAACTGTGAATGACGCCGCGGTGTGCGGCAGTACACCTCCTCACTTCACCGCTTGCCCCTCGCCGCTGACGCATACTGCGACGGAACAAGAGAATACTAACGACGCTTTTCATTATGATTGAGTGCCCGGCAACGCATACCGCATACCGCAGCGTTGTGTGACAAAGCTTCAGGAAGTCTTACATTATAATTATAATAATCATTAAGAATTCACCATAAACACACAAAAAAACGCATTAACGATTTTCCAAACGGAATGCGCCCCGGGCCAGCGCGCCAAGCATTTTAATAAGTCTGTAAATGCCCAATTTTATATGACTGTATTGATCTACTTATTAATTTATATTTTATTTTTTTAATAAATCACAAAAAATCTAAAGGACGTATATATATTACCTATGTACTTCATAATGTTTTCACATTTTCAAAAAAAAGTTCTCATTAAAAGTTAAAACTAAAAAAAGTGTTCATAATTTCGATGGTTTCACGATTATGGTATTTATCGAAAATTTATGAGTGATGTGGCATCTCTATAATGAAACGTCTTTATTTACTTCACTGTCACCGTCACGTCACAATGGCAGTGAAGTTCATTCAGGTGCTGCTGCTTCATGCTAAGCTTCAAGTAAGTAAGTTAGTCTTACCCAAGTCTTACCTAGTATAGTGGAAAATAAATGTAAGTACATTGTTCGTTTTTTTTATTTAGGTTAAATAAAAAAATAAATTAAAAAAATCAGAGGTCCCTCTGTCTTTTTTTTTGATTTGACCTAGGTAGGTACTAATCCGAAGTTTAAATCTCGCGGTACCTACCTACCTAATTATTTCACTGCCTACCTACCAATTTAGTTGACCAAGCTTTTCACAATACATAAGGTACCTAAGAAGTAGCTAAGTACTAAAAGTTTGAATAATATATTACGGTTGATTACGCCCGGCATCTTAACACATTCAACACCCAACTTCGGTGATGCACCGTCGTCATCACACCACCGCGCTGTTAGACTATTTTAAATAAAACGCTATGTTATTTTGTGCACTTTATTCAATTTATTAACAGTTATTATATATAAGGATTTTACTTCAGTCATCATTAAAAATTGATAAATTAATAAAAACCCGATGAAAAGTTGGTATATACCTAGATAGGTACCTACTTGTAACACTTTTTAGATTCTACTAATATCCTAATAAAGCATCTGGAAGTACCTACAGGTAACATGTACCTACCTATATAATGTTACCTTTGCATGTTGTAGGTATATGACACCGAATCTAGGAGGCAATTTCATTTAATCGAGGTACAACAAATCCTGAATAATAGCTGACTGTGTGTTGGTATAGGGCGTATAAATATTAAGTAAATTACCTAATGATATTATACGTTACAAATTTACTGAATAAATAAGTGATTTATGTAGAACTCTAGATTTCTTCTTATTACAGATTAAACCCTTATAAATAATAATAATAGGTAAGTATTAAATATTGCTAGCTAGTTTTTTAATGCTTCCTTTGTTGTAGTACCTACCTATGTACCTACAGATAAGCATTACTCAAGTAGGTACCCACTGGTTACCTACGTATTCACTTTTCATCGTTACAAATAGATTATAAAGTAGGTAAGTAAAAACCTAAGTACAAACATTAGATAGAACAACATTTTTGTAAGCACTCTAGATGAGAAAAAAAATTACACAATACACAATTTAAAAAAAATTACAAACTTAAAGTTCTACTGAGTTAATTTCACAACAAATATTAAACAAATTGTAACAATACAAAATGGAATGCTTATCCTCACTTTTTAATCCGTGGTTATTTTGTTAGTAAATATTTATTGTAATAGTATGATCTTATTTATTATTTGATACATTATAGTTAATCTACGAGATATATAGTACCTATGTATAATTCAACTCTCTTCCCAACTGAGTAGCACATCTACCTGAATTAAATTAAAACTTGCATTTCCTACAAGTATTAATACTTTTACATTGATAAAATCTATAATTGCGTAAAACATTATAATAATTAGTGTACCTAAATTATGTTAGATACCTATATATTTTTTAATATCTGTGTAAATAACGGAAGTAATCATAATTAATAACAATATTTCCAATAGGTTATCTAGTTTATGTACCTACCTACTATTTCATAAATAAAATCCATTAACTAGTAGCAATGTCTTATACATAATGACATAAAATTTGCACAATAGACTACAATTATAGTTTAGTTCGTGTTATAGAGTTAAACAACAAATCGCAACAAAATTGTCTAATAATTTGCAACATTATTAAATAATGTTATAAATTCTTTTTAAATAATAACATTTTAAAATAAAAGTGCTACTCGCACACCTTATAATTACAACCTTACGATTATAATAAACTACCATTATCTTATAAATTCAATGTATCTACTTTTTGTAACTACTTTGTGTGTTTTTCAATTTTTTATTAACGATAACAGTAATAAATTAAACAAAATAATTATAATATAATTATTTAACTTTACAAAAACTTTCAAATAATTAAATTAAGAGATAGTATCTAGATGAGTCATATAATTCGCCACAAATTAACTAAACAATTTTTATTGTAAACGACAATTCCCATTAACTGAATCTATTTTAAGAACCTGCTACGTTTACGTTTAAAAGTTGCCAAAATAGAAGCAGAATAACAGCCATACAAAGAAAATATATAAGTATAATATAATAATAATAGGTAACAAGAGAAAATACAGCAATACCTACAGCAAATCTACTATGTTATCTTATTATTAATTTATTTATAAGTAGGTATTAAAATTAGTGAAACAGTGAGAGTTAAAGAGTAAAATTTGCTACTCGTAAATTATCTTACATACATTATTATAAGTAACAGGAATGTGACAGTGCGACTTGAACTTACCTAAAATTATAAATAATATAAGTGATTTGAATTTTGACTCTACATCAATATTTATTTATTATGCGTAAGTATTAAACAAAAGCAACCTACATAACCAATCAAAATATATTTAAAAAAATAACGAATAAGTACCATAGTTATAAAATTACCGTTTCAATTATTAATTAATAACAAATAACAAAAACAAATCTACTATAAAAACATTTCTAAAATTAGCTAGGTAAATAAAATGATGTTGATTCCTAGTCACTTCCTAGTAAAAAGTAGATAAGTAAGTACAAGATTTATTTTTCATTCAAAAAAAAAAATCGTATAGGTACTTACATAACTGATCATAATAATTAAGATTGCATAATTTATAACAAAAGTACCTATATGAACCGGTAGGTAATGACATAAAGTAACTCTTCTAATTGTGATGTATAATTCATAGTATCTATATTATTAAGAATCACTATAATAGTTCTGATCCACCCTGTGATTCTAATCATGTGATATCATAGTCAAAAGACAGTTATATAGATACCCAATAAAAGAAGCTGCACTGACTTTTAGGTATTTTAAAAGTTTTATTTTTGGTTATTTCATGAAAAATCACACATTTTATTCTGACATACCTACATGATATAGGTATAAAATTCTATCTTAATAGATAAATATATAAATACATTATTCACATACCAAAACAACGGTTAATGTATTTATCTACCCAATAGGGACGTTAATTTTCAGGACGTGTTTTAAAAAAAAGTCTAAGTATAGTAAATCTGTAGGTAATGTTAATCTCTTTAAAAAAACAAGAGATCGGGCAAATCCATAAAAACTTGCTTGAGGTAACTTCACGCATTCGATTGTATTTAAATGTACCTACATGCACATAAATAAATAATCCTGTGCCTGTGTTCACAGAGCTCATCTTTTTTTATATAAAATCTCAATTTTTTTTTATAAATGAAAAGAAGAGGTTGATTTTTTTGACAACATAATACTTTTAATCCCTAGCAGCTTCTTAAATTGGGTAACATGATATTAAAATACGAGTAGGTAAGGTCTTAGAATAATAAAAGACAAGTTTTTGAGCTACATTCCTAAATAAATTAGTTATCGTTTATACAATACACATCTAAGATTATTATGTACATTGTTCCAAAAATTTTGTGTAGGAATGCGTGATTGGTGGTGAATCGCGGTGAAAATCACCCATACCCTTGGCGTGGGTGATTTTCCTCAAATTTATTATCTAATGCTGTTTGGCACAAATTATGAAATATTGAGAGTTCAAAAAAACCTACAAGCAACTTGCGTGATAAAAAGCAAAATTATAAAAACATTTAATAATAGTCAAGTCCCCCAAATTGGTAAGTTCTTGTGATTAGGTAACACAAAGGAAGGTAAGTACTGGCCAGGTCATATTTAAATCGAAATATGACCAATAAGAATGGGAAGCATTAGCTTAGAAGGAAGAGTTATCAAATTGCATACGACAATGCAGTGGAAAAAGGAAATTCTCTACTTCTATCTCTTTTAAAGTTGGTCCAAAACCATATTTCCTGTTTAGAAACTTTAAGGTTTACTGTTTGATTCGACCTATTAAAATAAAATTGCCAACGTAGAATAACATCAAACTTCAATCAACATACAAATATAACAATTAAATCTTAAATATAATAAAAACACAATAAGTTAATAATGATGAGCACAGAATTATAGAACAAGGTATTTCATACAATAATTTCCTACTTAAAGTTATAATTATTTCTAAGCCGTCAATCAATCAAATTATCATAGACAATCTATAAATACTACCAATATAGTTTGACTATGTTAACAGAGGTTTTTGGCATCAACTTCCTGAATGAGCAATATCCGAATTTGTTTCAATTTCACTGTTCGTATAGAACAAGTAATAACTACGTCCATCTCACTCACGCTAGTAACCCTGATGTAAGGAAGAGCGAGAAGTAAATAGTCACGATTTAACCCTGGGTTGGCGGTCTTTGTCTATAGTCCGTTTTATCGCCTGTTCATTTTTCAGTCCATTTTGGATGTCATGGCAATATCTTTGCGAAGTCTATTTAAATAAAATCCAATAATATTTTTCACTTTTCAATTTAAATTTTTTATATAAACAGCTCAGCACTTACTATACCTATGATGAAAGTTTGAAGTTAGTACGAGTATAACATAAATGTTTCTGTTATCACCAAAATTAGTGAAAATGTTACAATTTGTTTCAACAAAGTATATAGAAACTGCTGCCTAACTAGCTATTCTAACTAAATACTAAATATTCAAAGAAAAACTGTATACTCAGTTACACTATTATGAGGCAACTAAAAAATACATCAGTTCGCAAATAATGGGTAGGTATAAGGAGTCATTATCTTATTGCCTATCGAAAACTCCACAAGAAGTTTTTCAAGCTGATGACTAGAATGACTCTAAACTGGAGTACCTAGGTAAAACTAACCAAAATAAGAAAACGTAGCAAAGTATAGATTGTGGCTGTGACCTACTGAAATAGAGAAAAGGAATCGAAAACATAGAATAAAATACCATATAAGTATGTATAAGCCGCGCACTTAAAGAATTGATCTATAAATGGCGTCCGCTCTATCGCTGTCTATAATTTTATCCTTATTTTGCCAATCGTACCATACGTACCCGCCGCCATTTTCAAATCAATTTTCCATCTGCGCGGGTTATATAAGAGAATAGACTTCAGCATATCGCCATAAGATCCGCAATGTCCAGTTAAAGGTAATCGTCTTCCTCATGTCAGTAGACCCAGGAGACGGGCACCCATTGCGGAGTGGAGCGGAGACGGACCAGCGCGGCTTCCAGCTGGCTCAGAGTGTCGTCGATGTCGTTGTTCACGATGTTTATGTCGAAGTAGTGGCCGTACGTGCGCCGGAGTTGTTCCGACTCGCGCACCAGGACTTCTAGGGAGCCGTCGTACTGGAAACCATTTTTGGATTTTTTAACAACATGTTCAATAGGTTATTAGAAATTGGTATAAGAAAAATTACAAGATCACAACGTAACCTTAACCCTCGAGTGGGAACAAATAGTAATGTTCAATAGGCTAAAGAATCACTATAACAATCTAATTACGTCACACATCACTATTTAGGTATGTCTTCATATTGAGATTAACGGGCAAATAATATTTATGTGTAAATAATATTATTTAACACCTCTGTCTGTATATTTATAACTGTCCAGTCCATACATAGGTTGCCTGTAAGAAATCGCTCACAGCGATAAGGCCGCCCATAGTACTCCAAATGTTTTAGTCTTAAGATTGTATTATGTTCCTGTTTATGTGGTGTGCAATAAAGTATATTCTATTCTATTATAATTTCTAATATTAATCCATATTATTCTTTCACTCTTTAGTATTAGTAGGCATCATAATTGCAGCCATCGGACGTCCACTGCTTGACATAGGCCTCCCTTAATGACCTCCAGGTATTACGGTCGGATGCAGCCTGTATCCACCGTGAACAGCAGCCTTGACAAGATCATCTGTCCATATTGTTGGTGGACGTCCGATGCTGCGTTTTCCGATCCGTGATATCCACTCGAGAACTTTTCGGCCAATCGGTCATCCTTTCTCCTCGTGTTTAGTAGGCATGCACATTTCTAAATGTCGTCCTCGATGATTTGAACTGAAAAGTAAATAGAAACAAACACAAAACCTACGAGTAGCATATACTCACATCAGCAACATTATTGAGCGGCGGAGCGGCTATGAACACGACGTAGGGAGCAAACTCAGAAGTGCGAAGGATCTTCAGAGCGGATGGCTCTACGTCTAAGATCGCAATGCGCCGCTCTGAATGTATGCGCCGAATCGTTTCTAGCTTTGTTCCGTACATTGCGTCTTCGTGGGTCCCTGGAAATATTTGAATAAAATTAATAGAATATTCAACTTATTCTGTGTTTTATGAAGCAGCCATTATTATGGCCTAAAGGTTTCGTTTCGTTCGAAAGTGTATGATTGATTGATTGATTCAGATTTTGTCCGTAAAATCACAAAGATTAACTTGGACATGTCATCACTATCAATCACCCCCCCTTTTTTTTCTCTTCCCCTGAATTTAATAATGAAAGTTCCATGCATTATTATCATTTAAATAATCTGAAATTTTATAATATATGAGAGAATAGACTTCTATGACTATGAATGTTACACTAAGATGCACTGGTTTCGGTTGTGGATTGTTTACCTATGAGATAATTAAAAAAAATTGTAAAGATAATAAGTACCAGTTAAAAAATATATCAAGGTGTGGGTTTCAGTAAATCACGAGGTACAGTGGACGCTTTACCATTTCCTATTAATTATTGGATCTCAGGAGACAAAAACCAACAGATGGATGCTGTTGTTTCACACAATTATTAACCTTTATTAATAAATATTGTTTACCATATTCCAGATATTCGTTTGCAGCAATATCTGCCATCATCTCCTCGTGGCTCACGAAGTAGTAGTGTCTTCCGTTTTCTTCGTCTGATCTAGCTTGTCGAGTTGTATCTGAAATGCAATAAAAATATAATTATAAACTGGTTATTTTATTGTTATCAGTTGGACGTCTAGTGATGGACATAGGCTAGGTCAACAGGTACCTAGTCCCAGGGATAGAATGTTGATGACGACTTTGTGGGTTTACCCAATAAATAAACCTAAGTTAGAATCCATTTTAAGGCACGAAAGTTTTATTTAGGTATGTAAATCAACTTATTTTTAAAGCTCCAGTCTCGATCATCGATCATCTGTTCTTCGTGCTATATGGCCTGCTATGTTCACTTCAGCTACAGAGCACGCACACTAACAACATTAACGTTTTTATCTGTTAGATAAAATCTACATGATTATGAAAATCTAATTTAAGGAAAACAGGTGTAATTGATTGGCGTTCTCTTTAAAAATTTCAGTAGGTACTTACGGGGTATAGGATAGGCATATTGGTCCGGGTGACGCGCGATCAAAGTATTCTTTATGTGACGGCGGCCAACACCGTGGGCACCCAGCAATACTATGGTTTTTCTTTGGAAAGCTGTAAATATAAAATCTGCGTTATTTCTTATCATTATCTGCAATCATAATAACACTGATAGAAAATTCCCACAGTAAAATACCTATAACCATTGTTAAGATCGGTTGAAGCTTGTGCTACAGGTACTAAGATATATACTTTAAAAAAAATCTCTGGATATCTGGAGAACATTCAAAAATCCCGTGGCAGGAATCAAACACGCAACTTCTTGGACCACAGCCAGACCTTCGCCCGTCGGGGCACAGAAATCAACAAGAAGTAAAACAGCAAGATGACTAAACCCAAGTGTTGATTGTGACGAGGGAATTGAGTAGAAATCAGAATTTTCGAACTTACCTGGTAGTTTTACCACCTCTTCATAAGTGACGACGTCTAGTTGATCGAAGACAGCATTGTGCTTGGCCAAATACTTGTCTTTCGTTTGTTTCTTCTTACGGCCGAAGATCGAGCAGTTCACTGGAACAATAAGTGTCTGAATGTAGCGACTGTATATATAGAAAACTAAAAAGTAATTCTAGATTCTTTTTGCTTTTAAGTGTGTAAAGAAACACAAGTGTTGTGCGCAAAGTGGAAGCTTAAAACATTAAAATATCAAATTATAGTAATCGGTGAAGTATTTTATCATTTTATCCAGGTTATAAAGGAGTTATTATATGTTACTGTAATTTGGTTACGGTAAGGTGGTTTCCTGATCAACAATTCGTCATCGTTAAGACCGTCATTAGGTCGATAGGTGATATTGATCGAACTAAAAATTTAGAACTCGGCATGCAAATATTATTGGTGCAAAACCATAGGTGTTTTCAGATGATTAAACAAGAGAAACGATTCTTAATAAAATATAGAAAAAAAAGTTTAATCTTACTGAGCTCTGTTCAGACAAGAGATTAACGGACAAGGCAAAATGTATACCTTTCGTCAGTAATAAGCAAATGCCAACTAACATTTAATCTATTAAAGCAAACTAACATCAAAAGCAATTAAATCACCCACACATCGTATTCTGACACTGAATTATGTGTGTGACTGAATACTGGTAAGAAAGCCCAAAGGTAAAGCAAGACACGTTTTGGAAAATGATATACAGGGTGATTGGTAGATGGGTGCAAAGCTTCTAGGGGATGGTAGTGTGGACTATTTGGAACCATTTAAGCCATAGTTGTCTTAACCGAAGTCGGACTATTTTTTTTTTATGAATTTTTCAAACTTACGAAAATGTTCTGCGATTTACGAAAACCATTTTTGACGTTGTTTAAAAAAAAAACTAAAGGTGCTATTTTTGTTCAAACCTTTTTAAAAACATGTGTGGTTATTACTCTTTCTTTTGGGGTAATAATTAAGAAGATATCTCATAAAAAATTGAAATTATGATACAAAAACCAAATTGAGGGAGAAAATTTAAGCCAACTTTAATGAAAAAAAGCAGATTACCGAATTGCTGAAAATGGCATACACCGCGTGATACCTGGGTACCACGCGGTGTATGTATGTATGACTCCAGATTCAACCCAAGCAGACACAATTCTAAGGTCGAGGAAGAGATTTTGGCAGCATTCTAAGCGGATCCTACTACCATCACTAGCGTAGTAGCTCAAACTCTTAACATTTCACAATAGAAGATGTGTATGTGGAGTATGCACAAAAATGATAAGTATTTATTCCATGGCCCGGGTCTGCCAGGTTTGGAAGAGCAAGATACCGGGAAAATAATCCAATTCTGCCGTTTTCTTCTCAACAGAGACATCAACGCATCTTCAATGCGTGATTCTTAAAATCAATCTTGTGGACAAATAAAAGTAAATTTTCATAACAAACTTTTACAACCTTCACCAACAGGCAGTGTCAGTACAGAGGAAATTGTCTGTCAGTGTGTTGGCTGGAGTAATTGGCGGAACTTTGATTGGGCCCCACTTCTTACCAGATACCTTAAATGGTAATAATTATTTGGGATTTCTTCAAAACGATCTTCCAATGCTCGTAGAGGTGTCCTAATATTTAAAACTGACCAACTGACGTTAGGATTGTGTCTGCCTGGATTGACTCCAGATTCCACGTGGTGTATGTCACTTTCAGCAATTCGATAATCTGCCTATTTTTTCATTAAAGTTGCCTTGAATTTTCTCCCTCAATTTGGTTTTTGGATCATAATTTCAATATTTTTTGAGATATTCGCTTAATTTATACTTCAAAAGAAAGAGTAATAACCACACATGTTTTTAAAAAGGTTTGAACAAAAATAGCACCTTTAGTTTTTTTTTTAAACAACGTCAAAAATGGTTTTCGTAAATCGCAGAACATTTTCGTAAGTTTGAAAAATTCATAAAAAAAAATAGTCCGAATTCGGTTAAGACAACTATGGCTTAAATGGTTCCAAATAGTCCACACTACCATCCCCTAGAAGCTTTGCACCCATCTACCAATCACCCTGTATAGTAGAGAGTTTAACGAGTGCCAAAGATTTGAGTTTAATGTTTTACTAAATCGCAGAACAACAACGCAACATCGCAAAGCTTGTTCGATACAACGATCAAGTTTTCTTTGAGTACTTTATATTAAGTTACCTGTGTTTTCGCAACCGTCCGTATGCGACACGCATCCCTCTGTCCAGCGGCACAACATTGTTACAACATGTTTCATGCATCAGGTTTGGAACACAACTATTTCAGGGTTAGGAAATGTTTGGTCGAAATTCGTGCTTTGATTCATCTTACAGATAGGGATAACAAATAAGGTTAAGGATATGCAATCACACATTAACAATACCTATACCTTGAGACAATACTTGACTGTGGAGTTTAATGGGTTTTATGATACAATAGCAGTACCTAAAGTGGTAAGTTTTATTCAACATTTCAACAAAACATTTCCTTAAGAGAACTGGATTATGATTTTTAATTTCTTGCACCTACTAGCAAGAACTTCATATTGATCAATTAGCATTTAAATTCACAAATGATTAGGTAGGTATAAGGTATTACGAATTCGATTAACGTGCAAATTTTGACAAAGTTTACCAAATTTGGGATAGGGAATTCATATTAACGACGTTTAAATGAAACTGTATAACACAGAACATTCATATTACATACCAACAGCTGCATCCAATTAATGTAATGTTTGAAAAGAAAAAAAAAACACGAATGATTAATGTAAATGTAGACCGGTAGCTTCGATGCAAAAATCTAGTGGAAAAATTAAGACGATGACAATACAACATTGATCCTACAACTATATCAGGTAATAACCAGAACACCAATGCAACATCAATTGAAATAAAATCTAAAACAACGGTCTTTTCAGTTTAAACAGTAGCATAGATAAGCCACGAGGAATTATAGACAGTTTCTATGGCAACTTTTGCGGATTCTCTGGGCTTTTGGTAATTGGCTTGAAGGTTTACCTTGATCTGTGTTGGAGCGTTCAGCTGCCGCACAAGCTGCTCTCCATTCTTGCAGCTCAGGGCTGGGGATGAGGCCGGCTGAGCCACCGGAAGCGTCCTTGCGTGCTTGCCACCAGTGCGAATCATCTTTACTTATAATCTGAAAAGAGTTCGAGATTTTTCAACACTTTATTTATTTATTTATTTTCACGTAACACTAGCTCGCTTAGAGCTTATCACGGGGCTAGATGTTGCTGTGTTAATTGTCCAACAACAATCATATTATTTCTTTTAATTTAACAGATATTTACTCTCTATATGAGATTACAGAGACAAAATGTTAACTAACTCGCTTACTTTTGGTAGGGATTAACAATTAACAACTTATTGAATTACTATTAAAGTGTTATAGATAGTGTACCTGAAGTATATCGCCTGTGTTAAAAGCTATACCGGCCTGAGCGCACGGTATAATCTCGTCCTCCAGCGGATCGTAGTCAAATTGAGCCCTCACGAATATCTGCAAAATTTTTCACTTTTAGACGGAACCGTCGAAATCCCGGATTAATTCAGTTGACGAAAGTTCCAGTTTCAGAGTTGACGAGGCACAATACGGGATGTGGGTAAATATAGGTACGAAATGAGAATGGAAATGAACATTGAACACAGAACTTTTATCGACAGCGATGAAATGTTCAGGGATATTGATTATGTTGTAGGTAGAGATGCTCTGTCGTATGTTTCTAGAATACAAGAAAATGGTTGTGGTGTAACAATATCTGGGGGATTTGATGTTGATGAAGTGTGACGTGAATATGAAGTGTCATATGAGTATGAAGTGTCATGAAGCAATAATAAAAGAACAACAAGCGCACAGAAAGTTGGAGATCACGGGGACGCGCAGCCATGCCCAGGAGACAATAATATATACATAACATAAACACGATTATAAGACGACATAACATAAATAAAGTAGCACGGGATCTGGTTTCGCTACTTACTAGCACGGGCGAAGGCTTTATCCGGAAAAGCTATTCAAACAAAAATACCAAAATTTAATTTATTTTTTCTTTTATACCAATCTGTTAATGCTTCGAGACAAGCATTTGTGTGCGCTTGTCGACTTTCGATTTAATTTTATTTGTGTGCGTTAGAAACAAGCGTTTTCCACACTACTTCTAATGTTTACAACTGTTATCTACACACAAGGTTACTCCAAAATGTGTTTTATCCTGGTTTAATTTCAAACATTTTGTTTAAAGTGGTTACTCTACAACTACTGTTTGAGAATTCATATTTTTTTGTTATAAACGGGCATTCTGGTAAATTCGTTATCTACTCGTGAAATTTTCTATCAAATTCTATTTTACCTCGCAAGGTGGCGGTGCAGAACGATATGACGGCACTATCTTGAATGTGACCGATCCACGTGCCTCGCGCTGAAATTTCAATAACAAATTTAATTTATTATACAATTCAATATTTACCGTCGAAACTGTCGAACGCATGACTTTAAATAAACATACGGCTCGCATAATGATTCAAGACTGTAATCGGTTTCGATAATCATTTCAGAATACAAAACTGAGGCACCAAATCTAGAGCCAAGTTTTCGTCTTTTAAAAGAAAATATAGACACCTACAGTCCCTTAGTACCAGTAAGGAACTTCTCTAAGGAACTTGAAAGGCAGTAAAGACCTAGCCTTGACTCGCGTTTATAGGTGTCATCGCCACGTCGTTTAGTTCTGTAAGAAATCGCATGAAGGTATTATCAACGTCAGCAATCTCAAGAACAGGTCTACATACCAGCATTCTCTGCAGCTGTGCCACAGTTTGGTTGACGACCGGCGTCCCATTGATCTCCTTGATCTCGTCTCCGACGTGAAGGGTCGCCTGACGGTGGATCATGCCGCCGTGCATGATCCGGGCCACGATGCATCGTCCGTCATCCGCCAGCTTCAGGGTAATACCCTGGAAATAAGGAGCACCTTTAGCATAACTCACGTAATGACGTTAACAATGCAATATAATAGGGTATCGCAGCAAAATTGCGATGTTATCATGTTACGTATCGCAGTAATAAGACTTCGATTTAACATAGCATCTCATAAGTTTAGAGTAGATACGTTGGAAAGTATTCTAAGTAATAAGACTTAGGGCGGTTATAAACGATTGTGATACAAATTAAACTCAACACGGTTAGTATTATAAACGCGTTGTGCTTTTCAGTGTTTGTATATTATGTTACAATTAAACGGACAACCAGATTTTGGCATATATAAATAATATTGTAAAAAATGCAATATTCGATCCTTGAATTGTAACATTTCAATTCAATGGACTGAGCACACATCACAAATAAATTGAAATCAAACTTTGTTCCATAGATTGATTGACAAGCTGCAGAGGTTTCAATTAACTGGCTGTCATCAGAAAAATGTGGAAAGTGTATCTACATTTTCCCAACAACTCCCTGAAGGAAACTTATGCAATCGTTTCTGTATGTCAGAATCCAGAATGGAGAATTTAAATTGGAGTGCGCGTTGCGAACTGTTCGCAGTTACTTGTACTTATTTTGAGGAACATAAATATTGTGTTCTTTAGGTTCTTTATGGATATCAAACTTTTGTCAATATAAGGTATTGGGCCCGGGTGATAGAGTTATTATATTAAAAAAACATTTCTTTCAGACAGCAAAAAAGTCTTAAACATATCTTAGATAATAGGTACTATTATTAGTTCGTTATCATTATTCGTGTATCAATATTTTTTAACCTACAGATTACAACTTATATTTACACATTATATTTATTGATAAGAATATTTTAATTCCTGCCACTTGCACCATAATATTATATTGACAACAAATTGCGGTATCGGTTGATTGTGCGGTTTAAGATTAATTCCCGTTTTGCTAATGATGCAATCTACAGCTACATCTCTTGTGACAAGTGTGGGTAAAGGTTAATATTAAGAACCGCTATAATAATAACGAGATATAATGGCATCTTTTGAATAGGAATTGACGGTGGTACTTACTAGATAAGAGTTTCTAAGATAAGAAAATTGGCAATTCGAACCATGAAACAAGAGTCGTTAGCTTTTGTGGGGTCAAGAGTGAAGTTTAAGAAATTGTTATCGTACTACCGCTTACTAGAGAGTAGGGACAAAGATGTGTAGCGAGCAATGTGCCTAAAATATTTGAATACTAACAATTTTTTAAAATATAAACGCGATTGAAAGATTGTGAGGATGTACCGACCGATGTTGTTACTCTTTCACTCAATAGTTAGAACTGATTTAAATTAAAGATTACAATAAAACATCAGAATGTCAATTTCCACAACCTTGGTTTAAGCGTAAACAGAGAGGTACCACAGGAAAGCAGACGGAGTTTTTGTCATTGTCCTCCGATGGTGCTGTGAACAGTCCACCTCTCTCGAACTCGAGCTTCGTTGACGGACACTCACCATGGGCTCGTCTGTGTTCTTCTGGAACTGCACGAGGCGCACCCTGGTCACGTTCTCGAACTCGGGCTCCGTGTCGTCGTCTTCCTCCGGCGGCTGGGCCGTGGAGCGCCCGTTGACGGGCGGGGGCGAGGCGCGGAGTGTCTCCTCGCCGTACACCTCGCGGGCGACCACATCGTGCGCTTGGAGTAGAGCCTGCAACAAACAGACTGGGTTTAAGTTTATGATACAGGGTGATCACTGACACATAGGCCACACTTAATGGTTTCATAATACGGTTGACGCGGCTTGAAACACAGTTACGATAAAACATTATTATGTAATTTAAATATTATTTGTTCTTGATACCGTTACCTGTATTCACTTAATACTACCTCTTATGCTTAAAATTTAACAAAACCTATAAGAGGGTTGAGTCTACAATATTAATGACACTAATATTATAAACTTCTTTCTATATTTACTATGTAAATGGACATTCCCTTGACAGAATATACTATTAGTGTTCGAATAAAAATAAATCCAAAAATAAAAACTTTTAATAATTTTTGTCAGATAGCCTGTTTTATATTAAACCCCTTAATTCCCATCTGTCCAGAACAGATCTGTATGTTTTCACACGGATTAGCCATTGGCGTATTTGGAAAGGAACCAATTTAATTAATTGCCCTGTGAATTTGAAGATGAACGATTGTTTTTATTTTTACTAGATTACCAATTTATATTTTTAGTATTAGTAACTACACAGCCTAATTTACTAATTATAATGAATGCGAATGTATCTTCTGTCCGTAAGTTTGTCCAGATTTCATACCAAAACGATTAATTTTTTTTTAGTTTAGATCATACGGTGTACACCAGCAAGCTATGTTTATTTCACTAGTACATGTACCTACGTTTAGAAAAAAGTTATTTTATGAATACGATTGTAGGTACAGAATTCCAAAAGCCAACCAAGCAATTGCTTTTATAGGTCCCAGATGCGACACAACTAAAACCATTTTATAGTAAATTCAGATAAAATTTAAGTACATTCCTCTGTTACATTACATTTAATAGAGTCTATTTTCCAACATTGCTATAAAACCCAAATGGGAAAATGAAGAAAAACTAATGCCTCAACAAAGCGCGAAATGAAACTAAAGACCAAATTGGACCTTTTGTTGATGTGAAGGATATTCTACTTAGATTTTACGGACAGTGGATTTTATAGACACATATTATAGTTTTTCTTGTAATTAGGTAGAGTAAAAGCCCCTAGTCTTAAAAAAAATCTTAGTTGCAGAGTTCCGACCAAACTTAATGGATTTTTTTGAACTTTTTGATTTCCATTAATATCGGTCAGAAGCCAAAAATGATATATATTGAAAAAGAAAATAAAGATCCAAAAACCACGTCTGATAAATATAAAAATTACTATGAAATTTTAATGGAGTCCGCAGAAAACTAGACTGATGTTTTACTGCCAACTGTTAAAATTGCATAGTAAAACGGAAATGGAAGATGGTATTAAAAGCTTTTGGGAAATATGGCCGTTTTAAAATAACAAGATTGATGATATTTTTACAAATGAGACTAGAATATAAAACAGTATAAATAACACAAAAGCAACAATAGTAATCATTTCTAAAATACATTGAAGGACCACTTTTCGCTTCTCTAAACCATATATACGTCATCTTGTATTAAAAACGAAACAAATGCTAAAAAAGCAAAAGAATATAAAGTTTTACGAATATTCCTGAGCTTTCCACGTCAACATTGGGTTTCACATAGAATCCTATGAAACATAATGGGCCACCCAAAAAGGCTAATGCAACTTTTATTAGATTTTATTTTCAGAAAATACATAAATTGGCTTCTTATAAGTTTAGGAAGATCCTCTGAAACCTATGTATATGGCCATGCTTTGTTTTATAAAAACAAATGTAGGTCCTTTTTCGTTGTGTTGAAGATATAAATGTTGGACATGTTAAAATATTAGTTATAACTGTATGACTCATCTCACAACAATCATGACCATACAAATTCTTTGAAAATTAAAATGTATAAGATATTAGGAAAAAATATATTACGCCATCATTTTGTAATAAACCTTTATTCTACATGCTAAGGTCTTTTAATAATAAGCTTAGTAAAAAATAAAAATGAGCAGGAATTCTATTTGGGTAGTGTATTCGATTCGATATGTTATAATATAAGTATTGGTACTAGCCGGGGACCATTGGGAATAAACCCTGTGTTTGTGTGATTAAAACAGCAGAGAGGCTAAGTTCAACAAGCACTAGGCAATCAAGTCGGCTAAGCTATGCGAAAACCAATCCATCCAAGCTACCAATATGCCCCATAAACCAAAGGCTGAACAAATGTCGGCTGCGGGTTTGCAAAGCGACATATGTATCTATACTAATAATAAATCTGTAAGGGTCGGTCATGGAGTAAGATTGTTTTCAGAGATATTGTTTTAAGGGCTAAATATATGATACTAGCTCCCGCCCGCGGCTTCGCCCGCGTGGAAATAAAAAGTAGCCTATGTTCTGTCTCAGGGTCTAAAGATTGTCTGTACCAAATTTCATCAAAATCGGTTGAGAGGTTTAGGCGGGAAAGCGTAACAGACAGACAGACAGAGTTACTTTCGCACTTACTTTGTTTTTTGAGATAAAAAGAAAATTAGAATTATAAACAGATACTGAAAAACAAAAATCATACAAAGTAATTTACACAACAAATTGCATTTTTTCACTGAAATTTTGCACGAGAATCTGAATACGGTTTTGTACGCGCGCTTCTGACCGGCAATCGTCAGTTATTGCAAATTCCCGATACACAATACTCACCCCGAATGCTCAGAGCCATGACACAGTGATATGATGGTATCTAGGACAGTTACATAGTACTAGTTAACCCTAATTGGCATACCAGTGTTGGTGTGTTTGACATTGTGACGCCTGAGGTCGATCAAATTAGCCACTTATCTCCATGACTACAAATACAGCTCTTCCAGTAGGTTCCTGTGGCTGATGGGGTCTAAAAGTTCTCGATTGGAGACCACGGATCGGCAAACGCAGCGTCGGACCTCCACCAAGACGGACAGATAATCTGGTCAAAGCTTCCAGTTCACAGTGGATGCAAGTTGCATCCGACCGAAACAACTGGAGATATTTAGGGAGGACTATGTCTAGCAGTGGACGTCCGATGGCTGAAATGATGATGATATGGGTGTCATCAAACGGACTAAAGGCTCCGTGAAGATGGGCAGCAGTGACGTTTTGTTTACTGTAAGTACCAACTAACTGCGATCACCAATCCGCCCGGTAAGCATGGTTATTTTAATATTAGAGTGGACATAATAATATGAGAAATTATGTCCACTTTAAAACTCGGTAGTAATAATGATAGCTCACTGCATATAAATTAGACTGTGTAATACCTAATTTGGGTACTTAATTAGTACTTAAAATAATTACACACAGATTAAGCTTCTGAATATGATTAGTACGATCCATAAAATTTATTTCGATAAGAGATCTTCCGTATCACCACTCATTCTTTGGCGCATTGCGTCGTAAAAGTAAGACGCAGTAAGTAGCATAAGCTAGACATTATCGTAAATCGCAATAATTGCAGAGTGCATCGTTGATATTTCTGTATAATCTGTGCAAGTTTAAATGCAAGTTTGGAATAAATGTGCATGAAAGGCGCACAATTTGAAATTTCAGACAGTTTAAATCCCCACTCAAACTGTAGCGATGAGGAGTTATTGCCTAATTGAATAAGCATTGACTCGTGAGTTACTTTGCAAGTAGACAATGTTTATTTTTATTTGCCGCAAGAACAATACAATCAGTAGTAAATTAAGGAATAAAGAAATAATGTAAAGTCAAACTAGGTCCTTATAATTTTTTTTGTAATTATAACAAATAATACAATAAAATAAATAAAAGAAGGCTACATACGAAAACGCGTCTTTTAATGGCTATTTATGCTATTTATAAATTTTGAAGGTACTTTCTTTCGAACCGTAATAGGTATACAATTTTCTTTCAAAACTAGTAAATATTTTGGTACATACTTATAGATGACATGAAATTTACTTTTTCGCCGTGCTATGGGAGAAAGTCAAGACCCTCAACTTTGTACAAGTTCTTATTTTAGCCTGAATATTTATTATCGAGAGGTTTGAAGATCCTTAGAGTTCGGTATATTTCAAGTATCTCTCTTCAGAGGGAAAATCGTAATAAGTACGGTTTCATAAGTACATTATCTGGATTACTTTGCAACTTTTCAGAATTATAAAAGTATAAGTCAAGGTGAAAGTTAAGGTCAATTCTGTCTGCTTCACAAAAACTTTAAAACTACTATATAAAAAATCAAATTTCAGCTGTTGTTTATTTAAAAAAATTATATAGTGTGTTCTATAAGCTTGAACGTCTGCAAAATTATGCAATTAGATTTATATTTGGTCTTAGAAAGTTCGATCACATCACTGAGTACCGCAAGAAACTAAAGTGGCTCCCTATTCGCCAACAACGTAATGCTCATATGTTATATCAACTTTACAACATCCTATTCCTTCCTTCTTCACCTTCCTATCTTAAAAATCGTTTACAGTTTCTTCACCTTTCTCATTCTTTATCTCTCCGCTCCACTGATACTCTCTTGCTTAAAATTCCAAAGCATGTTACAAAGTTCTATGGAGACTCCTTTTCTGTACAAGCTGCAAGTCTCTGGAATGCTCTACCTGTCTCTATTCGCAAAGCCAAGTCTTTAAATATATTTAAAGGCTTGGTTTATAAGCACTATCTGGAAGATGTTTGACTTATCTTTATTTATAAATATATATTTATTTATTCTCATTGTTATTCACATGCCTAAGCATTGATTAAGTAATTTAATAGATTAATATATAAATTTAATGTAACTATGTAGGTGCACCGCCACTCCAGCATTTAATGGCTCCTATCCATCCAAAGGTTGCCTGGAAGAGATCGCTTTTAGCGATAAGGCCGCCAATTGTCCCATTATAATATTTTTCTAGCTAGTTATTATTTACCTATGTTATTTTATAATGTTGTACAATAAAGTAGTTCTTTCTTTCTTTCTTTCTATTTAAGTTTTCAAAACCATGAATATATAATTTGATTCCCCGGACAAAATACGGGCTTTGACCAAATTAAAACGAATAATACTTCCGGACTGAATATAATGCAGGTGACATAAACCAAATAAAACAAACAAGACAAATAAAACAACGTCCAAACATCCGACGTTGTTTCCGAAATGTCAAAGATAAAGTAATAAAGAGCACAGAGGAGTCAGTTATGAAACATGGAAACAGTAAATGAAATAAATCCTTATAAAACAGTGCGGGCTATGACAGTTCACGACAGAGTAATACCAGAGAACTTCAGCGTTTTAGCGACTGTCTGTTCAAAGGAGATTATTGTGGTAGTTTTGGTTGAGGGTATTTTAATTGCGTTTTGTAATTTTCATTGCAATGTAACAGAGAATTATTGAAAAGTAAAAGTTAGTATATGAAGGGTTGGCTTCAAACTTATAAATTAGAATCCAATACAATATACAGCATCTTGCTGAATGTTGGTGTATTTTTAATAACCATGTCTTGGTAGGTACTAACCGAAGGTAGGTACCATATTATTTTCACGGAGACACTATCAAAGCGTAGTTTCTCATGAAAAACAAGTAAAGGCGAAGATAGTGACTTTCAGTTTTCCCCTTTCTAGAAGGTTTTGGCAAAGCCGAGCCAAAGGAGTTTACCATAAATTATCTTCAAGACTACCTGAGATATTCAGATTACAAGCTTATATCGAAGCGTTTTGCCATAAACATGTCCTGAATTTCCGCAAAATTCCTAATGCGAGCTTTCACATTAACAATTTAACATTTCTTTTTACGAGAACCGTCTGGGATGTTGCAAACCTTCTAGACAATTTATGAATCTCCATTCCACATACCTTTGTTTCACAGTTCTTTTCACTCGCATCACGGGGTTTATGAAACTTCCAACATGCGAATATTTCTGTCAAGGTCGCATTTTACGTGATACCACTGAAAGATAAAATTCCAAGACATAAAACTGAGAAAAATACGCCAGGTTTTCTTTACATCAATCTGGCTGCTATTTATTTGATGTGAAATTGTTAGATTCACTTCCTACAACAACCTCTCAAAATATAGATACTTAATTTTTGCAAAGTGTAAGCTTGTAGATTCAGATACCTAATAAGTAATTAACTAAAAACAAATAGGTTAAATATAACAAATATCGCCATATTTGTTATATTTAAACGATTCATAGAGCAACATTTAAGCTCGAAGCTTGTGTTATGAGTACTAAATTATATTCAATACAACAAAGTATGATACATTTTAAACATTTATTGCTTTATCTTTCATTAAATTTTGTGGGTAAAATTAATAAATTGAAAATGACTTTGTTTTTATAAACATGATAACTTTCTTAATTTAGTAATAAAAAATAAGCATGAAAATAATTATTATGAAGAACGATTCAAATAAAAATTCTGGCCAAAATTTAAATTCAGAAGCACTTTTATTTAAATATAAATATTGTATTAATAAGGAGTTTGAAAGCTTTTTCCGAAGCCACTCAAACTCTCAAAATGTCGTGCACGCCTATTCCCGGATAATAAATGAAGTTGTTTTTGTAACAAGATACATGGATAAACACACCAGTATATCCGAGAAGTGAACGGCCTGTCAACAAATCGTAGATCAGCCTAGGAAGGACAACTGGGTCACAACAGTCTGGATAGGCCGTAAAACGAAAGCTTTTGTTAGGAAATATAGCTAAGCGGGATGTTGGGATTTGTCGATAAGCCAACGAGTTGACAGTATTCGCGTTTTATGCGGGAGGGACTTTTGAAACTTTTTTCGTTCAAGTTATACTTTCAGCTAATGCACCTCTATTTATGCTACTGCTTTTTAATCTGTATTGTTTAAAAAACTACGTGTGCTACAGATATTTTTATTAATTAATTTAAACCATGCGACTTATTATTTAAATAATTGAATATATTTTAAATTTACATTAAAACTCGAAAAATACTCTAAATTAACATTAAACTGAAAAAGTGAAACACCCATTACAGGAATACAAATACAAGAATACTGTATTAATTTATACCCTGGCTTGAGACTTAGAAGGCTAATTTTAAGGAGAATTCGTCATTATATTTTTATTGTTTAAAAATATTCGTGTTATCTTAAAAATAACTAACGCAAAAATTTGAAAAGATAGTTGCGTCCTTTTTCACGCAAAAAACACTTAAATTAAATCCCAAAGGCAAAACCGAGGCGATCAAATAACCATTTTAGTTCACTGAAATACCATCAGGAAAAGTCATATCATTTCCACCAGCACATCAGGCAAACATTTCCATCTCAGTACATTCACGTGAACAATTCAGAGCCAGTTGTAACCAATAGTTGAATCCCGCTTTGCATAGAGTTAAGTTAAACTCAACGCTATTTCAAATAACATAAAGTGTAAGTTGGTTTGTTCTTAATGCGCAGCATCAAGCTGTTGGATTCATTGTACGGTTTGTCTTGTCAGTTTTGCTGAGTTATTGTTGTTCGGTAAAATGTAGAGCAGTTAATAATGAGTTGTGTTACTTGTACTTATTAGTATCCTTAAATGGCTTATGCAATCTGTACAGGATTTATGCCGTGTTCTAGCCCTAATTCATTGGCCAGATCCATTAATGGCTTAGAGTTCAATATTATGTATACTAATACGGGGAGTATTACAGTGTTCTTAATATTGAAATCTAACCTAGACTTTATTGACTTTTGACTGGACGTGCACCATAGTACTTATTTACCATTCGTTTATTAGAGGCTAAGGCTACCAGATAAATTTCAATAAAGTAAATCAATTTATTTATTTCAGTGTAGCAATTCTTCAAAATTTAATTTAATCTAGCGATTTTTTTTATTACTTTGCAAAAATAGTATCGGGATGTTAGTATGATGATGGCTTCACCAAATTACATAATTATGTTAAATTAAAAAATAAAGAAGGTGTTTCGTCCTTGTTTATTCAATGATTTTTGTCGAATTATTTTTCCAGTTTTAAACTAGCAGTTCAGCAGTACAATATTTGTTAGAATCGGCGTAGTATAATTTAACAATTCTGGAAAAGTGTAAGTCAACTTGAGATTAACAAACCGCTGATACACGCATTTCGCCACAAAAATAATATCATGAGCTTTATATCACCATTTATCAGTGCAAAGTGGCACTTACTGAGAACTCACGACCAATATTTCTCTTGGCCTACTCTATTGAAAAAGTAGGTCCATATTTTTTTTGACATTCGACACAGATACTTAGTCTTGATCTTATTTATTTTAGTTTAGTTTTTTAGCAATTTGTTTACGAACAAAATATTTAAATACCTACTAACATTTATTATGTAAGTTTTAAAAAATACTTGTATTGGCACAGTACTCATTCAGAAATAACCATTAAGAAAAAGTATTATAATTTAATACTTATTAAAATCTATACTAATATTATAAAGCGGAAGAGTTTGATTGTTTGTTTGTTTGTTTGTTTGAACGCGCTAATCTCAGGAACCGCTGGTCCGATTCAAAAAATTATTTCAGTGTTGGATAGTCCATTTATCGAGGAAGGTTATAGGCTATATTACATTTTCAAAAAAATTAGGGATCCGTACGGAAAACCTAAATATGTAACCCAAGATGTAAAAAAAAATCCTTATATCGCATGCGCTGCGAAAAGTATTCATTTTAGAAATATACAATGTACTACAATTTTGTAGAAAACATTAATACCTACAAAAAATGTCGCAACAGCATATATCTAACTATTATAGTTATGTCACAATAAGTGTTTTAATTTTCAATATAATTAATTTAAATTCCGCCGCTAGGAAAAGCTCTATATTTGTATTTTCAAATTAAACATTATCAAAATAAACTACATTGTAATTACGAATATTTCAATATCTCTATAAAACTTTTTAAATTATTCAATTTGGACATTCCATTCGAAAGATATCAGAGTTTAAAAATGTAAGTACCGAAATAAACCAGCCCGTTCGGTAAGGTATCATGCTTTGTACGGGGATTCCGTCAGTACCTACTAAAATAAAGTCTTTAAACGAAAGTAGGTATATGGCTATCGTAAAAAAAGTAAAAAAAGTGGCCAAGTGCGAGTCGAACTCGCCCATGTAGGCTTCCGCAGCAATTATTTATGTATATGTATGAGTTTATGACTTCGTTCAAACCAATTTTCGTTGGTAGTAATCTATACTAATATTATAAAGCTGAAGAGTTTGATTGTTTGTTTGTTTGAACGCGCGTATCTCAGGAACCGGATTTAAAAAATTATTTCAGTGTTGGATAGTCCATTTATCGAGGAAGGTTATAGGCTGTTTTTTATAAAAACTATATCTACGAGATAACTTTAAGAAACGCAAGCGAAGCTGTCGGCAGGTCAGCTAGTTGATAATAAAATCCCCTTCATAAATTCGTACTGAACATAATACGTACCTACCTAAATAATTTAGTTAAAAAGGATGCATTTGTCAGAATTTTATGGAAATTAGAAGTTAGGCAGACTAAATAAATCTAAATAATTTGACATTCTTTCAACAGAGTTTCAACGTTAATTGAGTGCCAACTTATAAAAATGATTGTAAATAAGTAGTACAATATGCCGAATGATACACAAAAATGGCTAATACTCTTCTGCAGCGTAACCCGTGCCTAATGTGGTTAACATTAGTTACACAAACGTTTTCATAATTAATGTAAATGCCGAGTCATTATCACCCATCACGAGTTAATTGAGAAGATAATGTAAAAGAAATTGCCTTCTTATTGTAAAGCATTTCACGGGAGGTTACATTTTGCGTACGTGAACATACCACCAGGTACTGTTAAGGAGAATAGTTAGGTGGCGAGTTATAAGCGAAAGCGAATTGAGAATTTTTTAAATGCAACGTTTTGCAACATTAAAGATGATTAGGCCGGGATCCGTAGTACACGGAAATCAAGTGATTACTAACAAGCTAATTTTTGGTGAGTAGCTTGGTTTCGATGAGACGACTAAAAATATCCTATACCCAAATCTCGATTGTGGTAGCTAACAGAGATATCAAGGATTAAAAAAATCAAGGATGTAAAACCGGGATAACGGACCACGAAATTTGTCGGACAATATGTCCGTTAGATTTTATATATATTAATTAAGTATACAACAAAAAATCAGCTGGTTAGTAATCATAGTAATCATTTAAATTGACCTCGTTTTCGATACATTTTCGAAATGGCGGACCCTTTGATCAAACCATAGGTTTTGTAGGACAAACATGTTTTTATATAATTTAGATAATTATCTTGAGATATAACATATTGTCCTACAAATTTCGTGGTCCGTTATCCCAGTTTTACATCCTTGATTTTTTTAATCCTTGATATCTCTGTTAGCTACCACAATCGAGAGTTGGGTATAGGATATCTTTGGACGTCTCATCGAAACGAAGCTACTCACCAAAAATTAGCTTGTTAGTAATCACTTGATTTCCATGTACTACGGATCCCTGACTAGATAACTTTTATGTTTATCAACAGTAGGTACTTTGATTATTTAACTAACTCAATAAAATATAAAAAATTAAAAAAATGATTTATTATAAAAATAAATTTACGAACATTGATTAAGTAAAATTACGTTTCCTCTTTGTAGACCTCGAAGTAACGAAATATCAATTTACCGCTCCGCTCTTATAATGATTTTACGCTACGTCTTATCGAAGCTTTAAGCTTTAATATGCGTGAACATGTAAGTGCTGCCATAAATTGTGGATACACTCAAGATAAGCACCCACCAGCATCCGCGAAGTACGTTAACTGTTTTGAGATGCATTTTTACTCCCAAAGATATAATGTTCCCGTAGGTACTTATACTAGATACTCAGAAAATAATCGAGGGTATATACAATTTTCTGTAATGGACAAAACTAAATAATCTTACGCTAAATTGATTACGAGAAAAATAAATTATAGAAAAAACCTTAACGGTTTTTTTATGCAAACTAGACTCGTTGGATCTTTATTAATTAATATACATACATACAAATAAAAATTTACTCATTCAACTCAACATAAAATGTAGGTAATCATTTGGACATAAAGGTACTTACATCTTTTAATATAAAACTATTAAACGATATAAACACCGTTGGAGTTATCGAAGGAAAACGGTCGGAACCACTTTCAGAAATATTTGGAAAATTTTGCGAACTGATTATTAGAAGGTAAACATAGTAGATACTAAGTAAAATATCAACACACAAATATTATTATGTAACAGATAAATCATTCATTGTATACTTTGACAAAAGGTTACTAGTAGGTTAGGGTAAATTGTCATATTTACAGGATTTTTCGTTCTTACGAAAGAGGTGTAAAAAAATTCTATTCCAATAAGGAGAATTTCAGAAAGACTTTTGAATTGTTGTATGATCTGAATCTTAAAGAGTAAAAGATTTATTAGAAGATTGCGAAGTTGGATTAAAAATGAGTTCGTTCATTGTGAATACTAAATAGTTCTTTCAAACGGTGTAGAAATAAATTACTGTAACGGCTTCTATAATCATGGTTTTCTATTATTATTTAATTTGATGATGCGTTTGAATAAGCATTTACAGATTTTTGTTACACAAATTCCTACAAAAATAGTCGGCAATATTCACAAGCAAAGAAACATTTCACTGTCGCCACGATCAAATAAAGAGAGTACTTTCTACTAATCTTACTAGTCTTGATAAGAAAGATCAAGATACTAAAACGAATTACCTTCGAACATTGCCTCAGCCATCTGCAAGATTTATGTATGTGTTTGCGTGAGAAGGTTTTTACCTCGTTTCTTTAACAATAGAAGATCAGACCTTTTATATCCTTCTCGTAGCGGTCCTTTACCTTGAGGAAGCAAATCCTTCCTTTACAAATGGAAATAAAATTCTGAAAATTTTATAGAAAATGCAATTTGTTTGATCCTATTTTGTTTAATATATCATTATCATCATAATCACCTACTTACGTTCCCACTGCTGGAACACAGAAACAATTAAATTATTAGGATTTGAAAAATTAATTCATACTGGAAAGTTTTGTGTTTCGATAGGTACAGAATTTTGTTATTAAATTTAACAATGAGTATTCCAAAAACTTTGATGTTTCTTTGTCCTACCTGTTTATCGACAACTTCGAGTATAGAGAATTAGATCTTTTGAATTCAAAGTGGGAATTTATATCGTAGACTTTGTTTTTCTCTTTATTTACATTTTGTAAACAATCGGCGCAAATGTATTGTAAATGTTGACAGTGTTTACTTTTCATCTAGTTTCTGTTATTATTTGTGTTGTGTAGAGTCTGTATACTGTTATTAATGTAATGGATAGATACATATTCAAAAAAATTCAAGAATATTATAATTTAATTTCATAATTTATACGCATTATCTGAAGTTTCAGTTGGTGGTGAGTAGTAAAAATTTTGTTGAATATAATGAAGTAGAAACCAAACTTAATGAAATGAAATTACAATTAAGTTTATACACGCAATCATTGACAAAATACTGTTAGTAAAAAAACTAGTAACATTCATCCAAACAATCGCTTATAAGCCTACTAAAATTGTTAGATTTCATAATGGTCACATTTGGATTGTCTCAGAGGTAGACGACTACGAGTAAGGTAGTTTTAAATGTTGTAAGTGCAAAGCGTTCCGGGTAAATCACGGTGAAAATGCGACGCCATTATTGCAAGTCCTTGCAGTTTCACCGACACGTTGCCGATTCAGCTTGGCTGTTCAGCTGATGTTGCTGACGGTACTACGAAATTCAATAGTTTTTCATTTTGTAAAGTTTAAGGCAGATTAAGATTAGTCACAGTTTAAATAATGGGTGGATGAGAAAAGGGGAGCTACCATATAGCAAGTTGCTTCAACAATTAAATTAATGGAACAATTTAAATTCTTAACAAAACTAAGGTAACAATAAGGTGCTGCCTAACGTATCACAAAAAGAACCAAAACCATTCACGTTCAGTATGAGCAAATAAATAAAAGGCGTCTGCGATATGAAAAGAGTCCATAATTCATGTAAATTCAGAATGTTCAGAACTATATAAAAGTCTGTCAGAAGTTCAAGATAGTTTCATTAGTTTTCTGATATTCCGCAGTTTTGGAGGGCGCGTGAGAATTGCACAAAGTTTGTGACGTTTGGAACACTAGTTGGGTTGGTGCCATGTTACTATATATTAGGTGTCAGTGGTTTTATTGGAATTTCGAAGCCATTTATGCCCTTGAAATTGGAACTTAGTGAAAAGTTCAAATATATTTGGACAACAGTATTTAATAAATGAACATTTACTGATTTCATTAGAGTTAGCAAAAACCAGAAAACTTTACGAGCAAGAAATTTCACCAAAAGAAACCTCAAGTTAGTGCGATATATTAGATTTGAAGATTGCATCGTGGAAAATAACATTTCTAAGGAAAAGCAATACATATAGTAACATGTGTGGTGGGCAAAACCTGACGAACTCTGATTAACTACAATACCCTACTTCAAATAACTACTTACTTCATCCAAACATTCAGGGTAAATATTAATTTTGTTGTCTTACTACTTTGCCATGTGTGAGTGGTGTAAATGGAACCTCATTTAGTCTGAAAATAAAACAAAGTAACCACTGTAGGTAAGTATTATGTAAGACTAGGTGTGCCCGCAACTCCGTCCGCTTTAAGATATGTTTGTTGGCATAACTGGACTACTGTTTATGTACCAAATTTCATCCAATTCGGATCATTGGTTAAAAACATACATACAGAAAAAAAACTAAATATCGTCAAATGTGTTTCAGTATCATTTATAGAGCTTAATGACCGACCATTACAGACTAATTATTAGTGTAGATGAAATTACGACTTACATTTTGTATCCATAGAACAATCAATCTCTCGACAAACCAGACGAAACTTGGAACCGAAGCTAAACTGTGATTGAAATAGCCTCAAAGGACAAAATGAGACAGCTTCTCACCATAGATGTATAGCTTCCAGCTACTTTGACTCACATTTGTTTTCCCACTTCCACATGCAAAGGTTTCACAATAGAAACACTTTAGCCGCTCTAAGAATGTTACGAGACTTCCAAGTACTTCAGTAGTCTTTGAGTTCTGTCACACTTCTATTTAAATTCTACTTCTATTTAAAACAGGGAAGGCCGGAATTTCATGTAGTTTTTTTTTATTTTGACGACACTGGTGATACACGAAATTGAGATTTATTGTGTTTTATCGTTAAGTTTTTTATTATTTAATCGCACATTGCACAACATTTCCATTTGGCAGGCCTAATCTAAAAGAAGGCGGCCTATTAGCGCATCGGTATAATAAACCTACTTACTTATTACGAACGCTATTAGTATTAGTGGTGATTATACCAATTCCTCCAGGAATAAACAAAGGCGTACCTTTCAGATCATAATATTAATAGTACTTTGTAGTTTAAGTCCATCAAAGTTCTTAAATGTGCTACTTAGTTAAAAGTTTACTGTAGCGCGAGCGTAATCCGGAAACAAGTGAAGTGAAACTTGGATTTAATTGTTTAATGGGGTGCACTTAGCTGATGGGGTTTAGGGAGATTCACGCACTGGCACAGCGAAATGCGCATTGTAGCGGCTTAAGGGTGCTTTATTTTATTGAGGAGGCGAATCGAGACGGGATTCGAACCTTCAACCTCTTCTCTCGCAGGCAGACTTTCACGGGCTGCGCCACAGAGGTCATGATGGAGAAATCATGACGTCATCAAGAAGTCAAGTTATTGGAAAAATCTGTACTAGTTTTCAATAAATAAATAAAATGTTTTTATAGAAAGAAAGGATATTTTTAATGTCACAAATGGAAAAGCACAAAAAGACCTTATTATCTGCATGTTTCTTCAAGATATTTTCTTTGACTGTTAATGCACATACATTTTCCAAGAAAAACGTGAGGTGCAAGGGTGTTAGCGAGTTCACATTACATTATGATAAGTAACGCTGTATTGCGAGTTTGTCTCATATTTCCTATTAGCTTATCGTATGTAGAATGTTGAAACAAGATTTGCATACTAAAAGCGTATAATATAGATTAGTAGGACGAAGTATTTCTCGATTAGTTATTCGAAGCCTACAATTTACGGAAATTGAATAATATGTTTGAAAGGCTCCAGATTAATAACTAGATTTTCATATCCATAAGCCAGCGTTACATTATTAATATTTTCTTGGGAATAATGTTTTCCTGGAAACATATTACTGAGACTATTTTAAAAATATCTATATATTATTTTTAGATGGATAAAAGGGTAAAAGGCATCACTGATATAAATTAGGTATATAAAAATAAAAAATGCAATTTAAAACTACGCTTGATATGCATATTTAATAAATAATATGAGAGGTTGTTTCAAAATATTTTATATAAAAATGACGTTGCAACTGCAACAATATGTATCATCTTATAAAGTCGTAGGTATAGGGTTTTACTTTCATCATTATTAGTCAGATCACTTGAGATTTTCTTTAGGTAAATAATTTCTCAAGAATTTCCAGATTCAACAAGTTTTCATGGAAAATTCCCTCGTCGCTAATCTAAGCAATATTTCAGACATCTTAGAACAGCGGCTTCTAATTTCAACTAAGGACGGATGACGTCTTTAGTAACTCGATTCAAGAACGCCTGCAATAAATTTAATCAAGAAAGAGAAATATATTTTCTTAAACAATAGCTAAGGATATTTGGTTCGATAATTTATGTTAGGTTTCAGAATAACAATAAGAAGAATAAGAACAATGTAATTAAAAATATTAGTAACATTGTTATAGTTTTAGTCCCACCTTATTGGAGGACGTCCTACACTACGCTTACCTATTCGCGGGCTAAGTCAAGACCCAGTTTACCCCAACGGTTGTCGGTTCTTCGGCAGATATGGCCAGCCCACTGCCACTTCAACTTACTAACCCTAGGAGCTATGTGTATGTGTGTGTTCGGCAATAGAACACGGTTATGCAATGACATCTATCGCCACTTCGGTAATCCGCGGCAATATCGGTGACGATCGATTTCCTCATCTCTAAGCCTCGGAAATCTTAGAAATAAACATCATAGATCGTATATGTCCAAGCTCCCATCAAAATGGTCCTCCATCTAAATTATCTCTCATAACAAAGCGCCCGAAACTACCGGGAAACATAATACTAAAAGCGTCATCAATCCTCACACTGTTTTCTTTCATATTTTCACTGAGAAACATCGGTTTACTTTGTTAAAATACAATTTTACAGCTTTATACAAAATAATACTATTTTATTTTTCATTGACAAGTCATGATAAAATAACTTACGAAAATAAAGGTAAAGTTAAAATCCCTCAGAGCAGCACATCATTTAAAATTCTCTCTAGAACAGTTTTATTTTATTGTAAAATTTTGGTTTCATAAATTTTTGATGTTGTGTTTGATATTGCATTCACTAAACAAGAAAACAAAAAAAACCACAGATAACATATAAGTACAAAAAATTCCATATTCCACAAAATAACTTTGCTGGTGTGTTTCTAAACGAGAAACGGAAACATTTCCACAAACTTATGATTTCTCAAAGCACAGTCATATTAAGGTCACGCTTAATAAAAACCAAAACAAGCTCAATGTTAACTTCTGAATAAAACATGAACAGAACAAAAACGCAAACAAAACAGCTCGTTAATATGATTATCCTAAATAACTCGAAAAGTCTCGACGTTTTTATACAGCCATTATCTAAGGACTAAAGAACGGAATTCATTAGAAGTAAATTGTAGCGTACTCAACCACAATGAATGTAATCTTGCTGACATTCAAAATAAGTTCAATAGAAAACAATAGGCAACCTAACTTTTGCATTATTATATGGACTTTATACTTTCGATTGGTACAGTTTAATTAGTACGCCGGTGATATTTGTAAAAAAAATATCAATGATTTATTTAATGGTATCCTGGACTGAAATTTGTTAGGCCAACCAAATGCAATATTTTTATTGACATATTTCTAATCACGGTTTTAGTCTATTTAAGGTTGAGCGAATTATTATTTATTTAAAAATGTTAATATTTCTAAAAAAATTTGGACGAAACTTAGACGGAACCAAAGCGGAACCAATAGGAATAGCATCACTGAACTTAAAAATTACGACACTTTTATTCACCGGTGTAGGTACCACTGAATACCGAAATTTGTTACAAGAGAACAATAAATAGTAGTGTACTTAGCGATGTTATGACACTGGCTATCCTACAGTCATTAATCTCTAGTTATTGCGGCTTGTTTCATACCACAATAGCCCAAATTACATTTTGAATACGCCATTGACGTAACATTGTGCTAGGGAAATTTATTCGAAGTAGTTTGAGGATAATGTATTGTGTGGGTAAATGGTTGGCATTTGTGTTAGATACACGATTGACGTGACGTTATTATAATAATAATTACATGTCTACAGCCGAATGTGATTGTCATTAACACATTCAATGCCTAAGCTCATGTTCGTGTGTCATGGGCAGTGTTAGTAAGTATAGCACATTCAATGCCCAAGCTCGGTGCTGCAGCCTCACGAGCTGCAGCCACACCGTGCTGTAGATACGAGCGTGTTTCATGGCCACAGTTGGTGTTAATTTGATAGATATTTAGTAGCGCACATACATTTTAAGAGGAAAAATCTAGAGGTATACGGCGGGGTTCGAACACACGACCTACGGAATGAAAGTCGAGTAAATGTAATAGTTACATGCATATACAATAAGACGTATCTTTAGAACCCTGTCTCATATAATTTCAATAGCATTACAGTGTCCCTGTGTACAAAAGCTAGCAATTCTACTGTAAGCGCATAGAAAGGTACATAATACCTTAATACCGTTGTGCAGGACAAAATACTACCTGTGTACGCCGGCTCGTAAGTGGATAAGTCTTTCTATTCCTGCTTTCAACGGACAAAGGAAACTCATCATTGCAAAATAAATATTAGATATTGTTTAAGTGGGTTATGTTGAAAGTATGAAAAACAACGATATAGGAACTGAAACCAAATAGGTTTAAAATATTTCATGAAGCCCCATTTGATCACAGCCTGTCAACCTGTCATGTCTATGAAAGGTACAACTTTTTTACACCAAACATTTTTTTTAACTGATATTTATTGTGTCATATGGTGGCGGCCAACTAATTATACAAAACCTCCCAAGCCTAAAATAGACCATTATGCCCAGAAGTGGGCTAGTATAAATTATTGGCTTGCTATAGCTATGATATGTTATAATTAGTCCGGGATCCGTAGTACATGGAAATCAAGTGATTACTAACAAGCTCATTTTTGGTGAGTAGCTTCGTTTCGATGAGACTGATATTTATAAAATCTAACGGACATATTGTCCTACAAATTTCGTGGTCCGTTATCCCGGTTTTACATCCTTGATTTTTTTAATCCTTGATATCTCTGTTAGCTACCACAATCGAGAGTTGGGTATAGGATATCTTTGGACGTCTCATCGAAACGAAGCTACTCACCAAAAATTAGCTTGTTAGTAATCACTTGATTTCCATGTTCTACGGATCCCTGACTAAATGTTTTTCTGAAAATAAGTACCTGAATATTGATTTCTATAATCTATGTTATTGCATTAAACATACCAACAATCAAAATTGAATATATCAGAATAACATTTTTGTCATGTCAGAATGAATATCTCATCTTCATTTTCACTCTAATACTTGTTGCTGAAATTACCTTCCCTATTTCATATTCAGCTAAATGGCATCGTAATGTTGGAACCTAAGCTCTGGATTCTCATTGTAATACTTTGTGCATTGCATGCGCTTTATTCTACTATTACTTGTATTGGCTTGGCCTGTTTCCAACCGAAATCTAGAAATGCGCTAACTTCTGAAATTTATGCACTAGCACGTTTGTGAACTTTTCACTGGGTAAAGCGGTAAATTTTTCATTATTTCTTCTATGGCCAGGTATAGTTATAAAGTAAGTATTGTTATCACCTTATTTTCTACCAAGATAGTTGCTTAACAGGATGGTTGGTATTAATACAGGACTTTTGGATAATTATACCATTTTAAAATGTATTCTGTAAACACATTTTATTTAAAAATGTATAACATATGATTATATAGGTACATTTTTATGGACGTTGCTAGATAATTCTTATCTGTCTGATTGTTGCTATATTTTTAAAAACCTTGTTTGGTTATTGTAGGATGGGATAAAGGAGGGATCATAATAAATATTTATAGACTATTCACACAGCACCATCTAAACTAGGCTGAGCTAGAATAATGGTGCCGCACTGATTTACTGCACACATACAACTAAAATTGCACAAAAAACACAAAACATCAAGTATTTCAATGAAAAAATTACCCTATGATAAGATATTATATAACACGTTTATATTGTAAAAGTAAAAAATGATACATTATTACGTTAAATTTAAATTTGGTATTTCAAAAAGTTAATAAATAGAACAATGGTTCAACACTGGTAAAGGGATGCGACAGTAAAAGCATTTCGTACGTTATACCAGGAAAGGTAGCGCAGGTGCCACAATCCAATTAAAACTTTGACTGCAACCGATAAATTCGGTTCTGTGTAATGAATAGGTGTTTACAAGTAAATCCGAATATTTTAACACAATAAATCTTTGTTCAAGTATTAATAAAGGCAAATGGAAAAGATTGGAATCGAATCAAAAGGATGAAGCGTAATGAACGCGATGAAAAAAATTGACAATCTACAATTTAAACGCGGAAGAATCGGAATTGGGAAGGTTATCGCTGAAACTGAAGAATTCAAATGTCCTCTTTCGTTTTATTTTTGTCGAGTTCAAACAAACGTTTTTAAATCGCGAAGTCACGCAAAAAAGAGATTTACAATGTTAAACTATTTGTTAACTTAAATGATTTTTTGTTGTGTATCTGCAAAGTAGGTTAACATTTCAAAGGCTAATTTTATTTTATTTTGTTTTATTCATATTGAATATGAATAAAAGAAAATAAAAAAGCATTGTTATTTTTTGGATTGCTTTTATATGAGTTAGTAGGTACATAATAATTATATTTCCCTATCCGTAGTATAGTGTAGGCGAATGTCTCATTAAAAAAATTTAGATCAATTGAAAAAAAACATATGGATATTATTTAAAAAAAAGTGTAAATGGTGTTAAGTTATAAATTAGTAAGCTACGGACGCTTACTTAAACATTTACTCAAGTTTAAGTTCAAACTTTTAAAGTATAAAACATTTTTACCGCCAGCCGAAAAAACTGTTGCCACACTCAAGAGGTTTTAAGCTTATAAAACTTGCAACAGACAAGAGCGGGAAGTGCTTGTGGTACGACAATGTGCAAATTTTATAACCCAAGCACTCCACTTTCAACCGTATCTACCTAAACCTAGAGCTTCTGAATAGAGCTAAATTTTATGGGTATAAATCTTAGGAGCGGTGACTTATAGGCTGCGAAAAGATAAAAGGAAGTGCGAACTACCAGAAGCCTTAGATACAAATGACTAGTCACAGTAAAATTGTGTCCTATCAACTGAAGTAGTTTAAAAGAAAGGTGTAAACTTTATTTTCGTCGCATTTAGGTTCTTTTCAATTCATATATTTATGAGAAAATAATGAAAACGTTTACTAAAACACTCATGAAATTTTGATATAAGTTTATAACGTCAATAAAATTATAGTCACACAAAACATATCAAGTCAAAAGCAATTTTCATAAACATCTCCAAACAATACCGACCATGTACGAACATGGTGTTAAGGGTGAATAAACATTGTGATATATGCGCGGTTTCAAATTTACAATATTCCCGGATATAATTTGAACGGCTGGCAGGTGGTTTCAAAGAACAGGACTCAGTTACAATTGACCATGTCGTAGTCACAGTGGTATTATTTATTTACTTAGTTTGTATAAACAAAACTTTCATACGTCAATAAAAAGAATACATTTAATTTTGTTTGTTACATTATAATTATTCTTTACATATTAAGTTGTTAAAACAAAAAAAATACAAACTTTCCGCCCTGCGGCTTCGCCTGCATTATAATATTTTAACGATTTCCGTCTTATATTTATATAAGTATATATATATAAATATAAGTCAACTAGTATTAAATCTATATAATTATCCCCCAAAATCGTTTTTTTACAAATTTTAAATTTATTTTTCTCCGGCAAACTTTTCGAATTTGTAGGTGAGAGAAAATAAGTATTGAGAATGTAAATATGGGAATATCTATTTGAAGAAATAATTAATATTGATGTACAAAAATTGTATAAAAAGGATTTTGAACACGAAGTTTTTATTAACAGACATTTTAATTAAAAGGTAATCAAAACCTTGAAAAGCCAAGATTAATATTTTTCCTTTGTAAAAACTCAAAGCATTTTTAGATCATTCAACTTTTAAAAAACTTTTTTCATAAAAATATTATATGAAGTTTCAAACTGTTTCATTTTTGCAATTTTGTTTACGCTGCCAAATGCGGTTAAACAGTTTGTTTTGTATGAAAGGAATTTTTAATAAAGCACTCAAAATGGTAAAATAAGTTTATAATTGGTGTTTTTTTAAGTTTTAAGCTTAAAACCATTTTAAACGTTTATTGATTTTTAATAGTTGTGTTTGTATTTCGAGTTGACCACCACGTGATGTAATATAGTCCTAGATTTATTCCTCATCACCCCTATTAATGTTCCCACTGCTGGGATACAGGGACTTTTCTCTTGACGAGAGTAACAACGCTGGCTAAGTGCGGGTATCGTTCAAACTTTTCAAACTTTTCAGAACATTGCGGTTTCCTCACGATGTTTGCCTTCACCGTTAGAAAATGTGTTGTCAAAGCGCACATAAAGTTTTAAGAAGAAAAATCCAGAGGTGCGCGGCGAGGTTTGAACTTACGACCTTCGGAATTAAAGTCGAGATTTGTTATAATTACATAAATTATCTATTTCTATATAAATAACAATTGTATTCGAAAATTGTAAGGAACAAAAGATTAAAACTTAAACTTTTTTGATTTCGACTCGAAGACAAAGGTTATGTTGTGATCCCCAAGTGAGCCAATCACTATCAATATCAAAAAATAATAATATTATATACCTAATTTAAAAATATGTATTTCTATAGGTACTACATTCAAGTATCATACTCATTTCATTTGGACACCACTCACGTCCCGTCAATATATTGAATCGAATTGAGAAATTCGTTTCCTTCGAGTGAAATTTCATCAACATAAAATAATATAAGATAAAAATATTATTTAGTACCTACGTATTCTTCACATAATCTCAATTATAATTCACATATACTTTCGGGAGACTGGTGGCAAACTGCTTTTGATGGAGACTGTTGGAGTGAGTTTGGGGATGCCTTTGCCCAGCAGTGGGAATACAGTATAATAAAAAGTTGTTTTGTATGAAGTTAGCACAAAACATAAACTCAACTTTCTGAATCAAAACATCGACAAATACTAACTGACCCGCTAGAGGCTTCACCTGTTTTATTCTTACAACAAAAGTGGCATAAATTTTTATATATTTGATTAGGTTTTACTAATTTTGACCTCGATTGTGTTATTGAATCAGACCATATAATACAATTCTTCTTTTGCATAAAATGCAACTTAACCCATTTTAGCTAGCAATAAGCTTTAATAATTTTTTAGTTTTACTAAAGGTTTTGAAACTATTTTTATACTATTTTTATTTACTTTAGCTGTTAGTGGAAAAACTGGATCCTAACTTTTCTACAAAATACTAGACTGTCTTAACTTGTAAACTCATTAGCTAAGTAATAAGTTTCGCAAAGTAAAAGCAAGTTAAGGCCAAGATTTCACAACTTTAAACGGGTTTAGGTGCGTTTGCTGATTTTCGTAATTAACTGGTATATGTGAGCAGGCAAATCATCTTAAAATTAAACTTACAAAGAAATAGGTGATGACTTTACTTTAAATTATGATTCTACGGAATTCTGGCCGTGTAGGTTTAAGAAAGTACGGCAATAGTACCAGAACATTGGTAGCAGCGTGTATTAACTTACTGCGATGTCCAACACGCCTGGGTAAGTAAGGTACCTAATTGTACCATATCCCTCGAAACCTACTAATCACGGGATTTTTGGGAAACAAGGCCTTAATGAAAGGTTATATTAATTGCTAGCTGACCCGCCGACAGCTTCGCTTGATATATAGGTAGTTTATATAGCCTTCCTCAATGAATGTATTCAATACTGAAATATTTTTTCTAATCGGACCAGCGGTTTCTGAGATTAGCGCGTGCAAACAAACAAACTCTTCAGCTTTATAATATTAGTAAACATTTTTATGATTATAATTTACTGTGGTTGTTATAAAATATATTATTATTTTAAATGAAGTGTTATATTCTACATGAGTAGTAGCAACATTTTCTTTACACCTTTCAATGTTTTTTTACACGATCCAGTTGAACTTGCTTACATTGATGGATATATTTGTGCTTGTGTTAAAAGCGAGTAAAAAGAATTTACAATAAGTTAAAAGCTTTATTATATTATAATGTACTAAAAGTGTAAGTTAAAATCTATTTAAAATTTTCAGGATAATACTGCATCTTACCAACAAAACTATAGCAGTATTATTATTTACACAAATAACCGTGCATTATTTTTCTTAACACTTCTATAAAAAGGTTATAGGTGTATTAATTTATATACACTCATCAGAGCAGTGAAGTTATTTATTTCTTTATAATACTAATCAGTTCATCATACTATCAAACCTAGTTTTAGTTTAATTTATTTATAAAATTTACTAGTCCAAATATTATGAAAAAAAAGTCTTGAATCTATTTATAAACTTCTCCAAACCACTAAACATTAAACATTGACCACAAACTACAAAAAATACTAGGAGAATATAAAGCAGAAGTAATATCTTATCGTAACTAAAATAAAACAAACCCAGGCTATTTGTTTAGTACAGTAAGCTCGCATACAGCAAACACACACTCAACCAAGGTTGTTCCAGAGACATGTTGCTTTAATTATCCAAGAATATGAGATGTACATGCTCATGTCAAAGTTAATAATAAAACCGGAGAGCAGAGAACTATGTCATGCATTCATTGTCTTTTAATTAACAAGAGAAATAGCTCAAAGTAGGCCTTATATACCTCTATTAGGTGAGTTTTACGACATATTACATTATGTTACTTTTCACAGAGGGAAAATATATAATTATTTCTCCGGAAAAATATTAGACTATGCGAGAAAAAGCGTAGAGCTAAACTAAAACATTTTATTTTTTATTTAATAAACTTCTTTAATTTAGTAAAATAAATAGAATAATCGATCGCATTATATTGTTCTCATAGAAATATATTATTATATTGATTGTGTTCCAAAAAAAATGTTGTTAGTATCTGTTTAAGAACCAAAACTAGATGTGTACCTTTTAAGTCTCAATTTAACGGTTTACTTGGCAAGTTAGTGGAGGGCGAAATTAAAATAAGTCAAGCAGCAAATCTGATAGTATCGAAGATCAGAATCTTCGGTCCGCATTGACGAGATAAGATCTATTCCATTAAAATGGTGATAACGAAAATATTGTGTGTTAATACGAGTATTAAGAAAAACTACGACATAAATATTGCATACATCACTATTCATATTTATTTACGTCATCAACGTGAAGATTTCACTAAAGCTAGAGAGCAATATTATAATTTGAGAAAAATATAATTTTCAAACGTATAATTATAGTAAAATCTACACATACTCATAAAGTTTCGCATTTACAAAAAATATTATTGTGTAGAACACAAGTTATAATACGTCAAAAACTTTGGAATACCATAAACGCCCCGTATCATTTATTTTTAATTTTGCAGAATTTGTTTTTGTTATGTGATTTTAGATATGTTTATTCAGCGCATACATACAGCCCTGTTTTATCTTGATCTTTTTTTACAGCCTCTAAAAACATCCTATGAAAACAGCGCCTACCCGTCTTCCTCCAAAAGACCCGAGTTCATAAACTGACCTAATAAAAGCTTATGACTGAAACATGACTTACTTCATCCACGACACTAAGACAATAGCTTGAATTTTGGTGAGCAGGTCAAATTTGTATTTATCTGTTAAAGGGTTAAAACGTGTATATGTAATTTTTTTGTGAAATTTTGATAAATAATTAATTATTATAAAAAAATATCAGTACATTTTATTAACGTTCTCTTACTTGGTACGAATGTGACCAATCAAACCAATTTGAGGCATTTTTCCGAGTTACATTTTTGAGAATTTGAATAAACATTATTTCCTTGAAAAAAATTTTTAGCAGAGTTAAATTTTAATCAAAAGTACAATTTAGTAGCATTATTCATCCTCAAATCAATTGATACGTCTCATCAATTTCATAGAATGTCTCATTTGACACAAATCCATTCGTATGGAAAGTATGTATTGGAGCTAAATAAATCATTGACTAAAGATCAAATAACGTAGGATAATACATATTACCTATAGGTACTGTGAAATAAATATCCTAGATATAAGGGAATTTTCAACTATCAACAACAGTTTTATTAGTACTTCTAAAAGCTTTTGAGGTTTATAATTATGAATAATATTCAAATAAATGTTTTATTTAAATGGTTGTTAAATAATAAAGCTGTGCTGACACAATATGATGTGTGAAAATTCAAGATGATAATGATGAAAGTAAGCATAAAGTAAGCCTGTGAAAAACGTTATGTTCATATCTGGGCTAAATTGTAAGAGACAAACGTAATAAATTCTGAAAATATTTCAAGTAAATCAGAAATCGAATCTATTTGAATGAAAATAAGGTTGTATTGGCACCGTGCCCGACGTATGATGGATCCTAAGGAAAATTGGGAAGGTGCCGGGTAAGGCACTATTTATAACTTAACTTACTTACTGGTTAGAACACAGATCTGTAAAATACTGCGACGTTTAAAACATTAAACGATTATGGTGGTAATTTTATTAATTATTGACTAAATTCATCGTTAATAGGTTCGTGGATTTTGCGTTTATCTCAATATGATATTTACTTCTGTACTATAATTTATAACATAAAATGACAAGTTAGAATCAAAACAATACACGAACTAAATAATAATGCAGAAATAGCGCTGGTTTTCAGCGACGCCCAGCGATGTTATGTATTATGTATAATATGTAAATTGACCACACTCCATGTATAATCTTCAAATCTAATATAATCTTCAAAATTTGTCATTTTTCGACAAACTAGGTAATTTTTCTTGTTTAATATTCGTGCTGAATTTCCTTTTAATTTCATTATAATTTTTGAAAAACGAATACGCCAAAATTAAAAATCTTCTCGAAAACGAGTCGGCTATTTCGGCAGATCCACGATCCCAAACTTCCCCTTTTCCTTTTAACCCAATGTGGGGATCTTCCCCACTTATTTATTTTGTATTTATGTGAACATGTTATTTATTTACATAATGTATTTATTTATGTATTCTCATATTAATATTTAATGTCTATTTAATATATTCAATACATATCTTATTTATACATGTTCATACTTACGTTCATACTTCCATACATTATCCGTTCACACTCACTTACCGTTCATACTTCCTACTCTGTCCTTAACTTACACCTCTTATGACACATATTTAGTAATACCCTCATTTCTTCTATTATTTTTATGTACGTAATTATTCTATTCTTTCCGAGTCGCCAGTCGTTCTGGAATACTCCTACCGTGCGCACTACCTGTAACCGTGTAACCCGTTTGTGAACTTTTATTGTCTATATGTTATACGTGCCGTCCGAACTTGATTTCTATCTATCTACGTTTGTGTTTGTGCTGTTTGTGACTTTCTATCTACATTACTTAAACTCTATTGTGCTGTGACTTTTATCTTCTATCCGTGAACACGGAACTGTACCTACCTTCCGCTCCTTCATATCTAACTGTAGTGGACGTGAATAAAATACAGTGAGTTGAAAAACATCTTTTACTTCAACGCCGATACCATCACGCAACCCTACAACTGGTGACCCCGCATTTGAATACCAAGAAGGTACCTACCCACATATCACAGTCAATCGAGCGCCATATTCGATTGTTCGTGAATCTTTATACAAAGTGAGTAATATCATTGCTAAATGAGCGACTCATCGGACACGGCAAGCACTACTCGGAGTAAGAAAGTTACCCAGAGGTCGAGTGATCGCAAACGAAAAATGTCACAGAGTAATGACACGTATAGGATGCCGATCAAAATCCCGCCATTCTATCCAGAAGAACCTGAGTTGTGGTTCGCGCAGGTAGAAGGTCAGTTTATGATAGCTAACATTACTGACGACACCACGAAATTCTACTTCGTGACTGGACATCTGGATCCTCAATACTCCAAAGAGGTGAAAGATATAATAACGGCCCCACCTGCAACACACAAATTCGAAAGGCTGAAGGAAGAGCTCATCAAGCGGCTGTCTGCATCCCGGGAGCACAAAATCCAGCAGCTCCTCATGCACGAAGAGCTGGGAAACCGCAAGCCATCACAGTTTCTTCGGCATCTTCAAGGCCTCGCTGGAACAACAGTACCCGACGACTTCCTGCGCAGCATATGGTGCAGCCGCCTCCCCAGCAACCTGCAGACGCTGATTGCGTCGCAACCTGCCACTTCGCTGGAGGCCTCCGCTGACCTGGCGGACCGCGTCCACGACATCGTCGCGCCCGCACCACACGTTGCTTCGACTTCAGCAGCACCCGTTCCAGGATCCGTCGAGTCAATGGCGAACGACATCGCAGAGCTGAAGGCTGCCTTCAGGAACCTCACGACGCAGCTCAACCGACAATCCCAGCCAGGACAACGTTCCCGTTCCAACCACCGACAGAACGACAACCAGCGCAGAAGATCAAGATCGCGATCGCAATCAAATTACCAGCGATTTCCGATATGCTGGTACCACAGTCGGCACGGCAGCAAGGCGGATCACTGCGTCAAGCCCTGCGACTTCGAAAAGTCGGGAAACGCCAGATGCAGTCAGTAATGGCGACAGATGACTGCACTACTTCTCCTGGTCGCCTCTTCTTGACTGACCGCCGATCGAAGCTCCGCTTTCTAGTGGACACCGGAAGCGACGTCTGCGTTTTCCCCCGTTCGGCGCTGCAGGAACGTCGAGTGAAGACCGGATACGAGCTGACCGCTGCCAACGGGAGCGTCATCCACACCTACGGATTAACCCAGCTCAATTTAGATTTAGGACTTAGGCGCGATTTCCCCTGGAACTTCATTGTTGCGGACGTCACTAAAGCCATAATTGGAGTGGACTTCATGAGCCACTATGGCCTTGTTGTCGACATCCGCAACAAACGTTTAGGGCGTATTAGAGACAACTTAACGTCAATGTCTACTGACATTTATTTTGATAATGCTCCTAATGACAATGTATTTTCTGTTAAGGTTCCATTCGGCGGCGACTCACGTTTCCATAAACTCTTAGCTCAATTTTCTCTTATCACTAAGCCAGCTGGCACAGCTCCCCACACACACATGCACAACACTGTCCACCACATCCGCACCATCCCCGGTCCACCTATTTCATGTTCCCCTCGCAGGTTAGCTCCGGATAAGCTGAAGTTGGCGAGGCAAGAATTCGACCTTATGCTTAGCAGTGGTACTGCACGACCTTCAGAGAGTCCGTGGTCGTCTCCCCTACATTTAGCCCCTAAAAAAGATAATGGCTGGCGCCCCTGCGGAGACTACAGACTACTCAACTCCCGGACTATCCCCGACAGGTACCCAATCAGGCACATTCACGACTTCGCCCACAGCATATCCGGTTGCAAGGTCTTCTCGACGATTGATCTGGTCAAGGCCTACAACCAGATCCCGGTGTACGAGGAGGACATCCCTAAGGCCGCCATAACGACCCCGTTTGGCCTCTACGAGTTCCCCTTCATGAGTTTTGGACTCAGGAACGCAGGCCAGACGTTCCAGCGGTTCGTTGACGAGGTAACGCGCGGTCTAGACTTCTGCTATTGCTACCTAGATGACTTTTTAGTCTTCAGCCAGTCGGAAGAAGAGCACGAAAGTCATCTACGGCAGCTGTTCGAGCGAATGCAGAAGTACGGCATCGTGGTAAACACCACAAAATGTGTTTTTGGCGTACAGGAGGTAGACTTCTTAGGATACCACATTTCCGCAGCTGGAACAAAGCCGTTGGAAGCCAAGGTTCAGGCCATCAAAGAGTTCCCTGCGCCGACAACTATTCGGGAATTAAGGCGTTTTCTAGGCATGATGAACTTTTACAGGCGTTTTATACCAAACGCTGCAAAAGTTCAAGCGCCCCTAAACGCCTTACTTGCAGGTTCCTCGGTGAAGGCCAAGGATCCGGTGAACTTGGTTGGTGAATCCCTTGCAGCTTTCGAAGAGACGAAAGAGAGTCTCTGCAATGCTGCACTTCTCTTCCATCCTGATTGCGAAGCTAAACTAGCGTTAGTCACTGACGCTAGTGACTTGGCAATGGGAGCAGTACTGCAGCAGCGTAAGGATGAAGTATGGCAGCCGTTGGCGTTTTTCTCACGAAAACTCAGCCCGGCCCAGCAGAAATACTCTCCTTACGACCGCGAGCTGCTCGCCATCTATGAGGGGATCAAGTACTTCCGGCATATGGTGGAAGCAAGAGACTTTACGGTCTATACAGACCACAAACCTCTCTGCCACGCCTTCAGCGAACGGAAGAAGACTTGCTCGCCACGACAATACAGGCACCTGGACTTCATCTCGCAATTCACCAGTGACATTCGGCATATATCCGGTTCGGATAATGTCGTTGCCGATACACTGTCGCGAATTGACGAGATCCAAAGTCCAGTTGACCTGGAAGTCCTAGCGAAATCCCAAGCAGCTGACGCCGAGTTATCTTCTTTTCTCTATGACGAGTCAACGTCACTACGCTTAGAGAAGATAAGAGACTCGGGTTGTAAGGTTGACATTTACTGTGACACGAGCACTGGCGCTCCAAGACCTTTCGTTACCAAACCATTGCGAAAGCAAGTCTTCGACAGCCTCCACTGCTTGAGTCACCCTGGCGCAAACGCTACTGCTAAACTAATAGCACAACGTTACGTTTGGCCAGGAATGAGAAGAGACTGTCGAGATTGGTCACGATCGTGTTTGGATTGCCAGCGCTCCAAGGTCAACCGTCACGTCTCTGCACCTCTAGGCTCCTTCGACTTACCGAAAGCTCGATTCGCCTTCATCCATATCGACCTTATTGGTCCTATGCCAATTTCCAACGGCTTCCGTTATTGCCTGACCGCCGTAGACCGCTTTACCAGGTGGCCAGAGGCGGTACCAATAGCGGACATTACAGCGGAAACAGTGGCCAAGGCTCTTCTCTCCGGGTGGATCGCACGATTCGGTTGCCCGGTTGATATCGTTACCGACCGCGGACGACAGTTCGAATCCGAACTATTCGGGTTCCTGGCCAAATTAGCCGGTTTCAGGCACCGCAAGACGACGGCATATCATCCAGCTTCCAACGGCCTCGTGGAAAGATTCCACCGCCAGCTGAAGACTGCAATTACATGCCACGCAGACGGCAACTGGACAGAAGCTCTACCCCTAGTTCTATTAGGCATACGAAGCGCAGTCAAGGAAGACCTGAAGTCATCGTCGGCCGAACTGGTGTATGGAGAGCCCTTGCGGCTCCCTGGTGAATTTTTTCATAACGCCATCACCGGTACGACCGACATGACTGACTACACCGCCAGACTGCGCAGAATCGCCAAAAACATACGGCCCGCACCCGCGTCTCGTCACAGGGATAACAAATCCTTCGTGTATAAAGACCTCGCTGCATCATCGCACGTCTTCCTACGAGAAGAAATGCAGCGAGGAACGTTTCAGCCAGCATACACCGGCCCACACGAAGTCATTCAGCGAGGAGACAAAGTTTTTAAAATTTGGTGTAAAGGCAAAGCGGTGAATGTGTCCATAGACCGCCTCAAACCAGCTTTTATTCTGTCTAACTCTGCGACTCCTGATCCTATCCCGAATTCCGAGCCTATTCCCGGTCCAGATCCTATCCCGGACCCCATCACTTCTCCCCCCGAACGTACCACGCGCTCGGGCAGAAGAGTCCGCTTCCCGGATTTCTTTCGCCCGTAGTAACGGTCTTCGGAAGGGAGTGATGTGGGGATCTTCCCCACTTATTTATTTTGTATTTATGTGAACATGTTATTTATTTACATAATGTATTTATTTATGTATTCTCATATTAATATTTAATGTCTATTTAATATATTCAATACATATCTTATTTATACATGTTCATACTTACGTTCATACTTCCATACATTATCCGTTCACACTCACTTACCGTTCATACTTCCTACTCTGTCCTTAACTTACACCTCTTATGACACATATTTAGTAATACCCTCATTTCTTCTATTATTTTTATGTACGTAATTATTCTATTCTTTCCGAGTCGCCAGTCGTTCTGGAATACTCCTACCGTGCGCACTACCTGTAACCGTGTAACCCGTTTGTGAACTTTTATTGTCTATATGTTATACGTGCCGTCCGAACTTGATTTCTATCTATCTACGTTTGTGTTTGTGCTGTTTGTGACTTTCTATCTACATTACTTAAACTCTATTGTGCTGTGACTTTTATCTTCTATCCGTGAACACGGAACTGTACCTACCTTCCGCTCCTTCATATCTAACTGTAGTGGACGTGAATAAAATACAGTGAGTTGAAAAACATCTTTTACTTCAACGCCGATACCATCACGCAACCCTACACCCAATTACAAATTCAGATACTGAATTTTCCTTTACTTTGGCATACGTATAAAATAAACATCTGATTGGATTAACACCCATTGCGTATAGCTTAGAACTAAGCTGTTGTTTACTTTGTACTACGTGATCTTCCTTAATGCATAGAAAATCTTAATCCGTGTTAAGATAAACCGGAACAATCTTAACGAGAATTGCACGAATGTGCCTTTGTCTGTGGATGTTTTATTCTATATGCGTATAGGAGTTGGATGGAGTTACCTATTACTGGACAATTCTACATCTAGGCCTTGTTGTTATGCTCAAAGCTTGTTACGGTGCGGGTTCTAGATACCTGATATACCAATGATAAAGCTTTCATTTATTATCATTAATTGTGACCTATTTTTATCTTTTCCACTCGAATCTTGAAGTAAACAAACACAACGATCCCGCTACAATATTCATACATGAATACGGACTGAATAATGATGCACACAAGTGAAAAAATTACGCTCATTCAGCTGAGCACTTTAAATGGCTACGTAGACAGTAACTGCCACAAGCATCCATCACGGAGTTTGTCATCGCCCCCTTGTGTTGCCCATATTTAGTCTGCAGCGAGTTCTGCGTACTATTCACAAGGACTCAGTGGTACTATTACTATCACAGTTAAGCTATGGTTCCGTCGGAGTTTCGGTACAGAGATTGAACTTTCTATACAAACGACATGTCGCTTAGTCCGGCTTAAATATTGGCTAAACTTGAAATAATATTCTCGCCAACAGCTTGCTTCAATGTGTCAAATATTTAAGTTGATTTACGTCAAATAAGGCACCTAATATTTGGTATGAAGATGAACTAAGACGACAGCTGAACAACTGTTTCACTCACATATTATGTCACGGTTAAAATGTTTGTCACTGTTTATCGCTTGGGCGATTTATGAAAATAAAGCTACTACTAGACTTGAGTGGAGTCACAAACAAAAAAAAAAATTGCTAAGTAAGAATTCAAATAGGCACTACAATCCTACTTCTATTTAGAAGAATCTGGAATATTAGCCCCTAAATATGTCAAAGGCGTTAACAGTTCCCGTCAGTAAATCACACAGATGTTATCCATTACATTGTCTCGTTCGATGGAACGTTGGCAATGCTTTTGTTTATTTTGTGGTGTTAATATCCGAGGAAATTCGAGTATATATTATCATGTGATCTCACAATTTTCCTCAGCATAAAAATCGCAGAATATTTTTAAGAATAACATGGCAGATTATTTTATAAAGTAATTCTATCTCTCTATCGCGGAAAAAGCCCACCTAGTAAATATTTTTTATACACTTAATTAAATATTTTGCTTTTAAGCTGCAAGTAATAAAAGACCGCAACACTCCAATTAACCTGTAAACTTTTTCATTTACTTTAATGAATTCTGTTTGGCGGAGCCCGTTTGGCTTTTACCAATAAAATATAGATCGAATGTTCAAAAAGCACTACAAAACATGTTTTATAAGCGCTTGAAAAAAGTGCTGTTCTATAGTGTCGGCCGAAGAATGTTACCGCCCCAATTTTTCCCGTTGGTAATTCACATAGGTCTATGTACTGTTAATGTTAACTTACTAAGCCTTAGTCTTTATAGCATAATTTTATCTATTTACCATTCCGACGTTTCAAGCGCTTTGCAGTTGCTCGTAGTCTCTACTACCGACTGAAACGCTTAAAATATTTACTAACCAAACAATACGCTTTTTTAACGTTTTTCGACGGAAGGATACAAATAGACAGGAGTCCATCAATAACCTTAAAAACAACATAAAATAAAACAGAAAATAAGCTTTTTCAAGGGAAAAGAAAAATGGCTGTTTACAACTTCCGCTCTTCAACAAGCGAGAAGTTTAAAAGTTCAAATGCCTCAAGGTTTATATTAAGTCAAATACCAAGAGCGCGAAATTACTAAAGTTGCCATGCTAATGATATTTGACAGCTTAATATACCACTTTTCCAGGAGCAGTACCTAGTATCATTTTGATGCCTGTCCTATGTAAATATTTTGGCAAAGGTTGCCTGGAAGAGATCGCTGTTAGCGATAAGGCCGCCAATTGTACAATTAGTTAAGTTTGTTTTCTTATATATTGTTTTGTCTATTTAATCTATATTTGCCTGTATTATCATGATAACCACCCATATAACGTCCCAATATTAAGAACTGATTCCCCAAAACAACCCATTATTATTAGTCTGGTGATACACTAAAGTTACGGCAAACTACAACTTGTACTACTTAATAATGTCCATTGAAGCTGTTATACTTGTGTTAAGTTGTAGTTGACCTATTCTGATTTAACTGGTAAAATAAATTACTTGTAACATTAATAAGTTACCTTCTTATGGTAAATTAAATAGTATACGCATGTTAGCCTTAATTTTTATTGCACTTTCAAACCAACACAAATGTAAAAATGCAAAACATTAGGATAAACAAATGAACGTAGTGCATTGTTATCTAAAGTATGTACTCGTATTATGCATAAGATAGTTAGCTTATTACGTTACTATAAAAAGTCGCACCTTAAGTGACCGAACTCCAAAGAGTCATCTGAACCGAGAGCTCCACAGACTGCTAAAAGCTTTGGGATATAAAGCTTTAGCAACCCACCATGGAATAGGTAAAAGCCAGGTTATTATGCTCATCAACATAATGTGCTCCGGTGAAGGTTAATAAGTACGGATATTTTCACATTTTGATACCCATTTCAGTTTCAATGATGATTTTGCTCATTTAAGGATTGGAACGTCGATTAGGTACGTGAAATGCTTATTGGGTAGATAATTGTGCTGATGGTTAGATTTTTTCAATATCCCTGAAAGAATAGCGTTCTGAATAGTATAACTTTTAAATTGACGTTGTATAACTATGAATGGATTTTTCCGCAACAGTGATTACCTATTCCGGTAGGACAATTTCTAGGTTTTGACTAATATACAAATAATAACATGATGAATTTTATTTTATTAGAATTTTAACTTAATTATTTATGATTTTTGGGACAAATTATTTAAAAGAAATGCTTAGTTAGTTCGTAAATAAGCACGAAACCAAAGAAACAGTGCAAGTTACGTGTGTCATGTGCACAAAAAGTGTTAATGATAATGATGATCATTACTTATCTCCAAAACTTATCTTCAGGATATGAATAAAAACAAGCATCAAATGTCGATCTACCCCATCCCTGAACTGCGTCAAGATCTTATTTGAATGTAAAAACCACTTTGATTTATTGCATGAATTTGGGTTCTAGAGGTCCCAAGCCGCATTTATTTTGTCCCAGGGTTTATTTATAAGCGGTTTTGTGTAACATTGATAGATGGGCTTAATGGGCATTCTGTATTGGCACAGGTAATGCTACATTTTACACTTTCATTGTTTCAAAATGAATTTCAATTGCATGATGAGTTAATGCCTTGAAACATCAATCAATGTTAATGAAAAGTACCTACAACTTTACGAATGAATAATTTGAATGTTAGAGTTGGTCTGACTTTTTTTTAATTTAGATAAGTTGTGTTTAGAGGTGCGAATTTACTTATAACCCGAAGCGTTTAGTCCAAAAGCTTTTATTATGTGTTTAACTTCTAGATATGAAGATTAAAGTGACGATCTGGAGGTTATTTTTTTTTTGCACTAAGCTTGTGTTGGCACAAATGTCCTATATACTTTAAGAATATTAAACATATTTCGTTGTTTAAACTATACAAACAGAACACCCTGACACCGGAACAAACATCGGCAGATCGTAAAAATTTTTGTTCCGAGGCGGGAATCAATCGAACCTGCAATCACCTGCGTCGCAGGCAGACCTTTCCCCGCTGCGCCACAGAGGTCATCGAGGAGATAGTGTTTAACAACTTTGTCTCGGCGTAAAAAAATCAACACAAAACGGAATCCTGCCCTACACAAATTTATTTACCCAATGAAAATACTAATGTGTCTTGCTACATGTAATTTCCATTAATCTAGTGTTTTTATTCATTGAAACGTTGAAAGATACTCTATACTCGCATAAAATGAAATTAACCTACGAGAATAAAATAACTGGAATTAATGCCACCCATCTGCTCGTTTCATACATTTACGGTTATCATTTATATAAAAGCATTTGCATGTATGTAAAAATAATAATTTCCTTTATTACGTACCTGAATAATTACATTACATATTTGTATAATTTATAGGGTTCCGTAGAAAAACAGTTGCCGTTTGGTGCTGGTGTAAGAATAGTATATCTCTTCTAGGAATTTTTAACATTCAAAAAATGATTTTAAAAGGTATTAAAAGCATACTAAAGTAATTTAACCTTTAAATTTAAATTTTATAACATACTAGCCTCCGCCCGCGGCTTCGCCCGCGTGGAAATAAAAAGTAGGCTATGTTCTGTCTCAGGGTCTAAAGATTGTCTGTACCAAATTTCATCAAAATCGGTTGAGAGGTTTAAGCGGGAAAGCGTAACAGATAGACAGACAGACAGACAGACAGAGTTACTTTCGCATTTATAATATTAGTAAGGACTAGCTTCCGCCCGCGGCATCGCCCGCGTGGAAATAAAAAGTAGGCTATGTTCTGTCTCAGGGTCTAAAGATTGTCTGTACCAAATTTCATCAAAATCGGTTGAGAGGTTTAAGCGGGAAAGCGTAACAGATAGACAGACAGACAGACAGAGTTACTTTCGCATTTATAATATTAGTAAGGATAACATAAGAGCTTCGATGTCACAAAAAAGTCCAAGAGTTGATTCTAGAAAAAACTGGAATACCTCTGACAGTCTTCACGCTCTTAACCAGAATATTTATTCCCTAACTTTCAATATTACAGGATCATAAAATATCGACCGAGTAAGGAATGCTAATCGAGTTAAGTGGTCAATAATATCTTTATAGGACGTATTAGTTCTTACGAGCTTCCTGTTATGAAAGAGTCCATAGAATCGATAAGGACAACCTTAGTTCTATAAAAAAACAAGAAAAGTGGCATTGACAGATGTTCTAGACAGTATTTAATACATAAAAATATCCCGTTAAGGCGGTGTAGTCGATCAGCGACGACAAACCTTTGTTCTTCTATTTAAATAAAAAAATAAAATAATAACTGCTTTTCCACAGTTTTAATTTCAATAAATTACTAATCATTACCAAAAGACAAATCAAAGTTAAGACTAGAACAGCTTAAAGATTACCGTCTAGAACTTTTAGACCAGGGTTTTTAATTTTTTACAAGGAAAAAAATAGTAGTAGAATGAAACCCATTAGAAAAGGAGGGGAATATGATAAAAATGAAAGGAAAAATAAATTACGGTCGATCTGAGTTCGGGAAGTGGGAGGGGGTGGGCTTTTAAGGGGAGAAAATGGTTTATCTCGATTTGCGGTGAAACTACAAGTCCTATGAAAAAAAGTTATATGGCAAAGTTGTAGGTAATAAAACGATCTACAACTTTTAATTCACAACTTTTTTACATAACGTCAAAATGTATGTGAAAAATTCAAATAACCAAGTTTTTTGTTTTTTTAATTTATCTTTTTCAAAAATTGTTATTTTTCTACGAAATTTGTTGAAAACTTACCTATTTATGTCCCAAATACACTGTGATTTATTTGATTGAAAATATTATTGTTTTCACCTTATTTTGACTTAATTTTCAAAAATATAGACTAATTTTCAATCGAAAATTCACGTGTTAAAATATTAGCTTTTTTATAAAAGTCGGTGTGCTTTATGTTCATTGAAATCTCTATTTTCTGATAGTTAAAAAAAATATATACATTACCATAGTAAATATTCTCAGAAAATGCACAAACCCGAAACAAAAATTTGTATCATTAGGTACAATTGCATCATAAAAATGTGATTTTGTCTTTTCAGACTATATTATAATAATAATAATATAATAATCTGTTTGTATAATGTGCAATAAGTCGGATTATACGCAATTATATGAAATAAAAATTGCAAAAATCACATTTTTATGATGCAATTGTACATAATGATACAAATTTGTTTCGGTGTTTTGCATTTTCTGAGAAAATTTACTATAGTAATGTATATATTTTTTTTAACTATCAGAAAATAGAAATTTCAATGGACATAAAGCACACCGACTTTTATAAAAAAGCTAATATTTTGACACGTGAATTTTCGATTGAAAATTAGTCTATATTTTTGAAAATTAAGTCAAAATAAGGTGAAAACAATAATATTTTCAATCAAAAAAATTACAGTGTATTTGGGACATAAATAGGTAAGTTTTCACCAAATTTCGTAGAAAAATAACAATTTTTGAAAAAGATAAATTAAAAAAACAAAATAGAATAGAATAGAATAGAATATTTTTATTAAATTAAATAGTTATTTTACAGTATAAAACCAATTATAACTACCTTAAGCTAACTTATGTCTAACTAAAACTAATCTAACATAATAGAATATATAAACAACAAAAATACAAGTCTGAATACATGTTGCATATATAACAAATACATTACTAACTAAAACAACAATTTACAATATATAATTTCTTTAAATACATTAATACTAATATTACTAATTAAAACTAAGAAAATATGTTAACGATTTATGAACTAAATTGATATTATCGTTAAAAATATCTATTTGTTGATAATAATTTAAAAATGCATTCAACAATAGAAGTGCGCGTTGCGTCGGCGCATTGTTGGCGTGGCGCGTTCTGGTCGAGAGAGTGTCGAACAACCGGCGTCGGCGACGTACTCCTCTCAGGTAGTTGTTCGGGACATATAGAGACATTTTTTCTAATATGGATGGATTATTCACTCTGTTGCTCAACATTAGATAGTAATGCATAGCTAAATGTAGTTTACGTCTGAGCAGCAGAGTTTCAAGTCCAACCATACCAGACACAAACAAAGAAGGATAAAGAAACGGATAGTACCCATATAAACGTTTATAAATGTACCTCGCAAATTTTCGCTGTACTCTCTCGATCATGATAGAGTATTTGGCTTTTCGTGGATCCCATGCAATTGAGCTGAATTCGAGTTTGCTACGCACGAAGGCATTGTACAGCAAAATAGCAATCTCTACATTCTTGAATTGGGATGAACTTCTCATAATAAAGCCTAGAGTTTTGTTTGCTTTTTTGCACATTTGTGAGATGTGATCTCGAAAATTGAGCGAACTGTCTTCCATAATTCCTAGATCTCTAATGCTATTTACTCTCTCAAGGTTAGAGCCGCACAGTGAGTAATCAATTCTTTCTATAACTTGTCTCCGAGTGAAAGTAATCTCCTTGCATTTTGAGACGTTAAATGCTAGCTTATTTAATGTACTCCACTGTTCGACAGCCTCTATATCTTGTTGAAGTAGCAAGCAATCGTCCACTGAGCCGATAGAACGGAATATCTTCAAATCATCAGCAAACATCAGACACTGAGAGTTGGTGACATGAGAGGGAAGATCATTAATCATGGCCAAGAATAGAGTCGGCCCTAGATTGCTACCTTGACTTACTCCGGATCTAGTGTAATATTCATCAGATTTGAAGTTTTTGATCTGAACATATTGTTTCCGACCGTCAAGATAGCTAGCAAAAAATCCCAGAAGTCGGGAGGAAGCCCCCATCAATGAAAGCTTGGTTAACAATATATCATTGTCCACCAAATCAAACGCTTTCCGGAAATCCAGGAATATAGAGTCTACTTGCATTCCGGAATCCATTTTATCTGATAAGTAGTCAACAAAACAAATATGATTTGTTGTAGTAGATCTAGCCGTACGGAAGCCATGTTGTGCATCGTCAAGAATAGTATCTAATTGTAGAGTTAAATGTCTATTAAGGACCGATTCGAAAACCTTAGAGAAGGCCGACAAAATTGCGATAGGGCGGAAGTCACTTACTTCGGATGAACCGGTCTTGGGCACTGGTGTGACTCTAGATGTCTTCCACCTACTAGGATAACAACATCTTTGCAAGGACAAGTTATAAATGTGTAGCATTGGCTTGCACAAAGGGTTTATGCAGTCTTTAATCATGAAAGGTGGAATATAATCTGGTCCTGCAGCGGAAGATGCTTTAAGACGACGAACCGCTCGACGTATATCAGTCTCCGATATACTCTCAATGTCAACTGAACATATATTACCAGAACTAGTTTGCTGGCTAGCTAGCAATGGGTCTAATTTAGGGACTTCATCCAGGAATACCGAACCAAAATAATCTGCAAAAGAATTCACTGCTTCCTGTCCTACAACTGTTTTTCCATTGATCGAATAACTGTCAAACTGTTTTCTGTCATTACGTCTATCCTTAATGTATTTCCAAAATTGTGCCGGATCTTGACTTATATTGGATCCTACCTTATTTATATATTCATTGAAAGACACGTGAATAAGGTCTTTTACATGGCTTCGATAGTATTTAAATACCTCTCCATTAAATTCCAAACCTAGTTGTTTATATTTACGAAGATGAAAATATTTTAATTTAATTTTATTTATAATTTCAAAAGTGAACCAAGGTGGATATTGACGACGCGACTGAGAAACGTTGGATCTACGAATAGGCACAGAATCAGTAAAAGCGTTGCACAGATTATAATAAAATTGATCAGTGGCTGCATCAACGTCCTTTTGCGATAATACGTTAGACCAGTCCATTGAAAAAATATTAGAATAGAGGCTGTGAAAATCAGCTTTTTTGAAATTCCACTCGTGTATATAAAGTTGGTTTTGTCTGTTTGGCGAATGAAAAAGGGAACCCGAATCTGTTGTTTCGATAGAGATTTGAGAAGAATAAGGGAACAAAAGCTTTATATTCAGAGGAGGATGATAGCCTTCTGCCGCAACCAGAGGTTCATCATCTCTACAGACCATAACGCTGCCAGCCTTAAAGTTTGTGCTTAAAACAAGATCAAGCATACGATCATCTTTATTTAAAACACAATTATGTTGCATTAAGTTACAAAAATTTAAAAAACATTCAAATTGAGATTGCACGTTAAAGCTGCATGAGTTTAAATTGAAATCGCCAATAATAATAATTTTGTACGACGCAAATTTACATGTGAGATTTTCTAGGCAATCTAAAACATTTAAATATTGCTTATCATTATAGCTAGGCGGTAAATAAACAACACAAATAATAAATATAATATTTTTCAAAACTAATTTAACAATTATTAACTCATTATCATTTGTTAAACCATCAACATCCGTGATAATTTTAGCTGAGAGATGATTGCGCACAGCTAACAACACACCCCCATATCCCACATCTCCTGTACGATCTTTACGAAAAACTGTAAATCCCGGAGGAAATATCTCCGCATTAAAAACTGAGCTATTCAAAAAAGTCTCGCATAAAGTTATTATGTCAGACGAACAAGCTGAAACATTATTAAAGAACTCCATGGTTTTGGTTCTAAGACCTCTTACATTTTGATAATAAACGTTTAGTTCTCTAGTTAACTTACAATTTTTGTCCTTCTTTGACTTTGGGACGAAAGGACTGCCTCCAAGGCTTTATACATATATCTTCGGCCCAATTCTCTGAAGACATAATAATACTCTCTAATTTTGATGGTACATCTAACTTAAACGATGCATAGTTACCGCGAGCTTTAAGTTCCGTAATGGTGCAGACGCTTCCATCACAAAAAGAGTCCAGGTGTTCTCGAATATCTTCCCCAGTGGTTCCGACCTTCAAATAATACAGGTGAAGTTGCCGACGGCGCTCCGCAGCTACTAATTTTGTGGAGCCAGGTCCAGCGGCTCCCCGAATGACGCCAATAGGTGCGTTACGACTACTTTTCTTCGAGACATCAATCCAGTTACCTCCTGATGGTTCAATAAACGTTTGATTTTCCTCCCCAGACAATTGCTCAGTTGATATTGTCTCTTGCAGAGCAATATTACCTCTGGAATAGGAAGTCTTCACACGCGAAGAGCCTTTTCTACTGTGATTCGCTGTACTGGTATCACGGCCACTCAGGTCGCAAGATCTGTTATCATTCTTACGATTATGTTGCTTTTCAGACGAGTTTTCAGTAGTTTCAGAGCAAACATTTACGCTACAAATGCATCGGGCTTCATTTTCCACTATCTTGTGGTGTAATGCTTGTACATGGGACACCATAGCCTTCAAGTTTGGCCTCATAAGTTGTTATTGTACTTAGCGCAAGCCCAAGTTGAATCTTCAGCGATGCGATCTCCTCTCTAAGACTACGAATATCGGAAGATACTGCAGCAAAATCAGCGTTATCTGATCTAGGCCCGGGATTAGGAGTCACAGGGGTATTAGACCTGTTGCGATGGGTAACATTTAGGTCACGCTTCTTAGAGTTACCGACTGGTGTAAGACTGTTGTCCCCACCTTTCTTAGCAGCACACCGGCACTCAGGACACTCCCAGAGGGTTTTTGGATGAGTAGGAATTCTTCCTCCGGCACAAAGATGATGATATAGCTTGCCACAATCTTCAAGAGCACACCGCAAAAACTCCTCGTCTGGTAGAATAGCAGTACTACATGCAGCGCAGCTCATTGTTGAATATATAAAAGCAAGCGTGTAAGCGGTTGCTATTTAGAAATGGGCAGGCGTTGCAAGGAATGGTGCGAAGGCGCTGAAGTTCGTTGACACCGTAGGGGTCAGTGACCGACCGGTGCAGCGCTTGCGCGGCGTAAGCGATGCTCGGGTTGTCGTAGGTCAGTGATATGCAGCCGTTTGCAAAAATTTTAAATGATTTTTGCCTATAACTTCGTTATTTTATGTCCGAATTTAACGAAATAAACACTAAACAAACGGCAAAATCACTAATTACGCACTGGCACAACTTTATGCAAATAGGTTAGGATTTTACACTTTTTAGCTTTAAATTTCACGGAGCGAATAAAATAAGCTGTTGCGTCGAACCGTACTCGACAGAGACTGAAACTGAGAACTGACAGAAACTGAGAAAAAACTTGGTTATTTGAATTTTTCACATACATTTTGACGTTATGTAAAAAAGTTGTGAATTAAAAGTTGTAGATCGTTTTATTACCTACAATTTTGCCATATGACTTTTTTTCATAGGACTAGTAGTTTCACCGCAAATCGAGATAAACCATTTTCTCCCCTTAAGAGCCCACCCCCTCCCACTTCCCGAACTCCGATCGACCGTAATTTATTTTTCCTTTAATATTTGTCATAATCCCCTCTTTTTCTAATGGGTTTCATTCTACTACTATTTTTTTCCTTTTTTGATCATTTTTGAAGCTATCTGCACTGGTCTATTTACAGATTAATCAAAAGTAAAATTAATAGCGTTGTAAAACAACTGAAAAGCAATTATCTTCAGAATCGTTAACTGAATAATGTAAATGAGATATAAATGAACCGTTTCGTTTGCTCAGCACATTTGGCACTAGGCAGGCAAAAAGTATGAAATTAAATTTCTACTGCAACATTACAAAGTCAGTCTTTGTTTTATGTTCTTAAATGAAATTCAGTTGAATTATACTTTTTATAAAACATTTTACTCTTTACAAAAGAAGAAGATCAAAACTATAAACAACACAAATAAGATACAGCAGGAAGCTGCTGTTAAGTAAGATACTGTACAACGAAAAGTTCAGTGATCTTAATAATAATTAATTAAAAAAAAAAGTTTTTTTCTACTCAAAAGAGAAGAAGGCATTTCAACCATTTCATATTTCGAGCTTACCACTGGGCTAGATGTCGCTCTGTAAAATTGTCCAGTAATATTTATTTATTTATATTCGAATAAAATTTCAGGCAAATTACGCTAACTTAAATTAATTAGTCTAGATAGCTCGTCAAAAGTTAATTTCCAGGCTCGAGGATCAGAATACTTTAAAACCCAGGCTTTGACTTGCAAAACACTATTCGCTTTACGAAACAGAAAAGGATTAACTAGAAGTTCTGTCCTAATAAGACCTCAATCCGGGATGGTCCCTCAGATTATAAATTGAGTCGTAAGTCAAACATCTATTTGTATTTAATCCTGAAGCGGGCAAGCTAAATGGAAAAACGTTGACCCTCCAATTCGAGCTTTGATTTTATCTAAGGTTTTTTCATTAGCAAAAGTCTTCCCGATGAGGTACATAGAAAAGGTATGGTTCAATTACTTTATTTTGAATAAAAAGTTATATTATCAGTATACTTATTACTTATCCAATTATTGTTGCTATAATTTATGACAAGAAAATATTTTTTTTTAATTGATGGATTCGGTAGTAGAGACCTTAATTTTAGTTATATTCGTTTTAATATTTTTTACAAAAGAAACAGCCCTGCGTTGGTTAGTAGTAATAGTTATATACATAATAGTTATTGACCGAGCGAGCGAAGCGAGCGAAGCGTCTACGTTTCAGCGTCGAAGAAAATGCTTTCGTATGTATGTATGCATGTATGTTTGTATGTTCTCCTCTAGAGGGCTCATTTCTCAACCAATTCTTCTGAAATTTGGTGTGTAGGTTCGTAATTAGTGTAGAATTTTTTTGTCGAGCCATTTTTTTTAATTTTTTTTAAATAGCGGAGAAAAATACCAAAAACTCATGTGGGGTGTCGTTGAATAGGTCTTTAAAAAACAATTATAGTCTGCGAAAATGATTTTTCGATAGAATCTTCCGTTAGGGAAATATTTGACTATAAAATGTTTTTAAAATAACCTTTTGTACGCATTTCGGGTTATTCCCATCAGAACATAAGATCAGATTGAAGTTGCATCGATCACACAAAAAGTTCCCAACTGATAACGGAACCGTTGTAAGTACTTTATTGAATTAAATTTTGTGCCAACGGACCATAAAATATATTTTTTCGTGTAATATAACTTTTTGTGTGATCAGATGCAACTACAATCTGATCATATCATCTGATGGGAATAACTCCTACTCATTTCTATCAAACTGAAAGAAACGCGTTTTGTATTTTCATAACTAGATGTCGCTAGAGGAAAAATTAAAACGCGCCATCAATTCTAAGACGGATGACGAATGACGATTTGGTGTTCCTTTGGTTGGTTGAGTAGTTCGTTGTCTCCTTAGTAAATTCGCAGTAAAATATTAATTTCTATTAATTGCATTTAAATTGAACATAGATGAAGACGATTACTCTTCTTCACCATAAAATGAGTGCAAGAAGAGGTCTACTGAGTCAGTTTTCCAACATTTTTTCTCAGCCAACAACAATATTTCGGCTGTGGTCTATGTATGATAAGAACTTCATAAATTTTGATCGTGATACAGTAACTTATTGCAGCCTATTTGATATTGAGGCAGTTCTTACTCAAGGTAATTTTTACACCTTTACCACTCAGGGCATGACTGTGGGGGACGGAAATTCGACAAAGAGTATTTTCTTTTCGATTCTCATTTGTAAACAAGGATTAGAGGAATTATTACCAATTATTAGCTTACGCATATAAATGTCTATATGCCAGTCTAACCTATGAGTAATTTAGAGAACTTAAATATTGCATACATACAACAAAAGAAAATAAAACTTAGGAAGCTTACATACTAAGATAATAAAGAATAAGTATATTATAACACTTAAATTATTTTCTATATTAGATATCTGCAGATAGTAGGTACAAACTTTTGTTCCCAGGCGGGCATCAAACTCGCAGCCTCATGCGTCGCAGGCAGACCTTCGCCCGATGCGCCATTAAGGTTGTCGAATTGGACTATGTTTCATTACTACTATTGGTGGACATTTGTGGTTGATTGCAATGTAAATGATAACTTGCGAGTCTATTCAATCGTTATTCTTATTCGATCCGCAGAATAAGGATTTACTTAGATTTTGGGGAAGCGATCAAAGTTGGTCTATGACAAAATAAAAAAAGTGGCCAAGGTGCGAGTCAGACTCGCCCATGTAGGCTTCCGCAGCAATTGTTTATATTAAATAGTTTATGACGTATTATAAAAAAACTACTTGATAAATTTTGTTCAAACCAATTTTCGTTGTTAGTTTTTATGGTTATGTGCAATATACACCGTGGTCGACAATAACCCGAAAGATTTAAACCACGTATTTTTGACGACATTACGAGTAAATAATGTTATATCAACATGGGTCTAATTATGTGTCTTAATTAAATTACAATTTCGGTACAAATTAAATCTTATTAATTGCCCGCTTCTTTGTGAACAAGCCGTTAGGTAAGAAACTCAAGTTGAAGAACAGAGAGCTAGCATGACACTTCACGAATCGCTCAGAAATCACACGACGAACCAGAAGTGTCAAGTTATGTCTAGCACGATGTTTGTATTGAAATTATTTTTATTTATTGGCACCACAAAATATGACATGCTCACGCCCTTAGGGTGTGTTAGACTGGAGATTTTTTAACTTTTGATTTGTTGTAAATAATTCATATCTCCTTAATTATGAGTTTTTGGACTATGTGTTACATAACTTTTTATACTCTAATTAGGCTATAGTATCGTTAGCTCTTTCGGGTTATTAGCGATCACGGTGTATATATTTTCTAGATTTATCATCCTCTTATTTTAGAAATTAGAGGGGGGGGGAGGGACATTCTGTTTTCCACTTTGGAAGAGTCTCACGTCCAAACTATTAAGTTTAGAATTAAATGATATTAGAAACATTGTTATGATTTTACGGAATACACGTACCTACCAAATTTCAGCTTTATAGATCTTATAGTTTCGGAGAAAAACGGCTGTGACATACGGACGGACGGACGGACATGACGAATCTATAAGTCCGTTTTTGCCATTTGGCTTCGGAACCCTAAAAATGGTTCTATGACATCCGATAATTTTTGAGCCCGCATGCATGATTACATGCTGTAGGTTACTCATACTTTTAAGCAAAGCTAAAAGTAGTATTCGATTTTAGGACTAGGCAATCCCTGCGACTTATGAGTTCTCAAAACTGTATCAATATGCACAGATTCCATCACTGTTGGACCAGAATACATATAGCTAAGCAATGCATCTTCGTTTCTGCTTGGAAGCCTTTGTTTGGTTGGATGTACATAATGTTTTATTTATTTATTATTTATTTCTGGAAGATGCATCGGATTCAAATGAATCACTTAATTTTGTCTATAACTTTTTGATGATGTTAGTCCTCGCGAGGTCTACAGCTCACAGAGCCACTAGTTATATAATAGTTAGATGTCATTGTGTAAATTGTCCAGCAATATTTATTTATTTATTTATTTAGTTGACCTTCTCTCTCAGCTGTCACCAAAACTAACTCGTGGGAAATTCACAGTACGTTTAACCTTTTCTGCTCCAGCTTATTGCATTCAATAAGTATTTCCGTCCCCCAAGCGTTACACGGACATACGGCAGAACAACACCCCATTTTTGCAATTCCTATTAAACAAGAATTTACGTCACTTTGCCAACAAATAAATCGGGAATAACCCGAGTACTGTGTACTGAAAATCGTGTTTGCGGGATTATGTTGGCGTTGTAACAGATAAAAGTCGTTTTTGCTTCGGAAGTTTCTTCGAACGGTCGCCATTCTTATTAAGAGAATACGTGGGTTTTGTTAGATTCGTGGACGTTAATCTTTTTTCAAGACAAACGTGTTATCCATGAGAGCTACAATATTCCTTTCTTCAAGGAGCTATAATTTCTTCTAAGAATATCTTTGTCGGTAAGTACCTAATATAATTCGTCTTTTCTTGTTCAGAATAATTATGTAAATAATTAATGTAAGCACTAAATATGTAATTAACGATAAAAAGACCTCATATAATACGAGTACTTCTTGAATCTCTATTTTGTCCGAAAGTAAGGGTGCTTTTAGATCTAAAGCTTTTTATGTTGGTACGGAAATTCGTTGTTTTTCCAATCACTAGTTACATGACACGTGTTTCGTCGGAAATGGCCTAATTTTTGGAAAATCATTTTATTGTAGAAACTAGAAAATAATATCTATAAATGATCTGTGAGAAAAATGTCGTCATCATAAAGTACTATTTTACAGAATTACAAAATGTAATATGGTTAAAACAACGTACACCTGCCAAATGTGTGGCTTGTATACTCAAACATTCATTATTTGTTTAATTCTCTACAAAACACAGACACCAAATTCGAAACCCATTAAAAACTAATTTACACGGGCATCCTACATTATACCCCGAACAAAAACCGGGTGCAACCAAATTGCTGGAACCACTATCTTCTATGCTAATCCTAGCTGGTTTATTGCTTGTCGCGACACTAAAGCTTGGGGCCACTTTACTTCCGCCACGTGATATCAACTACATACGTAACCGTAACTTTCTGCCTGGTTGAAAGGTTATACTCGTAGTTCACGTGTCACGTGTACGGGTCCATAAATTTGCTAATAGTATACAGTTCAGAATTTCCTGTGTTTTCATATTGTATCCTGTTTTCGTATTTATATGAAGGGGTTAAAAGTGTTATCAAATCGTTGCGCGTTGTGTTTAGCGTAAGGTGCTGATCTATGTATAGAACTATCCTCCCACTACTATCTACGACGACCTCCGTGGAGCAGTGGGCGGAGGTCTACCAGCGACACAGAAGGTTGCGGATTCGTTTCCCGCACTCGAAACAAAAATACGAAATGCAAATGTTACGGATTCGTTTCCCGCACTCGAAACAATGTACGATCTGCAGATATCTGTTCCGGGTGTTCTATATTAATAGTAAAAATATTTTTCTATGTATACTAATTATTTTACCATTGGAGTGGTATCACAGCATTTCAGAATTAGCGCCATTGATTGAATTTAAATTTAATCGGATCTCAGTCCAATTTGAAATAAAATTGACTCAGTTCAATCTAATTGAGACTCAAATTAATCTACAGAGAATTGCGACTCATTATTTTATTTGTTGTTCAAAAAGTGCTCAGTTGGGACTCGACACATATTTCAAACGAGCAATTGATTCTTAGTTATCTGCTGTTTGTTTAATGCAATTATAATAACTAGTTGCTCTGTGAGCTGTAGACCTCGCGAGGACCAACATCTTTAAATGAAAAAAAAACAACAATTTATGTAAAATAATATTTTTATTTTCAATATTTTCACTATCCTCGTATAACTTTGATAATTCTTAATATTGAAGTCAATTGTAATCCTGTTTTTGGTTTTCTTACAACAAATCAGATAAAGTTAAAGACAAATTAAAAAAAACCATAATAAACAAATAGCCTACCTACGGCTGAAAATCGAACACAACGGACCTCCGGATGTACACTCTATTGCGTAACACTTCTCTGGTTTATTGCATCTTTTTATATCATTTTTGTAGTTAGCTTAGTTAGGTTTCAAACTACAGAGACAAATAATGGCATAAATTACTGTAGGTACTTTGAAACCTAAGTAAGCTCTTAAAAAAACAAAACTCTTAAAAAAATTAAATCCTTCATACCAATTTTTGTATAAATTTTAAACAATTAGGGCCTGCGAAGACAATTTTTGGAATGGAACCACAAAAATGGTTTTCGTAGATCAAAATTGTTTTTAAAAGACCTTTAACTACGCCAACTAAAAAACTTCGCGAGGACCAACGTAATAAAAAAAGTAAAGGACAAATGAAACGATACATAACCACAATAATTTAAAACCATTAAAAAAATCCACGAAATCAACGCAACTATAATAAAAAATTAGCCTACATCCGGAGATTGAACCCGACCGATATATTACCTATATCGACCCTATAATTGTTTTCTAAAGATCTATGACACATCACAAGAGTTTTTGGGTTTTTTCAGCCATTAAAAAAGAAATGGCTTGATAAAATAATTCTACAATAATTACAAACCTCATCATCTCAGCCATTGGACGTCCACTGCTGGACATATGCCTCCCTATATGGTTTCTAGTCTTTACGGTCGCTCGCGGCCTGGATCCACCGGGAGCCAACCGCCTTCACCAAATCATCTGGCCACCTTGTTGGTCGACGCCCAAAGCTGCGTTTTCTGATCCGTGGACTCCACTCGAGAACATTTCAGGCCCATCGGCCATCTGTTTTCCTAGCTACATGGCCTGCCCATTGCCACTTCAAAGAGTTAGTTCGTTGGACTATGTTTTTTTTTCATTTCTGATTCGATCCCGTAGTGAAACCCAAGCATAGCCCTCTCTAAAACCCTTTTATCGGTTCAGAGTTTGTTGATGTATTAATCAAGCAATTACAAACCCACACGCCAAATTTCACAAAATCTGCTTGGAAATGAGCCCTCCAGAGGAGAACATAGTAGGTACATAACAAACGAAAGCATTTTCTTCGGTCAAATAGCTTGCAATAAGAAGTGCTTCTATATCAAAATTCATAAAGTTTTTACCATAGACCACGTAAGAAAAAGCCATGCCAAACCACTGTTGTTGGGACTGAGAAAAATTATTAGATAACTGACAGTGGACCTCTTCTTGCACTCATTTTATGGGTAAGAAAACCTCAGAAGAAGCAAAATAAAGAAAACGAATCGTCTTCTTTTATTATCAATTTTTTTTTCTAGTACTACAACACAGAATATACTTAATATTTTGCTATGAATTTACTAAGGAGACAACGAACAACTCAACGATAGCGCGTTTTAATTTTTCCTCTAGCGACATCTAGTTATGAAAATACAAAGCGTGTTTTCTGACAGTTTGAGAGTAGAAATGAGGGGTTATTTCCATCAAATCATATGATCAGATTGTAGTTGCATCTTATCACAAAAAGTTTTATTACACGCTAGATATAATATTATGATCCGTTGGCACAAAATTTAATTCAATAAAGCAGTTGCAACGGATCCGTTATCCGTTGGGAACTTTTTGTGTGATCAGATGCAACTACAATCTGCTCATATGATCTGATGGGAATAACCCGAAATGGTACAAAAGGTTATTTTAAAAACATTTAATATTCAAATATTTCGCTAACGGAACATTATATCGAAAAATTCTTTTCACAGACTATGATTGTTTTTTAAATACCTATTCAACGACACCCCACATGAGTTTTTGGTATTTTTCTCCGCCATTTAAAAAAAAATAAAAAAAATGGCTCGACAAAAAAATTCTACACTAATTACGAACCTACACACCAAATTTCAGAAGAATCGGTTAAGAAATGAGCCCTCTAGAGGAGAACATACAAACATACACACATACATACATACGAAAGCATTTTCTTTGAAGCTGAAACGGAGACGCTTCGCTCGCTTCGCTCGCTCGGTCAATTAATAACGAACTGAGTAAAATTAAAATTATCTACGAGAATAAAGTGTGTTGAATTATGCATATCAGAAATCTAGTACCGTATGGCGCTCCGAGTTTAGCACATGGCAAGATGATGCTGTGTTTGTATATTCGTATATTATTAAACTAGCCGACCCGCCGACAGCTTCGTTTGCGTTTTTTTACTAAAGCTTACCCCGAAATGTACTACCTATACTATCCATCATTGAAATAGATTTTCAAAATTTATCCAGAACAAATTGTCACTCGAAACACTTCAACTTCATAATAAAAGTATAGATTATTTTTATACATTTTCAAAGCAATATTTAGTATGTTCAACAAAATTGTTGTAAATAGCCATTTTTAGTGGAATCATACCTTTATGCAAATCCTTTACCAACTATCCGGCTAGAACGTGGAATTGAGACACGTTTTGAATTTACTGCAGGTAATTCTTTTCTTTATGCTTTTGTGAAATTTAAAATTCCTACTGAATTCAGGTTTTAAATAATTTTACCTGGATTACAACTCTAGTAAATGTTACACCGAGAAATGTTAGGCGGCGGAAAATGTTATTGGTGACGTGACCTTTAATCAGTAGGACACTTAAATCTAGCTCGTGGAACAAACAATATCGGAAGATTAGAAAAAGCAGACCTCAGACAAACATTTTTAATGATATATTTTCAAATACCTATATTTCGATTCAACAAATTCTTGAACTGGCAAGCCCAAATTTAAGCTAGATATAAAGCTATATATATTGTATTTACAACAAGTAAACCGAACTTATGGCTAAATCCTAACACATTCAAAATGGAGCTCTAGGCTTTCAGCAATACATTTGCTTCCCGATTGAGCATAGTGGATTAAGCTCTGACAAATGATGTTGCGAATTAAACGATGTGGACTGAATACAAATGATTCTGCAACTTTGTTCCCGTGTGCGATAAACTGTCGACATAATTTATTATAGGTATAGCAAAGAACATAATTTCAAAACATTTCATGATTCTGAAGAAATGTGTAAGGTCACTATTTGATAATAAATCAAAAGATAGTTTTTGAAAAGTTAAAAGACTTTGTAACCTAAGTAAAATAATCCCGAATTTATTCGTTTTCCGTAACATCGGAATTGTAGAGAACGTGCGAGAAAAACTTCTGTTCCTCAGGGATTAATCGAATTCGTTGAACGAGTAAGAAAGCAAGGAAAGTCTTATTGATTTCGTTAATCCCAGAATCAGTTAAAGAACAAATACCGTATCCAATGGGAACAAACTAAACACTGAAATAATCTTATTACTTCTAGATGAACGGATTTAAAAAATATTTCTTCATTTGAAGATGGTGCTAGCTCAATTTAAAATATATGTCTATAATGGAAAACTGTATATTTAAATCCCGAAAACTGCCAACAATATCAAACAGTTAATACGTCACGATCATAAAACCGTAAGAAACAAACAAAAGTCACATCAAATATTCACAATGAACTGTCACAATCACACTCTCTCACAAAAGTAGTATTTTGGTACAGTGACGTAAGCAGTGAGCTGAATCGCGTGTCCCGACCGCTTTAGGCTATAAATAAAGCATTATTTCAACAAGGCTTCTGTATGGGACAAGGCATTGCCTGAGGCTCACCCGGGTCACGTTGCAAATCGCAAGTCGGCAGCCGTTTTACCTCGTTTTTACATTAATAAATAATAAATAAATACATATTTCTGGCTGTAATGAATATAACCATTTTACCTAGGTACAGTCAGGTTGACCTAGGATGCTTCAAACGTGAATTTAATTTTATTTGCTTGTTAATAAAATACGAGTATGTGTGGCAATGAGCATGTATAAAAAGCTTCAGTTAAGGTTTGAAAGCTTTATTATCTCGAACTCTTTTTTGTTGCTATCTAGCGTTTTATGAGTGCAACCACGATGAATGCTTGCACAACACAGGAATCGTGAGTGAAGAACGCCCTGATTGGTGGATATCAAATGTATGGGTCAGTTCAGAAATGTTTTAGTTAGTATGTTTGAGATCTCAATAGCGCATTTTTAGAGTGGTCAATAACGAAACTATAGATAATGCATAATTAAAGAAAGATAAAATAGAGCCTACATTCTGAAGTCAGTAATCAAATCGCCCATAGACGCGATTTGATTACTGACTTCAGAATATAGGCTCTATTTTAAAAGAAAAGCTTATATAAATTATAATACTAAGGTGAAAAGCACCCTTAATCAATAAACAAAAAGTTTCATTCTGTAAACTGATATGTTAAACCAACTAAAAATTCGGCTGGAAAAAAGCCGGTAAATTTAAAATTCACAAAGGATTTCGAACGTAAAAATTTAATCAAATCCCTAATAAAAGATTTGAATGAACATTGAAAGACGGTTATCTCCAAACCCCAACCACCTGTTTCAAAGAGCGTCTTTAGTTAGCAGTCCTCAGTGAACAAAGACCTAATTTTGAATTAAGCCTCTTTATTATAATCCTATAATAAAAATGCCTCTTTGTACTGATTATGAGTCGGTAAGACGTTTCCTCATTTTCCTTTATTCATTTAGAAGCTTTATTGACGGTATTATTCACGGGACACAGAATTTTTTCATTAATTCATTTATGGATTTAAATTGGCTAATCAAGTTTTTTACAATGATGAAGTTGAATTTCTTTTAAGAAAAAATTATGCTTTTCACATTTTTACTGGTTTCTACAAATACATCTATAATACATATAAATTGTTTAATAGGTATTCAACAAAATCTTAGTGAAATTAGTAATTAAAGAAATTAGTGAATATTATAAAAGAATCCATTCTCTAAATGATATAATAAAGATCTGCTTTATAATATAATAAAGCTCATATTATTTTTATTATCAATAAATTAAATACATAGACCGTGAAAGCAAACAAGTAAATATTCGTTGAAATTATAATAAGAGACACTGTAGGCAACAACCGAAGTACCTAGAAAACAGGTTATAATCATAATTAATTATAGTTAAACATCCTTTTAGTTTTCTTAAGGAAATTAAATTTCCGCTGAAAGGGAGGACGTTATTAAATAGGTGCTCATTCTGTGCTAAGTTAGCTTTAAGGAAGCTTTATAAGCTCAGTTTTATCTGGCTAAAAATAGTACATATAAAAGTACAAGTGCTTTCATTAAAAATTAATAAAGACCGGGTGCTTTACGAACGGTAGAAAACGTGATTTTATTTATTTTAATAAAATTTATCGTTCAACGTTATTAAAACTCTTAATCTATACTTACTTCTTTTATTATAAAATAATAAACAGTTTTTCAATAATATAGAAAATTATGTTTAGTGATATTATTTCAATAAAAGAGTTATTAATACCTACATTTAAAAGAAAGACAGATGATTTTTTAGCTTCGATAATTATGTATTTTTGTCTTATATTAAAATATACATATTTGATTAAAAACTGAAAGTAGCACAGTAGTAATTAAAGTACTTAGGTTTGTTTATGTTAGATAGTACTTTTTTGCTTTAATCGCTTGTACTCATTTCCCTGTATTCAGTTTCGTATCCTGAGCCAAAAACAAAATAATTAGGTTTATAAATGTTGGACCCTTAGAAACATTTAAGTAGAAATTTCACGGGTAAAACAAACTTTGCAGACGTCTTGAAATCTTATTAATGAAACCTAAAATCATTGGGTGAAAGAAAATAATTGAGGGTTCGATATACAATGAATAAATTCCATAGAGAATTCATAGAGTGGAAAAATATAATGATCAAGGAACCCGCAAGATGATAAAGTTATTCAATTCAAGATTTCATAGACAGTTTACATTTGTAACAAAATATGATTTTTTGCATCTTTTGCATGTTATCTTCATCATAATATTGTTTAGTTTCTATTTAAAATAATACATTTATTTATAAAATTACAAGTATTTATAATACAAAAATATGTTTAAGTAATCAACTATTAATATTTATTTATTTTATTTTATTATTGTGCTGCTTAGAATCAACACAGGATTAAATTCATTGCTTTGCAGGAAAACAAGCAAGCATAAAGCTACTAAACAATAATAACCCGAAATCGAAATAAATCTTCAATATGTTATCACTTTTATAAGTTTGAAACTAACTGGTTTGAACACAAAAAATATTTTAGAATATTACGACAGAAGTCTGGGAACAAAAGCCTCTGAAACTTCTCCGAAAAAAGTAAATAATTAAATCTTTTTACTAAATTACCTACCTGTCACTTCCAAACTCCAGCATGCCATTGTTTTGTGTAAAGATAGTTAGCGTTACAAGTAAATAAATATAATATATTGTAAATAATGTGTAAATAAATATAATTTATTTACTTTATTTACTTTTGTAAATCAAAAATGCTTGTGGCAATGAGCGGGTTTAAATATATACTTTAATTAAGGTTTTAAAGCTTTTTCTCTATAGGTTGCTATCTAGCGTTTGACTAAGACGTATGTCTAGGGAGTATGAGTGGATAGCTTGACTAGTATACACATACAATTGCGATATTTATCACGTCATTGTAACGAGTACGTACGGCTCCCACTCAGCGCAATTGTAAAGTCTTAAAGATAATTTCTTATATTATAAAATTATGTGCCACAATGTTAATTATCACACTTCTCCGAAACGGCTTGACCGATTTCTGTACATTTTATTATAAATGAAACAAAGCAATTATTTAATTTGTACTTACATAGCAAAGCATTTCTATGAGGCTGATAATTAGTTAGTGATCATCTTTGAAATTCTCCATCTGACGCCTACGTCATTAATCACTAATCACTCCAAACTAGTTTTTATTTGCCAAAATACACAATTTCAAACTCAAGTAAATTTATCTATGTTTCTAACAATAAATTTTGAAAAGAGAATTCATTCAAAATTATCCAAAACAATGAAACAGAGAACTAAAACTTTGTGGATTTGACAAACGAACTCTTTTCAAATGCAAATACGATTTGTTCGAGAAACCGAGAACGGATTAAATTACAAACAACGTATACAATCTGAAAAGTTGCGAGAACAGCATTTGCACGAACAATGTTGGACACAACCGCTCGGCGCGACGTCCAAGGGCTGACTGGCTTCAGGAGCTCAACTCAACAGTAATAAACCACTATTGCTTTAAGAGTAGGTAAAAATAAAAATAAAAATAAAATAAATGTTTATTTCAGTACTTATTTTTACAGTTTGTATATAGGTATTAGGGCTTCCCTTTTAAGCAAACATTTGCTTGTGTTAGGGAAACTCCGCTCTTGCCTGTGATAATTTTAATTTTAAAGTACAATAAGTGTTAAAACTTTAATTTTATGTTTTTTATAGGTATAAATAGTTTCTTAAGACAGTATTACTTACATTACTATTATTATATATATAAACTAAAGAAAACAAAGCAAACCAAATTTGAACAAAAGAAAATAAAACTAAATGTATTCCATAAACAAATCATCATCATTAATTTAAATTATTTTAATTTATACTATAATCTCATCCTTTGGACTAAGGCTTCAATCTCATCATAATTTTTATTTATAAGCCACTTAGTAGTGATCTCTTTGCAACGAAAATACGTAACTTCATATATATCTATTGATTTATTAAGTAAATTATAGATATGGGCTGATTGATAAAAGTACTGTCTTCTAGAAAAAATAGTATTCACCGGTTTGACCATTATAGGGTTAGGTTTACGACGAGAATCTGTATTTTTAAATTTGCTATCGTATGTTAGTGATGAATGCATTTTTAAGACTAACTGAAGCACGTACATTTTCCGAACCGAAAGTAACCCCGATATTTGGTAGAGACTTTCAGTAGGGAACCTATACGGCTTAAAAAGCATGACTTTAAGTAGAGATCTTTGTGCACGCTCTATTTCCAAAAATTTAATCTTTGTCGCTCCTCCCCAGATAGGTAGGCAATAGGCAATTATTGATTGGGCTAAGCATTTATATATGTTTATAAGTAGAGTCGTTGATGTTATATGTCGCAACGTTTTAAAAGTCCAAATAATTTTTCTAATTCTAGCCATTACGAGTTCAATTTGCATATGCCAAGAGAGTCTAAAATCAAGCAACAACATAAAACCAAGCAAGGTAACATTCCTATAATGGAATCAGCTGAGAAATAAATCTGAACGATTTATGATTTTTCTGATCCGACAGACAGTTTAACCACTAGTAATAAAGAACAGAGTAAAATAGAGGTTCGTTTAGCTGTTGTGGGAAAATAAATAGAACAAAACGTATGTCTCGGAACAAGAGGGAATTATCTGAAAATAATTGGGCGTTGTTAGGTATTATTTTTCAATGGAGATCAAAGTACTGCGTAAAGAAAGTAAGTGGGATATGGAAACGATATAATGCTAATGCGTTAAAAGTATTTTTTTTAAGTTTCATAACATAAAGTTACAATTCTCGTTATTAATAAAAAAATCATTAGAACATTATTATAAGACAATATTGCTAAATATCTCGTAATCGAGTTGAATACTTTTTCTCAGTATTTAAAAATGATTAATAGGCATATAATTTCAATAAATTAAGTATAAATTACTAGAATATTATAATATACATCCGTGCCCTGGGAGTAAAGTTATGTAATTAATTTTTTATGAGGTCTATTTGTTAATAAAGTAATATGTAAAATTTTCTAAGCTTAATGGATAACGTTAAAAGTCGATTAAAAAACAAGACACCGTCTCTAGCTTCTTACCTAGAAATGATAACATTTTGAAAATAGAATTGAATGAACAATAATACAAAACACGTACATAAATTAGTGAAATGTGACAACCCGACAGACACGACTTTAGTTTGCGAAGCTAGCTTTAACTCCACAATAGCAGTAACCAACTTTCAGGCGAGAATATCCGAATGTTATAGTGGAAATGTGAAAATACATCTTTACGAATCTAGCTTTGTAAATGGTAATTAAATTGCTCTTGTGGACGGTTGCATTTCAGTTGTGAGGTTTTATAAGGACATAATAAATTTATGTTACAGATTTATATAATGTCTGAAACTGTTAAGCTAATAAGGCCACTCTGTTTTATCTGAGATTTTCATCATCATTATTATATGACCCGTCGGACGTCCACTGCTGGATATAGGCCTCCCTTAATTATGTCCAGTTGTTTCGATCGAATGCAACTTGCATTCATCGTGAACCAGCTAATTTTACCCATCCGTCCACATATTAGGCGGACGTCCGTCGCTGCGTTTTTCAATTTTTATACTGCCATTGGTATAACAATCTAATACCAATGACAATGTTCAACATAAAAATATCCATGTCGCCTGACTTCAATATCGCCTCTAAATTGATTTATTCTACCTTATTACATTTACTCGTGATAAAAATTCAATAAACGTAACGATATCCGAAAACGTGCAATAAAAACAGGTTAAAACCGGATCTTACGATATACCAATGAAGGCTCCATAAATTGGAAGTGAAAAGAATAATGTTGTTCCAGTTAGCTCGGTAGATGATACTTATTGATTTAACCAGATACTGATCATATTTATTATGTTTTCATCAACATAATAGTTACGTTCCCACAGCTGGGACACAGTGACTTCTCTTTCGAAAAAGATTAGGCCTTTATTCAACACGCTAGCCAAGTGCTGGTTGGTGAATGTCATAATAATTCATACCTTTCAAAATTGTCAGAACATATCGGTTTCACGATAATTGCCTTCACCGTTAGGACACGTGTTTAAAAAGTGCACATTTTTGAACAAGATCCATAAGTGTCCGTCGGGGCTTGAACCCACGAATGAAAGCTGAGTGTGCTCCCACTTTGCCAACACGGCTCCTCCGCATCTTTCATATTTTTTATAAATTGTCGTTAGATAGTCTTCAACTTTTTATTGTAAAAAATATTTTACTTTGATAAAAATCACTTTCGTAGCAAACTCGGTCCAGTAATCAAGAAAAATGCTACGAAGATTGCTACGGCGTAGACCATCTACAAAAACTATTGAATGGAGAATTTTCTAACAATATTTTTTACAGGGTTTTATTTTGCGCTATATGAAAAATTCGATACGTTTTTGATGTTATTTTTGGTGTTAATTTTGTAGTAGAGATAAATTTAAAGTTCAAATTGTACGATGAAATATTAAAAAAAAAAATTACGACGGCAACATCGTACTTCCAGTATAGTAGTTATAATCATTAGTTAAAAGTACGATACCGAATGTAATTTTAACATTTAACATTTTCCGCATACTTCACACTCACGTTTTTAAATTGAATAGTGTAATTCTCGTTAGCTTCGAAAATACCATAGCCATAAAGTACCTATAGTATGCATTCTTTTTACCTAAACAGTACAAACTATTCTAGCCTTAGAGGCTTTAATCTAGCCTAGGCCAAGCTAGACCTAGATCCTAGTGACGTACCAGGCCCGATTGCTTTCAGGATTTCTAGATCACGCGTCTCGCGAGCTTGTTTCGTGGCGAATGAAAAAGTGCACTCGAAATTGAAATACTTAGCTTTACGTCTAGGTATTATGTAGTTATAGGAAGGTTCTATTGAGCGAAAAAAGCGAGAAAAAGTCTTAAACAATTTTTATTTATTTTAGCGAACACTCTGTGGTATATATCATGTTGTGCCGGCCTCAGAATATAACAACCACATATTTTCCCGCGGGTAAACTGCAGAATTTTCCAGGTCATTGCGGTAATAGTCAGACCAGTTACAAAGGAGTAGATACACGAGAAGCTTCAGTTACAAAACGACAGTGCGTTATTGCATTCCAACTTATGGTGCAGTGGAGGTATAAACGGCAAGATCACTCAATTTATTTTCTTGCTGGTCGTATTGGTTAGCTAATAGGTAATTTTTATCATAATGTGGGCAACATTGTTGTTGAGCATTTCAGCAAGTGAAGGCAGAACTCTCTTTTATTCTATTCACAAGTTTTTTTATAAAAGCGTTTAAATACATCAAATGCATTTCAAATATATTAACACAAAGAGCCGTGTTGACTAAGTGGGAGGAGTTTCTTTCCGAAGGTCGAGGGTTCATCGGTGAAGGGAAACATCGAGAGCATATCGGCATGAACGTGAGTAATTCCTGTTGTTATAAAATTGAAAAAAGTATTGAGTGATCCAGCTTTTCTCAAAGCTACAGAGCACTGCCATCTGTCATAATGTCGCGGCTGTTTCAGTGAACGGGAATTGTAGATTCCGACCATTATGAAAATAGCTGCAATAAGCTTATTCGACTATTCATGTTACTAAATTTAAGTGATATTCTATGAATTTACGAACTTCTAGAATATCATAAGTACCTAGCTAAATTTTGTATTTTGTAGGTACTACTATTATTAAATTTTTTTTCTTTTATCTAATTGCAAACAAAAAGCAACACAATTGATGCAGAAAGTTTTCCAGTTGCTTTACATAAAATAATGTCGTGTTAGTTACATTATTTATAAATCAAGAACGGTTGAATCGATTTGGCTTTGTGGAGAGCTTAGAACCAAGGACAGGAAATGGACTTATAGTTTACTTTTTACAGCTGGTAAAATTGTAATCTTTACGCGGGAAAATATATTATAAGGCGGGCGCGGAAAGCTACTTATTTATAAACTGTGCTTAATAAGAGGGAATGTTCATATTCGCACATGAATACCTAAAACCACCGCAAAAGTAAAACTATCATAGTTTAGAGGGAACGTTATTAAAACGACATAAACATGGTTGTTATGTAAAGTTAGTTAGATTTCTCCTGAGAATTGTTAAAACAAATAGTTTTGCGCCATAAGCAATTCCTGTGTGACTGCACTTGGTTCAACTTCTTCAAACTTCGAGCTTGTTTAAACTGAATTGTGATGAAATATGAAGTTATCTTCTGAAAGTTCATATAATTAGTTTGTTTGTGGCCTGACGTTTTAGTTATTTCTTATTCAAACAAAAAATATGAATCTGGCTGGTTTTTAAAGGTTTCCGATCTGAGTTCTCTTTTCATTCATATTATGAGTGTACAATACTTATTTGATTCGTCATGTTTAAGTGAACAAATTAAATAAATATTAATATAGTTTTTTATAATACATAGTTATGTAATTAAACTTCAACTTAAATGGATGGACCATTCAAAGAGCGGAACCACGTTAAATGGTATCGACGGAAGTTTCAAGAACGAACTTTACAGAAATTAAGCTCAGCTACGCTCCTTTTAGAGCACCAAGGAACACTAACATTTGTGTTGTAACCTGGCTGTGCTTCTACCATAATTAGTATTGTCTAACCTATGACTTTTTGCTCTCAAAGTTGAAAGAAAAGGTTCCCAGAAAAATGGACTTTAAAAGGTAAAGACACTGATTAATTAAGCGACCGTAATAATTCATTGTGTCGAGTCGGAAACTTGTAAAAAGGACAGTTTAAAGAGTTTAAATGTTTGGGAGTTTTTAAAGTTTTGCCATTACTTTGTATACATTTTGCTTTAGTTCTTGTATTTAAAAATAAATGAATCGAGAAAATTTGTTTAGTTTGACATTGATTGATGTAGTGTTGAACAAATAAAACACTTAAGTAACTAATACTAAAAACTTCACATTTTTTTCTTAATAAAGTTAAATGAACAAATTGAATTTAGTTGCATTCGTCTTTTAGCTAATGTATTATTGTATTTATGTATGTATGTAATTATGTATGTAACAAACTTTATTTGTTAAATAAGATAAATACCACTAATCAGTGAACTTATTTTGTTAAACTGAAAACTAAGCACTATTTAATTCGTATTATGTTCTATCAACGATCTAACGACCTTTACGATCGTGAAGCTGTCTCAGCTTAAACTCGATACAAGCGATCCTAGTCACAAGTGGTCACAAGTAGTCACAAGTGGTCACAAGTAGTCACAAGTAGTCAAGAGAAAGTGACGAGATACGTGCAGAAGTGGTCATTCTATGCTTCTATAATTGGTGAAGTGAACACTATAGTCTTATTAAAATTAATAATTTAAACTATTTAAAGCATTACGCGAAACAATTTTATTAACATGTAGTTTAATTCATTTTTGTAAATGATGTATTGTCGATATTTGTTATCGATAAATATACGAATTTACATCATTTTAGGGTCATTTTAGGTAGCAATAAAGTTTGTTTTTTGAAGTATCAACGCCCAATGCAGTGTGATAACTTCCTAGCACTATCAAATATGTAACGCTTAGCCGCAAACAGTACCTAGAACTTTTATTGTGTCTATTCCCAGGGGACAAAACATTCTGGTTTCAAGAGCGGGTGCCGAAACAGAATAATTTACTGTCTAAAGCTACAAATGTTTGGTTACATTTGGGCATACATTTGCTCTTTCTTGCTTGAATTAGAAAAAGGGTGGTTGAATATAGATGTGCTTAGGTTTTATGTGCCTGTTCTTTAGTGTATTTTTCACAAAATTCTATTTTATTTTTATCTTGTCGGTATAACACTTAAATTATAAACATACCTTAATTTGTCATAGGGTTCTTTTGAAAATAACGTAAATTGCACGTTTCATTATAAAAACACAAAAGAAACATAAATTGAATAATAAGCTCAACATAAAACTGAAGATGCGTTTAATAAGAAATAGTATGATCCATTGTATGTTTTTTAACTTATAAGTAAATTATGTCCAAATTGCTTACAAAGAAACATTAAAAAGTGGGGCTTAACATTTGTCAATTTTTTTGAAGTTAAAACACATTGATTAACAACCTCTAGCGCCCTCTGTTAAAAATAGCTGAAATCATTTCGTATCTACAAAGAACCCACCCATCTCAACGAGCACAGAGAGGGTTGTTAGTTTCAGTGAGAAGTAACCCTGAAATTACATAGATGGCGCTGTTTTACGTAATTCAGTTTGATACTTTTTCAGTCAGGTGGCGCTAGGAGTCTATTGCAGTACTGTAAATTCTTGCAGTATTCAAATTATGCATGTTATATTTATCATCCAGTTTTTGTTTAAATTAATTACTGATTTTGTGTAGACAGTATTTATTTCTTATCAATCCTGATTCATCGTGTCCCGTAACGTGTGAATTTAAAGATGCACATAATGTAAACAAGCTACAAGTAAAGTCTTAGTACTTTAAACGTAGCTTGTTTACGCCGAACAAAAGGAAATGCTAAACAAACTCAAGCTGTTTACAAATCTGGTAAAATACATGAATATCTTCCTAGGCACTTTCGTGTTTACCTGAACTGTTTCATTATCAAACAACACAGGTCTTTGAAAAATTCATGAGACATACAGGGGGAAATTACCCTTACAAAAATGCTACGTAGCAGAATCAGGGATATATCCTGTGCAATGAAGGGAAATGAACGATAAATGCTGAAACCTTACTCCGGTATTTTGAAAAGTCAGAAAACTTTAGAGAAAATTTTAAATGAAAAATTTCGATTAAGTCGGGTTTTGTGGACACTTCTAATTTTTTTTATTATTATTAGCGACTTAACTACCGAACGATTAATTTCAATTTAATTTGAACTACAACCAATGAACCTACAGCTGTTCATTGAAATTTAATAATATAATTAAAATGTAAATTAAATAAAGACAGTAAATAAATAAATATATTTGTTTCCAGTTGATTAAATTCTACAGAAAATTGAATTTCGGTTGATTTAGGCTAAATGTCAGCGTAATTGATGCGAAAACTTTGAAAGTAACCGCACAACGACAAATGTTAATTATGGGCGAAAGTTAACAACCAAATAATCGCGGTTTTGCACCCATTTGTGACCATTTGAGACCATTTATGCTCATTGCCACTAGGAAACTCCGCACTTGTCTAACTTTTGAAACAAATAAATAATATTATAGGCCTTTTTGCATCAAAGAAAACTTCTACAGTGCTTAAACTGACAGTCAAAACGGGATGCTTTATAATACAGTGCACTGACAGTCGAAACAGCTTTATAAATTAATGCTCTAAATGGATCTGTTCCAAAATTCAAATAATCAGATTGAAAATCGAATGTATTCTGGATAAATAGAAGATGCCGCAATGCGAGTTCTTTCTTAATAGTGGAATGTTCGATTCAAATCATCGGATTGAAAATCGAATGCCCAGTGGAAAAATACCCGCCTTCTCGATGCCAGTTATTTCTACGTAGTGAGAAGTCTAGAAGCAGCTTGTTATTACGTAGTGAATAGTCATGGTTCCTAATTTAAACGTTGAGGAAGCGATTACTGCGTTATCTTTTAGGTTGGAACCTGGCAGGAAGATGGTGTTATTTTTTGTAGATGGCAATTACTCATCGCTCTTCCAGTTCCACTTAAATGCTTTAATCAAGATCGCCTGGGAATTTATTTTTGCTTACGCATGGTTGGATTTTGCTGATTATTTCTCAGAATTATTTAGGTATATTTTTCAAGCGCGAAATTAGTTATTTTTATTTGTCAATAATAAGTCAACACATGCAACATGTGTACATGGACACACATGATAATGACATAAAATATATAGTTACATACACTTACTCGTTGAATTATTGCGTCAATTTTTGGTTTAATTACCTGAAACAAAGAAGGAATTCATTAGATACTTATGTTCAGATTACTTCAGATACATAAATTAAACATTAATATTATTCAGACAGATAGAAGTAATTAATTTTATCATTTTTAGTAATATTGTAGTAAGACAGAAAGCATGATAACTTGAAATTATCGAAGTTCCCTATTCCCTACTAAATAATTTAAGAAGCGAATTATGACATTTTGAATAAATTAATGTGGCATATAATAAAGAGCCGTGTTGGCTAAGTGGGAGCACACTCGACTTTCATTCCGAAGGTCGTGGGTTCAAACCACCTCCGATTTTTCTTCTTGGAAAATTATGTGTGCTTTAAAAAACACGTGCTCTAACGGTGAAGGCAAACATCGTGAGGAAACCGGCATGTTCTGAGAACTTTGAAAAGTTTGAAGGACATATTGTGTCATTCACCAACCCGCACTTGGCCAGCGTGGTGAATTAAGGCCTAATCTCTCTCGTCAAGAGAGAAGTCCCTGTGTCCCAGCAGTGGGAACGTCAATAAGGGTGTTATGTAATGTGGCATAATATATTCAACAAATGAGTAGGTCGTTTAATTTACCTCACGTTGTGTTTGAAAACCGTCTCGACAATATTTTTCAATGTAAGAAATACAGATTTTGGGATGAAATCGTATCGTACTTACATACCAAACGTATTACATTCAGAAGACAAATATGATAAAAGTATACGACCTGTCATAAAAGGCGTAAAGCAGTTAGTCATAAAGAGCTTATCGAAAACCGTGATGCGACCTTTTTGGTCCAGATAGTTGACCTTAGACATTAGGTCAAGGATTGGTTTAGAAGCCATGTTTAGAAGTTATTCTATCTATGACTACACATCGGATCATATTAGTTATCGCGAATTAACCAACTGGCGTTAAGATTACCGTTTACTGCTGATAAAAGTCTGTGACTAATCAAAATTACTAAATCATAATATTTTTCAACTTCAAAATTTAACAGGTACTTAAACTAGTCGTTAGTTTAGTTTGAAATTAATTTAAATAACTATAGGTACTTCTTCTTTTGCAGACCTAAATAATAAAACCACGTTTGGAGAAGCCTATCTTCCTGTAATACAGCTACGGCTAGTCAGGAGCCCCTGTATTCACATTATATTGTACACTATTTATTGCGAAATAAATGATTGATTATTTTATATGAAAGTTTTTCACTTTACCTAAACCGAAATGCGCTTGTATATTCTAGCTTAATGCGTATACTCATTGACTAGGAAAGAAATAAGGTAATCACGAGGTAAACAAGATAAATAGTGAAACCAAGATTTACATTCGTAAAGAGCAGATATTTCAATGTAAATTAATTTCACCACGGGCACTTAAACAAAGGGTTCGTTAGTGAAAGGGATCCCGTATTAATTGCTAAGGAATAAGGCACTGAGGCAGGTCTCGACGGAAACCTTGAAGGATCTTGAAAGGAACCTTTAGGTATATTGACTTGATTAGGTATATTAAATCACTTATCTGACAGGTCAAATGGCGAACATAGCTCTATTTGGCGATGTCTGAAGGACTTCGCGCCACTATGTATATAATATATGTATAACACTTATGAGGCGCTATTATACTTTTTATAAATAAACCATTTCTAAATTATCACAAGTCGCTGCACCTATAACCTGTGTGCAACGCGAGTTATTAACCACGATACAATAAGAATTATCAGTTCTGCAAGAATTGACATAAAAAAACTCTTTTCAGCTCAGCTCGTAAATCTACTGAATTAAGGTGCTTTGTATAAATTCGTTTCTAAATAAGTATAAGGTAATAAGGTTTTTAAGAACATGGCCCAATGAACATTTATTAAAATGTTCATTATTAAAAGTCGTTTAATATTGTTTAATAATCTACATTTTTGGTTTCATTATCCAGATCAGTCAAAAGAACTTCAAAGAAAATTTAATCCCATACAACAAAGAGGCCTTAAAAAAGTTGAGTAGAATATTCTTTGTACCAAACTCTCCATTATTAATATCTAATTAAGATGAGATTCCACAACTCATTCATCCCATTATTTTCACAAGGAAGTTCATTAGTCCCTCATGCGTATGAAAATGACTGACAAAGAGTTTACTTCGTTAGTAAGGAAAAATATTTCTCGTCTTTAGTACGGAAATCACGCTAAACTAACACGAGCGACTATTAACATATCTGAGCATAATTACGAATACAAATACGAGTATTTGTATTATGTATGAAAATAATTACCCTAGTTCAAGATGTCTGTGGCGTATGATGGTCCGCCTGTGACGAGTTTATAATATTGTTTATTGACAGTTGATATAGCAACAGCCAACCCTGTGATGCCCTCGAAACTTGTGTTTACTTGTGTGTGTGTAATATTCGTTAACTATATTCAGTACATAACAATTAGGAAACCAGAATACTCGGACCCACGTTGATATAAACATTAAAACACCATACAAATAGAAATTAAACATTGGAATTATAATCTCATATTTACCAACTAGAATCCATCTTAAGCATATAAAAGTCAATGGAAGAGAAATATCCTTTGTATAAACAGGCAATTCCCTGAGTTAAATTTATTTTTAACCGCGTCTTAAAAGCTCTATCATTCAGAAGACAAATGCGTATTTTATCCGACGATCTCGCATTTTTTATGGCGAAGAAAAGGCTTTGCCGGACATTCAAATCTAAACAAAAATATGCCTTGTGATGGATGATATTTTTATCCTGTGAAGGATATTTGGGCGGAATAAGTAAGATTGGTTTTAAGGGCGTTTACGGTTAACAAAATAATAGGTAGGGTGGAATTTTAAAAGCAATCAACGACAAATGTTTATTGATAATAACAATTTAAGATTATCTAGGACATTTTAATAACTAACTAAATATACTTTTACATTTTAGTAACACATTTTTCTTGTAACGGAGCACAGTGTTTAATTAATTATTATTTTACTGCAGCAATTAACTATTGAAAAAATTTTGTTGCTTAACCAACTTACGTAACAATCTAACAATATTAACAAACACACACGAAATAAAAACTATTTCCAAAAACCAGCAACATGGAAGACAATAAAAACGCCACCAATCCACAAACTTCAAATAAAGTACGGCATCTTTCGTGTAAATTGGATCAACTCAGATTCTGGCTAGAGCCGCTCTTGGTCACGTCGATGCAGTAGAGTGATCCATTGTACACTGTTTAGTAGCTACCAGGTCCATTATGGAAGTCACGCGCGCTTTCAGCTTTGTCTAGCTAAACTAGCTTAGATAGCTTGCCTAAGGCTTTAATATGGACTTTGACCGCTATGCAAATATATGCATAAAATGTATGATAACTTAAAGATAATTGGATCTAGATGATAATTAAATAGTGTTTGTAAAAACTTTGGACACATGAAGACTGTATGTATGTAATTTGTGCCTTATTGCTTATGGAAATAAGATTATTTTTATATAATAACGTATATGCAGGGCATGGGTCTTTCACTATAACAGTAGGTATTTTAACCATTATGGTTCACAAGGGACTATTTTTTTATTCATTAAGAATATTGATAACTAAACTGGTAGAAATCTAAATAGCTTATGCGATAAATGTTCTCCGCAAAGTATATTCAGATAAGTAGTGGTTGTTCTTTGATCGTGAAAGTTGGGAATATTTTGTTATATCACCGTAGTTATTTTGATATGTTGCTTGTTAGGGCTGTCTTGTCTGTAGTTTTATTACTCTGGAAATGTTGCGGAAAATGAAAATCGTACTTGTTTGCTTTTATTTTCTTCCTTTTATAATAGAAAACTGTTAAAGGTCAGCGTTTAAAAATAAGCTTTGAGGATTATTTCTTACGAGTTCTAACGGATAACACAGGTTCCTGTGCCTTTCTTTGATGTTTTTACTTATGTAAGGTAATTTTAACCTTAGGTTAAAAAACCTTAGTTTTTTAACCATAGGTTAAAAAAGTTTTGAGCCCTGTTGGCTAAGCATACTCGACTTTTATACCGAAGGTCGTGCCTTTTATGGTCTAAAGTTTTTACCTTCCTTTTACCACCAGTCAATATAAGTTCTAATTCAAGTGTCAAGTTAATTAGCCCGGCTGAACAACTTTAGCTTATTTTCAACTAAGTTGCACCCTATTTTACATCAATCGGAAGTCGATTAGCTACCGTTTATGTAATGACATCCAGTTCCCAAGTTGATGACAAGTAAACTTTACAAATTCGAGCCTAATGGGAGCCATTTGAAAGGATTTGAAGAGATTTAGGAGATGACACTGTTCCGAGTACCGATTCTGTTATTGCTTTGTGAAAGGGTTCTCTTTGTTTACTATCGAGGTCTTGCTAATAAATAAAAGTTATAAAGTATAAATATATGTTTTGTATTATAATTGAACATTATTACCAAATATAAATTAAAATTAAATATACTTATTCAATAAAAAATAATATTTTGTTTACTTATACACACTAGTTGTCAACAAAGTTCACGTTCAAAGCAATCTGCTTCATACCAGAATTTGTATATACGGTCATACTAGGGCTGATACAATGATCAGGGTTCCTTTTACAACGGTAAAATAGACTATTACCGCGGAAAACCCCATGTAACGCAAACAAAGCTTTGTGTTATGTTGGTATGCATCTATTAAAGATGTAAATGGTAGGTATCTACCTACTTTTGTGGAAAAGAAAATTTACAGGATAGTAAAAGTATACACCAATATAAGACATAACATGTCCTTTGTGAAAAGGTCTTGTTTTGAATTTTTCCATGAGGGTCGTTTTTGAGTTATGACCAATTTTTTGTTGTCTGCTAGTGAAAAGGCTTCTTGGCTCCTAAAAATGTTTGTAAGATTTTGTCTGTTATATAAGTACTATACTAACCTACTTATATGCAATATTTTAAAAAGTAATGTACGATTAATCAAACGAAAGAACTGTAAAAGAGAAATCCAAAACTTCGATCTCTGGTGAGTACTTTATGAGGCTATATTGTATAGGGGCTTTTGAGTCTTGACACTCAGTGCAGTTCAGGATTTATACATAACAACAGAACAATGGAGTATCGATCTATCTTGCTATCGTAAAGCTTGTACACGTAGCGCCATTTCCAACAAAATTGATACGAATGTGTTGAACCTTAAGGTTTCTATTCTTGTAAATCTTATTTCGTATTGCAAATGGATTTCGGAATGAAAAGGTACAAGGTTGAATAAAACGACCGTGTAGATGCATACCTACACACATAAACACACCTTTTATGTTCCCACTGCTGGGACACACGGGCTTATCTTTTCTTCTCTCCTTTTTCAAATCAGACCAGAAACGGTTTCTGAGATTAGCGCGTTCAAACAATCAGACAAACAAACTCTTCAGCGTTATAATAAGAGTATAGATATATATTAAGCGAGAACCTCACAAAATTCCAGCAAAATACCGAAATACGAGTTTGAGGAAGCAAATTAACGAGACTCCACTGCCTAAGACAAAGCTGATAAATGCGGGCGGGAGATAACAATAAACTGGCCACAATTCGAACCGAAGCTTCTGCACCAACAGCGAGGACAGAACAGCTGGTTCAATTTGTGCTTTTTTTTCTCAGACGGAATATTTTCATGCTTATAATTGTACACATTCTAAATAATTTTTGGCAACGGCAACAGTACATGAGTCAAAATTTACATATAAAAATTGTTTTATTATGATCATATTTTATTACTAAAAGGTCGATCTCTTTCAGGCATCTACAATATATCTCGATACATCTGCGGGGACGGCGCTAATTTATCGATGTCAGCCGCGATGATGGTAGATTCTTAGTTTATTAATGTTTTTATGAAATGAACGCTATATTTTCATACAAAAATAATGAGACTTTACCCTTATTTCTGGGTGGAAGCCAAAACAAAGTGTAGGTATTGGTATGATTTGATAGCAAAGGTCATATTGCCCAAGTAACATTTAGAATTGTATGAAGATAAATGGAATAAAAGGATGTAAATCTTTAATACCGATAATTACTTACTTAATGATTATAACGATTTCGCACGATTATAATGGATATTCAAAATTCATAAATAATTATTTAAGAGGTACCTAAATAAATGTGTAAAATCACACAATTAAAATAGAAAACCATTTAACTAACAACAAGAGTAAATCTTAAAAGAACGTGGATCAAAGTTTACCATCTCTTAATGAATTGGACACTCAGATTTCGCAGTGTGTTCAGCTCCTAAGATATTAACCCGAGAGGTTACAAACGAGTTTGCCGAGGAAGGTTTAAATCTTTCAACAATCTTACAAAAAGTTTCTTCAAATAAATACTAACATTGAGTGTGGACCGCGTGGTCTACTTGAGAACCGAAAAAACTGTAAAAATGTTGTTATATTTTGCAACAATACAAATATTTCGTGAAGTTACTACCATTTTAATAGATACGGTTGCTTTTGTTATTGAAACATGAGTTACGAAATGCGGCTCCACTTCAGTAATCATTATAGCTTTATTACCATCCCATGTTTAATTACACAACACGATTCGTCAGAACTATAATAATAAAGCATTTGTAGCTCACTTTATCTGTTTGCTTGTCAACAGTTGCGATAAAATTCAAATGACGAAATATAACGAAATACTGAATTGAATCAAGATAATGTATTCTATGAGGACAATTAATTAAATTGAGGAGACTTCTGGCAAAAACTCTACAAAGGATCTTATTCACAGAAATTTTTGCAGTTGACGGCAAGGAAATAATAATTTTCATAATGTAATTAATGTCTTAGTACATTTTATCTTGTTACTTGGATTTGGGAAATTATTTTTTAATAAATATTTTCTTAGAAACGTTATTTGAAATAGAAATAAGATGCAGAGTTGAAAACTTTTCAGGTTTATTCATCAAGTAATAATAAGAACCGAGTGGTGCTGAGAATAGAACTAGCCGTTTTAACGTTGCATGAGGTTGCGGGTTTGATTCCCGCCCCGGGATTTATTTATTATTATTAAATATGTGCAGTTGTGTTATAAAACTGAAATAGAGTCATCAGTCTAAGTCTAAAAGTTCCAAAAAGTCTTTACAGCGAAACCTATGTAGGTTAATAATTTATCTAAAACCCTATCATTTCTAGGCTAATGCTGTACCAGAGAGCTATATTATGTATTCTATGAGGTATACTTTAACATTGTACAACGGCAAAGTTTAATAATTTGCTGGTAAATGAGAACAAACTTTAATTAGGCTATGTAAACAAGAACCATCTCATTTTGGTTGTGGTTATCGGTGTTGAAATTTGTAAATAAACTTTTTTAAGAAAAGAGTAGTTGGGTAGAAATATTTCCTTTCATTCGATACAGTATTACGAATTAAGACTGCTCCTGTTATTTTATATAAATAGATAAGACCAGATTCCAATAACCTAGGTGGAGTTTTCACCCCAAACAGATCATAAAGCCAGGTGCTTAGGGCGCTACATGTATGTCCTATTTTAGTCAGCTGTTTACCGTATCCTGTGAAATGTCAGAACTGACCCAAATCACACAATCAAAAGGAATTGAAGGGACGGCCTTAAATTTATTGTTGGCAGGATCGATTATACTTTTTGGGTGTATTTGCGAGTGTAATCAGGTCCCTTGAGGGTCAAGGTAAGGTAAAAAAGAGCCGTGTTGGTTAAGTTTAATTCCGATGGTCGTGGGTTCAACTTCAAACACCGCCACGCACCTCTAGATTTTTCTTATTGAAAAATGAATGTACGCTTTTTAAACACGTATTAACTTTGAAAAGTTTGAGGGACATATGCCATTCATAACCCGCACTTGGCCAGCGTGGTGAATATGGGCCCAGGCTAGAAAGCCGAAAGAATGTTAGTACCTACCCCATTTCTTACCAGGGCTTTATAAAATCATCTTACAAAAAAGAGACATAATTAATCAAAAATTCACGACCCAACGAGACTTTATTTATATATCTACTTACAGCTTTACTGTATTTCTGATAGCTCTTAGATAATAATAATAACCATAACCTTTGAACTTTATTTGATTCAGTGCCGAAACGTAAAGTACTTACGAGAGTAAATACGCCATTTGTTAACGTATTATTTTCGAGATAAGCAATTTACGTAACCATAAAAAGTTAGATGTTCTTCAGAACACAATTTCGTTGTTCTTGAAAGTCATCAGGCATTTTCGTTTTGTTCAGAAATGAACTCAACAGTTTAACTAAACTTATTTGACTGTGAACTCAACATGAATTAAGAAAATGAATGCCAACAGTAAACATAATTATTATTAAATTTCCAAATTAATATAAGACTAAATAAATAAAACTAATACAAATCTTTTAAATGTTAACCAATTACACGGATATACAGCATTTTTTTAATTAAAAATGTTTTACTGTCTACAAAAGTTACACACTATTATATTATTTGACTTGTAAGTATTGATGGTATAATAAAATTATTATTATATTGCTGGACGATTCACACAGTAACATCTAGCCCCGTGGTAGGCTTTAAAAATAAAATGTACACACTTTAAACAATTTTCTAGAAGTCATGTTAGAAACCCCATCTGGGTTTGAACCGTGGTTTGAACCCTCTTGATTTGAATTTTCAACTAGATAAAAATAGTATTGGGTTACTAATGTAACTTTAAACCTAACTGCATAGAATGAAAATCTAATATTTATGCGAGAACAACTTAGACAGTTTAACCGTAGCACAATGATTTTATATAGTATAGATTTGTTACAAGCACGCGCATTGTAAAGACTCAAATAAAACCCAATTGTAACTTTTAGTTGTCAGTCTGCGTCGAGCGCAATCACGAGCTTGACATGCCGCAGGTTATTGTGTCCTTGCTAAAACAAATTTAAAATGCCATCGTGTGTGTTTCGGAAGTGAACCAATTACGATGCTAAAGTAAACAAAACACAAGGAATCTCGTATCACATGCCAGTATGCAAAGATACTTAGATTATTTATTTTTCCAAATAATTATAATAAATGAGGCGCGGACATAGATTAGTTAGTGTAGATGCGAATATTGATGCCGATGTAAATTCGATGTAAATGTAAATTCTGATCGAACATTCAACACATCAGATACCTATTTTTAATCATCGCGTATATTTGATTAAAACCATTAATTCATAAATACACAAATATTCGTCTCCATTCCGCACATAAAAATAACCCCGAATTAAAAAAAAAACTTTTAAAGAGACAGAAAAGAAATAAGTAAATTAAATCTTTTTGAAGGTATTTAGAAAGTGTATTTTACTAATTTATCATTAATTATTTCAATTTCAATAAATATGATTTACTTTTGTAAGGTGTTTTATTTCTTACCTATTACTATACATTTCACTCAAGTGTCCACTCTACGAATATAAATGTTAATCTATGAACTAGTAAACATTTGACATCTTATGTCAGTTTTGGATTCGCGGAACAGATTTCAAACTGCAATTACATGAAGGTAACATATCTATACTATATAAAATCATTGCCGTAGCAGTTTCAGACATATTTAGTAAAATTATCTCGCGTAAACCCACACCATGTAACAGTTCCGAACAACCGTGTTTTATTGTTTAACTTTATCATTTTATTTATTTTTATGCGCACAATTTGTTGGTCCACGCAACTTTGGGACGAATTCCGAGCACGTTTGATATTCATTTTTATTTTAAGTTATTACGGTATATTCCATATAGAATAATTTTAGGTTAGATATATAATAAGAGTATTACAAATAATTTTGTTGATAGATATCTTTTGCAAATAATTAAGGTATATTACCGCATTTACCATAAATTCTTTCTGTATGCGTTTATAACTGATCGTTTGAATATTTTTATCAATCATAATTCTTTAAGAAACACTAAACCTAATTGTAAGTCCTATAGAAGCACCACACTTTAAATACAGGGCTAAGCTTCAGAAGCTTGTGCTACAGGAGAATTTGATTAGGTAGCTGGGTTTGGCCAGATTCGATTATGTCGACGCCTCAACAGTGTCGTCTGACCGAAGTTTGAAACCTGGTTATTATCGATTCAGCCGTTTTGGTTTCGTCTATCGGGTTGAATGAAAATATATTACATTTATTCTTATCTACATATGCGTTACTTACTTTAATTAAGTACCTATTTGTTATTCTGATTAACTGTATATATAATTAGCAATTCGTTTTTTTAGAAAAATTAGAGTTATTGTTAAAAGCCTGAACACATAGATAGCGACAGCGTCTAGTTTGAAATTTTAAAAACTGGATTTTACAACTCAAAATACCAGAATAAATATTAATCTATTAAACCTATCAATCTATTAAATGGGTCGTAAGTTACCTAACATAATTTCAAACTACGATATTGATTGCTTTTAAATCAAGGTCGAATATAACGAGCTTCAGCGGTGTTTACCTGCCCTAAGCGCCCCCCACCCCTCCCCAAACTTGGGGCTTTAATAAATATTGTGCCCTTTGTAACGGTTATTAGAATTCTGTCAGTATTTCATGTAAAAGTTGCTTCATATTGACAACGCGTGTTTCGCCTTTGTGTCGTGTTTTCGTTTGGAGTTTTTTTTCATTATTTTTGGAATCACGTTATAAATGAAATGCTATCTGAAGCTTACATTAAAATAGTAAAACTGACAATTTAACATATCTAGATACCATCTGGTGTATATTATATTTAATGAAAATACATTTAGAGCCTCTCTAGGCTAGCTATGAAACACTTGTTAGTACAGTTTAGATAAGACAGATTTTAGACCACCAATCTTAAAACTGGTTAAAGTAGTTAGTGTTAAAAAAAACAAGCATCCTTGTGTAGCATTTCGACACTAAGGCAAGCAGTAAGGAAGTATTAAAATTCAACTTTCGTCCAAATCTACGAAATATCCGTACCTTTATTGAATTTCTACTCCTAATTATTACATAATTCAATAACGTTTAAATAGATTTTCCTTATTTTTCAGGAAAATTTTATGGAATAAAATATTTTTTTTCACTTTGGTTAGCAAACGGTTTTTAGATGTGACCTTCTATTATGTAATCTGAGAATATATGTAATTTATCATGTCATAAGTTTAAACTTATGACATATTAAATTATAAGTTTTATTTATTTTTTAGATAACGCATCTGCAAAACCATAAGATAATTTCACTTTATCCCCACAAATAAAACCGTTCGAAACTAACCTGTCCTAACTTTATAGAAGAACATTTCTTTATATAGGTATCTGTGGATATAAGATCCTCATAAATCAAATCAAGTGTATCAATACTTGAGATCCGTTGAAAGGAATGTGTCTGTATGTCTGTATGATCGATCTCGACAACTGCAGTGCCTTTGAAATTATTTATTGCATTGCTGATGAAAATCTTAAGAAAATATTTGATGCCAAAGAATTCAGCTGACGCGATTAAAGAACGTTTTCAATTTCACAATAAATTGTTATTTTGCAGAATGTTAATATAAATAACGATTGGGTAGTTTAATTTTTAGAGCATGAGACCAAAATCATCAAGCAGTTTGTGTTGTTTGTAATTATTGATAAATGTTTTTTTAATAAATGCTTTTGCTAAATGTTTTATGAGAAGGATATTTGCTCAATGTGTATTAGACTAAGAGCCCGTGATGGCCAGACCTTCCTTTAATTCACAAGCGTGAAAATTCTTTCATGTGTATGTCTAACATAGGTAAGAATAACCCCCAAACATGAAACCTGGATCGCGGTTCCTTTGGGAGATAACAGGTAAAAGGTTGTTATCTCCCAAACCGCGATCCAGGTTTCATGTTTGGGGGTTATTCTTACCTATGTTAGACATACACATGAAAGAATTTTCACGCTTGTGAATTAAAGGAAGGTCTGGCCATCACGGGCTCTTAGGTTATATATAGTGACATTTTTGTTACAGTATTTTAAGAGATACGTAAAATAATGATAATCATCAACATAACCAAGCAGATTAGACAGAGGGTATGAAGTAGCCCTTATAAGGTTAAAAGATTATTATTATTATTATTATTGTTCCCTTAAAAGATCGCCAAAGGGCCTAAAAAATTCTTAAACGGAATTCAGCAACGTTATATTTCAGATGTTTGAAGCTTACAATCATATGAAATAAATGTTTGTTACATTTATTTAATATTTTTGTAAATAAAACTGAACTACGAATGTATAAATGTTTTCTTGAAACTTAAATAACGTGAAGGAGGTCGTACATCATTCAACATTACATCGTAAGATGCGCCATAAACTCTTGCACAAAATGGCGGCAGATAAGAGAAAATGGCGGCATTTCATCACCAACTTGAATTGTTATTGAATTTTATTTACGCTTGCATTAGCCGAGGACCGTCGTAAAGACTTTAATGTTCTCTGAATTACTAGCAAACTTTTCAGACAGTATTTAGACAATATTGCCGGACACTTCACACAGCAACATGTAACCTGTGGTAAGCTCGAAGCTTGTGTTACGGGTGCTAGATTTCTGATATACTTAATATAATATACATACATAGATAGATATTATTTATTATACATACCTATATCTCAATGTCTTATCTCGGTTAATACGTGTCCTTTAAAACGTATATCGGAAAGTAGACATAAGAATGCATAATAAACTTTCCGATAACTTTTCAAGGATATGCTTGGAATAAAAATATAAACATGCCCTTGAAAACTTACCGGGAAGTAGACTATTGTAAATTGTTATTTAATATTTAACGTCTCAGCTTGAAAGAGCCTTGGGCATGGGACAGGTTGAAACTCCCGCCGGAGTGAAAGTTTACATTGCATTTTCTCTTTATTTTTGCAGATTTATTCTTCTTCTCCTTTGTATGTTTTTGTAATAATTGCTAACTGCTGCATGAATCATCATGATAAAAACATACGTCCTACTATTGGGATCTTCCCAATCCTGTATTCGGTATATACTCATCACGGCGATAATTAGTGAGTTGGTACACTACACAAAACAACGCTGCTAGTTTTCTGCTACATTAATCACATAGTCGCGACTGACAAAACCCACGGGAAGTAACGGGGTGTTACTATTCGTAGGCCGGTACCACTCAAAACAAACATATCCATAGTATATAACGTATAATATGGTACAGAACTCAGCTCTAGTGGAAAAGCGCCCTTAGAGTTCCGCGAACAGAATACATAATAATAAAGTCGATTATTATATCGATATAAAGAAACCAGCTTACCAAACTCTGAATAAACTTGAACCGACGTAAACTTCCTTACCTGAAACAACAAGACAAATGGTCCAATCAATATAAGAGTCATTAAAGACAAGTGAAAAACGATGTTATTTTACAATAATAAATTGCCAAAACCGTTGAACTAAGTTACCATAAGACACGATTATAAGTCGCGGCTTTCACAAATACGGCATTATGTAGTCGTACGTTTAGCAACTGTTGGACTAATCTCAGTCAGTTAGCATAGTCAGTGAGTTTACTCGGCTAATCTGTAGGGATTAGTGAGAAGAGTGATAATGACCTCTGTTTGCTTCTGATGGAGATGATCCAAGTACCTACAGCTGGAGGTGTTTTCGTGCTTCATATACTTAATGTTATTTTAATATAATATCTCTCATATGCGTAAATAACTACACCTATTCTGGTTAAAATGGAATTAGCATTCGTGTCACATTTATATATTTTGAATTGGTTTGATTGAATGTGACAGGTATTCATATTTTCTTGAGATAATTTTTCATTTATTTGCCGTTGCATCGTCAAGTATGGTTCACATATGTTTTGAACATACAGAATTATCTTTTTATTTAAAAGAAGTTTAAAATCTTTAGCGAACGCAATATTATGTCGCGTTTTGTATTTTTAGGCGTAAGTTTAATGTCCCCATTATTTGCTGCAACAGTCCGGAGCTTATAAAATTCATTTATTATAGAGGAGGCTGAGAGTGTCAAATAGGATTAATACTAAAACCTGGGAAATTTGGTCTTTAAACGGTAATATTTCACAATTTCGTGCGTAAATACTTTTTAATTTTATAAGAATGGAACAGAACAATTAGTCACAAAGCAATTTGTTACTCAAAAACATTTAATATAACAAAGACAAACGCACCAAACGTGCAAGTCTCCCTGACTCCATATTGAAACTTCACGTACACAAAATATGTAATTTTGTGGCCTCAAATAGACCGCAAAATTCAATAACCAACCCTTCTAAATAAACTTTCAATCTTATTACGTTGGTGGTAGAGTCTAAGCTGTTAGTTGTGGTAGCCTACTAGGAATTCAGAGCACGGTGTGGGCTGCTGACATTCGCGAAGTGTACTGTCGTGGCTTTTCCTCCGCACTGTATATGGACCGTGAAAATGTTGGTAACATACTTTTAAATTGATCATTTCCTGGATATGTCTGTTGCCGGTTTAATAGTTTGTGTACAATTTGGGCGTACAATTGAGGTAAGTTATAAGTAATTTACTTGAAAATAAATTTAACTAGCTGACCGCCTGCGGCTTCGTCTGCTTTATTCTCAAGTTTTCTCAATTATAACCTTATCTGGCATACTACGACTATTTTAAAACCAAAAGCAACTAATTCGGCCCAGCGATTCTTGACTTATAAAATACCAAATAAAACCATACAGTGTCGTTTTGTGTACCAAATTACCGTGAATATCAATCAACCCTCATGGAAAATGTGGTGTTTATACAAAATTGTAATATTTCATAAAATGATTAAGAACTTGTTGAGCTTGATAGCAAGGATTTTTACTAGTATTAATTGAATATGTACGCTGGATGATCCAGCGCTTTAAAAAGACGCCAGAACTACAATCAAGCGATAAAGCTGCTAGAAGCCGCTGAAAGCCAATGCGGTCGGTAGTTCAATACAGTTTATTGAGATTCTACACGTGTACAATCAGTACTCTTTCCAGGAAGTAATATCGCTGAGTCCACGAGCCATGTTTGCTAAACTCAGACGGCTAGCTCGGTTTTAAAGTTAGTTATTTTATTTCTATTGAGGACAATATAGAACCTGAATCACTAGTAGCTTAGAAATTAACAAATATTGGTTGAAGCTTTATTTTTTAAAGTAGACAAAGTGTCTTCTTAAAGTTGAAAATCTTAAAGTGGATGTTGATCATAATGATGACATGTGTTTAAACACATGTCATGTCAATAAGTTTTTCTAGTTTTCGCCTTATTTATAAGGCGAAAACTAGAAAAACTTAAATTAAAACAATAATAAAAGTGCTTTAACATTATAACTATTGTTATATAAACATTCAAAATTAGTATGGATATATAAAATATAAAATGAAATCATAATTACTGCTCTGGTAAGCGCAAAGCTTGTACATTATTTATTCTGCGGGGATTTAAAACGCGTAACAAATAGATAAAATATCAACAAACCAAATATCAAATTTTCAACACGCCATAGCTAATTTAGCTCTAGATTTATAAACAAAAATTTTGTTCGAAAATGCAATTCAATCCGCTCCAACAGTGTTATTTATTCTGGAAAGTGCAAATTGGTGGAATAAAGTTTAATTAACAGTTTAAGGTATCCAATTGGTTGTGTTTAATTTTGATTATACTCTAGGATTTTGGAGTCGATAGTAGGTACAGTCTATTGAATAATAAAATAAATAAAATATATCTTTATTTTCCCCCACAAAACAGTACTTACATAAAGGATTACATATGATGTGGTTTTTTTTAATGATTTCAAAATTTACACATTTTGCACATTCTACTACATACAACATCATCATCATTTTGCGATAAAAACAATCTTATAATCAGGCTCAATAATAAATAATATCAAGCAATTTCCAGGTTTTTTCTCTTCTGGCCTCTGTATAATATTATATAATATAATATGTATTTTGTTATTAACAAGTTTCCAAGGTACACTGGGTTCACTGCATACCAAGTACTGCATTAGAGTTCAAACTTAATTTACAAACTTTCAGGTTCAAAATGCTAATACCATTTCGGTCGAGGCTAATCGCATTATGCTTAAAAATTTTCATAAGTGGTAATTTTGTGCGCTTTGTCTATAACGATACAATTATTAAAACATGGACTGATAAAACTTAATAATTAGTGTACCATCATTATCTTAAGTTTCAATTTATCTAAAACAGAAAACAGACCGAAGCATGTTTTCCATTTTATGTACCTATTTAATTTACGTTATAGACATTTGTGGCATCATATATAAAATTTTGTAACAAAACTTTCGTGAAAAATTGCGTATTGTTAATTGTATTACAACTAATAACAATTCGGAAAACTAAGTTGTCACGCTGCAACTTGGTTGTTGATTGTTATTTTTTATACGTATGTTACGTACGAATAAAAAGTAACTATCTACAGAGCAACACTTTTAAACTATTGGAAGAAAACGCTGGCTTGAAGCCGATTTGCGTTGCTTTGGAATCCGCATTGCGCCTTCTTCCTCACATGGTACTTATAAATAAATAATAAATAAATAAATATTGCTGGACAATTTTACACAACGACATCTAGCCCCGTGGTAAGCTCGAAGCTTGTGTTACGGGTGCTAGATTTCTGATATACTTAATATAATATACATACATAGATAGATATTTTTTTATTATACATACCTATACAACACCCATATATACCTATACATACTAGCCCACCAACCACCATGCGGCTTTGCCCACATTTAAAAAAATATACAATTATAGATTTCTCCGATGAAACATATAATTAATTGACCTTGTGGGTCTTGTGATAAGAATGTTAGCTTGAAAGCTATTTTTACAACACTTATACTCAATAAAACAACTAGTTTAAATATTTATTTATGGGATGTAAGGTTTTTCAGGAGCATAATTACCAAGTCCGAATATTTCATAACACGCGCTATAAATATTAAACGATTCAATGGTAAATAAACAACATCGAACTTATCCGTGCTCACGGAATTCATACATCCGTTTTCATTGATATTGTACTATTGAAGAGCCTTTTCCGGTTTTTCAATAGTTTTACATATGAAACAGGTTTATTCAGGGAATGTTCAATAGATAGCACCTAAAGCTTTTGAAAGCGCTTGTCACGTTTTCCGAAAATCGTTCGATACTTTTTACACACGGAATAATAGTGACGTAGATTCAAGCTGGATTTCTAAAGCGTTTATAGGATCTGTTTTTTTTTATCCACTGATATAAGGCCCGATAACGGAACGTCTCTTGAATTATATAGGAGACTATCTTTCCGCCCGCGGCTTCGCCCGCATTATTCCGCAGTAAAAAGTATCCTTTGTCCTTCTCCTGGCTCTAAACTACCTCCCTGCCAATTTTCAGCTAAATCGGTTCAGCTGTTCTTGAGTTATAAGTGAAGTAACTAACATGACTTTCTTTTATATATAAGAAGATATTCTAATAAAATCGGTTAGGCGTTTATCACACTGTTACACAACACGGGACCTCAGTGAATTGAACTGTGCCTGTTTTGGAGATACTTGCTAGCAACGTCGGACGGAACATACTTTGTAACATTTTTAACTGAAATACGTATTCAATTTTAATACGTATTTCAGTTAAAAATGTACCATTACCCACAATACCCATTAAAGCAAATTTAATCTATCTTATTTAGGCTCATAAATTTAGCAGGCCTTGAAAAAGCTAGGTCACTTCAAGAATGTCTATTAATTCCCTCTGCAGCCAAAGTACGTAGTGGCACATAGCCAACCACCTACGAAATGGGCCCCTAAAGAATTCCATTATCAGGGAAGCGTTTTCGGAACTATTTCATTCAAACGTTTGATTTGTACCCCGAAATTAGGGCGACTGCAACTATGTAAGCGTTTCTGAAATTCAGCTGGATTGAGGCCAATAAGTTTTCGATTTTATCAGAGTTGTTTTATGTAAGTTTGGTGACAGTTTAGAGATGTAACTTGGCGTAAGGATCAAATTCTCTTATAGGACTTCTGAAGGACATTGTTGACGCTTCAATCGGACTTTAAATACATTTGCTGTTATTTCAGATAATTTACGGTTTATAACACGTACCTATAGTTTATGGTATACTAAACATATAAATTTTAAATATAATAGTTATTTTTATCATCATCATTCTATTGCTAAACTTTTATTCATATTTCTATTAAGAAACCCCATTTCCAATATAAAAATACATTTGTAATTTTTGAATATCTACCTAATAAATCAAAATCTTCATACACAATAAATTACATAGCTGAGCATTAAGGGGCCAGCCAGTATTTAAATAAATAATTTTACTCTGAATGTTTTCGGAACGGAGTGAACAATGAAATGTGATAACGATAGCGTAATTTTTCAAACTTTCCCGCCCACATCCAAAACCGCAAAGGTAAGAAAGATTGCTTTGTTTGGGCTTTATCCTCTAAGTTTAAAAGAAAGCCACAAGCTTTACTGACCCGTATTCCAGAAAGATTCCGAACTTTCCCGAAGCTTCGAAACTCCGAAAACAAATGAAGTCAGATTCAATGGCGAAGGCGTTTAGTTTGTTCAAATTGATCATTGAAGGGGATAGTTGGAATAAACGATTTCCATTAATCATTCTAGTCTTAACTCCGAGCATTAAAATGAACTTTAATGCTCGGAGTTAAGATCTATTGAAGATTGGAGTTGATTGTATAGACTCACTTATAATCCTAATTCGTTGGATTAAGGAATTTATCATGGGGAGCATCTGTTTTTATTTTGATTAAAAGAGGTACTTTACTATTTATGTATATAATAGAAATCATATTTGGTTTGTGCACTTACTTACCGTATGCATAGAATATTTTTTAAATATTTAAATACACTTTAATTCTCTTATCATAGTGTAATAAATATTACTAATAATATTTTCTTAAAACACTATAAGCTGAGATTTTTGTACGTAAGCTAATATAATCTTCTTTGGTAGAATTTGGGTTTTAGAGCGTCGTCGACGTATCAAAAAAGTCACCTAAAAATACACAAAGCTAAAAATAAAGTTTTAGATGAATGAATGTAACAAATTCATATAAACGCTCGTCTCTGCAAAATAAAATAGAAAGGACAGAACCCTTGAAAAAGATACTCTTTATACGAAACAGATAAGTAGAATAGATTCCAATGTAAATTTCTCAGACGCTTAGATGCTAGTCTATCCATTTCACGAGTTTCGTAAATACTATCACTCTGAAATTAAATGAAAAGAATCTTCAATTTCTATTTTCAATTACATTAACTGATGAAAAACGAGTTTTTACTTTAAATACTTATCAAGATTTTCATTGGAGTGAAAACTCTTTAAATCAGAAATCATGCTAATATTATAAAAGCCAAAGATTGTCAGTGTGTTTTCCGTATTTTTTTCAGTGAATGGAGGCCGCGGTTGGGTAAACGCAGCGTCGGACGTCCACCAACGACAGATGATTTAGTGAAGTGGTTAACAGACGATTTGGAATAGGTTCATGTTGAATGCAAGCTGCATCCGACCGCAATAAATGTTTTAAGGGAGGCATAAGCCTAGTAGTAGAGTCCGTCGACTAAAATAATGATGATGATTATTTGCTTGTATGTTGCCGTATAAGTCATCAACATACTCTTAGTATGTACACACCAAATTGTTCGATTTGTTCCCACTCGTGCTATTGTGAGTCACAAAGGAAAATAGCACTACGCCACAATAATAAAACCTAATCCACAGAAGTACTGTAAAGTCGCTGGCATAAGAGACATTAACGTTCTCTGAAAGGGGAGATGAGGGTAATCCGAGTCCGATTGTTCCTTAAAAGCCTTCAAGTCAATTGCGGCATATTATGCCGTTTACAGAAATAATGCCATTTATTACAGCTCTATGGTTTTCGATCGAAATAACTTTGAATGTCTTACGTATGTAGTACTTATTTGTCAAAGCGGACGAATGAATTTTTAAGATTTTTCGGATATAAGTGACATAAATCTTAGAAAATTCTTTATGTAGCAACGGGTCATATTAATAGGTTAAATAAATGTATTTGAATTCGAGGTTTAAATAATAAAAGTTTGCTTGTTTTAAACACAGCATTGTCCGTTAAATTAAACCAATTAACATCAAAGTTCATTGGAATTCAGCCCGTGCTAACTTTTTTCAACAAAGTCACAAGTTCACAACACGGGTTACCGAGTTCAAAGTAATATAGACGAAAGGTAACGATAACTTACTAAATTAACTGAAGCTTTTAACTGAATTTATAAGACCTTGTTCTAAGAAACTTAGAAAAATATTGCTACTATTTTATGAACAAAAAATGTTATTTCTTAATATCATAATTGAAACAAAGTATTTTTATAAACATAAAATGAATTAAACGCAAGATTAAGGAGTTTTCATATTTAAGTATAAATAAATAATTCTTTCGTGACAATTCTCACAACAGCCCCGTGATAAGGTTAAAGCTCACAAGCTTCGTGCTTAACGTCACACATGACGGGAACTAAAATATTAAAGCCGGTTGAGTCATGGGTTGATTTTTGTACAAAGCAATTTTATAATTATGTATCGACTATATCACTAGAAAAAATGTTTACCTTATTGAAAATACTTATGAAATAAAATATCTTCTTCCCACGGGAATCGTCAAATAACACGGGCAAATAACAATAACCTTATAATATTCGTCTAGACTAGTTTAAACTAGAATTCTCTAGGACAATATCCCAGGCCAAGGCTAACAAAATCAGTGCTGCATGAATAAAAGATTATTAATTTTCTTACCCTTTATAGACGGGTCGGAATACGAAATTGGGTATATTGACGATCAATATTTGTTACAAGATGAGTTTAGATGATTTTCAGAACACGAGCTATTTCTGAAAAAGCTTTATCAAATAAACTTGTTTTCATCCCACGGCTTCGCCCACTTATTGTGATATTTTCGTGGTAAGATATGTTATTTCGTGGTAGGTAAATATCTTCTTGCTATTCTTATGAGATTTATGTAACTGTATGTACATTTTCATTTTATTCCGTTCAGAAATGAACAGCAAAAAAGGCTTCTTTTTACCGCTAACTCAAATTTTTGCTTTGGGAATTTACCCAATTAAAAAGCATAGTAAGTCAGTCGGCACATCAACTATCCTTAGATATAGATTTGAATATATTTTTATTCAAGTCTGCACAAAAGACCAAAGTCCAGTTCTCGAACATTAAAAGTTCCTAAGGCAAGCATGTTGAAAATCACACTTTACACTTCTTAATGATTGTTATAAGTTCAAATGTCCCTAAAGATACTTTCAAGATGTAGTCTCTGTAAGTAATTTTTTCATAATATTTTGGAGGTTTCTTTCAACAAAAGCTGACATTAATAAATCAAGAATAAGGTCCGGGGCAGGCTTTTATGTCCTTCTTAGAGGACATAAACTTAATTAACAGCTATAAACAGAAATTGCTTGAAATTACCTGAGCGAAAATATTTTGGTAACAACGAAACGGGAATCCTAGGTTGTTTTATGTTAAGTTTTTGCTTGGTCTGTTAATTACATTTTTAAGGCGTTCATTGCAGTTTTAATTACATTTTCTTTGTTGCACTTGAGACATTGTAACATTACGTTACTTGTAAAGATGGGATTGGTTAACGTTTTCATATAATATATTTTAAGTTGTGTATATTATAAGTATAAGTAGTTCTATTAGGTATATCTAGCGCGCGTAAATAAGTTTCGAGTTTACAACGAGGCTAAATGTATGATGTGTTAATTCACAAACCTTACTGAGCTATGGTACTGAATATGCTGGACCTTAATAATATGATCTTGATTTTGTAACCAGTTACTTTTGTAAGATCAATTTGTTAATCAATTCTGTGCTAAATAAAACCTAAGCAAATGTTTTAAATAACAAAACAAACATAACAATTTATACATCTTTAGCTAAACAAAGTCGACAATCAACATAATGTGCGCAGTGCCAAGGTACTGGTATCTTCAGAGGAAACGTTAATTAGTGAAATCAGCAAGCGGAAAAAGGTTCAAGTCGTTAGGAAATATTACCAGTAGTTAACCGTAATAAATCAGTAGGAACGGGGCGCCTAGATGAAAATTTAAGTTAATTGTACGAATGCGGACTTGAAAATAATTAGGTTAAAAAGAAAATGAATACATATTTATGTCACTATCTGTACAGGTAGTTGATAAATTCATAGATAGAAATCAACTTCATACTTTTCCGCCCAAGTATCTCCTACCTATTATAGTGGAATTTTCGCGGTTTTTCTGCAGAAAAGTAACTAACGTTGCGTAGAATGCACTGAGTTTAATTACGTTCACAGAATGCCAACTATGCACAATTTTTTCACGCAACAACTGTCCTCGGGGTAACAGTACCCGTTTCGCATTCCAGTGACCTTTACCTAAAGACACCCTTTTAAAAGCTTTGTAGAGAATTCTAGATGTTTTAAAAATAAAGACCGGAACGGCAGATCAGCAAGCGGGATGGATGCACTCATTCGAATTTCGAATCTTAATTTTTTTTTATAAATGGATTGAGGCCTTAAAAAGTGCAAGTGTACTGTGTTTATTCAGCCAAATAACTGCGGATATCAACTCCAGGCGTGAGTAGCGAATTTGGTGAGTATTTTGATAAGCTTGTTTTATACCAAATCTCTCTCAAGACCAACGAGTAATAATGGGTTAAATTGTCATCTCAGAAGAGTTTTATTGAACATGAGACTTCCCAACTTTTTTTTGCTCAAAAGTGGGACGTAAGTTGGGTAGTTAGTTGGTTTTGTATAATCTAAGTAGTGGCTCGGAATCTACATAGTACTCACACGAAATAACTCCGAAGAAAACATGAATAAACTTTATATCTGAAATGCAACATTAACAACTTTTAGGTCGAAGGAGTTGAAGTGAAATTTCATTTTGCATTTTTTTGCACAAGTTCGTGATAAATTTTGTCACAGACCACTGAACGACAGTCTCATAAAAATATTGATTTTGAACTTTCTTACAAGACCATTAGTCTAGTTTCTGCTTGCGCTGAAAATTGATTAAAAGAGAATATTGAAAATGTTTAGCAATGGAAAGACGTGAAAGTGAAAGAGTTATTTCTTATGCGGTTATTAAAGGAAAGAAAATGCCTTTTACTCGTAGTAAATTTATATAAAACTACTTAACCGATTTATAATTGATTTTCCACAGTAAAACTTTATCCTTGTATAAACCTAATTATCGTTTATATTTTGAAGACTTTTGTGGCGCAGCAGCCAAAGGTCCATCGCGACGCACGAGGTTGTAGGTCGATTCCCGCCTCGGGACAAAATTTATGTAACTATGTATATTATAATGAGTACATCAGAAATCTAGCACCCGTAATACAAGCTACGAGCTTACCACGAGGTTAGATGTTGCTGTGTGAGTTATTCAGTAATATTTATTTTTAAAACTGTCTAGTAGTTACGTTAATACTCACGTACAATTGTGTTTATAAAAATAAATAAGTACTAATATACCTAAAGGTATCTGGCTCTATATTGTGGAAAGTTTATTTCACTTCGTACGGTCAGCGGTTGTAAATAGCCGCATAATTATTTCTAAACATAGTCCCTTATAATTCATTCAAAACTTATCTAGTTTATTCTGGTTTGGTCCAGACAGTTTGGGCATTAGCAGCTGTGGCCAGATAATTGAGCGATCCACATTTTGCGATAAAAGGGTCGTAGGTGGGATTAATACTAGGGACTCTGTATTTTAAACTAAAGCTTAGAACTAAACTGTTATTATGAGTAAATATGAACATTAGGTCATAACATGGATATTTTAAATAAACTGTTAAAACGCTTCACAGGATGAAATATTTCATGCGTTGACAAATAAAAAATCTAGATTTGTTTATAAGTACATAATTTATACCTATTTCCATTTGAATATTACATCGGATAAACCTTAATTAGCAAATTTTCGGAAAAATGCATACAACCGAGTAGAAATATTAATACAAATTAAAGTCAAGTAAGAAAGTTTTCGTACAAATTCTGTAATCCTTAACGCACGTCATTTCAACCATTAATCATAATCTTCATGTAGCTGAGCTCGACGATGATTTCACATCATAACCGTAACGACCTCGGCTTATGAGCTTAGTTGAACCAAAACTTCTCCTAAGACATCAAAGTCACTTCTACTACATTAATATTCTATTACCTGTGCGGCTTGTATGGAGACAGTTTTTCAAAGAGCGTTCTAAATATATCATTTATATATTAATAAATCATAAAGGTATTTTTACTTAGTATTAAGTTACAGAAATAAATATATTTTCATTTTCATTTTTGTTGCCAACAAATTATAACGAAATGGAACGATCACACACACCGCCTACCAAAAAACAAAAAAATATCGGTATAAATTCGCGATAAGCAAAGACGCTAACTTACATGTAGGTATATAACATTTATTCCTAATCATGATATTTGTTACCACGATTCGTTTTTCAAAACATTACCAATAACGAACGCAACAGAAAATCTACAAAATCTACTTTACATCTACATCAACATTGTAAAAACGTTCACTACAGAGGACAACATGAAAACCTAACAATATACTGGACGTCCTTTCAAAGCTGCAGCGTTCCTTTCATGCACTATTGTAGGTCACACCTTTATGCAGTGTGTTTGATCGTCCTTCCGCCTCTATAGTCCGTCTCCATACAAGCCGGCCTTTAGTGGGGCAACGTGGCACAGAACGGGGGCAGCCAGAATTTGTAATGTCCGCTGCTTGTTGCAGTTTAGAATTCACTATATGCAGGCTGAGGATTTTTTTTATTGTTTTGATTGATATGGTGCCGTGTGTTGAATAAACACATAAGTATAAAAATATTTTCTTCATCGTCATTATCATTTCACTTTACAGCTGGACATAATAATAAATAATATATAATTATATCACAATTTTGTAAATAGACCATAATTTACTTTATTCAATATTGCCTCGAAGCACATTTGAAAATATTTGTATTTTCTCCCCATTGTCGTGAACGTAGTTTAAGTTAAGCTTAAGTTAAACGAGGTCCGTGAAATTATTAATTAGCCAAACGTCCACACGTCTAGCTGAACGCTGCAACACTAACTACAGTTTAAGTTAAGTTTAAGCGCACAACTTGCCGGTGGAGTTGATGTGGTAATAAACATACATGTGCATGGGTTTAATTAGTCGGGCTTAAGTGGATTCAAGTTTTCAGTAGCCGATAGTTAGGTATTTTAGTAACAATTAAGATTGACTTTAGATAAGGTTCTGTGAATTAAACAATTAATAGAGCCAATATTGCTGGAAACACAATAGGAACATTAAAGTCTGGCCCTATCTTTGCTACTCAATGGTAAGGTTTTTGTTTTTCCTCGTAAAATATATTTATGAATTTTAAAACAACGAATGTTATTTTCCTCTTTTATGTACACAAATCGATATTTGACAAGATAAAAGCGAGGAACAAATGAACATCGGAAGGAGCCTTTTCCTTAAGGGCCTCGAAACGGGTAGGTTTGGGTTTGTAAAAATAGAAGAAAGAAAGAAATACATACGAGTACATCCATATAAATAAATACAATAATAAATATATTTTATATTATTTAATGCAGAATTCTACATTCTTATGATTGTTCACAGCTAATAAATATTTCCTATCTTATTTATAATCCTTTTAATATTTCCAGTTATTTCAATTTAAAGCAGTTTTTATTTTTGTATCATAACCGGGTTTACATTTTTAAACATGAAAGTATTTCTTTTCTATTAGTAGCCCGGCTTTATTTCAAACCAACCGTGAGCCGTTCCTGAGTTATTTTCATTTAATTATACACTGAATGAGCAAACGTATAATACTGATAAAATTCAACTCGAACTCATAATGAAATAAAAACAACAAGGATTTTTTTCCAGGTTTTGGGTAAATAAAGAACAGAGTAAGACATGGATAAGACGAAAGTCATGTCCAATGTTCATGTAGAGCCTTCCCCTGTTATGGTTGAGAACTCGGCTCTTGAAGTTGTTGACGCATATGTTTACCTAGGACAGACAGTCCAATTAGGTAGGTCCAACTTTGAGAAGGAGGTCACTCGTCGAATCCAGCTCGGATGGGCAGCGTTCGGGAAGCTACGAAACGTCTTTTCGTCTAGAATACCTCAGTGCCTTAAGACGAAAGTCTTCAACCAGTGTGTGTTGCCAGTGATGACATACGGATCCGAAACGTGGTGCTTCACTATCGGCCTCATCAACAGACTCAGAGTCGCTCAAAGGGCTATGGAGAGGGCTATGCTCGGGGTTTCCCTACGAGATCGAATCAGAAATGAGGAGATCCGTAGGAGAACGCGGGACACCGACATAGCCCAACGGATTAGCTCTTTGAAGTGGCAATGGGCAGGCCATATAGCGAGGAGAACGGATGGCCGATGGGGCCGAAAGGTTCTCGAGTGGAGACCACGGATCGGAAAACGCAGCGTTGGGCGTCCACCAACAAGGTGGACTGATGATTTGGTGAAGGCGGTCGGCTCGCGGTGGATGCAGGCTGCGAGCGACCGCAATAACTGGAAGTCATATAGGGAGGCCTATGTCCAGCAGTGGACGTCCAATGGCTGAGATGATGATGATGAAAGAACAGAGTATTAATTAGGTAATGCATGAATATAGACGGATGACTAAGCATACCATTGGGATCAGGTGGATAGAACAAATCTAAATAACTAAACAGCTTCCAACATAACACACAATAAAATAACATAAAATATTTATTTGTTTCTCTCAACAAAACAGTAACTACTAATAATATTCTTACTAATAAACTACGCCTCCTATTGGACGTATGGCTCCAATAGAACCTTGTCCAAGTTATCATTATAAATATAAATACATGACATGATAAATCATTTAAACTAATATGCTATCCGATGATTGGTTAAAGCTTCCATAGCATTTAGCATCATGAAACCTCTTTATGATGCTAATTATTCAATTGGTCGACTTAAAATGCTAGTAACATTATAAAATAAAGTTTATAATGTTACTAGCATTTTAAGTCGACCATTTGACTATGCTTCTTCATCACTCGAATTACTAACAAAGTATTTTCTGCCTAAAAAAGCATAATCCGAAGAGCTACAAGATTACTTTTGCAGTAATTTAGAAACAAGATGGTGCCAGGGTTACCCCTTGCCTCAAATTGTTTGTTGGCCAAATTAAAATTCGGTCACATTTTAATTTCTGCTTGTGCCGTTTTCACTGCATTATGCTAAGCAAAGAGCTTAACTAAGTTAACCGAATTATGCAAGGTCATACTTTGTACACTTGTTTTTATGTTAGGTGTTAGTTTAAGTAATTTTATGCACGATAATAATTTTTTTTAAGGCGAACCTAACTATTGATATAAAACATATTTTCTAAAAATCATATGTCTAAGCAAATAACGCTCAATTAAGCGTAGAGTCCATTATAAAAACTAAAACTCTAGGCATGATCAACTTGCTTTCAAAAGCCCCAAATTCAAAGCCATTCTCCAAGCGGCCGAGTTTTTCACAAATAAAACGATATCACAGCTGTGACAAACTCCGGGGCATTTTCCAGAATAAGGCCCTTTTAACCTTTTCTGTTTGACTCAACATTCCGGATGAAAAAGTGAAGGTTTAATCTATCAATGGACCTGTTAGGGCCACGACCCTATTAATTCGATTGATTAATCAAAGACTGCTACTGAGTTTCTGTTTACTAATTAATTATGAACAAAGGATACATAGGAAACGCGCGTGTCGTTTCCTATGTGTATTCTTTTAATTGAGCATTTTTTTGCTTGTGAGAAAAGAAAAACATGTAACATAGACATCATTCGAGTAAACATAAACATATCTGAAAAGTAGTCTATTTGGTTTTTATATTATGTTCTCAGCAAACTGTCTTTTTCTATTGTAATTGTATTTATTTATATTTAGGCTTGTGTCTATCCATCGTATTTTAACATACATCTAGTCTAAAACCACAAAAGAATATCAAAAAAATATTATCTTAGTTCGGATAAGTATTGAAAATAGTTGATACAAAAGATAAAAAGTAAATAAACGAGGCTCGAACAATCTCTCGCGCTTTGCTGAGCTTCATCTCAAGTATAAAGCGCTTGAATTTAGCGTTCAGCGAAAGAAAACAAATTGTTCTCGCGGCAATATTGTTTCACTGCGGATGAAACTCTTGAAACTTGCGATTTTGTTTGCTGGAAAGTTTAGTGTTACTGCAATTATATTTCTGTGTGTAAAATAAACAATGTGTTATTTTGCGTTTATCGTTACAATTAAATGTATTTTACATAACATTTCATATACCTTTCTTTTTAGGAAAATATTAGTGGACGCGCCGACAGAGCTCGGTTTAATATAGCCGTAGTAGCCCAGGGAAGGTTTAGAAGATGAGAAAACGTGGGAATAAAGTGGGCGAATCCGCCGGCGCGTCAGCTAGTTTAATAATAATAATTTTAAGTAACTATTCAATTGTAATCCAAACAGTACGAGACAACGTAAGTACCAAAAATATAAATTCTTTAGACGTAGAAGCTTGTGCCCATGTGGTCTTTGGTCTTAATGAACCGACTGCGATTAGCCCGTTCGATATCCTTGGATTAGCATCCACAGCACGTAACGGTACGTTCACACGGAGACACGATTTTCTCTACCGAATCGGTTTTTTGCAGGATTCGGTTTAGTGGCCTATGTATTTCAATGAAGGAGTTCACACGAGCATTCGGTTTCAAGATACGACAAAAAACCGAATCCTGCTGAAGTTGACATCCGATTGTGCGACTAGAAACCGATCCGGTTTGTATATACTGATACTGCAAAATCCAGATCCGATGCAGTGGTATAGGGCATTCAATACATGCGTTCACACGAGGGGAAGATTCGGTTTTTTGTCGGATCTTGAAACCGAACGGTACGTTCACACGGAGACACGATTTCCCGAATCTTATTTTCATCGGATCTGGAAAAACCGAATGTTGTATTCGCAAGAGCGCGCTCACACGTTGATTTGGAAGCGATGGACGTGAACAGTGTTGCTATACTATACTGGTATTATCGCCGTCAGCGTCGTAGAAAAAGATTGTGGTTAAACCCAATAGTACAAAGAAGATCAACAGTTGGTGCCTTTACAACTCTAATGCAGCAGTTAAGGAATGATACACAAATTTTTTTTAACTACTTCCTTGAATGATAATTTAATACTTTTAATTCCTATACCTACATTTGATAATCTTTTGAAAAAGGTGGAAAAAGAATTGAAAACCGGATCGGTTTGTAGTCGCACAATCGGATGTCAACTTCAGCAGGATTCGGTTTTTTGTCGTATCTTGAAACCGAATGCTCGTGTGAACTCCTTCATTGAAATACATAGGCCACTAAACCGAATCCTGCAAAAAACCGATTCGGTAGAGAAAATCGTGTCTCCGTGTGAACGTACCGCACATGAGAACAACATTCGGTTTTTTCCAGATCCGATGAAAATAAGATTCGGGAAATCTTGTCTCCGTGTGAACGTACCGGCCGTACAGCCGCCATTGTTATTGGAAGTTATATTTCACCCAAACTCGAAATTGCGCTAAACTGTTTAACAAAAATCAACTTTAAATTCAAATTATTATGGTTTTATATCCAACCTCTATAACTTGGTCATTTATTTTTAAGATACTTGTTGCTGTGTGAATTATTGTCCAGCAATTTTTATTTATTTATTATTTTAATTTGTTTATCATGAAGAGTCTCCATTACACCTTAAGTTCGTTAAAACATATTTATTTATCTAAAGATCAGATTAAACAATGATGATACATAATCAATTTATTCACCTTCGCCGCTTCTGAATAATGGTTAATTTGAGTTATAGTTGTTTGTGTGGTTAAAAGTTGCCGTTGGTTTTGTAAAACATTGAAATTGAATGCCGATTAACCAAAATGAAAAGTAAATATTAACTGAAACGGAAAACAATTATTCGTAAATTAGGCAATTTTTTGGCATTTATATCGAAAACTACAAACGGTATAATCTACAGCAAAACGTGATATTAATATCTGACGCATACAAAGCAAGCTGCGACATCCGTTTTCCGGTAACTGTAGTGTCCCAAAGGAGCTTATGTTTCGTGGACTGACCTATAAAGTCCATGTTCTTAACTGAACTGAGAAATAAGCTCATTAACCTTGCACGGACAAGGTTCCTCATTAAAACTACTTATTCTAGTGCAAGGTTCAAGAAGTTTTTATTTCATTCTTTTGTAGTAGTAGCATTAAATATAATATTAATGTTGCTAAATTTAAGTAGCCCAGACCAGGCCTAAGAACTGGCAGTTTATTAATAGTACAACCCTGTATGGAAAACTAATGCATAGCCCTACACATACTTTCCCAGCCTTATTATGTTATTGTTATCACAATGTCCTGAAAATGTGCCAACTCGCGGGAATCCATCTTTTGTTTTCCCGCGAGATGACGAACAACCCAAACATTTTCATAAAATTATGGTTAGCGTTTTTAAATTACCAGAATTGAAAAGAATGATATAATATTTATTGTCGTAGAACTTAGAGATCTGCCTTACTAGGACGCTATGGCGTTCATATTGAATTTGGCGACCTGGCGACGTTGCCACATCGTCGCCAAGTGAGTTAGGTTACATACATTTCAATACTAACTGCTTAGGAACGTAGCCGGGCTACATTGCAATGGCGGCCTAGTAAGGCAGAGCTCTAAATCTAAAATTTCTAATAATATTTGACGAATGGGCAAATTCAGCTTGTCGAAATAAATGGTTGTGAAGCTGGTTTTCGTTATACAAATTCTGTTCAAAACCAGTTCATATTAAAAACAAAGAAATAAAGACAAAGAAGGATATGCATGTGATGAATAGATAATACATACACAACATATCTGACTTCTGGAAACCATTAAAATAAGCAATATATTTAGGTTCAACTATATTCCGCTTTCCCATTTGTCAGCTGCATTTGTGCTCGTATTCTGTATACAGTCATTGGCAGTTTCAAAGGAGGGCAGTTCGTTACCGCCTGTGATTTTGAACTAGCATCATTATTTGCTGTCAAAGCGGCTACATTGACCGTCGGTCGTAATGGCTGCTACGTAGGTTCCTAGCTTTTGAATAAAAGCTCGCATTTATTTATAACTGTAATAGCAATCCGCTCTCGCTTCTTATCGAGTACATAATTATACATAACTAGCGACCCACCCTCGTCCCGCTTTGGGTCCCTTATTTTTCCTAAAAAAATATCTCTTGAATCACCATATTTACGTTCCCACTGCTGGGATACAGGAACTCCTCTCTTGACGAGAAAGATGAGGCCTTAATTCACCACGCTCTGGGCAATTGCGGGTTTGTGATTGACACATGTCCTTCAAACTTTTTAAAGTTCTCAGAGCATGCCGGTTTCCTTACGATGTTTATCTTCACCGCTAGAACACGTTAATTAAGGCTGAATATGGGTAATTGATGAAACAAATTCATTCGACTGAGCTTCTATACATTTGATAACGAATCAAACCGATAATTTAGGAGCGTATTTTAACGGGCGGTCATAGCATCTATTAATTTCGCTCTATTCAGGGTTCTATTGTAGCAATTAATTGCGAAATAGTTTAATATTTAACAATATTCGTATTGCATTTCCATGTCAATTGCGGTTTGTTTACCCATTCATTGCCCGGTCTCAAACACACAATTCGTCGATATTATTAACAAAGATCTATATTAAAGACTAACTTGGAATCAGTTCATCTAAGAAGACACTTACTTATAATTATTTCTATAATTCACACACATATACATATATATGCACGTGCGTCATGACCGCAGACAGTGTTAGTGCCTATTAATATAAATATAGCTGGACAATTCACAGAGCAACATCTAGCCTGGTAAGCCTATAATAACATTGTCAGCGCACCCTGGTACCATCGTAGAATTTCGTTTCTTATATCCTGTGATATTTACAACGTGGCGCGAAAATATTCGCCGAACTTCATCCTTTCTTTAAAATTTTAAGCTAAGAACATAAATGACACCATATCGTCCCTACAAAATGTTATTACGTAAAACACCCTTGCTTGCAGCGTCTAAAATTGAATCTAAAACAGTGTCACATCCTGTTTCTTCTACACGAGTAGTTAGAGATCCCGGCAGATGCTGGCTTGATGTTATTTAAAATATTTTATGTATTAAAAATATTATTAGTAAATACGTATATGTAGCAACGCTAAAAGCCCCGCACCTTTATGAATTATATTCTTTTCCAATAAAGTTATTTATTTAAGTTTCGTTATTATTGTTATTGATTAAAAAAAAATCCGGTAAAAAGTTATAAATCGCTTGTTAAATACAAACAAAAGCCGCGTGAGCTGGTCGTGCCATTTTCAGTCTAGACACTTTTTGAATTCAATATTCGCGCGTTCGTGAATTTGCAATGATCGCACATTTGCGTGCCCTAACTAAGGATGATTATAGGTTTATTTCGAAATAAGTTAACCTAACCTCTATCAGGATCTTATTATATAACGACCCCTTGCTCGTTCCCTATAATGCAGCACTGCGCCATTGCAGTTCTTGGCCACTTCGTATCATTGGCAGATGGCCAATTATAGAACTGACTGATTTCCCTATTCGAGTGTCTTATTATGCAGATATTTATGTTTATTGAGAATTATTTCGACTGCGTATGTGAGGTTAATGATTATGTTACATAGATTTCTTTTGACGTTGGATTACGAATTTTATAAAATAATTACAATACTTGGATTCCAAAATTATGCTCAAGCGCTTTGAAATATTTATCAAAAGAACAATATTCTACTTTATAACTTTGCATTTCGTAAATTAAAAGGCCAAGCTGTATTTCCGCCCCAGCCAAAATAAACAACAAATTCACCAAAATTTAAACAACATTTTTGAAGAATCTTGAGAACGCAACAAAAACAGTTACCAAGCAAATGAAATATGAAAATGTATTCTCTTTTCCCCAGATTAACAGATGCTGCATAGTCCTCGAAGCGTGATTTGGGAACGAATCTGCATTTACATCTTATTTTTTCCTTATTGCCTTACCGATTTAGAAATTACGGTGATTTAACGCCCCGAAATTCTCCATGAATTAAAGGGTGAAATAACGAGTCTTTTGATCTTTTGGTTGATGGCGTAATTTTACAGCTTCCAGTAAAATTGATGCTTAAGGTAATATCGATTTTTCAATAACTTGAGACTCTTGAGAGGCTCTTTCGTGTTATTTGAATAATGCACATAATAGTACCTTCACAACGTAGCACACGACCAGATTTGCCAAATCAAAAATGTGATCATGCCATCGGTCACCCTATCTTTAAATTCCAAATTCAAGTACAAACATCCAGAAACCATCGAAAGCCTAAGCATCAAAATAATTACCAACCAAAACCCCATCTGCCTAATTACCTCACAAATAAACCAGGCCGGTGAAATTGAGTCAAAATGAATTGCCTCCTTTGAAGCCTTTCCTTTTCTTGATAACACTAATTAGAGACGGCGTACAAAGCTGCCCCCCTCCCCCCCATGGCAGCGAAATGGTGAACTTCGGGACGAGATAAGCGAAAATGCATCTTATTACCATCACATAGAAACTAGACTTAGACTTTGACAAGATTACAGGGTTAACGATTTACCTGACCTAATGGTTTTATTAGACAATAGATGAGATGGATAGATAAGGTGTTGATTTTAGAAGTATTTCTTCAAAGTTAAATAAATATTGCTAGACAATTCACACACCAACATCCAGCCCTATTGTAAGCTCGATGTTATTCCTACAAAGATTTTTTTATATCGATGATGTTTGATATATTTCATCGCTTCTTCAGACGATCGCGCCTAGAAAATAATTACGTATTCTTCATTTTATTTTTCCTGTTACTGCATATTTTAGTATAGCATGGCATCAAATAAAAAAAAATATATACGTTCCACTAGATTTCATATAAAGAAAAATTATAGTCATTTTCTTGCACAGTTTTGAAAAGGTCTTTTATGTCAAACTTCATCATATCATAACCGTACTGAGACCACAATACAGTCGCTAAAAACATAACATCGGCTTAAAAGACCCAGAATTTCCCAATTGTCTTTCGAAAGCAGTTAAAACGTACCGAAACGTAGTAGTCGGTCCTGCGGGCGTACTTCCAAACCTATTGCTCTCCTTGAGGTAACATTCGGATCCTTGCTGTAAAATTTAGCATTCGGAAACTGTCTTGGGTATTTTCTGGTCTACGATTCCAACGTAAAAAAACATATTGAATCGAAGATTGGTTAATGATCTTAGGACGAAGAGACCAAACAAACGCAAAATGAATTACTGAAATGAATCTAAATTAATCTATCTATAATTATTTGTTCCTGACGCATATGAGTACAAAACACATCCTAAACTTCTTGTTAAAAACTTATAGTTTATTAGGTTATCAAGTTCTCATTCTGAAGTTTTTTTTATGTATTTTCTATGTTTTTCATACTATTATTAAATAAAGGGTCAAATGTGCCAAAATATATTATTAAAGATATTATTTATTCAAATAATGTGCATACCGTAGGAAAAATCTATTACAATACATAATATTAGAAAATTTCAGTGGTTCAATATTAGTAAGAAAGTAAAAATTCCTGCCCAATGTATTAATGTATGTAGAAACATTCAATTTTGTTGGCAAATAATTTGCTTGCATTCGCACTGAGCTCCAGGCACGTTCCCGAAATGAATAGCTGCAGTGGTGCTCAAACATTTTATTCATACATTAACTTCAATTATTAATTTTAATGTTGATTTATTCTTAGATCAGATAAATTTGATAAAATTCTGCGAAGAATAAATTTTTTAAACAAATGAATAAAAATGAACTTTAAAAAATAACATAAATAGAACACAGAGATTTCAAATATTGATTTTAAATTCTATTAAATTAAAAACTATCAAAAATTATTTAAGTAAGTGCAAACTTTATAAGCGACCATTCAATTTGCTCTAGTTATTAATTTTACAACTTATATATGAATATAAGTTGAATATAAGATATAAATCTTGAGCAATCTATTTTGCCATCTCTGGGTAAACATCGAACCACTTGAGAGCCACTGGAATAGTTAAAGTCTGTAGAAATGTATCCAGGATTGATTCGAAAACTTGCTCGTCTTACACTCACATTGTTGTCTCGCTTACAATTTAGAACGTCTGCAAGCTGAATGTTGAAACGTACAACTTTAAGTACCGTGAAATGCAAGCTGAAATGTATTTGGTAGTTATACACGAGCGTCTTCGCGACAAACGTACGAAACGATACAAGTAGCTAAATTGATTGTAATTTTATCTGTACAATAGTTTTCGAATTAACGAAGTATACAAAAATGAAAAAATTCACATCTAGTTGTTGCTATGTGAATTCGTCCAACAATATTTATTTTATTTATTTAAACATGAGTTCTCAACGACAACATACTCGTAAACAATAGTAAAACCCAATGCCAGACACTTTACAACTACAATAAACCGTTTACGGACTGGCCCAAACTCCTCACATGTAGATCCAATTCGTAGGCCCAGAAGACACTAAACTACACTAATAAAATACCCATAAAACCTTAATAGAATCACTTCGATTCGAAGGTACCGTTCTACTAAATTATTTGCGCACAAAAGTAGGCCAGTGAGAATAATTCAGGTACAACTGTGCAAATAAGTTAAGCCTTCGCAAATATAACGCTTTTTCCGAAGCTCAAATTTCAAGGAAAAGATCTTTAGGCCTCGTATAGTAAATGTGAATGTGTGCAGCTAGTACAAAAACTACAAAACATTTTTGTTGTAATTTATCTGAATTATCGAAAGAGGTAATCAAATTATTAGAATTAAAACTATTTTAACTATGCTAGAATTTTTTTAAATGATTTTTTAATAATATTAGGTATATTATTAAAAAACCTACTTAGGACAAGGACCAACTTAGGACAAGATGGTAGACAAGAACTTTTAATAGAAGTAGAAAATCATTCACAGGTAGAGTTGGGGTCGTACTATTATTATGTCTACACCACATGGCTTAAGAAGAACCGTAACTAAAACAGTATAGTAATATAAATAATAAAAGCCTTACACTCGTAACAATTATTCACAAACAAATTAGAGAGGCACAACGCTTCATGATTATAATTCCGGCCAAAAAGCAAATTCTTGTTTGCAAAACAAAATGATAATGAAAATGCTCTCATAAGGCACATTGTGGGTTCGCGAGTATCAAACTGACGATGGCATCCTGTACTTCTCAGATTTTAGTTAAACGAGCCGGAAAGGAACTGCTAATGTTTTGGAGACGTCGGTGAATAAACAAAGAAAATACGGGAATATACAACAATATACACAATTGTTTATGGTGCGGTTTGTTTTATTTTAACACAGAAAATGTTTGTAACATGAAAACTTACATAATCACCATTATTAGGTTTCCATCTATGGAATATCTAACATCTGTCCTTCTTATGTAATGTACGCTTGCACATAATCTGTCACTTAAACTTTTTTTAACTAAAATCAAGTTATAATTCGTTTTTATTTCTTATTAACGAATTTAATGTAATTAGGAAAAGCATTATTTTATAACATAACATAATAACAGGCCATGGATACGTTTAAAACCTGAAAAATTCAACCTAAGAATCTTTATTTTGCCAAGAAAAATACGTGTAAAATCTACGTAACATAGGTTGACAGTTGACAGGTGTCTGTTTATCAAAGCGATCACGTTTTATCAGCAAGAATACTTCGCACGTTTGGCCTGAACAACCAGACGATGGAACACTCACAATTTAACGAGCGATGTTCCTATCTTTGGGATATTGTTTCACTTAAGGTTTCTAATAAATATAAGGCTCGGTTTCCACCGAAGCAGAGACTAGAGGCTACGAGATGATTAAGATAATCCAGTTTCGTTCATATATGAGAGATCCACATCTCAATAGGTAGGTTTTATTATTTCAACAAAATTGTCCTACCCATTTTATATCTCAAAGTTCTTCTCTGAGTTCATTCGTGACCTCGAGCGATAGTCGGAATGGTAAAAATATTATCACACGATAAAGACCCGTATAAAACTTCTTAATTATGTTAATAAACCGCAAAAGTTTTACAAGTTCAATTCTTGTATGTTATGTTCTTGTACGGGATGTTTCGTGGTACGTTACCCGTTTCATGTTCAAATTTAAGTTCAATTCTTGATGGTCTTAATTCTGCCGATAATGGAACAGAGATTGGTAAGTAGAGCGTCGGATCATAAACAAGATGGACAGTGATGATTGCGTGTAAGCGTCTTAATCCGAAAGAACGTCCTAATTTTATAAATATTCATAATAATGATTAAATCAATGATCGAAATAAACGTTTTTAAATCTCTAGATTTTCATACACTTCAACATAGTACTTGTAGCTAAATGTTAGAAAGTTCCAGCCAAGCGTACTAATCAAAACAACCCACTCACTACAAGCTTCAAACAAGTGAGTCTATTTCCTTCGGGAGATTGCAATTCAAAACAATTACGTGTTGCGATGGTAGGAACGATTCTGTATAGCAGAAGGGTAGATACTTTCATCATCATCATTTTTAGTTTGTATCACACAGGCTTTAAGGTTTGTCTGCCTGAACTAACAGGTACAGGGTTATTGGATACCACATCAATTATTAAGACGTCTCGAAAGCTTGGTGAATATACAAATACTCCTTGGAGTGTTTGTATATTTCTTTATAGGACTTGACCTATAACGTTTTATTGGAGAGATACCTAGTTGTAGAACGTACTAAAAATAAATATAGCTGGATAGTTCACATAATAACAAACGGCCCTGTGGTAAGCTCTAAGTTTGTGTTACATTTATTTTAAGTGGCGCTACTGAAAACTAATGTGTCTGGTTATTGGTGCATTTCCAATAAAAAGAAATAACACTCGCAAACAACAGTTGAATGTTCAATTATTGGGTACAAACAATGAGCTAAGCAACAGTGAAACGCTTTCCAAGAGAGAAACCACATGAGAAATGTGATATCACTTTTTTTTATTAATTGAAAAAGGAAGAACCAATTTCTTTACCAACATCAATATATTTATAAGAGAAATCAATAGACAACAAAGATCGCATGATAGAACGGTAAAATGGCGGGCCCGGCAAAGGTTAAGGGGTATCGTAAGGGCACTTTATAAGGGTTGAATTTACGTTAATAGTTATTGCACAGGCGAGCAGGGCAGAAAGATTTGCGACAGTGTTACATGATTAGCTATAGGAGACTTTAGAAGTTTGTAGCAAAATAAAAACTAAAAATGTTTATAATCTTTCTTGCATTTCAAAAAAGAACATGAATCTTTTTCTAAGAATTTGAATTACTGGTACAGTTAGTAATTTATACCCAAGTTTTCGTGACATTTTATATTTTAGTGCATTAGATAAAATTCAAAAAAATTATACAATAACTAACACTGGCAAATTGCGCTTAGGGTTCATTGAAACAATTGGAAATAGAAATCTACAAAAGACTTGATGGTGTTTCAAGTTTCAAGCGAACATCTTGAAACTTGAAACAAAATCTACCCAAAGCACAACATACCGGGAACGATGAACAAAAGTTATAAAACTACGTGGCAGTGTCATACCTAAATGTTCAAAGCATTTAGCACAAGATTGTTCACAAGGTAATTTGAGATTTGATATTTCAACACTTGTATTTACTGTAATTCTGAATTCTTTGAGCATTATTATATTGCGTTGTTTGATGAATTTATCATAGTTTAAAGGGAAAATCACGAAACTTTTATATTGTTAGAAAACGCCAACACCTGTCAAGAGCCGTGCCCTAAACAAACAGCCTTACTTTTGGGGGTTTTTAATGGCCTCTACACACCAAAGCCGGCGGCCCGCCGGCACAGCCCGCCGGCTTAATGCCGGCGGGTTAGCCCGCCGGCTTCAGAATGTCCAAGCCGCACGACTTTGCCGGCGGCAATGCCGGCGGCACGACAGCCCCGGCATGTGGTGTTCTAGTAATGAAGAATGTTACTAGGTATGCCAAATCGCTTGAAATGTTGTATCAGTAAAGCCTGTATGTATACAAATATACTAGTTTTTGTTTAGTTAAAAAGTACCTAGTAGTTTTGATTTTATAGGCATTCAAAGTTTCGAAAAATATCGAGTCTCGCTAACAGTCACGTGAGCGCTTGTGACGTAATACCACAATTTCGCGCGGCCTACGGCCCGCTTAGTATCGCCAGCAGATTATAGTAGTAGTGCAACAGCTTGCGCAGTATTTTGATGTGTTTTCGTCCGCGTATTAAATTAATAGTTTAATAGTAGTACTTAAATATTATTCGATTGATAAAATGGATGAAGATAACTCAAATAGTAGAAGTACCTACCATTAAACTTTGACGTTAAAGACATTAAATATGTATTAAAGTTTTGTTGCTATTGGTAGGTACGTAAGTATTTATTTATATATAGGTAGGTACCGCTCTTCTTAGTAAATTTAAATGAACAATACATTGATTTATGGCAAACTAGCTTCCTCCAGTCTTCGGCCCCGTTTTCCTCAAGAACTGTACATTTTCATAGGATTAAAAGTAGCCTATGTGTTATCGTCGTCGTACGGTTACAACTTTTTTTACTTCTAAATCGGAAACTAATTGATGTATCGAAGTAATTCTTTCACGCGTATTTTTTATATTAGACATAGAATATGGAGTGCTAATAATCAAAATTAGGTAACATTCTTTATTGCCAAATACGTCACTACTCTATGAAAGCCGGCGGGCAACTGACTGAGTGAGTGGAGAGGGATGCCGGCGGCCTGACCCGCCGGCACAGCCCGGCGGCCCAACCCGCCGGCATGATTGTAAAGCGCTCTACACACCGCCCGCCGGCACAGCCCGGCGGCCCAACCCGCCGGCCTTATTTTGTAGGCCGCCGGCTTTATTTAGTACAAAATAAGGCCGGCGGGTTAGGCCGCCGGGCTGTGCCGGCGGGCCGCCGGCTTTGGTGTGTAGAGCGCATTAAAAATAAGGCCGGCGGGTTGGGCCGCCGGGCTGTGCCGGCGGGCGGTGTGTAGAGCGCTTAACGTATAAAAATAACGCGGATTTCCCATTTATACAAAAAAAATACTAAACCGTGTGGGCTAAGTGATAGCACATTCAATTTTTATTCCAAAAGTCGTGGGTAAAAACCCACCGTGCACTATAAGATATACATATAACATTAACAATTAAAAAAATGTTTTTCATGAATTTATTCGGGGTTGCTACTTTGTTCACAAAATTCACAACAAAAAATACAATTATTTTAATTTAATTAGATAAATTAAAATAATTGTATTTTTTGCTGATCAATTCAAACTTCTGTCCCGTGCTAAGGTCGAAAATAAGTTATGCTAGAAGTTATGTTAGCTTCGAGCTTACCACGGGGCTAGATGTCGTTGTGTAAAAATTGTCCAGCAATATTTATTTATTTATTTATTTTATATATTCTGCTTCAACATTAATCCTAGATATTTTTTAATATTTCAAATACTGAAAGAAACAGATTATATTCAATGCAAAAATTTGTCTAGAATGCAAAAGCAAAGAAAGATTCGAGATAACATTCGTTAAAGTCCAACATAATTTGATTACCGAAGAAGCCTTATTTAGAATGTTTTGATACAGCTAAGAGTAATATTATAAGTATTTACAGGCCGATGCCTGCCAATAGCACACGATAACGAGGGAGCTCCATCATTTCAATATTTTGCAATTTTATCAAGGAAATTATGTCGAGAGATAAAACTGTTCCCGTTAGTACCTGCTCGTTAAATATTAACATTGGCAGATTTTGATTCAGGTTATTCATAGTTTAATATTTTATTGGAATTCTGTGGACATGATAAAACTGTTTGCATTGTGAAACTAACTTCCAACATTTTGGCTACTTTTTGGCTTTGCCTGCGTTATGACATATTTCACCCGTTAACCCTTTCCAGCATTTACATTCATACCTTTATCGTATCTTACTCATCTTGAAAAGTTTCTACGGCGCAACGGCGATACAATGTTGATAGTTTGACGAAACTGTGGAGTTGTCATTGATTGATAGCAACTTACCACATAAAGCACCTATCTATGATTCCTATCGTAAGCAAATACAATGAAATTCAAAGAAACTACGTTCTAACTCACGGAAAGTTTCTACGATACAATGTCGTGATGAATAAACAGAGTCGTATTTTCTATTTGAAACCGAGAAGTTCCTTCACACGATTGATACATCACAAGGACGTGACTGAGAAATAACCAAGAATGAAGATACAGGAAAATACTGCATTGACTTCCGCATTTTTCATTTCACAATCTCGTAAATAGTCAAAGGTATTTGGAAACAGATTAATAAAATACACCCAACTTTTTTGATTCAGAGTTCCAAACGTGTAATATCGATAACATAAAGAAAAGAAAGGGCCAAAGAAAAGCCATAAATAACAGCTTAATAATTCAGTTTCCATAACTTTCAGTAACTTTTAACAAGCTATAGAATTGGGAATTCCCAAGATACGAGTATGAACATCTGAAGTTACAAATTTTCCGTTTTAGGACACCCCCTGTCTTTACTTTGAAATTTACGAGAACAATAAGTCTAACTATTTGAGATATCGTTGCGTTAAATTAATTTTAGCTCGTCTTGAATACCTAAAGGGTTCATTATTCATCTCTGCAATAGACGCCTTGAGTTCAATTGTGGCCTTGTTAGTACTTGAAGAGTTGTTCAGAGGCGTTTAAGGCTCCACGGAGAGTTTGTATTAATAGAAATTACGGATTCTCTCAGAGATTTCGTATTCTTATCTGTATTCAAGACCGCCCTTGGCTTGGTAAAGTAAACGTTGCCTACCATAAAAATATGCTAAAACAGTTTGTGAATTACAAATTACAACGTTTTAATATTCCTTATGTTTGGACTATTACCAAAATAAGATAATATAAGATTATCTATAAGATATCACATATGAGTTTGGACTACAAATTAGGATTTACCCGCAGTAACCAGATTACAATGTACCTCATTATCTTGAAAAATATTACCTTATATTACGTATTGTTCTGAATGAAGCAGAAATATACAAAATACCATAAAGAACATTAATAATTCATATGCGGTATGCAAAACTGTTAAATTTATTATTTCTGAGAATTCACACAGCAACAACTAACAACTTCGTGGTAAGCTAGGATCTTGTGTTACGGGTAGGTACTAGTACTAGATAATTTGAAGAATTATTGATATTACAATATTTTATTGACCAACAGCAATTCTAGAATAATGGGTTACACAACACAAATTCGTAAAACAAAACCACAACAACAGAAAAGTTGATATACCACAAGATTACTTCCAAACCAAAGGCGTAAGCTCAAGATTTGGGAACGTGATACCATTCTAATTAAGTTCCTTACACACAATGACGTCCGTAAGACCTCAATGATGAGATGCCTATAGGGGATCACGCTTGGCGTAAAATGAATAAGGCACGTGGTATCCAATCTAAGATATCTTCACTGTAACGCATTTTTATACTGCAACATTTTTATAACAATAAGGTGGCTGGCAGACAGGCATGCAGCTCACCTGATTAAAAGCGTCTACCACAGCCTATTTATTTATTTGTTGAATGATATACACACTATAATAAACTAAACTAAAACAAATGGAATCCTTACCACACCTAATGGACGCCTGTAGCCTTAGAGATGTTACCTGTACGCCGACAATGCTTCAGAATAACATTATATAAATGTTCAACATTAGACTAGGTTGGCACTTTTCTCATCAATTATTGGCTAGAAAGTAAATATGTTTTGCTATAATACAACAGGTACATACCACAATAAATTAGTCTTGACAGTTTGACAATGTGAAAATGAGTTTGTAACTACAAGAAAATTAAAATTTCAAATAATAAAAGATTGTTTAGCAAAATACCTAAGCCCCACGAAAATATTCGATAACGCGGCGAAATAGCACACAACAAACCTACTAACAGAAAATCATTCATGCAAGAGAGTCAGAAGGGTGGTAAGTTAGTTTGGCTTAGAAAAATATTTCTCTGAGCGACCACGTGATTCGAGAAACCGTGAAATTAAACTACTGGTAGAGTGAGTCGAGTTAATAATGGTTTTCATCTCTTTAATATCATACTAGTTATATATCTTTAGGTATAACAATTTAAAAATGTTTCTTTTAAGCTTCTTATCATATAATAGGACAGTGCCCTAATTTTGAAAATATTTAGATAATCATCTTTAGAAACCATGCGAATTCGATAGAATTACATCTAGCCTCGTGGTAAGCTCAAAGCCCAAATATTTGCTGTTCGTAAAATTATTATCGCAGGCGGACCTTCGCCAACTGCGCCGCAAATAACGATAGCGTTATTTTAAAAGAAAAACAATAATACAATTTTTTGGATAATTTTTTTGCTAAGCAATAAACATTGAAAACAAAACAAGTATCTAACAAAAATCCATGTTCGGTTTTTGAAATGAAAATAGGTATGCCAGAGTGAAACAGACTGGCTAAAGCTCTTGATAGAGGTGTGAGGGCGGTATTGTCTGGTATTAAGGTTAAAGAACTTTAAGGTTAAAGAACTTTATTTCTTATAAAACTTATTACAAAGTCACTTAAAATAAGAAATTTTAAATTTAACTTAGTCTAAATTATGTTATACCTCACGGCGTTAGTTATTAGTTTACAATCTTATCTTTTCACAAAACAACACAATCAAATAAATATAAGGTAGATAAAAATTTAAACAAATCGAAACGACAAGTGAATAAATAAAAAGAAGGTAGTTGAAAATTTAAAGTAAACTGAACAAAATGGTGACAACTAGTTTAAAGAATTTGGTGTGTGGTCCAAGTTAAAAGAATACATCGATTTAATAATATAATTATATTTTTTTGTTTTGTATAAATGGAAAATTTTTGCTACTACATTTTTGATTAATTATAAATATTTATTTGATATATATATATATTTAGATACATTTATATTTTATTTTATTAATATAATTAAGTATTTATAATATAAATATAGGTAGTATTTTTATACTGTAAAATATATATATTATATATATAATTTAGTTAAATGTATTTATAAATATATTATGTATAGGTGTTTAGTCTTCTAGATTGCATACATGTTTTAATAGTTTATTTTTAAAAGCTTTGAAGGTTTCACATTCTTTCACATCATTCGGCAATTTATTAAAAAACTGAGCTCCCTCTGTTATTATTGTTTTCTTTCCTAATTGTGTTCTACTATTAGAAACTTGTAGTTTAATTTTATTTCTGAAGCTATATTTGTTGTCTTTAATTAGTAGTTTAATATTTGATTGTAGTGTGTTTGAAAGTATGCGTTTTATCAATAAGCATGTTTTATAAATATACAGTTTTTTTAAATTTAAATAATTAGTTTTTTTTATATATTTCTTTCGTAGGTGTTAGGTAATTATAATGATGTAGTACTTTAATTATTTTATTTTGGATTCGCTGTAGTGAGTTTAAACTGGATATACCTGCAGTGACCCAAACTTCAATCATATACTCTAGATGGGATTTTACCACAGAATTGTATATAATATTACGCACCTTAGTTGGTATACAATGAGCTGCTTTACGCAAAGCACCAAGGAAAGATCTTAATTTAGTTTTAACGTGTTCAATATGTGGCTTCCAGGTTAATTTATCGTCAATCCATATTCCCAAGTATTTTTCTACATGCGACTGCGATATAGGGTCATCGTTTATGGTCAAACGTGGTATTTCTGGAAGTTTTTTATTTTTTGCAGAAAAAAGCATAAAAGATGTTTTTGATGTGTTAATGGTCAGCAAATTGTACTTTAACCATTCATTCAGTTTTTTTAAATCATTTTGAGCGTCCGAAAAGATATCATCTATGTTTTTATCAAAGTAAAAAAGACATGTGTCATCTGCATATAAAGTCAGATGTCCTGTTAAGCCAATCATACTGATGTTGTTAATATAAATTAAAAACATGATTGGTCCTAGTATAGATCCTTGTGGTATACCATATGTAATATTCTCATAGCCACTACAAAAGTCGTTAATTTTTACAATTTGTTTCCTGTTCGTAAGATATGAAGAAAACATATCAAGAGCTCGACCTCTTACTCCTATGTTGTACAGTTTATTTAGTAATTTTTGATGACATACTGTGTCGAATGCTTTTCTTAAGTCGATAAAAATTCCTAAAGCGTAATTCTTTTGATCTATATTTGATTTCACTTTCGTCACTAGGTCTATCGCAGCCGACAAAGTACTTGATCTTGGCCGAAACCCATATTGTTCATCTATGAAGAAGTTTTTATCAGTGAGAAAATTATCTAATCTATTATATAATATCCTTTCAAAAATTTTCGAAATAACAGGTAAAACTGAGACTGGCCTATAATTATTGGGGTCGAGTTTAGACCCTGATTTATGTATAGGGCTGACTTTTGCAATTTTTAAGGTATCTGGGAATATGCCATCAGTGAAGCACTTATTAATAACTTTGGTAAGAGGTTCTATAATAACTGATTTTATACATTTTACTGCTTTTGTGTTAACTTCATCTATTCCAGAGCTTGTATTAATGTCCAAATTATCAATGATTTTAGATACTTCATCCATACTACAAGGAGACAGTACGTCTAAAATTTTATCATGCGCATAATTTGAATCGTACATAAATATATTTTCATTACCAATATGGTACTTTTTAGGGATGTAATTTGCAAGGTTAGTACCAATAGCAGAAAAGAAGGTATTCAAATGGTTACAAATTTGAGTACCATCTGTTATTGTTTTATCAGTATTAATTTTTAACTTTTGTAGCGAAGTTTTATTTTTAATTTTGTTTAGACCTAAATTATTAATAGCTTCCCATATTTTTTTTTGGTTGGTGGCCAAACTTTTTAAATAATTCGTAGTAATAACTTTTTTTTTCTGATTTTATAAGTTTTCTTACTTTATTTCGATTTTTGATGTAATCTTTCTTTATTTGCTCATCTGATGGATTATCTTTATTTTGTTGTGATAATATATTTCTATTTTGTATGGCGTTAATAATGTTTTTATTTATCCAATCGTCTTGAGGGGGATTTTCATATTTTACTTTTATCATTTTACTTTTTACTATGTTATCAATTATTATTTTTTCTAATTCTTCATAACTATTAGTTGTATTCTTAAGATCCAGTTTACTTATACTTTTAAAGAGAGTATCGTAATTTATTGCCTTCTACAAATTCTTCTTATTTTTTTCCATCTTTATACTACTAGTCCGGGATCCGTAGTACATTGGAATCAAGTGATTACTAACAAGCTAATTTTTCGTGAGTAGCTTAATTTTAATGAGACGCCCAAAAATATCCTATACTCAACTTTTGATTGTGGTAGCTAACAGAGATATCGAGGATTAAATATGTCGATTTGATGATCCAAAAAAATTGATAAGTAACCGGTTGTTTTTTAGTTATATCGTAAGATAATGATCTAAATTATATGAAAAAATATTTGTCCTACAAAACCTATGGTTTGATCAAAGAGTCCCCCATTTCCAAAATGTATCGAAAACGAGGTCAAAATAAATGATTACTAACCAGCTGATTTTTTGTTGTATACTTAATTAATAGTTATAAAATCTAACGGACATATTGTCCGACAAATTTCGTGGTACGTTATCCCGGTCCTACGCCTAGACATTGTTAATACCACAAGACCAATTATCTCATTAGTAACTGTAGGACAAAAATATTACTGAATAGGTTAGTGTGTTCCTTGCCCAAATGTAACAATGTCCTACAAAAAAACAGGTAGGTATCGCTAGTCCGACAAGAATTGTAATTTTTAAGTTTGCCTATTTGTAACATAGAAAGTTAAGTCGGCGTCAGTGTAACAACACACCCGCAATAAAATATAATTTGTAATTATATCGAAGACATATTTCGTCTGTTATCGCATCTACTCAGTTGGCGTAATGGCAAGGATCGAACTCCTGTCACTGACTGGTGACTGTGCGTCACCGAGTTCGATCCTCCGAAAGAGAGTTCTTTTTGTGATTATGGATAAGATAGTGATTTTTTTAAATTTAAATAACTTTATTTTATAGTTATCTAGGTAAAAAAATATTGTAGGTATTAAGTATTTATATATTTATTTATAGTATTTATATATATATATATATAAGGAATTGCACGCATTAAATTTTCATTTTAGTTTTATCATTTTCGTATTTTTGAAGTTGGAAGTTAGTGTACCTACCCCCCACACTCATTTTTCCTTCACAGAGTCTCTCGTGCGAATCATTTAGTTTAGAAATAAATGCTGTTGGAAACTTCAATATGATTTTTAAAGACCTTTTCAAAGATATATAGTTTTCTTTATATGGATTTTTTAAATATTTTATTTAAAATCTTATTGCGGTTCACACACTACATCTACGTAACAATTTGAACAGTTTAGCTTTTATAGTTTCGAAGTAAAATGGCTGTGACATACGGACGGACGGACAGACGGACGGATGGACAGACATGACGAATCTATAAAGGTTCCGTTTTTGCCATTTGGCTATGGGACCCTAAAAATAAGTTATTATGACTGGTTGGTAATAATCTATTGTGACCTCGTTTTCGATACATTTTGGAAATGGGGGACTCTTTGATCAAACCATAGGTTTTGTAGGACAAATATTTTTTCATATAATTTAGATCATTATCTTACGATATAACTAAAAAACAACCGGTTAGTAATCATTTTTTTTGGATCATCAAATCGACATATTTAATCCTTGATATCTCTGTTAGCTACCACAATCAAAAGTGGGGTATAGGATATTATTGGGCGTCTCATCGAAACGAAGCTATTCACGAAAATTCAGCTTGATAGTAATTATTTTTACATCGAGGATGTGTACTACAACTTTGGACCGTAGGACCGGGATAACGTACCACGAAATTTGTCGGACAATATGTCCGTTAGATTTTATAAATATTAATTAAGTATACAACAAAAAATCAGCTGGTTAGTAATCATTTATTTTGACCTCGTTTTCGATACATTTTGGAAATGGGGGACTCTTTGATCAAACCATAGGTTTTGTAGGACAAATATTTTTTCGTATAATTTAGATCATTATCTTACGATATAACTAAAAAACAACCGGTTACTTATCAATTTTTTTGGATCATCAAATCGACATATTTAATCCTCGATATCTCTGTTAGCTACCACAATCAAAAGTTGAGTATAGGATATTTTTGGGCGTCTCATTAAAATTAAGCTACTCACAAAAAATTAGCTTGTTAGTAATCACTTGATTCCAATGTACTACGGATCCCGGACTATACCTACTTGTAAATATAAATGTTTATGGTCAGATAAAGAGGATTCTATAACTGATAAACTAAATGTTTGGTTGTATATATTAGAATAAATATGATCTATCAAAGTGTTAGTGGTGCTGGTTTGTCGTGTACTGAAATTCTTATGCAATTTATTTATAACTTGGTATCCTGTAACTTCTATTTCATCAATGTATTCTTTTGTCTTGTTATCATTATTTAATAAATTTATGTTAAAATCACCAAAAACGATTGACCTTTTTTTGTTACCTAAGTGTTGTCCAAAAGTGTTAAGAAAATTTTGTAAATTAGAATCTCCTGGTTTATATATCACTCCAATGTTTAATGATAGCTTGTCTATATGTACCCATAAATAGTGGTTGCCGTCTTCGAAAATATCTTCTGTTACATCAAACTTGATACTATTGTGAATAAATATAGAGACTCCGCCTCCTCTTTTCTTTTCTTCTTTTCCTTTATAGTTTTGTCTTGCTTCATCTGAAGATGGTCTAAAGTTGTATATGTGTGTGTAGTTTGGGATTTTGAAAGATTCCGCTTCATCTGATGATTTTATCCAAGTTTCGGTAAACAGCATTACATGAGTAGTTTTTGGTATTGATTTTATGATGCACTTTAGTTCGTCGAATTTCGTTGATGTGCAGATACTTCTTAAATTTGCATAGTAAAAGCGTAGTGTCGATGATTGCAGTGGTATATCGGTGTAATTCTTTAGTGCATAATTATTTATTCTATTGCTTACTTTATTTTTCTTATCCTGTCTTATTGTGTCATTCTGTGTTGTTATATTTAGTTTTTTGAACTACTAATTATATTAGTAATTATTTTTGGTATTCCGCTAAAATGTTTTATCATTAGTCCTTCCTCTCCATTTTCTGTTCTAATCCTTATTTCTTCTTTTAAATTTTTTCTTCTTTTAAATATTACGTGTTTCAAATACCGCGTACGTGTGTGGGGACGATGGCTAGAGATGTGACATGATCGATACATTTCTTGTTATAATTATTGATAACTTTCCGCTCCGGCTTCGCCCGCATTTAAATATTTTCTATGAAAAGTATACTATGTCCTTCTCCTGATTCTGAGATGTCTCTCACCTATTTTACCAAATCCATTTAGGCGTTGAGTTATAAATAGTGTAACTAACAGGACTCTGTTTTATATAATGTATAGTTTTTTCAATAACTTTGATATCTACAACATTTATAAGCAAAATGTTCTCGAACAAAACCGTCTATTTTATATTTATACATTAATATATCGAAAGTGCATGGATTTACCTAAAACATTTTGACATAAAACTATTGTTGGTAAAATGTTAGTGTTGTAGTGAAGGTAATGAAGTACCCAGTACCCACATCATGTCCTTTAATTTTTTAAAGATCAGAAGAAAAATCCGGAGGCACGCGTAACGACTTTTAGAATGAAAGTCGAGTACGCTACCACTAAGTCAACACGGCACAATGCTTGCACATATCTATTCCCCGTAAAATAATTTAAGACAAACTCGCACTGCATACCAAGTTGGTTAAATTACCCAGCTGTCAATTCACAGAACAAATTAATCCAAACCCTTGAGTTTAGTAAAGTAAATATCCCGAGTAGAGATGTAATTTAACACCTCGCTAGTCCTTCTATAAGCTTTTAGCTTAAGAATAGTACCACCATAGGTATATCGCTTTAAAGAAATGTTCTCTTGAAGAAACTTAAAAATGAGAAATTTTAAATGAGGTATGTATGAGGTATATTAATTGTATGTCATTCTGACTAAAGGATTTACAATATACTCAAAGATGGGCAGCAGATTCTGCAGATTCTGTCTAGGTACTCTGTCGGTACCTTGACATACTAGACAGGTAAATAAGAACATACAATACCTTGTTTACGTGTAGGTCATATTAAGTTGTTGGGAATAAAATGCAGGCTTTTTTGAATTTTGAAAGGCTATTATTATGTCGAGCAAGTCATGATGATTACATAAAATAAGAAGAACCCAAACAATAAACTTTAAAATATAATTCTTTACAAAAGTAACATATTTTACCGCGGCAAAACTACGTTTTTATGCAGTAAAAACTCCAATGCCTCTGTGATAATATCTTTGTTAAATTAATTTGTTGTTAGTGTATAACCACCAACAACCATAGCTTAGTTTTTTGCTGCCAAATCAGAAACTATCTGTTTGAAATAAAACCTCGTTTTCAGTGAATCATGAGCGACCGCTGTTGCGTATTATTCAAGATTAGAGATGTCCCTTGTCGACAATCGATTTATCGATATCTGATAGGCGTGAAGAACCGTGCGGTCTAAAAGTTTGGCGGGTTTTGGGCAAATACAGTGATCACTCAGCAACTCAGTACGTGTGTATAGTATACAGATTGATTTGATGTCCGCCATTTTTGAACCGAATTCAAAATTCAAATTCAAAATGGAGGAGCTTCGGTATTCGACGGTATTTTTTACAACAGACTTGGATGATTCTTTTTTATTTGAATGCCTGTGTGGCACCATTTTAATTTTGTCCTTTTTTGATTATTGCATCAATGTTAAAACCATACGAGTATAATATAAATCCTAAATTAAGAGGCAGTGTGAAGTTTTTTTCGTAAAATGAGTATATATAACCCTAGTTATACGACACCAACAGATAGATGGTTTGGTACTACTCTTAGGCTATACGAAATTGCACATTAAATTAACAGTTATCAATATTTACTCAGTTAATCTGAAACACGGCCGGCCTTTCACGAAACATTTTTGATTCAAATATTTCATTGAATGGATACCGTAACGGATTGAGCTTCTTTATTCAAGTTAATAGAAGGAGCCCGACCGAATATAGCCCAATTTATAATAAGTACTGTCGGAGTCATAAAATAGTATTATAAAATTATATAACACGGATTTCTTCCAAATTCTTAAATCATGTCGGTGTCTTCACATTGTTTTCCTTTTCCGTTAAAACAGGTTTTAGAAAGGTATACAGGGTGTCAAATGAAATAAAATGAAATAAAAAAAACCTTGAGGCCAAGGTCAATATAATGGGCGGGGGTAGGTAGCAGACCATCCGTAGTTTCTACCCTAGGCGTATGTACAGCTCCCTACCTATAAATGTAAAGAAAACCAAAGATCTCTGGGGTATCTCGGTAAAAATACTTAAATCACTTATACATACATTTGCATCTGAATTAGCTTACATTTTTAATAAATGCGTTGACTGTGGTGTATTTCCTGATTTAATGAAACACAGCAAAATTGTACCTCTCTTCAAATCTGGTACTACGACGGATCCGACTAACATTAGGCCAATATCGGTACTGCCTACGTTTAGTAAAATATTTGAGAAACTTATTTTATTACAAATCTCACAGCATTTTGATAATAATAATTTATTACACAATAGGCAATATGGCTTCACCAAATGCAGGTCCACTACTGATGCTGGCGCAGAGTTGCTAACGCATATCTATGATGCGTGGGAAAAGTCGCAAGATGCTTTAGGAATTTTTTGTGATTTATCGAAGGCATTCGATTGTGTAGACCATGAAACATTAATCAGAAAATTACATCATTATGGAATTAGAGACAGCTCTTTGGATCTTTTTGCTTCTTACCTAAGTGAAAGGATTCGAAGAGTTGATGTTAATGGTAAGCGGTCCCCAGGGTCTTTGGTTTCAATGGGTGTACCGCAGGGATCAATTTTGGGCCCGTATCTTTTTTTAATATACATAAATGATTTACCCCATCTTGTAAAGAATGATCACGAAATAGTGTTATTTGCTGATGACACCTCTCTTTTGTTTAAAATGAATCGACGTACCAATAACTATGACAAGGTGAATAACGCTATTTCGAAAGTAGTTCATTGGTTTAACTCTAATAACTTGTTACTTAATGAAAATAAAACAAAATGTATAAGATTTACGTTACCAAATGTTAAACAAGTTAAGGCAGATATTAAAATAAAGGATAGAAACTTAGAGTTAGTAAAAAGTACTGTATTTTTAGGCATAACACTAGATAGTAAGCTTCAATGGGACGCTCACATAGATAAGTTATCGAAAAAGCTCAGTTCTGCGGCTTTTGCTGTTAAAAAAATCCGTTATTTAACTAATGTAACTACATCTAGACTGGTCTACTTCAGTTATTTTCACAGTGTTATGTCGTATGGCATTTTACTCTGGGGGAGTGCTGGAGATGTTCGACTTAATAATATATTTGTGCTTCAGAAAAGAGCTGTTCGATCTATCTATAAAATGAGCCCAAGAGAATCCTTGCGTGAAACATTCAAGGACATAAATATATTGACAATTCCCTGTCAATATATTTATACAGTCTTAATGTATACCCACAAAAACATCAATAGTTTTCCTAAGAAAAGTAATAGACATAATTTTAATACTAGAAATAAGGAAAAATTAGCTTTACATATTACTAGGCTACATAAGGTTAATATATCTTTTAAGGGGCAATGTATACGCTTCTATAACAAGATTCCCAAAGAATTGCAAGAATTATCTATCACTAAATTTAAAAACTTGGTAAAAAAACATCTTATTTCAAAATCATATTATAAAATATCAGAGTATTTAGAAGATAAAACTGCATGGGATGGAATCCGCTCCAATATCTTAAAGAAAAGAACAAACTAACAAATAATTGTACTAAATTCAGATATGAGCTGATTGTTCTTTATGTTTCTCAATTCAGTGCTTAAAAAAACGAAACATATTTTTATGTCAACCTTGTTTCCATTGTTTATTTAATTTAATAATGTGTTGTATTTATTGACTTGTCCAAGTGATCTTTAGGATTTTATGGAAATAAATGACATAAATCTTTAAATCTTTACCAAACACCCTGTATATTTTTTTTTTCAAGAAATACAATTTTCGCTAGGCGGGGTTTGAACCCACAAATTTTGAAATCAAATTCTCATTAGAAGAATCACTATAACTGAACACTCGATAGCTTTATGCATTCCATGCCGAATTATTGATATAGGTTTAAGTATTATAAAACAACGTACCTATAGTTGAGTGTACTTCAAACATTTTATCCGGAATCATGGCGGGATATTGATTCTGTCCGTCCGTTCCCAGATATTCCAGAGTTTATATAAATAACGTCTAATTAATCAAGTTTATGAAGGAATTCCGTGTTATTTGTTTGCAGATAAAGCTACCAAGTATTCGCGAACTTTGGGTTTATTTTGAGTTTAAAATTGTGTTTAATTTGGCTCACAAATACTTTAGTTTTTCAGTTTTAAAAATGGCGTTGACAATCGGGCACAAGATCAGCGTTGTGATACTATTAAAAACAACGAATAATTAAATATTTTGTAATTTTATGTTTTAATAAAATGCATAATTAGGACATTTAATTTCATTTTGTTAACCCACCTGTCACAAATATAATATGTTTTTTTTTTTTTTTTATTATTTTCCTTTTTCATTTACGGTGTCATTTAACCCTAAAATAGTAACCAAAATATTCTTACACATAATTCAGTTCAGAAAATTTAAGCAATACGCACATAAATCACCGCTACAGTACATGCGCCATTACCTGCAACAAACAAAAGCAAAATCAGTTTTATATTTTTCCAATATATTATGTTTGTTTATGACATTTTTGTAATACAATTTACAAATAAATTACTTAAATATTTATGTTTCGTTTACTTTCTTTACTAAAACGGATAAGGCTATAAAACAGAAGATAAAATATAATAAATATATATAATCCATCTCTTTTGGCGTGAAAATCCAAAAGAGTAAGGGCAACACGCCGTGTGGTAGAAGCTAGTGATAAATTGTTTTAAGAAGGTTATGCTGCACCATGTTTACCTTGTTAGAACTGTGAAAATGACGTGTCAACCGTCGTCTACGCGACAGCAGCAGAGAAAAAACGTTTTATATTCAATCTTTGTCTTAGAACACTTACATTATTTTAGTACCTCCGAATCAAAATCTAACTTATATCTAATAGCCCATAATTCGTCCAAATAGTGTCTGTTATGTGTTTAATACACATATTATTTATTTAAATAAATAATAGGCTATTAGTTAGTTTCTCAGTGTGGGTGAAAACGAAAAATCGCAATCTCAGCAAACACTTTGCGTAAGAAAATGCGAAATGGACATTACAATGTCACCAAAAAGTAGCTCATATCGATCAATCGATTTATTACAACATTAACCACAATATTCAATAAAATTTTATTATCTGGATTACGAGAACGCTAAAACCTTCGCTGCTAGAGTAATAAACTGAGGTACCTTAAAACACTGTTGAAATGGATACCAAACTCGTTTTAAAACAAAATTGATATTGCACTAGTTTTAAAAATCCAGTTACAAAGCTGATAACTGAAGTCTGAAAACACATAGGCTTATTTGGTCTCATTGTACATAGTGATTGATACGTTCAATAAAAAAATATCGTTATTTAATTATCGGACAATATTTTACAATCGAACTATTTTATACTCACTAATATTATAAACCAGAAACTTAGTGAGTTTAAGTGAATGTTTGTTACTCTTCCACGCGGAAACTTACAATAATATTATAGCTATTATGCATCAGTAATATGCTATTTTATTGCAGTCGAGAAAACAACTACAGTGCGAGCGAAGCCGCGAGCGGAACGCTTAATTAGGTATAATTATAAAAATGGTAAAATATGTATTAAACGCATAAGTCAAACCAACTATTCTGACAGAAAAATTATCACAAAGAAACATTTAAATAAGGTAGACTTGTACAAGTTTGTTTGCAGAAAGAATAAAACTGAATATCTGGATAAGTGATTCAACTCCGGCAATATGATTTAAGATCTGTGGACAATAAAACTGCCCTACGGACGGACATCCTCGTAAAATGGATGCGGTAAAAAGGACGTAAAGTCTTCGCGTTCGTCAAATAGGGTTAATTTATTGGTAGTCTGCCGGTTTCTTGAACGACCTTGAGAATTTGTTTTTCGTTAATTAACTGAAGAAATGTTTGATAGGGATTTTTTGTTCATAATGTTATCATACAAAAAATACATCTTTCGTCTAGGGCACATATTTGTAAAGTCCCTAATTTTATAAGATTTTTTTAACCTACCTCGTTTTTAGCTGGTAAAACTTTTATCGAGACTCCGTTCATGGATAAAGACGTTACGACATTGTGACTCAATGTAGGGAAAATTATATAGTTCGGCTTTTCACGGTTAGGGCGCTTATAAATTAATAAATATTGCTGGACGATTCACACAGCAACATCTTATAAAATCCTATACAAAATTATATTTTCACTAACCGTTAACTGAAACGACGTGAAATTATTTTTAAAGTTCCGAGAAATGAGAGAATATTGTGTTGTATTTTTGCAGTTAGGTTTTCCATGTATTAAATAAATAATACAACAAAAATTACAGAAGTTGAATGTGGAAATAACAAACGGAGTTTTTTCACATAACATTAGTAAGGAAAACTGTTATTTATTTTCTGAACCAAAATATTATCGAGTTTCCAGACAAGGGTCCAGATCTCGTAAATCTAGGCTCTTGAAGATTGATAAAGGAATATCGAATGAACTGTGAAAATAAATATAAGTAAGAATACGAATAGTAAAAACAGTCGCGGTTTAACGAATACATTTTCATATAAACGGTTTTTTTATAATCTAAGATACGGTCAACGGTTTCATAATAGAACGTAGGTGACCTTATTAGGGCTGCGGGTTATTCCTGCTATAATCACGATAACTCGCGTGTACCTACACGATATTTGTTTTTTTCCAATATCTGCGAATTTCTTCTTTCTCTTATACTTATATGAATAAAACAATTTTATAATCAATAACAGCTGGCACGTGGATAAGTCATAAATACCACCCACAAAAGTACTAACTCGACCAAAAATCATTATAAAAGGACTGGGAAACCCTAGTAATCTATATCCCTTATAATATGAGGCAACATCTTGAAAAAGGATCCAGTGTCGGACTATCTGATAAATTACTGCAGGCCACTTTATTTCCGTCTGTTCTATGTTATTTCGTTTAGTTAACTGCTAGATAGATGACGGTACGTATGATGTATGAAGGGCTATGTTTTATCTGCAGACTTCTCTATGAATAAAACGTTTCATTTTTAGGTAGTTTACGGATATTGAAATAGTGTAGACTGATTTCTTGTTTTATTTAACAGTGTGAGTAGAAACTAGTACGATATAATGTATTATTATCTTTCAGGTGGGATAATAATGTCTACAGTATTTTTAACTTCAAGAATGTTGAGTTGACTTTTACGCTCAACCGATTTCAAGCGAAAACTTTGATCAAAGGAGTTTGAACGTTGATCAGGTCACGACTCACGTTTGTACGGACACGGTCCGGTGAACCTGTAATTACAATTTTAGATTTGGAATTTCTCTGTTTACCGTATCAGAATGTTGGTTCAAAGTTTTTACATACTTCCTCTAGGAGGTTCTGCAATGAATTCCATTTTCAAATGAATTCGAAGCATTCGTGCTCTTTGCACTCAATTCGAATTAGGGAAGACTATGTTTAGTACTAGCGGTAAATGTTAATATTCTCAATATTTTCTGAGAAAGTTTAAGATATAGACTATTTCGGGATGAAAGAAAGGAAACTCAATAAATCACAATACACCAAAACTAAATCCTTCGTTTACTTTCACATTGCGTCCTACAAGAAATTATATTCTCGAATCTGTTTTCATTACCACCGCAGCCGGAATAAAACATTGGCATGCATTGCCTTCGAATTATGTCGTAGAAATATACCAAGTACTGTCTGTCGCAAGGGCCTTTGTCCGGCTTCTGATAACAGTAGTAGGGGACGTTCTTCATGTTTGACGGAAACGGACCATCGTCAGCACCTTAAAACATATTTATTTACATTATTTTATTCGTAAAACATACATTTACAATTGTCTAATGCACGAAATAAATATCTCTTCTTTATTGGATTCTTAATAGGAAATTTTACGTTGTATTTGTTACTCTGAGTAGATATTATGTTGTAATAATTATAAACTTACGTCCATCTTTAACATAATCATGAAAATATCTTGCTGGGACATAAACCGATCTGACCAGACCAGACGAGATCAGAAATAACAGAGTTATTATAGAAAACATCATCAAATCTGACGCTTCAAGTTACGAACTTAGTCAATACATAATTCATGATTATAAAACAGGGATGTGCATTTGTCGATATTTTTTTGTAGGTATATAGTCCATGATGATGAGTAGGTTTGTTATCGATAATTGCATTCGTAGAAATTTGGTATAATGCTATTTGTATATCAGTGTATGATACTATGCAAATTGTTACTTCATTGGGCTATACATAATTCAGTCGGTATTTCTTGAATAAATTAATACTGATTGCAATTTGGAAACTGATTGTAGGAATTTTACTGAAAAGTTGGTATTATGTCGTGATTTTAATGCTAGAATTATAATACATACAATATACACATTAATAAGAATAAAACAATGTTTAACGATATTATAGACAAGACATTTGTAAGAATAATATCTTCCATCATGGTATGAATGTTTGTTTTCGGGAGAAAAATAAGAAAATTATCGATAAAGTAGAAGAATGGGCTCAACACTATCCATCCAATCACACACACGACCGTTATATTGACGAATCTTTTATTGCCTCTCCATGAATTAATTTTAGTTCCTATAAGATTACTCTTTTACTGCGTTTGGTCCACTAGTAACAAGATTATATTGTTGTTGTTGTGGTTTTATATGCATAAATAGATAAGTAATAAATACTTTTGTAGAGGCGTAAGAAAACAATGCAAAGACGGAAACGAAATTTGTCTTGTTTTGAAACCGAGTTTAAACTGATAGTTGTAGCACAAAACGGTTGTTTTTTCGCCAAATTTAACGATAGCTTCTCATATAAATAATGTATAGTTATAAGTATAGTGTAACATAAGACATGCGCATAACATAAATATGTTATATGGATGTGCGTAATGATGATGTCATCATTATATTATAACCAATTGAGTCTTATAAAACAACCCGGGCACAGGTATTTAAAAACTAGAACTCTTGAGGGTTTTAGTAAAATAATGCTAACCAGGTTGGTTTTCGCGTTGAGGTATTGTATATTTTGTACATTATACAGAACGCTTAATCCCGTCTTCTGATATACAAATTCCTTTGTCAGTTGACTTTACATAATAGCTCACACATAATTTTATAAAAACCGGAATTAACGTACTAACTAAAGAGCACGGCGGGACGCTCACTCGTGAAAAAGTCTGCTCTTGTCGTGGTCGAAAGTTCGAGTGTTTAAACTCCTTAGTTAATACGTGAGTAATTCCCGTTGTTATAAAATGAATAGTGTAACTCACGATAATTACGAAAGTGAAATAGCTCTTGTTCATCAGAATAACATCTGTTAAATATTTATTGCAATATACCCTGGTGAAAATCACTTTAATGTTCCGCTCTGTTTTGTGTACAAATTTGACAACAATGCAGTGCCAAGTTATATCGCCAAAACAAAAACCACTTCGTATTTTGGCAAGTGCCAATAAAGATTAGCTCCAACTCTTATACGGGTCATGTACGGGTCGTAATAGGGGGAAGGGTGAGAATAATCCTCCAACGAGATAGAAAACCAAACAGTAATTTATTAAGTGGTAGCGAGTTTGCACAGTTTGCATACAGCGTTTCACCGGTTTGTGTAACAACACACAATTTTTATATAACTCTTGAGTGGAAATTCCAAAGAGGAATAGTTGTTACGTTGAAAGATAGATGAACATACAAAATAGAAATTTATTACATACATTCTTATGAAATCAAATCAGTTATTATTCAGGTGTTAAGTATACATTTATATTAATACAGACTTTCTGCCTCGAGACTTCGCCCGCGTTATTATAGTTGTAAATGGTAACCTATGATAATCTCCTAATTCTAAGCTAAAGAATTTTCAGCTCAATCGATTCACCCTTAAGTTAAATAGTGTAACTGAACGACTTTCTGTAATAAATTAAGATATTTACGACAATTCACAAAGCATGTTGATTTGTAGATTGTCCAGAAAATTGTCTAGCGTTGTAAGTTTAGATTAGCATTAACTATGACGAGATCCATTATCAGTAAGTAACCTATCTGGAAGGGAACATTCGTCAAACATCTGAAGTCGAATCTTAGCCACCTAAGCCGGTATAGTAGCTACACAAATTACTCGACGATAAGAAAACAATTCCCGTGTTTGTATGAAAAAGGCCACCTTTCCTGCTTTAAGGGGAGGCTTCACGTAATTAATCAATAAGACAGCGGTACGTGCCTTCTTTCCATGACAGCGGCTAAAAATAAAATGTATTTAATCAATGATTTTATATAGTAAAAATCATTGTATTTAACAAATTGTTTAATGCCCACATAGCCACCACTGAGCCTTTAGATGTTTTACACAAAAGTGTTTAATTTATTTCTTCTTTCTTAGTAGATAAGTATAATTTAGCAACTAATTAAAATACATGCGTTTGAGCACACCACACAATCGATTACCAACCACAGATGGGTTGGTAATTACAGTAAGCGCCGTGATTACAGGTTCTATTAGGAAGATCCGTGTCTAAAATTTGAAAAGTAATTCACATTTTTTTTACAAAAATATTAAATGTTTAAGTCTTCGCCCGCCATTATCCTTCTGAGTGAGCAAGACAAATTAACAAAGTTTCGTAAAGATGTTACTTAAAATATTATCTCCATAAGATATCCTTGGTTAGTCTTCACTTTATGTGCGGAGTTTGTTTTAAATTGCAAAACACCACGCACAACTAATTAAAAGTCCTTAGAAGAGTTTATACACGATTGGAAACACGGAAAAGCTTACATGGCAATTTAAAGTACCCGTAGATGTAAGTGTGAAGCTGTAGATCACTAAGCATATTAATATGTGTGAAAGTGTCCTTATCAGTACCCTTACAAGATTGAGGGAGGTTGTCGCCCAATAGTTCACGGCACATTAATTTTAATACCATTGTGAGGATAAGGGCTTAGCCACTAAATATGGTCCCTATGTGATACGAATTTAATTATACCTTTGGGTATGATCTTTCGTGACCGTTGTTTTATCTAAAGTTTATCTTATGTCAAAGAAGTTAGGGTTTAATTTGTTAAGTTTGTTAAGTCCCAAAGACTGGGTTTATAGTTTGGACTGGGTATACTTTCGCTCGTTTGTGGCTAGGACCTTTCAGCCTTCTACGCAACTAAGAATTATATAGTCGTTGGTGGTAATGATAATTTATGTAGGTATTTCCTATTATTGAATAAACAGTTAACAATTTCACTTTCAAAATTTTCACTCCCCTTCGCTCACTCCTCCTGATAAAGACTGCTCTTGTTGTGGTCGAAACGTTGAGAGTTGTTTAACTCCTATGTAAATACGTGAGTAATTCCCGTTGTACAAAATGAAACAGTTAACAAATTTTTATTCAATTACTGGTGCTTAGGTAATTGACTTTTATTTACTTTTAACACAGCACACATACGTTTAATCAATTTTTCTAAAACATGTTAAGCTTTCAAATTCATTGTAACAAAAATAAGCTAATCGTCACTTTATAATTCGCGACAATTCAGGTATTTTACTATTACAGGCATAATAATTCACTCACCACTTGAAAATCTAATCAAAATAGTAATGACGACCTAAATTACTTGCTTGAAACAGAAGGGACGAAAACAATAGGCCTATAGAAATGGAAAACAGATAGGTGAGGCACAATGAACATCGGTGACATTTGTGACGAAGGTATAATATTGATCTGAGCTGGCAATTATGAGAAGAAAATCCAGGAACGTTCAGTATTTTGGTTCAGATTACATAAATTTCAATACTTTGATCGCGTCAAGTATTTTTTCGTGGACAAAATTTTGTTTTCCTTTTACAGAAGTTAAAACATTCCGTTTAATGGATTTCTTTCTTCGTAAAATGTTACTAAATAGCATAGACAAATTCTAATAATATGAAATAACATTTTTTTTTAACTAGCCGACCGCGACAGTCGTTTGATTGTAGTTAGATTGTAGTTACAATATAACCTTCCTTGATAAATATACCAACTCTAAAAGAATTTTTCATATCGGACCAATGTCGTCGGTTCATTAGCGCGTTCAATCAAATAAACATTCAATCAAACAATCACTTCAGCTTTATTATAAGTGGATAAATCTAATTTTATTATACATTCTTCTTGATAGACGTCGTTGTGTGAAATGTCCAGATTTATTTATTGTAAAAGCAAACCTATAAATCTTACTTGTTAAACAGAACTTCAACATAAAAGTTTGTAACAAAGGCAGGAAAAAGAGCATTTCAAGGAAAGGGTAATTACGGTTAATTAGACCACTTGAGTGTCAGTTATAGTTTAAGTCCGGCAAATGTTTAGTGCAACGAATAACTAAAGAAGGTAATTAAGTTGGGTTGTTTCAGAATATTCGAAAGCTTGATTTCTGTTTTAGAACTAGACTTTAAACATGGTTTAAGAAATTTATTAATCTCAAAAGAATAACATTAATTCACTTACTGAGATAATCACTTATTACGTTTTGTTTAATAATACAAACATTCAAAAACTATCATCAATAAAATTTTTAAAGATGGTTTTCAAAGGATAAGAAGAATAGAATGCAATGTATTATGGAGTTGGGATGAAGTTTTTTAAAGACAAATTTTTATTAAAACCTTATATTGATAACTGCTAACAAACACGCATTCTGAGTGTGTTCGTATAAGTTTTATACAGATGGTAATGTTTGCAAAGGTCCCTTATCATTCTAATTTACAGTGTTAAAAAATAAATGACAGCATTACAGGATGTAGACCAAGCTATCGCATCAATAAGATTCTACATCTGTGGCTGTGCAATGTTACTTTACATGTTCTATCTTTTGCTGCCTTGAAGCAACCACGTAAAATGCTGCTGTCTGTGGCTCCGGTTTTGAGGAGGTGATAATTTAATTAGCAATGATGAGTGGTCTCTTCATGTGTGTTTATAGATAACAAGTGTATGACCGCCTCAATCACCAAAATAGATATGAAGCCACCGAGATTGATTTGGCAAGCGCTTACTACATTTAGTCATCGCTGGCTACATTTAGACCTTGTGTATGCTCGAGCTTATTTACTGAAGCGATGAGAACTGCTGTTTTGTTGGCAGTTGGCAATGTCTCGCATTTGCTTTAATAACCGGACATTGAGTTCATCTTGGTTTAGAATACTTGAAACTGATTATGATTTTTTCCACCACAAGACATGTTTTAGCATTTTAATAGCAAAAAAGGTATTGGTTTTATTCTATACCGGAAAAGAAAACTATTTTACTATTTTTTTCCGGTGAAACAATGATGAAAACCTATTTTGAACACATGAAATGATTTGTTAAGGATTTTTATGTTTTAAATTACATCAGGCTAGAGTAAGTTTTCCATGTTAAATTTTATTCAAAAGCTGGTAATGTAGTTAATCTCAATATTGTTCAAGATCTATTTAAAACAATTGATGAAAACTAACAAAATATGTAGATCACATGTATAATGTCTTATCAATTCGTGAGAACAAAGACTTGTCTAAAAAATATTTTCATGAAATATTATATTTACTATAGACATTAAAGCTATATACGAAAGTTTAAGTACATGAACGTTTTTAAAGTAAATTAACTATTCTATTCACGCAAGCATTTAAAATTTAGGTTCAGAAACAGGAGCCTAGCGATACTTACCGCTTTCGTTTAAAGCCCCCGACGTCGTACAATTTCGCCTTCATAACTCAACTAGGATTTTTGGCACACGAATTGACATAGTTTCGTTTTATTTTACAGTGTATTTTAATAGTGAGTTTAAGTTTTATGAGAGACGAGGCTAGCCAGTAAAGAACAGTGAAGAAAATGTAGTTCGATAACTTGATTGGGCTTGCACGAGATTCATCTAGCTGATGATATGAGTCAGTCGTAATAACAATTTGTTTTAATATAAAGATAAGAGCATATGACGCCATGAATCTTTAAAGCATTAATTTATTTTCCTTCGTAATTTAAATAGAATAACGTTACACAATTTCCCGTCGACCAAAAATAAACAAACCGCGTAAAAGTTAATCAGGAATCCCTTGTCACTTCTGAAATTTAAAGGATTAAAAGGATTTTGTGGCATCTTATAACCAGGAGCAAACGGGCAACATCAAACGACTAGTGACAAAACATTTATAAACAAAATAACATAAAATAGCATATATTTTTAAGGATCTTGAAAGACACAAATCGAGCATCATCATCATCCATATGACGTCTACTACGAGGCTTGTGTCTCCCCAATATAACCCATTACAGGTATTGGTTGGTATTGGTTGGTGATGTAAATATATAGATTGATTTTTTTGATACATATAATATAACACCCAGACACTCGGAACAAATATTTGCATTACATATTTTTTTTTGTCCCGAGGCGGAAATCGAATCTTGCGTTGCTAAGACACTTTTGCCAGCTGCTCCATAGTTGTCGAAAAATAAAACCAAACTATCAAAAAAATAATAAATAACATCGAGATAACTAATTTAAAAAATTGGCAACCGATAAAGCAGTTAAAAAGTCGTCGAACCAATATCTCGTCTGCCACAACTTAATATTAAATTCTCTGGCTGTTTGTGATCTTAAAATTAAGTTTTAGGTCCCTGTAATTGCGGTCCGGCGAAATTGCTATTGGGGTCACTTCTGGTACCGGTACAAATGACGAGAATTATTCTGAAATAGTTTTAGTACTAAGCGTTTTGTATTTTTGTTTAAAATTTGTGAAGTCACATTTTGGTGATATTCAGACTCAAAATCCTAAAATCTAATTAATGATTGATTGAGTGATTGAAAATATATCTAATCAGCATTATATTAAACATCCATTGCCGAGGCATAATTCAAAATTATATCATTGATTTATTTAAAATCTTTAAAGATTACTAGCACAAGATATATACTATGTATAAAAAAGAAAACTGACCATGTAATCTTGTAGATAAAACATGTTTATTTTTGTTTTTCCAAGTTTTTTATAGCACAAAACCTACACCTACGTTAGAGTATAAGAACATTAAATACCGCACACTTTCAGGTAATATAAAACAATTTAGTTACAATTTCTTAATTTTTACCGCTATCCAGGGTAGTTTTAAAAGTGATTAAACATATTAAAGAACCCGAGAGGGTCAGGAGATTTTAATTTCCCCAGCGGTTACACGGCATACCACCTACGTTTACGAACTGACGGAATGGCATTTTATTATTAGTGGACCATAAATCAACTGAAAGTTCGAGTGGAAACCGCTGTGAGGTAAATGTAAAGGTAACGCAGGAAGGCGTATAATATGTTAGGTACTAGCTTTCCACTCGCAGCTTTGCACGCATTTTTATCGACTTTCTTAATGTCGATAAAAATGATGGATGTGCACGGAAACAGTAGTCTGTAAGTATGTGTTATGATAATATTAAAGCTATAACTGTACAGTTTTAACAAAATCCATTTTGTAGTTTTAACATGAAAGAGTAACAAACATCCAGCCACAATTTTCGCCTTTATAATATTAGCAGGATTTTGTAAATTGTCGGAACAGCTGTCATATTTTCAAAAGATATTAAAGCATAGGTGAATGATAAAATTGTCGATTACTTGCGATTTTCATTTAAACCACGATTATTACCCGTGTTTAAATGTAAATTTTCCGCATAAATGGCTTTCGTTACTGTTATTTTTTTTGCTGGAAATAACTTCAGTGTACAGAAGAAGATTTTTGATTGGTCTTTTAATAAACTCTACAATATTTTAAAAGGATTATTATTTAATATTAAATTATGCCTATCAGAGTGGTGGCTCAGCAACTGTGTTCATTATGGGTATAGCTTGATTAGATTAGAGAAGTTCACTCTAGCTAGATCATCATTTTGTCTGTGTTTGTTTATCTAGGACTATGGTTAGTTGGAATTACATTGTATTATATCCATGCTATGTACTCGGGTTAATCAGATTAAGTTGTTTTGATAGAGTAAGCAATTTTGCAATTTTTATTCCTAACATCGAATAAATCGAATCTCCGAACTTGAAACGTGCTTATTGTAAAGTCCAACTAATGGATATTTTTCTGTGCGAGCCACATTAGCATAGACAAAATAAACAATTAAAAACTTCCGTGAAAGAAACAATACGTTAGCCAAATTACGGCATTACTTTAAAAATTTACATTTCCTTATCAAAAACGTCCCGTTACGATTTATAATGCGTAATAACGCCGTATGTCTCAGGATCAAACATCACCCGAGAGGAAAATACTCAAGATTTACAACTTCCTTTAACTTTTTCATTGTTTCACTTACAGTATGATTCAGCGCCCTCTGCCCTATCGTATTCTAAAAAGCAATTTCGGGTATCACGCATCACATCGTACGCAAAAATTCAAAATGAAAAGGGTATTTTCATAGGGTATTTGCTTAGCAAATAACTTTGGGTGGGAGCAAGCTTAATTGTAATATGCCATTGAGAGGTCGCGATTTGAATCACAATTATTTTAATTTGAAAGCCTTTGGAATATTAAATGAGATTTTATATTTTTTTACAAAGGCACTAAATCTTTTTAAGTCTTTTGATGTCTCTATCATATTAAATTATTTAGTTAAGTCGAGAAGAGGTTTTATATATAGGACAAAATCTGGTTACCGCAAATTAATCCTAGGAAAACCACATGTTCAGGATATCGTTTATAGGTCTTAAAAAAATGTTTTGAGAATTATGAATACTTTGCGGAGGCCTTTCATTGTTTTTCATAGCTTTTGTTTTTTGGGCAACAAAACTAAATTATAATTAACAGACAATACCAAACAAACGAACTACCTTATAATTTGTAATGAATCCTATGCACACTGAATGGATCGACATCAATCTTGCTATTACGGTATAATCTGTGGTGTTATGGAGTGGGAGCCCATCAATCAGCGCCATCTGGTGCCCGCGTCAAGTCTGCCACGGCCAATAAAAAGTGGGCTAGCTTTGTCAGCGATATTATGTCCAAAGTTTTTCTTATGATGTCATTTTTAGCGACACAAAAGATACAATCCTGTAATGGAGATGTAAAACTCGGTGCGTGGGAGTTTTGTTGACTATATTCATTTTAATACAATACACATTTATTCTCAAATAAACCAATTTAAATGATTACATCGAAGGTATATGTGGGTATAGTGGTCCAGTTACATTCTGCAGTTTTTCTTTCCATCCTCAGGTTGTCTGGAAGAAATTGCTTTAAGCAATAAGACCGCCCGTTACGCATACGTTTTTGTAGTTTTTAAGTTTTTATGTAAATATTTTTTATTGGTGTGTGTAATAAAGAATTATCTTATCTTATCTTAGACAAACTAATATAAAAATCAAACTAATTCTATTGTTATTGCGTGAAAGAGATACATCCATGCATTCATACAAATTCACATTTATAATACACCTAGGATAAAATATATTTTAAACAAAATTTATAAAGGATGAAACAAAATTTACCTATGCAACGTTGCATTATGTAAGTTAAGTAGACAAAGGCTCCGTGAAATCTGCCCGAATCGGTCGGACACGACAGGAGAGCAGAAAGTCTTTGTAGGAATATGATTTAAGCTTACGATGTGACTTTAATTAACGAACTTCAGGTTAAAGGAAACTGAGATTGATATCTCATTCCGTGGCAAAAAGACGATATTTTTGTCTCCCATAGCCTTTGCCTAATCCATAGTTCAGTTTGACACCCCTAAGGGTTATAAAATAAAAGGTCAATAAAATTTCACATCTAAGTCTGATCTACGGCACTTTAAATAGATTTCAAATGTGATAAAAAAGCAACAAAACCATTCCGCCAGAGACAAAAATATTTTTTTGCACCATAGTAACAATTCTTGTTGAAAAATGTGATTATGTAGATAGAACTGAAGCGTAACTTATTCCACAGATGTAACTTTGTACAAAGAATGTGAAACTCACAGGCAAACATTAACATCCTGTTACATAAATCTTGTCTAGCATGTCCTGTCATGTCCACACCTATTTTCATAAATTCTACAACTCGGGAATGTAGTAAAGATAAGCTATGTTTTGTTCTGTTGGGTAAAAGGAATTTTTAAACGATCTTTTAGTTTAGTTTTCTAAACTATTCTTTCTACAGGCGAATATTATTATTATTACTTAGTAAAATATCTGGACGAGCTTTGAACATGATAACTAAATATAAAATTTTAAATCTACTATTGTAATTAATAATGGGCTGAATGTATCTCTAAAATTACACTGAATATAAATTGTAAAATCTATTGTTGGTTAGGTGAAATGAGCATTTTCAATGGTACTATTCCATATAACCGTAATGCAAAGCAAATCGACGCTTTTAGGATAATGGATCGATTAGGATATTGGTTATTGGGATTTATTTTCAATCGTCAAATAACAAAATCTGCGCACAGTAGTGGCGCCGTATTAGTGAAAAACTGTCGTTCATAGATACAAAAAACCAGCATTTGTTAATTTGTTTTAGTAGTTTTTTAAAGTAGATTGGTGTTTTATGATATTAAAACTGCTTGTTCTTCAATTAAAATAAAATAGATCAGTAGTCAAACCTGTGAGTGCGCCGCACAGTACTCCGGCGTGGGTTGCCGGAAGGGGCTATGCACGGGGCAGGAGGCGGCGTGCGTATGCGGCATATGATGCGCATGGTGCGTGTGCGCATGGACCGGCGCATGGACCGGCGCATGCCTCGGCTGCGGGCGGTGGCGCGCGCACAGATGCGGCGTGCTGTGCGCGTGCTCATGGTGCAGCGAGAGCGTCGAGCACGAAGGCCGCCAGTAGCCGCCCTCCTCCATCTCACCGCCGCATCGCGCCGCGCCGCAGCAAGCGCAGCGCCGCGCGCACGTCAACGCATGTCCCGAGTGCCCGCACCACGAATCACGGTCGCGCGACACTTTGTCGCGTCAGCGCTCGCAGCCACGCTCACGCATCCTCAACCACTGCTTCCTAAGTCCTTGCAGGTCTTTCCAAAGACTCCATCACTTGCACAACACTTACTTAACACTTAGGTACTTTAGGTATTTGATAATATTGGAATCCTTACAATGGTCTAAGTTATTCTCCGGTTCGGCAAACAGTGAAGCTTGCGGAACTAAACGCGACCGCAGAGCGTCATAGATTAGTTAAAAGTTTCTACCTGAGACTCGATATTAGAATGCAAGTTCAACAAGAAACTTGCAACTGGACAAAGAGCTACAGAAGTTAACCGAATAGCGGAAGGAACTTTACGTTGGAAATGGATGCCAAGGAATAATACTGTAAGACTGGAATACGAAATCATTTGAGAAGGTAGGAATATAATAACAATTAAAAAATTTGAATTTATAGGGTTACTAGACTATTTTAATGATATTGTGAATTTTAGGACAGAAAATATGAGAAAGTTTCATAACCTGGAATAATAAAGAATGTAGAAAACTGGAGCCGGACTAAAACTCGTATAATATAGATTTGTGAAACATGTGCGAGCTTCACGAGTGGCAGATGATACGAACACAAGTCACGACTCAGGGAAACTGGGCCATGGAACAAACTCTTTCGTGAATTTTCATGTCATTTATGTCGAAACTGAATACATTTTGCTAAAATATTACTCTGCCAAGCGCTCTCGGGATACAATGTCTCTAAGAATAAAATAAAATCTGAACAATGAAGTTATATTGAACAACTGTATCCTACAGCTGAATATAAACACCAGGAAAGTAATTTCTTATTACCCATATAAAGCTTATACCTTCCATAAAGTTACCTCCAAAATCTCATCCAGCTACAAAACGCGTATTTTACGACACACCTTTACACCTCTAAATATGCAATGAGCCCACGTCGCCCTTAAAAATTCATCGCTGTGAGAAAAAGATTGCTCAGCACGTTGTTCACGCACGGAGTGTGTTGCTACATCAGGTTCGGTCAATAAATAAGGTTCTCACGTACGGCAAAGCGAGATAGTGGAATAATAGGGTACGGGTAACAGGCGTCCCCAGGGCCCGCCCGTGGTAAGCCGCAGTTTAGACGTAACAGCCACCTCATGGATCCAATTCCCATTCCAATTGAAGTCTCGAAGGTTGCCTTTGCAAATACGAATCTAATATATTTCCCCGTCAATTGTCCTACTCATTCGATTCCCGCGCCACAATCGGAAAAACTCCAAGTATTCTCGATTGAGAGAACAAAAGAGCCCTTTGTGGCCGTTGTAACGAGCGTGTTCTGTTAAAATAAAGCTGCATAAAGAGCTCCCGCTAATAGGGTGCTAAGCGCACAATCGTATCTTTGAAATATTAACGAACCGCGGGCTGTGAAGAAAAATCTTAGCACAATGGTATACTGCACCCAGCATTAATTTCCCACGAGGCTGCAAGCGTAAAATATTCAAGTCGCGAACGAACGAAAGATTTGCTAGTGGTGTTTTTAATTATAAATAAAAAATATGCCGAATACGTGGTTGAGTAGGCGGTGTAATGGTCCAAGTAATTCTGCAAATGAGCCATTGAAATCTCAAAAGGCAATTCCAGTATTCGTGGAACGGATCGAACTATTAATTAAACAAGCACTCGACCCACATAGAACGGCACAAAAAGTTGTTGAGGAAAAACCACTGCCAAGTACTGCGGGAAATGATGAGGTTAGCACAATATTGTTTTGCTCAAATTGTTGCATATTCAAGTGTCGCTGCCTCGGATAGCCTTGACCTAAATGTGGCTCATTAAATTGTGCTGAATCGCTTACGCTTATTGCTTGAATGACAATTAAATGGATCCTTTGCCGAAATGGAGGATGAAAACAGCATTTTTAGTATGCTCATACTCCTTTTTACGAGATCTTCTGAAACAAATTTTGCGCCGGCAAAAACATCAACCTTATTTCTTTTAGGGCTCTTGCCGGTATCGCCTGTTTTCTGCGCTATAAACAATACTGTATCATTGTGTACTCGAACATGATGTTTCTTAGGATTTTGTAGTCAAACAAGAAACCTTTATAGGTTCGCTGAAATCAGTATATCTATAAGCCTGCAGAAAGACATTGAGTTAAGAATTGCTGTTATTTTAAAGGTGAATGGTAAAAGGTATGTAAACTGAAGTTTTGGGGTAACGTTGAACTGAATAATCACAAAATTAGAATAAGACATGGACTTGAAAATAACAACAGACAATGAAAACTATAACCGTTGAAACAGGACGGTGTTGGTTGCCAAAAAGTTTACGTATTCAGGAAGATGTTGCTCACATGTTTGAGAATGAAACATTTATGTTGTACATCTCAAAGATTTACCTTCAGTTTCATTATTGATCTGTTTCTCCAACCTTACCAGCTGTAGGGTATTCAAAACAAGTTACGTAAGACCGCAACCAGTAAGAACCGCATATGAATATGGATGGCGTGGCCAGGAATCACTGCCAGAACTCGAAACAAATAGAGGCCATAGACCGCTGCAGGCCAGATGTGGGTCAGTGGGTCATCACATTGTCATGAGGTATCACTGCGGAACTGGATTTTGCATCCAAACTCCAGGGTTGGAACTGCAGCAGACGTGAAACAAACGATAGTTTAATGCAAAACTGTTAAGGTGCCAGCAGATGTTCAACGAACGACTTTAAGCCAATCATTGTTTTAACTTTATTACGACAAAAAAAAATTTAAAAGAAAAACAAATATTTGAAAAAAAATACAAAAAATCTTACATAATAATCTACAATCTAAAAGTAGCGAAAATTAGTGTTCAGATCGAGTTTTTTGTAGAATTGAAACTAGAATTGAGATGTAATTTGAGTGGAAGTATCAATTTCAGATCGCAATTTAGACAAAACTAAAACTGAACTTTTATAGGAATACATCTACAATATTAAAATATTGTGAAGGCAACATAATAATATCGATACTATCGAACCCATATCGTTCAAAGTCAATTGTCTTTGACTTTATCATTTTACGATATCGTTTTCTATAGCATACGCCTATGATTTTACATTGTTGCGATATAGAACCAATGACCTTGATCCGCAAAACTAACCACAGTTTTCTTTCCGAGTTCAAGTCAACAATATCTAATGGAAACATAATACTGCGGGGTGAACCTCTTTCTGGGTCATGAAACAGGAAGGATGCGGGATATGTACTTTGGTTTTAGCCTTAATATATCTTTTAAAGGGCAATGTATACGCTTCTATAACAAGATTCCCAAAGAATTGCAAGAATTATCTATCACTAAATTTAAAAACTTAGTAAAAAAACTTCTTATTTCAAAATCGTATTATAAAATATCAGAGTATTTAGATGATAAAACTGCATGGGATGGAATCCGCTCCAATATTTTAAAGAATAAAAAAAACTAACAGATTATTGTAATAAATTCAGATATGAGCTGATTGTTCTTTATGTTTCTCAATTCAGTGCTTAAAAAAATGAAACATATTTTTATGTCAACATTGTTTCCATTGTATATTTTTATTTAATGTTAAGTTGTAATAATGAATTGTATTTATTGACTTGTCCAAGTGATCTTTAGGATTTTATGGAAATAAATGACATAAATCTTAAAAAAAAAAAATCTTAAATCTTAAAAATCTTAAATCTTAAAATCTTAAATCTTAAATCTTAAATCTTAAAATCTTAAATCTTAAATCTTGAATGGGATTCGGAATTCATTCCGTTTACCATATTGGAATCGTACCACCATTCTGAGGTTTTTCAACAAGACTTGCGATAAAAAATTATATGTAGTAGTTATCCTTGTCTAAACTTGAAATCGAATTCTACAATACCATATATAGACCAGGGTTTTTAATTTTTTACAAGGAAAAAAATAGTAGTAGAATTAAACCCATTAGAAAAGGAGGGGAATATGATAAAAATGAAAGGAAAAATAAATTACGGTCGATCTGAGTTCGGGAAGTGGGAGGGGGTGGGCTTTTAAGGGGAGAAAATGGTTTATCTCGATTTGCGGTGAAACTACAAGTCCTAAGAAAAAAAGTTATATGGCAAAGTTGTAGGTAATATAAAGATCTACAACTTTTAATTCACAACTTTTTTACATAACGTCAAAATGTATGTGAAAAATTCAAATAACTAAGTTTTTGGTTTTTTATTTCTATCTTTTTCAAAAACATTTTGTTTTCTACGAAATTTGGTGAAAACTTACCTATTTATGTCCCAAATCCACTATAATTTATTTGATTAAAAATATTAATTTCTTCACCTTATTTTGACTTAATTACTAAAAAAATAGACCAATTTTCAATCGAAAATTCACGTGTCAAAATATAAGCTTTTTTATAAAAATCGGTATGCTGTTTGTTCATTGAAATCTCTATTTTTTGATGGTTAAGAAAAATATATACATTACCATAGTAAATTATCTCAGAAAATGCAAAACACCGAAACAAAATTTGTATCAGTATGTACAATTGCATCATAAAAATGTGATTTTTGCAATTTTTATTTCATATAATTGCTTATAATCCGACTTATTGCACATTATACAAACAGATTATTATATAATAATTATTATTATATAGTCTGAAAAGACAAAATCATATTTTTTATGATGCAATTGTACCTAATGATACAAATTTTTGTTTCGGTTTTGTGCATTTTCTGAGAATATTTACTATCGTAATGTATATATTTTTTTTTACTATCAGAAAATAGAGATTTCAATGAACATAAAGCAAACCAACTTTTATAAAAAAGTTAATATTTTGACACGTGAATTTTCGATTGAAAATTGGTCTATTTTTTTAGTAATTTAGTCAAAATAAGGTGAAAAAATTAATATTTTAAATCAAATAAATTATAGTGGATTTGGGATATAAATAGGTAAGTTTTCACCAAATTTCGTAGAAAATAAAATGTTTTTGAAAAAGATAGAAATAAAAAACCAAAAACTTAGTTATTTGAATTTTTCGCATACATTTTGACGTTATGTAAAAAAGTTGTGAATTAAAAGTTGTAGATCTTTATATTACCTACAACTTTGCCATATAACTTTTTTTCTTAGGACTTGTAGTTTCACCGCAAATCGAGATAAACCATTTTCTCCCCTTAAAAGCCCACCCCCTCCCACTTCCCGAACTCAGATCGACCGTAATTTATTTTTCCTTTCATTTTTATCAAATTCCCCTCCTTTTCTAATGGGTTTCATTCTACTACTATTTTTTTCCTTATTTGACCATTTTTGAAGCTAACTGCACTGGTCTAATAGGTAAGTTTAGTGTTTATGGATAAGATGTCTTGTAATATCATGGAGTATATTCTTGATTAGCTGATATTATAGTGATTTAAATTTTATTACTTTAATTTATATAAGAAAATACAAAGGTTTTGGTATTTAGGTACCTATTTTGGTGGGTAAGTAAAAACACCTGAGCAAACATTATTAGCCAAAACAATTTGGCATCTGGAAATTTACCTTGAAATTACTTACGTTTTATGTTTTTTTTTATCTATAACATAACAATTTAGATACATAACTTTATATCACAATATAGTTTAATTTCATGGCATCAAATTTACTGTTATCAGCAAGGCAAGCAAAAAATTAAGTAAATTAGTTGGAAAATGGGACAACTGAGTTCATGGTAACTATGCAAATAGGCTTAAAGTATTTACTGATAATAATGAAGTGAACAAACATCTTTATTAACATAACTAGCAGCCCCCGCGAACTTCGTCTCGCCATATACTTTTATTTGCAACTATCTATACATACTAAATTTCATCGAAATCGAATTTTCCCATGTAAGCATATATTTTCCCGTGGAAGCATGTATTTTCCGCGGTGAAAAGTCTCTCGCCATATACTTTTATTTGCAACTATCTTCTGCATACTAAATTTTATCTAAATCGAATTTTTCCGCGTAAGCATATATTTTTCCGCCGAAGTATGTATTTTTCCGCGGTAAAAAGTAGCCTATGTTAGGATTAGGATATTACATATTATATAACATTAAATTGACCCCCCCCCCCCCCGTACCCCAGTGACGCTTACATGGAGTCTACATCGCATGCTGGCTAGCTGAGCGCGGTGAGCGACAACCTCGAGACTTTTTTCTAATACTTGCATTTTTAAACTCGTGATATCTTCCGAATGAACTGTCCGAATTGAATGATTCAAAAAGTTATAAAAAGGTATTAAAGCCGTTTTGAATATAAAGTAGGTAATTTATTTTGATAAGGATTAATACCAAGGTACAAATGAAGACCCTTTCAAGAGGCGGCATATATAAATTAATATTTTAGAATAAAAAACTGCTTACTGTGACATAACTATAATATTTAGACATATGCTGTCGCGACATTTTTTGTAGATAATGATGAGTTCTGCAAAGTCGTAGTACATGATTTTGTTCTATCATCAATAGTTTTCGCAGCGCACGCGACGTAAGGAATTTTTCAGGTCATTTTTTTACACCTTATGTTACATTATTGGAGTTTTAGTAAGGATCCCTAATTTTTTTTTAAATATAATATAGCCTATGTTACTCGGGGATAATGTAGCTTTCCAAAGGTGAAAGAATTTTTGAAATCGGTCCAGTAGTTTCGGAGCCTATTCGTTACAAACAAACAAACAAACAAACAAACAAACAAATCTTTCCTCTTTATAATATTATATAGTATAGATAAAACATTGTTTTAATTTCAATTATTTTACATGAGTGTTCAGCTAAAGACGTTTTCACTATAAAAAAATAAATATAAACCGCAAAATGTATTTAGTTTTAGCCTTATTTTGTTCATTTATAATGGTTAGAAAACGTATTAAAGTTTATTATAATGAATTAGTAGGGTAATGTGGTTGAAGCAACAAAGAAAAATAAATTTTAGGTGGTTTTTGAAAAAAATAAATTGTATTATTAATAGTATATTCATACTCGCCAAGTTAGTTAAACCGTCTGTTTGGAGAACGTGTACCTACGAACAAAAGCTGTGATTTTAGTTTAAAATAAGAAAAAGTTTTTGTTTTTTGTAGAGCAAGAATACTTAACATAGGTTTTAAAAGGGTAGGTTTTAATAAATTAGTTTGTATATTCAGGTGATAGCAGAAGACTCCTCAAAAGCAACCGTGTTATTGAAACAAGGTGTATATGCAGGAGAGGACTTGGTATCAAGCACTGGATGCCCGTACAGCAGTTACAAAGGCATACCTTATGCTAGGCCTCCCGTCGGTAACCTTAGATTCAAGGTAAGGAATTAAATAGTTTTTTGCTAGTTTTAGTTTGAGGTATTTGCCAAGCCGTGAGATAGTATGGCTAATTAAAAAAAATCTTTTAGTTACTATTATTATGATTGATCACGGGATATTTACTACGATTTGTCATTGTCGCATGAAACTGTGCCGAAATATAGAAAAACTCTACCAACGAATTGTGGTAAATACCCTCAGATAAATCATAATAATATATTTAGCAACCGTATAAGTTTCAAAAGGTTTATTTCTATGTTAAGGCACCAGCACCAATACAAAAGTTTCTCGGAGCAAATAAAGCAACGGAACATGGGCCTATCTGCGTTCAATACTTGAATGACACGAGTGATGATGTGGTGGGCAGTGAAGACTGCCTGTATTTAAATGTCTACGCTCCTAAACCCCGAGATAGCTTAAATAGTGTAAGGCTGCCCGTCATGTTTTACATCCACGGAGGATTTTTTATAACTGGATCAGGTACGAAAACTAGCTAAAACAAACTTTTACTTAGAAACATAAAATGGCAATTGTAAAATAAGAACAAATACTATACAATGTATTTAACTGTTATAGGCAACTCATACGAATTGGGACCGGATTTCTTAATGTGCTATGATGTCATATTAGTCACCATCAACTACCGGCTGGGTCCACTGGGGTTTCTGTCAGTGGACACCAGAGACGTGTCTGGAAACACTGGACTGAAGGACCAACTAGCTGCTTTAAAATGGGTCAAGGCAAATATAGGAGTTTTTGGAGGAGACCCAGAAAAAGTGACTATAATGGGCCAAAGCGCTGGCGCATCTTCAGTGAATTTACACATGCTATCGCCACGTTCTACAGGCTTGTTCATTAGAGCAATAGCAATGAGCTCCTCACTATTCTCTGACTACTCAACCTCATATCAACATGTTAATCGGTCGTTCACCCTTGGCGAACGCTTAGGATGTAACACAACCAATACTAATACACTTATTCAATGCTTAAGAAACAGAACAGCAGAAGACCTGTTCAAAGCAAAACCAAACATACTACCGTTAGATGGAATTTCCACCCAACTTCATTTCATAAATTACTTTACTCCAATTGTGGAGAAACAGTTTAATAATCAACAATTTTTGACGGAACATCCTCAAACTTTGCTTTCAAAGGGTGCAGTAAATAAAGTGGAATTCATGACAGGGCACACAGCTAACGAAGGGTTAGGCTTAACATCATTTTTTATAAGCGACATTCTTAAATACTTTCCCTCGAACAAAGAACTTTATGTTCCCGCTAAAATATCGAACATAAGAAACCCTCAATTAGTTTCAAAACTTGCTGATGAAATACGATCTAGGTATATAACAAACGGTACCATATCAGCTTCCATTAAAGGCTTAACTAATCAGCAAAGTTACTTTCGTTTTGTTTACTATATCCATTACTTTAACGACAGATATTTCAATGCCACAAACAAAAATCAGTATTTCTATCAATTCGTTACTTACACAGAGAGAAACGTTGATGGTAAAAGAGGAGCGGCTAAGCTTGGGATAGAAGAAGCCACACATAAAGATGATTTGGGATACTTGTTTAGCGGAAAAAAGTATGGTAACACAACAATTACCAAGTCCTCTCCTATTTACAAGTATATTGATAAAATGTGCACATACTACACAAACTTCATCAAATATGGGTAAGTTGTGTCATCTAAACTTATCATGCGTTGAGCACACAGTTGCATCTTTATTGAAAACTATCTAGAGCGATGCGGGTTTCACTTATCCTGCGAATGTGCTATTGAACAATTTCATAACGCAACTTTAAATAAATAGATAAGTACTGCTGGACATTTCAACAACCACAAAAAATGACAACCCGCAACCTCTTGCGCAGGCGGACTTTCGCCCGCTACACCACAGTCGTTGAAGAAATTAATAAATATATGACATTAATATCTTTTAACAGGAAACCAACTTTGGATAACTCATGGCCTGCATATGGAAATAATAAGAACTTCGTGACCATAAATAACGATACCCTCACTGTGAACAAAGTCGTGTACAGAGGACAATTAGGTTTTTGGCAGAAAATATTTGACGAGGCCGGTGTAGTACCTTATATAAACTAGACTAGCCGACTCGCCGACAACTTCGCTTGGATTTCAGGTTATCTACATAGGTATAGTTTATATAAAGCCTTCCTCGATCAAACAATCTCTTCAGCTTCATAATATAAGTATAGATAGATAGGTTAATAAAGGCCGATTGAATAAAGTTATGTAAAGAAATAAGTGTTTTATTGGCCTTTATAATAACACAGGCCGCGGAAACGAATTTAATTTTAATAATTCTAATTTTAACTTAATTTTCAAGTTTTCTCACCGTTTAAACCTTTCCTGGTCTACAAAGACTATTTGACTATTTTTTATATAAACTGACAATTATTAAACTTTTAGGCGCAGTGCTGTTCGAACCCACGGTTTTCTGTTAGTCCGTGTTGTACTTTCCACCTCAACACGGCTTTTAGCTCAGCACTAAATACGGAGTATCTACACGATGTATTGAAAGTGGGCGACACGACATGCGAATTAGGTCATGGCTGCTCAATACGCGGTTTACCTGAGTGGTGAACGGAAAGCGGTTGGCACAAAATACCAATAACTTTAACTGACGGTGTGGAAGCTGGATCGTGCTGGAAATTGTAAATTATTTTAAAAGATACGAGCTTGGCATAAATTCAAGGCTAGGATCCACTGATGAATAATTTGATCTTGCAATTACGAGTACAGTAGCATAAGTTCTTAACCGACAAAAACTATAGACAACTGGAGACATTATTTCATGGATATAGACTGTCCAAGATCAGATACATGCTTTCAACATTATTGACCTTACCTTGAAACTCGTCAAAAAATCACTTATAAATAATTAGTTAAAGTTCAAACACTATGATTATTTGAACAAAATTTTAAATAAATCTGATTGAATGTTAACGAATACAATACATAAGTAAGAAAGAGACGTGAAGATTTTCCCAGTTCACGCACTCGGTTTACGTAAGTTACAGGTATTTGCGGTCTGTAGAAAGCGGTTAGTTTAAAAGGTGGAAAGGTTTACCGGAGATACAGAGATAATGTATTGTTTACCCCCTTTTAAACGCTTCAGAGATTGTACAGGGGATAATAAAAGGGTTTTCAGGGCCACAAAGCTTGACCTACGACTAGGTTAATGAGTAGAGCTTTTGTTGTTACTGTTTTTCAAATGAGCGTAAAAAAAGAAGTTTATTCATGTTTTTATTCAAAAACTTGCGAAGTCACGAATCATATTTTTTTAACAAAATGTTGAATATTTTAGGGTACCAATGGTGCTTTATTTGAGATGTTAATAACTTTTAAGATTGAAGTCTCTAAGAAACGATACAATTCCCAATTAGCGGCAAAAAAACAACAGATAATTTGGCTTAAGCTTTAACAAAGGAAACAGGACTGAATTCAGATTAAGACTTTTTTAATCTGAGCGTAATTGGTTTGAGTAAAATAAAAATAATGTCCTTATTCAGGCGCTCCTTAATAGCGAACTAAACCAATTTAATCCTACAAACAGGTTCACTCATGGAAAAGGAAGGCTTTTCAATTCCTCGAACGCTTATCGCCAAGCTTAAGGTTGTGGATACTTTGTGATATTCTACGTCAGGGTCGAGAACAAGAGAAGCTGGGGTAAAATCAGAAGATTCAAATGAATCCGTGGATTTAATGATAAAATTGCATCGAATTTTTGCACGGTCATAGATTGCGTAGTTTTAAGCATTAATTTAATGACAAGAATCAATTATTTTAAACGATTGTGATTTTTGATAAAATTGCATCGAATTTTATCTCCGGTCATTGATTGCTAGTTATGAACTTTTAATTACCTACTCGTACAAGATAATATTATTTTCGTTCCATCGTAATTGTTCAGTTAGTTGTTTAAGCTAATTTTGAATAATTTTTAATGTTTGGCTAACCACTGATTATAAAAGATTGATTTAGTTTTATTTTTGAACAAAATCCACAGTCCATATATAATGTACCTAATTCTAAAAACATAACTGACGTCCAAAATAGGATTTAATAATTATTTGATATGGCTTATTGGTTATTGGACAAACTTATGAAAGTTGTGTATTGTAAAAAATATCTACAGTATGTCGCGTTTTCAAAAACTACGCTTCACGTAATTGAAAGCAACGTTATCATTAAATCTAAGTAAAATACAGCTCTGTATAAATACAAGAAAAGAAACCGTAAAACTAAAGACTTGGAAAATCCCACGCGTCTGGAATTAAAATGGCACTGAAAATTATATCTTAACACTAAAGAAGAATAGTTTATTTTTTGGTTATCTCAGAAACTTTCTACTAATTTCCCTTTAGGGCTAAAGGGAATAATAAAGATGGGAATTAAGATTTCTGTAACAATATTTTTTTTTCTAGGTATATTATGATCTTATACGTTAAAAATATAATACTTGAAATTTCTATTTGAGTAGCTCTAGGAAGACACTCTGCAAAATTAACGATATCGTTTTTTTTAGATTTGACATCCTAAGCCATATGCTTCTACCACTACGTTCGCAGACGCATTTGACCTACATAGTGAAATGGGTCTGCGAACGTAGTGGTAGAATAGTCAAAAAATCTGTTTATATTAATTTGTGTTGAAACATTTGAAAATGTACGCTCTATCGAAATTCGAGAAACAAAGAATTGGGAAGAATTGGATTGTGGTATTTTGACTTAAGAGCATAAATATCTCCGGCCAAAGCTTAAAACCTAATTTCACCACTCTCTGTTTGTTAGTTTAACATCCCATTAAATAATTAACAGTCCATCATTTTACGTAAACTGTCAGTCATTAAACATAACGGGATGTAAAACTAACAAACAGAGAGTGGTGAAATTAGGTCTAAAGCTTCAAATGCAGTGTCACTAAGCTGTTATTTTGGTCACGTTTCATCCCCAAGGCCCGGTAATGTGCTATTGTGGAGGACAATAGCCCAATCAGGAGTTTGGAACTTTCTAGTAGGGCAAGTACAAGATGGCAGACCATCGTTTGGACGGTCGCATGGTTCTCGTAACTTTAAGGGGCACTCGGTTCCAGTATTTTTGTTAAGCTCTTCATTTCAGGATTTTTGAGGGTCTTCCCAGCATTGCGGAAACATGAAAAATGTAAATGTAATCAACCACAGTGATAATATTTAAAGCGTAGCATTTGCATTAATTATAGGTACGATACATAATTTATTTATTTATAGATTCAAACAAACAACAAATAATGTACACAATCCGGTGGAAGCAGAACATACACTCCAGATGCAACTCAGATTCTCACCAAGAACCTTAGACATGAGTTGCCAAACCCAGAGGGAGATAATTTGAAGTAAATTTGAAACAATGAACAATATCGTCATAATCTACGTGAGATAATTCCTAGTTTCAAAAATAAACAATAAACAAAATGTATACACCGTACCGTATAGAATAATATTAAATAAAAAAGATAATAGTAAACGCTTCTTTATCCACGTCCCCAAGCTGACCCAGTGCCAAGGATACATCATCATCCTCCATTCCAGAGTGGTCACGCAAGCAGGTCTACGTGCCGACCCACCTCAAAATTTTCGCCACACAGTGACGTTTGAATAATTTTATTACCCAGAAAGGATTTAACTTGAGCCTCTGGTATCCGTCGGATAAGGGTAAAGTCAGCGTCAAATGTAACTGATGATATTTCAAGAATTATATAAATTTTGTAAGCTAACTCGTATTGTGTGTTCTAGTTCTAAAACGCATTAATAATTATTCATTCTGTTGATGAATCCTTTATTATGGACATTATTCATATTATATTTGATTATTTCTTTTAAGTGTGTTGTTAAACGAAACATTTGTTATCATTTTATAGCTTTTGTTTTAAAATGAGACATTTCTCTTGCTGTATTAGAACCTCTTTACATACCAATACTAGGTACATTTTTTATTTATTCATATTATTTACAGTACATATATTCTACTGCAAATCTCCTGGTTGGTTGGACGAATACCGCGGAAGGAGACAGGGTAGCACTATTCTTAGGCCGATAGCTCATGGTTCAGTCTTTGGAAGGCCAGACGATAAAGGTTAACCATCTTGTAATTGTATAATGTGAAGGTCAAAGTCAAAATATGATTTACCAAGCCTCAAAGAAAAGCGTCTTAGATCTTCTGAGTTGAATTAAGCTTGTGGAATTTTAATTCGAGATCTCCCTAAGTTTTAATCAAAGTTATTTAAGGTGGGATGAAAGGCTTTCGTCGTCAAGGGCTTAGTTTATGTGACGTTTATACCTAACCTACCGAGATGGGGGTTGCCAGCTTATACAGTTAAAGTTTGTGCAATTTTTGATTATTAATTAATAGGTTTTTGATTTAAATAATTATCTGGTTTCAAAGTTTTTCATAATTTATTTAACAATGAAAGATAAAATGACATTCGTTCGGTCTTGGTCAAACTATACAAACATACTTTTTGCAAGTCACTTTAATCACAAATGTCATTAATATAGCGCTTTAGCCCACAAAATATTAAATTTTTCCACGGTAAAAGTATCCTTTTTTTTCTCATGGTTCTAAGCTACATCAACATTTATCAGCCAAATCGATTCAGCCGTTTTTGAGTGAATAAATGGTGTAACTAACGACTTTCTTTTAATATCTATAGATATTCCATTCAAGTTAGATTAATTACCTCTAGTATAGAATGATCTCGAAACATGTCATAATGGTCAGCTACCAAAACAATTCAGTAATCAAACCTTTTGAATGTTTATATGTTGACACAGATCCCGTGGACATTTTGTTTTCCCGCCTGATAAATTTTAATATTTGTTGATACAAAATTTCCAACCGAATTGAGTAGCTTTGAAATATTAATGACGCTTGTGTTTGATTCGATTTGCTTTGCTTTTTTGATACAAAATAAAATGAGCTTGAAATTTTTTATTTGATAATGATTTGCTCAAATAAAATATGCATCATTGATTGCAACAAACATCAATCATAGATAACATTTTTGTAACAGCATAACTATATTGGGCATTATGTCCCTCAAATAATTTCTCATGAGACGACGTTATATTATAATACGAACACTCTATGTGAAGTTCATTGTCCTGCCTGTCACATAATGTGAACTTCACACACAACAGAGCAATCTGCTGTCAAAATTAATTCCATTGTGTGTAGTATTTAGGACGTCAATAATACGCATAACGTGACAGAAATCTGCGTTACGTCTCGTATCAATAGGGGTGACTGTTGAACTGGAAAACGCATTAGTGGCTACAATACGTAGTCAATTCTTGCGTGAATGATTCCGACTGTGTGTTAAACTAATTCGACCTTTATTTAAGGGAAAATAAAGCTTGATTTCCATTAAAAAGGGCACGAATCCCGTGGGATTATTGAGATAGATTGTAGTCCGAATTTCAGCTTTTGGTCAATCCACAGAAATTCGACACCTAATACACTGAGCGTAAGCGTCGTATTTCCTTGAATGAAACAAAAGTTTCGATAACGATAGATAAATACGATAGATATATAATATTGGTATAGTCTTTCAATATCAACAGTTTACTATCTCACAATAGCAAAATCTCATCTCGACGCTCATGTAGCTAAGCTCGATTCCCGATTAAACCAACTTTGAAGCGACACGGTTCCAATCTCAATACAAGGTTACGATAAGGTAACGTGCTACGAGTTGAAAGAACTGTGTCATATTGCGTCCTTCTAAAATCCTGTCATCTTACATACATAAAGTACATCGTTTTACCTATATTTTAGGATTAAAGTAAAACTAAGGCGATTATCACACGGCTTGAAGCCACAAGTAGGTAGCTCTAACATGCAATATTTTTACTATTTTTATAAAATGTCAGCCAATATATTATCTATCACCATATTAATAGTCTATCGAAGGTCAACCTTAAAGTACAAATTAAAGACAGACGCACTCATTTGAACCGAATCGCAGCTAAAACGACCTCTAGACAATACAGGTTACCGTTAGACCATTGTAATATAACCAACCTTTTGAGCAATATTTATTGTATTTAAATATGTATTTTCACGTCACTTTTATAAATAAAATGATGTTTTTGATGATTTTATTTGCACTTTTAGGTTATTTTTGTATGGGACGTCAGTATTCCCGCTTCGCGCGATCTCAACTGACGGGCTCGAGACTACAGATTCTGCGCAAAGCCTCTCCTTCATTCATTTGAGATGGACCTGTGTCACTGAATCCACGGGGAATCACGTTGAGCTTTATTACTATGCTATAAGGTTCATATTCGTTTTATTTTTTGATCTACGAAGAACAGCCTCGAGCTTTATTACTGTTGCAATAAGGTTTATTTTTAATACGTTTTTAGCTGCAAGGCTTCAAGTTTATATTTTGCTGTTAGGGTTCGGATAGTTTATTGTAACGCTAAACTTAATAACTATACTAGCTGACCCGCCCGTGGCTTCACCCGCTTTATTCCCATACTTTTTACCTTTTTGAACCTTCCCTGGGCTACTAAGACTATTTTAAAACCACATAAATTTAGTTCTACTATTATTGCTTGCAAATAAACTCTGTTTTTTGAAAAAAACTTTAATGGCCTCACCAAATTTAAATAAGCGCTTACTTATCGGATTTAACTGCATAGTCTAATTTTACAGCTAAGTTATTAATTCACCACGATATCACGATAAAATTCTTTTCTTTTAAATCCCACTAATATTATAAATGCGAAAGTTGGCGAGTTGGCGAGTTGTGATTCGGAATGAATACATGTACTTATCTTGGAGTGACTAAGAAGTACTAGTGAATACAAACTACTTATCCTCCTGACACATGTTCCATTACCAGCCGCGGGCAAAGAATAGTCAATTTATCGTAATTGTGTCAGAAGGGACCAGGGCGTCAGCATTACTGATTCAAGTAAAGGATTTCGTTCGCAAATCCTTAATGGTAGGATGGATTTGTTCGCGGCTATTCCTTTTGTTTGGTAACAATGGGCCTTATCGGAATTTAGATATCTTTAAATTTTCAGATCTTTGCCCTAACTACACCGCATATTTGGATGTAATTTTTATATCGTCTCATAAAATATAATGTACCTAATCAAAGTTAGAAAACAATACATTCTGTGGCGTCCGGGAAAAAAATTGAAAACACCAATAAACAATAGGTAACTCAACTCTATAACAATAACCAATAACTCTTCGTTAGATTAAAATAAATATACCATTTCATCAAGTTTAAGTACTATTTTGATAAAACGGTATGTAAAAATTATTAGATACTTAATATCCGATTAATTAGGTATTCGTAATAAAACGAGAATTAAAAGAAATATTTGTTTATAAATATGGCAAGCTATAGGAACAATCTATAGTATGAAATGGGAATGAGCAAATATTCACCAACTTATAAACACCATCATCCCCTGAGATAATATTTAACTCATATTATATTCAATAATAGTCATAACACCTGAGAAAATTACTAAAAGACTCGACTTAAACCAATTTCCTCACCAGAAGCATCGGACAAGTAAATGAATTTCCATTGGGTGCGCACAACAGGGACTTTTCAATTTCGGTAGTAAATAAGGTTCCTTTATTAGTTTTTCTTATCACAAGGTTGAACGTGAAATATTTATTTATGGAACGATTTGTAATAGTTACTGTTAAGTAAAGTTGTTATATAAAATCATATCTTTTGATAATATTTTAACGTAATCAAATGTTACCAATAAATTGACTATTTGATAATAAACTAATTAATCAAGTGAAAATATTTTTATAATACTATCAAAATCTTAAATCACATGACGATGACAAAAAAAAGAAAGCTGTGACGACTAAGTTAAAAATATTATAAATCAAAGTTACTAAATAAAAATATTCGTAGAGGCTCTACAACATTCGTAGACGTTCTACGAAGACGTAGCGCCCTCATCCAAACTTGCTCTGCTTTGAATATAATAATTTATTTGAAGATAAATTGCTCATAATATTAAATAATTCATGGTTATAGTATTAAAAGTACTGTCGTTCTCAGTATTGTCGCAGATTGGACTGCGTTATGTAAATTTTCCGGGAAGGTCTGATGTCTTTTCGCATAACACGCCTGTCTTTCTGAAGGATTAGAATTGTCACCTTGGGAATTTGTTTCAACAGTTGAAATATTATGATGAGACAAGGGAATAGAACCAAATATGAACATGCTTACTTATTTCTTTAAATGTCCCCATTATAACATGAAAAAGGTATCCTCAATATAACCTATTAAAGGTCTTACGGGATATGATATTTATATTTATTTATTATATTCTGTGTACAGTAAATTATTAAAATTAAAAGTGTGAAAGGCTAAATGATTTTTCATATAATTCTGTTCTGGTGATATGCGATCGATAATACGCGATACATCGCCCGTCAGATGTAAACCCACCCTCAAAGTTATATTAAGTGAACCTTCTGTTTCTAGAACCATTTATGTCTTTTGTGGCACCAACTATTATTCGTTCATCGTGACTGTTGGCTTAGTGAACTAATGTGAGCAAATAACAGACTAATAATGTGTTTGTTTACCAATACGTTGAATGATGGTTTCACACAATAATATCATTATAATGGTGCAATAAAGTGGTTTTCGGCTTCGTTACATTGAGTGTAAAATTGATGACAATATGAGTTTTTTATTAGTATAAGTATATTTATAAAATACTGTCGTTCCTTACAAAACAGAGAATAGAGGTTATCATTAATACCATTAAGACTGGCATTGACATGTTAGCTGTATATATGTAGGTAATACTGGTAAAATTTATTTGAAATAGCTGTATACCTCTTTTGGCTTTGTAAGGTAGTTAAATAAGTGTCATTGTATCATGCGGGTAGATTCGCTACTTGATGAATAAATCAGTCAGTATCCTAACTCGGTTTTTTACTAATCTCTCCACTGGCGACGAGTCGAATTTACGCGTAAAAATACGGTTTTTGTGGAATAAACACTTTGTAAAGTGATACAAAATGCCAATAGGCAAATTAGAACCGTTTGAAATAAACTCCAAGCAGTGGCCCGCGTATATTCGTCGAGTAAAACAATATATCGTGCTCAACGAAATTAAAGTGGAATTACAAGTGTCATTATTGATTACGGTGGTTGGTGAAGCAACATATTCGCTTATGTGTGATTTGTGTTCTCCGGTTCATCCAGAAACGAAATCATTCGATGATTTAGTGAAACTCGTTAATGATCATTTAGAACCGCAAAGATCGGAAATTGCCGAGCGCCATGTTTTTCGGTTGCGTCGACAAAAGATGGGTGAATCATTGACGGAATATCTACAAACATTGAAACATCTTGCGACCACTTGTAACTTCGGGGCTACGCTTGAAGAGAATCTCCGTGATCAGTTTGTGTCTGGATTATCAAACGAGATGATGCGGTCACGTATCTTTGCTGAGAAAAAAATAACCTACAAGGAGGCGGTGGAACTGGCTCTCGCGTTGGAGGCGGCGGAGCGCCACGCGGAGGTGAGCGGCGCGACGGCCGCAGCCCTCGGCGCGGCGGCGGCGGCTGCGGGGACCAGCGCGACGGCGGGCGAAGGCCTGCTTCAGACGAACGTGAGACGACGTGGCGGAGGCGGCGGTGCCGGTGCAGGCGGCCGCGCCCCCTGGCCGCGCTCGGGGCCCGGCGGCGGCGCGGCCGCGGGCGACCGGCGCGGCGGCGCCGAGGAGGGCGCCTCATGCTGGCGATGCGGCAGGGCGCATCGGCCGGATAAGTGTCGGTTCAGTCAATACAATTGTGACGAGTGTGGTGCGCGAGGACATTTAAAGGTAATGTGCAGGAAGGCGCGCGCGGGACACCGACAAAATTATGTAAGTGAAGATGAAAACGATTTATATAACATTAGAGTGGACGGAACAGGCGATCGGCCGTACTTGGTTGTGGTTAGCGTAGATCATCAGGACTGGGAGTTTGAAGTGGACACGGGCAGCCGGATTTCCACTATAAGTGAAGAACTTTATAACCGTAAATTTTGTAACAAAGTTTTAAAGCCAGATAATTTAAATCTAAGAAGCTACGTCGGTTCAAAAATGGAATCTTTAGGTTTTATTTTAGTTGACTTAACCCTTAATAATGTTTCGGCGCCCGGGTGCCGCCTTCATGTAATACGTGACGGGAGTCGTCCTTTAATGGGCAGAGAGTGGATGCGTGCTCTAAATATCCAAAATATAACTATTGCATTAAATGAAATAAATGATCAAGATCCATTTGTGAACCGACTTACAGCAGAATTTCCGGAAGTGTTTACAGATAAGCTAGGTTTATGTAAGAAATCAATAGAGTTGCATGTGACCGATTCCAAGCCCGTTTATGTGCGCGCCCGGGCGGTGCCGCTGGCGCTGCGGCCGCGCGTGGAGCGCGAGCTGGCGCGGCTGGAGCGCGAGGGCACCATCGAGCGCGTCGAGAGCGCCGCCTACGGCACGCCGATTGTACCCGTCATTAAGGAGAACGGTGATATACGAATATGCGGTGATTACAAAGTAACTATCAATCCGAAACTGAAACGCGATCCGTATCCCCTCCCCCGCATAGAAGAATTATTTGCGTCTCTGAGTGGTGGGGAGGAATATTCTAAAATTGATTTAAAACAAAGTTATCAACAATTAATGCTTACGGAAGACTCCAAACAGTATACAACCATAACGACTCATCTAGGTACCTTCGTCTATCACCGGACCCCTTTCGGCTTATCATGTATTCCCGAAAAGTTTCAAAAGATCATGGAAGAGACCCTACGAGGTATTCCAAATACTGTAGTGTTTTTGGATGACATCTGTGTGACAGGACCCACTAGGCAGGATCATTTAAATAATTTGCGGGCCGTCCTTAAAAGATTAAGTCAGATGGGTTTTACTGTTAAACAAGAAAAATGTAGTTTTTTACAAGCTAATGTTAAATATGTAGGTTTTATTATAGATAAAACAGGTCTCCGCCCCGATCCGAAAAAGCTGAAGGCTATTTGCGATGCTCCACCCCCAACAAACGTTTCACAGTTAAAAAGTTTCTTAGGAATGTTAAACTATTATGGTAAATTTATACAAAATTTGAGTATACTTCTGCATCCGTTACATGCACTGTTAAGAAAGGGTGTAGACTGGGAATGGAACGCGGCATGCGATGAGTCATTTGGTGAGGCGAAGCGCGCGCTGTGCAGCTCACGCGTGCTGGCGCACTACGAGGAGGGGCGGCCGCTGGTGTTGTCGGTGGACAGCAGCGCCTACGGGCTGGGCGCCGTGCTGGCGCACCGGTACCCCGACGGCAGCGAGCGCCCGATCAGCTGCGTCTCCAGGACGCTCAATTCAGCAGAACATAATTATAGCCAGCTTGACAAAGAAGCACTGGCTATATTCTTTGGCATAACTAAACATCATCAGTATCTGTACGGTCGTCATTTTATTTTACGCACAGACCATCAACCCTTAAGCTATATTTTTGGAGATAAACGAGGAATTCCGCAGACGGCTGCTAGTCGATTACAAAGGTGGGCCGCACGCTTAGCCGCGTATGATTTTACAACTCAATTTGTTAGATCAGCTGATAACGGACCGGCTGATGCATTATCTCGCTTACCGCTCCCTTATCAGCAGCCGGTCAATGACCCGGTGAGCTATGTCCACTTAGTACGCGATACTATGCCTGTAAGTTTTAAGGAAGTCGGGGCGGAAACTAATAAAGATAAGGTATTGAGTAAAATTAAGGGTTATGTTCAATTCGGTTGGCCTTCTGTGTGCAGTTGTGAAGAGGAGAAATCGTATTTCGCGCGTAAGGACGAGATTAATCTCGATTTAGACTGCCTAATATTTAAATATCGAATTGTTATTCCTCCGCGCCTTCGCAACAGAGTCTTGGAGGATATACACGAAGGGCACTTAGGAGTAAATAAAATGAAAAATTTGTCGCGTAATTTTGTTTATTGGCCTGGCTTGGACGACGACATTGAGAAGGTATGTAGGAGCTGTGCGGCGTGCCGCGTGGTGCGCGATGCGCCCCCGCACGCTACGCTGCACCCGTGGGAATTTCCTTTGGAAGCCTGGCAGCGCGTTCACGCAGATTTTGCGGAATGCGGCGGGAAAAAGTATTTAATTATTATAGATGCATTTTCTAAATGGATTGAAGTGGTAGGTATGACTAGGACGGACGCGGAGTGTACGATTTCGGTATTTCGGTCAATATTCGCTAGATTTGGCTTACCTTCACAACTGGTCACAGATAATGGTCCTCCATTTCTTTCGATTGATTTTAAAGACTATTGTAATAAAAATTGTATTAAACATGTCACATCGGCACCGTACCGGCCTCAAGGTAACGGAGCCGCGGAAAACGCTGTTAAAACAGTAAAAAAGGTAATAAAGCGCGCAATACACGAAGGTGAAAATATTCACCAAGCATTGTGCAAATTTTTATTTCAATATAGAAACGTCGAACACGCAACTACGAATGTCGCGCCCGCCGTTGCACTTCTAGGCCGGCGCCTGCGCGGACGCTTGCACGCGCTACGTCCCGACGTTAGGACCGTGGTGCGCGCCGCGCAGGAGCGCCAGGTGGCTAGCAAGGGGGGCCGCGATCGAGAGATACCTATCGGGGAATCTGTACTTGCGCGGGGCTACTCTAGTAAGGGCCAGAAGTGGGTGGAAGGGAACGTGGTCCAAAAGACGGGGCCGCTTTCCTATAAAATAGAATTAAAAGACGGGAGTCAGTGGCGCAGGCATCAAGATCAACTTATTGAATCGAAGCGCGGTAGCCGGTATTCATTATCTCGTCCTAGTTTGAGTTCACGCAGCGACCCGATACTGAAACCGGACAGCGATGCCGATGATGATATGTTTGAAGACGCGGCGGAGGAGGAGGAGGAAGGGTCAGAAGCAGGTAGTCCGCGTGGGGAGCCGCCCGCGCCTTCTGCGCCACCCGCGCCGCGCATCGAGCCGGCGGCGGCGCCCGCGCGCCCGACCTCGCCTCGCCCGTACGCCGTCTCGGCTCGAGCTCTGCGAGCTCATAACAGAGCCAAACATGATACGTAGATTTCTATTTATATGGATAGCGTAACCATATTGTGATTAATAAATTAATAACGTAAATCATTAAGTATAAGATTAATTATAAGTAGATTTAAGGGAGGAATGTGTAAGGTAGTTAAATAAGTGTCATTGTATCATGCGGGTAGATTCGCTACTTGATGAATAAATCAGTCAGTATCCTAACTCGGTTTTTTACTAATCTCTCCAGCTTTTATTGGTTCTAAAATATCGGTGATAATTTGTAAATGCAATGAATACACAAATACATATATGAATAAAACATACGTCACTGTCAAAATTTATATCACACATTTCATAGAGAGTAGAGGTTCGTATGTGCGTCAAACATAAGCTGTCGTCAAACTGATAAAGGTATTTATAGCAGCGTCAATCTGCAAACAGCGGGCGGGGTCATTAAACCTAATACTCCAAGACTAATAGTTTCTATCGAAAGAGACCATGCTAACACTATAAGCGCCCATAACACACGCTCGTTTCAACAGCACGGTGTAGCCGCGGTACATGGCGGCATATACCACCGAGCTCGAGCGTCGAGTTAAGTAGGGCGTAACATAACTCCTACAACAACACTTCCATAATCTCAAAACCATTTGAATCACCATAAAACTTCCCGCGATAAAATACCGCTGATTTCGCAAAAATAGAGACGTAAAAGCAAACAAAAACATGACAGACAACATCTGCTGTAAAACAAAGAACAAACCGGACAGCTGAGCGGACTATAACCCCAAAACAAGGGGAAATAATGGCGCAAAACTGCGACGAGACAGTTTTGTGTACATCTAAATAAATCAAAAGGATGGATGAATGGGCAAGCGGGTTTATGGGGTGATAAGCACAATTGTGGTGAAAATTAATAGGGAATACTGAAATATGGATGTCTATTATAACTCTAAAGTCACATAAAACAAAAATAATATACTGATGCGATTGATACCACAATTAAGAAAACTTGGATCAAGATTTAGATTTACGAGTATTTCAAATTAAACCAAAACCATGTTTAAGTAAAACGATTGAGATTTATATCACACATAATATAATGTCATTTAAAATAAATGTTTACGGCGTAACGAACCCTTTGAATTGAAATTTATTTATGAACAAGCTACACTGGCTACAAAAAAGTTTCCGATGTGGTAACTATTTCTGTGCAAGGTTTTTACAAACTATGTGCAGTTGGGAATAATTTAATTTCAGCTATCATACGCGTAGCGCCTGTGTGGATTATACAAGCATTATGTGGGAACATTTTAGATACGCCCTCTGCATACTAAATTCAAAATAAACCTCTAATATGACGTGTAGTTTTAGAAACTTGATATAGAGGCAGTGCATGGCGCGGCTGCAGGCTGATAAATCACATATTTGATTATAATGATATCATATAAGATTGATATAAAAAAACAACAAACAAAAAGTATCATAAGGACACAAAAATGCTTATCGTTCAATCGAGCGTATCGTAAAAATCATTAAAATAAAGAAAATACCTAATACTTATTTAGCAAAAAACCACTACAACATTAAGACCCTCTAAACCTCTTAAGTACGTAATTTAAATTACTAATTTTTTAGTGAAATGTGAATTTCTTTATGATAATCAAAAATCTTTAAACTGGTGTTTATTTAAAAAACATAAAGCCCGACACGATTGAAGACACGGTGGTAGAGTCGAAGTTCGCATGTTATTTTGTTGAGCTGATGCAACCCGAAGAAATAATGCATCAGATTTGAAAAGCACGTAAACCGTATGTGTCTTCTGATTCCTACAAATTCTATTTTAGTAGCTCCGGCTACTTTATTTATTTAAAACTAGCGGTGCACACGTCCATCTGTTCAAATTTATAAATTTTTGTTTATATAATAGTTATTATAAATAACAGCAAATTACCGCCTGCTTATAACAAATTTATTTGTAAATAAAAGTGGCCAAGTGCGAGTCGGACTCGCCCATGTAGGCTTCCGCAGCAATTGTTTATATGAAATAGTTTATGACGTATTATAAAAAAACTACAGAATAGATTTCGTTCAAACCAATTTTCGTTGTTAGTTTTTATGGTTATGTACAATATATATTTTTTCTAGATTTATCATCCTCTTAGTTTAGAAATTAGAGGGGGGGGGACACTCTGTTTTCCACTTTGGAAGAGTCTCACGTCCAAACTATTAAGTTTAGAATTAAATGGTGTTAGAAACATTATTATGATTTTTGAAGACCTATTCATAGATACCCCACACGTATGGGTTCGATTAAAAAAAAGTTTTTAAGTTTCAGTCCTAAGTATGTCCCCCAAATGTAATTTATTTTTTTTTCAATTTTTTTATGAAATCTTAGTGCGGTTCTCGGAATACATCTACTTACCAAATTTTAGCTTTATAGCTCTTATAGTTTCGGAGAAAAACGGCTGTGACATACGGACGGACGGACGGACGGACGGACGGACGGACGGACGGACGGACGGACGGACGGACGGACGGACGGACGGACATGACGAATCTATAAGGGTTCCGTTTTTGCCATTTGGCTACGGAACCCTAAAAACGATTTGGAATATACAAAAGACTTAATGGATAAGCGTATCAAAAGCTAGTTAAGTAGTCTGAATGCAGCTTAATCACATTCTATGAACCACACCCGCAAAAACTTTATCAATTTCACAGAAGCTGAAACTGAAACTTAGTGCTTGTCTCCACATAATTAGACGAAGTTATACCGGTCGGTTTGTCACCAAGACAGTAAGCATATATTATATTATAACCTGTTGACCTAAGAGTCAGCTGACGCTTTAAATTCGTTATACTGAATTTCTTTTTTGCCTTATAGATGAAGGTTTACTGTTTGGACTTAGCTTTAAATAAATATAATAGGCCGGGATCCGTAGTACATGGAAATCAAGTGATTACTAACAAGCTAATTTTTGGTGAGTAGCTTCGTTTCGATGAGACGACTAAAAATATCCTATACCCAAATCTCGATTGTGGTAGCTAACAGAGATATCAAGGATTAAAAAAATCAAGGATGTAAATACGGGATAACGGACCACGAAATTTGTCGGACAATATGTCCGTTAGATTTTATATATATTAATTAAGTATACAACAAAAAATCAGCTGGTTAGTAATCATAGTAATCATTTAAATTGACCTCGTTTTTGATACATTTTCGAAATGGCGGACTCTTTGATCAAACCATAGGTTTTGTAGGACAAACATGTTTTTATATAATTTAGATAATTATCTTGAGATATAACATATTGTCCTACAAATTTCGTGGTCCGTTATCCCAGTTTTACATCCTTGATTTTTTTAATCCTTGATATCTCTGTTAGCTACCACAATCGAGAGTTGGGTATAGGATATCTTTGGACGTCTCATCGAAACGAAGCTACTCACCAAAAATTAGCTTGTTAGTAATCACTTGATTTCCATGTACTACGGATCCCTGACTATAATGTATTTACCTAGATAAGCATCGACTTGTATCAAGTATTATTTCTTGTTGTTTAGCAATAATAATATTTGTTTGAGTTGTTGTTTATCATTATAGAAACTTTTAATTTAATAATTGAAACAAGGACTGGATCATCAATTAATTTTGTCATTTTATTTAGTTTGTCTAAGTTTGCATTTTAATGATAGAAGTAAAAATCAATTCAAACATATTTATCACAACAAAAAATACAAGAACATAATTAACTGACGCATGTCAACATGGCCCTTAACTTGGACTTAGCTACTCTAGAACTTTGTAGTGTAATGAACGGAGCACTACAGGATAAGTGTAAATACCCTTCAGATAAAACAAGGTTGATGTGGGTCTGAGAGAGGACGTCGGCGCTGAAACCACGAGTTACTTTTAGTTCCTATTCACATGTAGGACCGACGAAGTTTTATTGAAACACGCCAAGTAGCTCTTAATTTTGAAACTTTCTGCCGCATACTCGCATTTATGTCTTAACACATTTATTTTATCCATATGTATCACTATAAGGTTATTGAGAAGAAACTAGCAAAATAACTTTTTCAGAACCATTTCTTAAGCTCAAACCTGTTACGTTGAATACAGTACAGATATTTAGAAACTAAATCACAGCTCAAGGCACGACTCAGTGATCAAATAAGTTGAAATTTAGCATTGCATCCGAAAAAAGTATTAATTTTTGCCGTTCAAGGCTATTTCTATTGCTATTTCTAACTATGTGGTTTTAACAAGGTTGTAAAGGTATTACCGGGATACCTACAACAAGATCCAGATAGCAGGCTGTGACAGGTCAGTACAGGAAGTGGGTCAAGGTCCATTCCGCGGTGGAGCGACGGCCTTCGTAAACATTCCATTGTCCTTGATTGATACTACCTTCAATTCTAAGGCCAGCCAGCGACGCCGGAGGTTGCGGGTTTGATTCCCGTCTCGGAACAAAAATTTGTACGATCTGCAGATATTTGTTGCGAGTGTCTGGGTGTTATATAATATAATATCTATGTATATCTATTATAATTTAGTATATCAGAAATCTAACACCCGTAACACAACATCTAGCAATATCTAGTGGTAACCCAGTGGTAAGCTTGAGGCTTGTGCTAAAGATGGTAAACGTCTGATATACTCGTACTTAATAGAATACATACATACATATATATTTAGATTGAGATTATATTTAGAGAGATAGATATTTATTAAATATTGATTATTGCAGAATGTTATAATAATCTTTTATGTTGATAACTAAAACAAATAACAAAAATATAATAGTGTCAAAACCCTGGATTCTATTAAATAATTTATCGATCCTGACTTTTTCAACCACCGATATAAATAAAAATAAGGCCATAAACCGTGAAAGCTCAAACAAAAGATAAAACTTTCCGCTAATGCGCTGTATTTTCAAACACAGCGAGTTTTCAAGTAGATAAATCGCATCTGCTCACAAAATGAATATTTTATGGAACGTAAAGCCTGGGGTACTCTCAATGTATTTTTAAGGTTCAATTTACACCAATCATAGACTGTAGAAATCGTAATGGAAAAAGCTTTTCAAGAAATATTGAACCGGAAAAAGGTTCTTAAAAAGTGGATGAATTTAATTTCAACTCGGGTATAGTTGTTCGCCAAAAACAAGTTTTTACAAACCTAGTTAGGTTTAGAAAATAAATAGATTATCATCATGATAATCCCATATTACGTCCCATTAAAGTAACTGATCACAGACTTGCCCAGCGCGGTATTTTCTATCGTCAAGAGGTAAGTCCCAGTGACCCAGCCGTGGAAACATAAACAGGGGTATATTTGAACATGAAACGGGTAACATACCATGATTTAATTGTTTTTGAGTTTTCCGATATTTCGACACTGTTGCAAGCGCCATGTTCACGGACAAACTGATGACACATAAATCATGGTATGTTACCCGTTTCATGTTCAAATATAGTTAAAAACCATGATAGTTTAAAAAGTTATATAAACAGGGGTGCTTATTAAACTCGCGACCGGTCTCTTACTTTTAGTATATTTCTATGTGATTTGTTACGTCACAGACACATTTTTTCCATTTCCTGAAACTTTTTACTTGTCGGCAGAAATAATCTGAAGAAGAACAGACATGATAAAGACATGTCGCCTTCAACCCACACAACTTCTACAATTTGTGCCGTGGAACTTAGCCAAAGTCAATTTGGCTGGGTAAAAAAGCAAGGCTTTACGGTTTTCGATGTATACATCGGTAGTATTAACGCACGCTGTATAATTTTTGTATCAAATACAGATATGTGTGAAATGTCCAGCAATATTTATTAACAAGAAACATTGCATTTGCTGATATATTGAGTTTGAGTTCTAATTTTCATTTACTGAGCTTTAGTTTTCATTTTCGAACTAAGCCTCTAATATCTAAGTTACAACTCGAGCCGTAATATAAACTTGGAGCCTGAAAGTTACTAATACGCCTGTATTTGAACTTCAGGCTTAAAGTGATTACTAAGACATGCTCTGTAGCGTTTAAAACTTATTGCGGCTAAGTGCAGACTACATTGACGTAAAAACTTAGTTCATAATGAAAGTTCAGAGATATTTATGTAATACTTTCAAACTCGGAACTGGTTGAAAGAAAGCACTGGAAAATATTGGATCAACTTTTTCTAAAAGATTCTGTCGTTTACTTGCTTATCTTACCAGTGATTTTAAATTTTGTAGATTCTGTTGATTTTATAAAAAATATATTGAATTATCCAACTTAATTCGTCAAATCAAAACGTTACTTTTAAGTTACTCACAGATTTAAGATTAAATATCACAGCCAATTGCTTTATTAATTGTTCTTAAATTAAAAGCATAACTGATAATGTAACTAATGTTCCAAAATATTAAAATGATATAAACTCGTTGCATGGGAAACCAGTGCATCTATGTAATATATAGCAACTTATTATTATGTCACTTTGTCAGTCCTCACTAACAGACGACTATGAAAATAACAATCTTAAAATTGACATTGAAACCAAAAACATAACCAATTTTTCCGTTATCACAACCCAAGGCCCCGAGATTTCTCATTCATTTTTGTAAAGAAAACGAACAATGCAAAACTCCGCAATTAATCTTAACTTCCGCTCGATGACGGAAAAATAAAATCAGAATCTAATTTCATTTTATTTTCGCTCAACGAAGGAAATAATGTACCCGATGGCACTAATTGGAGATTCCAGAATGTTCATAGATTCATTCATCAGAACGAATAGTTCTTGTTTGTTACCATACTAATTTAATTTAATATTTTATTTATTTAATAAAAGCTTTTGTTGGTAAAGGGATAACACTTCAGGCAAATCAATTAGTATAACTACACTAAGCCTTGTGGTTGATCTTGAAAGTTTGAGAGCGAAACTTCGAGTTTATCTCTTACAGCGGTCTCCAGAATAGGTTCTCAGAAAGCCCTCATATTTCCATATAGATGGGCAAACGCTTCTGGTTATACACCAAGTTTTCTAGCAAAAGTTACAATAACCTCGTAGTTATTTTTACGGGCTAAGTTCGTGTTTGCTGATTCTTCTGTTGTAGATGAGATTAACTTTTAAAAGCTTATCTTTACTTTTTAATAGTGTTTAATAGTTTGTAGCTAATTATCAACTGTTTAGGATCAAAAGGTGAATTATGGTGGTGTATGTGCTGACTTTTTATATATAGAAAAATATATCTGATTATTATATAACTGTGTAAAAACACTATTTCTTCACTAAATAAGTAGAATGCGAGCATTTTAAAAGATTAAGTTATGTAAAACCCAACGTTCATGTCCAATATTAAGTCTAGAAATGGATCTCCAAGGAAATAACACTAAAACAAGGTTCAGTATTTATAAATGTCACAAGAAAACTGAAAATGTCAGTTATAAACTGCAGCTGTCAGAAAATAGAAACTAGCTTGGACGAAAAGCGAGGATGTCGTCTGAAATACTATGAAATATGGAACTTTCGCGAAGTATTGTGAGACTTTATGACGTGACTTTAAAGTCCATAAACAAGTCTTGGGCACTAGCTTTGGTTTTACCTCTCTTGTGTAAAAATATAGGAATGCCATAATATGCGTATTTCCCCGTTTATAATGATGTAGTTCTTACGAAACTAAGAGTCAATTAACCAATAACATAAAAATAATAGTTCAATCATCCGGATACAAGACAAATATGAATGAGTCAGTAAAATTTCTGTTTCGATAATTCGATCGACCTATGTATAACTTATTCATAGCATTTGACGATTCGATTAGGGATACATTTTAGAGGAATCCTATATTGCTCCGCTATCTAATTTTGTCTATATTCTTTCACGTTACTGAATATTTATATTAATTAATGATCAAGGAAGTTTTGTACCTACTATGGTCGTACGCTTAATTCATTGATATTCTGCTTTGCCACGATATCGTCGAGTTTTGCCACGATATCGCAAGCACATTTTTCGCATATATTCCGGTTCTTGGATTAATTATTTATTTACATAGCTTAAATGTTACTACTCTGTGTCTTAGTTTACCTTACATGTATTGTATTTGCAAGTACAAGGTATAGGCTATAGGTGCCCGCTATAACCACAATTCCCACACATTTTCCTTACTTTTACGAACCAATGACTTTCACGGAACTACTAAGAAATTTACACAAGTGTTCCGACCTTTTACCCTCTGAAAGAGATGTGATATTTCTGTCGTCATATCCGCTTTTACTTTGAGAAAACTTTCCTCTGACCAATTTCTATTATCCTCTTAGTTTTTACGACTTGTCCAAATTTTGGCAGTATATAGGTACAATAAGATAACTGTAACTTGTACTATTAACTGTAAATTGTACTAACAGCGTTTATAGGTCATCTTGTGGCCTGATATCCAACTAACCTGGAATGTTCCGGACCGCTAACCTCAGGAATCCCTTATTAAAAACTGTAGTATGTTTATAGAATCAAAGTAATATGGATAGATATATAATATATGTCTATTTATTCATCCTTATATAGGTATATGCAAATGTATATGCAGTAAATATGCAAGTACCTATGTATATGAAATATTAACAAGAAGGTGACGAGGGTTAAATAGTCTAAGCAACGGGCTTGAAAGAAAAGAAAATGTACGCATAAATATGTATGAAATAGACACCTAAACCATACCTAAAAAAAAATATTTTTATCATGTTATTTGTATTTAGTATTTTTAGTGTGTATGCCAATACTTTGCCGGTGTTATTCACACCAACAACAATTGATTTACACAAAAGCCAAATTCACAATAGACGGATATAATTCACGAGGGTTCCGTATAACTATTTCTATGAATGTAAACCTTTTCCGTGGACACATTCGGATGGGTTCCGGCCGCGTGTCTCCGGACCCGCGTCACCACGTCATGAAGCGGATGTGACGTCACACATTACTGATTACCTAGTAAATGAACGGTTGTAGGTCTTTTCGGGGACAAAAATCAATCTGGCCCTAGGCAATCATTATCCATCGAATATTCTGGATATTACAGTGTTTTGATTGATTTACGGAATAGCGACTCATAGTTAATAGCTTATGTTGTCAAAATCATGAATAAGAAGACGAATAAGGCCTTAGTTTTAAAAGAACATAACAATTTTTTTTTAATTGACGGACGAAATCTGTATCAATACGATACAGATTTTAGTAGGGGAGCCGAAGAGGGGATTTCGGGATTTACTCGAGCGCGTCAGATTAAGATACTGGAGATAGCTAGTACCCAGATAAGTACCTCCACCAAATATAAAAAATCTATCTATGTTCGAACGTGAATTATAAGGGAACAAAATTTACTTTTGTCATATTAGGCGCATCACTTTAGATAATTGTCAGATTAAGATATGGTAGAATCAGAACATAGAGATGAACCATATACATCTAAATCTGACGCTTTAACACCTTTAGAAATGCCAGTTTTGTTGTTCTTTTTTTTGATAAAAAATGAGTCGCGATTTTTATTTTTTTAACTATTACGTACCTACTTCCACCCCAATCGTGTAAACAATCAGATTTACAAACGTTTATTATCAATCAAATTTCCTAAATTATTTTTAAGTATGTAAGTATGTTAAGCTGATTTTCAATTTATTGAATCTGATTCATAGAATCTATCACTAACTGACGCGCTTAAGTACGTCCATACAACAGTATTTTTTTAAATAAGTTTTTATTTATCTATGGTCGCTTCCCCCACTGATGAAACACATCGGTCTCATACAATTTTTTTCTTCTTATCATCTACCAAATGCAACCCAATAGGTCTCTTTGACGCTCGAGTAAATCCCCATTTAGCATCGTCGCCTCCCGTACTATTTCGTCCGTAATTCATTCATGACTGACGTTCCACACTAATCACAGGAAAATCGATCGCTTTGAGATTCCTCTGAAGTACAAATGTTTGTAAACCAAGGTTGGCGACAGTAGATAGCGGAATATTGAATATCAAAGCCACATCTGTCATAATAATCTCATTGTGCCCGGAAATTGTACACGCACTAAGTTACGCCAAACAGATCCTACCCGCAAAACATCACAACCTGTTACCATGTCGACAGCTCAAAGTTGAAGATATGTTCCGATTCGCATTAATAAAGCAATATACTTGCATGGCAGTATCCAAACTATATGTAATTTATTCATACCCAATGTTGTATACCCGAAACTCATGACCGCAAGGTCATGGCATATAGGAACGTATATATAGGTATCTTACTTTCATTGTAGACTTTTGAGTATAAAATAGTTATCATATTTGAGTATTTAATATATATGAATAGACAACGACGAGCCTAAACTAAGAGACATGAAACACACACACATGATTGAGCATTGCCCGCGTTACGTTACCTGCATTTAGTCCTCAAATTGAGTTTGCTCCCATAAAACTTTACAATCTCATCAACTTTTATGATAAACAATCACAAATCTCGAGAAATGCCCGAGATTTCCGTAAATCGATAGGTGGAGCATAACCTGGAAAATTCAAGGGCAATTGCGAGCGTGGAAATAAAGGCCGTATTGCGCACGATTAAAGAGCAATTTCGTTAAATAAACGCTGGGCCATAACCAGGCACTACACCTTTTCATCCGTAATAAAACTGACACTTTACGTGCGCGAAAGTAAAGAAATAAATACGGTAAGTGTGAATAAGGATGCGCAATGACGGAAGGAGAGAGTATGAGAATAGGTACTTGTATGAGGGAGAGCGAATTATTATTTCATGGTTAAATATAACAGGTCAAGTTCACTCCGCATCCTTTACAACTTTCTTATAGAGATACTGTTATTAAATTACATAAATACCTAAGTGGGCAATGTGGGGATCCTTAACACAACAACACTATGTTGCCCTCTTCTATTCACAATGTCCACAAAGTCCACTTACTACAAACTACAAGCCACCTTTTAACCGTGGTAATATTACTGTTAACCCATCAGGAGATGGAGATACTGAGGAGTGCCCTGTGAAGTGTTGTTTGACGAAAATGGTTTGGTGTGATGATGACAACCAAATTACCCTAATCCTGGCGATCATTATTACTTTCAAAATATATTTCTAAGACCCTGAACATACTGCTAATCGTTAGATGGATGGCGATCGTACTATATAATCGAATACCATTTCAGTTATTGGAAGTGATTTCTGAATGCTGAGCCAATCGCTCTTATAAGAGCTCAGCGCCTGAAAATTCAGGGTTTATTACGTTGATTCAATATTATCCTTTGATAAAGCAGTTCTTATAGGGGTATATCTGAAAATGGTTTTGTTTTATGGGTCAGACTAGCCGATCGCCGACAACTTTGCTTGCTTTTTTTCTAAAATATAGCCTTCCTCGAGACATATACTATCCAACACTGAATGAGTTTTACAAATCGGACCAGCGGTTGCTGAGATTAGCACGTTCAAACAAACAAACTCTTCAGCTTCAGCTCAAGGGAGGCCTATGTCCAGCAGTGGACGTCCTAAGGCTGAAACTATGAATGATGATGATGAGTTTTTGTGTACATACTAAGCTAATAATATGATACTTTTCAGATTGTTTATATTGCTTGAGAGTGAATAAGTAATATACTAAAACGTTTACATTCATAATATGCGTGCTTTGGTTACCTGTAAAACGCTAGTATAGAATTCTCTCAAGAACCAATTGCCAAAGCCATCTTTAACCGGGTTACACGAAATGCGGTTGCATTTAATCCGTTAGTATCGGTAGTAACTCAACTAAAACCCGGTAAATTCCAGGAGTGGCTATGAATCTCTGGATATCGGAGTGTCTCCGTTTTAATCGGACCTACCTGTCAGTGTATTGTAGACTTTATCTCGTTGAATCTAAATTGAATTCGGTTTGGAAACTATTTTAATCTTTTAGTTCCAAGTAAAATCTAGTATTAAGAATAATGTATGTTTTTTGTGACGTTATAAAGATTTAGAGGATTCAGGCAAGTGGTCCCACGACAAAGCTGGGACTGCAGTCCCAGTCGCCTGATTAGTTTTTTCTTGTTTATTTCTTTGGGCGAGTAGGACTACTCGTAATTTTAACCTCAAATCTATTGTTTAAAGTACAGTTGGCATCATGTCTTATTGTCCTATTGCAAAAAATAAAATACCAACATAATAATAGGAATTTAAAAATCAGTCTTCGCATCGATAAAATACATAGAACAAAATATACAAAATTGATATTAAACAGTTTAACTTATAAACTGATAGGTGTCTAGATGACATTTGTCAAAATGACAGCTATCAAACTTTAAACTGCCACAACTCTGAAACGGCTTGGCCTAGAGATGCCGTACTATTTCAACATTTACGATGACAGCTGTCAAACTTTAAACTGCCATAACTCTGAAACGGCTGGACCTAGAGATGCCCTACTAAGCTCAATCGACAGGTGTTAGAGAGGGCAACATTTTTGATGACAGCTGTCAAACTTTAAACTGCCATAACTCTGAAACGGCTTGGCCTAGAGATGCCCTACTAAGCTCAATCGACAGGTGTTAGAGAGGGCAACATTTTTTATGACAGCTGTCAAACTTTAAACTGCCATAACTCTGAAACGGCTTGGCCTAGAGATACCCTACTAAGCTCAATCGACAGGTGTTAGAGAGAGCAACATTTTCGATGACAGCTGTCAAACTTTAAACTGCCATAACTCTGAAACGGCTTAGCCTAGAGATCCCGTACAAACTCAATCGACAAGTGTTAGAGAGAGCAACATTTTCAATGACAGCTGTCAAATTTTAAACTGCCATTACTCTGAAACGGCTTGGCCTAGAGATACCCTACTAAGCTCAATCGACAGGTGTTAGAGAGAGCAACATTTTCGATGACAGCTGTCAAACTTTAAACTGCCATTACTCTGAAACGGCTTGGCCTAGAGATACCCTACTAAGCTCAATCGACAGGTGTTAGAGAGAGCAACATTTTCGATGACAGCTGTCAAACTTTAAACTGCCATAACTCTGAAATGGCTTGGCCTAGAGATGCCGTACAAAGCTCAATCGACAGGTGTTAGAGAGAGCAACATTTTCGATGACAGCTGTCAAACTTTAAACTGCCATCACTCTGAAACGGCTTGGCCTAGAGATCCCGTACAAAGCTCAATCGACAGGTGTTAGAGAGAGCAATATCATAATTAAATAAATAAAATAAATAAATAAATAAATATTACTGGACAATTTTACTAAGCGACATCTAGCCCCGTGGTAAGCTCGAAGCTTGTGTTACGGGTGCTAGATTTCGGATATACTTAATATAATATACCTACGTACATAGATAGATATTTTTTTATTATACATATATAACACCCAGACACCCGGAACAACTATCTGCAGATCATACAAATAGTTGTTCCGAGGCGGGAATTGAACCCGCAACCTCTTGCGTCGCAGGCGGACCTTCGCCCGCTGCGCCACAGAGGTCGTTAGTGGGTGAGCCGCTAATTAGTAGGTAATAACTCAAGCTGGTACTATTACGTTTCTACAGCTGGGACACAGGGACTTCTCCAATGACAAAATAATTAAGCTATGTTTATGTTAACATAAGTCAACATATGGAATTGAACTGAAGAAATGTGTTTTAATTATGATGTTGCTCTCTCTAACACCTGTCGATTGAGCTTTGTACGGCATCTCTAGGCCAAGCTATTTCAGAGTTATGGCAGTTTAAAGTTTGACAGCTGTCATCGAAAATGTTGCTCTCTCTAACACCTGTCGATTGAGCTTAGTAGGGTATCTCTAGGCCAAGCCGTTTCAGAGTAATGGCAGTTTAAAGTTTGACAGCTGTCATCGAAAATGTTGCTCTCTCTAACACCTGTCGATTGAGCTTAGTAGGGTATCTCTAGGCCAAGCCGTTTCAGAGTAATGGCAGTTTAAAGTTTGACAGCTGTCATCGTAAATGTTGAAATAGTACGGCATCTCTAGGCCAAGCCAGGCAGTTGTGGCAGTTTAAAGTTTGACAGCTGTCATTTTGACAAATGTCATCTAGACACCTATCAGTTTATAAGTTAAACTGTTTCAAGGATAATCATCTTAATACCTTAGGACAAAATACATACTTCGTCATCATCATGTCAGCCGTTGGACGTCCACTGATGGACAAAGGCCACCCTTAACGACCTCCAGGTATAACGGTCGGATGCAGCCTGCATCCACCGTGAACCAGCAGCCTTAACAATATCATCGAGCCATAAAAAGGAAACTAATATTATTTTTCTGTGGTTGAATCGGCCAATATCAGACGTTTCGTTTTACATATTCTAAGTTCTTTGTGATTGATTCTTATGGGGCGACGAACGTAATGTGTCAATTGGCGAGGCGTATCTAAGAAACGGAACGTGCTTGGCGACAGCGATTTGTTTATTATTGTTTAATTTGCAGTCGGAATTTAACGAAATTCTCCATAATACGAATTTTCCGGACATATATGTTGTCGACTCATGAATCAATATTTTTTTATGTTTCGTTATTTAAATAAGGTTTCGATCGAGTCTACCATACCCCTGCACGAAATTATTAATATAGATATGTCGGGGCAGACAAGAATATCGGTTGGAATATTACTCAGAACCGGTTTGTACCGGCCGCATCGCGCTACGGGTTGACGCGCTTCGACGCGCCTATTAGTTGAAAAACTGGTTCGTTCGACAGGCTGCTTTGTGCTTCGTATAAATACGACCGTCGTCCGAGCTAAAATAACATTCTTGTTTGAGCCGTTGGACGGAACAGTGCTTTGTTAGTAATAAATGTATTCTTGTTTGAGTAGTCGGTTGGAACGGTCTTCTGTTTGCAGTAAATTCATTTGTTGTTTGAAGTGTCGGTTGGAACAGCCCTCTGTTCGTAATAAATTAATAATAATAATCAGTTTATAATAATTCAGTGATAAATTTAGAGTCAATGGACCGAAACATTGTAAATTGGAATAAATAATGGACGTTTCGTTGTGGTTTTATTATCAACATGAAGACGACTGCGACGTTAGACCTGGTGACGTCATAAGTAACCAGATGCCCTCCTGATAAACACACACTCCTCGACATCCTACACATCTCTCTCCACGACAGATATTATAGCCCTCAGGTGTTAAGAGTAGAATACCTGTTTTGAAACAAAAGGGCAGTCCTTTATGGATATCCTTGTTTTTAGGAATCATTCGCATAATTATAGTTCTTATGACATTCTTACTAAAAAAATACAATAAAATAAATCCTGAGTTATGTGATTTGATTTTGCTGTTAACTGTACATTAAAGCAAATTGGGTATATGGTCCAAGTCGACCAATTCAAAAATGTGTTCAGGCGTCTGGGACCGCAGTCCAAGTTTTGTATGGGCCCACTCGCCTGTATCCTCAAGATTTAATGCTATATAAAGATGGTAGTAAATTCAACGTTTTATAGTATAGTTGTTAAAACTTGTTTAATTTAAAATTGAATTTGAAACAGGTAATAAATTATGTACGAGGGCAAAGCGGAAAAGATAAAATGAATAATTTTTATTTTGAGTGTATTTCCAGAGGTAAAATAATCTTAAATATTTTCCAACGGGAAAATCCATTGCACGGAGGATTTAGCGGATGGAAATTTTACCGTGAAAAGGTATGGTTTCATTGGAAGCTAAGTTTGTTGGAGTCCGTATAAGTATTATAACACTATGTATCAGAACCATCACACACAAACCAGCTCTCAAGAACTTCCTACAATGTAACTTACAGTTAGTAAATCAATTCGATATAGTTACAAATCGATTGATAAATCATTCAAAGGAAACTGAGCTACCTATTGAGGTATTACTGACTGAGCCGCTGAAAGGTGAAATGGACCGGGAAACGAGAAATCGAATTGATCCCAGAGAATCGAAACCTTGAGTGTTTTCCTTGTAAGATATAATTGTTCGTTTTTAAAGATGTCAAGAAAGAAGAAGCAATGTCACTTAAAAATTCAATACATTTCTTTTCATGAAATCCCAAAAACATTACTAAGGGATGAATTATATTAGACCGGGACGGGGCCGGGCCGGGGCGTGACCGGGGCCCGACCGGGGCCCGGTCGGGCCACGTTACATACATTTTATATGAAGCAGTTTATATTACACCGTGTATGATCCGTGTCCCGTCCGGGCCGGTGTAATAGAAACTGGCTACGGTCACGCCCCGGCCCGGCCCCGCCCCTGTCTAATATAATTCATCCCTTAGGCTTCTAGGTATTTTGAAAGCTTTCAACTGTAAATTTTATTTCTAGTTCAAACTAAAATCCCAGAAATGTTTTAACGCAAATCTCTAACTTTTCAACTTCCTAAATGAAAAAAGTTGTGGCAATTTCTTGTTGAATTTACCGCTCCTAATGCATTCACTTTATTTCGCATTTCGCTGGAAGTAATGAGAGAAATACGGCTTTTGAACGACGTTCAAAAGGCTGTGTGTTCACAGTTCGGAGCTACAATGTAGGTTGGATTTTGGGGCCTAAAGTACTCCCGAGGTTAGAAACAATAGTAGTCTTTTGTTTTAACTGTAATAGGCTTCGGTTAAACTTGGGAATTTCAAGGGATCAAATCAGGTATATTATCATCAGTTGTAAAAATAAATATTTTCAATTATTTGAGATCTAAAAATAAAACACCACTTCCGATAAAGCTTAACCAAGGAAAACGTAAAATTGTAGGCCATACAAAAAGAATAGTTCAAAACTACAAATACAGGTCGCGCGCGCGGTTCTGAGAGGAGACGGGGCACGGCGGGACGCTCACTCCTCCTGATAAAGACTGCTCTTGTTGTGGTCGAAACGTCGAGAGTTGTTTAACTCCTATGTAAATACGTGAGTAATTTCCGTTGTACAAAATTAAAATTTACTGTCTTAATATTCAGCAAGTTTTCAGGAAATATTTTATAGAATGTCAATGGAAGGAGGGATAAAAATTGTAAGCTCAAAGTAAAAAACTACTAAACTATGAGTAGTATAAGTTATTTATTTCACCGATAATTTTTTTAAAAATATAATCAAGTCCTTTAATAATTTTTAACGAAGAAAAATCCAAATAATCAAGATTTCAAACCCCGTCCGCCATTACCACAGTTTTCTATTAGCAATGATTTTTCAAAGCTCTAAGAAAATATAAAAGCTAACAATCGAACATTGCCAAGCCATTTGCAACCTTATTTCTTGCTCTATTACGGTTATTAACGAGAAAGGTACTTATGAAGTCAGAGGCAGTTAATTTGCCGGAGTATCGTAGAGGCTTGGTGAAATTCGTGATAATATACACGATCAAGAGGCAATAAGATTTTCGCGGTGAATTACGCTAGGAACCTTCATTTAGTATTTAATGAATACTGTGCGAAAGAGCGTGAATTCCTTTAAAGTAATTTCTGACTTAAAATTACTTTAAGCTTAAATAAAGTAAAGCTTGACAAGGACATTACTTTTCTCTATTACTGTATACTTTTTAAACATAGATCGATGTTCTGTATACAGTTTCAAAACTATAGAATTCACGGCCATTGTAACATATACATAGGTATACAGTTAAAGCGTGGTTGCTGTAAATCCACAAGAACATGAGTTGCCCAGCTCAGCCCGAGGTCATATTTCACGTTCTCTCAAAGTCTCTGCCGAGTGTGGAAAGTCTTTGTTTACATGATTTGTTCTTCACTGGTTCTAACGTTTGTTTTATTTTTACATGTTACAAATAACAGCACACATTTTACAAAAACTAACAGAATATCCATCCGTTTATAACATTTCTATTACACAATAAGAGCTCTTGTTATCAAATTTGGTAACGGTGATATTTTGCATCACCTTTTGATTTTCTATCTCTTCTTATTTAAATGCATCATGTTTTAAATGATTTCCCTTTATTCCTCAGGGCATGTATGTAACATTTATGTAAAGACATGTAATATTTTTAGTAGTTTTTTATTCAGCTACCATATAAAAGGTAGTGTAAAACGTAATAACATGCAAATAACTTAGCTAGTTGGTTGTTATTTTACGTAGAAACCAAATATTTTTTTATTCCGTTGCCAATATAACCACTCAAGTGCTGCAGCTAATGGTTCAGGAATAATAGCTTAACGTGTTTATTATTCAGTACATTATATCGAATGGCATTCGGGAATGCAACCATTTCAGAACGGCCAGCGGAATTTAGGTTATACAGGATGAAAATCAACTGCCAACATTAACCAATAGGGTAAAAGCCGGATAGTTGCCGCACTTTTTAATAAACTCCTTTAAAAAATTTGTATCAATACATTTTTTATTAAAAATGTATTCTCAAACAAGGTTCATTATTCTTCTAACATACCCTATCAATAAAAAAAACATAAATGTTATAAATTTTTAGTAAATCCAGTTTAAAATGACCTCTAAAAAGGGGGATAGTTGCCTACTATGGCGGATAGTAGCCTAACGTTAAAAATGGTTGGGTGGGATAGTTGCCCAAGGTGCGGATAGATGCCCATCTGTTATTTTTCAAATAAAAATGCACATAAATTAATTTGAAAATCAGTTTTTATTATTAAATACAATCTTTTATTAAGTATTAGTTAAGGTTAAGACCAATTAGTTAAAAGAAATATAACAATAATAGACTCCAAAGTAGTAAATAAGTATCCTAAATAAAAATAAAAGTTATTATTTACTTTGAAGATAAAACAATAAACAAAATTGGCATGAACTAGCATTAGCCTCTATTAGGTAAATATTCAGCTTTTATGACTTACTGAGATCCTTTAATTATGTACTAAGTAATAAGAGAATTTAAATTATTACCTTATCAACACTTAAAAACACTATTGGTTTTAAATTTTAGGTTAGTGAACTTGTAATTTTTAAAAGTTAAATTATAATTATACAATAATAGACTCCAAATTATTAAATAAATTGTCTTCTTTAAACGCAAGTATTAAACTATATTCTGTCCAGTTGATGTGGCGCGGCACCACGACTGATTTTCGTCTATACTTGCGAGGCATTTTTCATTTCTGTTGAGTATTAATTTGATTTAAAACGAACCATAGTAAAACCAAATACGAAATCATCAAAAAATACGTTAAAAAAATAAGCTACGGATAGTTGCCGCAGGGCAACTATCCGCATAAAACAGCGAGGCAACTATCCGATTTGATACGGATACTTGCCCTTTTTATTTACAAAATAAATAAAACATATTCAACAATAAAACCTAATAAACAGTGTAATTTAAACTCTAATGCACCCAAAAAAATATAATTTTGACTGGTATCGCAATCAGTTATAAAATTATTTAACAGAGAAAACTTACCAATATAATTCTGGAGCTCGTCAAAGTATCGCCGCGGAAGATATTCTCTCACTAGGACAAAACACGTGCACCTACTTTAACGGTTTATGCGACAATAAGGTCTACGCGGGGGACGCTTCTTATTACTATCAAAAAGAAACACTGTCAAAACGTCTAACATAGAGAATTTGAAACTGCGGCAACTATCCCCCCGCGGCAACTATCCGGGTTTTACCCTATGGATTAAATTCATTTTACCCTACAGCTTGCCGCAGTTAGTTGGCGCTATACTCGTACGCACACAAAAATATGCTGCTGCCTTTCTACTGGTTTTAAGTTTCTTGGGTGTAAGAAGAATTTATAAGAATTGTTCGTTTTCTCCTAATTTTCCTATTCTACTCAACCTCACTTGAGCAAATTCGTATTCTCAGTTGACAAAAACGTCCTCCACTTGAGATTTTGTCAAGCGTAAGGAACCTCATGAGATGGTCCGACACCATCAAACAGGCCGGTGAAGGCAGCTTGCACCGGCTCTACACTCTGCATATGACCGTACACAGTGGGGGCTAATTGTACGTGGTCGCGATCCTCAGCAGTGAGGGACCGAGGAAGAAGAAGAAGGAACCTCATAACCAACCTTGAAACTACAAGACCACGACGATCAACGCTTGTTTATTTTTGAGTGGAGGAATATTATGAGGAAACGACTAAGAATATGGGTGTTAGGTTAGCTGGGTTGGTACCATTCTTAAACCAGCATCACACGACATCGGCACCTTGCTCTATTAATCAAATATAGCTAAACCCAATGAGCAGGGTTGAGTTAAGCAGTTAGTCGGCAGTAGTAAACATGACGGGAAAACAGAACCGAAACTCAATTAGTAACAATCGACAAGCTTCACAAACCGACGTTCCACGTGGCAATAATACGCTGACACAGCAACCTTGCCCGTGACTTGCTGTTTGAAGGATATAAGATTAACTGTTGATTTAAGATTTATTTAACATTAAAAATATCATAACAAGTTATATTTTCTCGCGGTCCAAAGAAGCATTTTTGTAATTTTTACATAATATTATGAATTCATCAAAATGAAATATGTACAATTGTATATTCTGTTAAGTATAAATAATCTGTAAAGTTTCATTTTAGTCCGAACAAGTAGATTTGTGTAAAGAGCAACAAACATCCATCCATCAATCACACATTTACTCAATTTCCCGTCTAAATATCTGTTTGGATTTTCATAATTGTAAATCACAATAAATCATGGACATTAAACGTCTGAATCATAATGTATATCCATAATAATCTCTTAATACATGAAGAAATTCACAAAATACTAATTTTAGAGCAAACTCATAACTATATTCTTTTCTTATAAGTTACTGTTGTGTTTGGCGAGACGCCAAGCTGTGAGGTTCCATCGTTTGTCTATGTTACTATCAACATCGTTTAACTTGATTAAAAGGATTGCTTTGCTTATCATCTTCAAGATCTTAATATGACCATAGACTAAATTTATGATATGACTACAGCACACCTTCGTTAGTGTTAGTACTTTCACTCAATATAAAAATTTAATTCATTTGTTGACACACAAGTACATAAGCTATGTAATTGTCTTCTTTCTTTACTAAGCTTTTTGTAATTTGGGTTGCGTATTATAAGATTTTTAACGTGATTTTACTTTCACATTCCATTATGGCATTTCGAGGTGTAGTCAAAATACTAAAGAATTTTATACCAGAAAATGGACTGGCTATGGAAGCGCGGTGACAATACCAAAATCTCCAAAGACCTACACAATGACCACACAAAAAAAAATTGCGAAGATCCATGCCCAATAGTGAAACGTGATGTGTATTAAATTTTTTTATATAAGAGAAAATTTTCCTAATTTTCCGGGACCAATTTCTTAAAAAGATCTTCTATTTTACCGTCCAAGATCCTTAGTTAAGATTAAGTTCATGTTAAGAACGCTTTTGATATAGCCCGAAACAAGAGCGTACCTGATATTATATTAACCCATTACCATCCCGAGGGTCGGTTGTAAACTAGTTCATATTGCTATCAGCTAAGTATCTTCAAACCCTTCCTGTATCACCATAAAAATAGAGCCTTACGATTATTTAAACAAGACCTTATGTTATTTGTAAATGTTGCAGAACTGCAGAATTCATGACAAGTCTACTGTAATTTACGTATTTTTAGAAAAATACATTAATTAGGTGGTTGCGACTAGATGTGTAAATTGTTCATGACCAGTAATATTTATTTTTGTATTTATCCTATAAATAAAGCATTTCGAGAGCCAAAGACTTCTAACGGTGAAACAAAAAAACACTTTTATCTTTAAAGAAATAATCTTAAATCTGGGCAATGTTTATAAATAAGCGCGCTAGCTCAGCCATGCGACGTTCCGCAGAAACATCTAGCTAGAACAATAGTTCCTCGAGACAAAGGAGTCATTTCGAGATCCTTGCCGCAGGATATCGATACGGAATAACACGACTGTGTTCAGAATAGTCTACAATACAGCGAAGAAAAAATGCACCGGATAAATAACTAAAGGCTAAACATGTGATGGAGTAGAAAAGTAAAACAGAACGACATTGATTTTATCTTAACTTTAACCAGTTTCAGCATTTTTGTTTAAAAAAATACGGTAAAATACACACCTACTTAGGATTTTTACAAATAATATCATTCAGTGTACAATTATAGTTATTATATTCAATTCAAGTAATAGAAATAGCCTTTTCTCTCAAGATATTTTCAAGAAAGTCTCTTTACACCTTTAATATTTATGGTTTTAGGTTCGCAATTTCTCTCATTTCTTCCTTTATGCTGCCCAAAATTAAAACAATATTTAAATCTTCAAAGGGAAATCTTCTTTTTATTCACTGATTAGACAACGAAGTTTTGAACAAAAGTTACATTCACAAATCCTACCCGAATCGCCTCTAAACCAGGTGAATCCAAGTATTTTAGCAAGTAAAGATAATTAGAGAGAATAATTAATCCGGGTATAAAAGGGTACTAACGAACCTACAATTAGATTTTACATACAAGGTACTTAACATTACTTACGGAGTTCAAGTTGCATTTAATTAAAAAGTTATTGAGACGACGGCTGGGTCAGTAAAAAGTATAGCACTTGACTTCAATATATTATTAAGAACAATTGTGCACATACCTGCCTTCGTTTATACTCATAATTTGGGTTTTGAATTATAAATTTTCTCGAAAACTGGAGTGATGCAAAATATTGAAAACGGCTTTTCTGAATACTTTAAAAAGAGTTAGAAGGACAATGTGAGATTCGCTAACCCGCACTTGGCCAGCGGACCTAATCTCTTGCGTCAAAAGAAAAGTTTCAATGGAAACGTAAATAGGGGTGCACAATGTGCTTATGTTATACGGTTACATTTTACATAAGTGTGCATAAGTCAAGATTTAAATATTTTGTTTTTGTTCTCAAATATGAACCAGCTGCTTCACAAAGCTGTTTAAATTACCATGAAATTAGGTTTTCCTACCTATTTGCCCCAAACACTCAAACGCTATAAACTTAAAGGAAGCCATTATTTTGAGTGGTGCCATAAATATTCATTCTCTATCATTATTCAGCTGCCATAAACAAGATTTTACTTAACTGTTGTCTTTCAAATAATAAAGGATTTAACAAAGGATCTAAGAGGATCTTAAAATAATCTTGGTTTTTACAGGCGACTTAAGACTTTTATTACGTATTACGATTATGTTTTATTGTAAGAACTTTTTTCTAGATATTTTAGATCAAATTCTAAGTGATCTTACTGCTGGGAATAGGTACTCTGGATAATATTATTTTTATAAGACGAAGGTGTTTCGTCTATATAATATTTTTCTAAGGTAATTCATTTTATTTTAATTTTCATGTAGGTACTTTTACCTACTGTATAATTTACCCTTGTATTCGCAAATCATTGTTTTCCAAATACGATGTAGGTAATAATTCATTTAGAGCTATGCAAGGAGACCAGCTGTGACCATGAGTTGGCAACACTGTATTGTTCAATATAGAACGAACTGTTTTTTTTTACTTGTGTTTGTTTATTTATGTTTAATATCAATATAATAATGTCTGTATGAACTAAAAAGTCCACAAATGTATTAGTGCACCACGACCTTGGGAATTAAAGTCAAGTGTGTTCCCACGTAGCCAACACGGCTCTCAAATACATTTTGGCCACGATATAAGAAACACGCTATACGTCGGTCGACTTTCACGTAAAAATATTTCAATGAACATCATTTTTTGCACCACTGTGTGAACATTTTCTCATCGTAATAAAAGATCAAAAACCAGAAGGCATTAAAAATAAAACGTTTTAGCTGGAAGGACAGCTCTTTGAGTTCTCAATGACGCTCAAAGAATATAATAATCACTGGTAGCTTTGTCCTCTCGTGAATATTTGTCACTGTCTACTACACTTGAGATTTTTCCAGTAAAATTAAGTACCGCGGTAAGATTTATTTCACTAAGAAATCGTGAGTTACACTATTCATTTTATAACAACGGGAATGGCTCACGTATTTACAAAGGATACGGCGTAACGCTCACTCCTCCTAAGAAATACTGCTCTTGTTGTGTTCGAAACGTCGAGAGTGTTTATACTTCTTTGTCCACAAGTTTAGTATTTAAGGTGAGTAATTTCCGTTGTAAAAATTATTAGCAAGATTTAATACGACTTAATATTTTTTGTAGAGTTAAACTGAGATGGATTTTTAAGTGAATTCTGAAGAATCACCCCTAAGTGGATTAATGTAGGTACATTTAGGTAGGTACTTACCTACTCTAGTTCTTTTTTTATAATGGTCCCTGCGCAATTTGCCAGTGTCAGTGTTTTATAAATTTACAAAATCAATCGCTATCTTGGCAATCTCTCGTGTATAAATTCATGCAATGATTTTATCTTAAAATATACTTACCCCGTTCTAGAAGCGCAGTTGATAGTTGACTTGACTTACCTGAAAATAAAAAGGCAGTTATCAATCTAATACATCATCATTATAGCATCATTCCGTCTTGCGAATTTGGTATAAGGAACACGAATAATACAGTGTTATAAAGTACCTACTCGTAATAACGAACAGAGTAAAGAGTAAGTACACAAACCATAGAGTTAAACATAATTTTATGAAACTTAATTCTAAATGTTTGACGTACAATCAAATTATATAAATATATTAATAAAAATAAATTGCTGATCGTTAGTCTCACTAAAACTCGAGAATGGCATTGGGTAATTTTTGTCTTGAACTATAACGAATTATAACATTTAATTACTTATATGAGCAAAACGAAAAATCAAAGCGGACGAAACTGCGAGCAAGTCATATTACACCAATGGTACAACATAATCTGTGGTGGTACTCCAATTACTAGAAAAGCGATTTCTATGTCGATTCGAAAAAAATCAGTGGACTCTCTTGCAATGCGAACAAATCGAGACAATTTCGTAAAAGCTTTCCCGTCGGTTTTATTTTTTATACATCCTTAGATTTTTTAGCAGGTATTATTATTACACAACATAATAGTAGGTACAAAATATTTAAAATTCACAGAACAAATAATGTAACATATTTTTTAATATAAGTATGTATGAATATGTTTCTTTGTTTTTGTGTCCTGCAAACTCTTTAATGTTCTCAAAACGTGCCGATTTTCACATGTTTGCATACACTGTTGAATCACGTGATTAAACCGCACATAATTTCTGTGTGAATTGTCCATTTATTTCTATATTTATTTAAAAAAATTCAAGAAGAAAATTGAAGAGATTTTCTGCGGGATCTGAAGCGTGGACTTTCAGAAATAAAAGTCAAATGTACTTAGCCAACATGGCACTAAAGCACGGCAAAGCATTATAATACGTTAAAATAAATTAAGTTTTCCATAAAGACAACAAAACTGTACTCCAATTATCAGTTTTCCAGCTTGTCGTATTTCCTCTGTTACCTCAATTCCATTCGGATCCTTGGTTTTGTCCTAGAAGACACGTAGATTCAATATCATCTCATATTCGGTAAGCCCTATAATCCTATCTCAAAGAAAAGTCCGTGTGGCTAATAACGGTTTATTGGCACTAAGGGACAGGGACGCAGTCAGGAGAAGGACAAACATTGAGGGGCAATGGCAATGGCAGTGAGTGGCTAGGTCGAAATAGACGTAGAATCTTAGAATTTAAAACTGTTTAATATTCAGTTTCGTCTAGTAGACTTTTATTTATATAGATTGTCTCGCAAAACTATATAGGTAATAATCCCGAATTATTTGTATCGAATTTTAAGTGGTATAAAGTTTTTTTTTACGAACATATATTTTATACCGTTCGAGGGCTTAAAGTAAAAATGAAAAAAAATGCGTTATGCAAGTTGTAGGTATCATGGTGTGTTTCTTGTACTTTTCAGTTTCCTGATTCCATCTCTGTGGCAAAGCGTGTTTTATCATAATATCCAATATTTCGTACCAGAGTAAGCCTTTGACTTCGTCTTTCCGGAAGGCAATTTCTTGCATGGAAATTTTAATGAGATTCCAGTAGACTGTGGGAGACAGACTTTGATAGAAATTCACAAATATGCTTTGACCAAGGCCACTGACAATATGATTTTTTAGGAAATTTATGAAATTAAATTGTTACCTAAAAACAAGTTTAGAGTAATAAAGTAAAGTGGCTTAATTAAACAAGAGTTTATCAGCCTTTTGACTTTCTAACAAATTTAGTAAATATACGTTATTGAGCCCCAATAACATATGTTTGAAACCTAGTAAAAGAGTTTAAGTCTGTGTTTCTCATTATTCATACTAGATCACAACCTATGTTTCGTTTATTTTTTTAGATTGTAAATCTAAAAAGACTTAACTTAGAGAAGCGGGCAAAAGAAGAAGACGTGCAATGGAATTCCGTGCGGTCTAAGAATAGTACAACCACATAAAATTATTTAAACGGATAACAACTTTTGACGTCATGAGCTAAGGTAAGCGGAAGCTGAAATGACAAGCAAAACGACAGAACAGCATACTCACATAAAAGTCCCGTATGACAGTTAATAAAGGTACTTTAATCCGCTCTAAAAATTCAGTGAAAAACGGGAAAGTGAAAGTATATTCGCATGTTGAGGGTTCTGCATGTTTATTCAATGTCATTTAATTTGCATTGCACTCTATTTCCATTCCATTAAAACGAAAATAAATGTCGACTGGTCTAATGTTTAAAAAGACGCGAAAATACTAAGGTGTGGTCGGTAAGTGCCCGAAGTAAGTGTATAGAGAGCGATACATTGATTTCGGTACACTAACAAACACGTCAGTTTACCATAATATCATAGTGACTGTGATTATATCACTTCCCGAAAGATTTATATATTTATATGTGCTTCTATGCCAAGATGTGGTAGTAATTACTAAATGATCATGATGTTTGCTGAAAGTTTTTGTTTATATTCAATTCACAAAATAATTAAAAATTGTTGATTGAGTTAATTTTATTTTATTTGTCACGGAATCCTAAATATGAAAAATGACAAGTAAACCTCGTTAGCGAGAAAAGGGTTTCATTCTTTTTGTTCGTTGACGATGAATCCAATGTAATTTTTAGTTGCCCTTTTTCATTTTCAAATTATTTATAAATAATATCTATCCTATTAATGTACGTCCTTATAATATGTATATGTATAAGAAATCTAATAACACTAGCTTAGAACTTATCACGGGGCTAGATGTTTTTGTGTAAATTGTCCAGCAATATTAATTTATAAATTTTAATACTAGCGAAAGATAATTGTAAGGTTATCTTAAAAGGCCTAAATAACAAATAAATTGCGACGAAAAATATTTGAATCGTTCATTTATATTTTTGATGGTTCCAATGCTAATTGAATATGGATGAAAGCTTTTGGCCCAATTCAATTAGCTTTAAATCGGCGAAAATCAATCTGATACCGACCGTTGATACCAGTGTAGGTATTTCAGGACATGTTTGGGAAATAAATGATGTGATTGTTTGTAGGTTAACCCCAGTAGAACCCGTTGTGATAATACCAAATTTCCAAACCTATAGAAATAGTTATTGTACCAAATTTCATCCTCTTGCTATTTTCCCACATCATGTGTGGTCAGGATTTAAAGATTAATGGCATTTTTTTTTTTCATAAAAACTTATCTTTATCTATTTTTGTAAATAAACACAATACACGTTATCATTAATTAAAAACTACAATGGAAATTAATGAATACACATACCAATATACTCTGAAACCTAACGCTCTTCTCATCACAAGAGCCCATTATACGTAGCTCCCGATAGAACTTCCATAGTTTTGGGGAATTCGGTATTATAACAACGCTTGCTACCTTACTTATAGTACCTTCTGGGGAGAAATAGGGGTAGTATTTCCATACTTTTGAGCATCTGCAAACAAGATAATTTAGTTTTCTCGTACCGTTTCCGTAATAGTCTTCATCACACTTTAATTTGAGCCCTATTTCCAGGCTTTGGGTGTAATAAGTCTTTCGAGATTCGTTTTTATGGGGGTTAAGGTAAACGAAACGAAATAACTTATTTTGCGTTTACAGAATAAGAAAAAAACGGATCTGAAGAAAAATATTAGCAAATTCGCAAAGTGAAAAATGCCCCTTAAAATGTAGAATAAAAAAGACAGGACAAGAAGTTAATTTCCGTAAAATTAAAATGATCACATGCTTTTTTTTTGATAAAGTGCAAACTTAGCTCACGTTAAATATTAAAACGAGTTAAACAATCACTACGAATGAAGTTATACACGCTTAACCGCGCGCTAACTCTATCGCCCACACAACACAGGTGGTTAGGTTTAAAAATTGAATTTGCCGCGACCCAATTCATAAAGTTTGGAGGAGAGCGTACTCAGGGAAGGGGGTACTTAAATTCAAAAAATTAGTAATGCTAGTTTTCCTTCACGAATATTGTAGGTGTGCTTAGCATATTGATTTACGCTTATTTACTTGAAAATGCGTTTAAAATTCTATATTTTAACAATGCCTGAATTAAACTTTGTGGGATTTGGGAAGCTTTAATTTAAAACACCACCAGTGTGTGTTGCCAGTGATGACATAGGGATCCGAAACGTGGTGCTTCACCATCGGCCTCATGAACAGGCTCAGAGTCGCTCAAAGAGCTACGGAGAGGCACTTTAATTGTCTAGCTTGCCCCATAACCTGCCCTGAGTACGCCACTGGACACTAATCTACTTTCATTCGGTTAGTCTGACGCTGTCTCCCGCGCATTTATCATGCGGAATCTAGTTACAGTCTAGTAGAGAACAACGCCATCATTATTTACGTGTGATGTGCACGGATTACTCGGTTCGTTCCTAGTACATATATTTTCGATTTTATAAAAGATAGTATTTCTGCTGGACAATACCAAGGACAATTCCTCATAATGTTTAAACATTTTACCTAAATAAATAAATATTTCTGGACAATTCACACAGCAGCGTCTAGTCCCGAGGTGAGCTCTAAGCTTGTGTGACGGATGCTAGATTTCTGATTTACTAATTCTGACTTCAATGCTGTATATCTATTTATATGTTTATTGTTTATCTATCTATATAAATAGAGTACCTACTGTTGTAGAAAGAGGTCACCAACGCGACTAAAAAGCGTATACAAACTCCTTTTAGATTAATGTAACATAAGTGTACGGTATAATGTTGATTGACAAGATAGCTAAAACTCTTCATAAAGGCTTCATTAGATAAACTAGTTTGTTTCATATTCATGTCAGCTTCACGTTGATTTCGGGAGTCTGCCAAAAGCTTGATATATTAAGACCTTGATGTACTAAGACCTTGATTGTGGCTCTTGAATTTATAAGGTTGCGGTTGCCAACAGTAGATTTCATCAAAAGTAAACGCGAAAAAGAGCCGTTTTGGGTACACTCGACTTTCATTCTAAAGGTCGGGGGTTCAAAACTGGCCGCAACTAGAGGTTTGCGGCCAGTTTATAAATTTTTCTTCTAGAAAAAATTATAAGCGCCTTAAAACACGTGCTATAACGGTGAAAGCATTGTGAGGAAACCAGGATGTTCTGAGAAATTTAAAAAGTTTTAAAGGCCATGTTTCATTTACCAACCAGGCCAACGTGTTGAATTAAGGCCTAATCTCGACAAGAGAGAAGACGTACTAAAATAGGGGTTGATGATGATGATTAAACGTAAAAATGCTGAATACTGTGGAAATTTTATGCAAGATCGTATCCTTCAAATACTTAGCAGGTAGTATGAGGTTGGGACTTTGTATGTTAATTTAGATGTTACAGAAATGAGATTTAAAATCCTGCAATTCTAGACCGTGGAGATAGATATGATCTTCAAATGAAGAAATGGAGAAAAATTACTTAATCTACTTTTTATCCGAGGACCAAAGTAATTTGGAAGCGTTCGATTAATGATTAAATAGCAACAACTGAGCGATTTAAAACGTCGGTGGATTATTTATACTTGTTGATCTAAGTCTAAGTGACCTTGTTCCTTCAAGTTAGCTTTCAAGTTTTCAATGGTATTTTTGATGTCATTGCAATTAACTATATAGGGGAACTTTTTTATTAAGTTATTTGTGTATATCTATAAAAAGAATTTAATTTTAACTTTCCTAAGGAAACCTTTCGAAATCTTCAAAAGGACACAATCAATCATCGCCTGAGATAGAAATGTCATGGAAACTTTTCCAATTTTATCTCAACTCGTCTCATTTCTTACTGAAATAGTGACCATTTTCAACTAAGTAGCTGCAACGATCTTTGGAGTTTAATACAGTTTCATAAAAAAATGGTTAACATAAATTATCAATTAAAATTAAAGTTATAAATTATTATTATCACGATTATTATACACCGATAGATCAACTATAAATATTTATCTCAATAAATTTTCATTATCAACAACTTTACCTAGGTATACCTACTAAAAATAAATTAGAATAAATTATAAAAATTACCTGATAAAATTTTCATAAAATTAACATTCCTAATTACTAGGACATGATCAACAGAAAAGTTGGATAAAATGAAATGCAAATGCAGCTTTCCAGATCACCTAGCTGATTCAGCGGGCACACCCTCGTTAAAGTGATTAATGAACGCACGGCTTTGCACTAATTTTTACCCTAAACCATAATAGGAGGTTCTATATTTCATGGCATGCATTTTATACTAGTGTTTTTAGTTAACGGAAAATCTACAAGAATTACTGGACAAGTTACGCTGATTAATTTTCATGAATATTTACTGTAGGCGGTACCTACATGTATGAATTAGTAAACTGTAATATTTTTACTAAAATAATTGTTGACGCGTAAATAAATGATCAAAATCCTCATATTATAGCAGCTCTAGGCCACACTGACGAAAACTCACTACTGCCATTATAATAGCTAAAATACGAATAACATTTGTTGCGAGTGCACCCACACTACGTAGGGTAAGTACTACTGAAACATAATATAATGAAGTGCAAAATTTACGTGAATAACTCGTATAAAATTCGGGTGCAGAGAAAAAAGTCACAGTTTTCTCATAAGTTTCCCGACAGAGGTTTCAGAATTCTAGGAGTTTGTAAATGCCAGCGGAATTATAAATAGTTGACATTATTTTCACAGAATTATGCTTGTCACTGGCGTCGTTTGAAACTTTTTATTTTTATCATGTTCCCTGCTTGTTAATTAAGCTTGTTTGAAAAGTTTATGCTTGTGTTTGTACTTTATATGGGTCAAAAAGTTTGATGCTAATAAAAGCCCATAAAATTAATTTACAACCGAATGATCAACTGCCGGAATTAAGTATTAAGTTCAATAGTACTAAATTTTATTAAACTTAATGTAAGGTATAATAAGTATTCAGAATTATTCAAAAATCCACAATGAAAGGGGGTAAATACCGTTCAATTTATTGTGAAGCAATATAAAAAAGATTATCCAATTGCATGTTCCAATTCTGTTATTATTAGCGCAACCGTCTCCCAAGAAATTCTTTATAAGGTCATATCATAAAACATTTTATATTTTATATGAAATTTCAAACATGTCCCGAATCCTATGGAGCTCCAAAGCAAATTGAATTTGTCGTGAGTTCTGCATGTGAACAATTGCTTCGTCAGGATAAAGCTTGCGAAGGAACAATACAACGAAATGAGCTGCCTAACTCAAAACAAATATTACGAACTCTAAAATTCCGCCGAATGCGAAACGCAAACATGGGATTTTGAAATAAAATATGAGTTTTATTCGAGATAAAAAATGAAATTTGTAATAGCTTGCTGCTGAAACAAAAAGGAGACGATGAATTTGGATATAAATGCAGCTGGGTTATACAAATTTATCGTTAAAATAGCCTTAAGAAGAAGATTAAGAGAGCCTTATTCGTATTATTATATGCTACTATAATAAACATAGTGAAATAAAGCTGAACTTTGTTATATACCTCACTCCCTCTGTACCTACTCATACAGGTACTTAAATATTTACGAAATAAATAATGAAGTTAATGAAAATAAATTGTAAAATAGCAACTATAACGTAGGTACTAAACACGAGCTCAATAGAACGCTTCTTTTTTCAATCACCCCGTTATAAGTTATAGAGTATTTAGGTACAGAACACAGAAGGACGCTGTCGTCTATTTTCTGGTAGATATATAAATCTCTCCAAGTCATATTCATCCCGCACCTGACGGCAATAACAAGATTAGCAAGTAGACAAGTTTCTTCTTGGAAGAGATCTGAATATAAAGTTTAACCTAGGTAGATATTCTTGCACCTTCTTGGAATAAATAAAGGACGAATAAGGAAAACCTACATTACCAAATTAATGAGACTCTCTACCACAAGTTTTAGTTAGATGGTTTTTTTGTCGTACATTATAAAAAAACATTATAACACGAAATAACCCCAAAACATCAAAATCACCCCTACCGCAAAATGATTTATGACCGCTATTCAGTTAATTCTTATGATCATTAAATTAATAGTTGATCCAAAGGCAGACTACCTATAAGTTTTCCTCCGTATGAAAACAAATAGCCTAAACAGAAAGTTTTCCTAAATGTTTGAATAATTTCTATAGATCATGACGAGAGATCAAGTTTGTGTTCTCATAAGTTTTCTAAACTTACTTCCCGTGACGGTGTGAACTAAATTGGTAGCACATACCTACATGAACTCAAACGTCTTCGGCGAAAATTCTGACATGTCTTGTCAGCAGTTGTGAACTGTACACACGAGTGCACTCAGCATAATGACATCCTCAATAATATAGAGTTTGTGAAGATGGTTGAATAATGATACGTACTCTTTCACGCCAATACTACTGAATGTATGTAATTAAACACTACAATAATATAGTAATACATCAATATCTAAGGATCTAGATACTTTTATGTGCTTAAAGTAGTATATGAGTAGGTATGACAGATCTACGAATAAGGCATAAGAATAAGTAAATATAGGTACCTATGTCCGAAGCTTTACCGTAATGTGATAGGTTATGGCCACGTTATGGCACACGTTTCACAAAAGTGTTAGTTCAATCTGCAGCCGACTGTCGTAAGGAGATTTTGCTCCCCGTTCGTGAAAAAGTTTGACATCCGAAGATGTAAAGATCTAATATTTCTGTATATTGCCTATATGCACCTAGGTAGGTAGGCACTAGGTACTTCTTATAAGCTCTGTTTTGGTTATTTGTGCCGCACAGCCTAATTTTACGTATCAATAAAATATTCTTCAGTTAAAACATGTATAACTTTTAATGTCTGTGTTCACAATTTTGTTATAGAATATAATATTAAAATATATACTTATCTACAATTAATTTTAAAATCAGCATTTACAAAAAGGAACCTACCTGGTTGGCAGTTAGTTTAAAGTTTTAGTAAAGAAGGTAACTAGGTAATAAAGTTTTAAATGCAAGGCAATTTCTAATTTTGAAAACGTGTACAGATTCAATCCAACTCGTAGATAACAAAGCCAATTCAAACAAAGCATTAATTAAAGCTATAACTTAGCCGGGATTTATCTCTTAATGTGCACTCGGATAACCCCTAGGTAATTACGCTATTCTACATCCTGTATTTGTTACCTTATTTTGACATTGCTAAGGGAACTGAGATTACTTACAAATACAAAAAGGAAAGCAAAAATGGTGTGCTCCTAATTACAGAAAGCTAGAACCCTTGTGGTGGAGAAAAGTTAAAAGAAAACCTCTGAATAACAAAACTGAAGTTAGCTAGTTGTTTTGTTTTTCGGAGTTAAAGCAAAAAATAACTAAATTAAAAGGAATTTAATATACCTAAAAGAAAGGAAAAGGAAGCTTTAGCTTTAACTATTTATGCTTCGAAAACAGAAAACCTATACACAAAGCATATTATAATTACTACCTACGTAACCTACAGTAAGGGCAATATTCTGAACGGAATCATTATTCCATGGCGTGTTTACAAACTGGTCCATCCATTGTCGTGATTGCGATGACAGAACAACTGGTGCAGGCATGCAGCACAAAGCGAAAACAACTCATTGTCATCGGAATAGGCATTTGTGCTGATAGAAAGCTTTTATTAATAGGTCCAATAATAAGGTGTTTTAAATCCATATTAAAACACGAAACGTGTAACATACTATGATTTAACTGTTTTTGAGTTTCCCGATATTTCGGCACTGTTTCAAGCGCCATCTGTAAATTTTCCAGCAATATTTATTTATCTTTACGTGAACAGTTAAATCCTACAAAGCTAAATAGGTACGACCAGCTTTTTGTACCTATTGCACTATTATTGAACCTACCAAAATTAATTATTAAACGGCTTTCTACTGAAATGTCTTAGAATCACAATTCAATTATTTACTAGGTCTAGTACCTACAAGTTGGTCGATAGTAATGTAGGGCAAAAGCACAGGATACGTAACCGCTACTAAAATAAAAAATACTAACAACACTACTACTTTGGTACTTTTTTCTTTTTTGCAAAATGGAACATAGATAAACCAACAGGCATCTGACATCAAAACCCGTAAGTCCCGTAACCCATACAGGTAAATCTAACCAAATTATATTACACTCAGGGTAAATAAACTTCGGTCGAGTTGCGAATCCCATGCAGGGTAGGGCCATAAACAACCGACAACATGGATATTGAATTTGTTTGAACAAGAAAGGAATGAAGGGAAATGAAAATATTGTACAGGTAGAGAGCTTTGTAATACAAATAGTAGGAATTTTATCGTATCTCGACGGAAACGCAGAATTTGTGTAGGAAACTGCTTGTAAACTGTTTAGGAGTACAAGACTAGCTATCAGATACGCGACGTTCCTCTTGTTACGATGCATTTCTCCCGATAAAATGTATCTATTTTCTTAAAACGATATATTGTCTACTCATATTATTTTGTCATGTTCTAATGCAATAATGGTTGCACCGGTATACAACACAATATATAAAATCTATTAAGTATACAGGGGCGAAGCCGCGTACGGAAAGCTAGTACCTAATATTATATCACAGGAGATGGGCAGCACAGCAGCATCATTCTGTATCAATGTTATGGTATAACTGCGATCATGAATCCGCCTAGTAAACGTTATACCAAATTGGTAATTTAAACCAAATTCCTTAATACCTATATTAGGTTGTCTTTGATTGAGGAGTCCCGCGCCTAGTAGTGGGCCGTTATACGTTTATTAGTATATTCATCCTAATATACCTTATAATAGCCTTGCATACCAAAAATATTTTCTTCCAAGATATTCCCATTCTTTATTCAGAGGGTGTCTGTTTAATAAAACTTTTGGAGGGATGAAGTGTTGTAAACAGGCCTACACCGCCTTATTCAGATTCTGACTTCGATATCAGATAATAAATGAGATAACTTGGGTGTATTTCGAAACGCAATATCCAAAACGATCTGATTATAAAGACGTACATATTGTTTTTTATCAACTTTTTAACTAACATAAAAAATATAGGTATGTTCCTACTAAGTCTGTTTAGATCAATGTGGTGTCTGGTTATAATGTTGATGAATAAATGGAATGATTGAATTACGATTAATACACAAATAATACACTATCCAACAAAACTGCACAATGGCGGGTTGTTAGTTAACATAAAAACTTAACACAAAAGGCAAAACAAAATGGCCGCCGCCATTCTGTAACAAAATGACCGCCACCATTCTGTAATAAAATAAGCTCCAACAAAATGAGGGTTAACACAATTTAATAAATAAATAAAATAAAAACATTTGTGCATAACTAAATAAAATGAATGTCTTCTGCCATGATGGAAAGGGACGGGCGTAGGAAGCAGGATCGTAGGGATCTGGAAAATAATGACAAATAAGGAGTTTAATAATGAAAACTAGGTGATGATAATTAGAATAGAACACCATGTTAGAAGATGATATAAAGCAATGACATGTATTCAATTTATTATAACCATTAGAAACGCATTGGTAGAGGTTTTGTCAAACAGTTCGTAAACTCATCAAAACTTAACAAAACAAATAGAAAATGGCGAAGGTATTGCATTTCTCTAAATAAACAATACTTAATAAATAGTAAACACATAAATATTGCCCTGTCGAATAAAGATGTGACATGAAGTTGGGATAGAACTTTCAACCAATGCAGAAGCTACCTTCTTACAGCGCCATCTATTATAAATTCACGGAACTTAGAGCTAAATTCATATTGCAGAACCCGCTGTAAGAATTATGTATATCATAGCTCAAATAAGGAAACCGAGATGGCGTTAGTTTCTATATCACCAAGTTCAAAGTAAAAATCAGTTCTATAATCATAAAGTTAAAGAGTACAAATTAAAATTTATTGGTTGACTTTCAGTTTTAAGCACTTTAAGCAATTGCTTAAAGTGCTTAAAACTGGCTCATGAATGTAAAAACCAAACTTAAGCATAAATAACTACTTTACCTTGAGGTATCCTCTATTGTCGCAACACTTAAATAAATAATAATGATAATGCTCTCGTCACTATAGCCACAACATAAATTCTATCAGCGTTATTCATAAACACGGTTTAATTTTAAGTAAGCCTTTAAGTAATGCTTAACGTAATTTTGTATTCATAAACGTTGTTTAAACCAAATCAACTGTTTAAACTGGTACTTAAATAGTTGTCAAATTAAACAACCTATACTATAGGTAGTTTAACTTGACAGCTATTGAAGGTAAGGAGGTGTTACACCTCTCCTAACTCCTTATACAAGAAAATGGATGCTAATAAACAGCTGATTTGCTTGTTTGTTTACAATATTTTATAATGGAACTGGATTATTTTGATTACCTACGGTGACTATTCAAATAATTTTGAGCAAGATATAGCAGATATAAACGAATTTTGGCAATCTAGTACTAAAGTTTATCAAACCAGGTTAGATCCGATGGTGGAAAATGATGAAGTGGAATTTAGAAAAAAGTGCAGGTTTTCTAAGGAGAACATGAACAAAATAATAAATATTGTTAAAGAAGACGACTCGGTTGATACAAAAGGTGGCGGCATACCTGTTCACATTCAAGTAATGGCTGTGATCAGGCACTGGGGTCGACATGAGGTTAGTGTTCATTGTATACAAAGGTTTTCTACTTTACTATATTGCAGGAAGTAAGTCTTGCAATATAGCCCTTTGTGGGTCTTGGTCTCCTTGATGGTTTCTCTCCATTAGGTACCTACCTACGTCAGGAGCTAGATATTAGGAAACTACTTGCCTAGCATTGATATTATGTCTTCAATCTGAAAATCTATGAAATTACCAATTTACCTATCCATATTTATTACCTATCCATAGTTATTTGTTTAATTTCCTTTTGCAGGTTGTGTGTGGCCCTAATATACTATTTGTGATGTGGTATGTCGTTGGAGGTGAAGCACTCATGATGTTCACATCTTTCGTGAGAGTCAGCTTAAAAGAAGGTTTGAAGAAAGTGAATTTAGAGGAAGAAAACTTTTAGGAGACAGTGGATATCCTTCCACACCATATTTGCGTACTGCAGTGCAGTAACTAGAGTCTGACAGTGAAGATGATGATGAAGGGAAAACAAACACAATTCACCAATGAATTAACTCGCAACATATTTATTAGTACCTAACCATTTGCAATAAATTACAATTATTATAATTTTTTCTAGTTTTTCTCCCAATATTCCAACTCTTCTTCCAATATTTGAAGTATTTTTTATGTTTCTCTTCCACGATTTGCATAGGTACGTAACTTATGTTCTTTTTCTTGATTTTGTGAAGTAATAAGTAGTTTGATACGAGTCTAAAACTGAACAAAAAACACGAGCTAACCAAACTTTGTTGCAACTCCATAAATATTTTGATTCACAATCACAAAACACAGCTGACACTGTTCTGTCAAATTTCGTTTTTTTTTTGAGCAAATGGCCCACAGATTACCCTCATTATCTATGATACGGCCAGATTCTACTATTTCTACCAAAAAGTTACCAGTTCTGAAAAAAATAAGTATTGTTTAGCTAAGTGATTTTTAAGTTAGGTTTATGAATACAAAACTTTTAAACACTTCTTAGGGCTTAATTCGTTGATTAGTTAAGTCGTGCTTAAGACGTGGATTAAGAGCTTTTTATGAATAAGGCTGTATGAGTATTTCGTATCTGGTACAAACCATCGCCGTACTCTATGGGTATATTTCTGGTTGGTACCGTCCTCTAACAACATTACCGCTAAAGTGTGACAAGAATCTATGGGCTTATACACATGGGTACTGATGGCAAAGGTGGTTTTAGTCGCTCTTCTGAGAGGTTAACAAGTGTGTGTTGTGTGTGTGTGTAGTGCGTGCGTCTTAGAGTGAACCTGTACAACGCTGATTCTGAGGGGGGATTAAGGGCCGGCGTTTCGTCCAGCGACATTTATGCTAGACTGTGAGCTGTTATGTTACCTTGAAATGAGGTAGAGCTAACATCCTCCTTAGCTCGTGTATGGCGCCGGCCGTGGCGGGGGTGGCGGCCGCGGGCGCGGGCCCGGCGTTACGCAGCCTGGTGGCGGCCTCTATCGCCTGACGGGAGCGTTGTCGCGCCTCCGCGGCGGGCGCGCGGCCCATCGCCACCACTACTGATGATTGGATGCGGTCGTACACCTATCAAGATAGAAATTATTTAATTTTTGACTCGTATATTGATCAATTGTGCTAATTCTTAACTTGTAAGGGGCCGTCCATTAATCACGTGAGGCTCATAAGGGGGGGGAGTGGGTACGGAAAACATCACGAAAAAACGACCTCACGTGATTCATGAACGGCCCCTAAAACAACCGAACTGAACTAGAATTTATAATAGGTGGAGGCAAGTTATTCCAGCATTTTGCTGCACCAAACCTAGAACTCTGACGAACTTACTTCTAAAAGTGCCCGTAACTGCAGATCATCTAGCACGCTGTGAAACAGGTCGGGGTCCATGAACGTCGGTCCGTCTTGCAGCACCGATACGTCGTCTAGAGATTCCACTACTAGGTTCACGGCTGGAACAAAAATTATACAATTTATAAATGGTGAATGTTTTGCAAAAGAGTGTCAGGATTATTATGTTTGTAAAGCTATACTAGGCAAATGGTGTAATTCTATTAAAATGGTGTAATTCTGGGAAGTCCGTAGCTACTACGTAAGCCGGTGTTGGTGGGGCACCGGTCTAATCCCTCACCATCAAGATACGTATAAGCAATCATTATTATGGTAAAAAGAAATAATGATGTCAAATATGTCAAGAAAATGATGTCAAGAAAATAACTCTGTATAAAGTTAGTAGAAACTATAACATATAAGTTTTTATGTGCTGATTGGTATAGTGCGGAAAGTAAATGTTTTGTAGGGCTTTGTATAGAGCTCTCTAGCTTCAACAGGATTCCTCTTCGACGGCGGCCGCCGCGCCCTACTGATGCAGTCCTGTAGAGTCCTGGTCCCGGTATATAGTCCTGGTCCCGGTCTAGAGTCCTGGTCCCGGTCTAGAGTCCTGGTCCCGGTCTAGAGTCCTAGGTCCGGTCTAGAGTCCCGGTCCCGGTCCTACCTGCAGCATTGGCCTCCTCCAGCATGGCCTGCTTCCTGGGCGCGTTGTCCTCCTCGTCCTCGTCGTCGGCGGCGGCGGCGCCGAGTGTGGCGGCGCGCAGACGTCGACGACTGTTGAACTTCTTCAGCTCGTCGACTGTACCGGAGAGGTGGATGCGGTTTTGCTTGTCGCGATCCTGGAGATATTCATTTATTTGTTACTTTATACCTTAACTGTCCTCGATAGAGATTGGAAAGAGTTAAGGGAGGTCTTTGCCTAGCAGGGGGATAGCTTGGAATATTTAAAAAAAAATCTTAGTAATAAAACTGTAAGTGCTACGAGAGCTACGGATACTATGTTTATTTATTTTATAATATCTAGCCTCCCTGTAGCTTTATCAAGGCTGATTTAATGTAAATTTTAAGGGTTCCGTTTATTACCATTTGGCTACGGAACCCTAAAAGAAATGGGCAATAAGTCTTTGGCGACAGGTCATAGAGTTTGTGATTGAAATACTTCTAATTTAAACACAACTACATAGATTATAAATAACCTTACCCGTATCCATCTATGGTTGAGCACATCTTGTATGTTGATCCGTTGGGTGTGGTCCACTGTCAGCATCCTCTGGACCAAATCTTTGGCCGCGTCACCGATGTCATCCCATGGCGGGGCATCGAACTGAAATGTTATAAATAGACATGTCAAAAATTGTGGATAGAAAATACTTTATTACACAAAACAGTTACATAGAATACAAACTTTAAACTAAAACATTTGGACTACAAAGAACGGTGTGAGCGATTGTAATATTGACTTTTATAGAAACTATGTAACTTTGGTTGCATTAATTTAATGGTTTTTTTATAGTATGGCCCACTATAGGGGATACCAATTATAAGTTTTGAGGGATTTGGTATAATAACCACGCTTACCAGGCGGATCACTGATTGCAGTTAGTTGGTACAATATACACAGAACGATATTGTTCATGTTGTCCGTCTTTTGGTTCGTAAATTTGACAACAGCTACTAGAAAAGAAAAGGTGGTGTTTTTCTTAGGCCAGCACCAAACGGCAAATTATAAGTAAATAAGTTATAATAAGTTGGTATAGTAAAACCATTCTAAAAATGAACTTCCCTCCACAAAACCGTGATGATTTCAACGTGTGAGAGGAAATACAGAAAAACAGAATACACAGAAAAAAAAATTCAGAATTCGGTAGAGGGGCGTTCATTTTAGAAATGGTTTCACTATACTCAAATAAATTATATCTTTAATTATATAAGTGTTCATAATTCTCACCCGCAATCTCCCACGGCAGATAGCTTCGAACAAGCGCTCTCTGGTGCCAGTGAAGGGAAGATACCCCACTAGCAGCACATGTAGGAGTATGCCCGCCGCCCACACGTCCACCGGCTTGCCGTACAGTTGGCTGGACACCACCTCTGGTGCCATATAGTGCGGGGTACCGATACGACCTGGGAAGGAATAATTACATTTAATAAATATACACTAGTTTCGAGGTCAAGTCCGGGAGACGGATTTACACTAAAATATAAGGAAATGTATTAGAAAATGGTATAGGAAAAATTACAATATTTACAATATCACAAAGAAACCTTGGTCCTCGAGTGGATGTCGAATCCACGCCACCCAGTTTAGCCCTGGTTGCGCCAACCACTACGCTATTGAGGAGTTAGTAAGAGCTCGAGTAAGTGAGAGTCAATCATTATTAAATAAATTTAAGTAGTGATTTGATTTGATTGTTTTCATTTATAATTGTTTGGGACTAATCCACAAGTTTCAAGGACAAACAAGTAGGGCCCAAAAGTATAAGACTGGATAAACACTATAAAGTTAGTTTGTAACGAAGTTAGATTCCTTGTTTTTCAATTATATATTGGGGACAAGTAAAATGATCTGATTTGTTTATGCTAGAAGAGTAACGTTTTGGTAATAGTTACAGTAATGTTGTGATCTAAATTTAAATAAATAAACAGAGTAAGTAAAATTGTGGATAAGTGATATCAAGAGCTTCTTAAACGTGAAGTAAAATTAAATGCCATGTACACTTGGGCTCACAATTTTCAATTATGGTGCTTGAAAATAACTGTGAAATATCAAGAGGATTTAATATACAGAGGCACAGGGGTAAGTGAAATAAACATCTTGTCTTGTAAAAGCATTGTTTAATTTTGGTCTTAACTTGTGCCTTGTGCTTAGGACCGTGATGTAATGGTAACATGAAGTGTTTTGTGAAACGGAAATAATAAAATAATAAAGCCAGGTTTTTGGAACAAATTTAAAAGCTCTCACTGTTCCGAGTAATTATTGGGTCGGGTTTTGATAATGTTAACTCTTGTTTATTGTAGGGATAATCTAATATTGAACTTAGATAAAAGTTCTACAAAAAAATATGGGGATAAACACTTTACAGATAAAGTAATTAATACACAGATGTATTGATTTATTAATTCATAGATATTTGCTTTGTAAATAAAAGTAAGGGCCAGTTTCACCGATTACAAACAAAGCCTTTCTGTAACTTATCTGACAGATAAATTACAACCACCATCCGCTATCACTTTGTAAACCCAGACCCGACAGTTTAGTCCTAAGTTCACATCCTTTATTTTATACAATCAAATACACTCTACAATAAATAGTGCCTATTTGATCACACCATCATCATGTACACTCTACTTCTACTTGATGATGATGATGATGGTTACGAATTATACTTGTTATTTTAATTATTGAAATAAATTTGGTACTCTGTAATAAATGTACTTGTATATACTTGTCTTATTTATTTGTAGAAAAATCCGACTCATGAATGACGTGAATGAATCGTGTAGGGAAGTGCCCTGTCTGTCGTAAAAGACAGTTGCGTGCTGATGAAAATAGCACCTTGTTTTCATGCAGTTAGGGCACAAGTTCGACACAGTCTTACCATACACATCTGATTTCAGATATTCTTGACCCAATGGACCCATAAGCGGGCGGTTGTCCATCACCAGTTCTGTATAATAGAACCCAAATTGGGATCATCTCGTTTTGGTTAGTGTTGTTATTGTGATAGTATTGTGTTAACTTGATTGCTGAATTTAGTGGAAGCTGCTTATTAAAAGCGATTGAAGAGGCCTTTGTGAGAAGATAATTATGCCCAATATAATTCATAACTTTTTTTTTAATTAAACAATATTAAATAAGTACTTATATGAAGTCTAGGTTTTTAAAAAAAAAAACGTATTGAAAAAAAATTGATTTGTACTTTAACTTTAACTTTCTCGATATTTCGGAAGATACGAGTACATAAGCCATGATCACGAAGGAGCTAAAGTTACACGATAAGTCTAAACTCATTTTCTGTTCTCCTTTTCATCATCATTATAATTTCTGCTAGACATGGGCCTCCTTTAAAGATATAAGATTTAAAGACAACCGTACATTTAACAAAATAATTTTGTGCCGAGGTGTGTTAAACTTTGTGCCAAGAACCATTATAAATATCAGCCTATATAGTATAGCCATTAGTTTACCTGGCGGTGCCCATGAACCATTATAAATATCAGCCTATAGTTTTTTTTGTGTTCATAGCTATGTTTGTGTGTCTGTTAATCTGGGTACACGTAAATATGTGTGTGCAAAATAAATCTATGTTCTTTCTATTTCATTTCTATAGTATACAAGCTTTCCGCCCGCGGCTTCGCCCGCATTATGTTAGATTTTCCCGCGAAAAAAAGTACCCTATGTCCTTCTCCCGGTTCTGAGCTGCCTCCCCACAAAGTTACAGTCAAAGCGGTTCGGCCGTTCTCGAGTTATAAGTGGAGTAACTAACACGACTTTCTTTTATATATAAAGATTATAGCCATTAGTTTACCTGGCGGTGCCCGGTTAGCAGTGGGCGTGGGTAGCTGCGCAGCTACCCCGAAGCCGCCCAGTTTGACGGGCGCGCAGTTATCCCGGCCCGCGAGCAGGACGCAGTGCGGTCGCACGTCGCGGTGCACTATGTCGTTCTCGTGGCAGTAACGCAGAGCTTCTAGTATCTGACGCATGTAGTGGCTGGAATTTAAATAATGAAAAGTATAGACATTATATACATAGATGTAAATAAATAGATTCGCCCCTACACCAAAAACTGTGTCATTGTCTTTGACATAACAAACACAACCAAGCGTACTGTGAAAATAGTGTCATCTCTTTTTCTCCCACGATATTTGCAAAAACTACTATATTTTTCGTTTGATTCCAACTCCGCTAGCTAGCTGGTATATATTCAGGTAGCTAACGAATGTCGGCACTCCGCGACTAAATCTAATATTCCACTTACCAAGCAACAGCCTCGCTGTAGACAAACCCGGAGGAAGCACGGCGCACCACTTCAAAGCACAAATCAGAGCCATCCATACTGAAATAGAACATAATGCAATGAGTTAGAGAGAGAGAGGCATCATTGTATGAGAGAGAAAGCGATGAATATCTATAATATTCAGGTAGCATCATCGCTTTCTCGTAAAACCATTGCAGAAAAGTCACTTATAACTTTGCGTGTGGCAAAGAACTAAAAACGGGTTTTAAATAAACGATTTTGCAAATACATTGGTTAGCTAATCAGCCATTTAATACATCAGTTGATGGACCATCAGTCATTTCCTTCATTACTCGGGTCGATTCTGTGGAATGATTAATTACTACGAGACCATGATATCGAGTTTAGACGTTTAAAAGGGGCGTGACTGGTAGTAAAATTGATTGCAATTTGTGGCATACAGTTGAGTTTGTCCTAACTGATGTGAAAGTCAAATGAGGTATCAAAACAAAATTAAATATGAACTAAACTACATTTGGCACATCAATCTTTTTTCGCCACCTTTACGAAAAAATATATAACTCGAAATTCAAATCATAGTACCTATTATATCTACCGTTTAGAAAATGATTAAAACCATCAGTAGACTCTTAGTAAGACGTAACGGACTTGGAATATTTTAATATAATCACTACGTTTACAGTACACAGTAAAATGGTGGTGGTTCTACTTTTAGGACTTGTGGTATAACAATTCATTACATTTTATAACAAAAGTTAAGTTTTGTTGCCAAATGTTAAAAATACAAAAATACTAGAGAGATCCCATATATACATTTGGACATTATTATCGGTTTCCAAAGCACGCGATAATCTATACTAATATTATAAAGCGGAAGAGTTTGATTGTTTGTTTGTTTGTTTGTTTGTTTGAACGCGCTAATCTCAGGAACCGCTGGTCCGATTTAAAAAATTCTTTCAGTGTTGGATAGTCCATTTATCGAGGAAGGTTATAGGCTACATTACATTTAAAAAAAAGTTAGGGATCCGTACGGAAAACCCAAATATGTAACCCAAGATGTAAAAAAAAATCCTTATATCGCATGCGCTGCGAAAAGTATTCATTTTAGAAATTTACAATGTACTACAATTTTGTAGAACACATTAATATCTACAAAAAATGTCGCAACAGCATATATCTAACTATTATAGTTATGTCACAATAAGTGTTTTAATTTTCAATATAATTAATTTTAATGCCGCCGCTAGGAAAAGCTCTATATTTGTATTTTCAAATAAAACATTATCAAAATAAATTACATGTTAATTACGAATATTTCAATATCTCTATAAAACTTTTTAAATTATTCAATTCGGACATTCCATTCGAAAGATATCAGAGTTTAAAAATGTAAGTACCGAAATAAACCAGCCCTTTCGGTAAGGCATCATGCTTTGGTACGGGCACTCAGTCAGTACCTACTAAAATAAAGTCTTTAAACGAAAGTAGGTTCGTTTAAGATTGATTCACTTTTATGATAGTAAAAGTATATAACGAGAGACTTTTTACCGCGGAAAATTAAATGCTTCCGCCGCGGGAAAATTCGATTTTGAGAAATTTAGTATGGAGGTAGTTGCAAATAAAAGTATATGGCGAGAGACTTTTTACGGCGGAAAATTAAATGCTTACGCGGAAACTATATGCTTACGCGGGAAAATTCGATTTGGATGAAATTTAGTATGGAGATAGTTGCAAATAAAAGTATATGGCGAGACGAAGTTCGCGGGGGCAGCTAGTAGTAAAATGAAATCGCCCGAAAGCTCGTGTGTTTTGGCAAGGTTGTAGCATTCAAGTCACGTTCAAAGAACTTATTCGAAGCTTTCAAAGGCACATTAAACTCACATGCAAACAAATTCCAGTCTTTAATGATCCGCAGATAGTTGAATGATTATGTAGAAGGTAGGTCTTATGCACAAGATGATAGTCTCTTTCATTCTATTCCATTATGGTAGTAGATTCATTCAACACACATTTTATCCAAATGGCACCGCTGAAAACCATCGCTGTGCCAGTAGTAACCTAATGGCTTTTATGCTGAGCTGGTAACCAGTTTGTGTTTGAAATAAGGTTAAGTCTTCTTGTATTATCTTATATTTATGTATAATTTATATGTATATTTATATGTATACCTATGATATACAAATAAACAAATTATTTCAAGTAACATAACATAAAACTTAATCTTTAAAATCCATAAGTGATTTACCTCAGAGTTTAAATTGCCAATAGCACTGTTGAATGAAAAAGTTGAACGTGCCGGCATAACTTTAAATTGAAATTGTGAGTAAATAGGAATTTGCTTTTGGCACGGGGAACCGCTGATTCGGAGAGCGGGATAATTGGCAAGCGGCGACTATTTTCGATACTCTCCGAAAACAGACGAGTTTATTTAACGTTGTACGCTGGGGTTCGTTGTTTTCTAATTACTTGAATACACTTCTGAGTCGAGCAGAGCAAAAGCATCGTATCTCTTTTCCATTTATCTATTTTATGATATCGGGAATAATGTGAGAGTATAAGATATAATACTCTCACTTTAAAAGAGTTTATGACATCTCGACATAAATGATGCACACCAATATTGGTAGGTCTTAGAAGAATCGGTATGATCACCACGCTCAACTTATGGCTTATTTAGTCAGTTATTGGTAGGTACAGTACACAAAACAATAGTCAATACCCTTCTTTTAGTATATTCCCTTAACCACATTGACTAAAGCCTCAGGTAACGATTGAAACTATTCTACAGCCATAGATTAGTATCTAATTAATTAGACAAATCACTCACTATTCAAACACCATGTAGAGCATTCCTTCAGAGCTGTATGTCTCCAACAGCTCCACGATATGCGGGTGCTTCAGCATATGGCATATTGTCGCCTCGCGTTTCAAATCTGGAATTCATATTTAAATATTATTTTATGTATACTTCATCATTACAAGCCAGCAATTATAAGTCTAGGGCATAGATGTACCTAAATGGTCTGGGGAATTTGTATTTGTCCCTTACCGCCGTATGTTTTGTTGATACACAGAACGACGCTTCTGCCCGTATTATGGTGTAACACCTAAGTCAGTTTGACAAACTCACGGGATGAGAGAGGGTAGAAATGTATTCTTAGGCTGGATTCACAAGGAAAAATAAGTTTTCAACTGTGAATACTTAAGTAAACGTAGTGATTATATTCTCTTTGACTTAAGTTAAGGCCGAAAGTCCGCCTGCGACGCGCGTGTTGCGGGTTAGATTTCCGTCTCGTAACTAAAATTTGTATGATCTGCAAATATTATATCCGTGTGTCTCGGGGTTTATATACTTATGCATGATAAAAAATCTATATATCTAATATTACGAATATTAGAACATCTCAATATTACGAATATCAAATCTAGCATTCGTAACACAAGCTTCGAACATATCAAGGGGTTAAATGTTATTTATAAAGAAAATGAATTCATAAACAGTGAATTATTTACACATTCAATACAGTGATAGTAGAGTAGACAATTTATGAGCAAGAAACTAAACAAACAAGGGTGTACAACACCTCATGAATACAGACAGGTTTCACAATGCTAATGTTTACTCACATGACACAATAGCTCTCAACTACAATACAAAAAACCATTTTACATCATTTTGTGCGAATTTTCTATGTACAATAGTAATTTTTATATTAGTTAACTTACACTTTCACTTTAATTGTTGATGAATTTTGAAATGATTATAAATAAATAAATGTGAATGGTGAATGAGGTTGTATTTCAGGTCCAGGATAAAACAACTTTTTGCTCGTACTTACTACTATTCTCAATTATTTATGCATAAATTAGATCTAACAAGCCTAAATACTTGGTATAAAAAAGTAGGACTCTATTTATTTTTAATATTGCTGGACAATTTACGCAGCAACTTCTAGCCCTGTGGTAAGCTTGTTATTGGTTCTATATATCAGACCTACTAAATCGAATATACATACATGGATAAGATTTTTGTAATATACTTACTATAGAACACCCAGACCAAATATTTGCAGATAATACAAATGCACATATAAATAAATAAATATTGCCGCAACATCAAGCCCCTTGATAAGCTCTAAAGCTTGAGTTACGGATGCTATATAGATTTGTGATATACTTAATAGAATAAACATACTTACATTTTTTTTATTAAGTATACATAAATAACACTATCATACAAATGCAACCTCTTGCATCGCGGTAATTAAGTACCTTAGAAGAGTACACTAGGTTTATAGTCTCACCTGCAGTACTCAATCCAGGACTTGCAGTAAATCTAGCTACATCCACAATCTTCACAGCGAATTGCTGTGTTGTTTGCCGGTGAACACATCGTCGCACCAGACTGAATGGACCCCTGTCAAAGTTATAAATAAATAATAAAAAAGCACTGGTTAAAGAGAAAAGTCTGATCTAAACATTAACACCCATATTCTAGTTTTTCTCATAATATTCCCTCACTCCAAAATAAACAAGAGTTGATTGTCGTCTTGTAGGAGTTTCAAGGTTGGTTAAGAGTTACCTAACGTTTGACAGTTCCCACCTTATTTCGAACTTGAGGTGAGCTGAAAAAAAATCTCAAGTAGACGATGTTTTTGTCGTATTCTCAGATACGAATTTGCTCAAGTGAGGTTGAGTTGAGTGGAGTAAACAAGAATATGGGTGTAAGACTCCACTACTCATACAAAAACAAAATGCATTAGATTTACCTTACCTAATGTAAAGAACGGGGTACCAGTAAATGTTAATATCAAGGGAGAGTCATTGAAGCCTATTGAAAGTACAGTATTTTTGGGCCTAACCTTGGACAGCAAGCTTCAATGGGGTCCACACATAGACGCATTATCTAAAAGACTAAGCTCTGCGGCATATGCTGTCAAAAAAATTCGTTTTTTGACTAATCACGAAACATCTAGATTGGTGTATTTCAGCTATTTTCACAGTATAATGTCTTACGGTATACTGCTGTGGGGATGTGCTGCTGACGCTCTTATCAATAGTATATTTGTCTTGCAAAAAAGGGCTGTACGTGCTATGTATAATATGGGTCCAAGGGAATCTTTGCGAGAAAAATTTAAAGAAATAAATATAATGACAGTAGCTTCCCAGTACATTTTCGAATGCTTAGTTTACATTCACAAGAATTTAAGTAACTTTCCTAAGAAAAGTGATTATCACAATGTAAATACTAGAAATAAAGATAAACTTGCATTGCCCCGTATTCGACTACGTAAAGTTAAAGTTTCTTTTAAGGGCTGTTGTGTTCGCTTTTATAATAAAGTGCCCAAAGAATTTCACCAACTGTCAATTAATAAATTCAAGAAAATTGTAAAGGGTAATCTTTGTAAGAAGGGTTATTATAGAATTTCAGATTATTTAAATGATAATAATGCATGGGAACTTTCATTATTAAATTCAGGGGAAGAAAAAAAAAAAAAGGGGGGGTGATTGATAGTGATGACATGTCCAAGTTAATCTTTGTGATTTTACGGACAAAATCTGAATCAATCAATCAATCAATCAATACGGGAGCTCCCTAACAACCCTGGTTTTAAGTTTTTAACCATAGAATATCAATACAATGACATACAATTTATATAGTTTTACAAGGTATTTGGCTGCATTCGCTGATTAATTTAAGACTTATGTTTTATTATTTTTAATTTAAGACTTATGTTTTATTATTTTTATAAGAAAGTATGTATAAACAAGCAACAAAGTGGTTGATGTGTGTGAGGAGTTTAATGCTACAGTCCCTGGTGATTACTTTATAATTTTTTCACTTTAGTGGGTAACCAGTGCTCAAGTCTTGAACATTTTATTTAGCTCTATCACCTTTTGTGTCAAAATGTTAACAATTAAGTGGATTATAAATATTTTATACTCTTACTTTATCTGTAGAAAAAAAGTATACCATAAAATAGGAACTAGAATGATTAGGTACCATTTCCCTTAGCAGTTAAATTAACAACAAACTTTTTGTACTTACTTGCCGATAATTTCGCATAATTCGTATACGTCGTCAAATAGTACTTCGTCTTCTGCCATTTTTCACAAATACACAGTTCACTGTCACTTAAAATTTTCACTAAAACAACATTTTCACAGCCTTCGGAAGTCTATGCAAGGGTGGTTACGCCCTTAGGTCATTCGGTCCTGGAGAATACATGTGACGGTTTTAGAGGGTCAGGAACAGCACAATAATAAAATAATTGGTAGTATTTTTACAAGGATTCACATAAAAACTTAGTGCTGTAGGGAGTATGTGCATTCTGCAGGTAAAAATATCGTTATCGTGAAAACATTCAATAAAATGTGTAAAAATCACTAGATATACATAATTACTCCAAGAAATATAGGTTTTAACAACACAATAGGTGCAGGTGAATAAATATTAGCAAAACACTGCAGTTACAGTAAAATAAATGGATTTTTCTAAAATTATTTTCTATTTACTTTTGACAAATTGAGTTGAAAACATTAGACTGAAGTTAGCAATGGAGAGCTGTCATTTTTTGGGATCGTCGCCCGTGTAGTTGGTTTGGATCTAGAGCTTTTTGCTCAAGTGCTGCCACAAAGCTTTCACAAACAATATTTATAGATAGTGTCAATTGATTTTATAGATAAAATAATGTACTTATTATTTTGATTTCGTAAATTATTTATTTAAATGAAACAAACTCGTTCAATATTATGCAAATGTCCATTCTAAATATAATTAATTTTGAAAATCTATCTTCTATAAATATAAAAGAAAGTCATGTTAGTTACCTACTTCACTTATAACTCAAGAACGGCTGAATCGATTGCGCTGAAACTTGGTGGGGAGGCAGCTTATAGCCAGGAGAAGGACATAGGATATATGTTACTTTTTACTGCTTTTTTTAAAAATCTAATAAAATGCGGGCGAAGCCGCGGGCGGAAAGCTAGTTATAAATATTCAAAACGGTAGGTAAAATGTATCCGTATAGAAAAAAAAGTATAGTCGTAATTATATCACACAAATTTAATCGTACACTCACTAGTAGCAGCTAATAATAGTATCAAGCTAGATACTAGTTATTATTTTCCTAAAGTAGTAGGTTACCTAATGAAACGAAAAAAATAAGGTATTAATTACACTTTTTCCACAAAATCTTTATTTACTTTAAATTACACTCATGAGTTCAATGTATTAATAGTTTTTATACTTAGGTATTATTTTAAATCATAATTTTTCAGTTAAGAGATATACTTAAACTATTATAAAAGCATGTCATTTTTTGTTCCATAAAAAATAAACTAACTTAATAATCTTGACTATATTTAACAACAGCAGTTAAGTAACTGCACTTTTACTTATTTTGAAAAATCAATTAAACAATAATAGTAAGTAAACCTAAGTACGTACCTACTCATTAAATATTATGTTAGCCCATCATTTATAATTTAATCACGAAAACATTTTGTGGATGATTTATATATTATTTATACCTATAACCAAGGTTTTAAAAATTACTTCTGACAGTTAAGTACTGTTGCATTAACTCTCTTTTTAAAATATAAACAACCTGGAACTTTTATTTGCAATTCTGATTCTGGATTATTGGAATTAGCTTTTCGGTTGACATTTACCGTGTAGTTGCAATGATACTCCAGTTCATAAATTTCAAAAGTAGTTAACTGAAACGAATAAAAAAGTGAAATTAGTAAAATGCTATTAGCAAAGGGTTATATAGGTTTTAAGATTTTTTAAATACAATTATAAAACAATTAGCTGGAAGCACTTGACACAGAAACTGCGGAAAATGTGCAGCTATCTTCAAGCTGTAAAGGCGCGCGGGAAGTTTTCCTTGAATTGAAATAAACCATTTTGTGCATACAATACATACAACTTTACACGCCTTCCTTAGTAGGTAGGTAGTAGTTTTTTCATTAGACAGATACTTACTTCTTCACCAGGAATTACACTCACCTCGGTTATAGCCGACAAGTTCTTTTTTAGAATCTTCGGATTCTGGCAATCTGTTGTTTTCCAATTAACGTAATATCTGAAAAGATTTCAAGTTTATATCAGACGTTAGTTAGACAATATACCTTTGTGGCGCAGTGAGCAGAGGTCCGACTGCGACGCAAGAGGTTGCGGGTTCGAAAAATTTGTACCATCTGCAAATATTTGTTCTGGATTCTAAATAAAATATCTACCTATACTATACCTAGGTTTTAATATGCAATCGGTTTTTATTTAAAACTAACAAGTCGCCGCGATCTTAGCTTGCGTTTTGATATCTTTCGTATTCGACTGTGGCCAAGAGTCTATTTTAAATAAAGTAAAATATAAGTTATAAGTAGCATAGTTAGGTAGGTGGTTGGTGTTGGTACCTATAGCCTTCCTCATACATCCAACACAAAAAAATGTTGTAATTATACACAGTACCTATCAACGTAAATTAGCTTAGGTATTTCTAACATAATTGATTTACCTTCCAGAGTGTTCGTGGACGCTTGGTAGCGGCTCCCACGAGATTTTCGCTTTCAGCTTGTGATTGTACCACACTATCTTGTTCAGCTTTAGCCCTCGTATTTTGTTTTCTTTCCTTTGCAATGGCTCTGGAGAAAATGCTGTGAAAATAAATAAATATTTAGTAAGTATAATATTGTGACGAAACTAAAACTCAATGCGTGTAAAGTATTTTTATCGCATTGAGTTTAAAAATATTATTTAAATATTGTTTACTCACCCTGTGCAATGGTAGTGTTGTAAAATATTTCTGCCTTCTCACTGCGTAGTTTTCCCTGCCCAAACTGGCTAATTGTCTGAACTTGGATAAAATACATCGAATTCGGCTGTAGGTCTTTTATCTCGACTTGACTATCGGCCTGTAGACAAAATAATTAATATCTAATAATTAAGAAAATATCAGATTACCTATTATAACACTGTTAGGTATGAATTTTTCGTTACAGATTTCATACAAAATACATCTAATAGATATATACTTAGGGGTCGTTCTAATTGGCAGCGGTCGTATGATGGTGCGATGCGTTCTCGTCGTGCGACAAGTTTCAAACATAAAGATTTCATCAGAGTGTCCTAATTGAACCTCGCAAGTGATCGTGCGAGCACATAAAATAACCATAGCCACTTTGATCGTACGATGAAAAACGCATCGCTCCATCGTACGATCGCTGCCAATTAGGACGACGCCTTATATAAAAGTTTACCTTATCAACATTCTGGTGTTGGACGAGAACTGAATCCAGGTCTCCAGCTATACCCTTTGCTCTGCGACTCCAGAAGACTTTGTACCAGATTATGGGCAAATCAGACTCAGGCTTCTTCCACTCTACGCGGGCTGTTACCGTGCCTAGGAAAGACAAAGATCTGTGAGTTATATAGAATCTATGTTGCAGTTCTGTGATATAAACTATGCGCGGATAATGTTCAGAATTATCTTCCTCAGTCTTTTGAAACATTAACCATGTAGTCACCTAGAAATTGGGAATTTTTATCCCGGATAAAGATTTGTTTTTACAATAAATTCAAAACACTATATCTATAGTAAAACTAAGTCGATAAATGCACTTTATGGACACATTATTAGTGCGGTATCTGAAGGTTGTTTCTGTTTTTATGTGTTTACATGACTTGATTTTATAATGAGCTTATGAGCATGACTCTTACTAAGTTCACAAGCTTCTGAGAACTTTACCTGCATTTCCGCTTGCCCCGACGTACTGGCGACAGAATGAAGGCCTATTATTTAATGCACCAATTGGCCCCTTGATATTCAGAGCTCGTGTTTTATTAGGTTGTAGATATTAAAATTTAAATTTTAGTTTACTTAGTTAGTTGTAATGAAGAGTTAGTTTGTATTGGTCGATGGATAGCAATATTAATCCCAAATTCCCAATATGATGAAACTTATGGACAGTATTCCTTACCATTTAGCGTTCTGACAAACCGTACCCTCAACTTCTTGGGCTTAGGCGGAGGCCTAGGCCCGCGCCTCGGGGTGAACGGTACACTGGGGTTGGAGAAGCCCCGGGTGCCTTCTGTACTCACAGCTGCCACCCTGAATCGGTACCATCGGCCTGGCTTCAAAATATCCTTTAGGGAAACTTTCGTTCTGAAATGCCATAAAGATACAAAACGTAAGTAGATGATACTTATAAGTTACAGTTAGTTCCATTTATATCAGAGTTCGAGCCGTGTTGGCTAATTACACAAGTAGGAGCACACACTACTTTCATTCTGAAGGTCATGGGTACAAACCCCGATGCGCACCTCTGGATTTTCCTTTTTTATAATTGTATGTGCGCTTTAAAAACATGTGCCTTAATGGTGAAGGCAAACATCGTGAGCATGTTCTAATAGCTTTGAAAAGTTTGAAGGACATAATTATGACATTCACAAACCCACAGTTGGCCATTTGTATTCTCTTGATCGCCCTCACTAAACTCATCGAAAAGATCAAGTAGCTCAAGTAAATGCTTTGGAACCACACGGTCACGAAATAATCTAAAAATCTCTATCAAAAATAAGTTAAAACTTACTTATTCGTCCTCAGCAGCGTACTCCACTCTCCAGGCATCATCTCCTCATACTTGGGTCCTACGTGATGCTGTTCCTCCACCACGTACAGTATCTTGTCCGTCACGGCCCTGGCCAAGTCTCCAACGCCGTCTGACCACCGCAGTTGTACTTTACCACGACGTTTCTCTTTCGCTTCCTCCATTATCGGCATGGCTGGTAGACCTACACAAAGAATAAAAATACTATATTTTTTTATACTAAACCGAAGTATATAAGCTCGGCTTCGATACCATTTGTTAGACTAGGTACATAATCAAAAAATCTAATCGGAATCCAACGGAAGATCAGCGTTTTTGCAGCAGCTATTAAAACACAAAGCTGAGTTGGACGCTTATTCATAGTAATAATTATGACTGTAATAAGTGAATATTTTTATTAAGTTTGTCTTAACTATGAATAAACATTTTTGTTCTTTCTTTCTTTCTTTTTTTCTTTCAAATCTAATCTAGTGTTAGGTACCAAAGCAGTAGGTGTTACGGGCTGATTAGACACCTTCTGGGCATAATTTTGTGCAATAGATATAAAAGCCCTCCATATAATCCGACACTTATTAATGTACAAGTACTTAATGCATACCATGCATAGTTATCTTTCTCCTCGTATTTCCTAATCATCCAGTCTAGGTGGTCTAAACATAAACATCTTTTTACCAACGATCTATGTTATTTAAGTACCTATTTATACAAAATTTTATTATTATTTTTTATATTCATTATCATCAAGCATAATGTTCATGGTTCACATGTGACGTAACATGGATTGTGTGAACCCATGTTACGTCACTCACATCGACATACCACTAGCATTGGAGAGAATTAGTCTCACCTACATAGGAAACTCATAGAAGGGAAATATTTTTTTTTCGCGCACACATAAATACACAGTTTAATAGACAGAAAAGAAATACCAAAAAGGTATTACTGCAGGAATTATAGATGATTTAACCTGGTAAAGTCAGCAGATCGGTAGGGTCTCTGCAAGAAGCCCCACAACCCTGGCGGCAGCATCTTTGGGTGCCATCGCACTGAGAGTCTATATTACAGGCCTCCAAGCAAGCGGCGGCCCACTTCGGACTATCATTCGCTGGACAGGTTCCAGGCTTCAGCTCGTGCGCTCTGCATTGCTGTCGGCATTCTTGAACCTGTTAGTAGACCATAGAATAAGCGCCAATATTTACGTTCTCACTGCTAAGACACAGGGATCAGGGACTTTTCTCTTGGCAAGGCCTTAATTCACTACGCTGACCAAATGCGTTGTGTATGTGACTAGGTATATAGAACATGTCGGTTTTCCATGATATTTGCATTAATTGTTAAAGTAAGTGTTATAGAGCACAATTCCCTATAAGATTTTTCGCCCACGGAAAAAGATGGGCTGGTACTATTCTTAGTTTGATAGATATAATCTTAACGGTTGTGAATATATATGCTTCCGAAAGCAATAATCTAATAAGGATATTATCTATATCCTACCTATTAGCTTTAGCATAAAGTAGCAAATTGTTACGTGTTTGCTTACCATTAAAAGTGCAATAACACGATCGTTCAAACCGGATTTGAATTATGAATACGAACAAATAGGCGTGTTTTAAATACTTTTCGATTATTTTTTATGTAACAAGTACCTTTACAAGTACAAGTAGTATGTAGGTAAAAGGTACAAAGTACCTAGGCAATAAATATCTGACAATACAAAAACTTTTATTAAAAAAAATTATGAGTAGATAACCTAGGATAAGAATCTAGGATTTCTAGTGGAAAAGCACCAAGTTGTGTGGACTAGGTTCTAAAAACAAACAAAGCATCATTTCATTACAAATCCGTCTTACAAATGCAATTAGCATTCATTTGCTTTTTAGCCATTGCATGGTTGAGCATAATGGCCTTTTCAATGGCTGATTCATGCCACTCAAAGATAAGCTTTGTTTTATTTTGAGCTTATAACGATCTGTAGTCCGTCAAGTGGGCCTTGAAGATAAAGCTTCGTAAATAGTGAAAGCTCTATTCCCTATAAGTGGAGTAATGTTTATTTCGTAATAAATAAATATTGCTGGACAATTTACAGCGCAAAATCCAGCCAGGGATAAGCTCGAAGTTTGTGTTACAGGTGATTATATATTTCTGATATCTTAATAAAATATACCAAAATATATCTTTACACATAAATGTATAACACCCAGACACCCTGAATAGAGATTTGCAGATCATACAAATTAGTGTCCCGAGGTGGGAATCAAAACCGCAACCTCTTGGGTCGCAGGCGGACCTTCGCCCGCTAAGCCACAGAGGTCTACAATCAAACACATTCAAATAATAAGGCACCATCTAATCCCTATCATCGTCATCACGATAAATATATTTTTATTTTAATATTATGTTTCGATTGTTTCCAACCTTCTTCCATATTTAAGCTTTATTCTCTATGGTCATCGTTCTAAATCAAACCTTATTTCATCAATAAATCTTACCTTAGATTTAACGGCTCTTCTAGTCTCGAAGCAGGCGAGGTCACATCTGGCCCTGGAGAGGCTATTGGTCTGGTTCCTTGAATACCTTCGCGTCTTCGCCAGGACCAGCGGTAAGGAAACCGCTAACAGAAACAGGAATGCTCGAAGGTCCATGTTTATTTTATTTTTTTAAATTCTTCTGTTTTTATCATCTGTGGATGTTTGAAGTATTTTTTAAGTTAATTTGGGAAAGATTAAGGAGGTCTTAAAGAGGTTCGTCATGTTTTTATTTTTACTGCCGCGAATTGCTTTTTCATCATTATAGTAACTTTTCGTCTCGGTGACTTTTCCGCGGAAAATAATAGATTTCTAATTAGTTAATATTTTATTCAGGATATTGTTGTCCGATCTCTATGAGTCTATATTCCTGTTTGATCTTTTAATCAGTTATTTTTTGTGTGTAACGTAGGTTAATGCTTGGAAATAACAATCCAAAATTACCTCCGAAATCCACCACCGAATCAACACGCACTTAACCCAAAACAAAACCGGCTTAATAGTTTTATTTTCAAAAATCGATCATCTGTGTCATTGACCCTGGTTTTGACAGATGAAAACAAAAAGACGCGCGATTCGTATAAAATGCGCTTGGGCACTGAGAGAGCGGCGTCTACGCAGCAGGGTTCGTGACGAACTTCATTAATTCCACGATTCCTGCGTTGAATGACGGAAGACCGCTTTTACTAAGCCGGTTTCCTAATTAAAAAGTAGTCTTCCTGGCTTTGTTTATATTCGTTTCTGTTATTGGCGAAATGATACGCGTGTCATGTTATGAATTAGGCAGGAAGTTATGATGAATTCTTTATACTATAACTAGGTATGTCAGTCAGTGAGGCCGTTACCTGGTTTACATTTATAATGTTGGTAAATCAAATTAACAGCACGCTCAAAATAATCACGAATTAAATGTAAAGTGCAATCAGTACTAATCATTTATTGGAATCAATGTAGGTACAGTAGGTACAAATAGTGAGATGTTAAATGGTAAGACATATTCTGGTAACAGAACATTAGGTTCAACACAAACATTTATTTCAGTCAAAATTTGATAGGAACCTAATTTTGAACCTAATGTTGAATTTCAGTAACTTCAGAAATGTAATTAAATTAAATAATTGTAACTTTATTTCGGATAATTCACGAACACATGAATGTTATTGTAGGTAAATGTTTATGCCAGTAAATAATTAAAGATCAAGTGGATAATAATAGCAACACAGTTCGGTTGTTGCTAAAGGAACTAATAATTTGTGCTAAATTTGTGCTAATCGAAAGGTTGCTTAACTAGGTACATCTTTTGATTGCGCTTATTAAAATCATGACTATCCGTTGATTGAAATCAACGCAAGGGTCGATGCATCCATCTCTTTGTCAACATTATCAGGGCCATTTTATTTAATATCAATTTGTATTTTTAGCAGGAAGTAATCATCAGAACTAGGCACCTATGTTATGCCCCACTACTGGTTGCACTTTACTAGTTTGAAGATCTGCTTTTAAGTTTAGTTGTTAGGTTAAAAAAAAGCAAATTATAACTATAAAACACTTAATTTAGCGCAGGGAGGGACCATTTTAATAAACTAACTAACTATAAAACACAGAAGGAACATAGAACATGGAACGAAAATATTAGCAATAATTCATATAAATGAATAAATGCTACTTTTCCGTATTGTTACAAGATATTCAATTGTTTTCATTGTTATGAAACTCAGCTGTGTGGAGGCATCATTAATATTCATGAATACAAATAAAATTTGCATGAATTAGCTTCCAGTGACTTAAATTTTCTTTTCTTACAGAAAATTTGGTAATGATTCATTCTTTGTTTCTATTGTTTATTTATTAAAATATTTTTAATAGATACCAAATACTTTACCGTATGATTCTGTGGCTTATGAATTTTCTCTGATTTTTTCTTTAAGTTCCCTTTCCAATACTGGACAAAACACAAAACAAAGGTACCTACTTAAATAGTACTACCTACATAATAAGACTTTTCTTTTTTAGCCTTACCGCAAACTGATGGTCAAAACACAAAAGACCTCTTGAGCACGCTCTTGAACTGACTTGTAATTGACAAGTAACCGCGAAAATCCACTGCTGGGCTGGGCTTTCCAATGATCTAAACCCGGATTAAAGCAGTGAAGTGTTTTCCCATTTTGTAAACGTACCTACTTAGGAGTTACGCTATCTACTTACGACCAGCTTGTGCTTAAGAAGTTATAAAATGACTAGCCTATTTATTACTTTTCCAATGATACTTAGGTGTTAAAAAGCTCCTAATTTTACCTTCATAATAATATAAAATACCAATTTACTTCCATATCTAATAATAACATTCAATGCTCGTACGTATGTAGGTACCAGTACCAGCAACATCGCGAAACAACCCATGCGTGTTAAATATAACAGCAAGTTATTGTTAATTTAGATTTAGGATTATCTTCGGCGTTAGTTTTATTTTTTGCAAGCGCCTTTGCAAAATTCAATTTTTCTATTCATTCTTTGCTATTCAATAATTCCAGGCAACTGTTTCTAATGTGTCATTAATTTTATATTATTTCAGTGAGTATCATGAAGCGAGTACACGGATCGGTATCAATAGATTTTTTTTTCAGCATTAGTTTTATTTTCTTTCAAAGGCGACGGTAACGATTGCTATTCAATTATTTCAGGCAACTGCTTTTAATGTGTCATTGATTTTATTTTATTTCAGTGAAAATTACGAAACGTGTACAATTGTATTGGTTCTGGAGTTTTAGCGAGACCAACTAACAGTAGTTCATTTTACTAGAACCTATAGAGAAATAGATTTGATAGGATGCGTAATAACCTAGTTAGGTACCTAATGCAACACTTGTAGATGTAATAAGTAGATTATGGAGTGAGCCGTGAGGCAGCATACGAAGTAGACGTGCTAACAATTTTATTTAAAATTACGAATTTGCCAACAAACAACTTTTATCCTTGTAATTACTACAGTAAGTGTCAAAATCAAATACACCGTAGCTTGCACCTTACGACACTCCAACGAAAAGCTGCATCGAAAACTCCGATATTCTGTCTCGTTCTTCCCCAACAACGGAGTGACGCGTGAGTCAATTACACGGAGTAAGATGAGCGTACAACACTCACCAAATGGAGGTGGCATAATTGCGGGTCGCAGCGACTCTCAGCCAGACCTGAGAAAATTCGCTGAAACTTCAAGAAAAATTACTTTGCGCCAAAAAAGAAAGTCTCCTGATGAAAACGAAAATATCCTCGCTATAAAAGACGAAGTAAGTGAAATTAAAAATCAAATGTCACAGATGATGGCGTTACTAACTTCTTTCGGGAATAATCAGAAGGAATTTATGGATAGAGTCAGTTCTGATGTAGCAGTAATGAAGGAACAAATAACCGACATAAAGACAGTCACAAACAAACTTATTTCAGAACAACATGAAACTTTAAAGAAACTAAAAGATTTAGAATGTGAAGTTGAACAATTGAAAACCATTACTGCACATCCTGTTGACTCTCAGAATACCGACCAAATAGTCGAAGAAATAAACGAAAGAGAAAGAAGACGTAAAAATGTTATCATCATTGGAATACCTGAACCAGCTTCGGTGAACAAAGAAGAAAGAAATGAAGAAGATAAAAAAGAAATTATAAAGCTGTTAAATAAAATTGACTCAACTAACGCTAAACCAAATTGGATAATGCGTATGGGAAAATATAATCCTACTAAGAAACGTGCTATCAGAGTTACATTCCAACCTTCTGAAACAGTTAGAAATATTCTACAAAACAAAAAGAAAGTTGACGATACAAACAACATTAGAATATATTCAGACCAGACACCGAAACAACAAGCTTATCTGAGGAAACTAGCAGAAGAACTTAAAGCGAGAAGTGAGAATGGTGAACCCAACCTAATCATAAAGTATGTAAAAGGTATTCCAAAAATACTTATAACCCATCCAAAAAACGAATAACAGACAATGACAACTGCATGACGGTATAAAACGCACACCTATTGAAAAGCAATACTCCTAGAACCAGCAAAGAAAAAAAAAAAAAAAAAAACATCTGCGAAGATGGAAAATTCTAAAACAAACTTCCTTATTAAACTTATACAAATCAATAACCATATAAGTACTTTATTATTACTTTTTTTTAATTAAAAATTGTATGTAAAACTATAATAATTATAACTATAAAGAAAAAAAAAATAATAACCTAATAAAACTTAAAAATAAAAATATATATAATTAATAACTTATAATATAAATATAAAGCAAAATTAAAATTACTTATTAATAGACTTACCTTATACTACCTACTTAATAAAAAAAAAATACATTTAAAACAAACATGGATATATAAATCATAACTTATAATATAAATCAAAATTAAAATTACTTACCTAATAGACGATTCTACAATGAGTGTTATAAATTACCGCATCTATTTTTGCCTACTCCATGTCATTTAGAGTCTTGTTGATTTCTGTTTGCTTTGCTTAACTTTTTCAACTACCCCAACATTACTGTTATTTCATTTTTATTCTTTACGTTTGTTATTGATTACTATGCTTAATATGTAGTTAACTAAGAATACTTTGTTTGTAAGTAACTTACTAAGGAAATACCTTACGATGCTGTCCTAAATATATAAATGCATGTTAAATAGTCTCATTAAGTGAATTTGTAATTCTTATGAGAGAAATAAACGATCTTAAACCTGATTATGACAAACACTAGTACCAACTGGTTTTATGAAATACAACTCCATGTCGGTCCTTGGAATGAACAATCCTCTTTGTACAACCATTTCAAGGAGATTTTGCACGTAGAGAAGGTACTGACTTTGCTCGAGGTCAGGTATTCAAAAGAATCTTCTAGCTACGTATGTAGATACTAAAGTTTTACTTACATACTTAGGTATGTATTGCTGCGGCGCAAAGACCTGAAGAAAAGAGCAGTATCTGTGTCCCAGCAGTGGGAACGTAAATAGGGTACTAAGAGCGTTTTAACAGTTTGCAGAGGTATACTGTAGGTACCTACTACGTAACTATTTTGTATCATTTTTGATAGTTTAACCAATTAGCTAGAGTCTGATGACATCTTGAAGAAAGATAACCTATTGCATTTTCTTTATAATATTTGCAGTGAGAATTTAGGAAAAATCTAAGTTAAATATACTTATTTAATTTCATATTTTAATAGTAATAACTCGGGAAAATCAAGCCTAACTTCGTTCAATTACTTAGTGAGAGGTGAGTAAAAGCAATTAACCTTCTACTCGTAGTTGCAATCAAGTGTTTGCCACAATTATGTGTAAAACTGGAAAATTAATAATATCCATTTCCTATTATGTATTTCTTTAGGATATGGTAGCGAATTGCAACTTGTAAATTAATTATTTCCTTTGTTTCAATAAATAAAACCGGCCAAGTGCGAGTTGGACTCGCCCATGTTGATGTACATTCAGAAGTAGATTTATGTAGTCTTCATAAAATTGGGTTGTTACCTCGTTCGAACCACACGGACAGACATTCATCAAAAATCTCTAATATATTTTTAGTGTTATATTTAAATAAAAAGAATTGAAATAATCCTAGATTAAGAGGAGTGGGAGGAAAAACTCATGCCAGCAATGGTAAAAATGCGGCTATAAAATATTAATTTGCATCCCAAAATAAAATATCAGTTATCTAATAATATGCTTAATTTATTTTTTATAATCTAACATTACGCAATAAGAATTTATAAAAAATAGACATATTGGTGATATTTGGTGTAATCGAACATGACATACTGGAGAATATACAATAATTTATTCACCTATACTATGTTTACTATCTATAATACTTTCCTAAATCGCTGTTGACTGGTTAAGTTCACTTTGTCAACCAGTTAACTTCGATAAATTAAGGTTAATTAAGGTAAAAAATATAAATACATTTAAAGATGCCAAAACTATTCTAGACTCTCAAACAGACAAAAAGAAATTGGGACGGAAACAAAATAAAAATATTTTGATTGAAAAAAAAACCTGCATCGCTGGAAACAAAATAATGCAACATAGAACTTAATCATTATAAATACGATTAAAAGTTAAATATTTTAGGAGATTAAATACTTTTAGGAGTTTGAAATATTTCATCTATTCTCATTCAAATAGACGAGTTCTGGTAGGATGCTCAAAATGACTCCCAAATTGAAAAGACTCAGTCAGTTCTAGTGCTTACGCCGCTGGAGCAGCCGTGGTAGCAGCACCGGCAGCAGTGGTAGCGCCAGCAGCTGTGGTAGCAGCAGCAGTGGTACCGCCAGCAGCTGTGGTAGCAGCTGATACCGTGGTCACTTTCGTCGTGGTCTGAGTCACTGAGGGACTGTTTGCAGCCGCGGCTTGATCGCTAGCTGGCAGCACGTACATATTTTTTCCTCTCATTGTTATGTTATACGCTGTGCCGCTGGCTGTAATTTGATGAAATGTGTTAGTTTTTTTTGTGTCCGTGTGTACAAATTCCCTCAAAAATCAAAATATTAATGCACACTTTACTTTTTTAGAAACAATTAGGTAAGATGAATAAGATAAGATGACAATGTTAAATAAGTTTGAAAATAAATGGCTTTATTATTATAATTACTTTTTTACATTCGACACTCTATAATGTGGAATTAACTACAGATCCGTCTTATTACTTTAAATTAAGGTCTTCAAGAATGCCGGTTAGTTGGGATAAAATCCTTTAAAGGACTAAACACGCAAAAGACACGAGGTTGTACCGATACTTACGTAAGTAAATAGATCTTGGGGTGGTGGTGCGTTTAGGGCCACAAGAGCACCACATATCGTCATCATCAGAGTAATCGTCATCATCATCATCACAGATCCAATCACACCATAAACCAAGAAAGGGCTGAAACAATAATTACTGGATTAAAGAGTCATAGGAAATCAAAAAATCACATAAAATATTAGAATTATAGCAATTTGAATATTTCATGTTTAAAAATAATTATTTAGAAATATACATTTATCGAAGTTATTTAAGATAAATAAAATATTATTTATTTTCTTTAAAGGAATCAATTTAAACCATGCAAACTTGATACTAATTTTATTTTAAGTTATTTTAAATGCATAATATCTAGTACCCCTAAAATAAATGTTATTCTGTTATTTGAATTCACCTACCTTACTCGCAATACGATCCACGCACAAAACTAACAAAAGAACCAAACACAGGCGTACCACAGCCATACTTCTGTATTGAAATGTCATGAAAAACACACGGTTGGCTCTTTTCATACTTATACCAAGGCTTTTACGCAACATCTGAATTACTAATCAGTAGATTAGGCACGGAGAATCCTTTGAAAACCCTCCTTTTCAAGCCGAGTTTAGCAAATTGCCTGTGAGGATGATTGAACGATGCTTCTGATAAGGATTGGTGTCTATTGATTCGGATAATGTAATAAGCTTACGGGTTTTCCTGGATATTGTGAATATGAGAGCGGATGTAAGTTATAATTTTAATAAAACGTAAGCGAATTTTTTATGACCTTTGTGGAGCTATGTGGTATCAAGGTTCGCCTTGGACGCAGGTTGTGGGTTGATTCCCGCCCCTGGCTAAGTGTTTGTATGATCTAGAGATATTGTTTTATGTGATTCCTAAGTATAAAAAAACCTGTATACACTCACACACACACTAAAGTAAAGTGCGCATTAATATACTTATTACTCGTACCATATTATGTATATAGAGTAGACATAAAGTAGGTATGTCAGAGTTCAGTAAAGCAACCATCGAACTATTAATAGGCACCTCAATGGAACCCAATTCTTCAATATTTTATGTGTCTTTAGGAGGCTTTACGAGGTATTCGAGTGATCCTGTGTTTAATAAGACACGTGTATTGTAAGAAGAAAGTAAGCTATGCCACTTCTATAATTTTTAGATTGCTATGGTAAGTAGGTGGCAAAATAAGGGTGGTTGTATGTGTTAATTCTCGAAGTTTATACAACTTCTGAAAACATCTGAACTTACACAAGGAGTAAATTATTCGGTGTGTAGGTATTTTACCTACGCCCCGACTGTACTGAATTAAGCAATTACCTTTTCGGAAGTTGTGACTGGTCTTTATCATTACCATACAATCTTTGGTTTTTTATGTTTTCCTGTTTCTTCTGCATATTGTTTTGTTAGCGAAAGCAGATTTAATTAATCCAATAAAAAATAATGTTTCTCTCCAACAAACAAACTACTAACTGCTTGGGACATAATTAGGATCATAATTTGTAGGTCATGAACGCATCTGTGTGTATAGAATCGGTTTAATTTTTTTGGAGTTCTGTACTAAAATGCGGAAAAGAAATCACTATCAATTTCAATCGCTTCAAGTTTGAAGGAACAGCTAAATACATATAAAATAAAAAAAAGAAAATAACAGAATATTTTAATTTTAATATTTTCTAACCGTAAAAAAAATCTATGAGAAAATCAAAGATTTTTCAGGCAACGCCTAAAGTATTTTTAATATCTTTATAATGATACCGAACCCTTAATGGACCTTACGAAGAAACTTAAATACTTAGATAAATACATGTTAATATTAAAAAAAAAACATGTGCCTACCTACTCGTATCATAATTTGTTTAGTTTACGCTAATTTGGGCCACGGCCAAATTAGATCTCTTATTGGCTATTATATAAAAAGGATATTGAAGTACCTAGTAGATTTTCTTATTTACCACGCTATAATAAGGTAAATAAGCAAATTTATAGTTCTAAAATATACTAGCATTTTAATAAGAATGTCTTTCTCTTTAGAGTTAAAATAAAAATAAAGTTTATTATTCACTATAAAGGGTTTACATATAACTTTTAAACAGTAGTACTTATAAATTTCTATGACTCTAAAAATTAGAAAAACATAGGTACCCAAGCTTACTGAAAAACTATGAATTTGCGGATAAGTTTATTAAAAAACGTTACTTTAATAATAAAACAATAAACATAATTGAATAAGATTTATTTACAAATATGTTTCGTTTTACAAAAAAACTCAGACTTATTTATTACGAAATGTTATCTAGACATAAATAAGAAATTATCATAACGAACGATCATTTGCTAGTTATTCCTACTGTTTGTTAAATATTTCTTGAAATTTGCCTCTCGGAACTCCTAATTCACAATTCCATAATATACTTATACTTATCTGTACTAATAATAAATCTGTAAGGGTCGGTCGTGGAGTAAGTTAGTTTGTTTTGAAATACACATATTGACAATATAGTTTACTGAAACTTTTTTTTTCTGTATGTATATATTTTCCGCCATAACTCTTAAACCAATGATCCGAATTTGATGAAATTTTGTAGATAAACATTTAGAGGTCTGGGAGGATATTTAAATTCTTGCTCCAGTTATAATTAGACGTGGCCCCCAAGCAAGCGCGAGTACGCGGGCATCGCTAGTGTCATATATTTTTGAATATATTTATTTTCCAGAAGTTACATTATAGCTAACGCCGGGTCTCTGCGGGACCTTGCTACCGACTTCCACGAGAATTGGAGAATAGTTGTTAGTAGATATTTTCTTGACGGAACAGTCCTTGTGTGATATCGGGAACACGTAGTTTATATCAACCTCGAATCTGCGGAATAAAAAAATACTAGTAGGTATGTAATGTGCTATTAAGTTATTTTAATATGTATAGTTTATTTTAGCATAATTGTTATAAACAAAATTGTGTAATTATTTCCCCAATATCCAACGCAAAAGTTAGTACGTTAGGGTGTAAAAATGTCTATATAGTGTTTTGTAGATATCAAATACACGTAACACAAGCTTCGAACATACCATCGGGCTAGATCTTGTTGTGTTTGTTGTGTTTTATTTTGTCTATGTTTTGTGTCATTTCATATTACTGACTAGCTTTCCGCCCGTAGCCTTGCCCGCGGTTAAAGTAATGTATTTTTCCGAAGATTTCAGTTAAAATGTTCAGTTAAAAGTTTCAGAATATAGTTTCTGTAAAGTTTCCTATTATAAACCGTCTTTACAGTCGCAAGTTCGCAACATTATACTTTGTTACTACTCATTCTATGTATAAACGTATCTTCAGGCGGTGCCTGATTCTAGGTCAGGAGAACAATTAGTCCCGTCTATTGTGTGACTGCCCCTCAAGGCGTTATAATGAACCACAGCTTGGGTTTTCCACAGCCATCTCACGTTTTCAAACTATTAACTAGGTACTTATATTGCTTGTACATCTATGTATCATTATTATATCTGAATGAGTATTTCACACAATAATTGAGCAAAAATTTATCCTATAGGAAGAATTCATTTGATCGGGATGATAAAGCTACGGGATAATTATTTTTCTCGTGTAAAGGGTTTGGTTCCCGGTTTAACCATGTAAGTAATAATTTAAATATCTATGAATGCAGTTTGAATTGTTTTTTAAATTCAAATAATATTTATGATACTTTATCTCATTGTGGCATGGCGGTGGGATGCCCTGTATATTATATGCCCTTATAATATTTTATCTATTGTAAAAATATTTAGTTTTTTTTAAAATACGGAATCCTTAAAAGGTTTTTCCTCATAAAATACATTGAATTCAAAGCCTTGGGAACAAAATAAAACGTGTACCAAAGACAATAAGTCCGAATACACCGTGAATGTTAAACTAGTTATGCGAAACGCTTTTTAGGAGCACAAAGGCACCACCGGCTGTGTACGTGACATGGATCTGATAACATTTACCTAGCCTTTTCATGTTTTTAATAGTATTTAGCACAAGCTTTTCGCTCACGGCTTTGCCCACGTTTTAATTAACTCCCGCTTTTTTCCCGCTGAAAAGTAGTATTTGGTTATTCAGTTAAATACGCTATGTTTATGTAAAGTTTAATTAAAATATCAACTTTTAATAACAAACATCCTTACACCGGGCATCCATACATAAGTCTGGATCGCCGACAATTCGGACAGTTAATTAGGCCAATATGTGACCTAATTGTCACTGTCAAATTTATTAATTTTGTTGAAACAATTGGGACTGTTTTTAACGTTTCAGGAATATTGAATAATTCAGTAACTAAAGGAGGGGTTTTGTACAGTCAGACTCAATAGCATAGGAGTTCTATATTTGACACAGTGCTGAGTCAGTGACCATTTCATGATATTCGGTTTACAAGCACTGATTGTGTTATTTTATTTTATTTGTCTGTATATTGTATATCTGTAAACCAAACATTTTTGAATAAACTAATTTTCTTTCTTTCTTCTTTCTTTCATCTGTAAATGACGATCTGTATCTTACCTCGGCAGTTTATCCCTCAGATAGGCCATGACGTTCTTAGGTAGAGACTTGGTTCTTGAGAGAACGAAGGCAGTCAGGTACCGTGGGTCTTCTGCCTGTTCAGCGCAATGCAGCAAGAGAGACCACGTCTTGTACTCCGTGTCGATTACGTAGGTGTTGTAGATCCCGTCATCTGAAACATTTGATCGGGACGATAAAGTTATATACGGTATAATTATTTTTCTTGTGTAACGGAATTGTTTCACGGTTTAACCATGTAATCATTTAAATATCTATGAATGCAGTTTGAATTGTATTTTAAATTCAAATAATATATACGAGTATATGATACTTTCCCTCAATGTGGCATGGCTTTATAAAGAACATCCGACTTAGATTAGGGCTGTGGGAAAATGGCTATTATTTTGTGCAAATTATGTCCCTTTGTATGTCGAGTGCTCTCTGCTCGAGCACACTCGACTTTTATTCTGAAGGTCGTGGTTTAATAACCCGCTGCGAAACTCTAGATTTTTGAAATTTTATCGAATTCTGTGGGAATGTTAAGGAGTATTCCAATTTGGCGCACCAAAATTTGCGCAACAATTCTATTCCCATTCTGCTCACCAAAAATGAAGTAGTTGCTAGTTATGGGGTATTGATATACAGGGTGTTTATTTTTTATGAAAATAAACCCTTATTTTCATAAAAAATAAATAATACATAAGGACTCATAAATAGGCATAAGCACCCGCTTATGCCTATTTATGAGTCCTTATGTACAAGAAATAGTTAACGTCTTCTTTTGTCTTAAACTCAAAGCATTCGTATCACGTTTGTAACTCACAAGTTTTCTCAGCATGTGTCCAGTGCGCTGGTTCGTTCAGGTCCACCTTGAAGGTGATGTTTCCTTGAAGAGTCTCGCCGAGAGGGTCATCAGCGAAGCGGTACGTGAAGTTCATGGTCACTCCTGGAGTGTACTCTATGGAACCATCTGGAAATGGATGACAACTAAGTAATTTATATATTTTTTTACTAATATACATCGGGTGTTCACTAAAAGCGTTCAGAAGCTTATACTCCTGCTGCATTTTTGCAGAACGATCGTCATATTAATAAGTTGTTTTTAATAAGTTTTAAGTTCTGCTTTTCTAGATAAACAGCGTAAGTGCATCGCTATCATCATCATATTTCGAGGAAATTAAGTTATCCAGAAAGATCTGGCTTACGCTGTATGTACAATTATGTTGTTTATCGTATGAATGACGGAGTTATCTCTTTAATGTACTTCAGCATAATTACAATCCTTATTACATTTGACACGGAGGTAAAAACCATGATAGTTTAAAAAGTTATAAACAAATGTAAATAAACTTTGTTGTCTTACTATGAAATCACACGTGGTGATTGTTACACTGATGTGGAATGAACGTACCAGCAGCAGGCACTTGGTCGACTTCAGTGAACACGATTCTCATACAGCTGTAGGAAAGGGCTTCTTCAGCGCTGGCGTAGTACTCCACCACATACCAATCTCCCAGCATCTATGGAGATAAATAATAAAAACTATATTAGGTGCCTAGAACACGCAAATAGCGATATAAGGCAAAGCCAAATAAGTGGATGTCTTTTTTCGTAGGAATATTAGAACAAAAACACGTTTTGATTGAAAACAACATCGACTTTAAACTATAAACGCTGGCTTGATTGTCATGTTGACTCCTAAATTTTTAAAATAGCAAACCGTCTTAATTGCTGTCAGTAATATCAGACATGTCACAGCACTCTTTGTCAGATCTAGAAGTCATCTCTAAATTATTGAGTTACATCCTGTTCCAAAGAAAGTTATTACAATATACAATTTGTAGATCAAAGAGCAGCGTTGCGTCACTAAACAAATATTTTGACAAGGATTACAATTTATAAGGCTTGCTCTAAAGTTCTAAACTGTAAGGTATACTAATATTATAAAGATGGAGAGTTTTTTTGATTGGTTATTTGTTTGTTAGAACACGCATAACTCATAAACCACTCTGGTCCGATTTGCAAAAATATTTCAGTGTTGGATAGTACATTTGTCTCAAAGCTATAAGGCTCTAAAACATAACTATTGCTAGTTTATCTAGATAACGTAAAATATAAAAACCATTAGTTAAAAACATTTATAACGAAATATAGATTGTGAATTTGTGATGATAATTAATGTAGTGTTGGTCCAACCGGTCAATATAATTAAGGTCAACCGGGGCAAATGCGTGGTATTTCTCGATCACTTCAAGTTAGAGCCTCATTGTGATCAAATGTATGGCATTATCCACTTTTTAAAACTGTAGTCCAATATTATGGCTATTTCTGCACAAAGTTCAATCAGCGATATCTTCCCTGGAGCTTTACAGATGTTTCAAATTGACTATTTATTTTAAATGGGAATTTTAGATGCATTTGCCCCGCTTTGGGAAAATGCGTCTTTATTGAATAAAAACTTTATTGATAAGCTTTTCGTGATAATAACTAGATATAACTTTTTGGTTCAAATTTCTTTGCAATAGTAAGATAGTTAAACTAGTCAAAAATAATGATTGATGCATTTAGAGACAATTTAGTAAAAATTGGGGAAATGCGTCTATATTTTGATAGACGCATTAGCCCCTTGTCAAATCCAGATGCTGTCAACATTTTATTTGGGTACGGACAAACTATCAAAACTCAACAAAAGTCTAAAAATAACAAATGTAAGTAATACGATGGGACGATAGTAGTCAAATTTCTACGCGTGAGATTTTGATAGAACCGTAGAACAATACAGATTATAATAAAACACAAATTTGAAGTCTACACCGCATTTTTTTAAATTAAAGTTAAGTATAATTTGACTTTTGTATATTTTCAAATAATAATTTGACAAAAACGATATAAAAACCTCCATGAGACCAGATTTTTTTTGCATTTAATTTTCATATTAAAATTTGCCGACATAAAAAGGTTGACGATATATGTTTTGGGGGTAAATGCGTCCCACAGTCGCAATCGCCCCATAACAGCAGACGTATTTACCCCAAGAAATTAACCCTAACCTTATAAATGGAAACATTATTATTTCTTTAAATAAAGCTATTTCACTAAAAATAACTGGGGTCTGGGTTGGTAGCCCATAGTTTATTCCTTACAATGATTATTGAATAAAATCAGTTAATTGAAGAAAACTAATGACTAACATGGATTTAGTAACTCGCCTCACGCAGTCAAAATTTGTTCAGAAACGTGCAATTTTCAAATAGGCCAATTACTCGAATATCTGAACTGCTACGCCATCCGCACGAACTGCATGTTCTGTATTTAGTTCAATCAAATGCAACTAGATGACAGAAGTCAACGTATGTTGAATAGTTCTCGAATAAATTAAAAAAAACGCATTTGCCCCATAGACGCATTTAGACTGGTTGACCTTATCTAGTTTTCAATAAGTCGTTTGATCAATAATATTAGAACGTAAGTGTGCCTTCATCTTTAGGTTATGCAAATGATTAATGTTAAATCAAGAAGCGCACGCTGTGAATTCATTTGTAGAGAGTTCAATATTGAATGATTAAATCTCTTTAATAATGTTTTACAATATCTATCGTAGCTGTAATAGGAATCTGAGTCATGGGTTTCAATTATATTAAGGCCTGTAATCTCTCTCGTCAAGAGTCCCTGTGTCCCAGCAGTGGGAACGTAAATGTAATTTACTTTATAAATTTAGTTATACATTTTTTTTTAATTATATCAACATCAATGTTAAATGGAAGAAAAGGGATTACCTTCTGGAAATAAAGTAAATACGCGATAAATATTTTTAAGAGTTGACTGACGTGACCGACAGTATAGAAAAATTAAAGTTTAGATAAGTTAAAGTTAATTCTTTATTCATTTTTTGAACTAAAAGTTCACGCCGGTCATATAACATTACATAGGTACATAATAATTAAATGTGACGAGCTTACTACATAGTGTAAAATAATACTGATAGGTACCATACGAGTGATGCGAGACACAAAACATTGTGTATCTATTCGTCACAATAATGTATTTTTGCTATCAATATGTCGTTTCCTGTCTACTCCTACGCATTCCGTATTTTTAACATTTTTATTGTTGTACAGAACATTATCATTTTCGACTAACTTGTATTTAAATAAATATGAATAAGTTGATATTTTTGATAATCCTCTTGCTGTGGTCAAAATGTAGGTAAATACCTAATTATTTCAATTTTAAACAACTGGACGAGTAATTCTCGTATTTATACAATATATTAAAATACAAATAACCCTAAAGGTCAAAAGGTAAAAAGCTATAAAAAAATAAAATTCAAAATATTGAAACAAACATAGCTCACTAAAATTTGACCTTATTTAAGAATCGTATCAAATACTCTAGGCCGATAATTAAAAAGAAAAATTTTACTAGCCTGGTGACCTACCGGACCGACTTACCCAAATTAGATACTAAATCACTGCCTATTCGCATATTTTATGCCAAAGCTATTAATTATATCTCAAATTAATTATTAAAATTTATACTCACTCGAGAAAGATCAAAATGAGGCACTGCCCTAACTTCTGGACATTTGTGTTTGTTCACTATTCTTCCATTTACAAATAAAACGAATACAGATATAAAGAAAAACACCATTCCTATTTTCGCCTTCATTTTGTAATTCTATTAAAAACCACAGACTATTGAAACCTAATAATTAGTTCTCTTTTTAAAACCGCTGATCACGCTTCTTGTTTTATTTAAAATTTTCAAAATTGGAATCTGGGAATATGAATCAAACTTTTTCGAGATAATAATAAATAGTTTTTACTGAATTGATTTTAAATGTAGAACGTTTTTTTTAACAAAGGTAAAAGTTATTTTTAATGGCGTTGTTGTCTTACCGCCAGTTGAGTGGCACTGACAAAATGGGAATTTGTTATTTGTTATCAATTTGTATGGGACGTTGGTTAATGGACAGGACGCCGGCAGAATATACTACTTATGAAGGAGCATGAGTCATTATAGCTCAATGGGCTTTGCTTTTGTCTTGTTCAAACATGACCAGAAGTCAGATATATTTGTAAAAGGAAGGTAAGTAAAATAATGTACATAGGTGCAAGTTCACGATTAGACAACAGGAAATCTAAGAGTTAGTGTTACGTGCAAAGTAGAAGTCGCATGGCTAAACTTCTAATTAAATGTTGGATGCAATGCAATAAGATGGAAAACTTACTTATTAAGTAAGTTTTTTATCTTCTTAACTTACTTATGTGGTGTCTGATCCTTATTCCGTATCTGCATTTTTTTTGTTTCTTAGTTATGTTAGCCCCTTGATAGAAAATCATCATCGTACAAATCTCCATATTTGCTTTCTAAGATTTCTTTCGTTATCCTTAAACTGCACAAAATTTTTATTTTGGCAAAATATTATTTTAAATCTAGGTGACCTGATTACATAAAATTGGTAAATCAGAGAAAATACACAAATATCGTGTGAGAATAAAATTTATCGATGCTAAATCTCTTGGTTTCACTTTTTGGAAGATATTAGATATTCAGCGAAGATTCAAAATTATCACAGCTATTTTATCGTCGTCATGTTTACAATGACTGATTATAATTTACTGATTACTGTCAACTTAAATACTCTTTGTGACCATTTGGTTGATTTTATTTGTCATAATTATAAATCTTCTGTATTCAAAAGTTCTTAAAGACGGATTCACATGTAAAGAAAAGTCACATATCAATTTCGACGTAGTGTGGATGTTTGTCTATAAATCTTAGAAATAATTTGCATAATATTTATTGCTTTTAAAGTTTGTATTGTTGTAAAATCACAAAATGTGCTTCTATTCTCAACCTTGCTATTCGGGGCGCTGTTGTGGCTATGTAGTCTCTAACCAATATTTGTTTCCTAGCTTCAAAAGTACAAAACACTTAGCGTCGACGCGTCAAGTTCAAAATAGCCCATTAGTGTTCTAAGTGCCGCTCATTTACTTGCAAATTGTCACCGACGCTATTCTAATTACAAACTTACCTGATAAATGACCGTTTCCACTTATTAGTATGTTATTCGTATCGCTTTTGTAAATAACTATAAGAGTTTCTAAGAGCGGTAGGTATTTCAGGGTGTCATATGTCAGATTTTTGTCGTGTTTTTGAGAAAGTTAACGTCAACTTGTAGGTACTGAAAAATTATGTTTCGTTTTTTGATACTTACCTACTCTTTTTTAACCATACAAATTTACGTTAACTGACACTTGACTTACAGATATTGTGTTTTGTATTATGTATTGGTTGATGGCGTAGGTATTATATTTATCTCATGAACTATAAGAAGAACAAGGATTTCATTCTCAAACCAGTGGATTAAGTTAGTAAAGGATGGACAGTGAATGCAAAATGCGACTGGGTAAACATCTTGAACCTGTCTTGATGTCAAAGATTGCTTTTAAAAAGTTAGTTCTACGTTTGCCTGTGGTACCTAGGTTCATGTATTTTATGTTGTCCACTGTCTGTATTTACAAAAACATAATACAAAAAGGATTAACTGTTATTGGCGGGTATTAAATCGATTTTGATATAGAACCGAAATCAACCAGTTTCACCAACCACTCAAAGGAGTGTCAAAATATTCAACCGTCAAAATATCACATTTCGCATTAACCTCGCCGAAGCAAATATATTTAATTTTGTAGGTTATAGAACATGTTTAATGTCCCAAATTTACGGAACTGCGAATTAGCAATTTGAGACATTCAGTTTCGAAACTTGTTTCACAAACTATTAAATGAAACTGTTTCAATTAAGGTGTGAACTTCCTTTCATTGATATCAATCTCTCTTATTTGCAAAAGTTTAGCCAATCGAGCTAAATCGTTTCGTATAGTCGCCATTTTAACGGCTTCTAATTCTAATTTTTACCTAGCTTCTTTTTCAAAGACATATTCTTTTTAATTTTCCAATTAAAGTACTTGATATAATCGCACATCAAATAAGGTCACAGAAAGAGGCTGTTGCCCGTCTTCTAAAATATATACCCCTTTAAGCCCATGATACACCTGCCTGGCCATTGTGTTAATCGGTTTCGCAGTAAATAGGGTGAAAACATTATTCGTTTAAGAGCCTTGTGACGTTACGAAGTTTTGCGAAATTGGATATTTTATGCACCACGTGACCGGCGCGTCACGCGAATTCTATGAAAAATACTAAATGATCTTGATACTTCGTCGATCTAAAACATACAAATATACTAATAATTATTTTAGATCTGTAGAAAATGGCATCGAATAAATTCCATTTTATTGAGTGGATTTTTTTTCAGTTTCATTCCGAAATAATTATTATATTAATGTTTTTATTTAATTGATAGGAGTTTATATATTTTCCTAAATTCAAAATGGTGGATATTTTTATTTCAATATTTGAATCAATTATGTTTTATCTTAATAATATCAATATTTATTTTAAATCTGATTGATTATTTGAAATCAATTAAGTAGGTACATAATTTTAAATTAAAACATTCATGATTAATAATTATATATATAAGAATAAAACTGAAAATAGTCTTATTGAAGTTAAATGTCCTCATTCATCTCATCTTATGGGCTCATTTTTAAACCGATTCTTCTGAAATTTGGTTTGTAGGTTTGTAATTAAATGTTTTTTTTTTGTCGAATGTTGGGACTTTATGTAAGTTCGAAAGTCTAAATTGAACGGACTAAATACAAATTCTAATTATAACAAAACAAATAAATTATATTACCTATATTTAAGTTGCTTGTTTTGTTAGATGGTATATTTGTGTTTGAATAAATAAAAGTTTCGTTAATGAAGGTTTTAATTATGTTTAGGTATTATTTTTGTAGTTTCGAACTTTATATTTATTTTTATATTTATTGGTATCCATTTATCTACATATGTCATACACAGATGTAGAATATCCATTTATCTACATATGTCATCTTGAATAATTCCCATTATATTTTTATTTTGATAAACTATTTATTTTTATTTTATTACGAACTTATTTGAAAATATTTCATTTATATATTAAAAAAAAAACCAACCCGCACTTGGCCAGCGTGGTGAATTAAGGCCTAATCTATCTCGTCAAGAGAGAAGTCCCTATCCCAGCAGTGGGAACGTGAATAGGGGTGTTATTTTATATACAGGGCGTTCCAAAATTATGGGCCATGAAGGGGAAGTACCATATATATCGTTGATAGTGAATTTTGCTCAAAGAAGACTTCATTTTATTTAAAAAAAAGTAAGTAATTTAATTAATTAATTTACAAAAAAAATGTTTCATGTTTTTTATTTGATTAAAATAATTAATTTCACGTTGTTCCTTTCTTTTAAAATACTATGTTACTTAAGCAGAGTTATTATTTTTTAGCTATTCTTTCGATTGGTATCATAAAAATAGAGTTTTTTTTTCTACATGTAAGTCGGTTCGATTCCCAGACAAAGCAAGTAATTTTTAGAAAATCTATGAATCCAGAATTACTAACTTTTAAAAATAAAATGAAGTCTTCTTTGAGCAAAATTCACTATCTACGATATTTAAGGTACTTCCCCTCCATGGCCCATAACTTTGGGACGCCCTGTATTTATTAGAAAGGTACAATTATTTAATGTTTACAATAAATAATATATTTATTAGAAAGGTACATTATTTATTGTTTACATATTGGATACTCGGTAAAAATAAGAACAAAAAATTACGGAATATTTTCTTTGTAATAAATATTATGGAAATCTATACTACAATTATCAAGCTTTTTTTTGTTTGAACGTGCTACTCAGGAACCGCGGGTCCGATTTAAAATATGATTTCAGTATTGGATAGTAAAATGATCGAAAAAGGCTATAAAACATAAACTAGTAAATAACGTAAAAACGCAAGCGCAGCTGTCGGCGGGTCGGCAAGTTAGTCATAATCTAAAAAAATCATAGGCATAATTACATTTAGTCGTTGGACGGTTTCACCAAAAAAAGTTGCCTTGTTGTTTTTTAATTAGGATAGATAACTTTAGATATGCAATCCACATCCTACAGCATAACCTCCAAATAAATAAGGTAAAACAAGATGACAATGATGTGGTACAATTCTTAGGCCAGCAACATTTGGTACAATTCTTAGGCCAGCAACAACAACAATTGACCGTTATCAATAAAAATAACAATTGATCGTTATCAACGGATCAACTTATGTCGGTCGTAGTATCGCAATAACACATACACGCACACTAACAGCGTTTTTACAGCAATTGACAGTCCCACACACTGACATTTTACGAAATATTTCTATATTTTATTCAAGAACAACCGACATAGGTCCGACCTCGACAAGCGCTCGCGCGGTACTAAATGGAAAAAGCCGGCTGAATGAAAAAACTACTAAATTATGGTAGTTTTATTTTATTCATAAAAAATTACCAAAACCGTTCTACAAATTAAAATTAATATCATAGTTTAAGCAAATGTTGATAAATATTTTGATATAAATATGACGTCCCATTGATTTAGAACTTCGGAGTTATTGAGGTTTGTTTCGAAGCATTTTCGGTCGATATTAAATTCGGTATATCTTTAGAATAAAAGCATTTAACGAAAATGTACTCTACTCTAAATGAAGAATAGGATATACGTAACATAATAAAAAATAGTTTGATCGCCCATATTCATTAGAATCTACAAATTAGAGCTGAGAAAACAGGTCTTCGAGCGTTTTTTACGAAACATGTATCCGGAGAATGATTATTACTCAATATATAAACAAGTTATCTAAAATGTTTCTTACTACTTTTGTAGAGGAGAAAACGAACTATTATAAAGATGTAATTGTAATATCAAACAACTAACGCAAACCATAGAATTAGGACGAGAAAACCGAACAATTTCGCGATTTCACGTAATAGGCCTCTTAATGAGAAATATTTATTGTTCATAGTCTTGTAACTAACAAACAGTCAATTAGACTATTATATATTGACTGTTAAGAGATACCTAGTTCTTTTAATGTAAATTAAGGTGTTAATGAATTAGTGATTTCACAGCACGAGTCAATTACAACTTACTTTTCATTGCTCATTTCAACAGAAACTCTCCTCTGATAATAAACATGTATCATTATCTATTATTTCAGCCGTCGGACGTCCACGAACGAATCCAGCATCCACAGGGAATCATCAGCTTTTACATAAGAATTCGTCCATCTTGAACGACGTCAGTCGTCCAACGTAGCTCTTCCCATACTGTTGCCTGGAAGAGATCGCTTTCAACGATAACGCCGCCCCTTGTCCTTTTAAGTTTAAGATAGTATTAAGTTTTTCTTTAACTCTGTTTTTTTTTACTTAAGTAGGTACAATAAAGTGTTAATTCATTCATTCATTCATTCTTCCCGATATCCGGTCTCTGGAGAATCTTTTTGGTTCAAACGGTACGTTCAGGTAAATTTTCAATCGTTCATGGTTTATAAAGTATTTAAAATGAAATCTTGGATGCTTTAATGCGAGTTGTAGTGTTGAATACGTCCCTAAAGCTGAACAGTCACGTACAATAGGTGTTATCGGAATGCTGGAAAGCGCTACGTGGAGCGATTGTGAGGCAAAACGCGCAAACTAATTTAGATTCGAGAACCTTCTGCCTCGAGATTAGAGTTTGCAATGAGCTGGAAATTACTTTCCAAAACCCGTACATTTAATTTGATTTGATCTAGGAGATTTTTTTCATTTAGTTACACGTTTTTATTATGAATTCTCTTGACTCTACCACCAAAATTTTACCAACACTAAGTATTTTTAGCACGTTTTAATTAGCTTTACATGTAATTATTGAAATAATCTACTTAAGTATTTACGTAGGGTATATTGTTAAATAATATTGTGTATATAAAAACTTCTAAATAATTGCTTCGTTCATGTTAATGAGTGACCTATGGCCTCGGTCCCGAAACCAGCGGGCAGCGGGGCGGCGGCGGCGGCGGCGCGGGAGCGGCAGGATCTTTTGCGTGTTGTCAAATGGACCGAATCTCGAAAACAGCGGCGCGGGAGCGGAGCGGGGGCGGGCTACGAGCGGTGCACTCCAGTCGAGCGGTGACCGTACCGCGTTGCGCGTCTGCATTGTAGTATAGTGTTGTACTTTTTTTTTAAATAAATGACAAACTGTTATGTTACTTATTTCATACGAAACGTTTTTATATTATATTTTTCGTCAAAGATAAATAATTAAGGCTGATTAGTGTGTAGTAGGTATTTAATTAAAATTATTGTATCTGGGAACTTAATACCGATGCCAAACTATTCTCGTAGTAGGTACAACACTTCCTTTTTGAAACTATCAATAAATACAATTACAATTTTTGGATTAATTCCAGACTCTAAATCACTCTTGATAGTTTCTAGAATATAGTCAAAAGTTTCTACACTCATTCTGGTGTAGTCGTAGAATTTATCGGGATTTTGTCTCTGTTCTTCATAATTTCGATAAAACTCGCCATTTAGTTTCCTTGCCCTATAGTAGGGGTCCACTTCTTCTTTTCCCCACAATAAATCGAGCGTTAGGAATACATTTGAATTAAAAAGATGTTGTCGCCGATTTTCAGACATTTCGTTTGCGAATGTCGACAACACAACCACGAACACAACACTACGCCGCTACAGCGCCGCGCGATCTGCCCGCTGGTTTCGAGAACAGGTATGCGTTGCCCGCTCCTCGCCCGCGCCGCCGCCGCCGCCGCCCCGCTGCCCGCTGGTTTCGAGACCGAGGCCAATTTTAAAAATGTAATTACGCTATCAGTTTCAATACATAACGAATGAAATCGAAAATATTCTATATTTAAAAAATAAAAGTTTAGTTTCTTGTGTTTATGTCATAGTGTTCATAGACAAACACCATTTGTAGAACGAGCAAAGGCGACACGATGCGTCTACGCATATAAAACACGCGCTCCCCTGACCGCCTTGAGATAAGGACAGACAAATCGGAGAAAACTTGCACAATGACCGAGAAAAGTAAAAACACTTTCTGCGTGTTAGATGTGCCGGATAGTCTGTGTCCGGATTCTTTGGGCTTTCTGACTCATTTGCCGAATTACTCGATATAAATTAATAAAAGTTGATGAAGCTGGTTGAGTCATTTATGACCGATCTGTTACTTTAATGATTGAATTTATGTTTTAATAATAAATTATAAGTTTTAAGAGGTACAAATCGATTGCAACATTGAATACCATTATACATGGACAAATATTTAAACTTATAAGTTTGGAACCCGTTGAATAATTATGAATATTATCACCCTTATTTACGTTCCTACTGCTGGAACACTTCTTCTCTCTTCACGAAGGTGATTAGGCCTTAATTCGCCACGCTAGCCAAGTATAGTTGGTCACGGTTAACCAACATTAGTTATTATGCATACTATACAGCATGGTGCAAGCTACCTATTTTAGTCTGTTTCTTGGTATCAGAATCATCTTGTTAGGGATGCTCCATAAAAAACTTTTGAGGCTATTAAAAGATTTATCGACTAACTTTTAAGACCAATTTTTTATACTCACATTTCTTTAAATAAGTAATATAATCACATGAGGGTAAAAAGTAAACTAAGTTTCTAAGCCATAAGTGATCATCACAGATCACATGATAACTCGCGTTGAACTGCCACAAATTATAGACCATGAAAATTAATCAATCCATCAAATCTCAGCAATTCCAAGCGATTTTTCAAGCCTCAAGCGACAACTGACCGGCCATTGGATCCGGTCACTCTACTCATATCCAGGTTAACGTAACAACCAGAAAAACCTGAACCCTGCGCGTTCCTGTTTTCAAAACCAACCTGACTGGAGCCAATAGACGTAGGGCTCCACTTGCTGTGGTTATTTTCATTGATTTTATGTTAACGACTGTCACAGCTCGTGGAAGCTGTAAAACCATAAAAGTAATGTGGAATTGGTGGCAATGTCTTAGTGGAGTTCGGTTTGAAACCTGATTATTGAATTGACGAAAGGAGTTTTTAAGTACTCGTATAATTTATAGATAATCACCTTACTGACAAAGAGAACTTGTTTATATTGTCTTTGCCAGTTGCATTTGTTGAGAAATTGCATTGATGAAAATATTGCTTTCCCTATAGCTTCCAGTACAAAATTCTTATTTAAACTTGACATTTTAAACTTCATTCCACTTGTTTAGCTGTTAAGTAGAGCAAACTGTGCCAGTGCTCATTATAAAGAACAGTGATGTATTCTGTGGAATGGGGTGGACCATAGAGTTAACATTTTATCGTGATAAATTACGAACTTATACATTATGTTAATCTTTTTTCATCTATATTTGAATATACCGTTTAATGTTTAATTTTATAACTTCTCTGAAGAGTTATTGGTAATTTTTTAAAAAACTTATAAAAAGTCATTGAAAAATCAAAATTGGTTTAGCATGATCTGGCTTTCACTGTAGATTTCATAATATTGAGGAAGGGCGTTTGCTAAACGATTTCTAGTTATTTCCTTTTTCTACCGTAAACCAGCGGCAATTCTATTCACTTGTAAGTCTATGGATGGCACAGTGATAATATTTAAAGGGTCAAGGTAGGCCTTTGTAAGCAAAGGTAAAGTGCTCAAAGTTTTTAAAAGAGAATTCTGAATAGGAACTGTAAACTAATCATTTGTACAAGCGTTTGTAAATTCAAATGAATTTATTAGGCTTATTCAGAACACAATCTTCATTAATAAAAAAAATATCTGTCTGGTATATATCTGGTGTCTGGGTGTTGTATATGTATATTAAAAAAAAATTATCTATCTATGTATGTATATTATATTAAGTATATCCGAAATCTAGCACCCGTAACACAAGCTTCGAGCTTACCACGGGGCTAGATGTCGCTGTGTAAATTGTCCAGCAATATTATTATTATTATTATTATTATCTATAGGTATATATAAAAAATCTATTAAATCTATCAGGTTATCTAATATCCGTAACACAAGCTTCGGGCGTACCACGCCACGGGGCTAGATGTTGCTTTTTAAAAAAATCTTCTGTCCCTTAGTAACTTTGACTAATTAAAGGGCGTGGTTAAAATACTATTCATTCACATTCTTATAATAGTAATTAACAACACTGCAGTTCTATTTTGTGCTTTAAAAATAAAGAATTAGAGCTGTTTCTAAAATGTCAACTTGTCAGGCTCTTTTGAGGCATTTCTAAAACTTTTGCTTGTGAATAATAGATGGAGTGTCTTTTGTGTTTTTATCTTAATTGAATTTCAAATTAATCTGTTTAGTGAAAATAATAATAAAACCTTTTTATATTATATAAACTTTACTATAACTTATAGATAGATAGACCTCACTCAAGCTTGAAATATTTATTTGTATTCCATAAGGTCACACTAATTTAAATTCCATACTCTTTTGCGGTACAAAGTACGTAAATTCCGTAATTATTTTCCCTCCAAACCAGCGCTCCCACAATATTATGAGATTTTTTATATTTTGCGGCTGACCCAGTATTTTCGTGAAATGTTTTTGGAAAAGTGAAAATACGGAGTTCTGGCAGAGAAGCGTAAAATTATTTAATAAGCTAGTTGTTCATTTAACACTTTAGCGTTATTTTTTAGAATTATGTGGTTTTTATATATTTAGAGTGATTTATATTGACGATTATGTGATAGATATAGATGAATGATGGTTTAGATAAGTACATGTACAGTTAAGCAAATACATAGTATTTATAAAACAAAGTCTTACACGCTGCCTGATTAAATCATTAAAATTACACAACAGATTTTTGCGAAGTTAAAAGGGGAAGGTTTACATGTATAAAGTACTTGAGGAGACGCGGGGGCGTCGCTAGTAAAGTATACGATAAATAAATATAAATAAATATTGCTGGACAATTTTACACAACGACATCTAGCCCCGTGGTAAGCTCAAAGCTTGTGTTACGGGTTCTAGATTTCTGATATACTTAATACATTATACATACATAGATAGATATTTTTTTATTATACACATATAACACCCAGACACCCGGAACAAATATTTGCAGATCATACAAATAGTTGTTCCGAGGCGGGAATCGAACCCGCAACCTCTTGCGTCGCAGGCGGACCTTCGCCCGCTGCGCCACAGAGGTCGTCGAAGTATACGATAAAGTATGCACAGAAAGTTGTAAAATATTGCGTAGGCAGAATTCCATCTCACACGCGTACCTCAACCTACTTGATTACCATTTATTTGTTGTTAGAAATTAAAACAAACGTGGAAACTGGTAGTCAGACTCCACTTAGAAAGTATTTGTTTGGTACATTTTTAATTGGCAGTGAAACGGCAATGGGAATGCTCGTGTGCATATTTACTTTGTCCATTGTAAATTACCTAATAAAGGTTTGGTGTTTGGTAATTTCATACTACCAATTTAATCTTTCTTGTGGTGCCGGTCAAATAATAAAACCTACCACCTAGTCTTTAAACCGACTTAGTTATATGCTAAAGATACAAGGTGCCTTATCGCTGAGAGCGATCTCATAAAGGCAATCTTTAGTACCAAAAGACATCTTCAAACATTTCAGGAAGTAAAATGCTGATTTCTTTGTGGATCAAGCTACCAATAAATACATTATAGTATTTTTGGTAGATATAGAGATATTGAGTAAACTAAGATAGTTACCGAATAAATTGAAGTCCACTAATTAGTTCCAGTACATCCGAGCAGTTAGCGTATCTAATCGGAGTTTAGTCAGACCAACGATTCTATCGATCCATTTAATAAATCATACATAATTACACGTTGCCATCGGAATCATTCGGCTTACACGCCAAGAGAAAGTGAATCATTTTATTGCAAATGCTTTACGAAACAGGTTTTGATACTTTAATGGGATCGACATTTTTATGGTGTAAATACTCTATCGATTTATTGATTACTATACTTGTTGCGTTTATGAAGATTATCTGTTTACGCATGCTATTATAGTGTTTAGTTGGTGCAGTTAAAGCTGCTTTTTGCATGATTTATTTTGTATTTTGTTTAATGGGTAGATACGTGATGTTAAATTAGACTTTCTTTACAAAGCTTTCTTCGATTTCTGTTTCTCTATGTGAGTCTCAATATTAAATAGGTAAAGCATTATAATATTTTTTTATAAAAAAATCATTTAGATTCAATTTTTCCTATGACTTTATTATTTAAAATAGTCAAAATTAAAATTGTAGGTACAGTAGGTACTTTAGGTATTAATAATACATTTAGTGATGAATATGTGTATATTTTAACCCTACATAAAACAACCACAACACCCTGGATAAAAAATAAAATAATTAATTGTCCGAGGCGGGATTAAACCCCCAAACGCAGATATGTAGGTTCAAAATCAGTAATTTCGAATGTCTCTACAATAAAAAAAAAATTACAAACAAATTAAAAAAACCAAACGACACTGTTTCAAAATTATAGAAATTATCAGTATAATAAAATTCAATCGAACACAAAACATGAATTACAGTTTGCACCCACACATAGTATAGTATACACACATCCACGGTGGTATGCCCATAAACATAAAAATAACAATTAAACGGTGTATCTTACAAATTAAAAACAAAGAAGATGTATGGCTATCTGGTATTAAATCGGCATACACAGAGCTCAGATAAAAATTTACGATGTTAATTGACATTTAAAATCGAGAGGCAAGTGGCCACAGAATGCGTTCTGAGAAAAAATGAGATCGAACTAAAAAAATCCCACCACCGGCATTGCCATATCTGTTAGGACCTACTTTCTGGAGATAAAGGTTTTCTCATTACTAGACATATTGCCGTTCTGTCTGGTGAATACGGCTAATTCAGCTGATAAAGGGTCTGGAGTAACTCATCTAAATAATAATGTTATAGGCACTGTCTCGGGTTAGTTTCGTTTTCACCCAGTCCCGTACACCCCCGGTCCGTTTTCACCCGATTACAATTAAGTTTATATCAATATTTTTTCCGCTTTTACGGCAAGTACCTGCGAAGACAAAAGTGCTTCAGAATTGTGTTCTAGTAAAAATTATTTGGTTTTCACTTTTGTTATGAAATTTGATTATTTATCATGTTCGTATTTTTATGTTACATACAATTTACGTGAGTTATTATTCTTCCTTCTTTCTTTGAAGTGATGTAATGCTTAGTCCCTTGAGTTTTGTTATAAAGAGTACTTGAGTTTTAGTCTTTTGATCCATACGATTACAGTCTTCAAAGTTTTATAGGTTGTGGTTAAATACTGATAAACCTTACTTTAAAAAACCTTACTTTATTATGAAAATATAGTTTATGGAATAATGATAGTCTGCAAAAGGAGTCCCTAAGTAATAGTTTTTTAAACAGTAATTTTGTGTTTGTCAAAAATCCAAATAAATTTGGGACTGACTGAGAACTAATCTCTAGTTCTTCTCCATCAGGTTCATTATTAACTCAATATTTATTTTTTAAATCAATTATTATTAAAATTAATAGATTTCCACGAAACAAAAATAAACGATTCCAACGGTTTACATAACCAAGGGATTTCGGAACCTTACAAAGGCCAAACTTTCGCTAAAACACACTAACTGATATTAACATACATTGAACTCTGCCTATAACTACTCTAAAAGAACGTACAAATAAGTTCTGCAAATAAAACTCGCGTTTCGGCACTTTCCGTCACAGATAGCGAAAGCTTTGACGACTTCGAAAGTAGTCAACAACCTTGAAAAAATCATCAGCTCCGTTGTATTTTACACTCTATTTTATATGTGAAAAGGTTTTAATTATTAAAGAGGTGCGTTATCAAAAACTGGACGTATTCAGGTTGAGTGGATCAGAGAATTCATCTTGAAGGCAACTGCGGTTTCCCTTAAATTTCTTTGATGGTTGGTTAATTATTTTGAAGTATTGCCGGATTGTTCTGAAATACATTCTTTTTGACTCCGTAAAGAAGGATTATTGTTTTCTCAAAATGCAATTGTGAAACATTGCTCACGGTTTCATCACTTTATTTATTAAATTAAAAATCAACTAAGTATTTCTATTTGAAAATGATCTAGTTCTAAAAACCGTTGTTTCAATCGACGAAATTGTTCGGTTGTAGTTGGTCTTTATATACAAAGACTTGTAAACAAAATATTCTATTGAAAACCGACAAATATTGGTGGATTTATCACATCAATTAAAATCACCTAACTTTAAATGAATAAGTATTCATGTTTATTTATTATAAATTTGCAATCTTATAAACATGATTAAAAGTTAAATTGAAATTCTGACGGAGTCCAAGTTTCGTTGTCCTGGTAAAGTACTTATTACCTATTTTATCTGTGGTTGTACCTTACATAATAAAAACGTGTATTTATGATTTTCCCACGTTTTCCCTTATTCCGGATGTTTAACATTTCTTTTCCTTAGAGACAAATTGCATACTTACCTATATATATAACGCTCTTTACTTCGTTTATGTAACTTTAACTAATAACTATGAAGAATAAAGTCATCATATATGTATAAGTATCATAAAGCGAGTAGGCTTGTACTTATTTCTTAGAAGCAATGCCATCAATTTATAAGACGAAGTGTGCAGATTAAGATTACACGGACGTTAAGCCGATTGACTGTCACTAAACCATTAACAACACTCAATTTAACTAGGAAATATATACTAAAGATATAAAATCTCGGATATACATAGTTCAGAAGTGAATTTAGGAAACTAAAATATAATTTAATAAGTATTAGATTTGATTGAGAGGTCGCATTCCATTTACCCTTTTTCAGTTCCAAAAGTTTGTATGATATTCCGTTCGCATACGGCATAAGATTAATTCATGTGGTATACATCCAATAAAAAAGCTTTTCCTTTTGAGAATTAATAATAAACGTAACTTAGTCAACAACATTTCATTACTACCAATTTGTATCTATCTACCAATATGTTTGCAAATCAACACCTGAGCATAGAATATGAAATCTTTGGTTAAAAATAAATTACCTACCATAAATCAAAATATGGATGTCAAAAATATGTATGAACAGGTAAATCTGGTTAGATGTGTGATGTCTCGAGGACTTTCATGTTTAAAAACAAATCGCCGATTACCTACTTAGAGGAATGAAGGTCAAAAAACTAAGTTGTATTCTAAGTTTTTGTGCGTGTGGAGGAAGTGAAATCTCTGGGCAGATGTCGGCCGCAAGGTCGCCAGTAGGATGCGCGCAAGTGGGCTGACATCCACTGTGATGCGTACTGCGTGTGCGCTGCATACACGTGCGATTTCTAGTACTATCTTTTAGAACACGAAACATGATTCAAATGTTTTTGTGTTTCTCGTATTATCCCGATATCTATAGAGTAGTCTCTCCGTGAAGATGGCTCTTGTTACTTGTAATATAATATAAGATTATGTTGATGTAACAACAAACAATCATTTTCACGCACAAGAAGAGAATGCAGAACGCACCTATTTATTATCATCGATGGCTTTATAACATTAAGATTTTTTTTGTGTTAGCAAAAATATAATAAAATATTTGCACAAACTCTTCAAAGGTTAATTTAAATTATTGGATATAAGTTGAATCAAAATATGATTTTCAATTTATTCATCGCAGCTATAAATTATCGCATTTGAAGAATTTGAAGGCTTTCAATAAATGTAATCTATGGTGTCTAGCCATTTTTTATTCATTTAAAATTGAAATTATCTACTGACCCGGACACATTATTGGATTCAAATTTAGTATCTATGATGATAATAACACTTTTACTTTTATTTATTATCAGGCATAATCGATTAAATTATTGGTGCTTTCATAAGTTCTCATGTTCGTTAATACCATAATGTACCATGCACTGTAGTCTCCCGAATACTCGTAGCATGGGCTTACAGTTGATGTTATATAAAACGCCTTGCTCATAAAAAAATATTTAGCTGACCGGAATTCTAAAGGTATGTTTTGCGATTTATTTACAAGCAAGTGAGAGTAATTTTGAAGCTCGTGGGTCCAAACCCCGTCACGCACCTGTAGATTTTTTTAAATGAAAAAATTATATGCGTTTTGAAGACACCTTCTCTAACGGTGAAGACAAACTACGCGAGGAAACCGTTATGTTGTGACAACTTTAAAAAAAACTGTAGGGCATGTGTCATTCACCAACCTGCACTTGGCCAGCATGGTGAATTAAGGCATGTGTCCATTATGATTGCTAATTTATATGGGTGTCGTTAATATAGGTGATGATTATAAGCCCGTTATATTAATCTGTCGCACCATTATCATGAGTTCGAGGTGCCTCATAGTTGCTCACACACGCCCGCGTCTACGCCGGATGCGGGTTTCTAGGAGAACTCGCCCCTACACATAATGCACTGCGTAATTGTTAATACGAAACAAAAAGTCGAATATTTTTCGTATCTACCTTCTTCGTTCCACCACAGAGGTCGTGAAGAGAGAAGGAGACTCACTAGATAGACTTACTAGATCCAGTAAGGGATCTGTCATTCTCTCTTCCTTCAGCTGCCCTTACTGATTTCCTAATCTTTCCGAAAACATATTTATATAATTAAATTAAATAAAACTTAGATTGAGGGGTTTTAAAATAGCCGTAGGCCCAGGGAAGGTTTATAAGAGAAAACTTTGGAATAAAGCGTGGGAAGTCGCGTGCGGGTTATTAGTTATTCATAATTTAATTTAATTTTGTTCAGAAGTAGTTGAGTGAGATAAAAACTAATAGTTACTAACTAAAAGTTCAACTTTGCGGTCTAATCTTACTAAGATATCCTCCAAAACATCTCAAATTAAATTTAGACTGAATCTATTCGTACGGGTAGTGTACGAATAAATTTTTTTTTATTCGTACGGGTACTGTACGAGTAATTTTTTTTTTATTCGTACGGGTACTGTATGAATAAATTATTTTTTATTCGTACGGGTACTCTATGGTATGGTATGGGTATACGGGTACTGGACAAACAATTTCTTATTGTTCGTACATAAGTCGGACGAATTTCCTCGATCGATCATTTTAAACTTATAGATTTTTAATGAGGTTAAAAAAACTACGTCGAATGCTGCCAACCGCGTGGAAATCGGTTAATTCATTCAATAGTTATTGCTCTTGATTATATTAAACTAGCTTTTTGCCCGCGGCTTTGCCCGCGTTTTATTAGATTTTCCCGCGGTTTTCCCTTCTCCGGTTCTAAGCTGGCTCCCCACCAATTTTCAGCCAAATCTATTCAGCCGTTCTCGAGTTATAAGTGAAGTAGCTAACACGACTTTCTTTTATAATAATAAGAAGAAGAAGAAGAAGATGAAATAAAATGATTAAATTAATTGAACAAATTTAATTTACTTATTTTTAGTCAAGTTAAATTCTATAAAACTTTTAATTTTCTTACATTTTCATAACATCAAAATTAATTAAATTATACTAAAACATAGAGGAAAGTAACTAAATATGGAATACCATTTTGTTTTTTAGGCATAACTTAAACAAATATAAAAAATCAAAAACTTTTAATGGTGTAACTTAAAAAGCTCCGTGGATAGTGTTGAAAAAGATTTTCACTTCTATCGTGATTGTGATTCATGTTAATTGATTTGATGATAATATAGTGGCCAGTATCATCCACTCCGACGCTGAAAGTTGCTGGACAATTTTTCTGAAACGAGAATGCTTTTCTTGCTCCTTTCGACGTAGATGCAAAATTTTTCCCTCCATGAATACAATAGTATCGGATGCTGTAATATATCAGGGACGCTTCAACATGCCTCTTGATTCCTTTTGTGCGACATCGTTCGATTGTCATAGCATCTCGATGATAAAAAAATGCGTACTCTTTATCTTCCACATCTTTAACTTTCTTTTCTAACGATTCAAAAGAATCAAATTTGTCACCTTCCTTCAATAAATTATCATTCTCCTCTTCTCTGTTTTGGTCTTCCTCTTTGCCCTCTTCGTTTTCATATTATTCTTCTGAATCTGAAGAATATATCATCAATATTAAAATAAAAAAAACAATTCTATGTTAAGAAATCTATATATACTTATATAAAAGAAAGTCATGTTAGTTACTCCATGTTAGATATGGTATCAAAATTAAACTAAGTAGAATATTCCACACGGTGTGGCAACACCGATGTCGTTTGATTGTGTCAAGTGTGTTCTTGCATGGAATGTATGTGAAGATAAATAAATCTGTTTTTCTAATATATCAATTCGAATTTATCATCAACAACCCATCACTCCACTTATAACTCAAGAACGGCTGAACCAATTTAGCTGAAAATTAGTAGGGAGGTAGCTTAGAACCGGGAGAAGGACATAGGGCTCTTTCAATTTATGCGTTTCGTATCGGACCGCTGCAGTGCCGCAGCGGTGCGGCGTCCGTTCCGCGAACGCCCGACAGCAGGTACGGACGCCGCGCTGTTGCCGCACCGTGCATTTTGTATGAAAACAAACGACCGGCCGTGCGCCGTACAACAAACGCACCGCTTCGGCACTGCAGCGGTCCGATACGAAACGCATAAATTGATAGAGCCCTTAGGGTAGTTTTTTACCGCGGGAAATCTAGTATAAAGCTAGTTAATATATATTTTTTATTAATTTAATAATTACTTACCCATTTTGTAAGATATTTTAAACAAGCTAAATAAATTCAAATTGAATTATTTTATTATAAAAATACTTAGTGACAGAATGACAGAAAATCAAAGAGAATATAATCACTAGAAATATAAGCAAAATTATTATAACCTCCTTGTGTTCACATTGGTGAACACAAGGAGGTTATCGAAACTTATTAAAAGAAAAGCTAATCATCCCCATTGATGTACGAATAAATAATAATTTATTCATACAGTATCCGTGCAAATAGTGACGTTCTTAAAAGAAAAGCTAATCATCCAGTACCCGTACGAATAAATAAAAAATTATTCATCCGGTACCCGTACAAATAGTCACTTCCTTAAATTTATTAGGTTGTTTTTAGGAGATATATGGAAATCACATGCAACTGTGTCAACGGTGATTATTTATTCGTGTTCCTCTTTGTTTTTCATTTAATACGTACACCGATTTTGATATATGAGAGTTGAGAACTTTAATGGTTTTACTCAGAGTTATAAATCTTAGCATACAAACCTACTGGCAAAATAACTTAATTGAAGTTTTGAACTTTCTTAAGAAGCCCACCTTCAAATGCCCACCTTGTCTTTATAAGCTTTAATTGTGTTCTTACAATAACCCTTTGTCGGTTTTAACAGCTGCTTCACGAGATTGGGGTGATGTTATTAGTATAAATAAATAAATAAATCATTTATTTTCTCAACACTTACAAATTTTTAACTTAACTTTACTTAATTAGTTAAATTAAAATAGCTTTATGTAGAACTATTCTGCAGTAAGTGTGAGACTGGTGCCTGCGATGGGTTTATAAAACCTGTAGTATACCGGGACCATATTTATGGCGATGATGCTTTTACAATGACTGACTTTGTATTATTTAATATCTAATAGATGTCTAATGGTTAGTTTTTCACTTTAACTGGCCTCAGTAGAAGCCTATTAGCCCGTAATCGCACTGCGTATAAATATATATTTTATGGTAACTTTCATAAGCATTCTTAACATTTAAAAGATATAAGAGTCACTCAGTTATCACGTTTGAGAAATGTTCATTTCCTAAAGCTGTAAACTATATTTATAAATTTCTAAAACTATTATCGCTTGACATGAAAACAGTACAGGAAAAGTAGTCTTGGACAAATCTAAGTTCTGTCCAAGTACCCTCTGTGGTGGTGTTGTGGGTTCGATTCCCGACAAAATTGAACGATAAGATAATATTTATTCTAAGTGTCTATGCGTTATCTATGTTTATGCTGGCTTCGAGCTTGCCACGGGGGCTGATGTTGGTGCGTGAATTGTCTAGCAATATTTATTATTTATTTAATGGGTTTACAGTCGACGTAACTATTAAACTAACCTCAAACTTAACTTATTTATCTTACAATGTATTGTCTTGTATGTATTAACGATTATCTATATCTCCAAAATAATTTACTCAACGAAGCTTTTCATGACAAATGATGAAAAACACCAGATTTAATATTCACAACTATCAGATGAGCGATTGGATTTCACAGTCAAAGGCGACGTATCCGATCCGAATGATGGATTATACTTGGTTAGTTATACGTCATAGTTGAGTGGTTGATCTGGTAGATAAATGTAAGTACATTATAAGTAGCATAGATAATCTATTGATGTTTAGTACTGAGAAACTTTATGCAAGTCACTTTGTGATTATTTATTTCACAAACACACATAATCACCCCTATTTACGTTCCAACTGCTTAGACTAGGCCTGAATTCACCACATTCGTCAAGTGTGTTGGTTGGTGAATAAGATACTTACCTAATACTTTCTTCCAATTATCAAAAGTAGCTCAGCGAACATTTTTCTTTATATTAAAAGATAGATAGATATAATAAATATATCAAAAAAGCTTACCATGAAGCTCGAAATGTTTCTGTGTAAATTGACCAGCAATATTTATAATAATATATTTTTTTTCTTACCTACTTTTAATATTAAAAAATTTAACGTGTTTAATGACATAATACCGATAAAAAAACTACATTTTCCGGATCAAAATCTCACATTGTGCGCTGGTTATTATATTATGTTTGTCCAATAACCTTTCGCGTTGTGGAATCGTGAGCTAAAGTCCATTTTCGACGTTCGTTCAAGCTCAAAAGATATGAACTTTCAAAGGAACTGAATACGCAAAATTTACCTTTCCGCACTTGTTTAAATCCTTCACGAGATCAAAAGATGCCTTTCGTGGTGACTGAAATGTTTACAACTCACTATTGTTTATTTGATCATTATTCATGTTCATTGTGATCAGTTTTGGTGAAAATATCCTTTTATGTAGCTTTCGTTGGAAAAATTTATTGAAAGGGCAGGTAAAGTACCTATCCGTTATAGGATGAGGTATCGAAAACATCTGTTGTTGCAGGTTATACACGATTGTTTTATGTATGGTAAATCACTAAAAATTTATGGAAATAAATGTAATAAATCCTTAGCATAAATATTTTTTTTCATTTATTTCCATTCGGTAGCCAGTGTAATTAAAGTCGTTGAGAAAGAAATATTAACCAAAACAATTTTACGATTTAATCTAGTTCACATTCTGTATTACACACAGCAACCTACGTACAATATAACTAATTTCAGGAGTATTTAGCAATATTGCTAAATACTCCGAAGACATGCAATAAGCTATATTTTCATATTGCTTATAAATATTTTCATATTGTCATATTGTCTTATGATTTGTATATGGACTACCATGGTCTGAAATAAATGATTTTTATTTTTATTTTATACCTTTGAAAGAAAACCACCACCACATACCTACAAGATAATTTCAGGAGCTTTCAGTACTGTCAGCGCCTGAAGGCTAGCTTTGTACGCACGTTCTTAATCCGAAATTCCGAAGTTACGCAAACCCCAGACCCAGCCCTTCCATTCATACCAGCAGACTTCATCGGAAATTTGGTATGTATGTAGGCAGAGAGACTTTCTCCCGGTGAAATGACGAAGGGGGGGCGACCTTGTTAGAGGGAGGCTGGCACCTGCGCGCGAGTCTATCGCACTTGTCTGTTAGTTGCGTGTGCGCATAGCCGCCTTGGGACCTTGTGACCACGTGTTGTGAGAACTGATTGTGATTGTGGATCGTGTTTTGCTATTGCTTTTTGGAAGAATACGGTATGTTTTTGCACTATTTATGCTTCTTTCGTGGACTTTAGGACTCGGCAGCTGAAGGGTGAACACAGATAGGGGTAAAAAAGCTTCCTTCCATGAAAAAGGTGTTTTGGAAGCAAGTCGCTGACATCCAAAGGGAAATGTCACATGGTGCCTTTGGATCAACCTGTCAATCAATATCTTCCGAATCTGTTATCGTCTTCGGTCGCTTGACTTCAATTAATTGGGTCAGTATTCAAAGTAAGATAAAAAGTATTTGTAAGCGAAGACCGAATTGTTGAAAGTTACTATGCTAATTTTAAGATTTTGAAATATTAATCAAACTAATTCATAGTAGGTATGTGTTTACTACAATTGCGCTACTGATATAGACGAAAGCTTTCAAGTTATCAAGAGGATACTTTAAATTATAAGTTAATAGGTATTTATTTATATTTAATGTACAAACAAAAACCTTATTAACTTGATTTTGACTATGTATATAGTTATAAGTCTTCGTCACAGTTCATATTGTTACGCGTGCAAAGCCGCATGGCGGTCAGCTAGTATAAATATACTGATATTCTAAAGTACAGCATATTATGTAGCGTAATTACTTTAATTTTATATTGGTACATAAGCTTGAAAAATTATCTATTACCCATTTCAAGCATTTTCTGATATAACTTTTGTTAAAGTGGCGCTACAGTTTAATTATGTTAATGGTCAACCTACTTATTACTAATACTAACCTTTAGTTATCTTAACTGATAAGAGATATTATTATGAGCAACTTTCTTAGATGCTCTTGACACACTAATTCTCATCTTCTAAACCATTGACCTCCTTATTCATAACACCGAAGAATAAATTAGCGAAGAGATTTTGAGCATGCATTTTTTTTAAGTTTTTTTTTATTTTGATAACTTCTATCGTAACAATCCCTCTACCGCGTTGGGTAACAGTACTAATAAGTCATCCCGGAGGAGCCGTGTTGGTTAAGTGGGAACACACTAGACTTTCATTCCAAAGGTCGTGGGTTCAAACACCGCAGCGCACCTCTTGATTTTACGCCTTGAATAATGTATGTGTGCTTTGAAAACACGTGCTCTAACGGTGAAGGCAAACATAGTGAGGAAACCGGCATGATCTGAGAATTTTAAAAAGTTTAAAGAACATTTGTGCCATTCACCAACTCGCACTTGGCCAGCATGTTGAATTAAAGCCTAATCTCTCGTCAAGAGAGAAGTCCTATGTCCCAGCAGTGGATACGTAAATAGGGGGTCAAAAAGTCATCCATACTGTCGTCCCACTACTGGGCATGGTGTCCCAATAAATCCCATAATAGGCCTTGGTTAATATGATATTTATAATCACCACGCAGGGTTGTTGCTGATGCAGGTTTTTGACACATCAGCGGATGCAGATGCTGATGCTGATTTTTGATCTTGACATCAGCGGATGCTGATGCTGATGCTGATTTTGGCTAAGTGCGTGTCTGATCAAGTTTTCCTCCTTTCATCATCGAAACGGAGTCTTGATAAATTATGCCGTGCAGAGTTCCGTCCCCAAAGAGTGCCAACGGGGCCCTATTATTAAGCATCTGCTGTCTGTCTGTCTTTCTTTAGTTGATTGTAATTTTCTTTTTCAATTTAAAGTTTGTATTCAATAAAAAAAAAGTGTCCAAGTGCGAGTCTGAGTCGCCCATGTAGGCTTCCGCAGCAATTGTTTAATTATGAAATAGTTTATGACTTTGTAAAAAAGAAAATTTCGACGTTATTTTTAGCTTAATCATCCGCTTATTTTAAAAGTTAGAGGGGGGGGGGGGGGGCACTCATTCCACTTAAGAAGAGTCTCTCGACCAAATTATTTAGTTTAGAAATAAATGCTGTTAGAAATCATAATATTATTTTGAAGACCTAGAAGATTCATAAATATCCCACACGTATGGGTTCGATGAAATGTTATTTTTAAAGTTTCGGTTCTAAGTTTGGGGACCCCTAAATGTAATTAATTTTTTATCAATTGTTTTATGAAATCTTAGCGCGGTTCACGGAATACATCTGATTATTAAATTTCAGATTTATAGCTCTTATAGTTTCGGATAAAACGGCTGTGACATATGGACGCACGGACGGACGGACATCTTTAAGGGCCCGTTTTTGCCATTTGGCTACGGAACCCTAAAAAGTTAACATTGAATCAATTTAATCAATAGAACCTACATGAAAAATGTGGTTTCACTAGTGGGTTGGTATTTAATTAAATAAAACATTGTTTATAATATTGTACTACAATACTACTGACGCGACTTATTTTAATTACACGGACGAGCACAAAAACCTGTATTTTATCTCTACGCAATGTGTAGTGCAACGAATAAACAGGTTTGAGCTTGTTTACCTAATTTGTACAAAAATGCGCGTTAAGCCCAACCGTTTCGGACAAGTTGCGATTCGAACATCAGCATTGTAAATCAGCATCGATCGATGCGGATGCGGATGCTGATGCTGATGTCTAATTTAATGCTGATCATCAGCGGATGCTGATGCTGATGCTGATATCAGCAACAACCCTGCCACGCTTACGAATCGGGCTGTTGATCACAGTAACTCATAGTAAGTAACAGTAAATGTACTGGTAAATCCTTATGTCCATAAGACGACCCCCACAGAAAAAGAAGAATTAGTTATATTCTTAAGCCAGCGCCACATGACAAACTTCTAAGTAGTTGGTCATTTTTTAGTTCCATTGCGTATATTATACCTTTTAATTAAAGCACTTACTTACACAATTTTTAAGTTGTCTTGCGGAGTAAGTAACAAACAATATTATTTATATTTAATTTTATATTCATAATCACGGACAAAAATGGCGCGTTTATTTATACTTATCACTAAAATCATAACCAATTCATTAAAAACAGTTAGTCAATAAATATTCAATGCCCTTTAACATGCAAAAATAAACACAAATAGTCGAAGATTTGAATTTCAAATCACATAATTATCATATCCGAACTTACCAGCTTTCGGATACCGGATCTTGTGTTTTATTCAGAGCGAGCCCTACGATGTGTGTTAGTCTGTCAGTAACCCAGCCAAGCCAAAGTAAACCTAATAAGCTTCAAGAAATGCTGTAGAGTCAAGCTGTTTTCCTAGTAAAGCACCGCCCGCCCGAAGAAATTTTCCACTAACGAGTTTTTATCGCTCGTCAGAAAAGCTCAGTTTTAATTGCAACAACTTTATAATCATTACCTATGTTTAAACGTTTTAAATCTGCTTTTAAGCAAGTTTGTGTACTATAAGCTATTTTTAGCAATTGCTTATAATTTTTAGGCTCCTATAATATAATTCTATAAAATCATTATCTTTTCAGCCGTTGTTGGACATATTTTGCAAGGAAATCTAGTTGTTTTGGTCGGACGCAACTTGCATCCACTTGGATGTACATTTTGACCCTTGCACATTCTAGCCTTTGAACAATTTAACATGTTGACTGACATTCAATATCAATACCAATATATGATAGCCTAGTAAGATTTTATAATACAACGTATAATTTACGACTATTAATAACGAAATTTTTAACAATTAGTTTCGGTTAAGAAACGTTAAACTATGGTTTAATTTAACGACCGGGAGAAAGTTCAGTTTGAACATTTTAAATTATTTGAGAAGGGAAATAACTTAACGCCCAATAAAAATGTGTGTGAACAAAAATCAATGATACTATATCAATTTGTTTTTCATCATAAGAGGTTTGGAATATTACATAATATACATTATAGGTACTACATGTTCACTAGCTTCAGCAAAGTATTTGTTTCTGCATTTTGATGAAAATTTTGGGAAAAAAGGTTAAACCGCGGTAAAAATTAGCCCGTTTTAGCTTCCCTTACTGGAAGCCAAAATTAAGAAAACATGAGAATAAAGCGTGCAAAGCCGCGTTCGGGTCAGCTAGTATTTTATAATTCTCTAATAACTATGTAATTCTGTTATATGAAAGCAACTAAATAGAGCTGTCAACACGTTATTAGCATTACTTTCAACCCAAGTTGAAAATTATTCCGTTTCTCTGCAAATCAAGTAAAACCCAAGTATTACTTAGATCTCGACTTAGCTAAAACCATAACTTATTATTAGATAGTAAGCACGCATGTGCAAATATAGGTATTCGTATACTGTCTAGTTTCTAGGTAATATATGCGTCTTATACATAATTGAAGGATACAAGTAAATTATAGACAGTTATTCAAAGCTGTGCTGTACTCGCACCACCGTACTAGTAGGTATCACCTTTTCCTGTATGGGTTTCTAAAGCAATTAAGATATGAAGACTGGAGACACGTGCCCATTATTGGGATAGATAGATATATGGAAAGAAAAAAAGCAAATAAATCTCAAAAAAAATTACACTAGTTTCTCTACGTTCGATAGGATAACGCGAAACGTATTACTTATAACTCGCTTATATGTCAAGTTATATGTAGTTCATTGTGTCTATGGAAGATAATTTGTCTTGCTAAGCCCATTAGAAATCTTAATCTTACTGAAATTAATTGTATTTTTTATGCCATTATAAATAGTATTTTCTTAGATTTAGTCATAAACTTTAGTACGAGTTTCATTGAAGAGAAAGCGTTTTTAGTTTCAGTCACGATAAAATAATGTTTCAAACAAAATTTAGCTTTAACATTTATCTATGAAACAATCGGAAGCGAATAGGCATTACAAAATTGTATCTTTAACAACGTATAATACTAATCATTCCAGTATTATTTGTAGGTCTATCTATTAATGCGAAGTGTGAAAGTCAAAAGTTTAAACACAAAGGTTTTAAAAGGTTAAAGGTTTTGTATTGTCATAATGAAGACGATGACAAAAAAATACGTAGATGTAATAAAAATACATAATTGAATAAAAAATAACAAATTATCTTCTTTGACTGCGCAATTGCATCATTTTCAAAGAGCCTGTCTCTTTGAAAATGGTAATGGAAAACTATGGTACAGAGGATGATAGATCGGCACCACACATGTAGTATATTTAAAGCATTGTTGTTTTCTTTTTAATTAGATTTAGCATCATCCTTTTGCGAATTTAACCTTCACCCAAACACACCCAGATAAAAATACAATAGAAAATTATCAAAACATCACACGATTTTCAACGATATTGTAAATCTAGTAAAAGTTTTAAATTCTCAGCGGAATTTTCTTGACACGTGGGAACGAATCTATGCTAATTAATGCTAAATGTTGGGAGCTTTTTTGTTTGTGTGCTGTTTTTGAGATCGTAAAAATGGAAAGTTGTTGAACTTGTAACTATGTATAACTAGTTAGGTTTATTTTCGAACGTTCTTTTATCGTAAATAAGTAACACTTATGCGTGATCTATATTAATCTTAAGTTATTTACATTTTAATTTATTTATATTATTATGTAGTTGTACATAAAACCTGCAACTCTCTTAAACCTCTCTTCACACATGGATTGCTATTAGAAAATTATATAAGTGTAAGCTCGTCTTTTTAACATGCTTTTACGTTTTGGTGTACGAGTATGTAATAAAGAATTTTTAATTAAACATATTTATAACATTATAAGTATATGTTATGTATGTAGCGTTAAAAAAGTTTCCGTAGACTATTATTTTAGGCGAACGTGTAAAAACATTTCAAAGCATTTCTAAACGTGATAGGCGCATCGTATGTCCTGCCAATAACATAGTAATTTTTAATAGTTTAATTTTTTTCAACGAGCTGACCTTCCCGCGGTTTCGCTTGCTTAAATTTTTCATATTTCTACTACATCAAACACATAAATAACTAGGTAGTGTATACCCGCAAAACCTCAGACACATAGACATCCCGAAATTAAAGGGTTTCTTCGATTACGGAACCCTAAAATTGACAGCCAAGTATGTAGAATAAACAAGTGGCTAGCGAATAACTATAGGTACTGAAACTGGTTGAGAAAGTCACCGTGTCGGGTCAGGCAGACGATTCGTAAGCAACTTATTTGTGTTAATAGTTTACTATTAAATATGACGCCTGCGCTGTTCATCGATTATATTGATTTTTGATTTATTAATTAGATACGAAAATATATTGCTGGAAAATGTTTGACTAAGCAGGTGGCAGGCTCTAACTAAAGGTACCACCTACCTTTAGAGTTTTGGAATGTGATGCCGATCGATCTCGGTCTATGTATAATATGACGGTCGTTGTCAAACCTATACCAGGGTATAGGGCCTTTAACTTTTGTCTTTTTTGTAGCTAAGAACATAATATGTGCATAATATGAAATGCAATAAATAAATGGTAAATTTAACTGGTTTTAAACCGCGTTACCATAATGATTATACCAAATCCGCCAAAATGCGTTCTGTTGGGGAGTTAATGCGTTCTGATGGGGAGACCAATCTTTATTTGATATCATCTGCACCTTTTTATTTGACTCTATTTTTTAAATAAAACAATACATAAAAATCATGAAATCTACATTATCAACATCAGCGAATGTAGACGCTGACAAAAGTCAGTATCTTATAAATATTTAAAGGTAATAAATAGAAACCACAACAATCTAATTTGATTCATTTTTACACAATAGACTAAATTAACCGTAAATATCCCAATTGTTTGATTCCAATTAGCACGCATGACTTAACATTGTCAATGTGAATAGGGTTGCCAGTTGCCAGACACTTCTGATTTTAACACGTATTTTAAGATCCCAAAAAAGTTTTTCAAGCTCTGTATTTGTTTTTATTTTTGTTCCCTCAGAACTAATGAACGGATGAATCGATTTGTAAGGTATTTTTTTTATTTAAAAGGTAGTGTGGTCCCATGTTTTTAAAAGTTTTACCCTTAATTTGGTAAAGTTCTGTCTATACAGTTTGAAGTCGTTTTATCGTAAAAAGATTACGTAATAATTAGTAGACTCAGACGGTCTTTCGGCCGGTCGAAAAGTTTTGACTACTTTATGACTCAATTCGTTACTAACTAATTGTTCATGTTATATATTATTTTGATATACCTACCTAGTTATATAATGTGATTTCAAAATGATTGAAGCTTACTTGCATTTATTTTAACCTGACAACCCTAGCGAGAACGACATGTGATTCTGCCACAAATATATTCATATTTGTGTAATACTAATTGACTTTCTATTATTTTATTAATTGAGATATATTATCATCATTTTTGTGTAGATATTAAAAGTATTTCGTTTCATAAACTATGTGACGACTTCTTAAATGAACGAATATTATAAGTACCTAATTGTTTCTAGATCTATAATGTTACCAAATCACACCACCTGTGTAAATCTCATAATATGCAGGGCTTTTGATCTTCGTGCCCATTTACAAAACATGACTTTCTGACTTGTCCATGTAAATCCCTGTGTTTCTATGGAAATACAGTTTTTGACTTTGACTTGGAAACCCCATATGAGTGCCACTGTTTCATACGATTACGTTTCATTGAGTCGGCGACCTGATTACATAGCAGCGAAAGTACTCAACCATTCAATATTTGGACGTGTTTTTGTTCAGCGCCTGAAGATTTTCTTCTTCTTAAATTTAGGCTTAACACTGGGCTACTAGTGTTTATTTAAAAGGCCTACGCGTTAGGCTGTAATTATTTTTCATACTTATAATTCATAATTTGAAGCCCACGTTAGCCTACTATTTGTCGGTTCTTGGTTTAGTGAAAACAATAACTGAATATTTTTTTAATCTATTATGCACCTTAGTAATTTTCATATTATGAACGAGATTTGTTTAGTATATTAGAGCAGTCAGAAAATAGGAGACAGGAATTAAAAAACCCAGTAACAAAGATTCTTAAAAATCTAACAAATCACTGACAACAAATCAAAACTAACATAACATATCTATCTCAATTCCTCATAAGACCCAATCATAGGTCAACTACCTTTTACCTTGCTGTGCGTTCCGAACAAGTTTGAAATCGTGCTCACCGGACAAACAAAAGACATTTGTAAAGGCAATTAGAGGCCTGTGATTGAACGGGCACGATTTAACTTTCCCCAAAGATATGTACCTTATTGATACATCGGTTCCTATGAAGTGTGAACAGGAAGTTCTTGAGTTAATGTGACTTCGGGACTTGAAACTTTCACCGTTTAACTTCCAGAGAAAATGTCTTTTTCTTTACTTTTTTTCCAATAATTAATGATACTAATGAAACAACAGCAAAGAGAAATGATACAGACGTTGGTGTATTAAAGCTAAGATGATATTGTGACCGTGAGCCGTGTTAGCTAAGTAGGAGCACATTCGACTTTCATTCCGATTGTAGTGGGTTCAAATCCACACATTTTTTTTAATTATAGAAAAATTAACAATATAATTAAAGGACAAACAGACTTGGTCTGTCTAAAAATATACAATACAATACAAAATTATTTATTGTTACACCACATTACAAAGAGATACACATAACAATACAGTGAAACAATGGGCGGCCTTATCGCTAATAGCGATTTCTTCCAGGCAACCATACGATGGAACAAATATACTTAAAAAAACATATTTATAAAATTGGTAAATCATTATCCGACATCAGTGTAAAATTGGTTCAATTATCAAGATTAACATACCAAATTGTAGCCATAAAAATAATTGACTTGGATAGATCAATCTCAATTACTTGCCATCAACAATCGAACATTCCGATCAACAAATGAACGTCATCTGCTAATCCATCCGGTGTAGTCACGTACGATCATCGATACACGCTCATCGATATCGATATCGACATGTAAACATCGACAGTCGATAACCACTAATTAGTCGGATGGTGAAAGTTACCGACCGACTGACCAAAATGCGAGATGAAATTTCGGCGTTGATTTTAGATCGATTCTACTTTCGTTTTTGACTACTCGATGTTTTGATTTATTTTATGGATACGTAGAAATTTACACGTGCGTTAGTTATGATATACGTCTTCATTTCATTGATGATGTATTTGGTGCTTATGTGTAGATATTTAAATTAACATTTGACTAATACGTTCCTTGACTATCCTTCACATGCTAAGAAATATAAATAAGTAATAAATATTGCTGGAAAATTCACACAGAGACAATTTTATTATATTAATTGTTATTATTTCAATTAATATGATAGGCATTTATTCCGACAGAAATAATTATTTAAAAAAAACTTCAGTCAAATTAAAAACGTGTTATTTAAAAGTCGATTTAGAACAGTAATCTAACTAAATAGAGTCGGGGATAAATTAACATTCAATGTTTCTATGATGAACCAAAAACGATAAATTTAATCATAATAAGGTTCAACAGTAATTATAGTATACAATTCCCACATACTTGGATGTCTTAGAACCAGACGGCCCGTTAGTGCGACAATGAGACACAATAACAAGTAGGTACTGGGAACCATCATAAACCCAGTTTTCAGACCCGATGGCATAGAAATGTAAGTACGTATTTATTAGGTTCAATCGTAACTTGGTATTGTCTTCTCTGAATCTATTTTGCGGCATTTGATCTGTTGTAAATTGCTATCATGTAAGACATCTACTCACTTAAGTGTAAGTGACCCATTTGGTTGTCACTTTAGTGTTAGTTCCTAGAGATTGTCATGAAGTTTGTCGGTTAGGACTATCCTGTATGACAACCACTATTCATTATACTTAACGCACTAGTAGTGTCTTACAGGATAAAACATTTACAACTGAGTAAGTATTATATTTATTGATCTTGTGTAAGAGCCCTCAGATTTTATTACCTACTATAATTTGGCATAAACATGAATTTCATCAAACAATTTAAATCTTTGTGTGTTATTTACATATATATTTTTTTCATATGATGTATATAATTAATTTATCTTGAAGATGGCTATAAAAGATCTATTCAAATGCCTAGCCTTAACAGTTTTTTTAATCTTCTGGATTACCTACCGCTAACTAATGTTTGTTAGTTCTTATTCTGTCTAGGTCTACCATGTTGCTAAGACTTCCAACCTAAGTGAAATCAATTATTGCCATAGAAATATAACAGAAAACCTACAAAGTTAACAGATAAAAGCAATATTATTATAACAACACATATTTTCGAGCAGAATGAGCCGGTCGGTGTTACGATTAACCCAGTAATAGTAGGTAATAGCGAAAGCAAAAGTGCCTTCATTGTGTCATTGACCACGGAATGGGCTCTGTTGATTGTCAGAATCAATGAAAGCCAATTCTACATTCACCGTGAAATTGATTCTACACACATATAGGTTTTCATTTTTATGAGATATTCTCACGGTTTATTTTGTTTTATAAAAAAAGAAATACTTATTTTATGAACAGAACGTTTTTCAATGAGCGTTGTTTTGTCCCCGATCTAAGAAGTCATATTATTGCAGACATATTTTTTTATTTGCTCCAGTTTCTGTCTCTTTCACTTACACAATCAATGTCATTCATCTGTCTTCTTCACGCGTCACTTATCACAAGTGGCTCAGTTATTGACAGGTTGACAGTGGCAGACGGATCCTCAAATTCATAATAGTGACAGTAGCAGAGAAAGTGTAAACAAACATACACTTTCGTTTGGGAGCGTACAAATATAAATTAGCTTTTCTATTATGTAGATAGGCTCTTAACTTTTTCTATGACAAAATTTTATTTTTTATGGTAATTAGATGATTTAGAATTGAATATTTGCATTTGAATAATGATAAGTTTAACCAATCGGCTGTTGACCGATTTATGTATTCATTTGTATTGTGACAGTTGATAGGAGTATGCTAATGTGATTGTGTAATTTTGAAAAGTGAAAGGTAATGCAAAAAGCTTAAGTACCTACATAGATTCACTTTCCTGTTCGATTTTGTCACTATTATTGACGAAGATATATTTTTTATATTATAACGCGTTGCCATCGGAAAATAACTTGTAAATAAACTTAAAATTTATTTTGTTGTAAAATAATTTGCGCTCCTATCCTTTGCTTTATCGGTGAAGGAAAACCCCGTGAGGAAATACGCGGCTAATTGCCTCCAGACTTTATTAACTAGTTCTCTTCTCTGGAGACCGAACACGCTGAGACGGTATTAAAGTATTATTTCCACTTCTGTTAAGAGTGTCGATAAGTTGAAAAGAAAAATGTTATGTTGTGTATTATTATGACCTATATTGATATTTATTTATCGATATTGATTTTATCAAAGACCTCGTGGTGGCTACAATGTTACCCATAAGTACCCTCCCTACATGATACCTAGTGCCTTACTAGGCGGTCATTGTCGCCAAGTATGTACCTACCTATACTTCGCGACAATGACCGCTTTCTTTGGTGTTTCGCGGCCTCGGCGCAGGGTCATTGAACTCCTGATCTAGGAAATTGACCAAGTCAGTTTTCAAGTTAGAAATAACGTAATTCTAGAGTTTTCTATTGTAAAAGAAAAATATGTTAGTAATAAAGCTTTTTTAATCACACGTTTTGTCAAACAAATTTATATTTCACTTTCAAAATTTTCGTGAGTTATACTATTCATTTTGTACAACGGGAATTACTCACGTATTTCTGACCTCACTCCTCCTGATAAAGACTGCTCTTGTTGTGGTCGAAACGTCGAGAGTTGTTTAACTCATTATGTAAATACGTGAGTAATTCCCGTTGTACAAAATGAAATTTATATTTTGATGTAGACATATAAAATAGAAATACACATATTTTACAATGTGTAACCTTACCTACGCAAAATCTCTTTAAAAAACAATCCAGCTCAAAGTGACTTTAAACTTGTTACAACTCTATAAATAAACGCCCACATTTTGACACTTCATTCATAAATCTAATCTCGACTCATAAAAACGCAGATGATAAATTTCATTGAAGGGCCTTCTAAGCGGGTCAAAGAGTGAAAGTAGCGACATCTCAAATTATTGCTGTAACATACACCCTGATAGAAAGCGTTTTAATTTATTTTTTGTTTTTATTACTTATATTAACTTTCTGCTATGATCATGGCTTAGTTTTTGTTATTTAAAGAAGCAAATCACATTGATCTTTTGAAAAAGCAGCATTATCTTACAAATACATTAATAAAGGCTAGATAAGATAAGTTTTCAACTAAATAAATAACTACGATCATTAAATTTGTATCTACTGTTTGCAATTTTTACACAGACGTCTGTCTCATTTTCTTAAATTAATTATTGGCACTCAATTGGTCAGCCGGGTTTATTAAAAAACCATAAAATGATGTATCAAACTTCACACGATAACTTTTACAATCAGAACGACCATAACGCCGTTTCGCTACAATCGCCGTCCAATCTTCGCAAATGGACCACTTTATGTTCGGTATTTTGCAAATTGACTTGTAATTAATTTCTCGCTGTAAAACTGCCTTAATTTTCTCGTTGCGGTGTGGATTTACGCGTAACGTTTAATATTCTTGATTAAAATGCAAACAGCTGTTTAAATGTAACTTAAAAACGTTACTTTGATAATGGAGCACGAATATTTATTAATGGTCTGTAAGGCCATTAATAAATATTTATGTTTTAGCCGAAGTCTTGTTTTACTAATTTAATTAAAAAAGGTTTATTGAAACAGCTATTACGACACGATTTTATTAGAAATCATTTCAAAATAGGTCCTATTATACTATTAAAATCGTTGAGAAGATTAAGATTATTTAGTCTCTCAGGCTCACTTTCAAAACTGTGAAACCGTATACCGATATTTAATGTTAGAAATGTGTAGGTATGTTTTAGACTTTTAGAGTTTTTAGACACTAACTAAGACTATGATTAGGTAATAAGTCAATGCGATAATGATAATCGCAGTGTCATTGAGATTATAGGTTCGTTTGATTTTATAACTCAATCATTTTTATGGCAGTTTTTCATAACGATAATGGGTTTTGATTCGATGACTGATCAATCGGTATCCGCTGCTGTACAAAGGCCTCTTAAGATGTTTATAATTTGAAGTTAATTCGATCGATACAGGCTTACATCCTCCATAAACCAATAATTACAACATTCGCGGTTAACACCAACTCTACGTTATATTTTTTATGTTTGACTCCAAATTGTATGATAAAAAATATCTATGTATGTATTAATATTATATTACGTATATCAGAAATCTAGCAAGCGTAACACAAGATTCGAGCTTACCACGAGGCTAGATGTTGCTGTGTGAATTGTCCGGCAATATTTATTTATTAAAAAATAATAATTGGGCACCTTAGACCACCGCGCCTTATGATCTTATTCATGATCAGTGGTACACCCTTTAATTACGAGCCGACAATGCCATCGGAATGCATCGCAAAAACCGCCTCAACTTCCACTTACCACTTTCCCCCGCTTGCCCCACTTGCCCCACTTGCCCCAGGAACGCCCAAAATATTCGGTGATTTAAGTCTTTACTTTCGACTCCTGCCAATTAAGTTGGGTACGGGTTTTGTTGTGCTACAAGCGGTATGGTGCTGGGTGTTCTGTGGCCTATAGTCAATTCAATTATGACCTGATCTTATATGTTATAAAGAAAGTTGCGTACAGTACCTACTTTTATAGCTTTGATGATAAACGGATTATTATGCGCCGGCATGGGTGTCGGATTGTGTGAGATAAACACGATAATAAGATTTATTAGATACGTGGGTGTCCAAATTCGAAGCAGTTTTAAGCACAAGTCACCTCTTTCAAGTGCTACAAAGTTGGTACAGTGAAGAACTCTACCTATCTTTCGGTAAACAGTTACCTAAGTCGGTCTGACAACTCCCACATAAATATTGCTAGACAATTCGCACAATTGTCAACATAAATTGTGAATTATACTAGCGTTTTTTCCTTCAGAAATAAGTCCTGAAATAATAATCATATGCAACTATGTAGTATGCATAATTGTGCACCGTTACATTCACTACCGTTTAGAGTATTAAAATCAAAATCTCTAGGCGCTGTCAGTGTCACAGCCTGCCGTCTCGTTCGCTGGTACGTCATTCGCATTTTAGTGCTCAACCGTTCGTCACGTAAAATTGCGAAAGTTTCGCACTAGTAAAATAAACAATTGTGAACCAATATAATTACGTTTTATCATGGCCAAAACAAGTTTAATTTGCCATTCTTACGTAGGTGATCAACTACAAATCATAAAATTTGTTATAAAAATCCAAGTTGAGTCCAAGTGACTCGGAACCAAATCATACCATTGAAAAAGGTAAGTCAATTTATTATTACAAATATGCTTAGCTATTTTGTGGGCATAGACAACAAAAATACATTCGGGCTGATCGTCGGACAGTCTCATAATTATGATGTCATGCCGCACTACCCTCATCTACAATGTAGGTTATTGAAAGCTTATGTACCTAGCTCATATTGTGCGCAAAGACAATAAAAATGCATTCGAGCTGATCATCGGACAGTCTCATCGCAACAATGATGTCGTAACGCGCTACCCGCATTTGCAATGTGGTTTATTGAAACGTCAATTTATTATTACATGCGTACCTACTTATGTAGTTCATATCGTGCGCAAAAACAACAAAAATGCATTCGAGCTGATCATCGGACAGTCTCATCGCAACAATGATGTCATAAAGCGCTACCCGCATTTAAAATGTGGGTTATTGAAAACAGATACTGTGTTAGTTTCTGTGTACAACAATACGTATTTATACTAATAATGTACTATGATAGTCATACAATGCATTCGAGCAGTATTCAGGACTGTCTCATCGCATATTGACTATCAAATTAACAAGTTAATGCACTCGAGCTGATCTTTGGGCTGACTCATCGCATTTGTACAACATAATTTAGAAGATAATTATATCGAGCTGTTCTATGGGCTGTCTCACTTATTCTACTTCCCTCATTGCATCTGGACATGGAGTTGATGAATATAAACCCCATAGATTGGGGAGTTTGTGTATCCACCACACTAAAAGGTTTGTTAGCGGCAAATTTAATTTACCACAGTGAGTTGAAAGGTTAAGTACCTACACAAATGACGCTGCAGCCTATCTTCTGATAAACATATCCCTACGTCGGTTTGACGAAATCTATGGGAAAATATTGGGTGGCACTATTATTAGGCCATCGCCATACGGCACTTTGGGCAAAACAAAACACAAGGATAGATTTGACATTATTACAGTGTAGTGTTACACAAGTAAAATTTATTTGATACATTCGGATATACTTTTGGGTTTATCCTCTGTGTAATTATTAAATTGTTTTAAATTTTATACTTAACGTCCACTTATTTGAAAAATAATATGGAATAGAGTAGTTCTACTTGGTGATTTATGCATAGTAGGTAACTATGCATAATACCTACCTAATTTTGCATTATAAATAATACAAACAATCACCATTAGATATTTATCAAGATATCATAATTATCTATTATGTATACCATGTATACCTATAATACCTATGTTTTATTATTATTATTACTACATCCTGCAAGTTGTAGATTTTCCTGCAAAAAATGTTTCCTTCCATACGTATCCGATTATTTTGGGATTGAAGCGAACTTTATAAGCAAACTATAAAGTGGTTTACTTGTGACCAACATACGCAACTTTATAAATATTAGTCTTGTAAAACAATAAGAACGAGCTATGAAGAAGTTTACAAGGGTGAATTATGAAATATTCAGCATTCTGAATCTGTTATTAGGTTTTTTCAGTACCTCTGATGCAAACTGGCTAATCTTACAAAGAAACAGCCAATCGCATCGAATAATACTGCACGTCGAGAAGTCTACATCCGTAGTCCAGTACATCCGGGACGCCAGTGCAGCAGTGGACACACCGCCGACACAGCCGCCGAGCATAAAGGAGACGAGGTACCCAAAAACCATCGACCGTATTTCCGACATCAATAATAACCCATAGTAACTACCATCTTGGTACAGATATCTGCTTATAAACAGATGTTTTTATTTTTTAAACAGTCGTTTTAACATTCGGTCCGCCTCTTGGTGAGACCTAAGTACAAAACTAAAGGTTTGTGTACAATAATAATATAATCCAGCATTGAAGGATCGCAGCAATCAAGACATCGCAGCGTGCTCAACTATCTTATATTACTATAAGTTCATTCCTGGAATCCTTTTAAAATCCATACCGAATTGAAATGTGCATCTTAAATATAAGCTGCTATGGTGTGCGAAAGAAGATTCCGCCCCGCGGCACCAGCCGCATTATGACCGATGTACATATCGGGTCAAGACCAAGCGTGTTTTACCAACATGAAATATACAAACCTACTTGGCTGTATGCTGTAGGGTGCGCCATCACTGGCAACTAAGAAATTATTGACAGTTTTCATGTGTGCATGTCGGAGAGTTTTTTCTACGCTACCTACGTCCATTGAGTTACGGATAATACGTACAACTATTTCCAAATTCTCTCTCAATGTGATACACTAACGTGTTTACATGACACAAAATATAATTATGAATATTCTGCTGTTAAGTGTATAGTAACTTCCTAAAGTTATGAACCATGAATCGCTTCAGATAATCTACTATTAGCGTTGCTATATTTTTAATATCATTTTATATAATAATAACTATGTATCAATGTAACCGTTTCAAACTTACATAGTTATTATGTAAACTATATATTATTATATATAGTTTTATAACTGATTTCTATAATAATGTCTAAGACTGGGTTAGCTAGAGACCTATTATGAATTCAACTTCGTTTGAATATAAATCCAGGGTTTCACAAATACATGTTATTGAGTTAAATCCCATGATTTCTGTTTTACACCCACGGGATGCATCAGCTGTCATGCAATGGAACACATCGCATTTTTAAATAAATTAACATCTGGATAAAGTTTTCAAAATGTAGAATATGAAATAAGTTGGTATTTTCAACCACTGCATAGTCGGTTTTCTATTGTGCACTTGCCCAGAATTTTATTGCCTTTTATAAGCCTTAAAATTGCATATTTTTATTTTCTTCATTCGACAAAAATAATGGTAGCTCCACGCTACCCTATAATCATTTTAAGGAATTTAAAATGACAATACTATAGATTAGAGTTGTATAGTTAATTCTGGCGCCTCAACAACGGGGTATGGGTCGTGTAATTGTAGAGAAGGTAGACCTTGGTCGAAATATGATATAAATTTCCATACAGATAAAGCTGCAAGTTATCTACTACCATTATAGGTTAAATATATATATATATATATATATATAATTCCTTTTTTGCATCCATACATCAATAGAATGAGAGAAAACCAGTCTCCCATCTAAGTGAATTGAACTATCGACAGTTCGTCGACAGAAAAGGAAACAGTCACGACTGAGTCCTCGAAAAACGTTACTAAATAAGTACCTAAACAATCAATTACCCCAGATCTTTTTGCCTTTTGCAAATACAAAAAAAAAAAAAAAAAAAAAAAAAAAATGTGACTTGTAAGGTCTAGAATAAGTGTCTAGGACACGCCTGACATCTTCCTTTTACGTTGTCATGGGCTAAAATAGTTTTATACTACGTTTCTACGGTTTCTTTTTGACTCTCAGTTAAACAATTATTTACAAAACCGAAGAAGAGGCTTTATTCCCCATTGGTATATTCAGCCGTTATATCTGTTATTTAGAAACTTTTTACATAATAATTAATCTTAATGGACCAGCAACAATAACGTGTTAATTTAATTTGTTGTCGCTAAGACAATTATACATATATTATCTCCACCATACGGGGACATCAAAAATAATCTCTACCAAGTATGTAGCACAATAGTTGTCTGGGAAGGTCGTGTATATTTAAATATATATACATACAAACACATTTGTGAAGTTAATATTTCTTACAGTTTTGAGAGTTGTTTACAACAATCTATATTATATAATTCTTTTCACCACAGTTATTTAACTTTACATACAAAATTGTATCTATACTCAATAGCAACAAGAAAGCGTTCCTATTGGTACTCCTTTGAATAGTTCAATCAAACATATTTTCAGACGATCGGATACATGAATATTCGATCACAAGTTTAAATCCTCTATGGATGTTTTGGAGTTTGCTCCCTTGTAAATAAAACTATCGATTTCAGTAAAAAATAGTATAAAAAATGTCTTACTGACTTTAGAAAGGTTTTTGGTACTAGTAAACCGAATAGAATCTAAATAAATTTTGATATGAGTATGATCGTTTATCACCAGTGTATCTTATTGGCGTTTGAGAAAGCCCTTTATCTATGAATAAAATCATAGTAAAGCCACGCATTAACAGCTATATTTAAACATTATGTAATTACTAATGTTTAAACATTATGTTATTACTAATTATTACTAATTACAACAAAAACGGTTCTTCCTTTGCAATGGAAAGGTTCTGCAAAAGAACAATCATACAAACCTGGAGAACATTTTCAATTATGAGATTTGTTTTAACACACAAATTATAAGCCACAACATTTTTATGTTGATAGTGTAATAAAAATACTGTTCAAAATAATATAATTATAACAGGGTAAATAACCTAGGAATTTATTTAATAAACGAAATAGTGGTTACCCACATCATGACATATAAAACATATATTTTCGATAGATTTCGAGTGAAGTCACTCATAATTCTAAGTTCAACTTAATTTAGTATAATTTCTCTATTGAGTAATTTTAGTGTGATTTTATTTCCTCAATCAGCTCTAAAAGTCTACATAGTTGCATATGATTATTATTTCAGGACTTATTTCTGAAGGAAAAAACGCTAGTATAATTGATGATTAAACGAACTTACCAAGTGAAGTTCTATCATAATTATACGTGGCGTTTTTTCCGAAGAAATAAGTACCAATTCCCTCCCAACCCAAGGACCCTGATGCTGATTTGATTTCGTCAACAAAATCAAGAAAAAGTATTCAAGAATATCTGATGTAATATATCTCTTAACGAAATGACGTACCAGCGAACGAGACGGCAGGCTGTGACACTGACAGCGCCTAGAGATTTTGATTTTAATACTCTAAACGGTAGTGAATGTAACGGTGCACAATTATGCATACTACATAGTTGCATATGATTATTATTTCAGGACTTATTTCTTCGGAAAAAACGCCACGTATAATTATGATAGAACTTCACTTGGTAAGTTCGTTTAATCATCAATTATCTTGTATTACGGATGCTAGATTTTTTATATACTTAGAATAACATGATAGATATTTTTTATTGTACATATAACACACATAACACCAGGAACAAATATTTGCAGATCTTAATTATTTTGTCCCGAAGCGGGAATCGAACCCACAACCTCTTGCATCGCGTCTTTCGCCCGCCGTGCCAAAGTATTTCAAGAATACGCCTATTATTCAAGTATATTCATATAGTAGAATTTCACTTTCGCAAAGGGAAGCTCAACATTGCGACCCAGTCACCCTTGAACCTGGTTTCTAAAGCTCGTAACCTGAGATGAAAGTCGGAATGTGTTGGATTTTACCTGCCGATGTACGAGGATGTAACTAGAGTAAACTTACCCTAGATTTAAACTAATCATTTTATGTCATACTAGTTTCCGCGGATTTGTTCTCGTTTTAATTATTTTTTAGATGTTATAGTGATTTTTTGTAAAATGTAGCATAGGTATGTGTTACTGATATACCTATTATATTTATATATAAGGCATATTATTGTGCGTATTATTTATCCAATTCCATTTAGTAGTATTTGCGTGGTTATTATACCAAGGCCCCCAACCTATGCGTTTGACGTACCACAATGTATGATGATGATGAGACTTAAACAAGGGAAAATCGTAACCGCATGTTTTGCAACTAACCACATTTAACGCGATGAAAAGTTTACTAGACCACAAAGTTGACATCACTAGTGTTGTGTGTAAGACACCAACAACTTTTGCATATTTTCTCTTTTAGGATATCAATTTTCCATACTTGTTGCTATGTATCGCGGAGAGTTTACCCATTATTATTGAGCTATAGAAATAGAAGTTTATTATTGAGAGAAGTAAATAATACTATGTTTTATACTACTATGTTATATAACTTTGTAAATATAAATTAAAGCGGCCGGCAGGCCATATAGCGAAGAAAACTGATGGCCGAAATGTTCTCGAAAGGAGACCGCGGTGAATGCAAGCTGCATCTAACCGAAATCTCAAGATTCTTTAATAGCCTATGTCTCAAAATGGATGTACGATGGCTAAAATTATTAGACATAATAGGGTGTTAAGATAATGATAAAAATAATTTAATTTATTATATTCTGTACAGTTTATCAAAAACTAGTAATCTCAGGGTAAAATGTGCGGCATTTTTTTGCAAACTTAGTATCAAAGAGGAAAGAGCCTTGGAAGAAGGTGTTTTGTAGAGATTATATATATAAAAGCTTTAACAAAATGTTTGTTTTTTTACAGATCGCAATGCGGCAGAGAAGAGGGTTCGCCTTAGGAGTACTACTCTTATTACACATGGTCAGTAAATTATTCAATTAACAAAGCATTTTTTATTTAATACTAAGAAGACTGATTTTTTCGCAGTTTCCATAGGAATAGATCTCCCCAATAGATTTCAATAAAAGTCGTGGTATAATCATAATTTACCATTGTCCATTGTGATCACAGTAAGTTGGTTGGTTTGGTACTATTGAAAATATCAAGAAACATTTAAATATCGTCCCCGATTTGTTCAAATATTTATAATTTTGTGTTTAGAAATAGGTCATAAGCTATTTGGTATATGGTTTTTCATTGCCATATCAAACCCTGATTATACAAGTTGTTAGTTTATCACTTAATTGTAACGTATACAATAAAGTCACTATTAGTACTAAACTAGCCACTACTTTCCTGCATTAAGTAAACGGATGCTTGAAAGTTAATAGTATTTAATCGATGCTAAAAACATCAGTGAAGCCGCAAAGTAAATAGCTGGTTTTTCTTTATACTTATCTACATTAAATAAATAGTTTACTCGTGTTTCTTAAGTACTGTGTGAGCTTTAGACAACCCCATATTATTACTCCGCGTGTCGTTTAAAGCTGTCTTAGTATTTTCTACGTATCCGGAACATTAGTCAAGTTTTCCGTGATAATTTTCTTTCATTGGTGACTTGGACACAAAATTATAAGGAAAGTTGTAGGTAGTAAATCACTACTTATGAGTCTCGCACATGCCGCCCCCTACTCAATCCCGTAAAAGTTGTGTCTTGTACCTACTCGTAGTACTGTAAGACTTAATAATTATAGAGACTATGTGATTCCATTTATTATTATTTACCATACATCCTTAATTGCATTGTGATAGAAATGAATAGAAATCATCCCAACTAATTTTTTAATGTGCCTGAAGACGAGAAACAGCGAAATTCTGCAAATGCACCAACGTTTCTTTCAAAGTTTTCAAAAACAAAAATAGGTTCTATTAGAGATATATATACCCATAAAAACCCAGTATAGTTTGATATGTGATTTTTTTCATTTTTATTTCGGGAATTACTTACATACACTATGATGATATGATGAAAAGTGTATCGCGCTTTAATTTCGAGATTGATATGATAAGACTTGAAGGCACACCCGATAAAATACCAAGTCCTCATACAGTTGAGCTAGATCTCGATAAACACAGGAAAATGGAAATAAACAATGCCCCACTTAAAACTATGCTAGGACAAATCAAGAAAAGAGATATAAAATCTAAGACGCGTCAGGTGAAGAGACCAAATATGGACGTACGTCGACCTACAAACCAAGCGGACATGCTCACAACACTATTATGTATTCTATACCATGCCCAGTTCCGTCAACGTCCACTATTTACCTGTTTACCCTACTGTGGAAAGTAACAAGGGTAAACATTGTAGACTAGCGGAAACGACAATTTACTTAATTCTATGAATGAAGCTGTTTTGCTTGATTTCACTTATCCATCAATAGTAAATATTGAAACACTTAACAGAATTGATTAAACTACATTAATCGAACCATTTCAGATTTTTAGTAATTAAAATAATAGTTTCATATTTTTTTTCTAGCGAAGGAATTAAGGATTATCTCTAGTAAGGTTATTTTTATTCGTAGTTTAAGTACTGGATACCTTTATGGGCTAAGTAAAATGCTTACATACCTATTGCATAGGTATAGTTATTTAAAAAGTAATTAAATCCACTGTCCAACAAAGTTATCTATTAGTACCTTTAAATGGCCCTTTTCATGCCGAGACAAACGGAGTCAGTCATAAAACTGGTCATATTTACGATGTATACCAATTTGCGGACGCACATGAAATTGACCAAGTTGTGTGGTCAACAATGGGTAAAAGTAGCTTTCCCGCCGGTCATAATGTGACCTACAACGTACAATATATTGTCCTTATACATGCCCAGCTTGTCGGTTTGGTGTGTTTCATTGTTGCATGAACAGGTGTCTTGTTTATTCAGATTAGGTAACTAATAGTCAAATTAACTAGTCATGGTCACAATTTAGGTCTGTACTGTAGGATTTGATGAAATAATGATGAAATACACTTCATAATTTAAAAGAATCGTGCAAATGCATATCCTTTGTAAAAGATAGGCTGAATCTATCTTAAGTTAGCACACATTGGCACATAAATTATATGTATTTATCTTATTTAAAAGTTGGATGTTGGTTATTATTTAATTTTTAGATATAAATATATTTTTTGATACTTTTTATGTTTAATTTAAGACCTACTTTGTACACAGTTTTACAATAAATAATTCTTTATCTTTATCTTTTTAATTAAGTATGTATTTTATTGAAAAGAAACAACATTATTAATAACAATACAATAAATACATATAATCATAAAATAACCTTGGTGATAAATTAATAATACGGCAATGTGTAACATATATAAAATTGTAAAACACTAAAGGTTAATAAAGAACCATAGAAATTACTGCTCCAATTCGGAGCTAATGCGACATCGCAATTCGGATATCTCGATCGCAAACCCACAACATCCTCATCCTCTGAACGAAAGTAAAATCTAGTCCAAGTGCATCGACCTGCGTGACACACTGCACTAGACCGCGCCCGCATCTCGAATGCCTTTTAGAATAGGCACCTTCATCTCAACTGTAGACTTTATGCTACATGTCATAGGATTTAATTTGTGGTGTACGTGTGTTGTTGTTGTATCTCATGTGTGACAGAGGTGCGGGCTAGCTTTTTCTTTGACTTCTCTCCTTATACTTAGGTCAGTTGTTTCTTGGTCATATAAAGAATAATATGACACTTGATGATACTATGAAATAAATTATTAACTATTAGGTGGATGGAATATAACAGGTGATAAGAATATGAATGAATATGAAGAAATCAAATATGAAAAAAATCATAAACTGGAAGACATTGACACAGAACATATAATTACTAACATGGGCATTAAATCCCTGAATTTATGTGTTTTAAATTCTGAAAAAAATATGTGCTGATTTACGTGATGTAAAGAAATTTTGATTGATCAATATATTGAATTTAATAAGATTTGACAATTGATAAACTCATTATTAAACCTATTCTGTTAGTTTAAAATCAATTCTCTTATGTATTTAATTTCTTTCAAACTCGTTATTGATTTTCAATTGACCATTAATCGATAAATTAAGGTGTGGCTTGCTCTTGGCAAAAAAATTAGAAAGTGTTTGTGTGAACATTATATTTAACTTTTATTCTTTGTAAGATTTATGAATACGCTTGTAAACGTACAGTCACTTGCAAACTTTTAATTTATTCATTGTTTAGAATGATAGGAAAATAATTAGAGTCATTTTAAAAAACCATAGGTAATGACAAAAAGCCAAGACACTTTTGGTATGTGGATAATTTTATCGATAAACGGTTTCAAATGATCATCATCACAAAAAGCCAGCAGGTGACTTTATACTGTCATCAGTATAGAGACACCTGCTGACTTTCTACACTCCCCAAAATTGATTAAAAAATATTAAAATAAGTAGGTATATTCTTCTAGGATCGTTTTCTGGTACATAGACGTGCAATCAGTATTAATAAGTCTAACTTTGAGTTCAAAATCCTTTGAAACAATTGAAACTTTGTTACATTGTCCAGCAACTGCAATTCCGGTCATTACAGAAACATTAAGTGTAAGGGACTACGTAAGTTCACTTTGGGTTACTACAAAAGCCCTTTGAAAGGGTGAATAAACTTACGTGGTACATGTTCACACAGTACACATTGGTACTTAGGTGGTAATTACTGGGGCAAACGTACCGACAGTTACGGATGTGGAAGTTATGTAAGAAGAGAAAGTTGTTCGTAATTATAATGAACTCTCAAATTCAAGGCAACATTCTTTGATCTTGGACTTGGCTTAACTTTAAAGGGCTTGAAATCAATCGATACTTCTAGACAAGCAATTTAAATTCAAAGATAGATGGCAACCTGTGTTTGAAAGTTAAGTTAATTCAGATGTGCTATAATAATAAGATCAAAATTAATCAATTATTGAAATTGTAAAGAGATTGTAATGTAACCATACAAGCCGATAGCGAGTAAGATAAATTGAGTCAGTATTTTAGAACAAAAAGCTGCTTTATTAGGCCAAAAAATTATAATAATGACTAACTTATTAGCACATAAGTTTAAAGAATTTACCTGCGAACGTGGAAAGAAATTCCTAACCGGAACTTAAAATAGCCAAAAAACCAGTTCCATTTCTGACACCTGAATGATTTTAGATGATTTTATCAAAACGAATTAACAACTTTCACATAGGTACTCTCTAATTTTAGGCAACAGTGTTAAAAAGAAAAATTGGATGTAAACATTTAACTTATTAATAATCATTTTAAGGCTTTTAATTATCATTTTATCTTACAGTTAATAAGCACTTTAATGACTGTAGGTAAGTAGGTACCTACTAAACCTAATAGATTTTCTTATCTGTTCTTAATAGTTCTTAGTAAGCGATACTTCTTAGGTAATATTTAATTCTATACTTATAAATACCGTTATAGTAAAAGGATTTTACTATTGGGATTATAAATACACGTTCTACTGCCTCTTAATGATTCCTGTGAAATCAGATTTATTATTAAACATTGTAATTATAGAAACATGTGTCTAATATTTGAACATGAAACGGGTAACATACCATGATTTAATTGTTTTTGAGTTTTCCGATATTTCGACACTGTTGCAAGCGCCATGTTCACGGACAAACAGTTTGTCCGACAGTTTGTCCGTGAACATGGCGCTTGCAACAGTGTCGAAATATCGGAAAACTCAAAAACAATTAAATCATGGTATGTTACCCGTTTCATGTTCAAATATAGTTAAAAACCATGATAGTTTAAAAAGTTATGTGTCTAATAAATCTAAGATCAATAACTATAAGATCTAAGTATCCTCTAATATCGTATGTTAATGAAGCCTGATAGAGTGGTACTGTATATTTTGCGAATCCAATCCTTACCATCGTTAAACGCAAAACATTATGTACCTACATATTTCAACATTTGAACCATGCAGGATTTAATCAAGCTTCTCTACTATCTAGGATTTAATCTATCACCCGTAACACAAGCTTAGAGCTTATCACGGGGCTAGATGTCGCTGTGTGAATTGTCCGACAATATTTATTAATTATTTACCTCTCCTTGCAGAGTGGTACTCTCAGCGAGTCGTCAAACGAGAGCGGCGGAGGCGGGGGCAACGCGCCGGAGTCGCCGGCCGTGGAGTCGTCCTCTGACCAGATGGCGATGGAGTCGCAGGAGCGAGAGACGCCGAGCCACGCCTACAACGGACCGCCGCCGCCGGCGCCGCCACCGCACACGCGCCGACAGAACCCTCCGCATCTGCAGCCGCATCATCCAATCGGTAATTGATCATTCTCAAACTCAAATCGTTTATTCACAAAAGATATGGTTAGTTACAGGTAATACGTACCTCAGTACGTAAGCATACGAGTATCTCACCTTTTCAGGCAGGTGAATATTATTGATCAGGGATACGTCTTGCTTAAAATGTTTTGTCAAGCTTTATGACCGTAAATCCGTGCAAGTTTAGCGTGACCGGTAATTTTGACATTTCAATGTGTATTAGCCATTTTCTATTTGTTGAAAGTTAAATACATACGTAGATAATTTCTATAATGTTGTTTCTTTAAACGTTTCTCTCTTTTGCAGGAATGCCGAGAATAACGAACCACCATCCCATCCACGCAAAGCCCTTCGCACACGGACCACCACAAGTGAACCACCACAAGAACGAATTGGGACCAGCTTTCCGAGGCCCGCCGCCGCCACCAGCGCCTCCTGCCGATGCGCAGACATCAGCCAGCGAGAAGGTGTTTAGTGGCGCCGGCGACGTCTGGCCCGCTCCAGCTCCCGATATGCCCAAAATTGTATCCCTCGATGTTAAATGCGAGAAAAACGCCATGAGAGTATTCCTGAGTTTCGATAAACCTTTCTTCGGAATCGTTTTCTCAAAGGGACACTACTCGAACCACCAGTGCGTACACTTGCCGCCAAATCTAGGAAGAGCCTCCGCTTCTTTTGAAATTGGCGCCCATGCTTGCGGCACTGCAGGTAGCGGCGACCCCAGATATAGAGGAGACGTTGCAGCCGCAGGAACCTACTTCGAAAATGTCATCGTGATTCAATACGACCCTCAGGTACAGGAAGTTTGGGATCAAGCTCGAAAATTGCGCTGCACGTGGCACGATCAGTACGAGAAAGCTGTCACGTTCAGGCCATTCCCTGTGGATATGCTGGATGTTGTGCGAGCTGATTTTGCTGGAGATAACGTTGGTTGCTGGATGCAAATTCAAGTCGGGAAGGGACCTTGGGCTTCTGAGGTATCTGGTCTCGTAAAGATTGGACAGACAATGACTATGGTACTGGCTATCAAAGACGATGACGCGAAATTCGATATGTTAGTCAGGGACTGTGTTGCCCATGACGGACAGAGAGCTCCCATCCAACTAGTAGACAGAAGAGGATGTGTTACACGACCGAAACTGATGTCACGTTTTACAAAGATTAAGAACTTTGGAGCTAGTGCAAGCGTGTTATCTTATGCTCACTTCCAAGCCTTTAAATTCCCTGACTCTATGGAGGTTCACTTCCAATGTACTATTCAGATCTGCAGATATCGCTGCCCGGATCAGTGCTCAGATGGCACACCAGCGATCGGCGGACCTCATGCGGAATACGGCCCGCCCCAGATCGGTGTAGAGTCATACCCAGTCGGCGTAGAAGTGCGAAGGGACGGCAGAGTTAGGAGGCAGCGTCGAGCAACTACTCCTGAGAAAGAAGTTGGCGTAAACAGAGTAATCAGAGTAGTATCAGCTGGTGATTTGAACATTGATAACACTGCGTCAGATAGTGCAGCTCCTAAGATAACACCCACGCCCGGACTTGTGTGTATGACAACTCCCGGTTTTGCGGCAACTTTGGGAGCTCTTCTTGCGACACTTCTGTGCTCTTGCGCTGTGTCAGCAGTTCTATTCTTGAAACTGAGGCCAATCACGACGCTGAAGAAGAAGACAGCACCCATAGCTACGATACCCAGGCCGCCGACGGCGCACGTTATCTCAAAAAGCCGGTTTTACTCGTAACAGCGCGTAATTTATCATAATGTGTACATATTAGTGTGATGAGACTGAAGTTAGAACAAGCCGATAGCGTGACAGTGTGATCAGTATATTCCTTGTGTTGAAGCTCCGTAAAAATACAGTACTTGCCATGACCAGTGCGCTGTACATATTGCCATTATAATTAGATTCAAGACACTCAAAGTTTAAAAAGAATATAATTTATCAACTAAGCTAATAGTTTTTAATATCTTATTTAGGTCCCAGGAGCACGATCACCATGTTAAACGCTTTAGATACAATTCTGCATTTAAATAGTAAATAATAGTATAGTATCTTAGAAAATAATGACAAATGCCGTAATGAAGCTTCAGTATAGTTTTAGTATCTGATGGTTATTAACATGTTCCAAGTCGAGTCGATATTCACAAATTATTATAAATCGAAAAGTAGTATTATATAAGTACAATCTTCTGTTACCTCTTTTCAAATCACGTTTGCAATAGGGGCAACGGAAAATAATGTGGTTAAACTGTTGTAGGCGAACCGCGCTAGCATTTATAATTATAAATAACTTGTCATTAGTATTAGAATATTTATTTTAATTAAGTTATTGTTGTAGTCATTTTACTACGTGTATTTTTGTTATTTTATACCACCTGAGTACCTCTTCTTCATATTATAATATATTCCCGTCTGTTGTTTCTCTTCATGTTACAATAAAGTTTATGATTTGTTATAATTGTTGATAAGATCTGTATTCAGTGAAGTTTAATCATTGCCAGCATGTAACTGGGAATTTGGAATATTAAAGTTTTAAAGAAAATTTGATATTTTATCTCATTACTATTGTCCCAAACACGGAAATCCTAATCATCATCATATCAACCCATATCACATACCTACTTCCCAATTCTACCTAGTCTTGGTGGGAAATGGTTTAATCACCACGCCATACCAGGCGGCTCGCTTAGGCCAGTTAGTTGGCACAGTATAGGAACTACTGCCCGTCTTCTGGCATATGAAGATTTTAATTGCCTGGCAAAACTATTAGTACTCTTAGCCCTAATTTCACCAAGCTCTGACATCCATTAAGAAATTAACAGTCCATAAATATACGTAAACTGACATTGATTAAACATGACGGGATGTTAAATTAACAAACAGAGAGTGGTGAAATTAGGTCTTATAAGCTAGCAAAACTATTTTTTTTGTTTTATTCCCAAGTTGTTGAATTTAGGATAATAACCTATAGAATAAGATATCTATGAAAAATAATTTATTACACAAGGGTGAATTAAATAGTGTTTTAGTAAAAAACATTCTGAAGTAATTTCAACGTAATTTTTATTCCATTAAACAAAATTAACAGGTGCTTACGCGTAAACCGCATCCAAGTAACTTAAAATGAATTTCCTAAACATTACAAAATAGTTATACATTTATATATTTTCCCAGGTAAAAGTATATAATAAGTTTTCGCATAAAATAAATTAAACCGCAACCTTATGGACTGGAAGTTAAAAATAAAATTGCACTTAAGGAGGGAGTCAGTTTTCGAAATGAAAACACTAAGTAACTTATTATAATAGTTCTTTTTAAATGCAAGATTTTTGGGTGTCGTACTTAATGGGCTTGTGGGAATAAGTTTGTTTTTATTACTTGCGCAACTTATGACATCCAACATTAATAAATGATGAAACTTGTTATCGCGTGATACCCTAAATTAAATGTTTTATAACTAACGAAGCCAAATAAATTGTTTCAAAGTTCAAAATGCTTCAATTGAATTACCTACATTGGTGACTGTAATAATTTTGTGTTATATTGAAGAATTTAATCATTATAATGTTTATTATCCCAAATAGTGTTACAAAAAGTAATAAAAACGTTTTGTTCTCTCAACCCCATATTTTAACTTAAGTTAAATGTAACTAAATTATAACTAATCATAGCTACAATATCAAGATACATTTTACTATTGAGCAATACATAATAAACTATCTCTTACATAAATACTTAGATCTATTAAGAAAGTCCTATAATAGCTTTCATTGGTGTTTCAACATAACTATTTATAAATATTCTTATTCTAATATTTTTACATGAAAACTAGAAAATAAAAAAATATGATTCTTTAACACCATATTAACCTAAGAGCCCGTGATGGCCAGACCTTCCTTTAATTCACAAGCGTGAAAATTCTTTCATGTGTATGTCTAACATAGGTAAGAATAACCCCCAAACATGAAACCTGGATCGCGGTTCCTTTGGGAGATACCAACCTTTTACCTGTTATCTACCAAAGGAACCGCGATCCAGGTTTCATGTTTGGGGGTTATTCTTACCTATGTTAGACATACACATGAAATAATTTTCACGCTTGTGAATTAAAGGAAGGTCTGGCCAGACAGGGCTCTTAGTATAGACTAATAACCTGTGATGGCCAGACCTTCCTTTAATTCTGAAGCGTGAAAATTATTTTATGTGTATGTCTAACATAGGTAAGAATAACCCCCAAACATAAAACCTGGATCGTGGTTCCTTTGGGAGATAACAGGTAAAAGGTTGGTATCTCCCAAAGTAACCGCGATCCAGGTTTCATGTTTGGGGGTTATTCTTACCTATGTTAGACATACACATGAAAGAATTTTCACGCTTGTGAATTAAAGGAAGGTCTGGCCATCACAGGCTCTTGGTCCATATCGTCCGAGGTTACAAAATACCAAACATAAAAGTATGAAAATGACATTAAGAGTGTTTGTCATAGGTGTACAAAAAATATTGCGTTAATTTTTTTAGAGAATAGATAAATTGTCTCCTGAAATTTTAACTTAACCTAATGGCATGACTCGATACTTATTAATTATAATTTAATAAAAAAACGTAATTATGTCTATTTCTACAAAAATCTTCAAGAATTTCATTTTAAAATGGAATATACGAGTAAAATAAGCCGTACAAATTTCGTATTCGTAGAAAAAGACACAATTTTCGTTAAAATAATGAAATTAGATAAGACGAAGTATCAAAAATAAAAATATCTGTACAATCTTAAACCGAAATTCACAAAAGTGATTATTATTTTCATTTATTTAATTTTTATTTATTTATTTCAGGTTCTGGACTGTGTCCGTAGCACGACTTAGCACCAAGCATTTACTATAGAACCATCATAACTTAAATAATTAACATATATAACTAACTTTATTACTTAAATAACTATTTATTACTCTTACTTAAATGTTATTAATAAATTATAAATATTTATAAGTGCTCATTTTACATTATTAGTGTTCATGAATATTCAACTATTCATCAATGAATAATATTTTTTTATGTAGGTAGGTAGGTTTATGCCTGACCAATCTTAGATAATACCTATACATTTTCCTATTAGTTTTTTTTAAATCTGAAGACCACGATATAGTAGTTAGGCCAAAAAAATCTATTGTATGCTTAATAATCTACAAAGCATTAAACATTTTTTTTCCTACAAATTAAACAAAAATACAAAGTACAATATGTCTTTATATAAAATATAGATAATAAAAAAACGTACATTTCGATACAGCTAAATGATAAAATTGATACCTACTATTATTTACTTGATATTTTTATAATTTACAGGCAATAAACTATTTTAAAATTAGCAAAGAATTCTTATGCAAATTCATAAAAACAAACTGTATAAGAATAAGATGAGATTGCCGCAAATTGGTAATCCTAAATTACATTTTCCTCTATAATGTTTGTTTTATTTATATAATATATTATGTACCTAGTTCAAATATAGTTTCCCAAATGCAAAAAAAATATAATATACTAATCTTCGCACTGAACTTTTATACAAAATTTATATTTGGTTGTTTGTTCAAACGACGCTAAGCACCTCTCGATTTTTCTTCTTAAAAATTTATGAACGCTTTAAAAGCCAAATAGCAAATGCGTGAATCTAGTAGAAATTACTAAAATTCACTTTCTACTCTAATAAATTATTTTAGCTACCAATCGCTAGTGAGCTATTGCCACAGTGAAATAACGAAATGAAAGTGAAAAAATAAAGGTACAAAGATTTTGTAAAGTTTTTAAAATAATGTCAATAAGTTTATCCCTCTCTATGCATATGAGGTGGCGATCCCAATAGTCTAAGAGCCATCCAAGCTGCCAGAGAATGCGCGGCGGGCGCCGGCACTACATTGCACTGAGCGAATGTTCTGGAACGTAGCTTGTGCAGTAACAACGCGGCCACTAGTGCGGCGCCCGCGGCCGCGCCTGCGGCTGACGCGAATAGAGCCCCGAATGATACGGCGCCCATGCATATCCCGTAGACCACCTGGAAAATATACGATATATATAGTGTTGCACCCAGAAGATAACCTTGTGGTACACCCAGGGTAATGATAATAAAATTAAGCATAATGTGGTTAATGAAATCTTTGGAAACGATAATTTATACTATGCATTATATATGTACCTATTTTTCTATTACTTCTAGTAAAAATCAGTGCAGTTTTAATTGCATTTTAGATAGTCAATTTTCGAATTTCATACCAGATAACATAACAATTTAAACCACCTCAGCCTATCAAAAAAGAATTAGTCTTGTTATCTTAGGTGTACATTAACTTTAAATACAAGAGAAAATAATAGTAAATCTTAGTGGCATACATGGGAGCACAACTCGTAGCTAACTAACTAATTACTTCACATTTATTTATAGCGTATATAAACAAAACATTTACCTCTTCCCGTATCCTCCCACTGAACACAGTTACGGGTTCCTTGTTGGTGGAAGGTCCTGCTTCGAAGTCCAGGTCAGCCTCAGACACAACCTCGTAAATGCCGGACACTCCCACATCGGCTGAGCGAGCGTCGCGGACGGCGCGCCGTTTGCGAAGTGATCTGCAGAAAAACGTAAAAAATATTACAAACATGACCATAGATACCTATTGATTTGTCATTCGATCTCGTCATCATCATCTCAGCCATTGGATGTCCACTGCTGGACATAGGCCTCCCTATATGACTTCCAGTCATTACGGTCGCTCGCAGCCTGCATCCACCGCGAACCTATCGCCTTCACCAAATCATCTGTCCACCTCGTTGGTGGACGTCCAACACTGCGTTTTCTGATCTCCACTCGAGAACCTTTGGGCCCCATCGGCCATCTGCGATCATTACTATCTGTTAACATAAAAATACACATCACTAATCTTAATCATGTCATAATTATCGAGAAACTTACGTTTACTTTATATAAATATTTTAAAAGTTATTTAAATATTTATATTATTTATTGTTTGCATACCTGGGTCCTACCACAGCGGGTTCAGTTTTCTTGGCTGTGACTTCAGTTTCCATCTTCACGTTGTCGGGCAAGTTGCGAGGGCCGTAGGGGAACCGCTCACGTTCAATTTCAGTCGGACGATCCTACAAAGCAATACATAATTTGTTTACCTACTAACTAAAATTTTAAGGTTAATTTTAGAAAATTTAATGTTGTCAAAATTTTATCTAACCACAAGCCAGGAAAACATATATTTTATTAAAATAAAATATATGAAAACATATATTTTATTAAAATATTAAAATAAAATATTATGTTTAATTAATTCATTAATTATTAATTCATGATGTTTTCATATTTCGAAACGAAGTGTTTGTCTGTTGATGAGAACGTGCTAAATTGACTAATTTGTTTTTAACTATTTAAACAACATTGTTTCATCTTTCTGAAACAGGTTTTGGTAGAATCGTTGGTGATCGCATTAAGTACAATACCGCAGGACAATTCAGTTGCTCATGTTCTAGAATACAAAGGACTGTCGGTTTCAGAAAATGGTGTAAGTATTTATTTTAGTGTAGGTCTACTCACTGTGAAAGGCCGTGTCAACGCCTGCACAAGTTCATCCTGATCGTCCTCAGCCTCTATGACCGGCGCTGGGGCCCGCTGCTTTAAGGGTGCTGGAGCCTCCACTATGTCTCCAGAGACAGCGTCTCCGAAACTCTCGTCTAGAAGTGGCTCATTCTCAATGGATGATTCGATGTCTTCGGCTGTTGGGTCACTGGAAGTAAGTTTGTGGGTTAGTTAGATGACTGAAAAACAATTATGATTTTCATGACTAAAAATCATGTACGTTTGTTATAAACGTTTTGATTACTTAGATGAATTGAAAAATAGAATGATAAGACTTATTATTTTTGTATCAACATCAATGGCATCTCTCGAAGCAAATGTTACCCTACAAGATAACAACAAGATAGGTAGGTAACTAGGTTTTTGTAGAATCAGGAACCTTGCTTTATATTCTTCACAAAGTTCTCATGCCTACAGTAATAATTAAATTCCCAGTACGACCACTAATGTATGTAATCTCAATTTAGATTATTATGTCTTTTATCATTTAAAATCCAAAACATATGTAATCCTTATTGTAAGTACTGTTTTTGTGAGAGAAAATAAAGATAAAGATATAATTTTGTTTTTATAGTTGTTCGTTATTTGATGTGCTAGTTGTGAAATGTGATGTTTTCTTTCTTTATAGTCTCTTTTTTTTTAGGAATTCAACCTAATGGCACTGCAGGTTTCTTGTCATTGTCATTTAGAATTAGTGTTACAATAAACAGCTTAACTGTAACTTACCTAAGATCATTATGGTCATGATGTGTTCGATCATCCTTCCTATCCAAGGCCCCGTGTGCACTGGGCCCCCCTCCCCCCGCTCCCCCCACTCCCCCCACCCCCGCCAGCTGGCAGTGGTCCAAACAGCCGTGTCTGCAGATCTCCACCTTACAGCGAATGTGCACGCTGAGAGCATCCGGGAATTTGAACGCGTGGAAGAATGCGTACGTGATTACTGTCGCGCGTTCGTCTGCTGCTTTGGCTTTGAGGAATCTGAAATGATCAAAATGGTTATCAATGAAACTTAATCAACATTAAAACTAAGTCAGTATTGACTAAAGGCCTTATTTTAATATTTTTTAGATCAAGATTTATAATATTGTTAGTTTGTTCCTGCCATTATTTTTGTGCTTTCCGGATATTATTTAATTAAGATGTAAATTTTGATATAAATTCAAGATAACTTTTCGACTTATGTATAGACTTAGATATATCTACTATTATAAAAATGAGTTTTCAGTTATTTATGCATTTTCTCTACTAGTAACAAAGGGCTGTAAACAATAAACCTTAACTGATCGTTTAACAAAGACCTTTGACATCTGCCAGTCTACTTACGTAGAGCAGACCGTTAGTACAGAAAGGTGTTAGAAAGGTGCCATTTGCATAGATACAAACTTTGATGATAAACTTTGAAGAACGGTAAAAATACATACCAATCTGCAAATCTTACTAACATTTCAATGCTGGAATCGTACTATCGAACCCGCAACTCCGTCACAGGGAACCTGTCCCATCGCGCTACAGAGGTATGCGAAATGGCTAAGGCTAGTGATTTAGGTAGTTTGAATCATTTTATCATCATGATCCCTATTTACGTTCCCACTGCTGGGACATGGGGACTTCTCTCTTGTAGAGTGAGATTAGGCCTTAATTCACCACGCTGACAAAGTGCGGGTTGATGAATGGCATAATGTTTCCCTTCACCGTTAGATAAGAGCTTGTGTAATAATTAATAGACAAATCCGGCGGTGCACGGCGGGTTTTGAGCCCACAGTCTTCAAAAAGAAAGTAGATTGTGCTACCACTAAGCCAACACGGCTCTCTCTAAAGCGCTCTACACACCGCCCGCCGGCACAGCCCGGCGGCCCAACCCGCCGGCCTTATTTTTTACAATCATGCCGGCGGGTTGTGCCGCCGGGCTGTGCCGGCGGGTCAGGCCGCCGGCATCCCTCTCCACTCACTCAGTCAGTTGCCCGCCGGCTTTCATAGAGTAGTGACGTATTTGGCAATAAAGAATGTTACCTAATTTTGATTATTAGCACTCCATATTCTATGTCTAATATAAAAAATACGCGTGAAAGAATTACTTCGATACATCAATTAGTTTCCGATTTAGAAGTAAAACAAGTTGTAACCGTACGACGACGATAACACATAGGCTACTTTTAATCCTATGAAAATGTACCAGTTCTTGAGGAAAACGGGGCCGAAGACTGGAGGAAGTTAGTTTGCAATAAATCAATATATTGTTCATTTAAATTTACTAAGAAGCTAGTTTGCCATAAATCAATGTATTGTTCATTTAAATTTACTAAGAAGAGCGGTACCTACCTATATATAAATAAATACTTACGTACCTACCAATAGCAACAAAACTTTAATACATATTTAATGTCTTTAACGTCAAAGTTTAATGGTAGGTACTTCTACTATTTGAGTTATCTTCATCCATTTTATCAATCGAATAATATTTAAGTACTACTATTAAACTATTAATTTAATACGCGGACGAAAACACATCAAAATACTGCGCAAGCTGTTGCACTACTACTATAATCTGCTGGCGATACTAAGCGGGCCGTAGGCCGCGCGAAGTTGTGGTATTACGTCACAAGCGCTCACGTGACTGTTAGCGAGACTCGATATTTTTCGAAACTTTGAATGCCTATAAAATCAAAACTACTAGGTACTTTTTAACTAAACAAAAACTAGTATATTTGTATACATACAGGCTTTACTGATACAACATTTCAAGCGATTTGGCATACCTAGTAACATTCTTCATTACTAGAACACCACATGCCGGGGCTGTCGTGCCGCCGGCATTGCCGCCGGCAAAATCGTGCGGCTTGGACATTCTGAAGCCGGCGGGCTGTGCCGGCGGGCCGCCGGCTTTGGTGTGTAGAGGCCATTAGTTTGACTGTAATTACCTGGATATCATCTTAGGTCGCAGCACACAGCCGTATTCATCTGAGAGCTGAATGACGTGCTCCGAGCCGTCGGAGGCTGCACACGATTTCACTCTCATGTCAAATTCACCTGGAACACAAAACGAATTGATTGATTGATTCAGACTGAGTGATTGATTCAGATTTTTTCCGTAAAATCACAAAGATTAGGTATATTAATCATTTGGAGAACATGGCGGTAATTGACAAGGGGAAAAACTATTACGGAAAACGTTAAATTCATGAAAGGTTAGTTAGTTATTGGAATAAACATTTTGCTTACAAGAATTATATTTTGTTGCACTGTAAACAAAAAATAGTTGACACAAATTTTAATGTTAATTCCTGATTAAATACAGTTTGTATTTCAACAGACCGAAATCGTGAAAGTGCGTGGTAAAATAGCTTACGATAAATTCGAAGGGCTATCAACGGATACATTTCTAAGTACATATTTTATATAGATAAGTAATCCAATTCGTGATTCCCAATAAACGTATTCGCACGAATGACCAGCTAGAGGTATTGTCGATGTTCATAATACCCACAGTATATTTTAATGGTAATAGTAGGTACTTTACTTCTTATCTTTTTATATAAAAGAAAGTCGTGTTAGTAACACTATTTATAACCGAGAACCTCTGAATCGATTAAGTTGTAATTTGGCGGAGATGTAGCTTAAAACCAGGACTACTATTTATTTTTCCGAGGGGCAGATTTTATAAATCGGAAGAGTTTGATAGATGGAAACAATCTTTCAGTGTTGGATAGTACGATAAGTATAGTTGTACTATTCTTAGACTAGCACTACATGGCTAGTATATTACGATTAATCATCTCACGAGGTGTTAAAAAAATTCAACTCATATTATGCGCAACATGTAATAACCCCCCATAGACTAACGTTCATTCCTTCCGGCTTATCCTGTGTACAGATAAGCGACGGGATGAAATAAAACACGACTTGAAGGGTCGCGGTGTTATAATACCGTCATTCTTTCCGCTATTGCACTTACACTGGCGTTCATTCCGTAAGGATTGTACATTCCGGCAGGAATGAACGTTAGTCTATGGGTAGCTAAATGTCGCGAAGATTCCTGCCGCACAACAGTATTCCTTACTAAGTAATCTTAACATTGCGACCGCTTCTGCTTAAGGCAACAAGGTGACTTTAGCTTTTACATAAAAACAGTTAGTTTAGCTAGTTTGTTTGTTAACAGATACACCCACTTTATAGTTTTTAACAAGTTTGACCGGAATAACGAATAAGAATGCAACCTTCTAAGAATTTGATTTGATCCGAAAGAGCCGCTCTTTCCTCTTTTTACCGTTTTTATTGCTATTTATTAGCAGTTTATTGTTTTTCATTTTGATTTGATTTGCATTGACTTTTATTTAAATAATACCGTTTTTTAATTCTCAAGTTATTTTTCCAGTCAAACCGGCTGAATTGTCTTATAATTAACATTTATATTTTTCTTTCTTTTAAGGTAAACAAAAAATGCTTTAATTATAAATAGTACGATTTATACAGTCGTTTGACGCAAAAGCTTACAATTTGTATTTAAAATCTTATTATTTCATTAAAATAAAATAAAGATATATATTTTTCAAAGGTCCCATTGTTGTACTCCAAATGTTTTAGTTTTAAGTGTGTATTGTGTTTCAGTTTTTGTGGTGTACAATAAAGTATTTTCTATGTCTAATTCTATTCTAATTTCAAGTCCAGCATAGTTATTCATTTATTTAAAAGGACAGTCAGTTCTTTACACTAGTTTTAAAGGCTCATTTTTCTGCGTGGCATATCTGCGCGGGCGCATCGCGGCCGGCCCGTTAAGCAAACCCATTCGCTCATATTTGTCCAGTTCACTTTTTACTATTTCCCTGTACCGTTAACGTGTTCGAACCATTATTGCTTGGTATTTCACCCGTTCCTATGTGGAAATGTATATTTATTTCTACGCTTTCTGCCCACATTGCCGTAATAGATTTACACGCGGAAAGAGGGTTTATTTTTATTATATTGTTTTTTAGAATTTTATAAGTTTACAGCGCCTTCCGCATAATAGGAATATTTTATGCTGGGTACTATTTACTTTAATTACTATTTAGAAATTAGAAAAATATTGACAAGTCATACAAAATGAAAGCAGCAACAAATATCTCGGTAAAATGTAGAGTTTGTTTACCGGGTCTTAACTGACCACGCTGGAAAAGCGCGGGTTGGTGAATGACACATGAAGTTTAATCTTTTCAAAGTTCTCAGAATATGCCGGTTTCCTCACGATGTTTGCCTTCACCGTAAGAGAACGTGATTTCAAAGCACACATAATTTTATTTAAGATGAACAATCTAGTCTAGAGGCTGGGTTTGAACCCACGACTTGCGCATTGAAAGTCGAAAGTCTTAGCCAACACGGCTAAGTGGCTAAGTTCTATTAATATATCTCATTGCAATCAAAACCTGTCGCGTAGTAAATGAACAATCCGGGTGGTCAGAGCTCAATTCACGCGATCCTAATCCGAATACAATGATACATTTCGCTCAAACTCGGCGTGACTGCGATCAAGTTTGTTAAATCCGTGACTGACTTGGCAATTATACTGTTCTAAGGGCTTTGGACTCACGACAGATAAAGGGCATTGATTTCTATAATAGTGCTAGAACAAAGATAAATAAAATGAGTTTTTAGAAATTAATTATTATTGCTATACAATTCAACATTTTTTGTCCTAAAGCGGGAATTATCAGACTCGCAAACTCTGGTATACGAATCTCTTAGTTGATTTGACATCTCTTAGTTGATATCCCGCGGAATGAAATAGGATGATTATTCTGAGGCCCTTTGAGAAATAATATTAAAATTCATTATTAATATTTTTATTGTCACACATGAAATACATAAAAAATGTAAATACAAAATGACTTCATATTCAAAATAAGCAGTGACGATTAATTGTAGAAGAAATTACTTTCGGCAAAAAAAAACCGCCCCAAACTGGCTGAAAACTCGTGTAAAATGTGCGAATCCACGATTATCGCTCAAAAGTCAAAACTACCACCCACCGCGCTCACATAAAACCACCACAATTCAACAGCCATTCAACTAAGCACTTCTTTTTATGGGATTCCATAAGTAATGGTAGTAACATCCATCTCGGAAAGACAGCAATAAAACTCAAATAATACTTAAAAACCGCCTTTTAGAGACAATGGTCAATTTAAAAGCGAACTTTGTATAATTACAAATAACCCGTTGAGTTATGTGAATAACAATTTGTTATTGGACCGCCAGCGACTTTGTCTGGTTTTTTGCTTCAGGTTGTCTGTAACTTTTTTGACGTAACGATGTAATGTGTGTATGTGACAACGTAGCATCGAACAAGGGGGAACTGATTTTAATTTTGTTTGAGAGGTGAATTATTTAAGAGTGTTCTTGTTACGAGAGCTACGTTTGATAGCAAGCTGTTAACACGCATATATATTTATCATGTAAATAATTGAAAGTTAAGAAGAAAAATATAAGAACCAACCTGTGGCAAACATCACAGCCGATAATGTAATAAAAAAACTTGAAAACTTAATATGCTAGTCATGATATAACATTTCAAGAAACTTTCCATTTGAGCCTACTTGGAAACTACCTATAGAAACACAAACAGTCGGTACAACAGTACCTTTTGTACTATGTTTAGTGTTCGTCGGCAAGTGTGAATGGGAACAGGTATTCCGAATGAATTGAACGGCAGATAATAACACAGCTGTCAAAAACAGGTGCGTGTGATAATACGAATTGAAATTTGGATGTGATTTTGAATTGTATGATATGTGAATGGTCTTGCTGAAAAATAAGGTATCTTTACAAAGAATAAGGAAAAAATGTAATTGTAGAATGTGGGAACCCACTCGTCTTTCATTCTGAAGGTCGTGGGTTCAAACCCCGCAGCGCACCTCTGGATCACCTCTTCTTAAAAGAGGTTCTTGGAAAACTGTGATCTAATGCTGAAGGCAAACATCATGAGCAGACCAGTATGTTAAAGAAATTGGAGATACCGTGCCCTATTAGTGTCTTAAAGTTACATCAACAACTCCGAGTAATCTAACAATAAACCTTTCTTATAAAATGCTTAATAACTTAACTTTGCGTCACATCATCTTTAGCTCTATAGTTCATGTTGATAAGTTCAGACAGTTCCACTTACCTCTGTAATCGTTGATAGCCACGACCAGGGTGAGAGTAGAGCCCAGGGGCACTATGCCTGAGACAGGGGCTGCCCAGGGTCCCTTCCCAGCCTGGATTTCCATCCAACAGTCTACATTATCTCCTGAAAGTACGAATTAAAACAGATGAAAATTATATTGTGTTGGCTAAATCGGGAGGAAATGTCGTTCTTTCAAGGATCATCTCCAAAACTATATTCTAAGGTCATACAAAACTTACAAAGATTAACTTATTTTGCATTCAAAACTTATCTATCAAATGTTAACGTGTGAATTACCGGAAAAGCTCCTTGATAAGCTTTTCCAATGCATGAAATAATGTTAAAGTTAAAGCCACGATAGAGACAAGCGTCTGCTTTGATTGGCTCTAGAATCCTACCTCACAAAATACTATCCTATCGTTTTTATCATGCCATTAGACTTTGGGACTATAGGCAGATAGATTGAGTGCTGTTAGACGTATAAAAGACTATTTCCATCAGCACATCTTTTTCTTCGAAAATTAGTCGCTTAACCTGTAGATGACTTATCAGGTGGAAGACCAAATGTTACCCCTGACCCTTTGAAACTAACCTCTGAAATCCAGCTGCACAACATCAAGATCTGCAATAACCATCGGTGGTTTCGACGCTGTCTTCTCATAATCGTTGAACCATTCGCATCGTAACCGCTTAGCTTCATCCCACACTTCCAATAGATCTTTGTCGTATTGCACTACAACTGTGTTCTCATAGAATTGCCCGTGTAGATCTGAAAATAAAAATCAGTTATCGCATAGGAATACGCGTGGCTTTTTGAAATGGCAACAGACTGTTTTATTACAAGTAAGTATATTTTTTTACCACATTTACAAAGAGTTATGAATAACACGCTTGAAAACTCGGATCGTAATTTTGAATAATTCCACACAACAATTACTCTCTACGGTTTAGCGTTTTCCAGTCGCCCGAGGTAAAACAGTACCTAGTTGTTTTAAACCCAAATCAAAATTTTTGATATTTTTTTTTGTCACAGTGATTTGTAAGGACTTACTGACAGAATTTTCACAAAGAAGTAACCGTCAACTCAATTGCTGAAGCAAATTGCTCCTTATTTCCACCGCAATGTCGCTCTCAGTTCCAAGAAACAAAGCTCGAGAAAGCTTCTCTGAAGGAGCGGGATGTGCCCGTTAGGTACTAGACAACTAGGAATGGCAGTGGTAAAAACTCAACTTGAACTTGAAATGGGAGTAGCAAACTTGATCAGGCGATTTATTGCTAAATTGTTACGAATTACCGATAGTTATAGGAATCGAGCGGTCGGAAATTCATCTGGTTTATGTGACACAGTGGCTTTAGTGCTTTTGGATTGCAGGACTTTATGTTGTTGTAATTGTTTTTTTACATTCTTATTCTATAATATTCTATCAAAAGTATCAATAAAAAATATTTTACTCAAAGAAAAATGGACGTACATTTTCTTCCTTTTAAAAAGTAGACAGGGATTTTCAGTCAGATACTTCTGTCAGTCAACGACTGCATATAAACTTTGCTAGTCTTCAACAAAATTCAATGAAAATTAATCTTTTATGGGGGTTTCATTGCAAGAGTTAAATACATTTACAGGAAATATTCATCACCAGTAATAGTGAAGGTACAATAAATTAACGATTAGCTTCTCTAAAACTATGACTAACATGTATTTGTGAGTGCTATACCTAGAGGAAATGAAAATGTTCATCGCACAAGTTTTAAACCTAGCTTTGTAATGTAATGTCAAATAGCTAAATGAGCGCGTTATTCAATATTCCTCATCATCATCATTTCAGCTATCGGACGTCCACTGTTGGATATAGGCCTCCCTTAATGATTTTCATGTATCAAGGTCGGATGCAGCTAGCATCCACCATGAACTGGCAGACAAGGCATCTGTTGGTGGACGTCCGACGCTGCGTTTTCCGATCCGTGGTCTCAAGAACTTTTAATATTAAGCTTTAGCTAATGTAACTTACCAGGTTTGGTGCCGCATTTCGCGTACGCGATCCTAAACGAGAAGAAACTCTGACCGGTGGATGGAGGTACGTACACACATCTTGGGTCGCCGTGTTGACCTGCAAACAATACAGAATAAAATCAGGACTTTTGCGTTTTATATAAATACTTAAAATAAATATTTCTGGACAATTAACACAACAACATCTAACCCCGTGGTAAGCTCGAAGCTTGTGTTACGGGTTCTGTTGAACTTAATATAATATACATTATAGAGATAGATATTAAATATATAACACCCAGACACTCAGAACAAATCCATATCTGCAGATCAAACAATTTTTTTTTTGTTCCGAGGCGGGAATCGAATCCAAGTTAATGATCTCGAAGTGTACTTTGCGTACTGTCGACAAGAATAATTTGTAAGTTTATAGTTAACTTTGATACCAAACTCTCAAGTTATTTACAAAAAAGTGGGAGCACAATCGACTCTCTTCCAAAGGTCGTGGATTAAAATCTCTGGAACGTAAATAGGGGATGAAGGCAGATTTTAACAGTAACATACACAAGTAAGGAATTCTCGTAAAGCAGTACGTGAAATGCTAATAACTGGTCGGCATTTTGTCACGCGAGTGTTAAGCCGAGCGTTCAAGAAACGAGACGAGAATACTTCCATTTATAGTCGCATTTCTTATTTTGAAATAGAAAATGAATGATTATATTCAGTGTTAACTTTAGTGGAAAAATGGTGATTTCTGTTGGACTGTAAAGGTAATACGAAAATTCCACAAAATCCATTTCTCTTAGTTGAGTTTCCATTAGGTAAATGAATAATATTTACCTACATTTAATATCTTTTGATGTATGTTTGTCTAATTAACGTTATTTGGGTAATTGATCTACGATGATTTTACTGTTCAATAGTACCTAAATTGTTTTGTGCCATGTAATTCGAAAGCAAGTGTTATGCTAGTACAAAAAAACTGATCTTATTAACATTCATCTTTTTTCGAAAAAGTATAAAATCAACGGTATAGTATAAGTAACCGTAGACTCATAACTGGGGCGTAGCATTAATGCTGTGTAAGTCTTAATTGTTAGTGAAACCTTCGCCAATTATGGCACAATTAGAAGCGCTCTGAATGCGTCTTAACCCTCATTCACACGGGATACGTCAATCGTCAAAAAACACGATACGTCATGACGTATCGTTGTTTCGTTGCGTTGCGGATTTGTTTTATCGTTGGGTCTCGGGTTTTAGCCCCGTCTGGGTTGAATCGTTGTATTTCACTTTTCGTTTTTTGGTTATGGTTGTTTGTCAAAATACGAAATGATATAGCACGTTTAAATAATAATAAATAAACAATAGCAAACGCTGTCCTTCCCTATGTGTTTCAATCTACAAGGCTACGTAAAGTAATTTCATGCGGTTTTTTAAATAGGTAAAGTAATTTAAGAGAACGGTTTATAAATATTATTAGGTAGGTATTTACGGGTTAGTCAGAACAACTCCCTTATTTTCAATTTAGTTGGGATATAACAGATTGCCAATGCACTAAACACTGACAAATACGACAAGTTAAAAAAAACATACAGCTCAATTTTATCGCTCATGACCATGACCGTGTGGCCTAATGGATAAGGCGTCGGACTTCGGATCCGAAGATTGCAGGTTCGAGTCCTGTCACGGTCGGAATTTTTGCTGATATTTAAAGAAAGGAAAAGATCGCCGTTTATTGTATTTTTTGAGATTGTAGTATATTTGGGATTATGAGATATTTACAGGACAAAAAAAGCGTTGGATTAGTAATATATTTTCAAGTGTCCGTCAAATTGTACGCATTAAAATATTCTTGCATTGACCAATTTTATTTCCCTTGAATAAAACCATAATACTGAATACAAAGAAATTATATAAATTACCCCAAAATCGTCTCTCAAAAACAAGCGTTTAAGTCAAAGTGAACAAATTAAATGTTGTTAGATTAAAATACTCCGTTACTTATAAGAGCTACCGTGCCACGACATATAAGTTACTCAGATAGGTTCGGGTACTTACCCCGTCACTTTTATCGTAGGGTAAAATACCTTTAAAATTATATACTTCCGGTCAAAAGAATTGAACCCGGACATTATCACCCAGCATCATACCAATCTGGTAAGCTCGAAGCTTGTGTTACGGGTGCTAGATTTCTGATATAAGTACTAATATAACACAGGTACACACATAGGTATATATTTTATTATCTACACATATAAAATTATACGAGATCAACCATTATCATTGACTTATTATCATTGATCGTAATAATTGTTAGACGTTTCATGTTCCCGCGAGACTAACTACCGTTTCGAGCCTCTAATATCGACTGAATTTGAGCTCTCCGACAAGCAACAGGTCAATGCGCGCGCAAATCTTCAATAACACACCCTTAAATTCACCTCTCATCGCATGACCGTGTGGCCTAATGGATAAGGCGTCGGACTTCGGATCCGAAGATTGCAGGTTCGAGTCCTGTCACGGTCGATCTAACTTTTGTTTATTTTTATGATGACTACGTTTTATGCTAGTTTTAAGTTAATCGCTTAAATATTGTCTGAACTTCTGTTATATATTTTTTTTTTTTTGTATCTTTTAAAATTGTTTTTAAATTATAAAGTTCGAAAAGATAGTGAGTAACTATGTTTATTGATAGTATATCCAAGGTCTATTATTCACATAATGTAATATAAAAACCTAAAAGCTATTAAGATCCTGAAATACAATCAATTTATTGATTAAAACTTCCCCTCCGAAGCTACCGTATAGTAATCTTAAGTACAAGAAAATAATTACAACACGGTAGTTTAATGGAAAATTGTGGAGTTTAATGGAAGATATTTAAGAGGCTATAAAGACAATACCAGCAACAATCACATTTATACTTCTATTGTTTCTATAATTGCACATACTATCTGTGATGGCTGTTGTTTGGGTTTATCACATTCGCGTGGTTTCATGTATCATTTCTTAGTAAATCCCATAAAGAAGCAGTGAGAAATGCTACCAATAGAGGGCACTGCTATTCATCACTCATAATGTTTATACAAACTTTAGGTGTCTTGGGTCCTTGGGTTATTACTAGTTTATATAATAGCTAGAGTATTCTATATCAACCAGCTCATTTGTTCGTGTAAAACTCACCTTTAGAAGAGACTATAGACAAATCAAAGGATGCTATGATTTAAAGAAATTGGTGCATTTTGAACGCAAATAATAGACTAAGCTAGCTAGAGTATGCTAAATCAACCAGCTTATTTTTTTATGTATAGTAGACGGCTTCAAGGCGATAATGCGCAAAAGATTGGCGTCCCTGATGCGCCGTGTGACAGTTCTAATAGTAAGTAGGCTGGACACTGACTGTCATTTTATGAAACACTGGACAGGAGTTTATATTCTGCCTAGACGGGGTTAGCCCCGTCAACATCTTGATGTTGCTGTGTGAATTGTCCAGCAATTTTTTATTTTTTTTTTAAATAATTGATTTTTAATTGTATTTTTTATTTTTGTCACTCAAATATGGACGCTTGGACTTGTATTCTTGTATTATAATTAATGTTGTTTGAAATAAATTGATTTTAATTGAAATTGTATATTTAGTTTTTGTGTGTTAATACTCAAATATGGACGCTTGAACTTGTATTCTTGTATTATAATTAATGTTGTCTGAAATAAATTGATTTGAATTAATTCGTGTCGCTCACCTTTAGAAGACACTATCCCCTCGAAGGGGTGCGAGAAGGTGAGATGCACGTCCATGTGGTCCTTCCCGCACATCACCTCCAGCGACTGTATGACGGGCATGCCGTCCGGACGCTCCGTAGGCCACAGCTCTCCCGCTTTCGTTCTCGTCTGCAAACAAACAGAATTCATTTATAATTAAATCTGAACATTACCATAACAAATAACACAGCAAATCAAATGAACCTTTATTTATTTTATAATGATTGACTCTCACTTAAGTTATCAAATAATTAGAAAATTGTACTAAATATAGGAAAAAATACAAGATCCTTGGTTCTTCGAGGATCAAGGTTAAGTAGTGATCTTATAATTTTTCCTATACCATTTCCTTAATCAAATCAACTATAATGACGCATATTTCAACGTAGTTTATACTCCTATATTTTACTTTTTGTTTCGTGTGCGTTGTAATGTGTTTTGTGTGGCTAATAAATCATCATAATAACCAGAAGGTAGGTTCACAGCATTAAGGACTCTGTTCGGTAGAGGTCATTGTACATTTTTTTTTCAACCTTCACCAGGCCTTTGCCCAAATTTTCCCCTTTGGCAAAGGTTTCCTCCAACTCTTTCCAGCACTCTATCAAGAGCAGTTTGCCGCTAGTCTTCCTAGAAATCTAGAAGGTAGTCTTATCAGGTCTTTCGTGGCCAACCTCTTCTTCTACTTCACCGTTGTACTTAAACTCGTTATGTAGTTTTCATAACCTATGTTAATCACAAAATGTATGGTTCAACAAAAATATTTTGGAACCAATTCAATAATGTCGAATTTTCTCCATACAAACCTGCAATAAAATATTATCTATACAATATTAATAATATTAATTAAGCATATTGTTTAAGTATCTCTTCAAGTGAAATCACACTTGGATGGTAATTATGTACTTGACCAACTTATAATTTGTTAACGGACATTTTCTAAACAGTTATTACATGTTCGCTACATTAGTCGGCTTCGGCTTAGCATAAAACGTTCAGTACCTAAGTAATATGGAAATAATAGTGAAATTGGATATGGAAAACAGATCATGACCTGATGATTATTGGAGTACCTGGAAAATGTACTCTATCAAACAAAAAAATAAGTTTGCAAATCGGTCTCAAATACGGAACCCAAAACAAATAATCCTACGAATTGAGAACCTCCTCCTTTTTTTGAAGTCGGTTAAACATGAAAAACTAACATAGACAAGTTACAATGTCAGTGTTAATTTATCAGAAGCGCATCAGATATTCTTCAATAATTCAATCCTCGATTCTCAAGTTTCCCAACTGTGATTTAGCGAATACCGACACATCGCATCTAAGTATCTATTCACAAGATCGACAATCGGCCTGATCATTATATTCAATTTACTGCATTCTTGAAAGCTTCTAATTACCGTCTTTTCTGTGATCTTACAACAATAAGCATACCCCGCATAAGGAAATGGAAGCAAACTATTCTGTCGACTGTAATCTAGCTTTCTTGTGCCTGTAATTAAATTTTATTCCTATTTACGATCTATCATCATTTCAACTGTCCGACTTTCAACTGTTGCACGATATATCGCGCAGAAGTCCGACAGTATTATATATTATGACCTTAAGACAAAGACCTAGTTCTTAAGGTTTTTGGATTATATCGTTGGAAGCGGCTTGTATCCACCGTAAACCTGCAACTGGTTGGTCACATATTCCGGTTTCCTCACGATGTTTGCCTTCACAATTTAAGCACTTGAGGTCCGCGGCGGTGTTTGAACCGACGGTCAAGCCGAAAGCCGCGCTTTCGGGTCGAGTGTACTCTCATATACCTTTTTACTCTGTTTACAAAAGCTTAAAAGTCCAACTCACACCCTGCAGGTATTTTGAGTTAACTGGACACGCGTGAGGTTCCCAGAACGAACAGTGTAAACATTATAAATGGACAAAGAATAGTAATTAAGGCATGGACCGTTTACGCCAAAATTGGATGATTGGCGGTCGCGAGCAAAAAATAGTGGAACGAAACGCAAATTTTTATGCATCAGATAATGAAATGAGCACAAACTGAAGAAAATCTTAATTTGATGGATTCTTGTAAGGAACGGATTTTGTTTCTGTAGAAAACAATTTTAAAATTCATTTCCGAAAACTGTTAAAATATAAATCTACGTAGGTTCTTATTTAATTCACATGTTGTATCAATTTAAGTTTCACAGTTTTGTTAATTACGCGTGTGTCATTAATAGCAACACAATCATGTTAAATGAAATAGGATAATAATTAAAAATAAGAGTGCTTACCCACGATTTTTCTACCCAATATTATTTTTACCCGTTCAACCCAAAAATATGGCCCGTTCTACCCAGAGCAAAAATTTGAGTCACAGTGTATTCTAAATAGTACAGACACCGTAATATTTATAAAAAAGTCGAACTTGACGATATTATTACAGTAGCTTCAAATTTTGTCACTTAGTTATGGAGGTAATAATAGTTCATGATATCTTCAAACGAGTGCACGTGCAATTCCTTGGCTACACGTAAAATTTCAGTGGGACATTGTGTAGAAAAACTGACAAATTTTATATCTTAAATGTGTTTTTTTATCTATGTATCTATGGATGATTATTATTTAAATTAATCAAAAAATATGTTTACCTCTGTTTATCAGAGTTTCCATCGATAGGGCTTTATATATGTATATATATATGTTTGTTTCTTTATAGATTGATTATTTTTATTGTTAGACTAGTAGACAAATATTTATCTGAACAAGACTGATTCTAAAAATAATTTTTTTTATACTGAATTTCTGCATTTTTTGTCTAATGACCCTGCTCTTTAGTGTTTCACTGTGTCATTTATTTGAATTTAAACAATAGAAATTAGGGATAAGTAAGTGTGGGTAGAACGGGTAACTGGAATCTAATCTTTTGGGATGAGCGGAGAAAAATACCTACTGGGTAGAAAAATCTTGGGTTGAACGGGTAAGCACTCAAAAATAATTATAGTTTTTTTTTATTTATCATTAAATTAACCTAAACATCACTTTGAACAGGTAAGTTGTTGATAGGTGTACGCAGATCAACGCTACCCGTCTTCTGTTTGACTATACTCGCTGGAAAAAAATAGGTAATACTTTTCTTAGGTCGGCACCACACAGCTAACATAATGTAGGATCATTAAAATGACCAAATAGTGAAAATAGAAAAAAACTTTCCATGCAAGGAAGTCGTAGGCTTCCTTCCTTATCGGTTCTTCATTATGATGAACAATTTGATAAATCGGGAGCATGTTCCGAGAACTGGCGGGCGCATTTTGTTCCCACGCGCCAAACAGGAATTCGCAAACTGTATCTCACTTACGCACTTACCACAAGAGGGAGAGAGACAACAGTCTTTCGACAGTTGCTGCCTAACTCCCAATTTACATTCACGAAAGCCCTTCGAATAACCGTGAGGCAATGCGAAAGAAATTTATTTAAATTTGGTAATAACGTTCCTAATTAGTTATTTTACGCTCTGGAATTATACAAAATTAGGTATTAATATCTTTATTTGTAGTGAAAGTGAAGTTCGGAGCGTGAAACTGGAAACAGAGGTAATATAATTATTTGTGCATGCACTTACTTTGCATTAAGAAAAAATATTTTTATTATATGTATATTGTCGATTGTTATTAAAATTCGTATTAAAACACTTGCATAGAACGATTACCTATTTGAATTGTAACTTATAATCCTTTGAGAAACCAATTTTATTATTCTTTAAAATTTCTTATCCTATTACCTATTAGAAATTGTGCCGTAGGGTTAACAAGGGGTAAAATCGACAAAAAAAAGTATAAATCTTAAAAAATGGTAAACAATGATTACCATGCGGGGAGAGATTCTGGTTTCAACCACATTCCTTAGAAATTAGACCATTCTATAGAGACCCTCATTTGAACTTTCTTTTTTATGCTAGCTTTTTCGTTTTAAGTTTTACTCGTATTCTAAAATTTGATTTTGAGGTTGAGTTTAAATAAATTTAAAAGGTAACATAGTTCCTTGTTTTTTGTTATATCAATTACAAATTTCATGTGAAGCTGGTCAAACTGAAAGCATGAGCTTGTACTTTTTTATCATGTTAGTCATACAATCATCATTAAATATTTTATATTTTTTTAATAATGAATTAAAACATTAGGTAAATAAAAAGAAAAAGAAAAAAGTGCGCTGCTAACAACACTCTCACAAACCCACATCCACACCTTGATCTCATTACTACATGAGCAGACAAAATAATATACTATTAGTTAAAAAAAATGGCCGACCATAATCCCGTAAAAGATCGCGTGCGCAGCTAACACGCGGAAAAACAAATTGAATTAATAGGCTTTTCTACTAACACTGAAATTATGTCAACCGAGACGGGCTAAGTACAGTTTTTAGTATGATACTATTACTGTTTCGGAAAGTAGGTTTATTTTCATTTCAATGGTTTATGTGAACAGTTACGCGTAGTACGTACCATTTCTTTGCTACTTTGATATAATTGGTAGGTATACCTATCTATAATTATATAACTAATAACTTCAGCTAGTTTCATATATGAAAAAGTTTTGCTCCATACTGTTTCAGTCTGTGTTTTGGTAGAGCAACAAGTCGCTTTAGCAAATGCGATTGCCATTATTTATTCCACTATTGGATCGCTAGTTTCTATACAAATGACAACGCTCAACCAAAACTCAGAAGGAACCAAAACTAAACTATGGGAATAGAGGCAATTGATATAAAACGCAGCGACAAAGTATAGCTCTCGAGGAAAGGCACCTTTATTATTGTACGCCTCGGCCGCCCGTTAGAATAGGTACTTAGGTATACATACCAATGTATGTGAAACCACTATTTGATTCAATGTCGTATCAATCGACTCCCGCGCAGGAATGTTGCCAATCGAGTATTTTCTAGAATATTCCGGGCCATTATACCCCACATCTTCAATAACATCGACCGCGCTGTAATTTTTCCCTCATCCAAGCGGGTCATTAATTATGAAATTATCAACCAACAGTGTTGCAGTAGCGTCTTTAAAACTTAGTAAAGGTTTAAGATATTCAACTTTTTGATTAATACCAAATGATTTGAATAAGCTATAATTTAAAAAAAAACTTCTAAAAATAATTTTTTAAACCGATATACGAGTACATTGACTAAATTTTTTTATAACTTTCTCGCTTGATTGTTTTTACCATTATTTCTAATTATTATTGTGAAAATGTATGCAGAAAAAGCAAAGGACTAAGGACCGATTTTAAGTCCATTTGCGGAAAAGGGAGTCCCAAAAACTTACTGCGATCACCAACCCGCCTCGTAAGCTAGGTGATTATACACGATCCTACAAACCTATAGTGGGTTCTACAGACATATGCCCAGTAGTGGGATAAAGGCTGTTAAGAAGAGAGTTGCGTTACTGTAGAGTGTAGACTTCCACTTGGCGAGACGCGTGCCTAACGCCATTATAGAAAATACACAGTAATCATACAGCTGTTCGTAGACAGTTATTACATGTAAGTTTCTAGAAGTTTCGTGATCTGATTTAATATCGGGCACGTGGGTTTTCTTTTATAACTTTTACAATGATAAGCTAACAGATAAAGGAATTACACTTTATTCATAGATAACACTAGCATCAGCATTTTCATCAAATAAATCTGTGTTTAATTCATTCGTAAGAACACTTTTTTGACCTACGGAGGCTGAGTGCTAATCATTCTTAATCATCTCCTAAATAAAAGCCTTCAATGCCACTTTTCGTTGTAATTTTATAACTCTAGAACGGCTGGGCCAATTTAGATTAATATTTTTTTAATAGTCGTAGCAGCCCAGGAAAGGTAGCATGGGAATAAAGCCACGACCATGTCAGCTGTATAAAGTATAAGCAGGTAGTAACAGATACAATTTTTGCCAGTAGGTACCTATAATTAAGTTTACCTACTTTAACCTTGAGTTCATTGACTATGACATATTTTAGCGTCCTAGTGCTAAATAAATATATTTAGCATAAAAAGAAAGCGCTCTTTTGGATGAATCATGCGTCACTTAGTAGAATTGAGAATGTTGTGGAATTTCGGTTATGCGGTTTCACCGGATGCGGCTCTTTTAATCAGATGGCCATCATTAATTATTACTATAATAGTTATTTATAGAATAATCTCTGATAAATAATGTTGGATCTGAGAAATGCAGTTTTCTAGGAACATTATTTTTCTTTAGAGTGTTAATTTTTGGGACATAAAATTACGATTTCATTTTGGAGATTAAGAAACACAATTTTCCATGATACAATATTTTGTGATTTATTATATCCCAAAAATTTTATGGTTTATTATGGTTATTATGGTATTTGAATTGAGAATTCACTATAGTGTTAACTACAATAATCATATTATTTTTACCAGCATTCTAAACAATAATATTTATTTATCTGTTAAATCTCTATATAATTTAAACTGAGAAATAAAATTATATGAACGCAGCATTATTTTATTTTAGAGTAATTTATTTATAATATTTATGAAGATATTTCATATAAAAATCAGCACTGAAATAAAGTAACGCCTCCTTTCAAAGCAAACCATCTAAACCCATTACCGACCAATTACAATCGGCTATTACACGAAAGAGACAGAACATTGTAGGTATTAGTTGTACCTATTAGCACAGAATACCTAATAGAACAAGTTATGTGCTTTTTTTGACACCAAATTAGTGACTGTTCAGACAAGGCGTCTTATTTTTTAACACAATGAAAATATATATTGGCTTTAATTGCTATGAGTCTAAAGCGAATTTAGTGTAACATTTAATTTTAACGAATTTAATGTAGGTTTATTTGCTTTCGTGAGAAACAAATAAGAATTTTTAAAGATAGCCTATGTCAAGCAGTAGAAATTTAATCCAAATGAAATTCATAATTATTATTTATGGTAAAAGGAAAACCTCCTAGGGTGTATTGCACATTTGGACATAAATAATAATAATAAATTAAAATGCTTCTAAATTCTCATTGAAAACATTTAAAACTACTATACTAAAAGTAAACCAAGCCGCAAAAGTCTAAGGCATGTTGAAAAATGTAAGTCGTTCTAGTCTGAACAGGTTATGACGTAGTTATTGCGACGGTCAATGCCACTGTAACTATTGTTTAATCTAGCCACAACAGGTGGAGTCGCTCAATGGATGGGTCAAGGCACCCATCTCAATTATACATAAAAACTATGCAAAACTATGCTATTACTAATTGTCAACTAATCAGCATCATCTTCTCCGCTATTTACGTTTTCACTGCGGGGACACATGAATTTCTCTCTTGATAAGATTATGCCCTAACTCACCACGCTGGCCAAGTGCGGGTTGGTGAATGACACAAGTCCTTCAAACTTTTCAAGTTACAAGCCTGGTTTCCTGCCTGGTAACATACTGGTTTCTTCACGAAGTTTGCTTTCACCGTTAAAGCACGTGCTTTTGAAGCGCAAATTCATATTTCGAGAAGAAAAGTCAGAGGTGCTCAGCGGGATTTGACCCACGACCCTCGGAATAAAAGTCGAGTGTGCTCCCACTTAGCCAACACGGCTCTCTTCCACAGTTTTGAACTATTTAACGGGACAAAAACAATATTGTTTTCGATCCGCTTAAAGATAAACTAACATTAATTTCAGCGTAACTTATGATTATACTCTACAAGTCTGCAATAGCCTAGCTTTCAAATGTAGAGTAACAACACATCTAGAAGTGTCACTAGCTAAATTACAGACTACATCCTTATTATGAGCTACGGATGGACTTGTGGACTGTTAATCAGCACTATCAAGCAGTACATTAACGCTCGTCCCGGATCGCAAATGATAGGATATTACACTACGTCTCACAATTTCAGTATCTTAAGTATACTTTAGATAGTGGTTAAGCTTTCCTGAGGATGTATGGAATGTCTAACATTAGTTATGTGGATGTTTTCTCTAGAAAACCAGTATGTTTCTAAAGTTATATAAGAAAAGAACATATACCTACATATAAAGATAAAAATAAATAAATCGTCAAATTAGTTTCAGTATCATATATTGAGCCTATAAACACAATATCTCTGAAAACAAACTACTTATGACTGACCCTCACATACTTAGGTATTCTTAGTATAGAATAGACATTCAACTATGCTTGTATAAAAGAAGCCTAAAGGTATTCCAATCCTCAGCAGAACTATAACGCCACAGGCATAAACACGTCATTTTCTCACTGTTGAGCTGTTAATTGAATACAACTGATAATTATATTACTGTTAAAATAAAAAATATGAATTTAATTATGATAATATTCGAAAGGAGTCTTATTTTATTTGGTAAATGATTGATAGTTGAATCGGCAACGAAATTAATGAAGGTTTTGTGGGTCATCACTCTTCCCATCAGTCATAAAGTGACTAATTAAGAAAGTTTTTTATTTGTTCCACTTTGAATTATGATTTGGTTTTGGAATAAGAGAAATGTGGAAAGATTTTTAATAGAGTTCATAAACGTAACCTATAAAATGTTATAGAATATATAATTATAATATTATCTCGCTTTACAGACCATATTTTATTGTAAACTTATTATTTATAACACAAATTTCTCCCTATGTTTAAGGGAGGATTTTTCCTGAAGTGGAAATCTAACGCCGTATATTAATAGTCACGGTGAAGTTTGACTAACCACTAGAATTGTTCTCCGAAAAGAACTCCAGTATCTTCCCAACCAGCGAAGTTAAAATACCGTTCCGGAATGAGCAGGTGAGAAACCTCACATCTGACGACAGAAACTGACCGACATCTTTAACGACCAACCTCACATGTAATTTGATGATTATCATTCTATTTCGTCTACACCGCGCCCTACATTGTGTTATGCGATGTAAATTATACACTCGGTCGTTATTATCGACATATTGGTTCCATAATCACTAAATTGAGGCCTCAGGTGTAAAGTTTTCATTTCTTAAGTTATGATTCAGAGCATTTTTTGTTTGAAATAAGCACACGTTTTTTGCGCGTGTTTTTTGTTACTTGATACAATGGCTAGAAGCTGTGTGAAAATGTCCAGCATTTTCTTGAGTAGCGGAGAAGCCCGCGGTGGTAATGGTTCAAAGGAGGTTAAATATTTACTAATTTCGATTTAGCGAATTATCAAATCTCTTCGTCCGAAAAAAGTCTTTATTTCTTGGCATGTCAAAATTATAACACGTAAACATAGTAATTACAGAAAATAAATTCATTTTTAATCGCTTCATTATTTTGCTCAATAATTTTTGAAAAAGCAAATAAATAAATAAATAAATATTGCTTGACAATTCACACAGCGACATCTAGGCCCGTGGTAAGCTCTAAGCTTGTGTTACGGGTGCTAGATTTCTGATATATTTAATATAATATACATACATAGATAGATATTTTTATTATACATATATTACACCCAGACACCCGGAACAAATATTTGCAGATCATACAAATTGTTGTTCCGAGGCACTTTTGAACCAATCGATTAATTATTATTAACAACCTCTGATTTCATATTTATCAGCAATCTAGCACGCGTAACAGAAGCTTCGAGCTTATCAAAGGGTAAAATTTTGCTGTGTGAATTGTCCGGAAATATTTATTTTTTATCATTAAAAAATCTATAACAAGCCATAACTATGGCTAGATCTAAGCTAACATCAAAAACAACTCCTTTGTATTTTTTTTCTCTTTTGTTTAGGATTATAGACACTATAATCTGTAAGCTTAAGATTTCCTGGAATTGTACACACCTTAATTTTAAGCCGGGTTTATAATAACTTTTGTCAAAACAATACTGATTTTAAATACAATGGAACTAATATCGTATTTGACATTCCTTTACAAAATGTCTTTTACAATAAATTAATTTTAAACTACCACTCGTAATGTCTAATTATTCACACATGCCATAAAGCTGTGAAGTTAATGTAAAGCCTTATGGTTTATTTAACGTCCATGCTATAAGGGAAACCGGACAATATTATCATCATCACCCCTATACATTCCCACTGCTGGGGCACTGGGGCTACTCTCTTGAAGAGGTCTTATCTTACCATAGGTACTGCCCAAGTGCGGGGTTGATTATATTTTTTTAGTTCTGAGAACATGCCGGTTTCCTCACGATGTTTGCATTCGCTGTTAAGGCACGTATTAAAAAAAAAATCCCGTTTGAACGCTGACCGCTCTGTGTCCGATAATACCTTAGCTTAAGCTAACATCGCAAGCTACATAATTTTATACTGGGTCAGTAAAAAGTTCCAGGAATTGGAGACACATAAATTTTATAACTAGATTTATAATAGCGTCTGTTAACACATTCAATGCCAAAGCTCGTGTGTCATGGGAGCAGATAGTGTTAAAACAATATTAAATATAATATTAAACACAATGGAACTTAATGCGTATTGTACCGTAGTTGACGTTCCTTTACAATGTCTATAACAATAAGTTAACTTTAAACTAATGTCAAATTATTCACACATCTTGGCTCCGGGTATTTTATTACCTATAAAGACGTAAAGTTAAGATTTATTATGTATTTACATAAGATGGGAGGCGTTAGTGCTTCGGCCATTATCTTACTATTCCTACTAATATTAGAATCGCACAGGTTTGTATTATTGTTGGTTTTTAACGTGAAAGCGAATGCAGAAATAATACTTGAGACAACCGCTTTACAAGTCAATTGTTTTTTATTAAAATTTATTTATAAGTCACAATGTTGGGAATTTTATAAATTTCATAAAAAAATTACTAAATTAATATTATGGTAAATTTAAACATATGATTTTGATAAACTTTCCAATCGAACTGAAAAATAAAAAACTATCAAAATTAATTCATAGCTTTAGGTTCAGGGTTATATCCAAGATTCTCTAGTCTAACATAAGACGATCGTTCCCACTTTAATCTTTTCCACTTAAATCTTCAAGAGCTTTCCATCGCGGCTTGCATCTCACGCGTCATTCAGAAGTCGATGGATGTTATCTCGGTTGACCGTTTGACGGTTGACCGACCAGCATTTGCTCATTCTATAGAACCTTTACACATCGCACAGGCTATTTCTGTGCATAGGTAGAAATGCAATACCACACACACAGACACTATTATTCCTGCACCGTAATTGAGAATTTACTAGAGACAATTCGCTTTTGAACCGACTTCACAAAAAGCTTCTAAAGTATTTGTAATACCTAGATGATTTTATTTTATGAAACAGCTATTGTTTTTCGTATGGTCCCATTTTATTGGTTTTTCTTTTGTTTTGTAAACAGTTTTCTGCAATATTAACTAATTTTACACTAAGTCATCTGAGTGGCGACACTTTGCGACTTCTTCTTTTAAATTCCAATTTGGTTAGCCCTCTCGTTTCACATAATAAACTACCCCGGAGGCTGTCCGCTGGTTTGTGGCGTCTACAATGGCTCATGTGAGGCAGATTCACACGCCTTTCACAATCCATTACCTGTTCGTTTGAAGGGACGTACTGCGAAATGGCATGAAAATTAGGGCTGACTGTAACTTTAAATTAGGTACATCTTGAAGTGATTTTAGAGATTGGTCGTCTCATAAGTGATAGTTTGTTTTGGTTTAAATAAGTACATACTAAGAAAGGAATACCAGGGTTGCAGAAACTTACTACATCATTACCCAATACTAGAAACAAATACGTTCGGATTTACACAAACATACATAAAATAGTAAATGGTAACGTTAACGATTTTGTTATTATTTATTCACTTTCTCACATTTTCAAATAATGTAAATACACAGTCATACAGGGTCAGCCCTATAGAAATATGCCGTCCCATCGTCCGTTATACTTTGTTAGTCTACGGGTTATTTTACCTGATTGAATACCTATTACCAAGCCCTAGGGAAGATTTCTAGGAGAGACTAAAGTTGTACGAACCTGTCCATTATGAATTGTTTTGATAATTATCTGATATATATTTACCAAAATTTGTAGATTATCTGGAAGATAAGTTGCGGATATGCTTTATTTTTGTTGTAACCGGTAAAAAAGGCGCTTCTTCTCCTGAAAACCTATATCAATATTCTGAATTGTATTTGCTATTTGCGCTTGTTTGATCCCCTTTTGTTCTATAATCTCTGGGAATTGAAATAATCATCTCTTCATCTTCCTAAATGCTTTCTGTATGAGGTAACGACGTCGTTAGCCACTTCTGAGGAAGTTTTAATTACTACCAGTAACGGGAAGATTTATTACTGACTTAAATACCACAACCTCCCGTAGGCGTTCTATGGTTAGAAAACTCAGTATTAAAAACGTAGTGCTTGTTAAACATTCGCAATTTGTAAACGTAATTAAGCATTGGCTCGTAGTCACGGAAAACCACGAGCTACTGCTAAGCGCTTGAAACTGCGGAATGGTTAATATAAAATAACGCGATAAAGACCTACTACTGGGACACATTGAATTATTTTTGGACAAGAAAGATTAGGCCCTAACTCGCCATGTTGGTCAAGTACGGGTTAATCAAAGCCACATGTCCTTAAAAGTTTTCAGAACATGCCGGTTTCCTCATTACCATTGTTTGGCCAGCACCTCACAGCAAACTGTGTAAAATCTATACCAATAGGTACTCGTATTATAAAGCTGACCATTTCTTGAATAAATGTTTTGAGTTTAAGTTTTTATTTCTAAATAAGCAAAGGACCTACACCCTCTATAAAACAAGCAACAGTTAATTATTTTCCGTGACAAATCCGTTAACATCGCCAGAGATGTCTGGTCACCATCTGAATATTCATCACTCATCAGTATCCTAGATCCTTGGCAAATGTGACCGTTACCCCTATTCGTATCACGTCTGTTGTTTAAACTTGAACCTGCATTATGCATCAAAGACCTAGTTAACTAGGTAGAGACTTAGTAATCTATTGTTTTCTAGGTTATGCGTTTTGTTCGTTCGGTTTACGGCTGTTGGGAAGTTTAAGCTAGTTGTTGAAAGCGGTGAACTTGTTAGTATGGCACGTTTATCTCATTATGTAGGAGCGGTAGGTGATTATGTAAATGAAAAGTTGCAATAGATTTGTGTTGCATTTGTAACAAGAAATTGTTGCTTTTGATACCAAAGAAGTATTCTTCCAGATATATTTGCTATTCAAGCAAATAATCCAGTAATTTTAATAAAAAAAACTAATAATAATGCCACTTTTCGTGGCAATTTTTTTAACTGAAAAACGGCTTTGCTAACTAGCGTTTTTCTGAATCATGTTTTCGCCATGTCAAAGTAAACTTCAAAAATTAATAAAAATAATTTTGATTCAATTATTTATTTTTACAATAGAATAAATAGTTAGACAAGACAACTTGTGGATGTATTCCATAAACAAAAGTCTTGTAAAGCCCGTTTAACAGTTTTAGATGCTCGTGTATTTCTGGTTTTGTTTTTGGCTTCTATGAGGACATTGACCTCATGAATAATACAGAATTTTATAGACTTTACTATTAAATAAATTAATAAAACTACAGTCTCAGGCCATAAATATCGTCAAGAATATGTCTATACACTAAAAAATGTTTACTATATTAATTCTATTTTAATACTAGCTACTAATTCCTATTCATAAAGCACCTATCAAACTAATCTAAGCTAATTCATAAGCTCAATCCGAAATGTATTCCTTCCTTATTACCTTTGAATCAATACCACAAAAAGAGCTACATTTTTACTTCATAATGTATCAATCCAATCTAAGCGCCAATTCATATAAGCTCAATTCATATTGAAAAATTGCAATGGATTTAAGTAATAGCAAGGCAATTAACTGTATTCCGCTATGTACAGTCAGAAGAAGAAAATGTATAATTTCCATTTGTAAAAGTGTTTACATTCTTACAATAGTTATATCAGTTTATAATCCAAAAGAGTAATGTTTTTGATTTACAAAAAAATCACAATTAAAAAAAAAGCTTTTATATAGCCACATTTTCTAAGTGCTATTTATTTATTAAGCTTGAGCTTTATAGAAGCAAATATATTTCTTAATAATAGAACTTCAAATCCAGAAATATTATTTCCAAGCTCAAATAATTGAATTTGGAGCCCAAAGTCTCATTAAATGTGGAACCGCCATCCCCAAAGCTCCACTAACCGTATCATAACGAAATAGAACGATTTTGCTGAAGTTGCGAGATTTCTGCGAACCGTACAATTCTCTATCCGTAAGTTTTTACAGAGTCGGTCCAGTTGAGTGCGATATGTTTGCTATGTGTGCTACCGGACACATACCTACCGAGATCAAATGGAGCGGATACAGACGACCACCCAGCTAGATCTTTGTTTTCCCACAAGATGTACCGGGTTAGGGGTCTGTGTAGAACGGCTGATGGACATAGGCGTTTGTAAACCAATAAGAAGATTAGGGTGTATTTATATTTGTGAGAGTGAAAAGGGTTACATTTGTAACAACTTTATAAAATAAAAGCTGACTCGCCCGCGGCTTCGCCCATGTTTTATTTTTTAAAACAAATATGTAGCACTTGAATTTTTGAGTTATAAAACTACAACGAAAGTAGCATTGATTTATTATATAATATAGATAGATCACAATTACAATATATTTTAGTACAACTTGAAAAGGAAATAATGTTATTTAAAGATTTATTGAAGAGAATTGAAGAGATGTTATTTGAAGAGAAATTTTGAAGCCATATTAATAGATATATTTAAGATTATAATTCAATATTCATATCTCTACTTGTTTTAAGCGAGTGGCTATAGATTATAACTATTACACGGCATTTTTTTATATTTAGGAAAAAATACATTTTAAATGTGGGTTACAGTGAGAATTTTATTAGGAAAACACGTTGAAGAAAACGAAACGCACAACTAAAGAAGACTGAGCCATGTAAACCAACCTTTACCCTTATCAGTATAAGGGACGCAGAGGTCTCGATAACTGGTTGTGTTGTTCGGCCTAGCAAGGACGGCGTTTCGTTTCTGCTTACTCAACGGAGCTAGGTCATGCTTTTTGTCTGAGACGGAGCTTAGATTAGCTGGCTTACTTCAACGGAATGTTGACGGCTGAATGAACGTAAATTTTAAGTTGGAAGTGGTCTTAAAAATTGTATTTAAGCATGAATAAGTGATCTTACTTAACCCATTTAACGTACGAATGAGGACTTAACCCCGAATTACATACCTCTTGAGAAAAAAATAGATAGATAGATAGATAGAAAATACTTTATTGCACACCACGAAACAAAAACACACAATACACACTTAAAACTAAAACATTTGGAGTACAATGGGCGGCCTTATCGCTGTGAGCGATTTCTTCCAGGCAACCTATGTATGGACTGGACAGTTATAAATATATAGACAGTGGTGTTAAAAAGAGATTACATAGAAGAACATAAAAATAGGTCTTGAGGAAATAAGCACTATGCTGATACTTTGCACTATGACTTGGTCGCATTAAGTTGGTACAGTACAGAAAACTTCTTCGTCTAATTGAATTAACCGATAGCTAATACTAGAAAATTTAATCGTTTAGCGAAGAATGAAATACACAATTACCTGAATAAAAACAATCAAGATAACACACAATAAACAAATTCCAACAAAAAACCGGCTCATTGTAACGCAGCTGTCACTATAAAAGCAATTAACAACAAAAAGATATACAACAATGAAGCAGCAATCCCAAAATCTCGCTCTTCAACCGATTGTTGTAAAAGTTCCCATGAATCGAAAATGAAAGTTTCGATAGCCGAAATTGTTTAGTGCATAAACTTCGCCATTTAACGTCTAGCATTAAGAAAAGTGTATTCCATATAATATGCAGTTTATCGGTCAATCGGTCAATACAAATTCATTGTGCAAAGCTATAGAAAACACATTTATTAACCGGCCAAAAAACATAGTGCATGCAATTATTGTCCCTTATTTATATTGTAAATACGAAATACACATTGTTTTTTGGCGCACTCTCACGCCAAAATTGTTTATATAAAATTTGATTTACCTATCGATAGAGTGCCAGGAAAGGTCAAAACTACCTTAGAAATCTTATAATAACGTAAAATACGCCGCGGGCGGAAGGTTTAAAACGTAAATAAAGGGGTTATTCCCTGAGTACACCGATCTACGGAGCTTCAAAGTTATAACGGGATACTCGTAGAATAACCCTATTTATACGTACTTGTATGTTGATAAAAATAGTTATATTATAGGTACTTACACTGGATACTGATAATATTAACCACAGGAGAATAGTTCTTCTTATGTATGACGTTACATCTGATGCCATAGTGGACCTGAAACGAGAAAAAAGTTTATTTTAACATTTTATGATTTCAAGTTATAAGATCCTAACGACTTTAAAACCGAAAACAGCCTATCCGTTCTTGAGTTTTAAAATTATAACCAAAAGTGGCACTGAGTTTGACATATAATACAAGTTTTTTCATTATATAACACCCAGACACTCGGAACAAAAGATTTGCAGATCGTACAAATGTTTGTCCCAAGGTGGGATTCGAAGAATTACGTGCCTAGTGACGTTACTTAATTTCAAAAATTATACCCTAGTGCCACAAAATCAGGAAACCACAACACCATCATTTATTTTGTGGTGAAGCTAACGATATCGTGCACAATTACTTCGCGTAGCCTATTGAAACCGCAAACAGAAGGTACGTACAGTAAGTAATTTCACGTGAATGGGGCTTTTGGTTTTTAATTCCTTTTACATGATGATTTAAAATATAGTTGTAATTAAGTGGTGTTTATATCTTAATTTAATTTTATGACTGTATTTAAAGTGGGTTACATACATTAAGTTTTCATAGGCAATACTCATTTAACTATTTCTACAAAAGCATTGTACAGACAATGTAGTTAATTATTCTGATTAAATAAAACAAATGAACAACAGAAGTTGACTATAAATTAGAATCCCTTGATTGGTTCCTTTATAGACCCAATCTAAGGTCATAAATACTCCGTAACATTCGTAGGACGGGATAATTGGTTCCAGCGGTTTGATGGAAAACGTGTTATTCCTCAAAATAAATAACGACCTACACGTACAGATTCATCACGGGTCTCCCCAATAGAATCTATTATTTAATAATTATTTTAATTTCTCAGAGGAATAATGAACTTTAACGCAATCTTAACTTATCAATACTAGACAAGGCTACTTAAATCTGATTTCGGTTAAAAACTATAATTTTAGTATGAGTTTATAATATTTTGCATGTATTTAAAAATAAGATTAATAAATTTACTATTAGTAAAAACTTTTGCATCTTTTTGTTTTTTGTATGGTTTAAATTGTGTTGTTAGTTTTCCTAGTCATTATAAATTTAATATAAATTAGCCCTTAAAAGTTGAATACATCAAAATAGCACTAGGTAATGGTCACCGTACCTACATAAAAAATAAGTTTGTTCCCCTTTACATAAAGGAAAATAAAACCGTTTTATTGGTTATGACGTAACTAAACAACTTCCAATTACCTAATAATAATTGACCGATGTATCTCCAAAGGTATAATCAATCAATGTATAATAGCTATTGATATCTCAAGAGTAATACATTAGTAATGATCGTCTTTTAAATGGTGATTTGTTAACAAGAATTTGTTGGTACGATTTGATCTGTACAGAGAGGTTTATATGGACAGATGTTCGTTAGACAATTTCGTTGCTGTTAAAATTAGTATAAGAGTTCTAGTCTAGCTTTGGAATGGGAAGGTATATAATCTGATAAGGACGAGCAGAGAACCTTATGGGAGGCATTTGTCCAGAAGTGGGACACAATTTACACTTAAAAAAAATATCTTCGTTTTTGTACTTGTCGTGTTTGTATATCGTTTTATATAAGCAGCTCAAAGAACTGAGTTTCTAACTATTCAGTTATAGTTTAGCTTGTCGATTGTATAAAAATAACATGTCGCTCGATGCGAAGCGATTTCAAAACAGCTCTGCAGTAGTAATATTTTGTACAAGCTATAATTAAAAGCATACTCGCTTTTACACTTTCTGTGCAGTAAGCTTTTCTATGACTCCTCCTTGCCTTTGCAATATTTCTCTTCGAGGAACGATTACATTTTTATCATCATATTTATGTTCCCACTTCCGACTATTATAAGCATTTGATGTCCTAGAATTAGTTAATTGAACTCCATACGGAAAAGCGAGGCTGATCAATGACACGCAAGTAAACGGTCACGCCTTACCCTGCACCGTCTTTCAAATATTTTCACTTAAGCTAATAGACCAAGACACCAACAACGAGAGTTTTATCTTATTGTATTGAATTTAGCTTAGTATGTAGGTACGTAAGTACATAATATATGTTTGTGACTTTTCAGATAATATGACATACTAGCGCAACCGCCGACAGCTTCGATTACGTTTGCCTTAGCTACAGAAAATATAATATGGCCTATATAGCCTTATAAATGTACTAATTAATGAAACCATTTAATATCTATGTAACTAAGCAAATGCAAATAATAATAAATTCTCCTACATGCTACACTTAAAGCCACGATCAGTACAATTATACACACGGGCGTGTGTGTATAATGCTCCGCTATCGGGATCTCAGTCTACACCGTTCATCAAATATTTTCACTTATGCTAATGGAGTTCTGAATGGCCTGTGAACTATGCGACCGACGCGACGTCCGGTTATCTCAATGGCATTCCTATGCGACATGCGACGCGACACGATATGCGACAGATGACAGCTATGATATGCGGCCGTTCTTTGAGAATTGAATCAAAAGGAGATGAGACGTCGACATAGAAAATATCCACGCGAAAATCTATTTAAAAAAGGACGAGCGAAGAAGTGAGCAAACACAAAAAATATATTAATGGCCGAAACGAGTTCGATATCGTTGCTAATTGTAATTATTTCCCTAGTTCTAAAATTATCAGTACAATAATAACATTTAAATCAATGAATTATATTCATTATTTCAAAACAGGAGATATCCAACGTTCCTGTTTAATCCATAAAAACTATCAAACTTTACTCGTTGTAATATTAGTATGGATAGACCATCATAAATATTTTACTTGCGAGCGGAGATCATATAACTTGTCATTTTATTGCTAGAAAGATACACGCCTGCCAGACGCTTCTCTTTGGTCATATATTCTCTGATGTTGCAGTTAGATGACACGCGACATCTTGATGACATCAATATATTGATGGGATCATGACTTTGCAATAACTGCTTAGAAGTTTATTGTTTAGTTAATTGTTTTTGCCATGTCGCGTGCTGACGAATCAACTTTTGACACACATTATATTGATTTATTTATGTTAATCGTCGTCATTTTAAACGAGCACGTACTTTAAGACCACTGCTAAAGTTGAGGCAATATTTGCTACGCACCAAGTAGCGTAGCCAGTGAATGCGTGGTCTAAAGATGCTTGTAAGTTTCCTTTAATAAAATAGAATATAATAGAATATTTTATTAAATTAAATAGTTATTTTACAGTATAAAAAGAAAACACGTGCAGTCCAACACGCATAAAACGCATCTACGCGAGTTTGAATTGTATGAGATACATCGTGGTGGGTGGCAGTGTGATAATGGCTTTTAAATAAAGCAGTCTTCATAACTTTGTTTTATAGTCATCGGCAATACAATGTCAGCGATGATCAAGTATAATTACTTTTTAGACGTTAATGTTCTTCCAATTTCCCTTTAATCCCATCGAACCAATTAACTCTTAAAACAAACTTAGCATTTTGTGAATTTATTACAATTTCCGGTTCATAAAGTATCTAGCTTATTCTAATTTTATTTTAATTAGCTGTACCTAACACAACTAATAGTTTATCCAAACCTAAGCTTAACGGATATCATAACTCATTAATTTTTGCATATTTATATAAGTAAGTGATATTATCATGTTTTGTTCACTTTATCTATCTCAATACCTTTGAATTTATTTAAAACAATATAATTTATGCATTTTATCTTAAGCTTCGCGGATACACAACATTAATTTTTCCATATTGATATTTCTCTAAGTAGCACATCATGTTTTGTTCGCGTCAGCTGTCTCGATATCTAATAGCCTAACGGATATTGTAGATAAACTAGGACTAGCCAATATTTACTGTTGGCATCCTTTATATGCTTAGAACAAATTAAGCGTTGAGTTTTAAGCATTTGTTTACTTCCTGATAAACATTACAACTCATGAAGACCTCTATGGCGCAGCGGCGAAGGTCCGCCTGATTCGTAAGAGGGGCGTCTTCGATTCCCGCCTCGAGAAAAAAAAATACGATCTGCAAATACGAGTATTTGTTCCGAGTCTCCGGTTGTTATATTTAAGGCGTAGATATATGTGAATTTGGTAAATTTGGGTTCAGCAGAAACCATCTATTTCCTTGTTCTTTAACGGAATTGCTTTGAAAAAATTACACAATAATCTATGCCATATAAGGCATTATCTCCTGAGGCCGAAATTTCATTTTTTTTATTTTAAGTACCTGAAATAATAGTGTAAAATACCGTCTACTTTTTCAGCAAGAACCGTTTAAATCCTAATCTATTAATCATAAGATTTTTTAATTTTCATCACCATATAGAATAAAAGAATACCAATCATCTCCTGAGCTTACTTTTTCGAAAAAAAATCCCAGCGATTTTTAACGAATTTTTTACGTAAAACGACACACGCAATGCGCGATCTTCCCCTTCGCGGGCCCTTCAATTCAGTGCGGGGCGAGACGTTGTGCTGGACGGACCTATGACAATGTTCTCCGTGCGCCGTACTAACTAATAATATTCTGTGCCGGAACCAATTTTATAAGTAGTTTGTCATTTATAACTAGCTGCCCCCGCGCGACTTCTGCTCGCCGTATACTTTTATTTGCAACTATGTATCTCCATATAAACATATTTAAACGGTTTATGGATAACTTATTTATTTTTACATACAATAATACCGAGAGACCCGCTTATATACGTCGTCTATCATTTTTAACGATATCGATTAGAATTTACATCACTAACGTTACACGTGCTTTCGCCGAGAAGGACAACGAGTGCAATAAGCGCAATGCGGAAAAGAGACAAGTGAACATCCTTTGTACGAGTAGCCATTATATGCTGACCTCTTCACTTGCGTTAGACTATAGAAACGTATATGAAGTTCACGGGTCTGACACTTGGTCGCAACTAAAGCCGTGTTTAGAGGCGGGGCTTTTCATAATGGTTGATTTAACCATATGTTTGGCGCGCGGTCGTCGCTTGTCATGCGGTATCTAGTGGGGTTTATCTATGATTGTAGGCTACACAACTAATTCTGGTTAGCGCTGCGCGTAATATTTTCGATACGCCAGCGCCACGCGGGGCACGCGGTCGCTGTTGTCAACTCTCGTAGTCGTTTCTGCCGCGATTTTCACTGCCTACTCGCTCTTAAACAAAAAATATACCTATATATATATGTAGCACCCCTAACACAAGCTTCGAGCTTACTACGGGGATGACTGATGTTGCTGTGTGAATTGTCCAGCAATATTTATTTATTTTCAAACGACTCCAAAAGTAGGTTTTTAATTTAACCGTTGTCTTTATTTATTTAAGTGTAATGACGATTTAGTTGTTTAATCCAACTGTAACATAAAAATTTTGCAACAAAGTTGCAAACATGTTTCAGTTCAATAGGCCTGTTGTTCTAAAGAGGTTCGACGAAAAAGGACCATCGTTAAATCCTATAAAATCCGATTCGACAATGAGGTGATTTCTTTTTAGTGTTCATTGTGTGTCGAAAACAAGATGGCAAGATGGATAGTGGAGTCATGATTAATGAAAGACCGCATTCCGAAAACTGGATGAGAACGGATGGATCCCCGTTAATTTGAATACAAAACTTATTTTTTTTATAAAAACAGTTCATCGTCATTAAAAGCGATATTACGAGTACGTTCCATTGGACAACTTTTCGTTATTATTTTATAACACAACAATAGGGCTGATTTAGGTGCCTTTGGTTTTTAAAACAGTCGTATTAGTAGGGAAGGTTCAAAGATGAGAAAACATTATGAATAAAGCGGATGAAGTTGCAGGCAAAGCCGCAGGCAAGTCAGCAAATTACATTACAGTACAAAACTAAAGCGCTACATAATGTACTTAGATTATAATAAAACCACTTGTCGGTTTGATTGAGTCATCTAAAGAGACTGGACACTTCTTACACTAACAGACCAAAATTTCAAAGCTTCATTTATCTCAAAATGTTTTTAAAATGGAACTACGTTCAAAAATGTGCTTTCAAAGTATGTTATGTAAAATGAATACAGTCTCTCACACTTAGCATAGATATTTGACCTCTGCCATCGCTACCGTTGGCTACTAGAGGCGAAAATATCTTTACACCATTCTTTCCATTAGTGTTTTAAGCAGTTTTGTAAAAGTATTATTGGAGTTATCAGTTACTATTCGACCCGCCGACAGCTTCGCTTGCGTTTTTACGTTATCAAGATAAAGCTTGTTAATTTAGCTGCCTTGATAAATTTAAGGTCCGATGTGAAGAAAAAAATACAGTGTTATATCCAACGCTGAAATATTTTTTCAAATCGGACCAGCGGTTCCTTAGATGAGCGCGTTTAAAAAATCAAACAAACTCTTAATATTTTTGGTGTACTAGTTGGTTCATGAATGCATTTTTCATATTATGTATTATCTTTTGCCAAGGTTGCCTGGAAAAGATTGCTGTTAGTGATAAGGCATGTATCTCATGTATCTGTTTCTCTTATATATTGTCCTGTATATTGTTGGTGTTACAATAAAGCTATTTGTATTGTATTCTATCTTTCTTTATATTACTTTATATATTTTTAAATTATCTACAGCTAGCACCGCATTCACAGGTAAAATAAAGAGTAACTCACCAGCCTTTTTCTTTCCGACGACTGGTGTTCTTCCGCCAAACGATCATTGCTCACTGAACTGTCATGTACTCTCCTATTTCAGTCACCTCCCCTTTTTGACCGGGGCGTTGCCTCTTAACATAATACTAAGCACTGCACTAGTTCCGATCTTAGGATCTGAAACAAGGGAAAATATATTTAAATAGCTGGTTTGGTAAAAACTTAACGCTAGGCTATATAAGGCAACAGAACATGAATTTTTATATGTTCGGGAGGATTATGGGAATGGTAATTTTTGTCTAATTCCCACAATCCACCTTAGCGGGGAGATTTTGTAAGAGGAGATTTTGTCTCAGTTTCATTAAAGTTCATCTACAGAGTTGACAATTTCAGACACACAACAACAAACAACTCTCGCTCACTGATGATTATTTCATTATCTTTATCCCAAAGCTAAAATAAATTTACGAAGACGTAAATCTCATCTAGTTAACAAGCACTAACATCTTACAATAACTTTCGATAAGATAATTTGTTAAACGTTTAGCACTGCAGGAGGTCCAATTTGAAGGATAATTAATGTATTTGACCCTGGGAATACACGGTTTATTGGAGCATTTGTAGAAAACGTGTTGGTTTATGCGCTTCTAGATTGTTCTTCTCTAATATGTACGAAAACAGTGTACCAGCAGAAAACATGACTATAGACATGTTCTTCCACTTTTGTATACAGTCGATTACGCTGAGGGGATGGATGTGATCTTTCGAAATCATTACAATCTTGTATATTCTATTTGGGATGCAGTTACTCCGAACTGCATCCCAAATAGAATATACTTACAGACAAAAAAAAAGTCGTTTCCAAATACAGAAAACATCGTTTAGGCTGAATTTGATACTTGGAGAAGCTAGTTCTACCTTTACTTTACATAGTGACGTTTGTGCCTATAATTATGTAAAATTAATAGTTTTATATTGTGAATTGTTTCAGATTTGCATAAATCGAATGCCTACTGTTTTAGCAAGGTTTTCTATAGTAAAAATGTATCGAACATCAAGTTTCTTAAAGTACGTAACTTGGTTCAAACACCTAAACAAAAAATTGAGCACACTTATACGAAACAAAATCTCAAATTAAAATATACAGTTGTCAATGGTAACTGTACCTATATGAATATTGATGATATCATCACGTGGGAATTCTAAATACACTCCTGAGTTTTGGTACCCACTTATTAACTAACGATCGGTTTCAGCAAAAACTCGGCTGCTACTACGGTAGACTTGCGACAATGACCGAATCTAAGAGTGTCTTAGTTATTTCGCCAGAGAGAGATGTTGACCAAATGCCGAATAAACTGCATGCCAAAACATGTATTAATTTAATGCTCTTTAGACCATCATAACCGATTTCAATATTACGGGATAAACTTCTATGAAAAAAAAAAAGAAAGGAAACCAGAGACAAATAAGATTATTCCGCATCGTAATCCTTTTGTTACATCTAAATGTTTTGGCAAAACTTACGTAAGAACAAGTTTAAATGAAAATACCTACACATACAGAATATAATATGGACCTATTTAATTGAGTCAAGATAATATTATGTCATCGACAAACCCACAATAAATAATCAAGGCAAATACTAACTAGGACTCGAAACTCAACGCTAGTAATAATGATAGTTTATAGGATGCGTCAGTGAAATCTATAAATGCATGCATTCCATGACCTAAACACGCCGTATATTAGCAAAGCTCGTTTAGAAGGGCCCACTTAAATCATATTCAGAGATGATACTAGCCTTAGAACCTGCTCACACTAGACCTAAGGATGGGGCCACACGATCGTAATTTCTGTAACTAAAAACTTGCATTTGAAATGTGTTTTTAAGTATAACGTGTGCCAAGTAGCGATATGTAATATATTAAGGATTTGAGGAGAGAGATTAGGTCTTAATTCATTACGCTGGTCAACTAAAGTTCAGTTCTCAGAACTCCCCGGTTTCCTCACGATGTTTAACATCACCGTCAGAGTACATTAAACTTAACATGTTGAAAAATCTAGAGCTACCGTTTGGTTGGTACTACCCAAAAACATTTTACCACCGAAACAATTAGATATATTTTAGGTTGGCCAATGCATAACAACAATCGTTCCAACGCTTAAATGATGATGATGATGAACAGAACTACACTCGTTTGGCCCGACCAAAGTTCTAACAACATCGCGTACGTATGCTATCTCGAACTGCAAAGTAATTTGACTTGTCTCACGTTTTAGATATGCTTATTGCGTTGAGATCAGAACTAATAGAAACACGTAAGATCTGATGGATGGTGTGCGAGAACGTATTTATAGATGCGATACGATTCTCATTAAGCTTATTAGAACCGTAACTTATATCATCTTAATAAAGAGATCGAGGTATTTAATATTTGATCATCAACAAAGTGACGTAATAAACAGGTTATTCAAAAAATAATCTAATTTTTAATTTATTACAGATTAGCAGATGATTTGGTTAAGACTGCTAGTTCACGGTGGATACCGACAATACTCAAAATATTTTAATTATGGTATGTTATATTGTTAGAAACATGACAGTTAAATAAGTTACATCTGACAAGTCGTTGAGATGTCGTGAGCTCGTAAATCGTGTCGCATGGTCTAAAACAGCAGTAACGGGACACATGTGACGGTGCCCGGCGATTTCGAGGCACTTTTAACCGGTCCTACACTACTGTAAATGAAGTAGCTGTATGAATTTTATGACACTGCGACTCTCTATTTTTAATGGATTTTAGTGCGTTTGCTGTAAATATAATTTCTTATTCGTGATTAACGGGAAGATTACGCAATGTTGTCTGATATAAAAGATTTTATTGAGAAAATAAAGATAATTTGAATTGGATCCATCAAAAACTTATCTTAGGGATAATTAGGAAATTAAATTAATACAATATGAAATATTTCCAAAGAATTATAAACGTTAATTAGAATTATAAAAATTCTAAATTAAAACATAAACAGAATAATGTTCTAATTTAGAATTGGATTGTTACTTTTTCACGCAAGTGATTTAATTTAGTTCTTATGAAACTTAACAGGAATATTAAAGCTCATTCTTATACAGCTAATAAAAACATATATTCGCCAAATTTTATTTTAATGGAATGACAAAGAAGATTTTATAATAATCGCGAAAATTTTCTTAATAAAAAGTATGACATGTCAAAAAGGGAAAAACTCGTACAGACCATTATCTTTATAGTGGTCAGTGAACATACAGTATTAAACGGTATATGCGGCAGACCCCAATACCATACCGTGAAATATATGCACATGGTGTAAACGCCACATTCAATCTAATTTAAACCTTATTACGTCGAGATAAGAATGCGAAGTTTGTAAGAGATACATCTAAGACATCTTCGGACAAGAAAGTGCGTTTGGCTAAAATAATTTAGTAACCGTTGCTTATCAAAATGTATGCATATGTAATAAAACAATTTAAATTAACGATAAAGAGCAGCCTAGATGTAGGGAAAATTAAAATAATTGTCAAAGTAATTGTACTATCACAAACATATACGAAAACGGACAAACATATAAAAAAACGCAATGTGGCGACTGGCGACGGAACGGCTAAAATATCTGAATAAAGTACTCGCTTAATCTATGTATGTATATTCTATTAAGTATATCAGAAATCTAGCACCCGTAACACAAGCATAAAGTGTCCAGCAATATTTACTTATTTAATCTTTGTATATTCAATGCATCACACAGAAAACAGAAACCGATCGCGTCCCTATAAACCCAACACTTGAAATACAAGACTTTGCGACGAACCTTCTACGGAGCTTCTCAATCTGATAAGATATCGCCGATCTCGCTACAATGGTCTTTAGTTACGGCCATTTTAGAACACAATAACAATTCAAATGCCTGATTGGTTCCGGATATTGTGGTAAGTTGTCGATTTATTCCGATTTAAAAATATATGATCATCGAGTAAAATATCGGCTTTTTCGTTTTTAATTATTTTTCAGCAAGAATGAGATATTTTCCTTCATCCATAAATCTAGGAAGTACATAGAGAAACAAAATAATGACGTAGGCCTCGCAAGAAGTGACTATCGTCAAGACAGGTGAAAGTTTGTTATGATTTATATCTATCAACATGGACTTCTTGTTGGTATCGCTCTTGTCGGATTGGTTGTGGTCGTCACTTTAGGTGTTGAGTCTTCACTAGGGTAGCAAGCTTCACAAGATCACTATTTTCTTGAAGTCGAATTTGTTAATTTATGTATAAACATTATATAACATTATCATCATTTAAATGTACCATGATTTAAATGTTTCGCCACTGTCATAAGTCTCTCCGCAAAGATGGCGCCGAAACAGTGCCGAAATATCAAAAAACTCAAAACAATTAAATTATAGTATGTTACCCCTTTTGTGTTCTAGTAATATCGGTTCTTATTATGATGATGATGAGTTTACTTTAGGTTCTAAGAACTATATTCGCATATTCAATAGAATAACGATTTAAATTATTGAAATTATAACAACGGCAAGGATCGCGTTTATGTCTTTTCTATGGATAATATGATTTAGAGTTCATTTGGCGATTTCTTAGATTCTCGTTTATACTGCATCACCCGAGACTTATTATGGATTCTATTGGGGAAATCCATACCCATTGAAAATGTTAGTAGTTATAAGTTTTCTAAGATTTAATTGGGACAGACATAGTTATAAAATCGAAGTCCTTAAATATATTTAAAAAAATCCAAGTTTTTGCATGCACTTTATCCTTTCATATGCAATACAATACAATACAATACATTACTCTTTATTGTACACCACAAAAACAAAAAACACATAACAAAAAATAAAGGTACATAAAAAAGTGTAACAATGGGCGGCCTTATCACTTAAAGCGATTTCTTCCAGGCAACCTTTGGATGGACACGAAACACAAGTACTAAAAGACGGAGGGTGCATAAAATAATGATAAATTACATTAAAATTACTTATTTAATAAAGATGGCTATGAACGTGTGACCAAGGCTTTCTAATAAGAGAAATATTGTTCAAGAGAAATAGGATACATCCTGGTTGGCATTACACTTTAAAATTTCAACAAAATAATATCTAATCTTGTTAGGAGAAAAGTGTGTCCCAGTATTGGGAACGTCAATAGGGATTAAATTAGTACTATAATATATCTCAAATTACTTAAAAGGTCTTACAACCTACGTGTTAACACTTGCCCTACTAGTTCTGTATGTGACATCCGTTAACACATTCAAAACCCGAGGTGCCACAAACACAATGTTTCAAAAACAAAGTAACAAGACGTACAAAGCACGTGGGCAATTTTCTCAACATTCCAGTTATAGGCGTGAAGCGATATCTGTGTGAATATCGATAATTATCCAAGGATATAAAGCGATTTGACGCTGCTCGTTTACTATCGGTATTTAGATGAGTACGCTTGAGAAAGTTTGCTTAGTTTTGTTGGCTTAAGATGTACAGTGTAGATAAAAATATAGCACAAAACATTAAAGAGACTACACTGACGAAAACTCATATAAAAAACTTAAATGTGAGTTCGCTGACTGTACAAAACAGCGATCATTGTTATTGGCCCAATTATTGCAAAAAACTTAATAAAAATTTAAAGTGACAATTAGGTCACAACTTGGCCGAATAAGCTGTCCGAATTGTCGGCGCACTGAGCGGACGAGACTGCGGGGCCAAAAGCTGGTTAAATAAAGTTGTTAAGTATTTCTTGTTCTTTTTGAAAGGAATCACGTCAATTTTATACGATAGTTATCAAGTCGCGTCAAGAAAACAGTAATTCGTTAAGTACTCCAGGATTTAAATGAATTAGAAGATAAATCGATTAAAAAAATTTAGGCCTCATATAAGATTATTCGAGTCATCAATCGTCATAAAAAGTATCGAGTCGAAAGGTGATTGTCCTAAAAACGAGCGTCTAAGTCATCATCATCGATTCAAAATGGACATACGGCTCTTAAGGATCCTATGGAGCGAGAGGTTTTTTTGTTGGGTGTGGTTTAACAAAAAAAAACAAAAAACCATTCGCTCCTTAAGGTGGATTACAGTCAAAACTACAAATGTCTAAAGTATATAATTAATTAAGTTAACTAACATTTAGCTTAAAATTGACTTGGTGACCTTGATAGTATCTAAAGCCAACCGGCCCAACCCGCCGGCCTTATTTTGTACCATGATGGTACAAAATAAGGCCGGCGGGTTGGGCCGCCGGGCTGTGCCGGCGGGCCGCCGGCTTTGGTGTGTAGACGCCATTAGGCAAAAAAATGTCAGTGGTTGAAATTTTACATTGAAACAAAAAAAGCATACGACTAATTATTTCGGTTCCATAGAAATATATGAATACTATAAACAACACTTAGTTAAGTCCTTAACATAATGTTAAGAGTACTTACTATCTCCAATCTCCATACAATATAATTACAAATACTTTTAAACTCTTTGCGGCATATTTGGCAATCGGTTAATATAATTGCATTACCATATCACCATGCGGTACAATATCAATAAATCTCTGATACACATCTAGATGTTATCTCCCAAACATCGGTAACTCGAATGGTACTGACGTGTTCATAATGACTTTCAATTAAATACGAGGATAAATTGAATTAACAAGTGAAAGAGCATCAAGTAAAGGTGAATCAAGCTTTATCTGATAATCAGTAAAAATAACTCTATTCCAATATAATTAAGACTTAAATTCCTTAGTCTGTAAATTAAAAGGGATTAATTGGTGAGGCTATCTGAACCACTTACTAAAATATATGCTTCAATGCTATTTTCTTCGTGTATTTTCTTTATGTATTTTACGTTTAATTCTTTAAATGAATGAAGATTTTTTTGTTTATTGCTTGATGTGCTGCGACGTGCGGGTTTCCCGTGGTAAAAAGTAAACTAAAAAAATCTCTTTGAAATTAATTCAAAAGAGATTTTTGTAGGTTTCTATATTCATTACTAACCGACCCACCGACAGCATCGCTTGCGGTTTTTTTATCTACATACTCAAGTTTATATAGTTCGTACAATAACAAGTAATGTACAATCCAACACTGAAACAATTTTTCAAATCAGACTAGTGGTTCCTGAATTTAGCGCGTTAAACAAACTCTTCAGCTTTATAATATTAACATAGATTCTAAACACCACCTACACTATTTATTAACCCTGAGCTACTACCGCTTTCGATTAATCTCTCTTTAAACTAAGCCGCAAGCCAAGTAAAACAAATGGATGATAATCCACACCGTAATCTATTAAAAGTAAGGTCAAAAGATTGATATCGCGAGCATTACTCATTCAATGTAATGTGTATCTTCATTAAAATAATAATGACACCATTTATTATCTGTGGGCGACGATTAATTTCTTCATTCCAAAGCGCCTTGGGTTACATGAAATAAATTGTGCCCATAACGCACTTTGTTTTTTCAATAGATTTATAGAGTATTTAATGCAATTCCTTACACTTATAATCAATATCTATACTTATACAAAATTCAATTTCACTTTTTGTTTTAGTTTTATATTTAGTAGTAGCCCAGGGTCCAGGTTTAATGTTGAGAAAAAATGGGAATACAGTGGGTAACTAATCGTGAAAACTTTTTATTAGCCTTGTGTAACTAGTTATTTTATATATTATATTTATGGATTGTGCTGTTAATTTCCTAATATTAAATAAATAAATAAATAAACCCGCGGGAGGGTCAGCTAGTAGAATATTAATCCTTCGCCTTAACAATAGGTACCAATAATAATTGGCAATTAGGGTATTGGAGAAGTCGTCTTGGCTTAGTGGAAGCACACTCGACATTCGGAGGTTTTATATAAAGTATTATGAAACCAAATTATTCGTATTTGATGTCATTAAATCTGGTACGAGCGTATCGGCTTAACAAATAAATGTTATTCTCACGACTCATTTAAAGAACAAATAAACGAAATGTGACACAACTCGACAATAATTTAAAAGACACGAGCTAAGATGTCTACCAAACCGTTACACGAATAAATATCAGACATCTAAATATATAGTTTGCTTCTAATTATCTGGTTAATCGAGTCGGAATTCCAACTAAATAAATACATCAGAACTGATTAAAACCCCGTTATACACTAAAAATGCCACCATTTTCATAGATCTCCGAATCTGGTTGTGAGAGACGAAACGAGAAGTTTATTCATGTCGTAGACAGAACCGAATAAAAATATTTTATTTCGCAATCAAGAGATATTTATGTCTATTAAGCCTGTTTCTTAATTTCTATCTCATATTTATAATATATAAATGACTATTGTACAGCAATATAATCATAATAATAATGAACCACAGTTCGTTGTAAAGAAACGGTCAAAACTTTTAAATTTAAAAATTACCCTATCTGATTTAAATAAACTTAATAGATGGTTTTCTTTTGATTCAAAACAGACACCGCGAGATATAATATATGGACATAGTTTACGTGAGTAACTCGCGTTTGTTTCAAAAATGAAATAATAGTTTACGTGAGTAACTCGCGTTTGTTTCAAAAATGAAATAATTGAAAGAGTTAAAAAGTACCAACTTACATTTTTTTTTCTAAAAGACGTAAGTAAGGTCTACTTACCAGGTGGGAAGTTGATGTTTAGTGTTAAAGGAGATCTCCTTAAAATCCTTAAATAATAAAAACCAAAACGAAAGTAGGATCAGATTTAGTCATTGAAATCTAATATACTCGTACTTAGGTGGGTCATTGCTCGTAATGCATAATAACCTCAAATCTAGAATAGATTCAATTACACTACATATCCATTACAGTTATAACAATCTAAAATATCCATGTAACACCGTCCGTTAACAATCTTAATCCGTACTCTTGGTAATAAAAATGGCGGTTAGCGGAATTCCATAAAATCATTATTAATTTATTAATGTTATACGCGCTCTCTCCTCAATATGGAACTTACGCTTCGGTGGTCAACACTACGTGTCTTCACGAGCCAAAGTAGGTCGAAGACTGGTCTTGAACATTTCTTAGTTTACTGGGCAGTATGCTGTTTGATAATGCACGATAATATGATACAAATAATAAATAAATATTGCTGGACAATTCACACAGCAACATCTAGCCCCGTGATAAGCTCGAAGCTTGTGTTACGGGTGCTAGATTTTTGATATACTTAATGTAATATACATACATATTACATTAAGAAATAACCTATAACACATTTCTGAATAAAGCATAGCTCTATGAATGAATTATGTCTGTATGTGTGTGTCTATGGTCACCTATGAATCATCATACTTTTGATGAGTGCTTTTTTACCCGTTCGACCCAAGATTTTTCTACCCTTGATAAATACGATTCAAAATTATATAAATAAGTATGTCTATGTCTAGACATTGGAGAATTTACACAGAAACTTCTTGTCCCGTGGTAAGCTCGAAGCTTATTATCATGGACCTCCAAAGTTGAGTACCTTTTAATCAAACGTACTTATGTAATTTCTGAATTAAACAAATCCAACAGACAAAAGTAATTTCAATTTCTCTACATTCTGCGCTTGAACGTGACTTTTATTTATTATCATTTTCCCTTGTAGAGTCGAAGTTTGTGAAGATCTCAGATACCCTCAACATTAATTTGAATGACGTATCAGTCTGATAACTCTGATATTAGCTGGTCTACTCCAGTAATGACATATACACGTACATAGTCTATTAACTTCACATAGATGAAGCTATCAGTCAATTTGTCTAAATAATTGCGTCAATGGGAGAGTGCGTGTTTATTGCCTCATTACTCAATATACTTACCCGTTTTCTTGTTAGAAAATAACATCAAAGTTTTTTTATTCGGTAAGCAGTAGCAGTGGTAAGGCTGGCAAGTCGTAAGTTCTTGTATTTTGGGTATTGATAATTCTTTGTAGCATCGTCGACCAAAAATATGGATAATTGATTTAGTAATATAAAATGGTTCACGAATGCATGCAGCTTTAGACAGAAGGAACGATAACGTCTACTGCAAGACATATTATGTCCATTTACATACTTTAACATTAACATTACATGTCGGACAAAGTATGTAAATGATAATTTGTATTTGTATAATATTTTAGAACATTTTTTGGGTTTAATCCCAAAACTGTCTGTGAATTTATCGAAGTTACCGACATAGTTCGCATACCTCTGTGCAACAGGTGCAGGAATGTAACAAAATGTGGGTTAAACGGTCTGAACTTTCCAGATGAATCATGAATTCAGTCTTGGAATCTTCCAATCCAGAAGCAACACTTACGAGTATAAACATTATAAAGTAACTTTAAAACAGAGAGTTTTGTGTTGTTTAATTACCTACTCAAAAAGTTTGTGCGTATGATTTCTTTCGTCTTAACTAGTCGAAACCATACATTGAAACAAATCTCAATACGATCTATTCACAAATAATCAACAAAATTCGAAACAGAACTGTGAAATGGATTAGTTACAAACCAACTTATTCGTACCACTTTCGTTGAAGGCTCTCGTGAAGAAAAACCGTAACATATCATGTTTGGCGATTTCACTTTGAGGCAAAAACTTTGGATTAGTAATGGTTTGCATTTTTTTTCCGCTTTGTAGTGTTTCAGATCAAAGAGGAGTAAATTATTCCAATATCGCCTTTCGTACCTAATGAATAAATCTGACTTTAATTCTGAGTCTCGAGTATCTATTCCGTTTACTATCTACATAAGAAAACGTGTTGTAGATACAACACGTATTAGATACATATAACTTTCTTATGTAGATTCAATATAACAATGACAATGATGTACCTAATTGATTTAATTCAGTAAATTTACCTACTCATAGAAATAACATCTTGGCATGTAAAATGAAGTTTAATTTTCTGCTCTTAGCTTAGATTTTTTTATAATCGTTAAACTAATAGCTGTCCATTTTCTTCTTTAGTAACCCGCGTAAAGACATTTAGCATATATAATTTTCTTATTATACCTAGTTAGAAATATTTATTCTATTAGCAGATTCCTATGCTAATTCAATTTATTTCTTTGATAGTATCATACGATGGGTTTATCGGTTGAATACGAAATGTTTCTGCATAGCGCACAAGTCATGCGTTGATCATGTGCAATAAAATAGCCGTTATTTGTACACCACTGTGAGATCTATTAACCTAAGAGCCCGTGATGGCCAGACCTTCCTTTAATTCACAAGCGTGAAAATTCTTTCATGTGTATGTCTAACATAGGTAAGAATAACCCCCAAACATGAAACCTGGATCGCGGTTCCTTTGGGAGATAACAACCTTTTACCTGTTATCTCCCAAAGGAACCACGATCCAGGTTTCATGTTTGGGGGTTATTCTTACCTATGTTAGACATACACATAAAATAATTTTCACGCTTCAGAATTAAAGGAAGGTCTGGCCATCACAGGCTCTTGGTCTATATGTTAGTACATTTCTACCTACAAACAAGGCTGTAGGGTGGATGCTGTTAATCGATAAAACATAAATATATAATGATGGATTCACTGAGCATCATCTACATAGCCAGAACACATTCAATGCCCACGCTCAGCGGTGCAGCTCGCAGAGTTGGGCCTAGATTGTGTCATGGGTCTCTAATAAAATTGCTCTATTACCCAAGGATACCAACCAACTGTAAATATTGGGTATTTCAATAATCGAAGTTTAATAGACCAATTTTAAATATTTATATTATTGCTAGACAATTCACACGGTAAGCTCGAAGCTTGTGTCACGGGTGCTAGATTTCTGATATACTTAATACAATATACGTACATACATAGATTTTTATTATACATAAATAACACACAGACACGCAACAAATATTTATAAGGTTTAGGTATGCCCCGAAGCGAATCCTGCGCTGATTGATCGCGTGCGGACCTTCGCCCGCTGCGCCACAAGAGGTCGTCAAATTTTAGTTTCGAAATAGAGTTATTCAATTCAATTCAATTCAATTTATTTTATTTCAGACAACATTAATACATACATTAATTTAATACAATAATGCAAATTAAGGCGTCCATATACGAGTACATCACGAAAAATTAAATACTTATACAAACAATTACCTATTTAGACTTGGGCAGAATATAAGCTTCTGTCCAGTGCTTCATAAACCAACAGTCAGTATCTAGTCTACTAGCTATAAGCTGTAGGTAGCTGTTAGAGCTGTCGCGCACGCGGCGCATCAGGGACGCAGATCTTTTGCGCATTATCGCCTCGAAGCCGTCTACTCGTGCGTCAGCAAACATTCCTGATGCGCTGCAGAAGCGCGGCAGCCCTAACAGCACCCTAAACGAGTTGTTATATTGGATCCGTAGGGCATTCCAAGACTTTTTGGTGTGCTTGACCCACAGGCTGCACGTATAAAACGACTGGCAATAAGCACTAAAAAGCGTTGTTTTTACCTGCACAGTGCAACGCGCGAACCTACGGGCCAGCATGTTTGCTCTGATTGACAATGCCCTACGTTCCCTATCCATGTCTTGGTCATCCATAAGAGACTCGGTGACCCAATGACATATTGCTAGACTTATATCTATGCTTATAAAGTTGCTCTACATTATCACGACGGCATTTGATGACGCCGTCCCGTCGCAACGAAACTGCATTCACATAGACTGTGTGCGAACGAGCCAAAACACACACATTAGGGCTCTGCAAACACACAGCAAGTACCACTATTACCCCACTTACGGCTATTCTCTTACATGCCCAGAACCGTGAAACTAAGCAACGAGATACAGTCAATTATACTTTTTATGGTCAACCTACTTCGCTGTTATTTTTTATTAACATTTTAATAAGATTTATTTACGGAAGTGTGTCTAGATGCCACGTGTGGTTATCAGCCGGTCTGATCGCGGTGATAACTGTTTCTTCGTTGCTTAAAATTCGGAAAAGCAATCAAATTAAATCAGTTTTCGTTGGATTAGGAGAGATTTATCTCTCGTAGTGGAGACAAATGTCAGAAATTCTAGCTCGTTACATGTGAAATTTGGATAAGATAAAATGTTTCCGTAGGTATCTAAGTATATTTCTATTTTGCTATATGATTTCAAAGCTATAAGATAATTTTTGAATGATATTGCCAATTAACGAGAGTGATTTTTACCTAGAAACGAATTTGTCACGGTTATTTAAGCGAATCGAAATCACCGTTTTTAACAAACGAGAAAGAATAAACCTGAACGTCTGCTAGCCCAGCTTATTAATTCACATTTCGTGAGGAATGCCGAAGTGAAACTAATCACCATAATAAGCTACGAAAAAAGTTTATGTAATAAAAGACAAATTAAATAACTACTAGAACCACTGAATTTTTTTGAGCTTAAACTCAATAAAATTTTGTTTAGATTTACGTGGCCCAAATTATAAAAAAAAACGTATACAAGATACTAATAGCATATTTTTCGGAGATATAAAAGAGATAATAAGATTCAGTCACCAATTCAGTCGTGTTTTGATTTCCAAAAATGTTAGACATTATGTCAATTTTTGTCCATGCTAATCAAACTCAATTCTAACATCAAACGTATTCCCAATTTAAGTATTGGACCAAGAGCCTGTGATGGCCAGACCTTCCTTTAATTCACAAGCGTGAAAATTATTTCATGTGTATGTCTAACATAGGTAAGAATAACCCCCAAACATGAAACCTGGATCGCGGTTGCTTTGGGAGATAACAACCTTTTACCTGTTATCTCCCAAAGGAACCACGATCCAGGTTTCATGTTTGGGGGTTATTCTTACCTATGTTAGACATACACATAAAATAATTTTCACGCTTCAGAATTAAAGGAAGGTCTGGCCATCACAGGTTATAGTCTGTACTAAGAGCCCGGTCTGGCCAGACCTTCCTTTAATTCACAAGCGTGAAAATTCTTTCATGTGTATGTCTAACATAGGTAAGAATAACCCCCAAACATGAAACCTGGATCGTGGTTCCTTTGGGAGATAACAGGTAAAAGGTTGTTATCTCCCAAAGCAACCGCGATCCAGGTTTCATGTTTGGGGGTTATTCTTACCTATGTTAGACATACACATGAAATAATTTTCACGCTTGTGAATTAAAGGAAGGTCTGGCCATCACGGGCTCTTAGGTTATATGTAAGTGCCATGATTCTCACGTAGAGGCGATAATCATGCAGCTAAGTCGATCTATTGTGTTAATAATTCAATCGGCTTTCTAGCCCGCCTATTCGTGTGCAATTTCTCATGACTGTATTAATCATTGGTGTCTGTGGTTTTTGCATGACGGCAGATAATTTGTGAATAGACAAATTATTTTATGTTTTAACTTTCAGTATCGATTTTGTCCCTGTATGTTAATTTGTAAGACGAGAAATATGGTACTTGTTTATATGATTTGTTTTAAATAATTGGTACTCACAATAGTAATAGTAGGGTGAACAGAACTATTTCCGCCTACATAACCTTGTATTTATTTTGGACTACCAAGACTACCTAAAATAACGGCTTTATTTAAGTATTCTTATACTTATTATTATTATAAAAGAGACCATGCTACTTTTTACCGCGGGATAAACCATTATGTACTGAAAAACGAAAAACGCATATTCATATTCTTTCTTTTCAGTGCAAGACCACTTCAGAAATAACTTTCATAGGCAATAATTCGAATCATACAAAACAGCTACATCATCAAGATTTCAATTTTGTCTAAACTTTAAAGACCTTTCCCAATCAGCGGGCCCTAATCAGATTCTAGTTGGAGCCTCAATCTATTGTCAAGCTTTGGATCTCACGAGTCATGCCATTCCTCAATTTCAAATGTATTAATACGAAACGTGAGCTCATATTAACATCTTGACACGAAGGCAGAAATATGCCATAGAAATGCGAGAGTGGGCACCGGATTAGGGTTATTATTTTTTTATTTATATACCTAACACCCTATCGCTATTATAATGCGACAACATTTTCGCATACCTACGTTATTCGCTTTTTAAATTATACAAAAAAAAACATACATTTGAAACAATAATACAATTGTAATTAAACTTTGCATTTGAATTGATTAGGTTTTAGGTAGGTCAGCTTGCCTAGAGCAGGTACCTAATTTCGCCAGCTCTCGCTCTATAGGATGACGTAGGGATGTCACGCTTTGAAGGGACAAGCTTCTGTGGTTAGCGTGGCGTATACAATGGGTTGATGAATTGGTCAAGGAATGATGGATTGCTAAGGGTCGGGTGTGTTTACCTGTTAGTAGGTACCTACTGCGGATCTATTCCTATCAGAATTGCGTGTACAAAAGACTTGAGGGTTGATTGTTAATTGACGCTTTGGCTTTTATAAGAATGAGAACGTGCCAAATTGACCTGGATAAAGTGTTTTAGTCTCATTAAAGGGATTTATAATAGTAAAATGATTTTATTGTAATAACTCACTCAATGTTTCGACACCATCTAATTGATTTACAGGTTACAAAGGCTTTTTTTATCTACCTCGGGAAAAGATGATTACTGCGAGAAATTTATACGCAGCAACGCAAGCAAAGTCGCGGGGCGCAATGAAATAATTTGACTCACTAGTTTAAGAACCTATGTTAATATATAAGATTCACACGCCAATTTCAGTAAAGATACACAAATAACAGTTCAAAATTTTAAAACCCGCAGAAGCGCGTTGAAATCTTTTATATGGACGATCGAAAATATCAAACTCTGAATCACAATTCGTATTACATTTGCGCGGTGAGTAGGTAAGTAGTTGTAGGAACCTATCTCGATAGTATTTGTTATTTATGATCCCGTGTCTTCAATAACAAGTAGGTACTAGTTTTTAGTTACTTACTACCTTGTTGCATTCAGCTGTTTATGACTGCGTGTAGTGTGTAGAATACAGCTACCTATCAGTTACTCAAACGTAGAAGAAAGTATATTTAGAGACCGTCACAAGAAAATTTTAAGCTATCGTGTATCGAATTTCCAACCTTTTTAGCAGCTTTATGATAAAATTCAATCATGATTCGTAGTTAATGTTAATTTCTCAACAAATTACTGTCATCAAAAGATGAAAATTGCTTCGTGCTTTTAGAAAAACTAAGAAAGCCCATCCGTCTTTAATACTGAAGCAATCTAACATTTTCTTTAAGCACTAACATATTTAACAAATCCGCTGTCATGTTTTATAGACTTTACGGACCGCAAGCTCAACGGTATCAGAACGGGTTGTTTATAAATCATTCCAACAAAACGGTATTTTTATAAAATCAAACGCTACACGACCTTATGAATAACAGTGACACACTTAACACTTTCCACAATTTCCAACAATCGGAACACGTTATGGTAGCGATCGGTAACGCATTACAGAATTATCACTGAAACCAAATAAATAATTTCAAACTATGCTAAGAATGCTCACCGTTTTGCCGGTCGTATTCCTTATCACAACACAGAGCACTTTTGAAAATAGAACTAGGGTTGAGCCACGCACGTGTCGATGGTTTGTCGATAGCGCGGAGTGGGAGCGTGCGTCGGATGGCGGTCCGCGGCAGACTGACGCGCCCGCGCCGCTGCGTCTGGACGCACCTGCCCGCCCGGCCCCCGCGCGTTCAGCCAACAGGTGAAAAGCAGTATCGATATCGATAAAGCGCGACCGCGAGATGCCTGCAATAAAGCTTGATGGAGGGTCCAATCTATGTAGATGCGAATGTGCATTTGTAGGTAGGTACTTCGATAGGGTTCTGTTCAAGGGCACTATTATATCCTTATTATGTTTATGCTTTTATGTAACTCTTTCTATCTTGGATTAAGTGGGTTGTCAAAATGATATAAGTACCTACTTACCTACATAATATATTTAGGTAACTGAAAATATCACAACAATTTATTATTATATTTTAATTCTGATCGTAGTTACCTGTATATTTTAGCGTCCCCCTGCTTCAGATACTTTACTGATAACGAATAGTTGACATGTCAAACACGTTATCTCAGATCACAGTGTAATTACCTAGATATAAAAATTCTTAAAAATTTGCGTGTGTTCTTCATCTAGCTTCAGCCTCAACCCCAAGCAATTATTTATATCTACTTATTATGTCGATTCTGCAAATAATGTGGGTAGGAGAATACCGCTGATCCGATGGAAAAGCAAGATGGCGAAACACAGCAATCGCGAAATGTCAACACCTGTTTGTCGGAAAACCGCCAGTAAAAATAAATAAAACAATCTGTTTGGTTGATGATAAATATTAGGCATCAATCGAGTTCCTATTTCTTTAAATGACACATCTGTACCATAAATCTTACAAGCCCTTAAGACAATTAAATTAAGGCCATAGAACACGCGTATTTCAGAACATAAATAATTGAGAAAGTCAAAATAATACCATATAATGGCTTAAGGCCACTTCATACCTTTTCCTAAGTACCTATACCTAACAGAAACCAAATGAATGTCCACTCAATCATTACCCAGGTACCGTTTACGACAGTTCTAGACGGCTTTAGAAAACTTTAACTGTAAGCCGTAGGCCTACGGTACTTATACACTTATTTCGCGAATAATATCCACTTAAAGTGCAACGTAGGCGTGTGTGGGCGGACGCTCGCGCCGGTGGTCAGCGGGGGCCACAAAGCCAAGTAATATCAGAGATGTAACATCCGTAAAATAGCTATAAATCTCTCAACGAACATATTTATTAATTTTAACTGAAAATCGGAAACACCGTGGAAACAGCGGATTGTTTATAGGGGATTTATAACGGAACTTATCATCGAACCCGGAGCTTACGCTTACGCTTTTGTACCTAGCTCATGTTAACATCGAAAAAGAGAGATTATGGTATTGAGGTCGTAAAAACTATCGATAGAATTACAACACTTTTCCCCATAAATAAAATGGAAGACTCGACATTTTCACTAGAGTAGTGCAGTAGGTAGGAACTGTGTTGGCAAGTGGGAGCTCACTCGACTTTCATTCCGAAGGTTGTTGGTTCATATGTAGATACGGTTGATTGTGCTGAGAAGCAGTACATAGTTTGATCAAACCTTAACTGTTTACAATGTCCCAGGCAGTGTCCTATATAATATCAATTATTTATAATATCATATTTAATCTAATCAATACCATACTTACTTATATCTAGAAAAACAGCTTCATATAAATATTCAAGTAACGGGTAGCAGATACAAGCTAGCAATAAATGCTATGAAAATTATACCCCAAGAAAAACGAAGTTGGTGTATAATTCATTAGCGTAAGAGGAGAGTACTTCAAAAATAAAAGTCAAATATAAAACAAAATAACTTACTATGAACTTTATTAATTAGAAAAAATCAGGAATTTCTCAAGTAAACTATAACAATACATATTATGTTTATCCGACGTTGGACTGTTTCATGAATTTTCTGTTTCTTTGTATCTGTAATAGAAAATAAATGGTTAATGCATATAATTTGACCTATAATAATGGAGCAGAAAAAACCTCTTGTGTTGAATTGAAATAAGTATTATCTTAGCTTGCCTTAGCATTTAACTGTATTATTTACATTCCAACTGCTGGGTCAAAGACACTTTTCTTTTGATAAATTAATTGAGATTTAGCCAGAATTCATCATACTGCATTTAAAGTACACATCGCACCTCTGGTAGAACAAGGGCCTAACTGCCAAGTTTGTGATTTTTCAGGAGAGACATTTTAAGATTTTTTTGTGATTAGAGTCAATTTATCTTCTTCTTATATTGACCTTGAGGTAATTTCCTCACTGTGAAATATACCTTATAGTTTTGTGAATAATGGCGTGCTCTCTACAATGGTTAAATATTTATAGTTTTAATTATTTTCATATAAATATAAAAAATTACCCACACTTAGGACTTTGTTACACCAACATTCTTAAAAAAAAAGCACAACTGATTGAACGACTTTGTACCTCCAAATTATTTTCTAAGAAATATGGGCATAAGTAAAGAAATTAAAAGGGCATATTTACTTAAACGACTTTTACGCTCCAGCTGACAACCACTCTGCGCGCCGCAACTAACAATAAGAAGAATTCATGAATTTAAGAAAAACGCTTCAATGTGACAAAGGCACTGTGGCCCTCTGGCGAAATTACATGGAATTGAACGAGTCTCCGGGTAAAAATACGTTTTAAAAGCACTTTGGCATACTTAAGTCATTTTTCGAAAATTTGTTAGTTTGGCCCTTGTTCTACCAAAGGTGCGATATATATTTTTTATTGATGTGGCAGTGTTTGATTGAACCCACAACCTTTTGGTGATATAATATTAGTGGAGATAGATTTATACTTACTTGCAAGATGTACAAGTATAAAAAACAGTTTGTCCTTCATCAGCTGATCTCAATTGAAGAGTTGCATAGGACATTCTGTCATTGCCGCATTTAGGACACTTCCTCTCTACTATAGGACCCTCAGGATCGTCCGTGTTTAGAACATCTTTAGCTGATGTTACGGACACAGCATTGAAGTTTATAGTGTATTCAAATTTTAGGTTGCTGAAATCTGTAAAAGAAATTATTTAACTGTTATTTAGGGAAGTTATGAAAAAACAAGTTTGTCATGTATTGCAAGCTTATATTCAATGTTTCAAAAACCCATAATACATCCACCAAAAACAATAACCATGTAGTGAGTTGCTCTTTTACTGCTTTTTTTTGATAAATTAACCTGAAACCTATTTCAGGCAGTAAATCAACATGTTCTTATTTATAATACTTGAGAGCACTCCGTAGCTGTCTTAGCTGGCTAATTATAAGTAATTACATAGCAGTAATAAAAGGGTCCCCCTATCGCCAAAGCTGTTTATAGCTGTACTTGAAAACATCTTTCAAAAGCTAGACTGGAAAAAAAATGGGAGTGTACATAAACGGACAATATTTAAACCACCTGAGATTCGCAGATGATATTGTCATATTAGCAGAAACTGCCAAAGATCTAGAAAAAATGATGTGTTCACTTGACTGCGAAAGCTCCAAAATAGGACTAGAGATGAATGTAAGCAAGACAAAGATATTAACCAACAGTAGAGAACACCCAATAGTAATAAAAGATAATAACATAGAATATGTCAGCGACTACATCTACCTAGGAAAGAAAATTTCATTTAAAAAATCAAGTAATGAAGAGGAAGTAACAAGAAGAATCAACACCACTTGGAGAAAATACTGGTCATTGAAAGAAATCCTAAAAGGAAATTACAGCATGCAAATGAAAAAAACAACTTATGATACATGCCTCTTACCATGCTTACTGTACGGTTGTCAAACTTGGGTATATACCAATCGCATCAAACAAAAAATTAGATGCAGTCAAACAGCAATGGAAAAAAGCATGCTAAAAATAAGGAAAATACATAAAATTAAAAATATAATCATCCGTCAAAAAACTAAACTAACGGACTCTCTCCAACATGCACTCTCACTAAAGTGGAGATGGGCCGGACACATTTCTCGATACTCAGACAGAAGATGGACCACAGAAGCCACAAAGTGGAAGGGACCAGTAGGAAGAAGGAAAGTGGGTCGTCAAATGAAAAGGTGGGCTGATGACATAGTACGGGTCGCAGGACAGGACTGGATACTGTCAGCCAAGGACAGGGAATCCTGGAAAGGGATGGAGGAGGCCTTTACCCTTGCAGGGGTCCATATCACATAGTTTATAAGATACTAACATTAATTTAATTTAAATCTATTTAAGTATTTATTTTTTATTTAGTTAACTTACTAACTTTACACTTGTAAATGATATGGAAATAAAAAGGCTTATTTATTTATTTTAATTAATAAAAGGGTAACATACTTGAGGCGTCGAAAAATTGTTTACATGAGTAACACTTTACTGAACCAAACTCTTGAAGTAATGGTAAAATGGAACCACAGCGAGCGCAAAATGAAGTGCTGCTGGTAAACGGACTTGAGGTTGTTTCTTCCATTATCTTAGGATCTATCAGGGAACCAGGGCAGGAACAAGAAGCTGTTTTGTTTTGATTTTAGATATTATTTTGACTTCAGTAAATGTAAACAGACAGAAGTCATGTGGAAAAAAAAGGTTAGGTGATGCCAACAAACGTCGCACATTAACGTAGTGATTAAATTCTCTTTGGTCACAATTTTGTTTAAAAAATCAGTTATTTGTTATAGTTAAAACAAATAATTTTCAATTCACTATAATTATATATGTATAATAAAATATATCTATCTATGTATGTATATTATAATTAAGTATATCAGAAATCTAGCACCCGTAACACAAGCTTCGAGCTTACCACGGGGCTAGATGTCGCTGTGTAAAAATTGTCCAGTAATATTTATTTTTATTTATTTTATTTATTATCATTATATTCGTGCTTGTCTCAAGTAAATTTGCGCCAGGGTAAGTAACGTTATTTATTAAAAAAATAAAAAAAATCAAACCAGAGTTTTTACGGAAAAATAATTATTATTAAAATGCTAATGGTGCCACCTCTGTAATGATTGTGGTTGGGGTTTTCGTTTTCGATGTATGTATGCAGATTCAGCATTATTATATTTGAATTGCAATTACCATTAGGTACCTACCTTGTAGGTACACTATACTAAGTAATTTAGTATTTACATTATATTATGTGTTTCATGTGTAAAATGTTTCAGATCATAAATGATAATGAATATGATAATTTATTTAACACTTGCCTTACATTTCGTGTATAATAAGCGCAGGATAAAATTTAATTAAAGTAATTATGTATTAGAAACAAAACTATGATTTGACAACAAAGTTTTCTTTTATTTTGGCCGTAGAAGAAAATTTTTTTATTTGTAATTTGGGCTGTGGATTTTGTTTGCTATTTATTTTAAACTTCTTTGGCGGTTGACGGTTGAATAGGCAGTCGCGTTCGCCACAATATAAAAGAAGAAGATGTAAAATGGTTAGTGGAAACTTAAAAAAAAACAAGTAAACAACGCCGATCCTTGCTGAGTTGCGGTGCGGTTGCAAATCGTGATTATTTTGATTGATATTGCAACAAAAACACATTGAAGTTGATTTTTGTCTGTACACGAGCGAATCTTCTTCGCTTATATCTTCTTGAAAATCAAGTTATTTCAAAATCTAAGGTAAGTTAATGTCAAGAAGTTAACAAGCTTAACAAAGACTAATGGCTGATTTAGACAGGGTCAGTAGACAACTCAGTCGCAGCGCCAATGTCGGCGCCGCGACTGACTTTAACTGTTTACATGAAGTAAGTAGTAGTGATCACAGAACAAATATACTCTAAGTAGTGATGCGTTTCTCACGGTGACCACACGTGTGTGAAGTCAGTGGGAAAAATGAATTCGCGAAAAGAAATGAAACGACGATTTAATTATTTGTTGAAAAAATTATCAATTTTGCTGTTGAATGAGTTAATAGAAATGGTAGAAAATGAGATAACTAAAAATGAGATAACGCTGTTGACCGCATTTCTTTATTGCGGTAATTTAGGGATTTAATATCCCAAAGGCCGAGTCCCTTTTCGCCATATAATTGCACCAATTTTAATGTTTCGTCTTCGCTAAGCTTACGCGTCATTTTTATCGAAAAAAACGTGGTCACTCTACAACGCAGCGACAGTGACTAACCACGTACTGACTTGTCTGTTTACACGGGGTTTATTTGGCTGGCGCGGGGATGCGCGGGTGGCGGAGGGTGCCAACTGACTTCAAAATATTCGTGTCCGAATATTCAAGTCAGCGCTGACTTCAAGCCACTGTACTGACTTCAAATCAGTTTACACAGGGTTTTTGTCGGGTCAGCACTGACTTGTCTCTATTTCGAAGTCAGTCACTGACCCTGTATAAACCAGCCATAATAAACTAAATATCCACAACAGCCAGTTAAATACTTATAAAGAATCTAAAATATTTACATAGAGCCATTGAAAGGTTCTCACTTAATAATATAATATGTTTTGTTGAACATAGCCACACTAAAACAAAAATATATGTTTCAGATCATGAATGAGTCATTGGAAGAAATGTCTCAGACTTTCACAGAACCTCAAAACATGGACACCATCCCACCTGTGGGCTTACACATGGGCGGTCCCACCCCAGGCATTGGTGGTAAACATGAGGAATTCTCTGTTGAAAAGATTCTAGATCGCAGAGTTAAGAATGATAAAGTTGAATATCTTTTGAAGTGGAAGGGGTTCCCTAAGTAAGTTCCATCTTAACATTATACTAGTGTCCCACCCATTCATTTATTTATTGACTTGTCCAAGTGATCTTTAGTGATTTTATGGAAATAAATGACATAAATCTTTAAATGTTGCTTTGCCTCGTCTGAAGCTCGAGTTTTATCAAAATCTTTGCAAATTTAAAGATTTTCCATACAAAATTGCAACCCCTATTTCTCCCCTTAGGAGGTGAATTTTGCAAAACCCTTTGGTAGACCTTTATGTTATAAAAGAAAGCTAGGCCTAAATTCATGTTTATACCGTTAGTGGTTATGGCTGTGTGTGTGTCTATAATATATGTCAGTCAGTAATTGGGAACTTGTCCTTTTATATATAAGTATGTAAGTATTTGATTATTCCTTGTATGTAAAAGTTTGCCTATATAGTATATTAATTTATTAAATTTGAATGTATTCCAGTGATGATAACACTTGGGAACCAGAAGACAATCTGGACTGTCCTGAGCTGATCTCGGCATATGAAAATGCTCGTCTCCAGAAAGAGAAAGAAGCAGAGGTTGCAGCTGTGGTCGTCGCTAAGCCGGCAACTCCTGATATTCTGGAGGAACCACTCGCTGCCCGTAAGAGACCGAAGAGAGAAAAGAAGAAGAAGCAATATGAAGTAAGTCACAGTTTAAATGAAATGGAAACTTATTATAAACAGAATCACCTAATAATTTATTTATTGATTTACCAACTTTCAGCTTGATAAATTGATTACTAGTTACTAGTCGCAGCTTATCTCGTGCTCTAATCAATTTATCTGCTTTAAAAAGTGTCTGTGTGTTATTCTGTTATAGTAAAATTAAATACATATATCAGTCAGTAGTTTAGTGTGAAAAAGCAACAAACATTACATACTTACTCTATTATTCATAGACTTGAGAATTTAAAATTACTTATAAAGTAAGAACATTATTACAAAAAATATAAATCAGCTCATAAAGATACACATCTTTATGAGCTGATTTATATTTTTTAATTCAATCAATTAAATTGAATTAATTTGAATCAATTTTCAGGACACAGAGCAGAGTACTTTGAAAGAAATAGACAAACCTAGAGGTGTGGCTAGAGGCCTCATTCCAAATAGAATATTGGCCAGTCAGCTGTACCATAATGTGCTGTTCTTCTTAGTACAATGGTAAGGAATAAGTCATTTAAATATTACTTCCATAGTTCGAATTATACAATATTTACCATATAAAAAATAACGTATTTAAATATACAAGTAGTCTTATTACATTGTTCAACTAGTAGTCCACGCGACTCCATCCGCGTTAATGTCGTCACTTTTCATCGTAACTGAGGCAAGAATTTAAATGGCCTATCCTGTGACCCAGACCTCTAAAATCTTAATGTTTATCTACCAATTTTCAAATGCGGATCATCTGTTTAAGAGTTATACAAACAGAAAAAATCTAACAGTAGTCAAATTAGTTTCAGTATCATAACATTGAGCCTATAAATGCAATATCTCTGAAAACAAACTAGGTACCTAACTTACTCCATGACTGACCCTTACAGATACAGAAAAATTGTTGGACAATGCACACAGCGACATCTAGCCCCGTGATAAGCTCTAAGTTTCTGATATACTTAATACCTGTAGCACACCTCCGCTGCGAAACAACAACTGCGAAGCCGCTGCGTGAGTTTCGCTGTGCGACAGTACTACACTTACGCGAAACTATAGCGAAATAGACGCGTCGACGCGACGCGACGGGCTGAGATGTAGACGGCGCCTAAGCAAATGAGCGAAATCATGTTAGAAAGAGACAACATCATAGTCAGTTTTGTACGTTAGAGCAGGGAATTTCGCTATTGTTTCGCCGCCAAACAACTCACAGCGAATCTATGGCGGTTTCGCCCTTTGAGTTCCTCAGCGAAGGTGTGCTACAGGCATAATAGAATAAACATACATAGATAAATATATTTTTTTATTATACATAATAAACTTTCCAGGCAAGGCTGCCTGGAGTTCGACGTGGTGTCGGGCAAGGAGCTGAGCGAGGCGTTCCCGGACTTCGTCATCGACTACTACGAGCAGTGCGCGCCCTTCAGCGTGCGGTACAGCGCCGGACAGATGCCCAGATATGCACCTGATGTATGTATTATATCTCTAATAGTCCGGGATCCGTAGAACATGGAAATCACTTGATTACTCACCAGCTGATTTTTTGTTGTATACTTAATTAATATTTATAAAATCTAACTGACATATTGTCCTACAAATCTCGTGGTCAGTTATCCCGGTCCTACATCCTTGATTTTTTAAATCCTTGATATCTCCGTTAGCTACCACAATCGAGAGTTGGGTATAGGATATTCTTGGGCGTCTCATCGAAACGAAGCTACTCACCAAAAATTAGTTGCTAGTAATCAAGTGATTTCCATGTTCTACGGATCCCGGACTATAATAGATAGATAGATTGAATTACTTTATTGCACACCATTAATAACGTAACATAAAAGTGGAAAATACAATAAATAATGGGACAATTGGCGGCCTTATCGCTAAAAGCGATCACTTCCAGGCAACCTTTGGATGGTTATAATATAACATTTCCATGTCACAATGTTAGTTACCTCCTCCGAAACGGCTTTACCAATTTTTACAAAATATCGGATAGGATACTATCTATTTTACTATTTATTTAGAAAGCTTGCGAAGCCGCGGGGGGGTCAGCTAGGAATCATATAAATATACCATAGGGCTAGATGATACCGTGTATATTGTCCAGCAATATTTATTAATTTATATACTTATTGCAATGGACAATTGTGTTATGGGTGCTAGATTTCTGATATACAATATAATATACATACTTGGATAGTTGAAATTGGAGTGTGAATTCCCCAGCAATATTTATTTTTTGTTTATTATTCTTTCCAGTTCCCACCAGAATCAGAGCCTGAGTCTGAGCTGGACCTGACTCCGATGGACACCTCTCAGGCCCTCGCCGCTGACACTACTGAAGCCGAACAAACAGACAAACCTACAGAAGGTACCTTATTAATTAATCGCTTGCTTGACCTGTAGTACCCTACTGGACAAAGTAGCCTATTACTTAGTAGAAAATGGTATGAGAAAAATGACAAGATCACAATGTAACCTTGGTCCTCGAGTGAGTGAGAGAACTTAAGTGACAGTCAATCACTGTAAAAAATAAATATAAGTAACTAATAGTTACTAACTATTACTCAGCCTTTCCAGAATCATGGAGGGCAAATATAGAAAATCATATAACAAGCTAAAAAGCTTGTACGAGCTTATACGATTTCCCATTTAGCGAGCCGTGTTGGCTAAGTGGACTAGATTTTCTTCTTGAAAACTTTTAACCCATGCTTTTACGGGCAAACAAAGATAAAAAATATGTAATTAATGAGGTGGACTAGAATGTATGGCCAGGTTGTAGTATAAAAGTCTCAAACCTAGAGTAAAAGTAAAAAGTAAAATTGATAAATACCATTATTATACAATCATAGAAAAACAACCCACAAAGCGGAACAAATATTTGCAGGTCGTACAAATATTTCTCACGAGCTAGTGTGAATAGCAACCCTACCTCATGCGTCGAAGGCGGACTTTCGCCCGCTGTGCCACAGATGTCGTAAAAATAACTAAAAAATCAAATTAAATTGAGTTATTTTTCAGTTCCAGAACCCGAACCCGAACCCGTAGTATCCAAGCCGGAGTCAGACTTGCCTCCAATAGACATGCCGAGTATGGACATTGATCTACCACCTATTGACGTTCCTGTACTATAGAACATAATAATATATGATATTTTATATTATAGAGGTAAACGTTTGTAGATTTGAATATTTGGGTGTTTGTTGGATTTTTATGGCAAAACATCTGAACCCATTTGCATGAAAATTATCATGCAGATAATGTAAGTTTGAGAGCCAGAATTTTTTTTGTTGTTTTATTACGAAGATAATCAATTTATTGGTAAAAAAATTTTACACGTCAAATAATATAATAATCATAATAAATGTCAAATACCTAGTTACTATCTATGGAAATTCAATTATTCTAATAATATGGTAGGTAATGTTCTCTCCCTTTATTGTTAGTATCTCTACATTACCGTACTTATGAAGCTCTGACGTAGACGCTTGTAAACTGCGACAAGTTAAATCGCACTTGGACACTGGCTAAATTAAATAAATAAATAAATATTACTGGACAATTTTACACAGCGACATCGAGCCCCGTGGTAAGCTCGAAGCTTGTGTTACGGGTGCTAGATTTCTGATATACTTAATATAATATACATACATAGATAGATATTTTTTATTATACATATATAACACCCAGACACCAATTGTCTTAACAAAAAGCAGCAAGCCATAAACTAGGAAGAAATCAATTACACAGAAATTTATATGTACCTACATACATAATAAATATTATTTTTAATGCATGTTTTTATAAGATCGTACCTACGTTATAATTATACACACAAATATAAATGAAATAAATCTAGTATAAAGTGTGAAATAAAATACATTTTCAGTAAACTTGTATTTATTACTACATTATATTTTAACATAAGTCCCTGTATAAAAGTATAAGAGTACAAAAAACTAGCAAATTAAGCTTAGAACTAAACGCTAATATAGTATTACTTTGGCATCTATTCGGCTAATTAATTAGCATAAAATTAACTCTAAAATGCGTGGATTTAAGGAGATATAATATAAATTTATATTTTTTAAATGTATAGCTCCAAAATAAGCTCTTAGCTTATTTAAGGATACTAGATAGATATAACAGTTGATTCGGCTTAGCTCTATATTTTTTTTAATATTTTATAATTATCTATTAAAAATTATAAATAATAATTATGTAATTGTTACTCTAGTAACTTTAGAATGGTAATTTAGTGGACTCTCCAAATTACCAGTTCTATTCTAATATTCTTTTTCAGAAACTTTTAATTTAAATTTTAATCTGAATCCTGCTTAAATCCACGTGTTATCAATCAATATTCAATCTAGATTATCCATAGCCTCATCGATATTCTACGAGTCTAATACATAAGTAGGATAAATCAAGGAACTGTATTGAAATTAGAAACTGAGGAAAATATTCAATAACCAAGTCGGTTAGCTACATAACACAGGTCATGTCTGATATTACCTTTGAAATAGATCAATATAAGTAAATAAATTAAGTAAGTTTAGCTATAAGTTAGGTACTGGGCATTCAGTAGTCTTTTAGACTTGGTATTGGTAGTGATACAGTGCTTATTGGTTTTAATGCGATGTACTCAAAGAGTTTAAAAACCTTGTGTACATGTACATACCAGGATTACATCTTGGATGATATTCCTATTAAAAGCACTCTGTCATAAAATAGACACAAATGTCAAATAATGTGTGTATCGATTTTGGCTGGACCACTAGATTGGTAAATACCATTTTATCAAATCTTTTTTTAAATTTAAAAAAAGACACATCTTCGATCTTATAAATCTAAATCTGTTCTCCATCTTAGATCTTGTTAATAAAAGGCTTGATGGTTTCAATCTTTTCCCAATCAGGGATGAGTTCTCCCTTGAACTTGAAGCAGAATTCAGCGCAAAGTGGTCCGTCGAAATAGGCGCCTAGCACCTTCTTGCATTGTGCGCAGTTTTCTATGCAGATCCGTACAGGCTCGTAGACTGTGGCTGTAACAAACAAATTGTTATACAATAGTATCACAATAATATAATTATGTAAAGCATTAGCCGACGTCTGTGGTGCGGCGCGCAGGTCCTCCTGCGACGCAGAAGGTTGCGGCTTCGATTTCCAGCCCGGGACAAATGTGGATCTGCAGATCGTTTTTTCACATTTCCTGCTTAATTGCTTAAAGACGTTTCGACTACAACAAGACTGCCCTTATTGTAGTCGAAACGTGAGTAATTCCCGGAGTAATAAAAATTGGGAAATATGCAAAAGTATGGTTCAATTTAATGTAAGTATCTGAAACGTTTACCTATTTGTTATTTTTATTTCGCTACAAATTTCGATCAAATTTTACCGAATCTTGTTGTATCATCACAACCAATTATGCTCTAAGATGGCCAAAAAAATAAACTCAATATTATTGGCAACGGTAAGGAACGTCAGAATTCAGAAGAAGCTAAGGCAATGACCCCAATCCCAGTTGACTTTCGCCCTTACGCAATTTCACCTTAGCCGCTTACACTTGACCTCGCGGGACAATTGCGTGAATAGAAACATTTATCGTATATATCACCTCGCCTTTATAACCCGAAAGCTGGTAACTAATTTAGGAAGGTATTTGAGGCAAACTAAAAACTTGTTCGCACCTCTATAAATTTTTCCCAACTAGAAACGAATAAATAAATATTCCTGGACAACTTACACAGCAACATCTAGCCCAGTGGTAAGCCCGAAGCTTGTGTTACGGGTAGATACCTACTAGATAATCAGATACACTAGCTAGAATATATAGATATTATTATTAAACATAGGTAGGTATAGAACGGACACCCGGAACAAATATCTGCAGATGGTAGATAGTAATTATTTTCTGCCTGAATATTGCTGTGTAGGTAAATTGTCAAACATTTTTTTAATAATGTAATTTTATTTCCTTAATACAAACGTGAATAGCGATAATATATCTACGATAATTTATAATATTAGATAAGCGTATTCTACATAGATGCTATATAAATGGGTATTCTACACAGAGAGGGTTGTGAAAATCAACCTGAAAGCCCCGTCGGGTGGGGTTCAGTCCGCAAGTTATTAAACCGTTGGCATCACATCTTGTTTACTCTGAGCCCTTAGATCTCATAAATCTTGGAGTAATTCGTCACATATTACGTTCCGTACGCTAACAACACAAATGCGCTGTAATATGCGGGAATCTCGTTAGCATTATGAATGGCGGAAGGCTCGTGGGCGTCGTAAGCTCGATTGCTTGCGCTTGTGTTTACAAAGTAGTGTATTGGAACGTCAGTTTTCGATTTTCAAATTACATTCAATTTCTGCTGTGATTAATTTGGAGTGTAATTTTTTTTATCCAATAATGCTTTGTTATAAGTAAGTATTTGGAATTGGAGTAGGTATTTTATTATCAAAATTTTCGAAAGCTGAAACTTTTCTCGTTTATCATGAAAATGTAACAAAATAATTTGATGAACGTGTATATCTTTTATACGTGTAGTAATCAGAATTTAATTTTTCACTTTCACCCAGTTAGCTCAATAAGTTATTTAATTATTTGCAGGAAAACATCAAAAATATATAAAAAGTATTCTGTTGCATGGAAATAATATTTTTGTGGTAGTTACTACTTTATTTCACATGTTATTTTTGTGTGGTTAATTTATTAAATGCCACCCCTATTATTCACCCCCAGATTTAAAAAACTACGATTCTGCAAAATTTTATTTTACTTTATTTAAAAATTTAAAACAAGCTTTCATTGGGGAATTACCATATGAAATGTCTACGTCACCCAGACGCCTTTGTGACCAAAATACTAAACAAGTTTTGACTTTTAAGCCGGTTAAACTTGTCTAGATCGACCCGGTAAAATGCAAGCTTGCTTTAATGCCTAAGGCCGGTTGTACATCAGTCAGTCTTGAATAATATCACAGACAGAAAGATGGACATGAAATAAACTGAAACGAGAAGCTCAAGAGAATAAAAGTTAAGTAGGTATATAAGATTGGATCATCTATACCTAAGTCTGTCCTTATTCGTCACATATTATTGAAAAATGTATGTACGATTTGAAGACACGTGCTCTAACGGTGAAGGCAAATATCGTGAGGAAACTGGCATGTTGAGAGAACTTTAAAAAGTTTGAAGGACGTGTGTCAGTCACCAACCCGCACTTGGCCAACGTGGTAACAGCAATACAATTTCATAAAACCTATTAATTAGGATACGCGAGCGCCACTACGGGCCGTTTTACTTATAATAGTTGCCGAATTGCTTAACAATATTTTATACTCGTGTGTTTATCGCCTAAGTTGTTAATAGGTCGTTAGTCGTAATATTAAATCAGGATCTTAGCGGGGCAGAGCCTAATAGCTTTACGACGTCAAATTAGAGAATTTAATGAACGATTAAGACTAACCGATCTTACTTTCCTTTCAAATAGATTTATTATAAAGAGGGTCGTTTTTATGGCTTGACCTTTGTGTTCTGAATTGTCTTTGGCTAAGCTTTTCATAGTCGTAAATATTGTTATTTTTATTGATCTAATACTATTCTATATTCGAGCAACAGTATAAATGTTAATGAGTGGACGAAAGCCTTTGCCGTGGTTTTAATTCAATATATTTACCTACTCGATAGAGTAATACCAGATGTATAAGTATCGAATACCAAAGTAATACCAACTTTGGTTATACCTATATAAATATTAATTATAAAAAGTTAGAAAATAAAGTTAATAAACACCTCTACTCGTTTCGGGTAGAGGTTACGAGATTTTAGTGTTAGAAAATGAACATTATCACTTTTTTATTGAGTAAGAGAAGAGCTTGTTTAATCAATTAGTACCTTCGAATATCAAAAGATTTGCAATAATTGCGTAAAGGCATTAAAATGTCACGAATACATGGAAAACGATTACACAATTTTATTAGTTACTCGCATTAGGTACCTACTAAATTATTTTCGTGGATTTTATTTGAAGATGAAATCAAAAAAAGAAATTAAAGATTAAGATAAGATTTTTTATAATGAGATTATCACAAGATTTTTCATTGAGCATTCAGTTGGCTAAAATGTTTTAATTAAAGAAAACTTATTCGTTCTCAGTATCTAATGTTCTCAGTATGATTATACGTAATCGCTAAATATAGCATGGCCAATATCGCAAAAACTTCATCACATAGGTATAGTAAAACCATTTTTAAACTGAACGCCCCTCCACCGCGGTTAAACGTACATGCAAAAAGGTGTATAGATACAACACACATAAATTGATCTTTGTCATTGGATGTTCAATGACGTATAAACAAACGGGCCCCATAGACATGTGGCAATCGCTTAGACCATAATGATAATAGGTTTATGTCAAATCCATACATTTTGTACTTTTTTACTAACGATGTCGACGAACGCCAAATGTCTAGCCTTCACGGTGTCACTATGAGAGAAAGGCTGGATCTGTCGGCCAACTTCGGCATTAATGAGCCGAACGCGCGACTGAACGGACGTGTCACTCAAACAAAGAGCGCGCTCCCCGCCATACAAATGCCTACACGGGATTGGTCGCACAACTTATTGACAACGCAGTGCGCGGATGAGTCCATGTTTACAGTAAAGTTGTAGCACGCACACAAGTATACTGATGCAATACGTATTTCCTCTCACACGTTGAAATTATCACGGTTTTGTGGAGGGGAGTTCATTTTAAGATTAGATCATCTATACCTATTTTGATTTCTTAAAGTCAAGTCAAAGTCAAGCACTTTATTTCCATAAAAACAACGATTTTCTTTCATGGACAAGCAAGACAAAACTTATAACTAAATAAATCGTTAATAACTCTTCAATTCACGTAAATTACTATATTTACCTTGAAATATTTTTTTTGACTCAAACAGGGGACTGTTAAGAGAAAGAATGGTCCAAAGAAAAAGTTATTTTGTAAAGAAAATGTTTGAGCCAGTTCGTGAAAATATCATGAGAATGTTCCTAGCTAATCTCTGCATTGTTATTCTGTGGGAATAACAGGGAAACACGAAACTCAAAATACGTTGTATCGGAGTAATATGACGAGTTCTAAGATACTTCGTGATCCAAATTTTTATGAGATGTTCTTCTCTCATTAGTTTTCCTATAGATATATTATTGGTATAATTTTCTAGATCTTTAGGTACCTAAACTAATGAAGAGTTCCCACGACATAATAAGCCATTACCTAGACTGATTGCTCTAGAAAACGTTGCGGTGCCGAAATATATTAGATAATTGAGAGATTTTTACATGTCCTTTATTAATGTCTTAATTCAAGTGCAAGACTGACTTAAAATCTATGTGAGATCTATATTTATGGAATATACGTTTGCTCTAGATTATTAATATTTAGGTATCAATTGACGACTCATATGGCGCAGCGGCCGAAGGTCTGCTGCAACGGAGGAGGCGGGTTCGATTCCCGATTCAGAAGAAAAAATTTTACGATCTGCAGATATAATAGTAGTTTCACAAAAACTACTAAAGGAACCAGAACTTTCTTAATATAAAAAAATAATAATTGTAAATATCTTACCGATAGCAGGGTTGCTGTGTGCAATCTCAAAATGCACCATGGCTATTGCAGCCAACACGAAGAAAACAGTCATCTTTCCGGCCATATTTCTTTTATCTGGGAACACCACATTCACTTTACAATTACACACACAGTTGTCTAAGTATAAAACAATATTTTATAAAACTTTTCCGCATTAATCATACATAAAAACTATGTTACCAACCTTAATTTATTTCTATTAAAAATACGAGTATTTAAACAGCACTTTAACAGTAACAGAGCACACAAACTCACCGCGTGCATGAATAACAAAAGCTCTGGGAATTAAGCATGAAAACTTTTAATTTCCCCGACAACGTAAAGCTTTAAGGCTCTAAAGCATTCACGAAAACAGAACCTGGCAAAATAATGGAAATTCTCTATAGACGACCATCTGTAAATGGTGCTTGTTTAAATATGGAACCGGCGGTGGTTGGGCAAAGTGGGGGTAGAAACGACGCGTGCGCCGACCACGGGGTGCCTCAGGAAACGTGACTTTACGTTAGCGAAAGCATTTTTGAAAGTTGGATGAAAACCATGTCTTTAAAAATTTGTAACAATTTACTTTGATGTAATGTGGGTCCGAATTCCAATTATATCGAAATAAATTTATTATGTTTAATATAAGAAAATTGCTATCAAAAGAGTTTCTTAACTTTTATCTTAATCGCCTATAAAGTATTTAAGATTTTTTTTAATTTAATATGCTTAAAGTACGAGCGTAACGTTATTGTATTATTTATAGAATTATAGGTACAGCAAGCAAATTTTGTATTATGTAAATTAATAATTTGACACCATACCAATATAAAACGTAGCAAAAATTATTGAAAAATTACACTAGGTATCAAATCCGTTCATCAGAAAAAACTTGACAGTTAACTTGAACATCAATTGCAATAATTTCCATGAAGCCTGACTCATCCACAGATAAATTTAGTATCCATTGCTCAAAGTCTTTTGCAATACCATTCCAAAGAATTCCGTGAGGCTGCCACTGCCACGTGTCTAAGCTAACGAAATTTATATATACTCGTAGAATCAAAGGAAAAGTTGCTCGATAAATTCATATTTGACTTATCCACTCAAATCTATCTTATGTAAACAAGACGGTCGCCTTCGCAGCCTGCGGCGTCAGAATGCCTGCCACCGAACACACGTTGGACCACACATTCCAAAACCCTCTTGTCATGTAAATAAAGCTCAATTTTAAACAAACACCTGTCCTCTCCGATGATACCAGTGTAAGTCTCGTGAAATTCAATTTATTTTACCGTCAATAAAAGTACCTACCTCTTGCTCGAACAATCTAGTTATAAGAACGAGATTTTGGTGCATAAGAAACCAGTTTAAAAAAATAAGCTAGTTATCTTCCTGCTATAAACTTCTATTTGTATTAATTCGATGAGATCATTCGATCAGGTGCGTCATTATTACAAACCATAGAATAAGTTGACTAGCTCTTAAAATCTTGATAGCATTTAAACATCTTGGATAGGATCTAAAAACAGACTATACGAACTATTACGAACAGTATATAACAGAAGTTACGTAGAATACGCCTCAACTTGCCGCATACAGGTTAAACTTTCTTTAGAATGATTCTATGAAAAGTCGCGTAGTGTAAAAATACGTCCCATTCAAGACAGAAACATTACTTCCGTACTACGAACAAAAGTCAAATGTAAACAACCTCTAGAGTTGGCGACAGTTATCTTAACATCGATCGTATCACGCTCATTTACATTCTACGCAATTCGTGAAGCTTTTCGACTAAATAATTTTATCCCACAAACAAAAGAACCGTGTTCTCTAGCGTTAGGTGGTTTGAAAAATATACGAACAATATTGGTGATAGGTAGAATGTATTGCTTGTACGCGGACCAAAAGCGTACTATTTATGAATTATTGAGTGATAGTCTGTTATTTTTGATCTGGCCTAGGCCAAATAGACTTTTGGTACAGTCAAAGCTTTCCATTGAACATGCATGGGCATTATGGCTTTCTGCTTTTAGCCTTCGATTAAAAAATCGAACGGGCAACGCGTGGAAAATATTCAAGTTAAGCCTCTTTTGTAGGAAGCGGATCTTATATCGTAATTGTTCATTACACTTCCTAAACTCAGGCGAGACAATCTTGCCGGATTTGTTTATGATTGATGCTTGCAATGCTACTGTCGAAAATTATAACTTCCGCGTAGTACCTACCTACTTACTTTGTTTCATGCGTAATATTTATAACTAGCTTTACGCCCGCAGTGCGATTTATTATAATTTTTTCTACAGTTCTGTAAGTTACAATTTTGTAAGTTAAAATCTGTTCTGTAGGTTTTGCAGCAAAGAGCAAGTGGGTAAAATCAATGAACTATAGAGTATTAAAGATGTTTAGTATTTTAACGATTAAAATTAAATAAACTTAAGTCACATCAATCCAATTTTGTCCAAAATGTCTTAATTCGGTCCTCTGTTAATAATTTATCTTCACTTAGTTGGAAAAACAGCGTTCCTTCCATTACTTTCTATTATGAGCCATTAACCCGCAAGATAAACTAAGACGTTCAGAAACTTATGCTTAGATATCTTGAACGTGCTCTAAATTTGTCAAGCGCTCAAAGCTTAGTTACGCTCTCGCCAAATTAGGAGATAACGAAGTGACGGGGACTCCATTATGAATCAAATTGACTCCCGTGTTGTTTTACGAAACTGCTTCGATTAATAAAAAATTACAATTTTGAATAAAACGTTCTTTCCTTGATATTGACGTAGGGTATTAAATTGTATTCACACTCAGTCTAATGAAATTGATGACGAGATTATTTATTTGGGACTATGTCAGAGTAGGACGGTCAATTTGACTTCAATAACAAAGTTATAAAATTATACAATTGCATAACGTTACTTTGTGTTTGAATTAAATATCGGTTCGGTTCATTCTATACATTTTGAAAGAATTTATTTGACAAAATGTGCAGTTTGATAGAAGTGTTTTATTGTAATTATTGTACTTTAATTATGCAAAAAATAGATACTGATTGTAATGGAGCAGTAATGCCTGGGACAGTATTTGGATAACAAAAAAAAACAAATAGCAAAAGCTCTTAACTTGGTTGCAGACAAGTGACAAAATTTAAATAATGTTTTCACTTACCGAAGAGTTTAACGTATTTGCTGAAGACAAGGGTAGTAATGTGACGAACGAAGAAATTCTCTCCGTTTTATACCAACACGACATCACTCAATCTAACCAACCATTACGAAAACAACAGGGATCTTTCTTTCCATTATCTTTAAGGATCCCGTAATTGGATTCGGGAAATGGAATTAGAATGCGGTGCATGTATGTAGAGTATATCTTATACTGGATTTTCAAAAGCAATTAAATGTTAATCACCCCACCAATGCACTTATTTTTTGAGCGATGTTATTTATACGATTTTATTTTAATATGCTTAGCAATATTTTAGAAACTTTGGAAAATCCTACATTACTTTTCAAGCACATATTTCAGATTGCATTTAAATACATCTAAGGCGCTATAGAAAAATTTTAAATGCCAACAATTTAAAAATTTATTAGTAAAACGGGAAAATAGTAAATTTTAAAAACATATTTAAGTCTTTATAAAGTAAAAAATTTCAAAACATATTCGATTTCATAATTTTGGCGTAGTACTTATCTACTCTACGGTTTACCCCACTTATCATCTGATTTGATAGTTCTATTATTTTTTTAACACAGCGAAACATCCGAATAAATTTAGGGTTTTTTAGGTACTTCATCAGCCATGCTGGCTAGAACGAGATTCTTGTCAGTGCCCTCCGGTTTCTTCGGTTCCAAAGCTGCCCTCATTTCCAGGGCTCTGGTGTCAGTTTCCAGCGATTGGTTCTTATCTCCCAGGTCAATCGTGATCTTGACACAAGCTGCTTCGAGCGCGTTATATGTTGCTCTGAAAATATATGATATTTAATTAATTAAGAAAAATGTGCATGAAAAGGTAATTATTAGTTCAATACCCGAGCGTAAGCTCGGGTATTAATGGGGGCTCAATGTTGCTATGTCAATTTTACATCTATATTTAAAAATTAATTTAAATTTTGACCCTATTATGTATGCCACCTAAAACTTAAAGCTGACTTTGTATAGTAGGCATATTAAACTATTCAAATTTAAAATAATATCATGAACAATCCATACCCGAGAACCGTGAATCACTTTACTGTTACATAAAGCTTAATCAGATATCATAAAAAAGTAATAAAAGCGTATTACAGCACCTTAGAAATTTTTAGGCAATATATCATGCACAAAGGCCCCTTGAAAATCCATTTAGCATTTGCCACAAAGCAGACAACAATTTCGATCTAACTAAATTTCTCGACTAAAAACATAATATTCTTTATTCCAATACAATTTTCCAAATAATAAATCATAGTTATTAAAGTACCACGACCTTTGAGTATGTTTGATCCTCTGTTTCGTCTTGATCTCTAAATTGAGGGCGTAATAACTAAAACAATGTAAGGCTTAAGGCTTCAAAGAAGGCATTCCACTCAATTGTCTAATGTGAAAGTGCCAGTTGAATTTCAAGTAGGTGAGCGTAAGGGGCATCAATTACATTGTAGTCTGTAATATAGTGTATTGTTAAGAAGACACATTAGTTGAAGTTGTAATAGGATTCGGATTATCTTCTTAACTTATCTTAACTAATACCTACCTACCCAAAAACTTTAGTAAATATTGTTATTATTACTTAAGTTATTTTTGTATCGAATATGTTTTTAATTAAAACAGGGTTATTGAAGACGTATCATATAAAAACCTACTAAAATATAATCTACTTAAAGTAACTTACAAAACGAAGTATATGGGTTTATCACCAGTCTTATCTGATTATGGATGGGAATTCAATTGACCAATCACCGATGAGCTGCACAAATCCAACGTAGCTAAGAGATATAATCACTTACTTGGCACAGTCGAATTTCTCCTGCAGCTGTCGTATAGTCTCCCTCAAACTCTGGACCTCTTCCTTCAGCCCGATGTCTGCCTCGTCAGCCGCCAACTCATTACCGGGCCGGTAACCTCTCGTCTCCAGTCGGGTTTCGGCCACCTTCAACGCGTTCACTTTGTCCGCGAACTGCTCTCCTATGGTCTTCAGCTCTTCGTTTAACTTTTGCATGTTTTCTTCCATCTGGAATTTAAGCACAATGTATGATCCTATATTACGTCTCAGTACTGGGCACGAGTCTCTCACGAGTGACAGATGATTATTAGTTGCAAGTTGAAGACTGGTATTTGCAAAACAACCAATCTAAATATATTCGAGTTTATATTGTAAAGTTGAAAACATGAAAAATAGCCTTACTATTTCAACCCCCCCTCAAATTTTGAGTATTTTCTAAACGTCAGAGACAGAAACTAAAATATACAGATTTACTGAAGCTATGTTGAAAACTTAATACTCAATTTAGATTCTTTCATCAGATTTTATGCAAAACAAAAAAATTATATTAAACTAGTTAAAAGGCAGACCACATCTATTTTGGATCAGTTCGAATGTTTATCGGCCTTCTAAACAACTCGGGGGGCTTTTTTATAGATGTGTTTCACCTTTGGGATCTTACTGTGCTTAAATCATGACCAAATAATGATGAAAGCTGAAGATAAAAAGGGCTTTGCAGTTTCTTCGGGGTGTTACGGTGTTCCTGTTATTTATCGACGAATAAAGAATTTTGTAGTTTCTTTAGAAATACTGCCCTGTGCTATTGTAAAGTATCATAATAATTTTAGGCGTATTATTGAAATTTGAATGTCAGTTCAATTTCTGTGATGACTTTCTGTAAGCTTGGCATGCTTCACGATTTACGAAAAAGGTTTAGATATCTATTCAAAATTTCTTAGTCACAAAAATTATGAAAGTCAATGAATTGTTTTATTTCCAATCATGTGATATTTAGTATTCAAAAATCAATCACCCTTAACACTAACTTCGAGCTTACCACGGGGTTAGATGTTGCTGTGTGAATTGTCCGGCAATATTTATTTAAGTACTTAGTATTTATTTTTATTTATTATTTGAAGACGAAAGTAAAATTACCTTCATCTTCTGCCAGTCTAGCTCATTCCTAGCCCTCTGCGTATCATAGATCCTCCTCCTCAGCATATAGTTAGTCACGTCAGTCTGAGCTTGCAGTGCGTTCCTAGCTCTGCCTCGAGCCACAAACAGAGATTCTCGCAGCTTCAACGTATCTTGAAGTTCAGCTACGGCCATACGCATAGTCGCTTCAGTTGCTTCTAGCCATTGATCGCCAGTTATCATTCTGCAACAAAAACCATTTGGACAAAATTGTTTGACCTGGACAATGGACGTAATTTAAGACCACAAATATGACACCTTAGGATGCAACACCTTATTCCGCAACCACGCTATTTCCTTGATTTTTTTACCAGACTTGACTTCGGTTAAAAAAAAGTCCAACGATTCACTTAAAAAAATACTTACTAAAATACCACAAACTCTACAGTTTACCTATATACTATTCGAACATCCAAAGAAAAAAACTACAAGGATAGAACGGAAAAACAGAGCCTTTTCAGCCTTTAAGATCCCGAAGATTAGTTCGGAGTGCGTACTTTTCCGCTTAGATCAATAGGTAGCCCTAAAAGTTTAGATTTGGCCCAAGATACGCCTGTGTTCATGGACTATCGGTTTGGGAAGCCATAACGCCAATGGCTACATCTTCCCGAGCGAAGCAAACGAAACGATTACTATTTGCAACCTCCAACATTGAGTGATAAAAAACAATAGCATGACACGGTTAGGATATTGTTCGCGGATCATTTCACAAAGGCTGTCATTAACTTAGCAGCCTTAGTTGGTGAAGCGCTAAAATTTTCATCAAAGTAAAGGTCTCATTACCGGGCTTATAAGAAAATTTTCTCTAGCGTCCTGAATAAAAAAGCGTTAGACTAAAATATGTAGCTTCAGGCTTCCTTTTAGACGCAATCTGCTATATTTACATGTTTATGAACGTTGGTAGAACCTGCGAGCGTTCCTTTTAGTCGCAGGTGCAGTGAGACTCAGGGGAATGACATAACTTTCAGCTACTTCATTACGTCAAAACTTGTTACTTCTAGACCACTCAGAATATCAGACTACGTGTATAATACTTTACTATCTAAGATGAATAACAAAAACAAAGTATTATAGCTTAGTACGGAAAATAAAAAAGTAAAAAATCTCCGCAATAACACAAGACCATAATCGTTTGACATGCACATCAAACCACAAGCGATACCATATAAATCTCACCTTTTAGGGGTCTTGAGGGAATCCGTTTTATAGGTTATGTTCGCGCAGTCCTTATCCAAGCTGAGCATGTCCTTGTCAATCTGAAGGGCCTCGTTTTTATCGTTCAAGTCGAGTTGTAGTTTGAACTTTACGGTTTCCAATTTGTTGATCTTCTCCCAGGCCGTTTGGCAGCGATCGATAAGCATTTTCTTGTTGCTTTCCGTCACGCATAGTTCCTTCGGAATGAAATAGATATAGTGTAGAAACATTCTTAGTTTATGTTGATAAAGAATCTCAATCTTTTAGTTGTTGAGGGTTAACAGTACTTTCGCTGACTACAATAAAATATTTCCCTACGAGCTTATTTAGGTAATCCAGAATTAAATAAATTATCACACTATTTTCTAACTGAATGATTTAGCACACAAGCTGCCTCAATAATAGATAATGAATTGCCAAAGCTAAAAGAGAGAATCCTTAATCAAAAGGTTATTTAACTTTAATGTTTACTGATCTAAATATAATAGTAATAAGAGGAGTTGTTGTTAAAGAACTAAAAGCAACGTTACAAACAAAATAATAACTAAAAGTATTTTCGTGAAATCCGGCGAGGACGATTCAGAAAACATTGCTCCCATCTTGATCCTAAGGTGCAATTATATTTGCCCGTTGCAATATAATCTGCAAATGGACGCATTCCTGTACCCTGAACGCTCAGAATAGTTAAGTAAATAAACTATAGTACATAAAACTAACCGCAGTTGTAACTAGTGTCAGGATAGTGTTATAAACTCACTTAGGTACATTAGTTCGTTAGTTTAGTTGGCAATTCGCTGTACTTAAAATTTGATTACAAACTTTATGGATGGAGTTTCGTCTTGCTTACCGATAGAAAATTAAATTTATTGTATTTATTATAAATTTAAAAATGTTACTTATTTATCATAATATATCACGTGTAAAGCCGCGGGTAGGAAAGCTCGTATCGAAATATCATATTATAAGATTTCATTTCTATTCTAGAGTTTAAATTCTTTTTATCGCGATTAGTTACAATACAAAACACTTTATTGTACACCAAAAATACAAATAAAAACATGAATAAAAACACACAAAAAGACACGTACAATGGACGGCCTTATCGCTAAAAAGCGATCTATCCAGGCAACCTTTGGATCGAAAAGACTTTCTTTTAGTAAGTTACTTTCTTTAGGAAGTTACCTTCTTAAGCTCAGTGTCAGCGAGGTCATAGGTGAGCTCGGAGCTCCTCCGCCCATCCCTGTTGGAGAGACACTCCGAGCAGACCAGTAGAGGCATGTTCAGCTGCTCTAACTCTCTCTCTGTAGACGCTTTCTCTTCCTTCAGCGCTGACATCTCACGATCGATGCGATCTAGAAGGTCTTGGAGGGTTGACTTCCATTGCTCGATCTCGTATATTCTGTGAATATGAGTTAAATTTTCTGTTATCGTTTCTGGTAAGTATTGAGAAGGAATTTGGTATTAGGAGGGATTTGGAAAGTAAATTAGTTAGTTACTCGAAAGCATGCTAGACGTATAAGCAATTCCGCTTTTCAAAACCTTTTTATATATTCTATAACCATACCGTGTCGCGTAATAATTGTACCTAAAACATCATATTTACTTGCTTGGACCAGATGTCGGTCAACAGAGTTAATTATACCAGCTCAATTGGTAGCGTAGTAATTATACCAAACTCCCCAGACCTTTATTACCGCGTCCTAGAAACGCATCCGAGGATCTGATAGTGTCCGAAATATCATTATTGTCTGTTTTACAAACCTGGCCCGTAATCTGTTGTTATTGTGGTAGCTGTCCCACTCGCTCTTGATCCTGGTCTCATTGCGCAGCTGATGAGCGCTGTGGCGAAGGTCGAAGGCATCAGCTCGTCTGGTGTCGGCTGTCACCTGAAAAAATCACAATAATAAATAATAAATAAATAATAATAAATAAATAAATATTGCTGGACAATTTTACACAACGACATCTAGCCCCGTGGTAAGCTCTAAGCTTGTGTTACGGGTGCTAGATTTCTGATATACTTAATATAATATACATACATAGATAGATATTTTTTATTATACATATATAACACCCAGACACCCGGAACAAATATTTGCAGATCATACAAATAGTTGTTCCGAGGCGGGAATCGAACCCGCAACCTCTTGCGTTGCAGGCGGACCTTCGCCCGCTGCGCCACAGAGGTCGTCGAATAATAGAATCAGCATCATTTTAGGACAACCGCTACAGGACTCGTAGTAAGCTTCCCCCAAGAACTGGTTTTTACCAGATCATTTCTCCAACTTGGTGGACGTCCGACACTGCGTTTGCCGATGGAAACTTTCGTCCAAAAGGAAACTGCCAGTTTAAGATCGTGTAGGTGTAGGGGATAGGTCGTGTATGTTTGTCGTTTTAATTAGTTAAATTAAGCTTAATATTAATCTTTCGATGGAGACGAAGTAGAAAGTCATTGTTGAGTTGATGAAACAAAAATCTAATTCATATAAATAAAAACAGCTAAATTGGTTGTTGTTTTAGCGCCAAAATATTAAGCATTTTGGCGCTAAAGCGCTCTACACACCAAAGCCGGCGGCCCGCCGGCTTTGGTGTGTAGACGCCATTAAACAACAACAAAAAGTTGAAAAGTTTATTATTTTCGATAAATGGCCCAAGTACAATGGAGGACGGTACTCATACTCTTTTAATATAAAAGCTATTTTAAAATAAAATCAAAACAAAAAATATTTATAACAAAACCTGGAGTGGAATTCGTACAATTTAATTTTGCTGTAAACTGCCCGTAAACTCATAATAAAAATTCAGGTTAATTTACTACAGTTTCAATTAAAACCTGTAATAAACATAGTTTAACAATCCCAAAAACAAGCTGGCAACAGAACAGACATTAAAATGTAACGAAGTTATGCTCAATTAACCGAAATTTTAACCAGATCTTTTTAAGCCACGAAGTTTTGTTCGCTATAACGTTGTTTGTTTGTTTGTGAAAATTATCGGCCTTATCACAAAAAACTTCTTTATTCAGACAACTTTAGAAAAATATCCGAATATTATAAGTAGTGGCGCTACAACAACATAACATACAATTACCATGATTATAAACAAATAATCGTTATCTACTCACTGATAGAGTAACAATATTATGATGATAAAGCTTTGACTGCGATAGGTAGATTTTCCCGCGGTAAAAAATAGATAGTACTTATTATGTCCTTTCGTAGCACTAAAACTAACTCCTTATTAAATTTGATTGAAATCAGTTCAGAAATTTAGGCGTGAATGAAATAAGAGCGGGACTGAAAGCTTTAGTTGCATATAAATTCTAGTACACAGACTTTAGATAAAATGTATTTTCCCTTTACATTTTTGTCCTATAATGTTACAAGTGGGCATATTATTCGATGTCCTGTTTAAACAACGTTAAATCAAAAAGATTTTTATTAATAAAATCAAGGAAATAGGTCACATAGGGCAATGTAAACAGAATAACAAACAACGTACGAGCGATCGGCCATCCGAAATCAGATAAAAAGTTAAACGTTCATTATACAGTGTAAACCATGTTTCGGTGATTGATAACAGCCTTTTAATCAAACACCATCACAAGATACAGCGTTTGATATTCAGCTGAACTAATTGCGTAGGTAAAAGACGTTACGGGGCAGTGGTCCAACTGCTCTGTCTAACTAGTTGGACTACGGGCCTTTACTAGGGCCCGTGGTCCAACTATCTTTGCAGTTGGACCACGGAACCGTAGTAAGTTCCGTGGTCCAACTAAAACAATTTCAAATAATACAACCACTTTTACCGGCTGAAAAAATATTAGAAGGATGGAATTACATAAAATCATAACGTTTTAGAAGGTTCGCATGCGAAACTAAGTAGATGCATTAATGCGAGAAATAAAACCTTACCACGACTTTTGAATGTTTTAGAGAAGTTCAAAACATTATCCATATGTGACCAGAAAAAACGTAATAGGCGTAAGATTCAAATTGAGAACGACGGCTATATAAAAGAAATACAACATCAAATGATCACAGGTGAAATAACTATAGGCCATGCTTTAGAAAAATTACGGTGATATATTATTATCGCTCCGTATCAGTACGTCTCTGAAAGAAAATGACGTAGTTTGCAGAACGTCGGCATATTAAAACGTCTATAATTACCTAAAAACATTTTGTTGTTCCAGTTTTGTTTTGTTATTTTTTAAGAGAAAAGGACATTACTTTTATTTCTGTATCCAACGTTTTAAAACCAATAATTTAATTAAAAAGGATGTTAAGTTAAAATTAATAAAAAGGTTACAATAGTTGCAGTTGTATTATTTGAAATTGTTTTAGTTGGACCACGGAACTTACTACGGTTCCGTGGTCCAACTGCAAAGATAGTTGGACAGAGCAGTTGGACCACTGCCCCGTAACGGGTAAAAGAGCCGTGTTGGCTAAGTGGAGCCGTGGAGCACACTAGACTTTCATTCCGAAGGTCGTGGGTATAAACCCAGACGCGCACCACTGAAAACTCTCTTCTTCTTGAAAAATTGATGAGCGCTTCAAAAACAGATTTTTTTTTCATCAAAATTCAATAGTTTTTGCGTAGAAGTAACATCATCAGATTACAACCATACATTACATAACATTACAAGCCTGTACGCTTATAATATCAGTTGAATATCTAACAAAAAGAAGTAGGTAGATTAACACGTATCGCTCCCGTAATTTTTAACCCAGCTGTTTCAAAGCACTGGCTATTGAATATGGGCGTCATGGGGTCTAATAAAACTTTAGCAATTTGCCAACACATTGAGCCCTGTAAAATAATATAAGCATGGCGTCACAAAGTGGCCCTTTTATCAGTACCCCTCAGAATCCCTCAGTAGGTAACCGTTTAGTGGTACAGTAAGTGGTATCAAGTTCATAATTGGAAATGGGATCGGGCCGAGTGACGGGTACATTTCGAGGCTTAGGACGCCGTAATAGTTTTGGTTTGGAAGTAATTATAACTTTCGCTTGTTTTGGATGGTAAAATTAATATTTTTTTCAGTTAGACTTGCAAAAAGTTTTGGTAGTTTTTGCGAGAAATAGATTGCAATATGTAATGGTTCTTCTAAGAATGTAAAGAGTTTTCTAGATAGTCCAGCAACTAAGAGTGAATAATCATTACGTGGATACGGTCAAACTATTTTCAGGTGTATGCTCTGAGAAGTAAAAAGCAATAATACTAATGCGTTTTACTTCTCAAAACATGAATTAAACTGCTTATTAGCATTAGCTTATTAGAAGCAAAAATCTATAAGTACCTGTAATCCATAAAGTCGAGCATCCCAATCCGCGGCACTTAGATGAGGCAGAGGTTTCTCAAACGTAACTACAGATTGCATTATGACCGTAAATCCGAAATAAAACCTAAAAATAAAAGTTCACTCACAGTTTTAAATAATCAATGTTTTGTCAACAAAACTCACGTGTCAAAAATCCGCCATGTCACCGTCAGCCCGTTGGGCGTGGTTCGATATTTAAAAACTGAAATGTTTATGGATAGTGACGCAAGGAGATTTTATAACAACATAAAGTTTTGTTATGACCTTTTTAACGGTGTTTTTATGTCCTTGCTATTTTGTAATAACGAATCTACTTGCTTAGCATGTTATAGTGTAGCTTTTGTTATTTTTTTTCAAAGAAAACTATTATAATGCAGTACCTAATAAGACTTTGTACACAAGTAGGTAGTAGGTAGTAGTAGTATGCAGCAAACATTTTAATTCTTATGTATAGTTTTGAGTGGTGGCATTGATTTTTGTACTTATATAAAAGGATGATAAATTAATTTTTAAAGAGATAAAGAGATAAAGATAAAGAGATAAAGATAATTTTATTTGCATAAACATGTGTAAGAAACATTTTCGTAAAGTCATATAAGGTAAGTATCAACATGTTTTACCGAGTTCGGTGTACAAATTTATGTGAGAGATTATGGCATGCAACAGTTATACATTGTCTTAAGATAAATGTCAATAATAAAGTTCCTTTAATTAAAGTTGGATAGTAATATATTAAGGATTTTACATTTTTAAATACATTCTCATTAGTCAAAATTTATCATTCAGGAAGTCGTCAATTTTATAATAACATTTTTCTATTAATAATTTCTTAAATTTATTTTTAAATTGTAGATTATTAAGTTGCTGGTAGCTTTTTGGTATTTTATTACATATTTTTGGCGCCAATGTGATTATGCTCTTACTTAGTAATGCAGTTTTCGATGGAAATAAGCAGTACCTATCATCACGTCTATTTCTTGGCTTTTTTTCTGATATTCGTGGAAACAGATGCGGGTTGTTCCTTACAAATAAAGCAACTTCTATTATATATAATGACGGAAGTGTTAAAATTCTGTGCTTTATAAATAATGGTCTACAACTATCTGTTACATGAAGTTTAAACATAGCCCGTATACAACGTTTTTGAGCTTTAAATATTATCTCTCTATTTGTAGAATTACCCCAAAAAAAAATTTTTAAATTAATATTGTACGAAATGTGTACTTAAATATCTTTTAACAGCACAGAAGCTAGAAACACGTTAAGATTTAACATGCACCCGATTACAAAGCTAATGAAAATTTCGCAGCTCAAAAGTACATTATACTCCAATGAGCTCAAACCTACAAACGCAACGTCAAAAACTTGATCAATGGAGCGTGTCTTTGAAACGACATTCTCAAAGCAAAAGCCTGGCTGCTGTTTCAGAGATATTACTGCCCTACATTTGTAAATAATGCAGCATTCTCGATATACATATTTTATATAGCACCATAAAATGTTTTACTCTTTCATTTTGGAACTGCAGAAGAATCTGCGTCGAAATATGAGGCAATTTGTTTATCTATAGCTTCAATACGAAGACGATTTAGCCATAATCAATATTTTTCACAAATTCGGAGCTTTCTACGGGGTTAGATGTGGCTGTGCGAAAATGTTGTTTCTATGATACGATTGAATTTTGAAAATTATACCTACACCAAGCTACGATTTTAATATTGTAAGCACTATCATCCTCTCTTATTGAAGGGATTGAAACAATTCATTTCATAGCCGCAACTGCAACCAGCTTATTTGTCGCAAAGCTATAAAAAGTAATTACCAGAAATCCGCGTCTGGTCAAAGGCTTTCTGCAGATACCCTATTACTTTTACGATGACATCTACAAGGCATCTTAGGCAGTCTGTACCCTCGATTGCAATTAATGGCCCTTTTAGGGGTCTTTGTCTCTTAAATGATTTTACGCTTCTATTTCTAACAAAAGGCTAGCCCAAAGAAAACGGATAAATTATTTAGTGACAAAAATTAATTTCTTACACGGCAGTGTCTTAATTTAATTTAAAAAAAATTATGTAATTGCGGCCTAAGAATAGTACCATTCCATTATTTTCCACAATACATGTCTAATGAATATAATATTCTAAACTTTGTCCCTTATGGTGATTTACTTAGGACATTATTTATGAATTTAAGTTTATATTTTATTTTTAGTATGTTATTGTGACATTTTTATTATATTATTTGTAACAATTGACGTGTCTAAGTTTTGTACAATGCAAACTATGGAAATAAATATTTATGACTATGACTATGACTAATGCAGATATTAGACGTTTCCTTAAAATCCCCCTATAGTCTTATCTCTAGTGGGAAGATACCCGTTGCTCGCGTAAGTTTATTTCAGATTAATAAAAGATAAGGTGTTGCAATGAATGGAATTACCCGTATTAAGGGTAATTTATTTAACCCGACTCAACCTTTCACTCAAGTATTCTCCCTCCCCGTCACTCTGAGTACAGATTTGACGTTGAAGATTAAATCCGGTAAGCAAGAAATAAACTTCCTTATTTACACCTCAAAAACATCAACTCAACCCATAACATACTAACCCAGATTCAGGTCAAGTAAAGTAACTTTAACTTTCCGCAGTCATAAAAAGACGCCATAGATTCTATGAGTGAAATCAATATTAATAGTTGAAGTGCTGTCTGGATGACGGAACGGGCAGTCGACGTTGGAACACCGCCAAGACCTCAGTCAAGGAAATAAGAATTTACTGTCACGCACGCTAAGTAGTTTTGCTATGAGTAACCATGTTTCTGAGTTACTCAAGAAGCGGACAAGCGCAGGTTACATACTTTTTTAAAGAGGACTTTTAGCTTGACTATATTCTCACCAGATTTATGGTCTTAAAATTGTATCGTAATACATGTAATCGTTTGTATTTTAAGACGTGTTGGCTAACATCGTGAGGAAACCGGCATGGTCTGAGAACTCTGACGAGTTTGAAAAGGAAATGTGACATTTACCAACCCGCACCTGGCCAGCGTGGTGAATTATGGCCTGTGTCCTAGAAGTGGAAACGTAATAGGTGTGCTTCGATTATGTTATGTTTTTATTTTTATGGGAATAACTGTATTGTATGTGTAAAATTTGTTCGTGTTGTAATAAAAACCTGTTTTCTTTATAAAGTGTCGAGCATTGTGCAATGTGGGCTAAACTTCAAAAACATTCAAGGATTATAGAGGAGATGTTTGTAAATAGGATGCTGGACCAAAACAACTTTGAGGTAAAAGGGAAAAAATAATCGGAGGGCTTTCTGAACAAAGATTATTATCTGCAATGAAAACAATCCCCAAGGACATTTGTAGGGTATCCTGAATATTTTTGTTAGGTGTCGAAAGGTTGATGGCAATTCAATAGGTTGTTGGGACCTGCTATTGTTTTGCTTGTCATAGAAGTTTTAAGTCAAAACTTATTCAAAACGTATTATGGTATTTCAACCATCTACTTCTACATTTAATTAAAATTACAACTAACAGCTCTGTAGCATAAACTTTTGCAAAAACGATTAGGCGTTAAATTACTTAAAACTAATACTAATTGGATCATTGAGCCGTGTTGGCTAAGTGGGAGCACACTCGACTTTCATTCCGAAGGTCGTGGGTTCAAACCCCGCCGCGCGCACCTCTGATTTTTCTTCTTGGAAAATTATGTGTGCTTTATAAACACGTGCTCTAACGGTGAAGGCAAACATCGTGAGGAAACCGGCATGTTCTGAGAACTTTGAAAAAAGTTTAAAGGACATTGTGTCATTCACCAACCCGCACTTGGCCAGCGTGGTGAATTAAGGCCTTATCTCTCTCGTCAAGAGAGAAGTCCCTGTGTCCCAGCAGTGGGAACGTGAATAGGGGTGTTATGAATACTAATTGGTGGCTAAAATATTCTTAGATAGCTAAAGGCTGTTGATAGATGTAATTTACTGGTGTCAAATAGTCTAAAATAAATTAATGTGGCTAAAACCCATAACAGTTGAATATCCTTCAATACATTTTCAATTTACCTTCAAGTTAGATACTGAGCTAGATAATAATTCATGCAAACCGTGAAGTCTATAAATAAGAGTCCAATGAGTAAAAAATCAATATTCAATATCATTAGAATTCCCAACACCCGCGTGCGGCGTTGTTTCATCTTACAAAGAAAACAGAGTTCTGGCGTTTCATTATTACGTACTGTCACCAAAATATACTTCAACGCTAGCGTAGCTTGCTAACCAAAATAAAGAAGCATTACTCACAAAAAAAATTACTTTGAAGTACCTACATTTTGTGTTAACTTTTTCACAAATTCACTTTACTTTATATCCTTTATAACACTCTCGACGTTTCGACTACAACAAGAACATTCTATAACAGGAGGAGTGAGCGTTCCGCCGTGCTCTGTTGCCTCGCCTGGGTTCTCATCACTGAGCGTGAGTAATTCCCGTTGTTATAAAATACATGTTGTGTGTTGTTAGTGTTGAGTTTTTTTTTCAAGATTGCAGCCATTGAAAATACTTTGCCCATGGTTTACTCTAGGGAACTGAATTAGAATTGAGGAGATACGTAGAAGATGTAGAGTTACTGACAATAGTCAAGCGGTCGTCGACCTAACAAGAGATAATCTTTATTTTTAATTTATTGTAATACACTTTACTAAGGATCGGAGTCCTACTATTATAAATATGTTCAAAATTTGTCGTATAACATGTAAAAAAATATAAAGCTGACTGTACCACATCACATCACACTCCACCTACATCTCTCTACATTCAGTTTTCCGTTCTCTTTGAACTATTTATTTTCTCTCTTGTTCTCTATACTAGAGAGAGCATTAATTATTAGTTTATTTAGTTAAACATACAATATAAACATGTATCTATCAAAGCCATATATACATTCAAAGCAAACCTCACCAATATATAATAATTTTATTTTCTGTATAACAGAGGAATGACAAGACTATTGAACTAAATTCAATCTCGTAAAAATTTATGGGGGGTCAGACTAGTTTTTGCTAGTTTACCGATATACAAAGACTGAGAGTCGAACACACAGCATACAAGAATTGGTTGTTTTTAGGTACTTATAAGCTATTTCATATCCACTATTTGGCTTCATTCCGGGATCACAAGTAGGTTAATCTTTCTGTAATACCAAGATTAAGGTAAGCGTATTATAGTGGTTATCACGCGTACATACATAGGTATAGTAAAACCATTCTAAAAATGAACTCCCCTCCACAAAACCGTAATGATTTCAACGTGTGAGAGGAAATACAGAAAAACAGAATACACAGAAAAAAAAATACAGAATTCGGTAGAGGGGCGTTCATTTTAGAAATGGTTTTACTATACATACGGGTTGGACATACTTTCGTATCTTACTCTCTCTAGTCGCTGTAGCGGTCTGTCCGTCCCTAAAATCTCCCTATGTTTATTTCAACCCTTAAAATCGTATTTCGATGCGGTTTTAATATTATGTATAGTGATTCAAAAGAAACTATACCTTTATTTAGATTACCGAGGCATAGCAAGGGCGGGTAAGTATATATAACAATAGAGAATTTACAAGCGCATATCAACTGGCGACGTAAAAGTGTTTTACTGTCAGCCCAGGTGGCATACGTAATACGCTTAACGATGCGAAGCTACGGAAGTTATCGGTTTTTACTTACCGGCTCATATTGCGGGTAACTTGGTTAAACTAGCGAAGCTTTGGTAAAAAACAGTATAAAAAGATTAAAATATTAGCCTGAACCGCAGGGAAAGACTAATGATATCAATATCATCGTATTTCGCATTTAACAGTGGGTTCAGACGGGCTGACATTATGATGATGATGAATTAGACTTGATTAGGAGTGGAACACAACGTACCTACATAATTTCCTAGTCCAATGAGCAAAAGTTTTCCGTTGTTATCGAAATCCCACACGAGATCTTAACTAGAAAGGCTTCTGTGACGCGATGAGAACACAGATATTCAATGAATGATGTCACACAACATAGGTCATGTTCATATAAATATACAAAACATTCTAGAAGCTATAAAATCTGAAATACCGTAAAAATCACCTGATTAGATGATTTCAGTAATGATCACACCTCGAACCTTGATCATGCTCAATTAAAAGAAGCCTTGAGTTCAGTGGAAATGTTAATTGAGGAATAATTGACTTTACTGGTTCACGGAATTTTGCCTTTTTGATTGCGAAATTGGTTCTGAAGCTGGGTTGGATTCGGACGACCAATTACTTCCGTGGATGACGTTGGAGGAAGCAAGTTTATGATGTAAGCTTGTTCAAGCGTGTAAGCTTTGATTTATAGTAAGTATTTTAGTTATTATAGTGAAACTTTTTTTAGTTTTCCATAACTTTTTTTAGTTGACCTTAGGTACGAAAGCTGATGAAATTAGATATCTACCAATGCTTCTACCTTCTTAACAAATAGGCATTCAATAAAAAACTTTGGTGCCATTGCATTTTCCAAAAAGAGTAGGTAAGGAAAATAATTGCCATGTTGTAAAACTCAGTATCAGCTCTGTAAATTGAACATAATGAAATCAGCACTGTAACCTCTGCTTTGGTCCATTTCTATCCATTTTCCAGAACATTCTAATGATGGACTAACTTTAAGCCCGTTGTCGCCGTTTAACCAAAGTTGATTAGCTGGGGAATAGGGGAAAAAGCGACAAGCACATCGCTCGTTAGTTTCCAAACTGCTCCATAATTTGGGTGGGTTTTAGTGCACTATAATATGAGGTTCTAGTGCAGAATTTAGTGCGATTTTATCGTGCCCCGGGGTCTAATGATGGCGTTCTTGAGTAAATTTTGCACCTGTACCTATTTTGCAATGTCCTATTTTCGCAATATAATATAATTAAGTAATGGCAAGCTGATAAATGAAAAATGTCTATTCTTGCAGTTGCCATGGGCCGAAATTATTATGATGATATACATAACACAAATATTTGTACTTATCATTATAATTACTCGTAGATCTTCGTGCTGAAATAAAAGCCTTCACTTTTAGTTTCTTAATAATTATATTCTATTTATGGAAGTTTTAAAGCTAGAGTTGTAACTGAAGTCTTGTTGATTTGAGATGTAAGATTAAGAATTTTTTTTTCGTAAAAACAAGTTAGTTTTCAAATAACATGAGGTTCCTCAAATGATTTTTCTAACGAACAACTTTACCTCATTTATAAGTACCAATAAAGCCCAAAATAACCTACCTATTTTAATTAAATTTTATATAGGTAAGGTTAGTTTTTATCCAAAGTTGAAAGTTATTTAATGTAGTACAAGCTAAAGTTATGTAATTTGTGCCGGATTTCATAGTTGTTAAAATTAACTTAGTTACTATTGTGATGGTTAGTCCGTCCTTCCGACGCCGGTCGCTTATTTGATTAGACATTCTACATTGTAGATTCTAGTTCTAACTATGTTTGTGAATACTTTCACGTTTGTTAGTTTCATAAATAAATACGAAATAGATAAATTATCATTAACTCGTTACTATATTTTTGGAAACTGAACAGATGAAACTTAGTAGAGAATATGATGAAAAGTAAAAAAAATAGTTTAGTCTATAACTTACATATAACTGTATATATACTTATTATAACATCATAATATATTTTTAAAAGTACCTCATGTAAAAACATTACTTAAAATGGAAAACCATTTTATGAATTATTATTTATTTAATTATATCCAGTTCCTTCTGTCGGACGGATGCAACTTGAATCCTCCATGAAACAGCTAATTTTACCAACTCATCCATTCACCTGGTAGGCGGACGTCCGACTCTGCGTCTTCCGATCCGTGGTCTCCTCTAGTATAAAAACGACTCGTGCCTGGTGAGACAATTTCAAAACCTTATAACCCAAACATAGCTCAAATGTGTATCCAATACTTTTTTTACATTTAATTACCAGTCGTGTTGCCTACTACATGCTAATAAGGGCGGTGGGTGTTCCCAGCTTCATATATGATCGCGAAATTTAAATATTCCGTGATACAATGTTTTCACGATGGGAAAAGTTTCCTGGAAATAGGCAGTTTTATAGGTTCAAGTTCTGAAATTTTATATTGCTCAGCGTGGATTGGAAAACAAAGACATAAGTAGTTGTCTAGCGCTGATTTTTGCTAACATCATGATTTACATAATGTATAAACAAAATTATTCGCAAAGCTACATTATATTTAAAATAATAAGTATAAGTATTTATCTGATTTTGATAATGCTGTTTGTTACAGAACAAAACAAATGGATATTGTAATAAAATAAATAAATAAATTAAAAAATGTATGTCCAAAGCCAAGTTGTTCGCATGCAGTCCTTATGTACGAAATAAAAAGAAGCTTTCTATTCTAAAGTCTTCAGGGCTTAGCTGAGAAAACACTCGATCTTTATCCTAAAGATCGTGGGTACAAACTCTGTCGGACGGCTCTAGATTTTCTTCTAGTGCCTTACTTCAGTTTTAGTCTAGCTATCCATCTATGTCCAACAAGTCACTTGTGGCCAATTGGGTTGTAGGTACTATGTAAATTGTTCAGTAATGTTCGTTTATTTATGGGTAAAATAATGATGATAATATTGGTAGAGACAAGGCTATTAATAACGTTGTCAGTTAAAATCGGCGGTCAAACTTTACCCGTATAGCTCAGTCATGCCTGACTATCCGTCTGCGGTTTTGTAGATAAACTATTCAAGATGGCCGTAAAATATATCTATTGCCACCCAAATGCGCCTATTCAGCTTAACAATTAAGTAATTCAATTCCACTTATAGACTTAAGCAAGATATTGGAAATGCAGGTTTAGCTAGCACAGTAGCAATCGCAAGTTTCGCAGCAAAGTTTGCCTCTGTTTGTAAACTTGCCCAACCATTGCCTGTGTTTCTAAAGTTGCCTAGCCAGTGTCTTTGTATACACGCCTTGATATTGTGCCTTTGTTTCACTAGTTTACAGCAATGTTAACGAAGTTTTAAACTTCACTTCGCTATGTTTCATTGCAAGGCTTGCTTTTGAGGCTTAGAAAGGTTCGTGTAGGTACCTATATATAACACTAGCCGACCGCCAACAGCTTCGCTTGCTTTTTTTTCATAATATATAGCCTATAACCTTCCTCGATAAATGGACTATCCAACACTGAAAGAATTTTTTAAATCGGACCAGCGGTTCCTGAGATTAGCGCGGTCAAATAAACAATCAAACTCTTCAGCTTTATAATATTAGTACTTATTTGTGTAGATTTAATGTTGTGTTAAAAGATATGTGCCAGATACACTGTACATTGACAATAATTGACATAGTTAGTCAAGCGCGTTAGCTCGCTAAAGTAGCAAAGGGCAGGTAATAATGTTTTCGCATATAGCTGAACCACTCTCTCGAAGTTTACCTACTCCTAGGTATATTAATAGGCATGAAAATTTTACCGTAAATGAGAAGTTTTGTTTCTTACTTGTGTGCCTACCACAGATACCCCATCTGTGGTGCCTACCAACATACCATCGGCATATTAAACAAAATCTAAAACAATATAAGGTAGGTACACAACGGAACTAATAGACTCAGTACGTATGTACTACATTAACACTGATAACAGCTGAATCAAAATCAGAGAGTAGAAAATACAAACATAGATTTCAGCGCAGAGCATAAGCAGGCAATTTAGAATTACGCGACATTTGTGAATTTATAAAATTCGCACACCTTCTCGATAAGTGACAAATCGCGGAAAATTATACATTCACGTATTAAACCAAGCAAGAGCGGCGCCTGCTATGAATACCAAATAGATTAGAATTCGGCTGCATACAGTCGACGCTGAGCGGAACTAAAGCGGACCGAGACCGCTTCCGCATTTCCGCTTTGATCCATTAAGCGCGGTGAACGTTTTGCCCGGAATCTTGATTTACTTCGTCTTAAAAGCGATTAATGGGCACGCTTTATTTATCTTTGTAAATGAAACTGTAGTATTAACACGTTCGCTTTTCACCTCTAGTCAAAACGTTTAAGGCAACCTGGTTATCTGTGGAAGCAACTATAGAAATTAGGCCACGGAACATACAATAGCCGTGTGAGTTATTGTACACTCGACTTTCATTCCAAAAGTCCTGTGTTCAAACTTCGCCGAGCACCTTTGGTTTTTCTTCTTGAAACATTTCTTAGCGCTTTATAATAAATAAAATAAGCAAATATCATGAGGGAACCGGCATGTTTTGAGTTTCAAACTTTAAAAAGGAAGGATGTTCTGAAAAATCAATAAAATTGTATTGTGAGTATTATTTGATCAGACAATATCGATATTTTATATACAAGTTAGTTATATCTATACTAATATTATAAAGCGGAAGAGTTTGATTGTTTGTTTGTTTGTTTGAACGCGCTAATCTCTGGAACCGCTGGTCCGATTTAAAAAATTCTTTCAGTGTTGGATAGTCCATTTATCGAGGAAGGTTATAGGCTATATTACATTTTCAAAAAAGTAGGGATCCGTACGGAAAACCCAAATATGTAACCCAAGATGTAAAAAAAATCCTTATATCGCATGCGCTGCGAAAAGTATTCATTTTAGAAATATACAATGTACTACAATTTTGTAGAACACATTAATACCTACAAAAAATGTCGCGACAGCATAATTATATCTAACTATTATAGTTATGTCACAATAAGTGTTTTAATTTTCAATATAATTATTTTTTATGCCGCCGCTAGGAAAAGCTCTATATTTGTATTTTAAAATAAAAAATTATCAAAATAAATTACATTGTAATAACGAATATTTCAATATCTCTATAAAACTTTTTAAATTATTCAATTTGGACATTCCATTCGAAAGATATCAGAGTTTAAAAATGTAAGTACCGAAATAAACCAGCCCGTTCGGTAAGGCATCATGCTTTGGTACGAGGACTCAGTCAGTACCTACTAAAATAAAGTCTTTAACCGAAAGTAGGTATATGGCTATCGTTTAACATTGATTCACTTTTATGATAGTAAATAAAAAGTGGCCAAGTGCGAGTCGGACTCGCCCATGTAGGCTTCCGCAGCAATTGTTTATATGAAATAGTTTATGACGTATTATAAAAAACTATTAGATAGATTTAGTTCAAACCAATTTTCGTTGGTAGTTTTTGTGCTAATGTACATTATGTATTTTATTAGCCTTATCATCCTCTTAAGATCACCACAGAATGGAGCCTACCCAACGCGGCGAGGGGACGTGGAAGGCCCAGGGTACGGTGGAGGGACGAACTTGACGCCTACCTAACATCCTGGTCTGAGGGAGCGCTAGAACGGGAAGAGTGGAGGGAAAAAAGGGAGGCCTTTGCCCAGCAGTGGGACAGTACGGCTAAATAATAATAATAATAACATCATCCTCTTATTTTAGAAATTAGAGGGGGGGGGGGGGCACTCTGTAAAAGTATATGGCGAGACGAAGTTCGCGGGGGCAGCTAGTCTAATAATATAATGTACATTTAATCTAAGAAATTTATTCATGAAGCACATTATTTTCTTATCTACATTTTTTCTACTGAATGGTTGCTTGTGAAATTATCTTCCAGCGATAAGACCGTCTCTTGTAGTTTTCTTAAATGTAGCTAGTATTTAGACCAACTTATCTTTTATATTTTTTCTTTTATGCAAGCATGGAGGTCTGACAAAAATCAATATCTTAAAATATTGAGTAAAGCAACGTGCTAATGCTTGAAAAGTATGTAAAATATAATTTATTTTCAAATATTAGAATTAAGTATGTAGGTATATCGAGAAAAATTAATAAAGGAATAAGATTATAGAGAAAAAAATATTTTTTCAGTACGAAATTATAAAAGCAAACTGCAAGGGCCATTCAAATTAGTTTGATTAGAGTCTACTAGCAACATTACAATAAACATGCAATGTTCGTGCTCTTGGTATTAGCACCTTTTGTTTCAGTTATTTATTATCGATCCACTTATTAGTTAAGGAGAACAAATAATATACACAATAAATCATAATCAACACATAATTTATGTAGTTACTACGAATAACAACACATACTAGGTAGGTAATATTAAGATATACAGCCATCCAATTTTACATATCGCACCCTTGGAAGAACAAGGGCCGAATTGCCATGTTTGTGATTTTACAGGAGAGGCATTTTAAGATTTTTTTGTGATAAGAATCAATGTATCTTCGTCTTAAATTGACCTTGAGGTAATTTCCTTAGTGTGAAATATACCTTACAGTTTTGTGAATAAAGGCGTGCTCACTACAATGCTTAAATATTTATAGTTTTAATTATTTTCATATAAATATAAAAAAATACCCACACTTAGGACTTTGTTACACCAACATTCTTAAAAAAAAAGGCACAACTGATCGAACGACTTTGAAAAAAGGCACAACTGATCGAACGACTTTGTACCTCCAAATTATTTTCTAAGAAATATAGGCAAAAGTAAAGAAATTAAAAGGGCATATTTCCTTAAACGACTTTGTACGCTCCAGCTGACAACCACTCTGCGCCGCAACTAACAATAAGATTTTGTCGCGCCAATAAGTATGAAAAAAACGCTTCAATGTGACAAAGGCACTGTCGCCCTCTGGCGAAATTAGATGGAATTGAACGAGTGTCTTTGTTTCTCCGGGTGAAAATACGTTTTAAAAGCACTTTGGCATACTTAAGTCATTTTTCGAAAATTCGTTAGTTCGGCCCTTGTTCTTCCAAAGGTGCGATATAACGCAAAATAAGCAAACACATATTAATCCAGGTAATTTTTTTAATTTTAAGCCATTAAATAGTGAACAAAATATTTATTATATTCTATATTTTTCTGCGGGAAAACATATATAGTCAGGGATCCGTAGTACATGGAAATAAAGTGATTACTAACAAGCTAATTTTTGGTGAGTAGCATCGTTTCGATGAGACGTCCAAAGATAACCTATACCCAACTCTCGATTGTGGTAGCTAACAGAGATATCAAGGATTAAAAAAATCAAGGATGTAAAACTGGGATAACGGACCACGAAATTTGTAGGATAATACAATACCTACCTACTTGTGGTCGAAGTTAGTAGGTAAAATAATAGAAAGATTATGTCGGTTAAGAAATAGGTACCACTTACCAGATTACGTCCACCGCCATGTTTATGAATGTAGAATCCGTTAAACGTCTCTTAAATTAGAATTCTCGAGATTTTCCTGCTTAATCCAATGTTACCAGGAGCTCATGTCATCTTTATTTACGGCATACAAATATATAGGTACTCGTACATACTAAATAAATAATAAAAGCTAAATAAATAGGTAAAGCTAAAGAGTTTGTTTATTTGAACGCGCTAAACTCAGGAACTGGTCCGGTTTAAACAAAAATCTGTGTTGGATAGTAGGCTTTTCGGCTATATTATACATTTAAACAATAATTATTGCATAACGTAAACAAAAAGTCTTGTTAAAAGTTAGTTGAACCAAGAACCCCAGCAGTGAGAACGGTGCTTTTAGGCTTATTATGATTGAAAGCTTAAGCAGGTCATAGTGATAATGATAAAATAACAATGAAATAAGAAAACACTCTCATAATATATCCTGAACTACCTATAAGGTGAAGTCGAAGGTCTGACTCCTCGAAAATAACAATGAAATAAGAATATCACTCTCATCTCCTGAACTATAAGGTGAAGTCGAAGGTCTGACTCCTCGGGAGCGATTTGATTAGTTCCCGCAGGTGGTATTGAAGGATGTTGATTAAATTTTAGTCTTGATCTGAGAACTTTTACGTTTGCTTAATATCTACCTACCTACGCGTTATCTTCCATATAAGTACCATAATACTTACTACCAACAGTCTTAATAATAACTAGTAAATTTCCCGCGGTAAAATTAGCTTTTATGTGTTATACTTACAGATTTATATTATTTTACTTAAATCGTAGGTAAATTATTGTGTTTGTGTGTGAAGTTTCATCTACTTAAATCCATTCTGAAGATTTGCGTGAAAAATTAACGAACAATTATTATACATTCTTATTTATTATCTTAAAAATTTCCACTACTCCTGAATGACGACCACGACCACTCTGCCAAGAGAGTAAGTAGGTAAGTAGGTACCTACCTAAAGACTAAGAAGAAGGTAGGTACCAACAATAGTTGGTAATTCAATAGAATTACACCGAATTATACCAACTACTTTGGTACCAACTTACCTTTTATTTCAATTCAAAATTTCACCGCTGTTTCATAGTAGGTACCTGCATTACTAACCGCGTAAACCATCACCGACCAATCGTGCGACATTCCGAATTCGAACTTCGTTCGCGTCCTCGCGATACACGTACCAGTCAAACTCTGTCAAATCAAACGCCACGCCACTCGCCACTCGCGCCAGTTTGCGTCGACCTCCGAGCGGTTAGGTTGTGTCGCGTGCGCGGCTGTTTTTCTTACTCGCGAGTTACGAACCGAAAACTTATAAAATCGTTTCTATCTCACCAAAATGACGTTTCAGTGTGTTCAGTGATTAAAGTGCTTGTGAGTGAGTGAGTTTTTTCAAGTTCAGTGGATTTTACGAGTCTTCTCCACCGGCTTTTTTGCGTAAGTAGTTATTTGTAATTTACAGTTTCGTGGCGAACAAAATCTGGACGTTTTTCAAGGTTAGCGTCTTTGGATTTGTACGAGTAGTTTTGTTTTAGTATTTATCTTTTAGATGTGCTGATATTCTATTTACAATATAGTAAGGATTTAAAATTATCATGAACGGATGTGAGGGTAAAGTGCAAATTTGCCTCGGAGTCGGTTAGAGTCTTCGTTCGTTAGCTAGAAGCTGATAAGAAGTGTCAATCTAACTAAGTACCTAGGTACCTTTATCAATACCATCACATACACATAATTACTAAGAACTCCTTTGGGAATTCTACGTCTTGTTAACGTTTAAATTTAGGTTAGGTATTCTATCAAATTTATATCAAACTGATAACGGACCGATTTCTGTATAAGTATCTAATTACTAATAGCGACTTGTGATAAATTATTTAGGCAAGCAGGAGCCGTATCATAAGTATAACTGGAGCAACAATTTAAATAGCCTATCCTGTGTCCCAGATCTCTTATTGATTGATTTAGTCCACATTCTTATCTACCAAATTTCATCAAATGCGGATGAGTTTTGGATCAATACAGAAAAAAATAAAAAAATCGTCAAATTAGTTTCAGAACTGGGTTATCTGTGTGTGAATAGAACCAAAATATCCCTGAAAACAAACTAACTTATCCATGTTCGACCCATAAAGATTTATTATTAGTAAGTAGGTATATAGAAATAGAAACCTAGGTAAAAATGATGGATATGTTGACCTTCGATTAGATAAATACCTACCTACACCTGGATAGGTAATAATATAATAAATACTTTGCCACATTCTACTTGTGAGTAATTATCATCATTAGTAGGGCATCGGCTATCTTTGATGTTGCGTTAAACCTTGAACTAGTTTGTTTTGATTAGAGGTTATCTGTCTATTTATATTTATTTACGAGCAAATGTTTTATGCCGTTGAGTCATGTTTTATATGAAATATTCGGATAAGATTATCTCTGTAACTTTTAGGATCGATTGGCGAACTACGTAGTCGTACTGATAGTTAGTTAGTTAGAATGGCTCAGTTTTCCGCATTTAGACTCAAAGGCGGTCCATTATGCGTGATGAGATTTGCTAGTACAACCAGCCTAACTCCGTCCAAAAGCACAGAATCCTCTTGGGGTCTTCACAGGCTTCACGGAGTGACCTCGGGGTTTTGAGGATTTGTTAGTCGTACTGATTATATTGTAGCAGAAATTTGTACTTACATATGAAAAGATGAATGAATAAAAATGCCTAAAAGTTACTAAGTGGGAGCCCACTCGACTTTTTTTTTTATATAATTAAGTATCCCAGAAGCCAACCTGGTTACGAGATTTAAATATTGACTTACGACTACAAAAATGTGATTTAATTGTGTTAACTGAATTCGATTTATTTCTTAGTTTTATTTCTAAATAGCTCAAATTATGAGCTACTAGAAATACCTCCTCGGTTGGCTATCTCAAAGTCAGCGTTTGTTTTTACTTAGCCACTAAAATAAATGGACTTTGTACTTATCTCTAAAAGCCTAGGCATACGAGCAAACCCTGTTTTTCTTTACAGCTTTAAACGTGTTAACTAAGTATACACTGTTAACCTTTACGACGCACCCACGGAGTAGGTATTTAATAACATCTAAAGAGGTTTGTTATTATAGGTTTAGTTTAGTAAATATTTTACACGTTCTTACTCATCAAAAACAATTAGTTATTGTGGTAAAGAATATGTAGAAGAATGTGCAATAGTATAAGTGTGTAAATATGCAGCAATCGCATTGAAGAGAGATTAGTCCTTAATTAACCAAATTGGCCAAGTGCGGATTGGTGAATGACACAATGAACTCAAACTTTTTAAAGTTATAAAAAATGCCGGTTTACTCACGATGTTTAATTTCACAGTTACATAAATATCAAGAAGAAAAATCCAGTGGTGCGCGACGGGGTTTGAACCCACGACTTTCGGAATGAAAGTCGAGTGTGTTCCCACTTAGCCGACACGGCTCTTATTTATAATTACAAGCTATGTATATAATTTAGCTGTGACATTGACCCATTTCTGACCAATCGCTTCGAACTCATGGGGGTAGACCCTAGAGAGCGGGTAGTCCGAAAAAACTCCATGTGCAGTGCTAGTAACTTAACGAACTAACTGAAATCCCAGAACGGAAATATAATCTCGATTCCCGAAGGAAATATAAGTTTTTGATTGTTTTTCTAAGAATTCCCGCTGAAAATTGAGCGAAGTTTTTTGGGTTCCGTTTGGTAGGTGTTGTGGTTCTGGCGATTTGTCATGGTTATAACTTATAACTAATCCATATTATTTTATTGGTATTAGTTACACTATTTACGACTCAAGAACGGCTCTAACTTATTTTAATTATATCTAAATGTAAAATCGATGCCTCTTCGTTTAAGTTTTATAACTGGAGAACGGCTGGTCCGATTTAGGTGCTTTTCGTTTTAAATTAGTTGTAGTAGACCAGAGAAGGTTTTAGAAGAGAAAACATGGGGATAAAGTTTTGTATGTAATAGAAGACATATACGGAACTCTAATCTGAATTTCAACAGTAATAACTTCCTCCGTCTTCCCCAACAAGGTTTTGAAACTTGAAAGAATATAGTCGATTTTTCCTTATTTTACTCGTACTCCTCTGTTTAACCGACAACACTGCTAGAATTCTTTGAAATCCAATTTCATGCTAATTTCTGTTTTAGAATTAGCCTTAATTTTTATTAGATTTTGGTAGAAAGCGTTATTACTTTATTCAATTACCAGTGCAAAGGTCAACCGAAATTACCTAAATAATCAATTTTAGAAATATGGCGAATAATGCAAACCTTAGGGTTTCTTTGTGTTGTTTGTTAGAATATCTTATATTTATAAACAAATTTTTGGTAAAGTCGTAGGTATAATATTTTTTGATAAATTCTTACTAGCTGACTCGCCGACAGCTATGCTTTCGTTTTTAGGGTTCCGTAGTTATACGTTATCTGCATAGGTACCTATCGTTTTAACAGTTAATTCTATCTCAAGAGCCTATGGATCACTAGACTTTTCTGTGTATTATTATATTTAATGTCAAATAAAAAAAAACTTTCTACTTTATTCTCTTTTATACCTTAATATAGTTTAACCACTCAAAAATAGATCACGTAACAGAAACGACTCGATTACAGTTAAAAAGTTTCATGTCCGCGAATACTTCAATAAACGGCTCGTTGTAACCGACATTGTTGAAGTGGCAACTCTTTACGTCTAGATGTCTGGAAACTTCGAATCTTTAGTGTTTCCATCTACAAGTTTTATTACTCGTTTTAGTCGTTGACACTTCGCTTATTCGTTTATTTTTATTACACTTCCTCGTTCTGTCTTGAGTTGGTGGAACTTTAAGTCAATTTTAAACTGTACAGATTGAATAAAAATATGAACTGTTTCATATTTTAATATTGTTTTATCATCTAAATTGAAATCATAAGTGATTTCAATGATCATACTTGATGTCTATACCGATTATGATAAAGCTATCCTCTTAACTATTAAGAAATAATTGCTCAATATAAAAAAGTCGTATATAAAGCGTCGTAAAAAACACAAAAGCTTCAGAAACAACTCGCTATAAGACCATTATGAATAACCCGTCATTAAGGAGTAAACAGCGAGTATAAAATAAACAGCTTCTTAGAAATGATAAGTACGAAGAAACACCCTCTTAAGACAATTAATGACTTGAAATAAAAGCTTTCTCCGACTCGAGTGTGCAACTTCCTTAATGATGTGTGGAAATTCCCTTATTTCAGTTGTTACGTTCATAGATTGAGCGGCAAAAATGAATCTACCGTCATTTGTTTTGTTTTACTTCAAGTACTTATGTTTCTTAGCTATTTTCAATTAAGTTCTCAACGCTGTATTTAATTTGAACACCTTGTTTGTCAGTTATTATCGTTAAATACTTTATTTTTATAACTTTATTTCTGGAATTAATTAAATAACTTTACGAAATGCAAATCTAAATTTCAAATCTTATCATTTTTAAATGAAAGCTTGACAGCTCAGAGATAGGTCAGCTGTCGAGATAAAGTCGCGAAACCCGGGAAATCGAGTCAGCGAAAATCAACTTTATGATTATTAAGATAATGCTCAAATTTTCGACATTATCATCAAAACAATGTTAGTAATAAGATTTAACTCGGAGTCGTTATCCGTTAAATGGAGCTTAAAATGTTTGGAAAATTTGTAAAAAATAAACGTTACTGGAATTGGCGTTGAACCATTTGCTGACGGGGTAATTTTATGAACAAACAACGCGAGCCAATTATGAGTATAAATTAGTAAAAATAAATTAGGTTAACATAAGCAGTAAAAGGGAGGCCATAGACCAGCAGCGAAATGTCTGAAGGCGTCTGAAAGCTGAAAAGGTGATTATCATCATAAGCACCACTAGGTATACTAATAACTAGCAGTGCCCGCGACTCTGTCTGCGTTATTATTAGTAGGTATAGATAAATCTGTAAGGGTCGGTCATGGAATAAGTTAGTTTGTTTTCAGAGATATTGTGTTAATAGGCTTAATATACTGAAAATAATTTGACGATTTTTTTTTCTGTATTTGGTATGTATGTTCCTCCATAACTTTTAAACCGATAGTCCGAATTTGATGAATTGGAAGATAAATATTTAGTCGTCTGAGACACAGGATACCTATGCTATTTAAATGACTAAATAATGACTAAAAAATGAAATGAAATAAATTCTTGCTCCAGTTATGATAAGACTTGGCCTCCATACAAACATTATTAAACGCGGACGAAGTCCCGGGCATAGCTAGTTTTCAATAAATGAATTCTCTGTAAATAATTCTCAGTCGAAACTAGTAACATACCAAATATTACTGTAGATCTGTATTTAATTAACGTATTAAACAAATAGTTACTATAGTTAGTAATTAAATTATTTTACCGACGCTGTATGCAATAAAAGGCCATTAAATGCACGGTATGCTTAAACTAAACACTAAATTTGCTTTCATTTAACGCTTATTGTCGCTTGCCTTCTGCTGCGTGTGAAGTGAGTTAATTAATTTTGTATTCAATAAATTAGTAACAAGTGTGTTAACATTGTTTTTCGTATTCACATTTCAAGAACATACTTTACGTGCTAGAAACCGATTAAAATTCGAGTAATTTGTTTCAAATCTAGTTTTGAGCCGGATTAAGTACCTATTCATTAGCTATGAGAAAACAAAAACTTATTCAAAATCTTTATAGTAGTAGGTACCTTCTGTAAAGATTCTGAGGATACACAAATAATCGAGGATAGGAACAAAATAAATAATTTGTGACCGTGTTGGCCGAACTAAGGTCAAATTATTTGACAAATTTAAATTGAGTGTCGCGTAACATTCGTAACACTCATTTGACAACCTTTGTGGCGCAGCGGGCGAAGGTCCACCAGCGACGCAAGAGATTGTGGGTTCGATTCCCGTCTCGGGACAAAAATATGTACGATCTGTGAATATGACCTTATGTATATTATATTAAGTATATTAGAAATCTAGCACTCGCAACACAAGGTTCAAGCTTACCATGGGGCCAGATATTGCTGTGTGACTTGTCCAGCAATATTTATTTCTCTATTGCAGTCATATTGAACTTATACTAAAATGTAAAATGTATTTTTTTGCCAGATTAAGTATTAATTATAGCTATACGTTACCATACTCTTGTTTAAATACAGGATATAGGTAACCTGATATGCCTTATCGTTATGACCTATAGGTTAGGTATAGGTTACTTTGCCGTTTATAAATACTAAGGATAGACCCTGTTTGTGTATCCACTGCTGTGACACAAGGACTCTCTTGACGAGCGAGGTATTAGTCCATTATTCACCACGCTGACCAAGTGCGGGTTGGTGAATTAACTTTAACTTTCAAATTCTCAGAACATGCTGGCTTCCTCCCGATATATTAGAATTGAATATATTATTAGAAAGTCTTATTGACTAATTGAATATCTGGAACACGTAAGACGGCAACCGTTTGCTTAGTCTAAATCATGCCCTATCAAATAGCATTGCTTATCCAATTACGCATTATCAAAGCGTCTTCATCTGTTCTCGAGTCTGTTGTTCCAACGGAATTACGTTCCATTACTGTGCGACTTAAGTATCTAGATACTTACTATAATTTCGTAGGTAGACTAAAGATAATTGCAAGTGTAACTTTACATTGAATATTAACAATTCGAAACTTTTTTGTCTTTTATGTCCACAGTTAGTCAAAAGTAACTGCCTATTTCGTAAAATTCTTCGAAGTCTTCAAACAAAAACTTAATTGGGCCTTTTCCGGAATAACCCCAATTAGGTTTGTGAACAAGAATTAGGTAATTTGTCCTGTTTTTGTACAGCAAATAAGTAAACTACCAGAAGAAAATAAACATAGGCCTCTCCAAAAGATGTTTCGAAAAAAAAATCGGCTATACTGCCGTCCGTTACCTAAAAGGCGGCTAAGTGACATTTGGTCAATTTTGACTTAAGAATTAAGTCTAGGTTTTTTTTAGATTAGGTCTTTTGGAACACGCTGGCCAAGTGTGGGTTGCTCAATGTCACATTTTCTTCTATATCTTCGATGTTCTCAGAGCATGCCTCACGATGTTTACATTCACAATTAAAGCACGTGATCAAAGCGCACATAATTAAAAAAAAAAGGTGCACGTCGGGGTTTGAACCCACGAGATAGCTACTCACTTTACGTAAAATATTTTTTGCAACTCTACCAGGAATCGTTTCGCTCCGATGGACAGGTGCCCTCAATTCCTGCAACATTTTTTAAATATGAATTCAGTATGAAACTCGACTGGAGTGACAGTAAACTATTTTGAATTTTTTCACAAGAATTTTATAACATTTTAAAAATGCATTATGATCAGCAAATATAATATGATACGAGTGTTTATATCTATTATTATTTTGCGAACACATTAAAAATAAATTAATGCAAAAATAACTCCAACCAACTACATACTACTATTATAAACTATTATACAATATAGTAAAATACCTATTGACAATTTATATATAAGGTAACATACTATGTCCTACGTTATTTAAGTAGGTACATATACAGTTATATCCACATAATTTTATTACTATAAATCTCTCTCGTCAAGAGAGAAGTCCCTGTGTCCCAGCAGTGGGAACGTGAATAGGGGTGTTATGAAATCACTAGTTAGTAACTAGTTCCCGTAACAAAATTAGCGAGCTTACCTAGAATGTTGCCGTGTGAATTCTCCAAAAATTTACTCGATTTACGAATCATTTTATTTTTGTCTTTAAATGTGAGATGTTTCTCAGCTTCGCTGTCCGTATTCCGTATCTCCTTGGAGTGCATTGCCGGATTCCGGTCAATCCCCGGCCTGACGCGACGTGCAATTTCCGCAATGCACACCATCATTTATTTATTTCCTAGACATTTCACTTACAAGCTTAAGATCCACGCCTTTCCTTATAACGTTTCTCTTCGTTAAAATGTCCTTTAGTGTGTTGGGTAAGTAAGCTGTTTAGATTCTAGTGTGATTGATAACATACTTAAGTACTTAGTAAAAGTCTTTGTGTTTTACGCCAAGGAAATAATAGCGCAGAACGGCTACTCTTAGGTACTTCTACAAAAATCAGTTAGCGTTTTGAAACAGGAAAATATAGACATTTTCGTTACACGCTTTACACAGGTTTCAACTCCCGACTGTATAATACATAGGTTTTTCTTTAATAAATAACAATACTTCATATATTTTTATTACATTATTGAGAGGTTAAATTCATATATGGACACTTAAGAGGCTTCTAACCTTAACCTCAATTTCGATACACTATTTAACAGAAGAAATAATTCCCGGGGGAAAGTTAAAAAGGCTTGGGTAAATCCTGAAGTGGAATTAGAAAGCTATGAGCAAGCAACAAAAACTACATGAAAAAAATATAGCTTTTGAGCCAGCTTTAGGATTTTTCGACTCATTGGTAGAATTTATCAAATCGTTTATCTGATTGGACGCACTAAGCGTGACCCTGATGAAGTTATATTTTCTGAATCGAAACAGCTGGCGTTTTCTATATACATATATATATATATAAATCGAACTTCATCAGGGTATAGCTGACTGGTATAGCATTTCATCTAATTCTTTCCTTGACGAGAGAGATTAGGCCTTAATTCACAAGTGCAATGATGTTTTATATACATATATACATACATAGTAAATGTAACAATTATGAAACATTAATTTCCAGACTGAAATCTGGTTAGTCTTTGCATTCAAACTGAAAATGCAGTGAAAATATTTTAACTCGGTTTTAGCCACGAGAGCGCAGAAAATGTAAGCTTTATTTTCTGCTTCTATGCGACCGAATGTTACAGAAATTTTAACATTCTCATTACGAGTTAGTTCATTAACGTTAATGTGGTTTTGTTGGAACTAATTTAAGAAGGTAAGCAATACCAAGCATGTACTATAATATATTGTTAAGTTTTTTTTTTTTTTTTTTTTTCAATACTTTTCGTGTTAAAGAGTTACGTAAAATTTTCACGTTTAAAAATAATCATAATTTATTACTAAACAAATTACACAGCAACATTCAGCCCCGTAGTAACTTCGAAGCTTGAGAATAATCTGATAAACTTAATAGATAAAGATATTATATAAAGAAAATATATTATATAACGATAGACAGAACAAATATCTGCAGGTCATTAAAATTTTTGTTCCGAGGCGGGAATCGAACGTTATAGTACGGATTCCTTGAATCAATATTCCAGCAGCAGCTAGAACGTACAAAGGAATCGAATTCTCTATTAACATTACAAAGGATGTCTAAATATAACAGAGACACAAGTTTATTGACCGAACCTTTGACCCCATGTATGTTTTATTCGTATGAATAACGTATTCACTTGTAGGGAATAAATATTCAACTCGGTTTTGCAAACGATTTCGTCGGGAAAATGTGGACTAGGCCTTAGGCCTTAACACTTTGGTCTGAAGATATAGACGCCTCAGATCCTATTTTACTAACCAACTTTAAAAAAGTAGCAGGTCTCTCAATTTGACCTTGTATTATATGCTTTCTTTTGGATTCTGGATTCTAGTTATCCGTCGGCTAAACGCAACTTATGAGGAATGTAGAACTTGTTGTTTCTTTTTTTTTTTACAGAAACTACTTAACGGATTTTAATGAAAATTTACAACGATAAAGTTATACATCGGAATACCATGGTATAATTATTTATTTTACCACGAGAAAATCCTTTATAACGCGGACAAAGCCGCGGCAGGAAACCTAGCAAAACATTTATATAAAAGTCAAAACGGTCTAGTTATAAAAGACGAAAACAATTCATAAGTATTCACACCTCAAATTTAAACAGAATAAAAATACCTAATTATTCTAGGAAGCAAGTACCTACATGCCTTGAAATAAAATACCGTTCGCCTTTTACATTTTTACGATCATGTTTCAGACAATTTACGATGTAAAATTGACTATTAGAATCAAATAAAAGAATGTCTGGCAATAAAATTGTCTACTGCGCTACGATTGTAGAGATAAAACGTAGATTTAGGGAAACTACGGATTTTCTAGAATGCTAGAACTGAGCTAAAGTAAAGGTACCTTACCACTGCAGTAGTTGGGATCTGTCAGAGACACTATCTCTTATTCAGGTAATTAAAATATGCATTGTCTCTAAAAAATAATAATATGAAATTAGGATATAATTTAACTTGATATGAATAGCTTGTCTTTCGTTTTCTAAAGTAGTTTTATTAGGTACTTTTAATTTGTTCTAATAATTTCAACAGTTTCCTTACGAATCGCCCGTCATAAATTACATTATATAAACAATGTAAGTACCGGGCTATTTTTCAGTCATCACTGTAGGTACTACTCTCTCTCCTCAGAAACAAGCCTTAAACAGCCTAACTTATTCGATTTAGGTTTCTATCTGTATCAAATTTATACGTCGTTACAAGAACTCACGGAGCCATAAAGCTTTACAGGTAAGTAATGGGGATTTGAATAAATGATGTACTGTTTTAGCTGAAGTATAAAGTCGATAAGTCGATACAACTTCTGAGAGTTCTGATGAAAATGTTTGAAAACGGTTTTGTATTCGTTTTTAAATACCATAAGCTTTTTTTAGTTATTAATTACACATAATATTCTTTATCTTCTGCTTCTGGCTTTGCCTTTAAATACTGATTTTTTACGGAAGAACAGTATCAATAGTTCAAATTAATTTAAAACCAATATTATAATGAAAACCGTCAAAGTACACAATTTTCAGCTTATATATTTATTTATTCATTATGAACATTTAATTTTCCCTTTTCGTGATCCTCAGTAGTAGTTTCGATTCGATTACCACAATATAGTAAAATCATAAATAATTTCAATTCTTTTACTATAAAAACTGTCGTGGTTTGATAAATTCATATTGAAATAAACGGGCAATACACGAACCGATTTCGTCCCAAAACGTGGGACATCTTCAGGATCAAGGAGTGCATTGCGGACCGGCGAGCGGGCGTGATCCGTGTCCTTGCAGTGTCCTTGATCCTGAAGATGTCCCACGTTCTGGGACGAAATCGGTTGATCAATAGTCTACGTAAATAAGGTTCGTGTATTGCCCGTTTATTTCAATATGAATTTCAATTCTTGTAAATTGTATTCAAGTGTAATTTTTAAACACACGTAAAAAAGTCTAACACTATTATATATTCAAAAAATCTCGTTAGCCTTCCAATATTATAGCTACCCTTGTAATCCATGGATTCTGGATGAAATACTTGTAAAAATACCTAATTCAACATGCTTCGAGCTCAACATTCAAGATAAGTAAGAATGGGCTTATCAGAAATCCATTTCTTTTTGGAGTTACATGGAGATTTCCTTTAGAAAAATCAAAAAGGAATATTTTACGCATGTAAATCTTTTTCTCGTTTCCGTCGAATACAAACTTCTGTTTAATACTCAAAAGAATATAAAAAGAGTTTTTCGGTTCGGAAACTTCAAACTGGCTTATAAATAAAAATTCAACGGATATAAATTATTATTTTCTGTATCGACAACGCTTGAACGTAAGCTGTGTGATCGTTGCGTTCGTGGTTGACTAGTGTATTATCACCTTAATTTCAATTTTTTATTAAATCTGTACTTAAGACACAGTAGTTATATGCACTAAAAGGCACTGTTTTATATAATACCTAAGCTATCTGCAGATCTTTTCGTTTTACACCGTTTCTTTAGCAAAAATCTGTGACGTGTTAATAAAAGTAACGAATACAGCATTAATTAAACTTGCGTAAACGTTTATTAAAATGTATCTGTATCTATGTGTATGTATGTAGTAGTATATCGTATACCGAACAGCATAATTCAGGTAATGTCGAATATTATCAAAATCTGAAATGTGTATTTCAAATATTCGGCCTACCACTTTTATTATTAACACGCTCAGGTGTTTACTGAGGGTATTGTATGCAAATATCTAAGTCCGATGTTTACTTACAGTCCAACTCAACTTGTTTCATACATTCTAAGAAAGGGTCGACCGCGATCAACATGCTGACATCATGAATAACAATTGATGCTTTGACACGTAAATTTGCATGAATTCAGTGTTTTTTCCAAGAAATTCAGTGTTTTCTCAAGGGTTTGAGGTGAAAATGTGTTCATTTATTCGCGCTTACTGCACAACCATTATCATCATAACAAACAACAAAATTTGGAGATCGGATATTTGGAGAGATAAAAAATCATCCTCAATACTGATCTCAGGCTACGTAGTAATTAAATGTGGGTAAGGTCTTCCTAATATAACCGAGGTCTAATTTTATAATTGTCTGAGGTATAATTTTATGCTTAACAAACGACTTGGTTTATCTTCTTAGAATTTTGGTACAGTACCCAGAACGACGCAGCTGCCCAAGTTCTTGCAAACCAAGGGAAAAGATAAGTTTGTACTATTCTTAGGCCGGTCCAACACAACACACTGTAAACCAGTTAAAAGTTTTCCTCATAAACTGTTTTTATTTGGCAAGTATTCGCTTATAGTGTTCTGCGGTATCTGAACAACTTTCAGAATTTACTGCGCAACTGTATAATACGAGGTTTTCAATTATGTATCTTTATTCTGAGCACTTTAGTCCCTGTTTAACTTTAGCCATTTCATCTGTTCATACATCTTTCGTTAAAGCCGTTTTCTGACTCCCTTGAGGGTGACGCACTTATCTTGATAAAGTTTACTAAGATATGGCGGGGTAAAAAACCCGTGTTTATTCTAGGGTCTTGCAGTCAACGTTATTTTAAATTAATCACATGAGCTGCCTTGAGAGGCACTTGCATACGTTAAGGGACTTGTAATATTCTTCAGACGTTGGTAAAGTAAAGAAAATATACTATGCTGACGCCATTAATGTCGTGAATATTTTGAATTGTTAAGCTTTTCTGAAAGGGTTTGGTGTGCTAAATGTTTTATTGATCCTGTTTAACCCCCTAGGTAAAAAAGAAGGAGTATTCTTGTGTTTATTAAGGGGTAGTGACTCGTGGTCCCACTAATTTGACCCACCAGTGGGTCATTGTGTCGATTTCATGGGCTCGTGGTCCCACTGCTTGGTGGGACCATTAGTCATAGTAATGCAGTCGCTCGGGTCGTGACTCGTGGTCCCACTGACTTGGTCATAAGGGCTATAACATATAAAGTTGATACCTGCCTACTTAAATGACTCATATAACATTTTAAATCAGAACAGAGAGGATAATCTGCTCTGAATTCATAGCAGAGTGATTTAAATAGAAAATATTTTAAACATTGTAAAATTATTATCCGTCCTTTGCGGGCTTTGAAGATAATCATGTTGCGGTTAAATGCCAGAATAATTCTGCCGTAAAATTAAATGTAAATTTAATGCAAATTTACCTTACGACTTAGAATAAAACTTTATGTTTAGGCGGACACGAATCATTTTTAAATGAATGAAATTCTATTACCTGGCCCAATGTTGCTAGTGTTTGGCAATTTTGTACACATTAAATAGTTTCCTTCTAATATTCCACGGATTCATCAATAATCACAATCTGTAGTTTCGATAATAAGTATTATCATACGTGCATAGCTAGTTTTATCAAATTGTAGAAAGTAAAGAAAGCGGGTGGAACCGCGGGCGGCTGCACTACATATTTGTTAATATTTTCCGGTTTTACTCTTTTCTCTTTGATCGACTCGGCTTATGGCATGAATGAAACAGCCTTTCAACCACGCAGTTTCTCAAAGCTGTAAGCTAATGGAGCTTACGCGACAACAGATTTTTCGCAGAAAACATACTTACTGGTGCTTTTTATAACCTGAAGAGTTTAATTTAACGCTGATAAAATGTGGGCTATTTTGGGGCACGAGTCTTTAACAAACTTTTAGTTAAGAGGCCTATTACGTGAAATCGCGAAATTGTTCGGTTTTCTCGTCCTAATTCTATGGTTTGCGTTAGTTGTTTGATATTACAATTACATCTTTATAATAGTTCGTTTTCTCCTCTACAAAAGTAGTAAGAAACATTTTAGATAACTTGTTTATATATTGAGTAATAATCATTCTCCGGATACATGTTTCGTAAAAAACGATCGAAGACCTGTTTTCTCAGCTCTAATTTGTAGATTCTAATGAATATGGGCGATAAAACTATTTTTTATTATGTTACGTATATCCTATTCTTCATTTAGAGTAGAGTACATTTTCGTTAAATGCTTTTATTCTAAAGATATACCGAATTTAATATCGACCGAAAATGCTTCGAAACAAACCTCAATAACTCCGAAGTTCTAAATCAATGGGACGTCATATTTATATCAAAATATTTATCAACATTTGCTTAAACTATGATATTAATTTTAATTTGTAGAACGGTTTTGGTAATTTTTTATGAATAAAATAAAACTACCATAATTTAGTAGTTTTTTCATTCAGCCGGCTTTTTCCATTTAGTACCGCGCGAGCGCTTGTCGAGGTCGGACCTATGTCGGTTGTTCTTGAATAAAATATAGAAATATTTCGTAAAATGTCAGTGTGTGGGACTGTCAATTGCTGTAAAAACGCTGTTAGTGTGCGTGTATGTGTTATTGCGATACTACGACCGACATAAGTTGATCCGTTGATAACGATCAATTGTTATTTTTATTGATAACGGTCAATTATTGTTGTTGCTGGCCTAAGAATTGTACCAAATGTTGCTGGCCTAAGAATTGTACCACATCATTGTCATCTTGTTTTACCTTATTTATTTGGAGGTTATGCTGTAGGATGTGGATTGCATATCTAAAGTTATCTATCCTAATTAAAAAACAACAAGGCAATTTTTTTTGGTGAAACCGTCCGACTAAATGTAATTATGCCTATGATTTTTTTAGATTATGACTAACTTGCCGACCCGCCGACAGCTGCGCTTGCGTTTTTACGTTATTTACTAGTTTATGTTTTATAGCCTTTTTCGATCATTTTACTATCCAATACTGAAATCATATTTTAAATCGGACCCGCGGTTCCTGAGTAGCACGTTCAAACAAATAAACAAGCAATCTCCTCAGCTTGATAATTGTAGTATAGATTTCCATAATATTTATTACAAAGAAAATATTCCGTAATTTTTTGTTCTTATTTTTACCGAGTATCCAATATGTAAACAATAAATAATGTACCTTTCTAATAAATATATTATTTATTGTAAACATTAAATAATTGTACCTTTCTAATAAATACAGGGCGTCCCAAAGTTATGGGCCATGGAGGGGAAGTACCTTAAATATCGTAGATAGTGAATTTTGCTCAAAGAAGACTTCATTTTATTTTTAAAAGTTAGTAATTCTGGATTCATAGATTTTCTAAAAATTACTTGCTTTGTCTGGGAATCGAACCGACTTACATGTAGAAAAAAAAACTCTATTTTTATGATACCAATCGAAAGAATAGCTAAAAAATAATAACTCTGCTTAAGTAACATAGTATTTTAAAAGAAAGGAACAACGTGAAATTAATTATTTTAATCAAATAAAAAACATGAAACATTTTTTTTGTAAATTAATTAATTAAATTACTTACTTTTTAAAATAAAATGTAGTCTTCTTTGAGCAAAATTCACTATCAACGATATATATGGTACTTCCCCTTCATGGCCCATAATTTTGGAACGCCCTGTATATAAAATAACACCCCTATTCACGTTCGCACTGCTGGGATAGGGACTTCTCTCTTGACGAGATAGATTAGGCCTTAATTCACCACGCTGGCCAAGTGCGGGTTGGTTTTTTTTAATATAAAAATTAAATATTTTAAATAAGTTCGTAATAAAATAAAAATAAATAGTTTATCAAAATAAAAATATAATGGGAATTATTCAAGATGACATATGTAGATAAATGGATATTCTACATCTGTGTATGACATATGTAGATAAATGGATACCAATAAATATAAAAATAAATATAAAGTTCGAAACTACAAAAATAATACCTAAACATAATTAAAACCTTCATTAACGAAACTTTTATTTATTCAAACACAAATATACCATCTAACAAAACAAGCAACTTAAATATAGGTAATATAATTTATTTGTTTTGTTATAATTAGAATTTGTATTTAGTACGTTCAATTTAGACTTTCGAACTTACATAAAGTCCCAACATTCGACAAAAAAAAAACATTTAATTACAAACCTACACACCAAATTTCAGAAGAATCGGTTTAAAAATGAGCCCATAAGATGAGATGAATGAGGACATTTAACTTCAATAAGACTATTTTCAGTTTTATTCTTATATATATAATTATTAATCATGAATGTTTTAATTTAAAATTATGTACCTACTTAATTGATTTCAAATAATCAATCAGATTTAAAATAAATATTGATATTATTAAGATAAAACATAATTGATTCAAATATTGAAATAAAAATATCCACCATTTTGAATTTAGGAAAATATATTAAACACCTATCAATTAAATAAAAACATTAATATAATAATTATTTCGGAATGAAACTGAAAAAAAATCCACTCAATAAAATGGAATTTATTCGATGCCATTTTCTACAGATCTAAAATAATTATTAGTATATTTGTATGTTTTAGATCGACGAAGTATCAAGATCATTTAGTATTTTTCATAGAATTCGCGTGACGCGCCGGTCACGTGGTGCATAAAATATCCAATTTCGCAAAACTTCGTAAAGTCACAAGGCTCTTAACGGAAAATTCGCTGAAAGGCTCTCTTTCCAGGCAAGTCATCATAATGTCTCCTTCAAGTCTCCCCAATATCCGTAATAGAATCATTTTGCGGTAAATAATATCTCAGCCCCTTTAACAACACCCACAGAAATATAGGGTGGAACTATTCTAAGACCGGCACTACACAGTCGGGATTACGACTGCTGTTACGTCTATTGACCGAAATGATGACAACGACGCAACTTAATTTTTTTTACTTAATTTATCAAACACAGAATTTTATTCCTTAGTTTTATTAATGATCCTGTGTTCAATTATCTAAGTACCTCTACAAATGTACTGACTTACAAATACCCGTCTTTTTATTACAGTATATTATGCTAAAACCCCATGAATTTCCCTCCTAAAGTGACGTACGTCCTTGTCTGTACAAAGAGTAATACATAGTAGCTGTACTTAACTCGATATAATGCGGGTACTTTATAATAAGTTATGGGCGAAATAGCTACCGTACCCTCAAAGTTTATTATAAGCACAGGAAAGGTTCTAACTTACTTATGCTTAGCTTATGTTATATCTTGTTTATATTTAAGTGAAATAAAGTTGTTAATGAAGGTCTTTTATTTTTACGAGCTCGTTAGAATTGAATCTGTTATTAATTTGAGATACCTACTAGGTACATATTTTACTATAAAATCATTTTAATATTTCAACAAAGTTGTAATTTTGAAATGAATTGAACCTCAGTTAACCTGAAGTTCAAAATCACGGCCTTCGATCGAGATACGGGACCATTAAGATCATTCGATCTAGATTATCCCAAACTTTGGTAAACCACGATGTAAACCGACCGAAATTACCTAATAAGGAACTTAGCTAAGGAACTTTGTAAATTGAAGCAAATTATCAAATCGTTTTTGGCGATGGTCCAAGTTTTAAACAGATGATTATGTAAATAATTGCATAGTGAGTGAGTCGTCATCCTTATTTACGTTCCCACTGCTGGGACACTGGGACTACACTTACCTACGTAAAAACTCGAAAAGTATACAGGGAGTCCCAAAGTTATGGGCCATGAAGGGGAAGTACCTTAAATATCGTAGATAGTGAATTTTGATCAAAGAAGACTTCATTTTATTTAATAAATACTATGTTACTTAAGCAGAGTTATTATTTTTTAGCTATTCTTTCGATTGGTATCATAAAAGTAGAGTAATTTTTTTTTCCACATGTAAGTCGGTTCGATTCCCAGACAAAGCAAGTAATTTTGAGAAAATCTATGAATGCAGAATTACTTACTTTTAAAAATAAAATGAAGTCTTCTTTGAGCAAAATTCACTATCTACGACATTTAAGGTACTTCCCCTCCATGGCCCATAACTTTGGGACGCCCTGTATAAATAAATTATGACGATTAAAATTTATTTGTATCAATAAATTACTAAGAAATATATGTTTAATGACACTATTAATACTTAATTATGAGTCAATTTTCACGTACCAAGCACAACAAGCAGCTGGTGAGAAGTCGGGATTAAAATAACTCTAATTATAATAACTGAATATTATCCTTGACATTATTTTGTATTGCTTACCCTATATAATACAAAATAACATATGTTCTTCAAATAATTGAATCTACTTTGAAGGGTTCCAGGTAATTCTACAGTCTCAATTAATATTCATGCCATATTTCATATGAGAACTGTGGTTGCAAACCACAATTACTTCATGTGTACGTCATAGGTACTTTTAGCCTATATTGTACTTGTATGTTATTAATTATGTTTTATTGAGTATTTATTATAGATTTTTCATTTGAATGCCCAGCGTAGTGCATAAGTGCATCTTCTCTCTATTCAAAGATAAGTCCCTGGATCCAAGCGCCCTATCAGTGGGAACATAAAATGGGATGAAATGAATGGGAATTAAAACCCGTGCTAAACATCGTGAGGAAACCGGCAATGTTATGAGAACATGGAAAAAGTTTAATTTACATGTGACATCAACTTACGATCTGCGTCATGGAAACTTATACTATAGTTTATAATAGATCAATTAAATAAATACCTAAATAACTTATTCTTCTAATTAAAGTAATTTATGCTATTGTCCGATTGCAAAGGACCTATTACGAAACAAGTTCTTAAAGCAACCGATAATCGCCTCTCCGTGCTAAAACTTGACACTAATAGAGATCACGTCGCGTTAATGTACGTTTACATTGTTTGGAAATATCTGCAATTTAAATAAGTATTCGTTATTACAGAAAAATGTTAGGTTAGGTGGTACAAATGGCAAATTGCGTAAGTTTCTAGTTCATTCACGGACATATGATTATGCAAATAAATAGGCATAGATTAATATAAAAACACAATTTTGTAAAACACCACGTTAATTCATTTTATGCCTAGGTGTTAATAGGTACTTAATGAAACCGTGAATTTGAATTATATTTCTGACGCAAGCAAAAAAAATTGTGGTCATGTGATGCTGGCCTACGAATAGTATCACCCATTGCTTCTCGTCAGTGCCCTCATATCGACTTAGGGGCTATCCTGTGTTGTGTTACATTACAACTCACGATTACTAAACCGCCTGTAAAGCGTGGCGATTGTACCAAACTCCCAAGACAAATAATGGGTTCTATTGGGAAGACGTAATATTGTTATGTTAAGATAATTAGGTAATCCACTAATTTATAAATTTATATATACAACTAATTAAGGCTGGAATGTCTGCCCTGTGCTGATGTTGACCAAATAAGAGTTATTCTCAGGTTAGTGTTCCCCTGCACAGGAGGACAACGCTGGTTTTCTGAAAAACTCTAGTGCACATATAAATCATCTGCTTTATGTATGTTCGGAAAATTATTCAGATGTGAAAATGGAAGCGGAGTGGTTTAATTAAGTAACATGGTACTTTACTTCGCACTATTCACCATACAAAATTCAAACAAATTGCAATTTAAATGCTATTAAGCAAGTATAAACATAAATTAATTATTATTCAAGCCTGACGAGGCTTATGGCTAATTCTAAATTCTAGAATTTTCAGCAACAAATAACCTAATTGTCTCATGAATATTCAAAACCTGATGTTTCGAAAAATGTATTTAAAACATTCAACAATCTCATAAGCTGCTTTATCTTAATGTGATTTAAGTTTCAGTCACCACGTACTTAAGAAAAGTTAAGTGGTAATCTTATAAAAGCTTTTCTAGAAAAAACTGAATTCTTAACGTAGGTACCTCAAGATACCTGCATATTTTATTCCTTAGTTTTAATTTGACACAGAGACATGTCTCTTGATGAAAGAGATTAGGCCTTAATTCACCAAGCTGGCTAAGTGCGAGTTGATGAATGAGATGTGTCCTTCAAACTTCTCAGAACATGGTGATTTCCTAACGATGTTTGCCTTCACAGTTAGAGGACGTTTATCGAAGCGCACAGATTTTTTTCAAGGAAAAAAAAACTTGCGTGGTCCACTTTGGTCCACATGGTATATAAAATAAAATCACATATTTTTTTGTTTACTTTTGCGGTGTCTCAAATAAATGAGTTGCTGAAGTTTAGGACAAAATTTCTTGCTTTTCTTTTTTATATTTCTTTCTTTCTTTTTTTTCAAAATAAATAAAAATGTATTTATTCACAACAAAGTTACAAGTAGGTTAGGTTAAATTGGTGCGCTTTAAATTTAAAGGGAGAGAGCATTACAATGCAATTATCAATCTGAACATTGTGAACCACCCTCCGAGCACGTCCGGCTTACCCGGTTGTCATTTCAAATTGACAGCGCATGAAATGCAGCTGATCCCGGTATCACCTGGGTAAAGCGGATGAAAAAGTGTTTTCAAATATGGATCTATTTTGTGTCCAGCAACTTTATATTTTTTGTTTTCTGTGAAGTGTCGTGAATTTTTTTAAATTTATAATGGATTATTATTATATTAAGATGAAATTTCCCAAACTCTGGGGTAATATCGCCTCAGTTTGCCTCAGATATGACAACTATCTGTGTTTGAACATACATATATGCTAGAGTCCACTTGGCTCGTCAATAATTGGCCGAGCGAGCGAAGCGTCTTAGTTTATAGCGGCTGATTTTCCCTCAGGCTGTTCACATTACTTACATATAAATCTGGTGGTCTGGATTATTGTAGGTCAAAAATTGACCAGATTTGTACCAAACTTTTGTTCTAACTATTTATTTATTTAAATGTGAACTTAGTGGTATCTCATAGTATAATATTAATGCATTTCTACAGCTACGATAATTTCTAGGTGGAATAATACGAACGGAATTGTTGATATTCCTTGAAATTCCAGTCCGTCTTAGCCATTTTCACCCTTGCTCAAAGCAAACTGGGATCTCAGACGAAAACCGCAACCGACTTAAAGACGGCACAGACAAGCCACTATCTCTTAAGAGCCTTGTGACTTTACGAAGTTTTGCGAAATTGGATATTTTATGCACCACGTGACCGGCGCGTCACGCGAATTCTATGAAAAATACTAAATGATCTTGATACTTCGTCGATCTAAAACATACAAATATACTAATAATTATTTTAGATCTGTAGAAAATGGCATCGAATAAATTCCATTTTATTGAGTGGATTTTTTTTCAGTTTCATTCCGAAATAATTATTATATTAATGTTTTTATTTAATTGATAGGTGTTTAATATATTTTCCTAAATTCAAAATGGTGGATATTTTTATTTCAATATTTGAATCAATTATGTTTTATCTTAATAATATCAATATTTATTTTAAATCTGATTGATTATTTGAAATCAATTAAGTAGGTACATAATTTTAAATTAAAACATTCATGATTAATAATTATATATATAAGAATAAAACTGAAAATAGTCTTATTGAAGTTAAATGTCCTCATTCATCTCATCTTATGGGCTCATTTTTAAACCGATTCTTCTGAAATTTGGTGTGTAGGTTTGTAATTAAATGTTTTTTTTTTGTCGAATGTTGGGACTTTATGTAAGTTCGAAAGTCTAAATTGAACGTACTAAATACAAATTCTAATTATAACAAAACAAATAAATTATATTACCTATATTTAAGTTGCTTGTTTTGTTAGATGGTATATTTGTGTTTGAATAAATAAAAGTTTCGTTAATGAAGGTTTTAATTATGTTTAGGTATTATTTTTGTAGTTTCGAACTTTATATTTATTTTTATATTTATTGGTATCCATTTATCTACATATGTCATACACAGATGTAGAATATCCATTTATCTACATATGTCATCTTGAATAATTCCCATTATATTTTTATTTTGATAAACTATTTATTTTTATTTTATTACGAACTTATTTAAAATATTTAATTTTTATATTAAAAAAAACCAACCCGCACTTGGCCAGCGTGGTGAATTAAGGCCTAATCTATCTCGTCAAGAGAGAAGTCCCTATCCCAGCAGTGCGAACGTGAATAGGGGTGTTATTTTATATACAGGGCGTTCCAAAATTATGGGCCATGAAGGGGAAGTACCATATATATCGTTGATAGTGAATTTTGCTCAAAGAAGACTTCATTTTATTTTAAAAAGTAAGTAATTTAATTAATTAATTTACAAAAAAAATGTTTCATGTTTTTTATTTGATTAAAATAATTAATTTCACGTTGTTCCTTTCTTTTAAAATACTATGTTACTTAAGCAGAGTTATTATTTTTTAGCTATTCTTTCGATTGGTATCATAAAAATAGAGTTTTTTTTTCTACATGTAAGTCGGTTCGATTCCCAGACAAAGCAAGTAATTTTTAGAAAATCTATGAATCCAGAATTACTAACTTTTAAAAATAAAATGAAGTCTTCTTTGAGCAAAATTCACTATCTACGATATTTAAGGTACTTCCCCTCCATGGCCCATAACTTTGGGACGCCCTGTATTTATTAGAAAGGTACAATTATTTAATGTTTACAATAAATAATATATTTATTAGAAAGGTACATTATTTATTGTTTACATTTGGATACTCGGTAAAAATAAGAACAAAAAATAACGGAATATTTTCTTTGTAATAAATATTATGGAAATCTATACTACAATTATCAAGCTGAGGAGATTGCTTGTTTATTTGTTTGAACGTGCTACTCAGGAACCGCGGGTCCGATTTAAAATATGATTTCAGTATTGGATAGTAAAATGATCGAAAAAGGCTATAAAACATAAACTAGTAAATAACGTAAAAACGCAAGCGCAGCTGTCGGCGGGTCGGCAAGTTAGTCATAATCTAAAAAAATCATAGGCATAATTACATTTAGTCGTTGGACGGTTTCACCAAAAAAAGTTGCCTTGTTGTTTTTTAATTAGGATAGATAACTTTAGATATGCAATCCACATCCTACAGCATAACCTCCAAATAAATAAGGTAAAACAAGATGACAATGATGTGGTACAATTCTTAGGCCAGCAACATTTGGTACAATTCTTAGGCCAGCAACAACAATAATTGACCGTTATCAATAAAAATAACAATTGATCGTTATCAACGGATCAACTTATGTCGGTCGTAGTATCGCAATAACACATACACGCACACTAACAGCGTTTTTACAGCAATTGACAGTCCCACACACTGACATTTTACGAAATATTTCTATATTTTATTCAAGAACAACCGACATAGGTCCGACCTCGACAAGCGCTCGCGCGGTACTAAATGGAAAAAGCCGGCTGAATGAAAAAACTACTAAATTATGGTAGTTTTATTTTATTCATAAAAAATTACCAAAACCGTTCTACAAATTAAAATTAATATCATAGTTTAAGCAAATGTTGATAAATATTTTGATATAAATATGACGTCCCATTGATTTAGAACTTCGGAGTTATTGAGGTTTGTTTCGAAGCATTTTCGGTCGATATTAAATTCGGTATATCTTTAGAATAAAAGCATTTAACGAAAATGTACTCTACTCTAAATGAAGAATAGGATATACGTAACATAATAAAAAATAGTTTTATCGCCCATATTCATTAGAATCTACAAATTAGAGCTGAGAAAACAGGTCTTCGATCGTTTTTTACGAAACATGTATCCGGAGAATGATTATTACTCAATATATAAACAAGTTATCTAAAATGTTTCTTACTACTTTTGTAGAGGAGAAAACGAACTATTATAAAGATGTAATTGTAATATCAAACAACTAACGCAAACCATAGAATTAGGACGAGAAAACCGAACAATTTCGCGATTTCACGTAATAGGCCTCTTAATTGTCAGTTAGCTGCGCCACAATTCGGCAGATATTCATAATATTAAATCCAATTACGTATATTCATTTTAATAAACTAGTACCAACGTTACATAATTGAATACAGTATTTGTAATTTCAGGAATAAATGTAGTACGTTATAGGTCTTCATAATCCTAAAATTCTAATAAATCACTAAAAGACAATGTGCCTGAACTTTAGAAAAAGTCCAAAAGTTTCATTCTGAAAGTCGTGGGTTCGAACCTCGCCGCGAGCCCCTGACTGCCTTGTTGAAAAATATATGCGCCTTAAAAACACGTGCTTTAAGTGTCTCTTTGAAAAATTGCACATTCATCAACCCGTTCTTGGCCGGCGCGGTGTATATAATAAATAAATATAAATATTACTCGACAATTCACACAGGGACATCTAGACTCTTGGTAAGCCCCCTGGTAAGGCCTATAATCTCTCTCATAAAGAGAAACCCCTGTGTCCCAGCTGTGAGAACGTAAATATGTGTGCTTATAGGTTTGCCGTAAAGTTTTTCCTGTAAAGCGCTGCAAAGTGGCTTCAGTTTTCCGTTTGCCTCGCCCTGAGGCAAAAGCGTTAGGTAGGTATGTGCAGGTTATTTGCATTATCTTGAAACGTGGCGTGTTAGCACAGGGCTCAGGCCCCAAGGAAATGATAAAATTGTTTGAGTTAGTCCACGTTATATCGCAAACTTCCTTAAATTATATTCAGATGGAATAATCCATTTTCTTTCTTAGCTTATAGGCAGGGATCCGTAGTACATGAAAATCAAGTGATTACTAACAAGCTAATTTTTGGTGAGTAGCTTCGTTTCGATGAGACGTCCAAAGATATCCTATACCCAACTCTCGATTGTGGTAGCTAACAGAGATATCAAGGATAAAAAAATTCAAGGATGTAAAACCGGGATAACGGACCACGAAATTTGTCGGACAATATGTCCGTTAGATTTTATATATATTAATTAAGTATACAACAAAAAATCAGCTGGTTAGTAATCATAGTAATCATTTAAATTGACCTCGTTTTCGACACATTTTGGAAATGGCGGACTCTTTGATCAAACCATAGGTTTTGTAGGACAAACATGTTTTTATATAATTTAGATAATTATCTTGAGATATAACATTTTGTCCGACAAATTTCGTGGTCCGTTATCCCGGTTTTACATCCTTGAATTTTTTAATCCTTGATATCTCTGTTAGCTACCACAATCGAGAGTTGGGTATAGGATATCTTTGGACGTCTCATCGAAACGAAGCTACTCACCAAAAATTAGCTTGTTAGTAATCACTTGATTTTCATGTACTACGGATCCCTGCCTATTAGGATCTTAGCATAAAATAAATTCAGTTAAAAATTTTAATACGGCGGGATTTGAACTCATTTATCTAATCTTTCGCTTCTATACTTTATTCTATTATTATTTTCTTTATTATTATTGGACGCGATAGTGTGAGTAGAGATGTTTACTACATTAAACTCCTCATTCTTAAACCCAAGAGATTTTTATGAAATTTTATAGTAATACAGCATCAGAAAAATAAAGTATTATAGCGAAAAGATCGAGTAGGTCCCATTTGTTCCATGGAACATGACGTCACGGAACAATTTGAGAAAATATTTTCCCAATTTGTACCATGGAACATTTGATACTTTTTTGTTTCAAATTGTTCCGTGGAACAAACTATAAAAACTTCTTAGTCATACGCACTTCCACGTATAAATAAATTAATTTGACTTCTCAGATCCGGATTCTATAATATCCATATTTTACATAAAATACGGATATTATAGGATCCGGACTATTAACTCTTTCGGAAGCACATACCCGGAAGAGTTAATGGTTAAAATAATAAGAGTTAAAATAACATTGTCCAGTTTATTGGTAACCAAATTCTACATTCTCGTATTCAGTTCAGTGAACCACAATATTTGGTTTAGCCAATTAATGTTATTGCGAAGTATCAAAACCACCGCAGAAATAGTCACTCTATTAAATACAGGGTGGTTCAGAATATGTCCTCAATCTGATCTCAAAATTTACAATCGTCTGCCAATACAAACATATTATGTGCTTCAAACTTTTCAAAGCTCCCAGAACAAGCCGGTTTCATCACGATATTTGCCTTAACCGTTAGAGTACGTGTTTTCAAAGCGCACATACAGTTTTCAAGATGAAAAATCCATAGGTGAACCCACGACGGTGTAAAAGTTGAGTGGGCTCCCACTTAGCCAACATGGCTCTCACGGCTTACGTCTTCTAAATCGGGAGCTATTGCAGATGACCTTTCCTATTTGACTTCATTTAAATCGCTGCAGCAATAAATCTCACTACCACTTTTACTTGTGAACTATTTTCTGTACACCCTGTATCAAAGCAGAGAGTTTGGACACAGATATGGAATGAACATCGTATTAATTTTGCATTGCTTAATGTGTGATAAATTATGTACTCGATATTCCAAAATATGGAATTTAATTAAGCATAATATTTTTTGAATTTACACGTGTTAAGATAAACAATTTTGACTTTAATTTTCTAGCCATTGCATAATATTAATATTTAAATTATGAGTCTAACTACTACCTATTTCTCATTTCGATTCCATAGGTATTGCGAAAAACTATAAGTTTTTCAAACATTCCCATCAATATACTTATTAAATTTGCACTTATAACTTCCGTACCTATTGTTAAAATGCAATTCTTATTTAACTTTTTTTTTGTTTCAGATAGCAGACAGGAGAATATACATAAGTCATTTGGATGTGCTTGGTAAGTACCTATTGTATATAATATGTATATACGATTTCAAATGAGAAAGACTTCAGTAAAAAACGTAAGCGAATCTGTCGACGTGTCGGCTAGTATAATATATCTCGAGACCGTTCAGCATGTTATGTTCAACATCAGAAATGTTGTAGGCAAGAATATAATGCTATGTCGGAACTTGAACCTTACTATGTAATCGTATTCTTGTTTCATTTCAACCCAATACAGAAATGTTAACGTATTTCACATTTCATGCATTTCTAGATGAAGTTACATTGCTTTGAGCATTGTCTTTGTAACAATGCGTTATTTTGGCTATAAATCTGAACTTATATAACTTATAACCGTGTTGGTTCTATCTTACCTTGCCGCTCACTTTTTTATTCACCAATAATTATATGAAAAATACGATAAAATCAAACAGCTTATTAGTAGGTACCAACATTGAAGTAAGTAGATATTTTACTCAGTTACTAGCACAAGAACAAAGGCTATTGTTTAAATGAACAGGAACGAAAAACATTCCCTTTAACTGATAAAAAAGGAATTTACATTCAATACAAACGGAACAATATTATTTAAGTTTACGTCGTTGCAAATCCGAAATGATAGTGAACAAAGATTCGAACTTCAAAACAATATGCTCATAATATAAAGACATATTTATGTAGAAACTTTAAAGTATTCTAGTGTAATGTTTCGATGACCTCTGTGGCGTAGCGGGTGTAGGTTCGGGTCTGCCTGCGACGCAAGAGATTGCGGGTTCAAGTCCCGCCTCTTGACAAATATTCTATCTGCAAAATTTATTCCAAGTCTTGCGTAAAAGCATAATAATTATTTTATTAAAAAAACACATTAAAAAAACCTGCCCTGGTTTAGATACAAATTCGCTTATGTCATAGCGGTCGCAGCAAAAATATAATTTGCGCGTTAAAACTCTCTATTAAAAGCTGATCATAAATCTAATTACTTACCCGTGTTACGCTCAAACTTTTCCTGCGTAATTTATCTACATAAGTTGCACAGACCATAGCCACTCAATCATAATTTAGACCACCCATGCTCCATTGTTTTCACACGGCTCAAATCACACCTATTTGTCAAACCAACCTACACATTTTTATTCATTTATATGATTTATAACGTGGAACTCGGAAAACAAAATGAATTTCCGTATTACCCCACCCTTCATTCAAGTCGGCAATTTCGCTTTTATTACGTCTTTATCTTAATCCAATTTTGGATATCTTCACTAATATTATTTAAGTATCTCGTAGGAGCCCAATTTTCCCGGAATACAGCGTGCTCAATCAAATCCATGTTTTCCTTACCTTAAATTACATTATGAAACTCATCATCGTTAATAATGATTATGAGATAAATGAGAGCAGAAGCGGTAAAGACGATTAGAAGTCTCTCGAACAATCATGACTTTCTGCGCTTGTGTTTTGGTTTGTTTTCAGGCGAATGAAGTATTTGAAGAACCATTTAAACATTATCTAAAAAGTTTTACGTTAAGTTTTAAAAAAAATTAACTATCAAAATAATTATTCAGTAATGTTGTCACCGATTTGAAATTAAATAACAAAAAGCTCTGAAAAATAAAACACATGTAATGTAAATAATATAGAAATAGCGAAGTGAAAATAGAGAGAAGTTTTTGCTTTACATTTATCACAATAATTTTCCACATAATTTAGTTTCCACGACGATTTTACAGAATATTAGAGAATGCGTTGCAAATAGAACATGTAAGTGGAAAGTACTGTGATGTAAAAGAAATCTATTTTCTGTTCAATATATAAAAAGCTTTTGTACTGACGGAGAGACCACGCATAGTCCAGAACTTTCAATAGGACCCATTATATGTATTAGCGGTTACCAGATGGGTTGATGATCGCAGTAAATTGGTCAGTTCAGTGGCTTCATTATACCGCGGTAAAATTCGTAATTCTCACAACAAAACAAATATAACACAGATAAAGCCGCGCCAAACTGCTAGTAGAAATAGAAATGTTTACAAACCACGTAAAACCAAAATATACATTCCTTAACATGACGCAGTGTTTAACCCTGAGATACTAAACCTGTCTTGAGCTGGCGACATTTTTGCACTATATCAGCTGTTATTTATGTTACAGCGCAAGTTGTAGACGAACTATTACAACTTTGCAACTAATTTGGAGCTAGTAGAAGCAGATTTCAAAACGTATACCCATATTAAATGTACAAGCAAAGTCAATTTATTTCTCTAGTAATTCAAATTATAGATACATGGAGTCGTCAAACAATCTTGCAGCTTAATAAACATATATAACTTGCCTATGAAATAATTATGTGTTTCATTAAAATATTTAAAATAAAATCTATTTCATTCAAAGGTTCATATTTATTTGGGAGACGAATGGTTTAAAAATGCGATACGAATTTAAATTTAACACATGAAGCCATTTGTTTGCTCTTATCTCTGAAGCGATTAGAACAACATTTTATTTCTGTTTTGTTTGTATTATGATACAGTTTTTAACCCTTTACCTGTCTATAAGCCCCTGGATTATTAGTTATTACTCTATCAGCTGTTATTTATGGAACAGTGCAAGTTGTAGAACGTTTACAACAATTTGCAACTAGTTCGGCTTCTATTGCCGGCAAGTCTAGCATTGTAGGACACTTGTGAAACTTTAATGACTCACCAAAACTTCGGGTTTGGAACGGGTTACGTTATTGTAATGAAATTCAGCTTGTAAGTTGGACGTTACTTAACACTATCAATGCACATGACGTATCATTACACATCGATGTGGCGGGCGGTGAATGTGTTATTTTTATAAAACCTTCGTCTGATCGCTTAATTATGTCGCACGTGATTTTCATGCTCACCTATTTGCCAAAGTAAATAGTTTTAATCAATGTTTAATCATATACGATTCAGTAGCGCGTTGTTTGCGTAATTAATCAGAATGAACGCCACACCAAGATTGTGACGTCAAACAGTAAATATAACTAGTATAATTGAAAAGTTTTGTTTATTTAAACATGTTTATTACTTCCTTTTCCTGTATCATCATCATTCACATCATTTTAGTAAGTCTATGTAAATAAATTCCACTAAAAGGTCTTACATTCAATATTTTTTGCACTCCCAGGAATTGTCTTGAAACACGGACCAAGGAGTCTAGAATGTGTGCGAGTCATTGAGTAAAATGTCTTAACCGCAAGGCGTAACGAAAGTGAAGGTGGACGCTTACCGTCCGCTCAGGGAGGATTAAAAACATGTATCTGATTTGTTTTGCGCTTATCAGATATCAAATACCCGTAACACAAGTTTCAAGGAGCTATTGCTGTGTAAATTGTCCAGCAATATTTATTTATTATAAATAATTAATTCCTAGTTTTAAAGTCAAATACCTACTACAAGCTGGAGTATGTTGCTCGCCTCCAAATTAAAGTCAAGGGCAACTATAAATTGCCTCTAACATTGGTGTTTAAAATATTATGTAATAGATGGAAATGACATTCAAATTAAAACAATGAAATGTATGAGTTGAGGTGGGTATTGATTAAATTGTGTTTTTTTGGTTGTTAGATATTCGTTTAGGTATAATTAAATACTATATATATTTACTATATATAGTAGGTACTTATAGTTAAATGCCCGCGGGTTCACTCGTTTTGTTATACATTTTCTCGCTGAAAGATTATATTTTCCGGCTTCCTTCTCAAATAAATTGATATTTCCTCGATAAGTATTCTATTAGTTCAAAAAATATGTGTCAAGAGACTTAATATTACTTACCGATACTAATGTATAGTATGATTAAATATTAATATAATTTATATACTTAATTAATTTTCCTACAAATATCGAGTAATACAGAATAAATCATTTAGAAATGTTTACGTTAATATACTGGTCGGATGCCAATGATATTAACACAACAGTATCATTGTACTGCGTGCCAATAGATGTGATATAATGCCCCCGAATGGGGTCAATAGTAGAGCTTAGGGAGTTCGTTTTATTGAAACACTTTAGGGAATCCGGAAGAACTTTATCTGAACTGCGGAGATTTTGTGCAGTATTTTTAGAAGCGTTTAAAATATTTTCCTTGTTTCGATTGAAAGTATCAATTGTAGTAACACAAGCTTAGAGCTTATAACGGGGCTAGATGTTGCTGTGTGAATTGTCCATCAATATTTATTTATTATTTATTAATTGATTGAACTATGGGAGCCTAAATAATATACTGTTAGTGGAATAAGAAAGCTTAAATTAATAACGTTTCAGTGAAACACAGTGTTGATTTTTGTGTATTGTGGGCGCTATAATCACAGGACCTAGCTTTAAAATTGGTTATTTAATGAGAATTCTGCCCTCACGGCCCCTTTTATTGCCCCTAAACGACCATTTAAATTTTCACTAGCTTAAGAAATTACCGTATCCTGGATTTAAACTAAGAAAAACAGTGAGTAGACATTTTTTATCTTTAAAATTGCTTCTCAACAGGCACACGAAACGTCCCAGCTGAATTAATAACGATGTTTCCAACCTTCGTAGTAACTTGACTATAATTTCTCCTGAAAATGTATCCCCATTTCAGGGGCCATTAAATCTCGTCATGTTAAATTTAGCGAAACGCCGTAGGTAACCATATGGTCAGTGGGACAGGATGGGGTTATGCTAGTTACACGTGTTATGACATGAGTCATGAATTTTAATTAGAAGTTATTTTGATTGTGTACCTTCAAACCTATAAGGTATTTATTATTCCATCTTTTAGTTGTCAGACCTGGTTTGTCCATACTTTTTTTCAATCAATCAAGCATTTCTTTATACATCACATTTCACAAACATTACAATTAAATATTAAATAAAATAAATTAAAAAAATTTATTTTCTGAATGACTTACATCCACCGTTGATCAGCTTTTACTTAATCATCCGTTGATTGTATTAATATAAACAATTGCTTATTATAACAAGTTAAAGTTCTAATTCGTGTGATAATAACCACGTTAATCATACGAAAGCAATTATAAATCAATAATAATTTAGTCATTGAAAATCTCTCGTAGTTTAACGTTAATTATGCTTTTGTTTTTATTAAAATAAACAAAATCTGTGTCATGGACTTGACTAAGGTAGATATTATTTTTATACTTTTATACTCCGGTCAAATCTATGATCTTGCAGCATTCCGTGTCAGTTCATTTAATGCCTTTCCACAAGTGCACGTGGATCCATTGTGTACATGGCTTTATAGTATTTAATCTCAAAATCTTACGGAACGTAACTCACTGGACAACCACAAAGGCCCTGCAACGAGCGAGAATGTACAGGTGCATTCAGACGATTTTATAGTGACGTCTATTTTAGCGAAGCAAAAATAACGGAACACTTTGAGCTGTTGGTTGGTAACTGACTTTATTTTCTTTAGTCTCGACGTTCGAAATATGAAAATTCCTTGGCAGTCAATTTAAATTCTTCTAGAGATTTAGAAGTACGGTAAATGTTTCACGTAATAATGGCCAGGTATTCCACGTAATGTTATGAGATTCTATAGCCGGCGTATTGGGTTTTGAAGTGGACGGATGTGACTGTTGTTTAGGAAGTACTGTTATTATTTTAATTACCCTATTTACGTTACCTCTGCATGGGACACAGGGAATTCTCTCTTGTCGAGAGAAATTAGGGCTTAATGAAAACCTCAAAAAAATAATTGTTTTTTCAACCGAAGGATAAATCTTCAAAACAAAAATAGCCCATGCATTCCGATACAAAATAAAAATATAGTCAAGCCAGCCCGAGGATACCGTGCTATAGCAGTTTCAACGTAGGTACCCTACGTTCCAATATCCGTTGAAAATATACTGACATTTTCAGCACGGTCCAAATCAAGTTACCTCGCGCTCGCTCCAGGCTAGTTAGCTACCTTGTAAGATAAGTTAACACTGGACGTGCGGTTCAAACAAACCTTGCTACTCGGTAAAACTGGTGATACACTGCTGCGCACGGGTATATCGTACAGATTTCAAATAGACAACTCCAGACGGTATCGGCTGGTCTAAAACGATCAGATTCTAAGCATAAGCACCTCTATTGAATTTTCCACTGCTAGGACACAGGCAATTATCTCATAAGAGTGATAAGGGTTTAATTCACCACGCTGGCCGGTGTATTCGCTAGTCCCTAACACATAAAAACTTGAACATAATCAGACAAGTTAGGCACGTATAATTTCACCATCCGCTAACTCCAATTTTCACATTTCAAAAGACAATTGCTGCAAAATCAACGACCCCAATTGTTTAATATTACGGAACGAAACACCGAATAGGATTTAATTGAACGAGAAGTCATGCGGCGAGAAGGTCGAAAAATGCCGAAAAAGGTCGAATATAGCCGAAAAAGGTCGAATTTAGCCGAAAAAGAGCGAAATGGATTTAAACCGCTCGGTTCGTTAACGCCTGGTCTGTGGTACTGCTTACCTCTACTACGGGCGCGTGTAATCTTATTGAATTGTGCGCTGAAGTGGCGAAAAGCTTTATTGGTACAATAATACAGAGTCTAGAACGTCTTAGAATTCCTTCACAATATCCTATTTTGGCGAACAATTTTCTTGTAATCTGAAAATACTTACGTAGGCTTTTATGTGTTGTAAGCAGGTAGGAGCACTTAGTTGTTATTTAATTTCAATAAAAAAATATGGTATTGTACGTATAAATACACAAAATTAAAACTTAACAAATTATAGTAAAATTTCGAAATTGACTCCCACAATAAATAAACCCGATAGAGTCAAATACCAAGTGCCCCAAATATAATGTAAATCCTCTTAACCGTCAATTGCCTTTCTAAGGTTTATTTTGGGGGAATTTCATTAATATTTCCGTTATCCTTGGTAGGAGAGCGATCAGAACCACTCGACTCACGAAGACTTATCTCCATTTCGTCGCGTTTAATTGCCGAGTGTCCAGTGCTATGGGCCCTTTGAATGCTTCGTCCTCAATGACAGATTTTAACTGAATTCTGGTGGATAGTAAATATGATATTGACTTTTATCGTTTAAAATGCAAGTTTGTGGTTATGGTTATAGCTTTGATGGACTGTCTGACAGTCAGTTTCATGATTTGAGTTCAGATGATTAAATTATTTGCTTTTTTTTATTAAGTTTTCACTGAGATACAGTGACTTCCTCATGACGAGAAAGATTAGGTAGAAAAATCGAAAAAGGGCGGCAGGGTTTGAACCCACGACCTTCGGAATGAAGTTGAGTCTGCTCTCACTTAGCCAAAACGGCTCTAATTAACTACTTACCTTAATATAATACATTTTCCCAGAAGTGGGACATTACAGACATCTATAAAACTAAATACGTGCGACTCATTGGCAAATTTTATTACTATGTCCTTTGATCTAAGTAAGAGATTTATGATTAAACCAGGATACAGCCAGGGTTTAACGTTATCGTGAAAAGTGATATCTTATCGATAATTCACTCGTGACACACGGTTGTTATCAGAAGATTAATGTATTGTTGACAAGCGATTATGGCGAGTAGTGTGTGAGCAAATAGGATAAGATAGATTTCGTTTGTCCATCAGTAATCAAGGAAAATCAGTGTTTACTACCAAACACCCGTAATGAATAGAAATCGGGCTACGGAAAACATCATTTGTTAATAAAATTTGTACAATCTGCAAATATTTGTTCCGGGTGTTTTCTATGTTTGATAAAAAAATCATAAATCTAGCACCAGTAACACAAGCTACGAGCTTACCACGGGGCTAGATATTGCTGTGTGAATTGTCCAGCAATATTAATTTATTCATGCGTGGAATCACACAAAAGCCAATCAGACGCATCCATGTATACTGCAAGTTCGTATACAAGTGATCGCGCCCGTACTCACCACCGCGGAATTATGATGGAGTTCGTTTAAAATAGAGAATAACTCTGGTTAACTAGTCCGTATTGTAAATAATTGGTGTTTTAGTTCCAGTCAATAACAAAGTGCGCAATGAACGCAATGGACAATTAACGATTTGTTAGTTATCACAATTATAAAAAAGTTATTTGGACCACTGTTACTGCTGGAAAAATAAAACGGTTCTTGTGAAAATCAGGGCTGGCAAGTCTCTTATAACGACTACACAACATCTATCCTAAAACAAATCCCAATCTCATTGTCGAATTTTATAGCTATCACCTTTTTTCTTCTGAAATAAAGGACGCGTAAACATACACAGTATCATACGAGCTCGGGGAAAAGAAAATCTCAGCAGGCAACAAAACAAACTAAGAAGGTAACTAAGTTTACAATCCCATAGTTATTTTCCTTGGCCCGGCATCAATTGGAGGGCGATCCTTTATTTGTTGGGGAAATATCCAGCAAGTTCCCAGCCTTGTTTTATGTTTGATTTTCGTTGTTCTTTTTAAGGAATTGTGAAATACTCCATAACGCTATTTAGAATTATTTATTAGAATAACAACCCATGTTAAGTTCCACTACAACGGACATCACGGATATTTCATAAATAAAAATAGGTAAGTATAGAAATATTTTTTTGGCTAAACCACTTTACATGCCAATAACTTACCTATACTAATACACTCTTCAGAATTTTATTCAATTAACTTATTATCCTATTCACAAATTAAATATATGTTCAAATAACTCATTCACTGTTACTTAACTGTTCTGTTATTAATTTATTTGTTTGTGTTTAACTGCTGTAAAATGATATGCCAATCAGCCTGGCCCTTAAAAACGCTTACCAGGCGGGTTGGTGATTGCTGTGTGTTGACACAGTACACAGAACGCTGTTGCCTGAATTCCTTTGATTTGAAAACATCCATAGTCAAAGAAGAAGTGTAAAGTTCAAATCGTCCTTCAAGTTACGCACAAAGTGGTGATCACTGAGACATCTACATACAGAGTATTCCGTGTTCTTGCTTCATAAAACAACAATAGCTTACAAAGCAACCCGAATAACAAGAAGCGAAACCAAACTATCAATTAGCACATTTAGCTGCAGACAATGGTTGTGTCCTTGAGTGAACGGGCCCTAGGGATAAACCTTTGGAAGTCTGCCAATAAATCGGGCGTCGAAGAGCAGCTTTCCACTATCAACTCCTTTATCATAATAAAATTATTGTTGTTCCAATAGATCGGGGCTATGGAGCCAATATGCTTGTCTATTTTCCGCGGGCTCTTTACGAAAATGAAAGAGAAAATATCTTATCTAAAATAACTGACTGTTTATTTAAGTGCTCAAAGGGAACAAAGTAGTCAAGGCGCTATATAATACAGCAAAATGTAACGATTTTCATCATCATCATGTTAGTCGTTGGACGTCCGATGTCATAAGTCATCACGGCTTGGCGGGTTATTGAATTTAAAAATCCTAAGAATGGTTTCTACAAAGCATTGTCCGTTGAGACGTTATAATGATTGCTATTATGATGATGAACCATAATTCCTTCACAGGAATCTCTAACTAATATCGAATGATACCTAAAGATATCCAAACACGTAATTCATCAATAGCAACGACAAGATCTGAGTTCTATTAAATCGATATCAATTAGATTAACAGTGTGATTGATCAATACGTAAGGCTCAATACTAAGTGATTGAATTGTATGAATCAAGCCTGCTTTTAGTAAGACGTAGGTGATAGGTATCTCCTTACGTTGTCACTTTTCTATATAAATGTTTTATATAAAATCTTATTCAATGAAAGCACTAGTTTTTTATGGGTTGTTTTGATAATGATGGGTAAGAAACTATTTCGAATTGCTGTTCTATGTGGCCAATTTCAAGATTATCTTTCTAATATTTATAATTCAAATAAAATTCCTTTGTATTAGTCAAATAATAATGTTGGAAAACATAAATTTTCTTTAACATGATGTATCTGTAAAGACATGGAAAGCCACGTAATCCATTGTTCTCTTTCGTGAAGATGTTAACCTTTAAACGTAATTCGAGGAAATCTACCGCTTATCGTACCTGCAAACATACTCAGGTACTCAGAATTTGTGTTTGCTTTTGGATTCCGATGTTGTAAATTTGAGTAGGTACATAGGCATTATGAAATTTACAGACTTTTAAGCAAAATAAAACAAGTTCTTTAAATTATGGTACGGTTTCCGCCCCTTTGCCTACTATGCCTAAATTACTTCTAAATGTTACACTTAGTTTTCTTCTGCTTAGGAAGCTATGATAAAAATAACTATTTTAAATCTTAGGATTCTAAGATCTTTGCCTTCATTTAAAAATATAACTTTTAATATTTATCATTAAGTAAATGTGGAAATTAAAAAATACCTAAATATTATGAAATAGTGTTAAATTCATCTTAAGTTTTAAAATATTCGTAAAAACAGTAGATTTATTGTATTTTAAACACGGCTTTACAAATCTGATGATGTAAGCTGGTAGCGATTATATCATGTTGATTATGTACATTAGAGTTAAGGGACATAACGTTGACAAATTGGCCAGGGCTTTTCCCAAATTTAGATTGATGGCAGCAACGCAATGCAAAAATACTTACTGACCGCCATTTTTTCCACGTTACTAACATTGATTGATGGTGCTTAGTTCACGAACTTCTTATCATTTTGTGTGCTGTTGAAGGGAAAAAGTAAGAAGCCTTAGGTCGTTATTTTGGCATACGTATCTATGCTTAGTAAGCTAAATAAGGAAATTAACTTATTTTCAGAATTAAGTTTTTAGAAGCGTGACGAATACCTTCCACAAGTTAAGAGCATTGATTGATGTATTTATCGTAACAAACTATTTGCCTATTTTGTCTTGGGAGTGGTGTGATTGTGACCATGTACACACCATCTATAATATTATATCCAAGACCTATAATCTTGGGAGGACCTATCATTATACGACATTATATATAAGGCCTCGCCAATAGATACGATTTATCACTATCGTGACAAATTAAGTAAATAGAATAATATGCATTCAGTTAAAAAACAATGCAATTAAATGTTGACATTTGTCTTGATAAATGGCGTAGATCTGTAGAAAATTTATCATGACTTAAGTAAAATTACTTCCAAGACTCATTGAGGCGTCGAAGTGTAATATTCGCACTCACAAATCACCCCACGCATGGGACGTGAAGCAGACGATTTGTAGGCCAGTCACGGCTTATTTATGAAGTCGCGGTGACTATTCTATCCAATGCATGATTGATTCAGTGCGAATACCAAATAAATAAATAGAAAAGCGGGTTGAAAGAATGGAATAGTAAAATATTCATGATTGTCTGTTATTTTCTTTTTCTTTCGCTGTATTTTAGAAGGTAATGAAGTTCGCATGAAACAGACTTTGCATTTTAGATTTTTGTTACTATAACTTAGATGTGAATTTACTTAGTTTTTGATTCATGAAAAAGTAAAACAAATATGTATTTTGTTATAATAGAAGAAACGAAAGAAAGAAACATTATTTATTTTTAACTACAATCTTTTTAACAATAAACTTGAAAATAACTCAAAAATAAGTAGGTATTCATTAATAATGCGGCCAAAGCAGCGGCGGAAAGCTAGTTTGACATTAAAAATACAATTGTCTTCTTATCGTCTACAAAATAAATAGAGATGATGCCAGATGCTTTATTATCCACATCCACCATACAAGACCAGCTGTGTCCCAGTAAAAGTTGCAGTAAATAGGAACAATACTCGTAGATTCTCTCATAAAACTACAAACTACCGTCTTTAAGATAAGGACTCGAAGACAAATCGATTTAATGTCGCCATCTTAAAAGTATTGTAAGAAATGTTGTCAATGTCATGGATAGTCCTGTAAGTATATTTGTTTATTTAAAAACTATGATTCAATTCAAATCATCAAATGCCCAAGCTTGGTGGTATGGGCACAGGTAGTGCTCGTATAGGATCAACTAAGAGTAATAATTTGAGACGTGTGCCTAGTAGAAGGACAATACAAGAGTAGTTATGAAAAAATCCAGTTTTATATACCTAAGTGTTGAATGTAAGTGTATTAAACATGATCGTGACCATCCCCAGTAGAAGTGTTTAATCAATTTATACTTGCACCTAAAAAATGCTTATGATAGATCCTCCTTTTAAGAACCAGAACGATTTGCGGCTAAAAGGAGCGTCTGCCAAAGAGTTACATCGAGTCCGAAGCAAGTTAAATTGCCTTGTCGTTATGACAAACTGAAGTGGCTTTTCACGAAAGCTCTCAAGTCCGTTTAGAGCGCGCTAGCGGATTAGTTGGCATTCCAGTCAGTAAGCCGCAACGCTTGACGTATTGACATCTCGGCCAAGCTCAGATTTGGTGCGTGGGACTCTGATCTTCATATAACTGAGTTGTTGATATTAATAGTATTATTAGTTGATACATTAATCCTGTCTAGTGTTAGGAATTAGGTTATTTTCTTAATGCTTCTTGTCGTGTAAAACGTCCGTAATCAAATTTTCTAAAGTAATTCGCTTTGTTAAAATAGTGTAGGTACTTACGAATTTTAAATCTATATTATTGTTTCGCTTAAGTTTTCTCTAAGTGAATATTTTTTGTTCACAAGATAAATAATTTGATCTTAGGCCTAAAATTATTCGTAGGTACAATCTATCTATCTCTAATAAACGTTGATTAAGTACTTATTCATTTTAATATAATAATTGAATTTGAACTAAATAACGCTACTAAAACAAAACCCTTGCTTATTACAACACTCACTGGGCTTAAACTGTTTGTTTTAACATGAAAGAGTTATAGAGTGGCATAAAATTTTATGTAACCTGCCGAATTTGAGAGGTCGTTTAGCTATTTTGTGGTTTGGGCTTATAATCTTTACCGTAACTTCATATGACGTTTCGTTATTTTTGGGCTATTAATATTATGTTTAATGAAATTATTGTCTTGGTTTTTCTTTAAGTCTAAAATATTACCATGCCAGTCCCGTATGTAAACTTATTTATTTTTTATTTATTTAAACAAAAATCCTCTCTCCTGTTTACATTATTTTTAATTAACAATTCTAGAGATGACATAAAAGTACTGTCATAGCTCCCTTCTAAATGAACAAAGTTGGGAACAAACAAAAATATCAATTAAAATAAACCCACACAGACTTGAAAACGTCTTTTCCGTGACATTTCCATTCTAACAGAGCGTATTCAGAAATAGGAAAACATTTCATTTTGTCTGTGAAAATAATGAAAATTAAGCAGATCTCGATGACCTTCAGTTGTTTTGGTGGGTTTCAAATTATTTTATATTTCAATGTTTTACTCTACGGCGATATTACTTACCTACTTCTAGACATCATAAGTTGTACTTACCAATTAATTTTATAAAATCGCGAAAAGACTAGTAATCTATACTATAATATTATAAAGCTGACGAATTTGTTCGATTGTTTGTTTGTTTGAACGCGCTAATCTCAGGAACCACTTTGTACTGGTCCGATTTGAAAAAAAAAATTCACTGTTTGATAGTACATTTATCGAGAAAGGCTATTTTAGATATATAAACTGTATGAAGATAACCTAAAAATGCAAGCGAAACTGTCGGTTTATCTAGAATTTATATCATATTTTATCTGTTTTATATTCAGAATTATATTATATTTTACACATCAAACAAACCTAAGTAGGGTAGAGCGGGGCTAGTTGAGCATAGGGGCAAGTTGGGCAATCGCAATATCTCGAAAACTATTCACCGCACGCGTGGGCATCCTATGGCGGAAAGATGGGGTCGTGAGAGGGGTACTCATTGCGCAACCACTGGTGGTGGCTTGACGAGCGAGTGAAGCGTTCACGCACATTGTTTATTTTGATACCAAAAAGTAAAAAATTCGTTCACCGCAAGTTTTCGTCTGTATTAGTCAAATGTTATCCGTTTTCAACCGGGTAGGTGTTAATCTTTTATAAATTTACTGTACTTTTGATATACATAAGGGTTCTGGTTACAACTCTTACCGTTTTTTCAGAATCTCGCTTTTGATTTGAAATTTAGGGGTTGGGGTTAGTTGAGCTAAGTTGCTCAACTGCTGGATGGGCACATACAAAATGTATGCCAGGTGCTGGTCTTACTTTCTTTTGTATGAATTGCAACAGTGATAACGATGATTAATAAGTAATTAGTTCTAGATTTAGCAATATCTAATTAATATAACAGAAAAACTGAATGTAATCCTAAAATTAATCTTAAGATTCGTTGATGTTATGTTGATTCTATTTTCAATTAATTATTCAAAGAAAATTAGCTTAAGTTTTGTTGTTAAAAGACTGTTAGTAAAGGGTTAATTGTTAAACCGAAGTTGTATTTCATTTATATTTAACAGTTAACCCATGGTTTGGCTAGACTTTCTAACTGCTCAACTTACCTCATACCCTTGCTCAACTTACCTCACCTATGGGGCACGTTGAGCATGCATGACATTCTGCATTTAAACCGCTATAGCTCTTAAATCCAACTTATACAAAGTAAATCACCATGACACTTTTGCAAAAGGATATATTACTTATCCATCAGAAAGCGTAAAAACACGTTGAGACTTATAGTTGAAGAGTTATATCGTCTCAAGTTAAAAATTGCTCTACTAGCCCCGCCCTACCCTACTTTCATTCTCTTCCTGGGGGAAATATCCCCAAAAGTTATGGGGTGAAAGATTTAAAGACTATTCTTTGATGTCAAAATAAAACATAAAATCAAAGTAAGAGATTTCCCAAGGAAATACTGTCTTTCGCTTAAAATATAGGGCTGTTTTGTCTTAGGATAAATGCTATTTGATCCCTTCCCCCATGGATGGAATTATGTCGCACAATAACTTGGATTGGTCCGTATTCTAGCTAATAGGTGTCCATGTATTCACCAACCCGCACTTGGCCAGCGTGGTGCCAGTTCACTGTGGCTTCAAGCTTCAACCGACCGTAACAACTGAACATTTTAACAGAGGCTTATGTCCAGCAGTGGACGTCTGAAGGCTGAAATGATTTGAGTGACTTACGAAACTGGAATAGGAATAGAGGACTGCAATTAACATGAGTAGGCGTGGCATTATAACCTCTCCCATACAACATTCAACATAAAATAAATATCAGAAAGAAACCAACACGTTAAAAGTAAATCAAACTTTCTAAGATTACACAAGGATTTCTTTTGACGGGAAAAGTTTAATTCCATTTACTTTGATAATTCGTGAGGAATTCATTTATTCAATCGGAATTTTTTCGATTTCCAGTTTTGTGAGTTTTGTAAGACTAGCTTTTTTGCGTTCGCTTAATTCAATATACTCGTAGAACTTTGGGTTCTAAATTGAAAGCCTGCTGTTTTCTTTCATAACACAGAAAAATCTTGCGGTTTTCTAGTTATGAATAACTGAATTTATATATTATTTTTTCATTTAAGGTACACCGATTAATGTAATAACGACCTAATGAAACGTTTTTATCGAAGAATAATTTAATAATTTAAATAGTCTTTAATTTATACCTACTGTTACAACACATAAATAAACTAGTCTTAGTTATCCCATTTATTAATGAAGGGTTTTTTACCGGTGTCATTTATGTTTAATTGGAAAAAATCTTTAAGACGCGGGTAAGAGAAAATAAAATTCTATCACGGGCGAAGTCAGTTAGTCTCTAATAAAAATGTACAAAACTCACCTAATACCAATCCTAGAGACAATCCTTTACCTGTATGATTAAGTAACAAAGGTTACCAGAGGTCAACGCTCTAAAGGTATAGCGACGAAATATTTGAACAACGAATACCTTATGCGTTTGCGCATACAGATAACATCTACGCAAACTAGTAATAAGATAACTTCACTCTACATTGCTAAACTAAAGTGAAACAATCTTATCAACGCTTAACATTTCAATCTGCTAACCTCATTTTATATTCCGCTGTTTTATAGCCCTTATCTGTTTCTTATCATAGAGGTTAGTAGGTTTAGATAAGCCTTGATTTATTTTAGATACAGATTCAAGACTCATTATTATCATCATCCTCAATTTGACTTTCAAAGTACTACCGTTGGGCTTTTGGGGGTAAAAAATTCTCGTATAGACGCGGATAATAATAATAAATCAATAAATTATTCCAATATAGATAGGTACATATAAAACATGAAGTATCTTAATGTCTAGTTATTTTTATTCCCAATAATACGGAATACGGAACCCTAAAAGAATGAATTGTTAAGACTTAAGAGATAAATGTAATAAATGTCCATCATCTCTAATTTACGGAGAGGTCGTAATGACGGCAAATGAACGCGTTCGGGTCCGAGCTGAAATAAGATATTGTACTGCCGGCTTTACGAATTTTTCCTACTTTTCTTAATTATTCTCCATGCTTTGATAAAAACTGGTGTTATCCTTTTGAATTTTAGTAGAAATGTAGGTATTTATTAATGACTAGCTTTCCGCCCTGCGGCTTCGCCCGCGTAATTTTCTTTGCTATATTACAGCCTATGATACTCGGGGATAATGTAGCTTTCCAAAGGTGAAAGAATTTTTGAAATCGGTCCAGTAGTTTCGGAGCCTATTCATTACAAACAAACAAATCTTTCCTCTTTATAATATTATTATATTATATAGTAATATAGTATATAGTATTTATAATATTATATATAGTATAGATCACAAGTCGAAAAAGCTTCGCTCGTGGTTTCTACAATAATCCGACCATCTTTGATGCATTAATGTGGTTTGATACCATAGATTTCCTAACTAGAATCTTTTTTAAAACGTTTATTTAAACAAAACTATAATATAAAATAAACATTTATTTTATTTTAGCAACATCAGCCATATACAATTGAGAACATAATACTATACGTACCTAAATCACTAAACATTATAGTTTAGCATGCAATTCATGATTATAACGCTTTTGTTTCAGGTAAGTGCAAGTTTGAGCAGTTTACAGTGTGCAACGACCTTTATTAGCAGAGTAAGTCTAACTATAATACTAGTGAAGCACTAATACAGTTTATTAAATTTTCATTACATAATGTTGCCACCTTATACACTGCAAGTGAACCTTGACCTTCTGAGTCATAAAGGCTGTCAACTTTGTCTATGAATTTGTATAATAATTTTAATACCTTTACAATATTGATATGTATTAAAAATAGAGGTAATAAAAAGATAATCATTCCATATAATTCTCAGGAAAAACATTGCCGCCTTTTTCATTTGTAATCAGAAAAACGCGATTGAATAGACAATGTAATGGGGTGTGCGTTCCTAAATGAAATGTGAAATGTTCTGGACTAAAGTCACATCACGTTATTTCTTTCGAGTCTGATAAAGATGATGAAGTAGAAATGGAAATGTTACAAACAAATATGTTTTGGATTGTGAATATCTATATGTGACTGAAACATTATTTTAATATCTTAGATTCATGCGAATTTTGAATCTATTAGGTACGTTCACATACTTTAATCGTATTTCGGACATTACTTTTGCTCAATAATGTTTAACAAAGAACCAAAACTATCGTACTATAATACACAAAGAAACAACTACCATCCAACACGAATATCGTTTAATCCCAGCACTACTCGCTCCAATATCCCTCACCGACTTGAAGTCTTCTGTCGTCAAAGTACCGACGACGTAAGCCATAGGTTCTGGTAAATTTGTCGGTGGAACGATGACGTCATTTCGACGACGGGCTGGCGTTCTGGTGGCTGGGGTAGTAGTTGAGGTTGGGTCGAAATGCGGCATCATCACTTTTACCTCTAAAACCGCGTCGTATTCGAATTCTAATCTAAAAAAAACAAGCATGACGGTTATGATTAAGTTTACTGTTCGAAAATAAAACGCAATGTACAACTACGCATATCCATTTAAAAAAAAAAACACTACAAACCTCAAGAAAATATTATGCCTTTCGCCTGGGAAAGTTATAATGTTATCTTTATAGTAAGTATAGTGCTGCTCCATTTTCCTCAAGTCTGCCTGTTTCATTCTTTTAAAGCTGAAGTCGGGTATGTTTTCGGGAGGTGGAACTACCATCTGCTCTCCATCTTCAGGGAAATCGTCTACGTATACTCCTTCATTCTGGTGGGTGATTTTACTGACGTAAATGGCTGCGGTGTCCGGATATGTGGCGTTTAGCTGAAAAAAATCGCGATAGAAAAGGCAGCGTTAGAGTTTGAATATGAGTCCAGGTTCAACAACTAAACATCTTTAACACTATCAGTGCCCATGACTCACGCTCGTACTGGACGGTGGGTGGCAGCGCAAGCTCCGCCAAGCATGGGCATTGAATGTGTTAAAAAAGATCTAAGTTTAGCAATAATAATTTTATACGGCCAACAAAATTATTAAAATTAAATTGCCAGAGAAAATTACAATTTACAATCTTACTCATTATTAAATCACGTTTGTGTATTCGAACAGCAAGTAGTGTATTCTATGTAGATAACGTTTCAAGGATTAATCAAATTCCAACGAAATTCCTTACTATAATCCTGGTGCAGGTGTGATCCAAGTGATTCTCATCATAGATAGAAACCTGCAACAAAAAAATACGTTTTGTTTTTACCTTAAATATTTTCTTTTTTTTTCATATTTTTGTGCGTGTGTATTAAACTTATTTACCTTGTAATCAAGAATGCCTCCCCGATTGGGCGCTTTAATCTCATCTTGGTCTTGAAAGAAAATCTTGTTGGTCTGATTATCACAAAAGTCCAAATCTGATCCCGTTGGAACTGAAACAATTACAAACAAATAATTTATTTTCCCAACCCAGTAACACATAAAAAGTTCAAACAAAATATATATAAGATTTTTATGGGTATTTATTTTATATAATAATCACAAAATTTAACTTTTTCTATTCAACGTACCATATTGTATTTCATTCTGACTGATCCTCTTTATAATGAAAGGTGGCTCTTTGGTCTTCGGTTCTGAGCGTTCCACAGAGAACAACTTTGGGACCAGGTAGTTATTGGGCACAGGTTCCACCTTGACTGGTTTATCTGGCTTCTCCTTACCAAAACCTGGACAAAACATCATCATAGAAATACGTAGAACGTCCCACTACTGGGCACAGGTATGTATATAGGTTTTGGCTTTATTAGATACTAGCCGACCGCCAACAGCTTCGCTTTTTTTTCATAAAATATAGCCTATAACCTTCCTCGATAAATGGACTATCCAACACTGAAAGAATTTTTTAAATCGGACCAGCGGTTCCTGAGATTAGCGCGTTCAAACAAACAAACAAACAATCAAACTCTTCAGCTTTATAATATTATAAAATACAGATTTATGAATAAAAGTACCTAATTAATAAAAACTATGAAATTTTACTATAAAACTGTCGTGGTTTGATAAATTCATATTGAGATATACGGACAATACACGAACTTTTTTACATTGGATTTTAGTCAACCGTTTCGTCTCAAAACACCATAAAATCTTCACGATCTTAGACGAAAAGTTTGATGCTGTACTAATTTATCGCATAGTTTCTCATAAATACCATTCATAAGCTATTTACTTACGGTCACGCTGGTTAATTGCGGGTATATGAATGCACATAGTATATAGATAGGTGACTGAATGGAACGATGTTTGCCTGCAAAATAATTATACCATACCTTTATTATAAGCTGTTCTTCTGTACTTGACTTCGTCTGTGTCTGATTCAGTACTGGTCACGGAGTCGATCCATGGAATGTACGGCACTATATCGATAAACCGGGTTGGATGCGCACAGCCCAGACTCTTTGTGCCTAATCCTAGCTGAAACATATTTTCGTAAGTTCTTAGTACTAAGTACATAAGAGCTTTAACGAATGACCATACACCCGTATGCTGATACAAAGCTCTAATGTGGACGCTTGTAAACTTCGACCAATTAAATCGCACTTGGATAATGGATATTGTCCTACAAATTTCGTGGTACGTTATCCCGGTCCTACATCCTTGATGTATTAATCTCTTCTCTTCTTGATACCTCTGTTAGCACAATCGAGAGTTGGGTATAGGATATTTTTGGGCGTCTCATTGAAACGAAGCTACTCACGAAAAATTAGCTTGATAGTAATCAAGTGCTAACCATGTTCCATGGATCCTGGACTATTACCACAAATAACGAGAGAAATAAAGTAAACTTGCTTATTTAATCAGATGCTCATATACTCAGAATTTTAAATATCACTTACCAATACCCAAGGGCCAGTAGCGTTGGAGACCAAGGCAGTTCCAGCGTCCCAAACACAGGACTCAGGGAGGAACACGGCGGAGGCACATTGCAACTGCCTGGGCTCTAAGCTAGCTTGAACGAACTGAAACAGACACCGGCACAGAAAATTAGAATATAGAATAGCATATACTTTATTGCACATTACAAAAACAGAAACTCTCGATACAAACTTAAAACTAAAACATTTGGAGTACAATGGGTGGTATTAACGCCGTGAGTGATTTTTCCAAGCAACCTACATGTATGTATGGACTGATATGCTACTACTACTGATATGAATATTCTAGAAATTCAAGACCTTATTCAAATAGAAATAATAAAGTAGTCTGGAATAAGTAGCTTATATATCCGATAAATGGTAGTAAATTGTCCAGTAAGTAATTTAATGATAATCTTACACGAATTTATATATTACTTTATGTATATAGGTATTACATTTTATCTCAGTTAGAAAACATCTGATTCTATTCTATTGTTTTCTTAAATAATATTGTCCGACAGAGCGTCGCAACAGTAATCAAAACCCGTGTTACCTCAACGCTCAATCTCGCTCAAACTCGCGTCTCGAATGACGCTTTGGATTGACATTCGACGCATTTGTTTGGATTCCCACAAGAAACAAATGATATTGTTCTCGCTCAGATACGTTGCAATTACATATTAATGATGATGATAAGTTGTAACAAAAATTATTAGCAAAAATTAGTGGTACGCCTTTGACCGGTCCCTGAAAACGGACCTAGAATATGTATGATATTTTCTTAAAAAATCGTTTGCATTATCCGTGATACGAATGGGATTTATTCTTTCATTACAATTGTTTTTTTGTTAGTCATTGGTTTCCCACGCCTGGGAAAAGGCCTCCCTCAATTTCCATACACTCGATTATATTTTTTTTGTTTTTTATTATGTAGGTACCTACCATTTATAACGAGCGCAATAAAGTTTCCAAAAACGGAAGCAAATAAGTAAATGTTTTTCGGTATTATTCGATGGAATCTCCGTTCTTCTTCTCTCTTTGAATTGCGTGAATAGAAAAAATATTCCTCTTATTTTTTATTGCAACCAGAATAAAAATTAGCATTTAGTCTACAAGCTTATTGTCCTTGGAGTCTGGAAGTTGTTTTCTTATAACAATATCTTTGTCCTAACGCTATGACACAGCGAGTCTTGGAACGGCCATACATGGACAGCCTGACTTGGATTGTTTATTACACAAACAGCTCGAGTTACTGTCTGCTCGTGTAGTCAATAGCTAAGTTTGAATTTTACTTCTCAAAATCGCCCAGTACTCTATAGTGACTGACCATAACATTTTGATAGTCAGTCAGTACATTCTTTCTACGACCAATAATCAATTTAATGCTAAAATATCTTTACAAGTTAAATTATATAATTAAACAATGACTATCTATATTTAATGAAAACAGTGTTTGACTGCCGACTGCTTGCGCGCTTGCTTGCTTGGCGACTGCTTGTCTGAACCATAAAATTCAACGGAGCAATAACACTTGCAGTAACTGCTCAAGCAGTTCCGTGTACTAAATTAAGTTCTTAGTTGACTGTAAATTGCAGTCGCAACATGCGATAACATCAAGCAGGCCTTGTATGGCCTTCTTAAGTGAGGATACTGAACTATGTTTCATCTCGTGTGTTTTATTATTATTGACGCTCAAAAGCCCTGTCGCCATTGTGCCAAGGTTTTACTGCTGTATTGTGTGTTTGTTGCCCTAATAATAAAAATAATAAAGAATTGGCTGGAGGGAACTCACCCCACGGTTTTTGTAGAACACTTTACATGATTCTTTGTTCTTGTATTGCATTTTGTGTATTGCTTTTACCAGTTTCATGTTTTCTGCAAAAATATTTATTTTAATTATTTATTAAAAGAAAACATTAATAACTTGATATTAATTAAAATAAAATCATTCAAGAATGATTTTATTTTACCGTTCCTGGTAGATTATATTATTTAGCATGGATACTTAATAATTTTATTTTGGTGAAGTGATGAATTTTCGTATTATTCATGACAGGGCACAGTCCGTGTTCCTAGCATGACTCTGATGCGATAGTCCTTCACATAGAAAAGGGTAATCAAATGTCTCTTACCATCATCATACATGACTGCATACAAGTGGTTTGACAGGCTATCTGCATTCAAGTCATAAGGCAGGCAAATTGGCTTCACTGGAACTGAAATAGACATTCTCGTATTTCAACCGGTTTTGAAATTAATTGTCTACTAAGATAGGAATATTTGAACGAAAATATTAATTTATCACGAACAAAATATAATTATCACACACCATGTCCTTCAAACTATTCAAAGTTCCCAGAATATATTGGTTCCCTAACTATGTGAGTCTTGACTGTTAAAGCTATTATTTAAAGAGTACATACAAGAAGATAAGTCGTGGCTAATGGTGTAACGTATCATATAATGGTAACACCCATATTCTTAGTCGTTTCCTCATAATATTCCTCCACTCAAAAATAAACAAGCGTTGATCGTCTTGAGTGGTCTAAAGGGATTTTCAAAGTAAGTTATGAGGTACCTTACGTTTGACAGTTCCCACCTTGCCTCGAACTCTGGACGACCTCTGTGGCGCAGCGGGCGAAGGTCCGCCTGCGACGCAAGAGGTTGCGGGTTCGATTCCCGCCTCGGAACAACAATTTGTATGATCTGCAAATATTTGTTCCGGGTGTCTGGGTGTTATATATATGTATAATAAAAAAAAATATCTATCTATGTATGTATATTATATTAAGTTTATCAGAAGTCTAGCACCCGTAACACAAGCTTCGAGCTTACCACGGGGCTAGATGTCGCTGTGTAAAATTGTCCAGTAATAAGTAAGTAAGTATTTAAGTAACTTGAGGTGAACCGAAATATTCAAGTGGAGGACGTTTTTATCAACTGAGAATACGAAGTGAGGTCGAGTCGAGTCTGGAGGAAACGACTAAGAATATGGGTGTGACTTACAAGCCTCTTGAAGCAGCTCCAGCTGAACAATAGCGATGGCATTGGCGAGGGTCTCCTCATTGTACTCCGGATGCGTCATGAAGTCCAGCAGTTTGCTGTGCCAGAACTGCTCTGGCTGCGTCAGGAACATCACTGACACAAATCCTCTGGAAAAGATTTATAGTTTCTTTTATAATAACTTTCAATCTCTTTCAACCCTATTCATGTATCATTAATTGTTGTTTTTATTTTAACTTTGTCATTTTATACTTTAGAAGTTCCATGACTTGATGACCAGAAAGAGTATAAAAATAAATAAAATAGTATTATTAATGCGTATGTGATATCCTTTCCATCCTCAGGTTGTCTGGAAGGAATTGCTTTAAGCAATAAGACCGTTCATTACGCATACGTTTTTGTAGTTTTTAAGTTTATATGTAAATATTTTTTATTGGTGTGTGTAATAAAGAATTATCTTATATTATCTTATCAAATCTTATCTTATGTAGAAACAATTACCTGAAAACATACTGAGGCATCCTTGCTACATCATCAGCAATGACGAGCGCAAATCCGTCTTTCACCATCACGATAGTGGTGATGAATTCCGTAAATGTGTCAATTCCATCTGAAAATATAAAATTACTTTAACCACACGTGCATGCTTGACCACAGTTTTATTTGCACATGCTAGTCGCATAAAAAGACTGAACACGGACGTGGCTACCACACGGCACAGTTAAGTACGCGCAAGCCACATTCTTCTCGACATCGTCGGCGTGGAAACAATGTTTCCCAATGAAGAGCTATTTCTTCTGCTATTATTTTTCATGTGTTTGCTAGTGAAAAAAAAGAAAATACAAAAGTCAAAGTGTAAACGATCAAAGTGGACAAAAAAATGGCTGTTGAATAGAAAAATTCATTCACATATACATCTACTTCAGAGAGAAGAGGGCAGAGATTTATATAACTCAATGAATTCAGTAGCGAACTGTCGATTGTATGTACGTAAATCCGCCATTTTTACGACAGTGCGCCTACAGTTACTACACTCGACTGAACTGAGAGCGGCTTGAACACTGAACTACCAACCACACGCGCAGACAAGTTTGTACAAGTATAGCTTGCGCATGCCAGAATTTCAAGTAAGTTTAAAAACCATCAAGCCAAGCTTTGGGGTTTGCGCATACTACCGTTTTACCAACTACACGCACAGTGGTCAGTGTACAAGCTGACTTGCGCAAGTAAAACTGTGGTCAAGCATGCACGTGTGGTAGGCCCATTATGGAGAAGTCATAACGGGTCTTCATCGCGTTTATTTATTTTCCAATCTGACTTGAGACGCGATGTAGACCCGTTATAACGTATTAATTAAGTTATCAAATCATTTTTAACAAGTTCTTTAAAATTACTTAAGTGTACATCTGCTAGTACAAAATAAGGGAAATGTTTCGTAATATCTGAGTAAATAATTAAATCTTACTAGATAAGGACACCATTATGACGGAAAATTAAGAAATCTCAAACAGATTGTGCAATAATGTAAATAGGCGAGTATCTTGTCTTATTTTTATAAGAAAAAGAAGATAACATTTTAATAATAAATATATTTCCAAATGTGATATAGGTACAACACTAGGCCTGAAATATTAAAAAAACTTAGAAAGAATCTGACATTGAAACCATTCCTAGAAATCCTGGTTTGAATCCTGCCGATAATTTAAGAACAGTTACATTGAGTTTTTTCTTTACCCACTTTTCTTATATGAATTATGAATATAAGAAAAGGTTATTAATATGAATTACATGGGGAAATAGTTTACTGACGTAAACGCGCCTTGAGGATCCCAAGCCACGGGAACAGGGTTGTCTGTCCAATAATTCCTTCTTCGGCAAGAGTAACATCAGAATCACACTCTGAATCTTCTTCCACCCGATAAACGTCTCTGATTGGTGTAACGAAAACTCCTACAAGCAAATAAATGACATATTATAAAGGCGGTTGGCTCGCGGTGGATGTAGGTCGAGTCCGACTCTAATAACTGAAAATCATTGAAGGCCGATGTGCTGCAGGGACGTCTAACAGATGAAATGATATTATCATAATCATCAGCACCCTAAATGCCGCATTTAAAATGCATGTGGGTCGTATCTTTCTACGGCAGTAGAAAGTCATGAATGGGACCCAATTTCAGACAAGATCAACAGCACAGACACAATTACTAATGTTATATAGCTGAATTCCCGTCTTTCTCCAGGGCAAACATTTCATATATTTTCTACACTGTTTTTGTTATTCTTTTCGTTATTTCGGCGTCTGATAAAGTGTTGAAAATAATCTATCTTGTTCCGCAATCTTCTCGGGCTGCGGCCATGTTGTCTTAAGCTCCAATTAGGTACAGATAAAGCTATCTCTAAAAATAACAAATTGGTTCTACAGGGAGGATTACTATTCACTAAGAGCAATGAGATTCATGCTGCATTCAGGGTCTTTTTTTGTAAAAATAGACCATCGTGCTTTGTTCCAAAATTGCTAGGAAATTGTTATAGCTATGAAGTGATTTTCGAATTTACGCCACTTTTGTTTTCATATAATATTCTTGCTTAACTGTGTCATAATTAAATATGTTCAAATTTTGTATAAAAAACGTGTTACTTTCTGGGACTGAAAATTCTGCAATTAGTGTCTTAGACCGCATCCCTATATGACAATAGATGTAGAAATAACATACCATTTAACAGCAATATAATCACCCACTTCCCAACACACACGTGAAACATCTCTCATTGCAACTTGAAAATGGCGTCGGTAAAACTCCATGTTTATTTTCTCACTGTTTACCAACATTAATCAAAGCAAATTCTGAAATATCTTCGACTATCGTCATCAAGGCTATAAGAAACTTATGTAAAAACATTTAGGCTTTAAAGGGGTTGCCGCGGGGGTTTGTAAGTAAAAAGGGGCGGGTTTCACAGTTATCTTCACCCTCAAAGCACGTGTTAAGGAGGGTGGATTTGATGGATACGATAGGCTTATTCGTAAAGTATCTATTTGAAAACGGATTATTTCTCAGTTATCACTCTTTGGAGATGACAAGACGAGATAGGTAAAGTTAAATGTAACAACTCATGGTGTCAAGGACAGTAATATAAACGTCGAGCATCCGACATACCTGAAGATACGACAATCGTTAGTGTTGTGCTAGCCTAATTAGGGACATATTTCAAAGTATAAGTCCACAATCATTTTTTTATATGTACTGTTGGCTGTGCCTTAATAAACAATATCGAACGTCAATAGATAGTAAAGGAGACGAACTGATGGAGGCCTATAGCCTAGCCAAGATGATAATGATGAATCACTCTTTGCACAGTCCTAAAAGGCTTTCCTCAACAGTATCCTTGGCATACCAAAGCCAATTTTAAAACTCAAAGAGGTTCTGAATATTCCCTCGAACCAAGTGCCTTGACAGCTGAGGTTATCCAAACATTAACATTTCAAAGCTTCACCCATTACCCAAGATCGGTTCCTACGGTCAAACTTAGGAACTTTGTAAGCGGTTTCCACACAGATAACCCAATAAACTAACCCTATCATCGTATAAAAATAAGATACGATTGACGTAAGGATTGAAGTGGGTTGCGGAGTTGCGAACTTGAGCCTAATCAGTTAAGAACACACTTTTGGTGTTGAGCTTACCTACTTTGAACACTGGTGGTGATCTTAAGTGGACTGGAGAGAAGACTTCACAAATAGCGTGTCATAATCATTCCTATTAATGTTCCCACTGCTGGGACACAGTGACTTCTCTCCTGATAATTCACCACGCTGGCCAAGTGCGGGTTGGTGAATGATACATGCCCTTCTAACTTTCCAAAGTTCTCAGAACATGCCGATCACGATGTTTGCATTCACCGTTAGAGAACTCGTATTTAAAGTAGGTACTCATAAATTTTCAAGAAGAATAATTAGAGGTGCGCGTCGGGTTTTGAACCGACGATCTTTGGAATGAAAGCCTAGTGTGCTCCAACTTAGCCAACCAGCTCTTAATCGCATTACATGATGTGCATATTAATACTATAAGACTTTACAGGAAGTTGAAATAACCTCGTGGAAAAGCCGTGTTGTCGACCGACAGTTGTCATAAAGTCCTACTTTTTCTTTTGTCCGGCTTTGAGCAGTTGGGACTTTGCGTTCGACTTTTTGCACTGTAGATTTTGTTGGTTGACTTTTGTTGTCACTTGTTTGTACTTGTTGATAATTCCTTAACTTGTAATAATCGTCTTTTATAATCATAGTCCATCTGGTTTGCCAGATGATCACAAAACCACACAAAACGTTCCATATATTTGTTTTACCATTAAACCACATTTGAAAGCAAACATTACAAAATTACTATTGGTAATATTTTAAACCACACTAGTCTTATGTTCATGAAAATAATTGTGTAAAATCTAAACTTAAACATGCTGCCAGATATTTATTTAGGTTAATGCATCGATGAAGAAAGAGCAGATAGATTCACGATATCAGTCCATAAATTTACGACCGTGGCTGAATCGGGGAATAAAAATCATTTTAGTTTTATTTCCCAACTTAAATCGATGCGTTTATCGATGTACGAGTATTTTACAGTGTTTTTGATTATAAATTAGATGGTAACACTAGTGTTAATAAGTACTAGTAAATCGCTTTCTGCAAAGAGCACTTAGTCTGTAGTGTTTATTGTTTATTAAAATAAGATCACAACATTACAGTAGTATTACCAATACGTTATGTCTATTTAAATCTATCTTATTCACTAACTAACCTAATCACTTAAATCTATTTATTGCACAAAGTTAAATGGTATTTATTAGCTATCTAGTTATTTACAACATTTTACAAAATAATATTAAATATAAAAGCTACAATTAAACAAGTTATTTACATAAACATTAATATAACAATCATTATTACTTAAAATTGTTAAATAATTACCATTATAATAAAAATATAATAATCATCTCTCGAAAAACACTAGTCTCTTAAGAGGTTAGGCAATACGAGGATGAGTGTATACAAGTTCGGACGGCTCAGTTTCTAGTTCTTAAGGATGATTATTGTAGAAGACATCATGACTTATGCACCATGCACCAACTCTGGGGACACTAAGCTCTTAAGAGATTAGGCAGCATAGGTAGTGGTGATACAATGACGACTGATGTTCCTGAATAAGGGAATAGGGTACATGATGTTTCGGTGCGTTGTGCAAATGTGTGAGGTGAAATGTGTGTTTGGAATATTTTATATACTTTGACAAGTGTTAGTAAATGGACGTACCTACACTTTTCACCGTTATGAAATCCCAGTGTAGAGTGTGTTCAAACATTCAGAAAAAGTGTTCTAGAGATTCTTAATTGAAATGATGTATTAGAAAATGGTATAAAAAAAGTTACAACCATTGGCGAACCCACGCCCTCCAATTTAGCTCTGTCTGCGTTATACTTTTTCTATGTCTTAGCAAAAGTAATGAAATAATGTAGATTTAGATAAAATATTTTTTTGTCATGTTACGTTACTCCATATTCGTGAAAGTATAAACTAACAATAATACGCGTAACTAGGTGTTTTCAATTAATAAAATATTTTATAACATCGGAAAATAATCGATTCCATCTCAAAAATAATTGTTTCCGTATTAAGTATTATTATTCCCAATAAGTATTTTTTTATCAAGTCAAACAAAAACTCGACATAAATTCAGTCTGTTTTATTTACATAATCCGTCTTCACCCACTGAACCTTCCTAAAATATGCGAATTATAAAAATATGCTAAGAACTCATAAAATATTTATTTTTACCTAAACATTCCCTCGTGAATTATAAAATTTTACATGTTATCAAAATATCCTTGTCCCGACCTTTGACCAAATTAAATATTTACTGAGACATTACGTTATGAAAGGCTGTCCGCAAACGTATGTGTGGTCGCATAAAGTAACCACAGACATCATCGTCATCTTAGTCCATGAATTATCAGAGTAATCAATGTATTAGTTCAAATATCCTTTGTTTGTTCCTTCATCAAGATTTAAAACGATGCATGATAAATTTTACACAACCAATATTTATATTATTATTATAATATATTATTATATTAAATATATTAGGTAGTAAATTCCGAAATATTTATACTTAATTATTGTTATCGGCAAACTAATAATAATAACTAATATGCTTTCAGTCCTACCTAGGTCTCAAAAAAAAAACTATAATAGTTTTAGTTAAGTGTGTGTTGAGTGAGTGTTTTTTGAATAATAAAAAATATGTAAATAATGAATCTAAAAACTTGCTATGGAGCAAAAAACTACACACTGCATACAAACAAAATAAAATGCACAAAATATTTTTTGAGTAAGGTCAGTTTTTTAGTTTTCGAATGTAATATATTTACGGATCAGGCGGTCATTTTGAAATCTATTTGACAGGCAATGGAGAATTGAAATATTGAAGTGAATAAAGTTAAAAAATCGTTGCATCCACAGAAACCAATTGAACGTATCGATTCGAAATTTGAATATTTGGCTCGAAAATATTTCGAAATTTAAACCCAGAACTAACCTATTTATCAGTTGGTATACGTGAACCACTTGTATCGAAGTCCACAGAGTATAAGGCATGCAACAGAGCAGACACGGTTTATGCAAATACAGAGGACCTCATTTGTCTGTTTTTGCTACGCCCTCCTTGTTTCAAAGCTCTTTGAATTCTACCGTGGAACATTACGGATCTTAATTGGAAACGTTCTGCCTCTATTCTCTTCGATCTGAGAAGGTAAATTGCACTTGTCAAGAAGGAACAGTTTTATTGTTTGAGTAATGCTTACCTGCGATAAACTCTTTGAATTTAAAAAGCTTTGAATTTAGAACCCATTATTTTATGGTAAGTTGTAGACTTTAAAAGGATAAACTGTGTACACAGCACAGCTGTTATTTTTCCGCATAACTGACCCTCATGAGATTGGAGATAATAAATAAATGCGCTTACGTCGTTGTCGGCTTACTATAAAGATATTAGAAAGATCATCAGGATCACCCCTATTTATGTTTCCACTGCTGGGACACAGGGATTTATCTCTTGACGAAATATATTAGGCCTTAATCCACCACACTAGCCACGTGCAGGTTGATTCATTAGAAGATCGGTATGTATATTGTAATGTAAAGTTTTGATATAACGCAGTCAAAGGCGCGGGGTTAATTTAGTTCATCATACATTCCTATTTTTTTCCAAATTTCATTACACATCAACTTGCCATTTGAATTCCCTTCATATAGCCTGACATCAAAGAAACATTTCTTTGACGCACGCCACAAAATTGAAGGGTCATGGTAATAATGCTCATGAAGATAAATAACTGCGGGGCATGCCCAGAGGTCATTCGTTTCATGTGAGCATTCAATTTGATGTATCGCCTAATGATAGCCATTACCATATTATTCTAATCATTCAAGATACCACATTACATTGCTGAAGGAAAGAACTTGTGTAGAAGCGAAACTTTATTAAATAATGGAGGTTTTTATACATCATTCCATAACTATGTTTATTATATCAGTGCAGTCTTCGCTGAAGAAACAAAATACTAGACAATGAAACGATTTAATCTAGAATGGTTTTGCGGGTTAAATTACTAGACGATCTCTAATAAGAACATACCGGAATGTTTATTGTGTTAGTAAATAATGCATAATGTTCATACTGTTTATCCAACTGATTGTTTAATCAGGTTGTTTATAAACAAATAATCATTTTATTTGTGCATATTTTTTTCAATAGCGTATTATTAGCAAATTTACACAGCGATATTGATTTATGGTATCGACTTATTAATAATCTTAAATCTGTGCTTCTTGGTGGCAGTTCAACGCTGTGTTTTCACCTACAAAATATATCATAAACAATAACGTTAAAATTACTTACCTATATAACCAGATTTACAATTGTTTAAACCTGTAAATTTTGCTATTCATACTCTTCTCCCCTATATTTATCTTAAGGGGAGCTAAAGTTAATGCACGAAAATTTGAATTTAATCTAACTAAAACAGACACAGACTTTTATAGCCGCATAAAAATTGGCTTACATTTATTAGAGCAGATAGGCTCGACCGCTCTAAAAATTATAATTCTGTCTGTTTTTGTATATTTAAAAGGCATTTCTTATTTAATCTGGTTTAAATAATCTTTATGGCGACCTTTTTATCATATATAGCTGAAACAGCGGCTTCCATCCCTTTTTCCCATGTTTTCTCACCTCGAAAACCTACCCTGAGCTACTCCGATTATTACACTATTGTTGAAAGGGTATATCAGAAATCTAGCACCCGTAACAAAAATCGAGCTTACCACCCACGCGGCTTGATGTTGCAGTATTAATTATTAACTATACTAATATTTTAAAGCTGAAGAGTTTGTTTGATTGATTGTTTGTTTATTATTTTGAACGCGCTAATCTCAGGAACTGCTAGTTCGATTAAAAAAAATCATTCATGTAGTTCATTTATAGAAGATATTAGGTATTTAAAATATAGGTAGGTCACTATGTAGATAACGCAAGAAAACGCAAGCAAAGCTCTCGATAGGTCGGTTAGTCGATAGATAAAATCCACTCTTTCCGTCTACTCCTACTGGGCGCTCCTACAATCACCCATATTCAAGTCTTCTGCGGTCTCTAATAACTAAATTAAATAAACAGCAAAGGATCTTGCCAACAGTTTGCTGCAATGCGTAGAAATTTATACATGAATATTTCGAGATCTTCAGAGAACTAAGGATTTTGCGGGACGTCCCATGAATATTTAAAGCCTCGAGGAAACAAATTGAATGATATAGATGAGGAAGAACCTAAAAAGCTTTATCTCTTTTCTGTAATAAGGTAATGAGAGGGATAAATTGCGTAGGCGTTTTTTCTCGTCCATTTGTAATGAATGTAAAACTCTAGCGCGGCAGATACTTATTATCACGGTTGCCTGGAAGAAATCGCTCTTAGCGATAAGGCCGCCCATTGTTTCACTGTATTGTTATGTGTTGTATTTTTTGTGTATCTTTTTTGTAATGTGGTGTAACAATAAAGTATTTTGTATTGTATTGTATTGTGTATCTGTATTTCAACTATGTTTGTAACCGAAAAATGTTTCCTCAGTGCTGTATTATAAAGCCTATATAACTTTTTAAACTATCATGGTTTTTAACTATATTTGAACATGAAACGGGTAACATAAAACAATTAAATCATGGTATGTTACCCGTTTCATGTTCAAATATAAAGCCTATGTTTTGTTGACACTTATACTATCTTCATACAATTCATCCAAATTGGTTCAACCGCGAAAACCAACAAACATCCAAACTTATGTATTCAATAGGTACTACGTATAATCAATGTTTGATATTGGTCTATGAACTTAAGTTGACCGGAGTAATGTAATATTATGCACAATAAAGAATCCCATAATTATGATTAAATATAATCCCATCTAGAAATTATACGTCATAAGACAATCCGTGGCAAAATGACAGATTTATTTGCGACATAGTACTTTAAATATTGAAAGCAAAATTGTCTTCTTAATTATCGTTTCAAAACAAGAAGGGGTGATAATAACCATTATGGTGATTAATTATCATCCTTCGTAATAAATAATAACAGAGTTGATAAATAAAGATGTTTTGTTAACAAATATTTATGAATTTCGGAACCGCCGACACTGAATAATATTTCTGATGATGTCACAAAATAGACGTCTTATGCTCCAGAAGATTTTGACTTTTAAATTATGAAGGGTTTTAAGGAACATTTTATCACAGATGAATAAAATTGTCTTCACTTTTAATAATGATGACATAGTGGTCGCCGTCATTTAAAAATAAGTTCTTTTGTAGGTAGGTAGGTACTAAACTCGTGTACTTAAATTATGTGACAAATTTTTGTGTGATGGAATTTTTACATCTTCTTTTAAAACTTACAAATTGAAAACGTTTGTCTAAATTGAACATTATCTACAATTTTCAGAGTAAAATATGGCTCTAATAAGACTGAATCTCGATAACTTTAAAAGTTGTAAAAAGAACTAATAAGCGTGGGCAATAGGCGATTTCATCAGCAGTAAGGGTATATTTAAATTAGTTAAGTACTCGTATTTTAAATGTAAAATTTTTAATTTTTTTTGGTTCAGCGCGATAATTTGTAACCGTTCTAGATATCTATAAATAGGTAATTAAATCTTATTTTTGAGAAACTTTACAAAACCGGACAAATCCGAGTTTACACTGAAAGTTATAAATTAACAATGAAATGTCTTGAAACGCACTCAGCCAGGCCATAACATACCTGACCAAGTAACCAATATGGAGTTCACGTATTCAATATTGTCATAAACTAATTATTCATTCGAAGACCGTCATATGTTGGGGTTGAGAGGTGTCATCGTCAAGTATTCCTGTTTGGTATTATTTAGAGATATTTACATGTTACGTCACTATAACGACTTTCGTCACGACATCTTCGCTTGGAGTTTTTACGTTTTCTATATACTTACATCGATATTCACGATCAATATACTTACAAAAAAAATTGTATGGAATCGATTTTCTACAAATAAATAAACCGCACTCACGCAAAACTCGCTTAAACTTTAATGACACGATTGATTGGCCATTGTCGCTTTCCGCTTATTCGAATGGAGCTTCCATTCACTATCGTGTCGTGTCGAAAATCGTGTCGTACAGTTCTAAAAGGGTTTAGTTAGGGTAAGATGTGACCCCTTATGACAGTGAGTGATGATTTGTGAAACCTGTGCTGCGGTCGACCCATCTGTATCCACTACTTAAAGAAAGTGAAATTGTTCGATTTGTCCACTTCTTCACGACTTTAAGGTTATTTTATTTGTTTTTATTTGGATTTAATTAATATCAAACTTTGGTGATATAATAAGTCCGTTCTTTCATTACTACGTGTGTTCTAAGCAATTCGAGTTGCCTGGATCTTCATGGCTTAAAAATCTATCAACCACGAGTAATGCGTTTACTTACGGGACATTGACATTTGTGTTTCGAAAATGTACCTACATAGAATAAGATTAAGACCCCCCGCTAACTACAGACTTTCTATCGGCCGATAGTTTGGTCGGGTTGGGCTGTTAGTACGTTTTTCGACCGATACCAAATCGTGTAGTATGCGGACTTGCATACATCTTCATACTGATTATAAGCCCGACCAAACTATCGGCCGATAGAAAGTCTGTAGTTTGCGAGGGGTCTAAGGATTAAGAATAAGGTAAAATTCTTATTTGTCAAGTATACTTTAGTAATAAAATCAAAACATACGAAAATACAAATAGAACTTTACACTGATCCAACTATGTATCTGTGATTTTATTTAGACTTGTAAACAATGATTCAGTTAAACGCGAACTTAATAATTAAGTTTAAAAGTGATCAGAATAAAAGTTTAATTGCGAAATCCGAGAAAAATAAATAAAACCGTGGTTAATTCCCGACGAACTAACCACAACCCGCGGTTCAAAGCAAACAATCTGAAAGTTCGATTAAGCTGGTGCGATTCCAAGATGAAAGAGTTCACGAGAAATATTCCAGAATATTCTATTATACTTGTAGCTTGCAGTTTTAGAAGTCAATAACTCATCGACTTCGAAAATACTCTTGAAAGTTTTCAGACATTTTTCGGATGAGTTAGTTTTCTATGAAAGGTAAAAAGTCTTCAAAATTATAATAATAATAATATAAGTAAGTTTAATTTTGAACGATAATTGTACACCGATTTTTTTGATTTGAATATTAAGTACATCAACACACACGTCGCATCAATTCTATCAAAACCAATAAAAATCTTTTGATAATCACCATGCTTTCCAGGTGGTTTGGTCTCAATTGGGATAAAAGTTTAAGTTAGTCCAATACGGTATTAAGAAAACTGTATTTTGATAATCTTCTACTATATGTATAAAAACAAGTCGGGTTTTTCTTCCTGACGCTATAACTCCAGAACGCACGAACCAATTTCCGATCACCGATTTGCATTCGTTGGAAAGGTCTCGGGCTCCGTGAGGTTTATAGCAAAGAAATTTGCGGTAAAGTGTAAAACGCGGGTGAAGCCGCAGGGCGTAAAGCTAGTTGATTATAAAACACAAAACCAAGATTCATGACTTGGTACAATCCCGACGATCGCGGTGTTTTTAGTGACGATTTGCCCGAATAAAAAACAATGTTCGTGCGTCAGAATTTACAAGGACCGTTAAATCTACTCATAAACGTGATAGGCCGTGATAATCAGCTTTATCTACGGGTATTAATATAAATTAAAAAAAATATCACACACGGTTGGAAATTTACATCCAAATGTAACACAGACTAGCCGACTCGCCGACAGCTTAGGTATAGATGGTATAGATACCTTTCATAAGAACAAAAGATCCATGTGAATTACAGAGCATTATTTGAGAAAAGTTTTAACAGGTCTGGATGCGATTTGACCAAGCGAGTGGAAATCCTTACAAAATGAAGATTTATTCGAAAAGTTCTATGAATACGAAATATTGAGTACATTGTTGAGTAGCAACAGATGCATCTTTGAATATTTGAGAAGATAACGTAGAGTTTTTACTTAAGATTATTGAGTACATATACGAAATATTAAGTACATTGTTGAGTAGCAACAGATGCATCTTTGAATATTTGAGAAGATAACGTAGAGTTTTTACTTAAGATTCGTACGATGTAACTTTAATGCCTAGGAATATGTAAAGTTATAATTATTTAAGGTTAAGGGATAAAGTAGATGGATTCAAGTAGCATTTAAAAGCTTCGCAACTAATTAAAGTGACACTATTTACTTTCACAAATGGTAAACTATGGCGGTATTTATTACGTATAACTGACATTTCTATTTCATCAAGTAAACTGTCATCTGGGAGTCGCGGGATACAAGAATGCGCGCGGTCTTACAATACAATTTATAAGGCAATTATTTCTATCAGCTTGAATTTTCTACCGTGTATACAATATTCGTTTCGGTTGAGTCACCGGCGTTCTAATGACTGTCATAATTAAAATATTCTTTACTGTTTGTAAATGAGTTTGATTTTCCTGCTGAAATTAATGGGATATCTCTTTATCCTGGCTTACTTTGAAATGAAATAATGATTTTCTGTGTACTTTATACCATAAAAACGCACTAACTTTAATTATATTTTGAATTGATGCTTGATGATGAAAACATAATTTATAGTAGACGGAGTCGCGTGAACCGCTAGTTTGCAGGCTTTACACACACTTACCTGTGTCCCAGCAGTGGGAACGTAAATATGGGTGCTTATGGTTAAACCACATATTGTGGAAACAGTTTAAGCCAGCCAACTGCACCAGTAATGAGAATTCAATGCCTCTTTGTCCACCAATCAACAATAACTATTTACGAAACGACCAGTAATTGCTATTATATGCGAACTGTGTAATACAATGGCCGATTCATTGACTAATAAACATCTACCTTCAATAAACATTATGTAGATTGCTTGTTAATTGCAATTCAGCGATTTTTAACTACAATAAATAGGAGAACGATCGACACGACATCCAAATGGAACTGAAATGGATGACATTAAAATATAAACTCGTGTAATTACATTGGAAGTTGACAACATAATAACAATAGCCAGTATCGTACGCCGTAAACTACAAGAAGTAGAATAATACTCACGCATACGAAGAATAGTACTTTCTGTTCTGCGCCGTCAAGCTTAGGCACTGAATCCTACTATTATTATTAATGCGAAATTTTGTAAGACTGTATCGATGTTTGTTACTTAGTCACGAAAAAACTACTGAAGGGATTTTGATAAATAACGTATAGGATACTTTTCACCAGAAAATCTATTATAACGCGGGCAAAGCCGCGGGTGGAAACAAGTGTGTTACATTTATATAGTGAAGAGCGCTAGGTCAACGATCCAATCTCACCTAAGCCATTCCAAATTCAAACCTATTCCAAAACAAGCTCTAAAATACCTGTGCTTCTAATCTTAGCGGGTAATAACCATTCAGAAGATAGTTACGAACGTGGTAACACCTCGAAAACTAATTATTAAGATAATAGACCCTCTTACGCTCAACAGGTACCTATTACTGAAATACGAAACTCTCTTATTAGGAAACAGCCTAAAGATCAAAGGAGATGTTTCAATAGGAACCCGGTGTATTTAACTGGCTTTTCCTTGTGGTTTCGCTTGGGTTATTAGGGATTTCGTAATGTTGTTTTGGGTACTTGCAATACTTTAGTTACTTTAGCATATTTGACAGATTTCATGTTGGGCAAGTTCCGAAACTTGATAACTTTGTTTGAATTTTAAGTTGAATTTTCATTGGTATCGTTCGATTTTTATATGAGTGAGAAGTCGTTACTAAAATGGTGACCGTTTTAGCTTTTAGCTAACTTGTTGGTCATCTGAGTGTTATTTTTGTCACTCACTATCTTAATAGATCAATATAGTACTAGATATTAGATAACAAGATATTAGATTATTGACTAATGATTCAAGATTCACTTCAATCTTACCTCAAGACTATAATGTGGATGTGACTAGAAAGTTAGCATCACGGCAGTACTCCTGCCAAGTCGAAAAAAAGCAATGTAATAACTATCTCTATCTAGCTATTCCTGTGGTCTGGGACGCCAATAATGATGAATGGTTAGAGCTCATATATGCCAAGGTTGAGGCTTTAACCCTATATCTAAGTTTAGGGTTCCTAACGCTGATTATAATTCTCTGAAGCTTTGAGACCATAAAGCCTAGTTTATCGTTCGGTATTTACATACCTAATCTTCGAAAGCTATGTGGGATAATGAAAGACACAAGACGACGCGGCACAAAGCACCAAGCTGTGGGTTTTGGTATAGGTAATCACCACGCTCTCCAGCAAACTTTCGTGGATTTGGTATAATCACCACGTTCTCTAGCCGGGTTGATAGCCGCAGTAAGTAAAGTAACATACTTAGAATGACGCTGCTGCCCGTATCCTGATATAATGTTAATGTCGGTTTGAAGAAACGATTAGGAAAAGTGAGGATGGATGGTACTTTTCTGAGGCCTATGGTTAAAATGCTGATGGAAATAATGAGCTAAGCTGAGTTGGATAGTATATACTTTGAACTCAAAACACGAGTAGGTACGTTTTTGTACGCACTAAATTACGGAGCGAGACGTATAACTTTTTGAATAGCCCGAACGTGTGGGAAAACTTTAGTATGGCTAAGTTAGCAGAGTGCTAAAATTCGAGGAAAATTTTAAAACGTTGCTTTAAATAATAGCGTGCTTTGACGATTCTGTAAATCTTACAGCTTGCTTATATATCCGCCACATTGTTGAACGTAATGTTTAATTTGTATGTATTTCAAAAGATTACATAAAAATAAAAAATAAAAACACTGTATAATCTCGATGAGACCTACAGTGCTCTGCTTCGCAACATTCTAAAAAATAATAAGCTCAAGAATAAAAATTACATTATTCGCGAGTTTATGTGTTGTCATGGTATAATTTCTGACGTTGTATAAATTATCTATCTATATTAGTAAGTATTATTATATTAAGTATATCAGAAATCTGGCACCCGTAACACAAGCTTCGAGCTTACCACGATGCTAGATGTCGTTGTGTAAAATTGTCCAGCAATATTTATTTATTTATTATGTAGAAGAGTTTGTTTGTTTGATCGCACTTATCTCAGAAACAGCTGCGCGCTGCGCTGGTCTGATTTGGAAAATTAATTCAGTGTTGGATAGAAATGTTATCGAGGAAGGTAAAGGTATGTATAAACTACATTATGTAGATAAAGTAAAAAACTCAAACGAAGCTGTCGGCAGGCGGCTAGCTGTATATAATCAAAAAGTTCAACACTACAGCATGAGCAGAATAACTTCACTGACGTCACCAGCTAACAGATTATTGTTCATTATTAATTTTATCTCTCACGTCGCAGCACTTTATTTCTATTAGCGCCGGCTTTTGCTGACGCGGGGGCAGAAAATATATTTGATCATAGCAATGTATGACAAAGATATTAATTGAAGAGATTTCTTGGCGTGGAAACCTAATCAATATATCCTTCAAATTATCTAAGTTATGAATTTATGTTCGTATTTCCCTTTTTTGTGGGTGTACCTACTCGTAGCAACAAGAAATAGAAATTTACACGTAAATATATAATTAAAGAATAGACGGCCTTATCATTAAAAGCGATTTCTTCCAGAGAGTCCATTCCATACAGATGGAACAAATATTAAAGTTTAGCCCAGAAGTTACTAGGATTGCCATTCTGTTATAAGACCTAAAATTTTCCCATTATTTTGATCGTAGGCCCTAGAGCTGGTAGTAACTCGCTAGTTTGCTTTTCGCTCTTGTCCTGTGTTCTAAATCATCAGCCCTAACTGGATCTCACGTAGTAAACTCCTAACTACTAAACAATTGTTTGTCTAGGGCTCCTGAAAGACCCAGCCGGGGCAAAGATTACAATAATTCGCTTACCGGGCAAACTGTCGCTGAAGGTAGCATTTGTTTCTAAGCGACGCGACGTTCGACGCGCGATAAGATAAGACACACGCACGACCGAGAAGCACGATTGAAACGCGCGACCGCGACCTGCGGTCGTGCTATGCGATCGCGGCATTAGTGCTCCATATAAATTCATACAAAGCAGTAGGCTGGTAGTCAGAACGGTTCGTTTACGCGGTCGCGCGTTGCGGTCGCTAAGAATGAAATGCTACCTTTACCTCGAACTTTAAGGCTTTCTTGAATGAGTTTGTGAAACAGGTGAAATTAAGACACATTTCTGTGTAACGCTGTTGGTACTTGTTTTACTTTAGAGCATTTTGGAAAATAGTGCACGATACTACTATCCACCAGGTGGAACCTTAGAAACGCAATGATACATCGCGCTGGTACAAAACTAGCATAATTTTATTAATTACGCTTTTTTTTTTTTAATATTGTATTTGATTGATTGATTTAGATTTTCTCCGTACATATACATACACAAATATTAACTTGGACGTCATCACTATCGATGACTTTTGTCTTGTTTAATTATGTTGTTTAATATTTGCTACGAAATACGTATCTCACGGGTTCTTGGTGTATTTCTAATTACCTACTCTCAATATTCATCTGAATATTGATAAGAAAAGCATTTATGTAATTGGAATTTCTGTAATTGACCAATAAGCCTGCATGACCATGTCGACGGGCTAATTCAAGTTACAAACCACTTATACTGTATGTTAAAAAGACCTACTTACTAAACACAGTAGTTTTAAAAATATTTTTAACACAAAGAACAAAGAAACTAGAACGCAGTCACGTGAATATAAAACCTAGTACTCATATAATAAGAATTAAGTGTCAAACCCAGTCTTATCTGAAATGACCAGCTCCAGAGCAAACCTTATAAACTAACCCCATCAGAACCGGGAAAGCCCAATAGAGCTGGGATCTGTTCTCACCCCTAGTAAATTCTCATAAATGTCGCAAAAAAACCAGCGAAAATAAACCTTAGCACTTTAAAACAAAGTCGCCGAATTGGATTTCTTGCATGTAAAAGGAATTAGCGGATTTATTCGTGCTCCGTTGAATCGAAAAAGTTTTCAGATCAATTAAAATATTATTTGGAATTCCGACTTTTCTTTTACCTTCTGGAATTTTCGACTTTTTCGAGTCACTAAATTAGCAATTATGAATTCGTGTTGGAGTCGATTTATGTTACAGCGGGACGGACACGGTCCGAGACGAATTTATATTATCCTACGAATATTATAAATGCGAATGTTTCTAAGTATGTTTGGATGGTGGTTTGATGATCTTTCTAGCAGGAAAGATTAAAAAAAACTACTCTCAATAAGTAATTTTTGCGTGAAAGAGTAGCATTGCTGGAACTTCATCATAATAATGTAACCTATAATGTATTTTAGAAAAATATTCTTTCAAAAAAGATATCTTACGCGGGAAAGTTAGTCAAATGCGGGAAAAGCCGCGGGAAACTGTTAGGGAGATCCGTGTCATGTACTCTGCCCTGAAACAATTTATAAAAAAATATATAGGTACTTTTTTCAGAATCAAGAATTTAATTTTATTTCCATATTTTGAAGATACCTTAAATTCTCCTTATTAACTTTCATGTCTTTACGATGTGTTTACAATAATGAATGCCCAAAAATTCTTTGTAAAGTAAACATCTTCAGTGAAAGTATCCCTTATTAACCTATATGTACCTTAGTTAGGTACATTACGTACGTATGAATGAAAGAAAAATGTTTTTCTAAATTTTGATGAAACAAAATGATTATAGCAGGATATTATGATTTTGTAGGGTTAGGCTCTCTGTCCACCCATGCCTTGTGTTTGTTTACATTTTGCTTTGTTTAAATGATAATATTGTATTGTTCACAGATATATCTGCCTTGCTCACGCTTTGAAAGCTGCCGATTGGAAATTAAACAATAACGTAAGTAACCCACACAGATATTCAAATTTACAAACCAGAACGTATTAAAATGTTTATGCGAATTCGTTCAAATTATCTCTTTATCAAAATTAAGATAATATGGCAAGCCTATATTCTTTTGAAAATATTGAATAAAAAACTTGGTAGAAAAAACTAATTGACAAGGTGCTATCGCGTGGATTAATCAATTTCCGACAACAATAGGTAAAATACTCTATTTTGTAAATATAAAATAATATGTAAATAGTTACAATGACGTTTTTATTATTTTCTGATTTTCACATTTAGGTATGTATATATTATATTGCTGTGCCCGCAACTCCGTCCGCGTTAAATTATGTTTTTATGGGAGCCACGTCTTATCATAACTGGTTAAAGAATTTAAATAACCTAACAAATATAGGTACCTACTTATTCTAAAACGCCACGTTCGGTCCGCAACTAAGCATTCGTCATATAAATTCAAATACACGGCAAAGCAACACAGATCAATTACAAGAGACACATCGATGCCCCCATTCCGTTCGATCTCGCAATTAGTGGGACATTGCCGAGCGGCGGAATCATAATTGTGTGAATATTGGTTGCAACGTTGCAAACCGCACTTGTTATTTTACAAATAATCAAACAGTTTGTTCATTTTTGTGATAAGAGGTTGGATTATTTAAAATATACCAGAATCGATGTACATATCTCTTACAGCACATAAGCATCAGTCCAATGACATTCAATCGCCGAGAATCCGAGGAATTCTCTCTGAGAAATGTGTGTTTGGAGTTAGGCTGGTTAAACTAAGAAGACTCATCACTTGCTAAGTCTAGATGCGGAAAATGTAGCTTTTCTTAACAAACTAACTATACTCACTGTCCGCTCTCGGCGGTATAGCTTTGAGAGATGCGCCGTCGTCGCCATACCATGATGTACCTATATGTATGCACGTATACGTTCTGTTATATAGGTTCTGATAGTCATAAGAATACGGAACGTTATAGGTCTGTTTTATTTTAGCTACTAACCTAATCGTATTTTTAAATTGTACAAGATTTCTTCCCACTCCCCAAACCTAATGGAACCGTAAAACCTAAACCACTGTATTAAGCAAAACCGCCTAAACCATCGCAGGTACGCCTAAAAGATTAGGGACCACTAATTAATTTTATCAGAGGACTTAAGGCACATTTATTTTTATTCTGAAAGCCGTTCGGTAGCCCAAGATAAATAGGAACTGCCTACGTCGGTAAATTAACCATCCACACTTAGTCAATGTTGCTTGCCGGGGGATTTAGAGCCTTATGAATTGGGAATAAGGGCGGGGAAGAAATCAGTCTTCTGTAGATACGAGGGGAGGTCCAAAAGTCCGCGGAATGGAGGGGTTGCAATAAAATTAAAACAACGAAACTATTTTTCCTTTCTAATATAATTACCTTTGAGCTTAAAACATTTTTCAGATCTAGAAATTAGCTTATGTATACCATCAAAAAAAATTTTTTTCTCTTTGCCCTTAAAATGAGCCAAAATCGCTGCCTTAATTTCTTTATAGTCTTGAAACTTTTTTCCCCTTAGATCTATTTCAAATTTGGAAATAAATAATAATTGCTGGGGGCCAGGACCGGGCTGTAAGGTGGGTGGACGAGTGATTCAAAGCCGCACCGGTCTAGAGCAGCCATCGCAACTTTGCTCTTGTGAACTGGTGCGTTGTCTTGCAAAAGCAACACACCGCTTGACAGTTTTCCCCGCCTTTTGTTTTTGATGGCTTCCTTTAATTGCTCTAGTATTCTTGAGTTATATTCTCCGGTAATATTGACACCCTTTCCTTTGTAGTCGATCAACAGGATTCCTTCACAATCCCAAAAAATCGTAGCCATAATCTTTCCGGCCGACTCTGACACCTTAAACTTCTTAGGGGGTGGTGTGCCCTTTTTATGCCACTGCATCGACTTCTGTTTGGACTCAGGTTCAAAGTGATGAACCAAAGTTTCATCCCCGGTAACAATCCACTCCAAAATAGGGGTAGGTTTTTCGCTACACTGCTCCAAAAAGTGCTTTGACGCTTCGATTCTTTGTTGCTCGTGCAGCGGCGTGAGCATTCTTGGCACCCATCTTGCACTGACTTTTGACATGCCAAGATGATCGTGTAGGATCCTCAAGATGGTTGTATCTGATACTCCTACTATTGTAGAAAGCTGTTTCTTCTTCAGACGAGCATCTTCCAATATTAATTTTTCAACTTTTTCAATGATATCCGGTGTGATGACCTCAGCCGGCCGTCCTGGGCGGGAGTCGTCTTCAATCGACTCTCTGCCTTGTTTGAAAAGACCATGCCACTTGTAAATCATGGTTTTACCAGGGCACTGATCTCCATAAACGGCTGACATCTGATTCATTATGGTAAACGGAGGTTTTCCTTGCTTGGTAAGGAACTTTATAACGGCTCGAAACTCAATTTGCTTCATTGTCGTAGTTTTTTTCCGGATTGACTTGTTTGCAGGGCGATATCTCGTAAACGATTGATGTCAAAGGGCTAAAAATTTACATGTACACCCTTAATGAGTATCCAATTAGCGACATACCAAAAAAAGGTAGGTACCTGCGTCCCTTCCCCCCCGTTCCGCGGACTTTTGGACCTCCCCTAGTATGTACGTGATCGCGGCTAATGCTGGAGAGCTTTGGTTTTTGTGGATAAGTGGTTGATGTAACGATAGCGTTATGATATTGGATGACTATTTCCCATACCACATCCCAATAAACACTGGTTTAACACTAGAATCCATTGCCTTTGGTAAAAAATAATAAGGTACCGTAAAACACTCCAACATTGCCACCGAGGGTAATTTTGCCCGAAGACCAATTTTTAAGCAAAACTTTTAATAGCAAAAATATCTGAATACTATGGTGACATTTATTGACTTTGGTAGAAAATAGGTTTTGTGTTTAGCACCACTGTCTATTGGATGTAACGCTAAAGTCACTCAGTAACTTGTTGGAACTCGTCAAAGACAGAGTGTATTTTTGCGGGCAAATTTTGGTGAAAATTCAAAAGTGGATTGTGCGTGATGGAGAAAACACAGATGAGTTTAATTTATATTATGTTGTACAAAAAACTTAAGGTATTATTATAACTTTATTGTCATTGATGCAGCTCTTGTATAACTAAAGTTATAATGGTGGGAAAAGTTATCTGGTATTTTTGCGATCTACTATTGACAACATTGCCCGCAGTCAAAATAAGCTTAGGGTTGACACATCCGAGTTTTTTTTTTTTGCTAATTATTATTATCTTGATTATTTAGATAATTTATTTTTATTATTTCTTAAAAGCAAGAACAAAATCTCGAATTCGTCCAAGAAAGTCAAGACGAAAGATTGGAACCAGAATGTATTAAAAATAACACGGAATAAATGTTAATACTTGCATGTGAATCTGTTATCTGTTATATCAAACATGTTACTCAAAAGTTTTTTAAATAATTCAATAGAAGATAATCTTGTTTTTTTATTAACATAAAAAGTCAAGAACAGTTTACTGAGATGTACCAACCCTATCACTTTACTAAAGGCGAAAAGCGAATTGTATGGAAAATGCTAACAAGGTCAGGGTAATTTTGCCCAACTAGCCTAACATGGATTTTGGTAGGAAACCTGTCATGGATTCGCTTTAGTTTTAAAGTAAAGGCCAGTTTTGGTCAGAATTCTTGTACAGGTTTTGCTGTCAGCTGATTTGAGGCCGGAGAGGAGATATTTGCGTCAAAAATCAACGCGGGCAATGTTGGCAATAAGTCGAGATAACATTGCCCGCCTTTAAAAATAATAAAATACTTGATTTAATATTGACGAATAACAAAATCTTATAAAATAATACATGCAAAATATCCTTTAGTTGCAGATGCTAATAGAAAATACTTGTGTCCCCATACAAAAAAATAACAAAAATTGTAATTATTCGAAAAATGTGGGCAATGTTGGAGTGTTTTACGGTAACTGAATAAAACTCTATAAACATTATGTATGTAAATAAATCGTTTGAAAATATTTATTAAAGGCGAAATCTTCAACCTTTAGTTCGAGGACGGAGGAGATCTCTGGTCCATGGTGAACCGAAGTCATTATAGAAAGAAAGAAAAAATCCGCATACAAAATTTATAATAATCCAATCCGGTAACGTGACCGAGCCGTTTCTAATTAGCAACGTTACCATTTAAATGTTTAAATTTAGAAGCTCTGAGCTGAATAGACGTCTCAGAGTCTAATAAGACAAAAAGCATTAATATCAGAAGGCGACCTCAGTAAGTAATTAGGTAATAAGCAAATTCAAATGTCTCTTGTCTACAGATAACAAATCACTGAGGACTGAGATAAAACGGCTCTATTGTTACAAGAATACTGTATTGTACAGCTTCGGGTAAAGATTGTTTAGGAATTGTACCAAAATAAGTACAAATTGGAATCGGTGCTTTCATTACTTTGATTTGATGTTGGGTTTATCTAAATTTTGTTTTGGCGATGAACGAAGGATATTTGGTTAGTGTTGTACTGAAGGTTGTATAAGTTCTTCCAAGTAGGTAGATCTCGAAGTACCTGTCTTCGAAGCATTATATTGGTACTTACACAATATAACTATACGTCTGGAGTTTGTTAACGAGAAAAAATATCTCTCCAGATTAGGAGTTATTTAACGAAAAAAAATATCTCTCCAGATTTTTTCAATTGAATAAGCAAGTAAAATATGTTATTCTCTGGATGATTTCGTTATCATTAAAGACATTCCCATATCAGTTATAAAGTAGGGTTAAAGTCAACATATTCATTTCCATAGAAACACAACGATATACATGAACACGACGTGTATTTACGAACCTAAATAAAACAATAAATCAACATGGCCTCATAAATCAGACATCTTCCTAGACCTAACCACAGATGTACAATCTACATAGTGCATAGTCAAACGGTCCGTAAAATGTTGTTTTGATATCACTAAAGTCGGCAACACACGGATGTGCCACGTCCGACTCGTGAGTTCCGGAATTATTCATCTCCGCGGTGGTCATGTGCTACTGATAAAGTTTGAAAGACAGACAGTAAACAATCCTGTTTAATTTACAATGGGTAAAATTATTATCTTTATTTCAGCCGTTAGATGTCCACTGCGGGACATAAATGAATGAAATAAAAAAATCTGGACTAAGGCCCTTTATTTCCAGTTATTGCTGAACACGTTATATCGCAGAAAACCTATCTGCGTAAGCTTGTTTTGTATGAAATTCTGAAATTTCCCTAACTACAACATTATCCTTACACGGCCCTGCATGCTACCCTTACGTACAACTGTTCCCTTACCCTATTTTAATGATACGGACATTTCTTAGGCTCAGGCCGTTAGAGGTAGCAAACAAAATATATGTAACTCTTTGCTTTTATATGTCCCTGGTACTTTATGGTAACATTTGGACTGTTGCCAAAATGCGTAAAAATCCTTGTATCTATCGTATCTCCCGTTATGATACGGCGCATGTTGATACTTGGCTTCCATTTATGCTGACGGAATGGTTCCTTTTCACGGGCATAGAGTTTGCAGCTGCTGCTGTCTTGATTTTGGTGTGATGATTTTTGTGTTAAGGTTTTATACATAGTTCCATTTATAAAATAACTTACGGTCCATTTCACTGCAAGCAAACAACTTATTCTACATTCAAACTTTCGTCTGAACCGAGCCCCGCTTAATTCCATTACGTATACTCATTCACTTACAAATAGAACTCTTGTATTTCAAATGCAATGAGTTAATCCGCAAATAGTTTTATATGTCATAGACAAACACGGATGTAAAATCAACCTTGACCTCCGATTCGTTTAGCCAACATAATAAAAACTATTCTAATCCACTAATCAGGATTTCTCGTAGACTTATTTTCCTCAAAGAACAATAAAATTACTGGACCGCTGAAATAGAACTAAACTCTTGTTTATGCCTCGAGGCATAGGGAATACTCATGGCAAAGTTCCCATTGCTTCATACCACATTCACAACAAGGGCTTTGTTCTAAATGAAAATAGTTTGAGTCTTGTGTTACCGGTAAGCTTATTATCTAACTATTACCGCATTGCTTAACTTATTTATTCTATTTCGCATTTAAAAGTAACTCAATATTTGAGCACTCTAGTGTCTTGTTTAACCTAATTTAGGATTTAAGATTAAGCATTATTTATTTATTTTTTTGTTGAATGACATACAGATTGATTCCAAGGCGTCAAGCACTATGTATAATTAACTTAACTAAAACACTTAAATACACACACAAAGATTAAAAACTAAAATTATTTAAAATTATTGATTTGATTAATTTTACATAAATAATTTAATTAGGGTTTTTAAATTAATTAGAATTATAACTGATTATAAGTGACAAAAAAAATTTGTCATATCCTTTCAATCATATCAATAAATTCTGTCTATCTATCTATCAAGCAAAAGTATTTTATGACGTAATTATCCACACGTTTTTTCGTTTATTCACAAATATCAACAACTTTATTTTAAACAGTTCTGACTAACCTCACATAAGTAGAATTTGACTTTCTAACCTTTGAATCCCTGAAATCTTAAATACGTAGTACCGTACCGACATATCCCAGTTGCAGGGACTTAGTAAACAATGTTTTATGGATTCCAACTTTAGAATGGCTACTTAGCCATAGACGCCATTCACATCACATGTAAATTATGCAATAGCTGGCAACTGCGCTAAATATTTGTTCGGTAAGTTACTAAATAAACAGCAAATGTGCAAAATTTAAATCAGGTGGGACTATCCTTAAGTAATTCAGATAGATTACTGTTTGTGACTCTTTCACTCAAGAACTTCGTGTGAATTCATCAGCAATAATTTATTAATTAGGGTACCTCAAAGGTTACTTTTTACCGCGGGAAAATCCATTGTAATAAGTAATGTAATCCGCCCCAGGAGGTGGTTTGGTTAAAATATATGTTTGGATAAAACGCATGTTACGTTTGTATTCAAACGTATGACAGGTTATTAATTAAAAATAACAATTCTTACTATACCGTTGGTTTCAGACTAAGCTGGGATCCATCTTCAAGAAAATAGCCATTTCATAATCTCCAGACATAATTTACCTAATGGATTCCATCCTTATAATCTATTCATTTTGTGAAGGATTAGAACCATTTCAGCTTCGAATTTTGAAAGGGGTATTTTGTTGCGAACATTTCTATTAAACATTGACGTTGGGTCTAAGAGTGATGATTATGAAGCGATGTGATAAAAAACAACATAATAAAAAGAATATGTAAGGATTCTGTGATTTACTATAAAAGTCGGATAATTTCGTCATTAACATTCAGTTCAAAGAATCTTTATTTCTAATTACAAAACCACAATGGTCACTCACATAAAAAAATATTTTTAAATATTAGCCCTGTCAAAGGTGACGAATATTCCGACGCTTTGAATGAAACGTTACGAAATATGAAACATGCAAAATATTTTAATACAAGCTCGGCTTCCCAGGAAAAAGGTATTTATTCACGGTACATTTAAACATGTGGTTGCTGATAAAGTAGCTTTATATTATTCTTAGCAGTTTTGATTTTCTCGTGTAACAATGAACTTTTATAAAAAAACTAGCTTATCGCCCTGTGGCTTCGCCCGCGTTTTTTACATTTCCGCAATTTCCTTTGCTATAAACCTCACGAAGCCCGAGACCTTTCCAACAAAATCGTGGAAATCGGTTCGTGCGTTCTGGAGTTCTGGAGTTATAGCGTCAGGAAGGAAAACCCGACTTATTTTTATATGGTAGAAGATAGATATAAATAGATTTATTTCTTATTTTCAGGTATTGTAACTTTTGATTCAGTGTAATTCCAATATTTATAAAAAAATCCGCTCAGTTGAACCACTTAGATATAAATGCTGCGCCGCCACACCGCCGCGTGCGTTATGGGCACTGGTAGTAAAATAAATAAATAAAATGTTTTATTCAGTCATACAACATCAACAACATTTTGAATAAAGACAAACATTTTTGTTAGTTTGTTTGTTCATATTTCAAGTGTTAACGTACATTGTTCATACACGAAAGATCTAACGTTACTCCATAGCTGGCCTCATACAGGGTCTTAAGAGTTGTACTCGTATTTCAGAGCGATCGGTGTTACAATGAGGAATCACGCTGTTATAGAAACAAATCGTCCTAATCCGTCTTGGTGCCAGTTATTTTGTTATTTGAAACTTTGTGTGACGAATGGGTGAATTATCTATACTTATAAAAGAGCTGAAAAGTTTGTTTCATTGTTATACAAAATGATATATTTCATTGTTTGTTTGAAGCCGCTAATATCAAGAACCGCCGGTCCGATTTGAATTTTTTTTTAGTGTTGAATAGTGTATCTATTGAGGATGGCTATATAGGCTATATTATATTGTAAACTTGTAACGGATTTTTTTCTTCATGTGGCTTTGTTCGTTCCATAGAAGTATACCGTGGAAACATACAATTTTTTCCATAAATTGAAAAAAGCTACAAGTGTGATCCTTTGTAAGAAACATTCTCTCTTTTAAAAAAATATTTTATCAAGGCAAAATAAAATAATATTATCGCGGGAAAATCCACTATAACGCGAACAAACCCACAGGCGAGAATCTAGTCACTCAAAAATACATAATATAGTCTATCTCTCAGTTAAAAGGCAGTTAATGCTGTTCAAACAGTTCGCGTTCATTAAATCAGAACGTAAGTTATCTCTGGTTATTTTTGCTATCATAACCCAAATATTAATTCAGTTCAATATTAATAGGTACGTCTAGTTTACATTGATGTAGTTAAAACGTCGAAATCTGGATGTAAACGTTACTTAAGCCGTATGTTATTTGTTCATGTAAATGAGTGAGAATAGAATGATACTCTATTAATCCTATTCAAGTCTGTGGATTGTTTTTGATAGGCAGACTTTATACAGAAAATAAGGCCGCATAAGGTTAATAATAAATAATATTTCAAGGATATATAAACGCTTTCATAATAAGACTGCAATTCCAGACTCTTTATTTAAAAATAGTATTGTATAAACATTTTCATACAAAAGCTTTTTACAAAATATTAGTTTACCTTTTTCAGGATTTTCAAACATCTATTAAACGGATTCCACCCCATGCATAAAAATTCATATTAAAAGCAAAAAATGTAGCAATTTAACATAGTTTCTAGTAACACTCTGGATTAACTGTAATACAATAGTTATTAACGCATTTTTCAAAAGCTGATAAAATTAAAAAAATGTGTAACTTTTTGGTTTATAAAAATCTACTATAAAAAAGTATAAAAAGTTACTCTTGGATAAAGCCATATATATAATTTTAGGTATTTGTATTTATTTACCGCTTTTCAGTTGAAATACAAATCTGTGGATAGATTAGAGAGAAACAAAAAAGAAAATTCGATTCCATGTAAGATTAACGTCTAAACAAGGAAAAATCCATTAGTGGTTTTGGTTCGATTACGTCGGATTATGTGATTTTATCAGTATTGATGGTAAACCTACGTGTTTTTCCTACGTTATTGGGATTATTTGTAGTTAATTAGTGATTTTTATGAGGACTGTACCTTTCCGAAGTTTATAATGATATACCTAAATTTTCTAACCTTATGAATAAATACAAAATCTTGTATGAGAGGTACCTGAAATAAAAAGATTTCTTTTTTAACATTTTTTTAAAGTATTGTTGCATGCGGTTATAGCGGAATTGGATGAAATTTGGTAGATATTCATTTAGACGTCTGGTACACAGGATAAGCTATTAAAACTCTTGTTCCAGTAATAATATCACAATCACTATCACAATAAGTTAAAAAAGCAAAAGACACACAAAGACTGCTATAAATTTATGAAGTCCTTAGTTATCTCTGCAATAGCTAATGATAAGCAGGCTTATATTACACAAAAGATTAATAACAATATTAAAAACCCAAAAACGTTATGGAGGAACTTGAAGAGTAATATAGTACCAAGTAAAAAGCAGACAGTTGAACTCCCTCAGCATTTCAATGATCCCGATGCCCTGAACCATCATTTCTTAAATGTGCCTGGCTCAGACCAAACTCAGATTTCACAACTTACATACTATGAATACAATAGACATGGTGCTCACACTTTTTCTCTTCAACCAGTTAAAGAAGACTCTGTCCTAAAAGCCATTAAGAGCATCAAATCAAATGCTCTTGGTATTGATGGAATATCAATAGAAATGCTGAAACTGACTTTACCCCAGACTCTCACCGCAATTACTAGCATAATAAATGCATCCATTACACAGGGTGTTTTCCCAGACCTTTGGAAAGCTGCAGTGGTTAAACCTATTCCGAAAAACTCACAACCTTCTACATTTAGCGACATTAGGCCAATCAGTCTGTTACCCTGCATCTCAAAGGTACTTGAGAAGATTGTCTGTTCGCAGATGACAAAGTATCTTGAGGACAATGGAATACTTCCTCCTAATCAGTCTGGCTTTCGCAAGGGCTATAGTACATCCACTGCCCTTTCTGATGTAGTAGATAGTCTGTTGTCTTCGAAGGATTCAGGCAAATGCAGCATACTCGTGCTGTTGGACTTCTCCAGGGCCTTCGATTCCATAAATATTCCGCTTCTCCTATCTAAGCTCTCATACTATGGCTTTGAAACATTGACAGTCAAATGGTTTTCTAGTTACTTGGATAAAAGGACACAGTGTGTTGAATTGCAGTCTCCTAGTGGAAAACCCATCAGATCCTCTCCTCGTCCAGTTCCTCGTGGCGTCCCGCAGGGTTCGGTTCTCGGACCGGTCCTGTTTGTACTGTACTGTGCTGATATTATAGAAAAGATAAAATACAGCCAATACCACCTATATGCAGATGACCTCCAACTCATACTTCCTTTCTCCCCTCTTGATTATGTAAATGTTGTTTCTCAGATCAATAGTGACTTAGATAATATTCACCAATGGGCTTGCAGTAATTCCTTAATCCTTAATCCCAAAAAATCCAAGTACATGATTTTCGGTACAAAGAAAATGCTCCAGATAGTAAATAATTGTAACATAAGCATCACAGTAAATGGTGAATCTGTTGAATATGTTGCCGAAGCTAGAAATCTAGGTTTAACTATGGACAGTCACCTACATTTTGAATCTCACATAGCTGACACTGTTCGCCAATCATTCTACCGCTTAAAACTTTTATATAAAATCCGTCCGTACTTGAGTGAAGAAGTCAGAATTTTGCTGTGTGAATCTTTGGTTTTGTCTAGACTGAACTATTGTGACACAGTGTACGGGCCATGCTTACTAGTCAGAACAGAGCAACTCATACAGAGAGTGCAAAATGCCTGTGCACGTTTTTGTTTTCATGTACCTCCTAGATCCCACGTCACTCCCTTTTTAAACTCATCAAACATGCTGAAAATGAAGGCTCGTCGAGATTTACACTTGGCCACACTTCTCTTTGGTCTTATTAAGAGTAAAACACCCAGGTACCTGTACAATAAGTTACAGTGGTCCAGTGATTGTTCACGTTATCCAAAGCGCACTTTTTCCCGTCTTGTCTTACGGACTCCAACGCACAAGTCCATGGCCTTCCGTGGTTCTTTTAGATACGCTGCTAGTCGATGCTGGAATGGAATCCCTCCCCCGCTACGTAGCCTGAAAGAAGTTGGCACTTTTAGAGCAAGGCTCAAAAAGGAGCTTTTGCTCGAACAAAAATCACAATAAGATTTGTGTACTTACTTGTGTATCTACTCCTGCTGTACTTTTAGTTTTCCAATACATCAATTACACTGTCTATATTTATCTGTTTATATAAAATTGGATTTTTTAATATATTTTATACATTACATATTTTTAGTTTTTACACCATCCTGGTAAGGTTACAAAAATAATCGTGGTGCCACGTTTGCAAGTTTTTTTTAATCAAGCAAAAGCAACCATACTAGCAAGCTGTCAGTGTTGCCAGCATTAACCATATACACCTCAATGTGACAATATATTTATGTATTGTGTTTTTCACAATTTAAGGCTCAACTATTTAATTACATTTTAATAAATAAATTCCTTATATAATAAGTATTCTACATATTTATACATTGCCTTTCAATTATGTGTTACCTTCCTATTTCACCTACATTCACTACTTTATTGTATTTACATTTATTTATACATTAATATTTTCTTTCTCCTGCCCTAACTATTTAAATATATTATTTACACACACACACACACTAGCTGACTCATCTATCTGAAGTATATTTCCAGCTAAAAAGGGTTTAGTCTGAAAACCAGCGTTACCCTGTATTCTTTACAGGGTAACACAATAGCTGAGACTAAACCCATTTTGGCACAGGCACACTGGAGTGCAAACAATTAAAAAAAAAAATGTTTTTAAAGGTTAAGCTATATTTTTTTGTTCTCTTTCATTTTGTACCTTTTTGTTTGTTTTTTTTATTTATAAGTATTTTTGTGTTTTTTATTTTATTGTCCTTGTGTTTGTACCAGTGTGTTTTGTGTCAAAATAAACGTCTTTTTATTTTTTTATTTTTTATATTTTTAATAAGACGTGACCCCCATACAAACATAATTTAACGCGGACAGAGACGCGGGCACGTGTTGTATAGGTATTATAATCTTGTAGAATATCTTGCGTGTTCAAGGTACTCATAGGTTACACACAGCACTTGAACCCACTACAGTAAGATCTCAATCAAAATTCCTACTCATTTTACAGTAAACAGACTCCGTCGTTAAGATAAATTGATGATAAACACTCTCTGTTAAAGACTGTTGTGTTAATTAACCTCAAGGTTAGATTTCTAAAGTGCGTTGTTGGTTCGTATCCTTACACGCCTCTCTATCTTAACATCATGTTTGAATAATCATTATAATATTACGCATCACTACAACATGGCACAACCTCTTGAATATAACCTAATATGTGGGGGATTCGGTATAATACCACGCATACCTGACGCTTTAGTAACCGCATTAGGTTGGCTAAATTTGACACTTTTACGCAATAAACTTTTTAAAAAACATTAATGCAGTAATGGTCGTTGAATTAATAAAATTCAACGACCATTACTGCTCTCCTTGTTTTTATATACATACTAGCTTTTCGTCCCATGGTCCACCCACTACGCCCACGGTTTAATAGATTTTCCCGCGGAAATAAATAAGTATATAGCCCCGCGGTAATAAAATAGATGTCGGCCAATTCTCAGCCCTGCTCGGTCGGAGGAGTAGGTATGGTAACTAACACTGTGACACGAATAATTTAAAATATAAAATTTTAAAACAAAGCTGCTGATGCCTAAAAATTTAAAGCTGCTTAAAATTTTAACCTTTGTGAAAATGATAATTGACGGCTATAAATTTCACGAAAATTACGCGTAAAGAATGTGACATCTGACAGCATCTGAATTTTTCATGAACACCACTTTACCGTAATGCAAAAAATGTTCCTTTTCGTTTATTTTGTTGAGTAACTCCATAATTATTATTATTGTCTTATGAGTGCTTTTAGTCCCATAGCTATATTTATGTCTCTTTCTTCATCACGATTTATCCGATGTCTTACCCATATCGTTCCAA